>OV743444.1:2303580-3674436 GCA_928269145.1 Agriphila tristella | reverse complement strand
AAGGGACAGGTATGTTGTGAAACAGGAATATTTTTTACAAGTCGACATATTTGTAGATTTGTCAGTAATTCTTGATATGAGATTGTTTGCGTGACAATTGTCGACTTGTAAATATTATCCACTGTTTATTGTCCCTTATTAAAGTAAAAAAGACTGAAAATTGCCGACATATGTCACTGACAAATGTCGACTTGGTGAAATAGGGCCCAGGGGACCACCGTTACTACGACATAGCACACACTTGTATATTGTATATATATGAAGGGCGACAAGATGTCGAAGCTGCGGTTCGCGTTCCGCATCTACGACATGGACAACGACGGGTACATCTCCAACGGGGAGCTCTTCCAGGTGACCACCGTTACTACGACATCGCACACACTTATATATTGTATATATATGAAGGGCGACAAGATGTCGAAGCTGCGGTTCGCGTTCCGCATCTACGACATGGACAACGACGGGTACATCTCCAACGGGGAGCTCTTCCAGGTGACCACCGTTACTACGACATCGCACACACTTGTATATTGTATATATATGAAGGGCGACAAGATGTCGAAGCTGCGGTTCGCGTTCCGCATCTACGACATGGACAACGACGGGTACATCTCCAACGGGGAGCTCTTCCAGGTGACCACCGTTACTACGACATCGCACACACTTGTATATTGTATATATATGAAGGGCGACAAGATGTCGAAGCTGCGGTTCGCGTTCCGCATCTACGACATGGACAACGACGGGTACATCTCCAACGGGGAGCTCTTCCAGGTGACCACCGTTACTACGACATAGCAAACACTTGTATATTCTATATATATGAAGGGCGACAAGCTGTCGAAGCTGCGGTTCGCGTTCCGCATCTACGACATGGACAACGACGGGTACATCTCCAACGGGGAGCTCTTCCAGGTGACCACCGTTACTACGACATAGCACACACTTGTATATTCTATATATATGAAGGGCGACAAGCTGTCGAAGCTGCGGTTCGCGTTCCGCATCTACGACAAGGACAACGACGGGTACATCTCCAACGGGGAGCTCTTCCAGGTGACCACCGTTACGACTAAAGTCAGATTCACACAGTCACAGTTCCGGCACAGTACCGCCACCGTATATAGTACCTACAAGTACCTACAGAAGGAACACTTCGCAAGATCATTTGAATAAATAGCGACTCTTGCTCCGACACAATAAAGTGCAATTCAGGTCGCACAGCGCTCCCTTCCCTACAATGAGGATCAGTAACAGGTTTGAATCCTATAGTTTTATTGATATAATATAAACACATATTGATAGCTATGAATAGCTATGAAATGATTGAGTTAAAAGGGCTTGAAGGAAATGCCGAGCTCAATGCAATATGTGCTTCATCGCGTACGACATAAGGTTCACGTCCGTCGCGATGACGTCATAGGGACCCCCAAAAATCAGTGTTTTAGCTCTTATAACTTCTCAGGTTTAAAAGATATCGTAAAAATGTTTTCACAGTTAATCATATGGTGGCATTAGCTTTCTAATGGACAGGCGAAGGCAAAGTGAATTACAGATGGCGCTTCAGTCTTTGGAACAATTGTCAGTTTGATCCATAAGTCTATGGTTTGAGCTTATATTGTCTTGACTGTGTAATACGTGATTTTACTTTCTTAGATTGTATTTTTTTCGGTTTTGCGGACAAACAATGTATTCTATGCTAACTTTAGCTCAAATAAAAGAAGAATTACGGAAAAGAAAAGCCAAAACAACAGGCAAGAAAGTTTATTGCAACTTACAAAAAATTGCTAATAATTAATAATTTCGTGTAAGATTTACAAGTAATCTTTTTATTTCAGATTAGAAGCATATGATTTAAATTTTAACAAAGCAACTGAGTGTGAATTTTCGTGTTTATAGTTGCCTCATGATGCCTTCTGTGCAATAGTAATTTCAGGTTTCTGTACTGGAATTTCTGTACCATCTAAAATTACACGAACCGTTTTATCGTATTTATTTTATTATTCTAAGTTTCTTGAATGACTCTGGCATATAAAATTCTATTAATTCTCTGTTTGGCCCCAATATTGGGCTTATTCCATATTTGATATACCTATCAAATTCATCCAAGTTATAAATATGTTAGAAACTGCTGAGGTTGAAATATTAAAGAACAAAGCTGTTATAATTCAAATGTTGTTTTATTTTGGCGAAGCTTCATCAAATTCATGAAACATTCCTTTTGATTTATAATGTTTCTCAGGCTCAGCAAAGGAGAAAATCGAGGGAAAAGAATCTTTTTTTTGATATTTTTTTGCCCACAATTTTTTTTGTTACTGGGAAATCGATGAACTCCCATATTTTACAAGTTACATGCATAACAATGCGGCATTTTCTCAGTATAAAATTAAAAAGTGCAATACTCCAAGAGATTTCCATATGTTTTGACACTTTCTTTGAGGCGGCCGGGTACCAAAGACCAGACGCCACCTATCGGGATAAAATTGCGCTTTTCCTCCCCATTAGCCATTAAAAAAATCGTTACTGATCCTCATTATATTCATCTATGGTTGCTTCTCTTTCTATCGCGTTCCTCTTATCTTTTCTGACGTATGAAAACCCTCCGGCTACTTATACATAGTTTTATAATTAGCCAGCCACCACCGTAATAATTATTCTTTCATGCATTCTCTATAAACGCGTCCACTCCACACCTGTCAGTGTCAGTACCAATGCGGGACGACATAGATTACAGCTTACTCTGCACTGCAAGCATAATGTCCGTCAGAAAACCAGCAATCTATATTCCCACGCCGTGTACCCGCGGCGGGATCCCGCTTAACGCAGCGGACGCCCTGAAAGAATAATTATCACGGTGGCGGAACTGTGACTTCACTGATATGTGTGAATCAGGCTTAATAGTTTTATTTGGTTACTCCAAAATGGGTTTAGGCTCTCTAGCATGACTATATTGAAACGCGTTGCAATTTATCACGTTTAACTGTCAAAAGACAATGGATTTTGACAGTTGAGTGTCGGATAAAACGCTACCTAATTATAACCAAAATGGCTCATTTTGGTCGTTACTTTTGATAAGATGATTTTGTTAATGAATGAACCAAAATGAGAAAACCTTTTCTTAGGACCATCAAACTGCACAACTTTTACTAAGGAACCAACTGTGAAATAGCGAAAAAAAAACAGCTGTTTCATACATCTTGATATTTTTGTTATTATATGGAACAGTAGATATTTTTGCGAATTCTGAATTCGCCCACAGTAAAAGTTGTTAAATTTGATAAACCGAAGAAATGGTTTTCTTATTTTTGGTTCATTCATACGATGTATCATAATCGGATGGGGGTATGTATCAAAATTCCGAAAATTCATAACACATACTGAAATATCGACGCATAAAGCACCTATTTTCAAAATACTGAAAATCCTAAATGTCCGATATCCGAAACTTGAAAGATCGATTATTAAATGACCGATAGTTCGAAATGTCGAAAGTTAAAATGCCGATAGTTCGAAATCCCGAAAGTGTGTTTAGGTCTATTAGAGGTGTGACGACGAGCGAGCGAGGAGGAGGTTAGGTTCCATTGCGAGCAATAGCGCACGAGCCGAGCGAGCATGCAGCAGCGGCCGGCGAAGTGCCAGAACCGACCTGCTGGCGTGTAACTCTCAATCAACCTTCGGGATTTAGTTTTTTAGGTAAAATGTCCTTTCGTGATTTTAAACGTACGGCCAAACAACAATTCTACCTTTCAATCTTCGGTCTTTCGTCCATAGGTCTTGTAAATTCGGTCTTTTCAACATCGTCATTGTAATACATACTCAATCGGATTAGGGTAAATTTCTTTAAAATTCAGATGGAGTGTTTTCAATTTGCTGGACTTTTTGTGATTTGAAATAATGCGTTAAATGCTTCGTTGTAACGGCAGGTGCTGAAGATGATGGTGGGCAACAACCTGAAGGACACGCAGCTGCAGCAGATCGTGGACAAGACGATCCTGTTCGCGGACAAGGACGAGGACGGCAAGATCTCCTTCGAGGAGTTCTGCAACGTGGTGGGCAACACCGATATACATAAGAAAATGGTGGTCGACGTCTAAATACCCTCTCCTTCCCTCCCTCCTTCGTGCGACCTCTCGCTCTAGCTAGAACACTATTCAATTGCGCGTCTGGCGCTTCGCGGCGTGTGACACTCGCTCGTCCTTAGTCATTTTTTGGACGTGAATTTTTTCGTCGCGTTTCAATTATTGTTTTTAATTTGTTTACTTAGATGAGTTTAACTCAGGGTCCTTTTCAATGCATTTTCGATTTATGATTGTTAATACGATGACTTTTGTCGACGCCGGAGAGTATAGGCCGGCAAGTGCCATATTTAAGGTCGAGTGTTGAATTAACTTAACGACGATGAGCCCCGGCTGGATCCGGCAGGCTCACCGCCCAATCGGGCCGATCCGATCGCTGATCAATCGTCACGATCGACGTCTAGTTTGTGTCACGCATTCACTGAACTGCCCACATTACTTTACGGATGTAATCTCTCGCCCATCATCGCCCAAATGTCTCACGAGAGACGCGGGGGCCAGAGCGACCCTGTCTGTATACTCTCGCGCCGTGCAGTTGTAGTTGTGAACTCTGAAGAGATGGGCGACAAATTAACGCTTGCTGCTGCCATTGTCTTGTATGTCATCAGGGGCCCTACCGCCCATGTGTCGTCGACTTCGCCGTCGGCTTCATTTGATATAGGTATGGATGAAATACATTGCTACTTCTTTTTGGTACAAATAAAAACTTACCAAATGAAAGTAGCAATGTATTAAAATTCTAATAAATTAAGTTCCGTTCCCTTGTTCAACATTTTTGAAGCACAAATTATTATATTTTGCGGTGAAAAAACTGCCAAGACGATGCGTACGTAGCCGAGAGAAGCAAGTATACAGGGACGCTTTCGCTCGGCCTCGCTAGACAGCGAGACCCTTTGACTCGTGCGCAAAAAATGGACACGGGGCCGAGAGCCGGGGGCGAGCAGCGAGTGACAACGAGACACCCCGAGAGTGCACTCGGTCTCTCGCTCGTGGTATCTCGGCGAGAGTGTACAGTGTACATCTTGCTCAGTGGCTCTACTATGAGAGTTCGTGAAAAATGTTTTCGTTAAGTAGGGTTTGATTATACTGGTGCGGGCGGACCAGTGAATGCGCGCGCTGCGAGTGCGCGCGCCGCGACCGAAAGCGCGCCTCTATCGTAATTCATTTACATTTATCTCTTAAGGTTTACATACGTTTACAAATTATTATTATTATATATACAGACGTAGATACATAATTAGAGAAAGTTTTATGGTAGTCAAATCAGATTAGGGTTTTTAATTATTATTTTGTTGTGGTAATTTTAGTTGGTATTGTTATTTAGTGTTTTATTTGTACACTATTAGTGTTTGGGATCGAGTACGAGTCGGTCACGTGATAGTTCGATAAGGCTACCGCCGCCCGGGGCCCGGCCTTGGGCGCATATCAGGTAGTCGCGGTAGCCGGTAGATGGGTATGGATTACAATTCCGAAGTTGAAAAGACCGAATTTTACAAGACCTATGGACGAAATACCGAAAATTGAAAGGCCAAATGGTTGTTTGGCCGTACGTTTAAAATCACGAAAGGACATTTTACCTAAAAGACTAAATGCCGAATCTTAAAAAACCGAAGGTTAATTGAGGGTTACACGCCAGCAGGTCGGTTCTGATCGCCGGCCGCTGCCATGGCTCGCTCGCTTTGCTCGCTCGGCTTGTGCGTTGTTGGTCGCAATGGAACATGACCTCGTTCGCTACGGTCGCTCGTCGTCGCACCTAATAGACCTAAAGACACTTTCAGGATTTCGAACGTTCGGCATTTCGAACTTTCGGTCATTTAATAATCGATCTTTCAAGTTTCAGTCTATTGGATATCGACATTTAGGATTTTCGGTATTTTGAAAATAGGTGTTTTATATGCGTCGATATTTCGGTCGTACGTGTTATGAATTATCGGCATTTTAATGCATACTCCCGGTAGATGCACCACGTAGCGGTCCCGTAGCATCGCGTCTCGCGACCGTCTGTATCTTTACAAATCTTGTTGCCTTACCTGTATTTTATACGATAATAAAAGATAGAGATCCTGGTTTTATCGTTGTTCGGTGTGAGAGAATGGAGACGGTTTACTTCGATTCATAACTATCGGGTATTAACGAATCCGCGTATGTTCCGTCGAGTGTGTCGTAAGCCGCCGCCCCGCTCCCCTCCCTCCCCTCACCTTCCCCTGTCCCCGGCAGGTGCTGTCCCCGCTGAAGTGACGCCGCCGCGCCGCCTCGTGGATTGTCACGTGTAACGCCCCTTCGATTACCAAATCGCTAGTTCCCTTCTAAACGTTCAAGTTTGTACAAATAATTATATGTGTATAAATGAATTTTGTGTTATTTAAAGTATATTTTTATCATTATTTTATTAAAAGAGAATCTAAGCTTGAAGTAATATAAAAAACGAATCGATAGCGTAACGTCCCGTGCTTTCGTTTCGTTGATCCAGATGGGTCCCCGCCACCATGGGGAGTTAGTAATCTCTAGTCACGGCTGTTGTGCGATATAAGATATACGGAATCATATTTACTCGTACGCCACCTCGGCGTTCGCGCATCGATCGCGTTGCATTGTTGATAATGTTTATGGATGTTAAATCGATTTATGATCTTAGCTGATGTGGGTTCGATATTCAACTGTGAATTTCATTGTAGCAATACTAATTTTGGAAGCTTTATTCTGAAAGGAATAGCCGAATTCTTGTAGATTTTGTAACTAGCAGCCGTTTTAACAGTTCTGATGTACTCTAATTCGATAGAACGCTGCAGGAGCGATTGACGCACACGTTATTTCTGTAAACAGTTTGGTTGTAACTGTTCATATTGATTATGCTGTTGTAATGTCGTTTACTATAAGGCTATTCACTGACGGATTACACTGTAAATGCTTCAATGTTATATAAAGATAATGCCTGGTTGACATGAAGTGAGCTCACGCACGAGAAGTGCTTCTCGAACGCATTTGCGTGCACGAACACAGCGTTCGCGCGCGAACGAGTTTATTCATACTTGTTCATTAGTTGGCGTTCGAGAGGTATTTTGCATGGGTGGATAAAAAAAAAATTTTTTTTTGTTGTCTGCAGAACCATGACTAAGTGGACTGATGCACAAAATATGTTTGTTTGTGGAAGTCAGACTGTAAAATATTCTGATCAAAAGTCGCGCTTTAATAATCATAACACAAACTGTTTGAGGAACTCTTTACGAAAGCCATTTTTCTCGTTCGAGAAGGCAGCATGCTTTTCAATCAGCCTCGGAGAAACCTCTCATCATGTCAACCAGCCATTAAGCGCGAGCACGGCGCAAACATGCAATACCTGTGTACCTATTTAGGACTCGAATATAAACTATAGGTTTGTTCCCGTAACAAGGCCGACAATGCTCGCACTGTAAAGAGCTCTCTCATTCGTAGCTGGGGATACTTTGAACTATGCCTGCTATTAATATTATTGTTTACATAAAAAAGTGGCAATATTATCTGTAATGAAATAGTTATTAATGTTATTAGTTACTGTACTGCACTGCAGAAAGTTTGATGTCATTTCTGAGCAGCATCTCGAACAAACCTATAGGTTCATCAGCTCATCTCCGTCATTACTAGGTAGTGTCCTTACTAAGTCTACTCTAAAGTGGAACTGATAAGTTTTATTAAACATTGAAATTTCAATTTTTGTTTTTGTTTTTTTACCTGTCCTTAACAAAAAATATTATTTGTTTTTACATTTACTATTTGGGTACTCCCTCTATGTACTCAATGTAATTTATGAATGGCCCCTAAGCTAGATGACAACTGTAGCACACCAAACGTCTGACAAATTGTTACTTATGTTGGACTTAAAAGGTTTCATTATAACTAAAAAAGTAAAGCACCATACAAATACAAATAATAATATACCATTTTATTTACACTACCTACCTACTTATGCTAAATACAGAACTATACAAATCTCGTGGCGATGGCCAACAGCTTGGTGTAGTCTGCTCCCTTGAAGTGTGTTCGTTCCTTGAGGATGGTGCGGAGGATGGTGGGTATGGGCACGTGGATGCGGTTGCCGAGTGGAGTGCCATTGTCGTCAATCAGCACCACATTGTTACTGTCAAACTTTGGTACTTTAACTTTTTGGTTTTGCTTCAAGCCAACCAGGATTCCCTTTTTCTTTTGACCTTTGATTGCAACCATTACCCTGTCGCCAATGTAGCCAACACCTGGAAAAACAAAATTATGGGAGATTGATAATCTAAGTAGAAGTTACCTACATATTTCATGCATACAATTTTACAAATTACAGTACGAAGCAAACATCTTGAAATCGGGTAGGGATTGTGCAGAACGCGTTTTGGATATGTGTAGCAGTAAGGTACAGGGGCGGCGAGAGGGATTGCGCTCTAATATTGGTCGCTCACAAGTGCACATGGGCGAACTTACTGTCGAAAAAGTGGCAAGATGTTTGCCTCGCAGTGTACTTATAGTGATACAATATCAAATAGGTATCTAGTCTCACCTAAAGCGGGCTACTCAAAGCCCTGCATGCAGTGTTATTGCATGCAAAAAACCCTTCAGTCACTCAATAAAAGTGTCGCAATGAGATTATGTTTTGGATCCTTTGTTGCCCGTAAGCCCGTGACACTACTATCAGTTTCAGTCGAGAGTACCTAAATTGATATTTAACACAAATCTCTCTAAAAGTAGTTATTAAATATTTTGTTATGTGAGCACATGCTCGGCATTTCCCTGCGTGATCGAATCAGAAATGAGGAGATCCGCAGGCGAACTAAAGTAACCGACATCGCTCGGAAGGATTGCTCAGCTAAAGTGGCAGTGGGCTGGACACAGCGAGAAGAACCGATGGCCATTGGGGCGGAAAGGTTCTTGAATGTCGACCGCGCACCGGACGGCGCTCCGTGGGTGGGCCCCCGACAAGGTGGACCGACGATCTGGTGAAGGTTGCCGGAAGCCACTGGATGTGGGAAGCGCAGGACCGATCGTCGTGGAAATCCTTGGGGGAGGCCTATACCCAGCAGTGGGTGTGGTGCGGCTGATATGATGATGTGAGCACTTACGTTTTTTGTTGTAAACACATATAACTCTAGGCGGTTTGCCTTCCGCCATGGCTCTTTTTCCAATTTCTGAATTATCAACCACTCTGAGCCGAGTTAGCAGTCTCACTTCGTTCAGGCATGCTGTTGTGTGAAATCCACATGATAATTGGGTTGGGCTTATTTTATTTAACAACGTTCTAAACATTTTATAGTTTAAAATTTATTAAAAAGCAATTTTTCAGTTGCTTTGCTTTTGCTTGCTTGTTGTTACGCGTTTTTTAGGTTATTTTTTTTGACATTGACAGTGACAGCTATTGGGTGTATTCTAGCAGGCTAATCGCTAATTCATCGATCACCACAAAGTTGAAAGTTAAACTTTCAAATTTTTTGTTCGTTTGTTCGTTCGCAGAGGCGATTTTTTTAACACGCGATTTTCTAACCGTCTTGTTTTGATGATGATCACACGAGCTTTTTTAACGCTCGATTCTCCTCCCGAAGTGCATCCAGTGTAGGATTGCCAACTTTTTTTGCATCAAAGGGCAAGAGCCCCGGTTTTGGCCACTACCCCGGTTTTGGCCACTTGCAACTTTAGCGGCCAATAAATAAGGCATAGAAAACGGATTTGCTTCATAGTATGTGGTAAAAAATCCTTTGTCTATGATCCGTTCTGACAAGTCATAGTTGTGACGTCTTATGCTTCAAGACAGTTTTTTGTGAGCTTAGTAAGTTTTATCGAAAAATTTCTGGTACTTTCTTATGGAAAACCTTAAGAGACATGGTTAGAGTAATCATTAAATTTCTACGATATTTATTTACTTTATGTTTTGGATTTGATTGAAGCCTACTAACAGAATATCTAGCAACTTGGTTTTGAGGTTATTTTGTTACTTGTTAAATTCTTTTATATTTATTTATTGCATACATGTAACACACTTACTTAGGTCCGTATTATAGGACGAGACTCAAGCACTGCTTGCTGCTTGAGTACAGTTAGAAAGGGATGGTGCTATCGAGCCTAAGTGATGGAAAAAGGGGGTGGCCACAACTAATACACTAATTTGTACTTTGCTTGGGTTTTGGCCATGCTTGTGGCCAGAACTGACACCCATACAACATCAGTTTTGGCCACTTTGTTTTTATTTTGCGTTTGTTGCCTGACAATATACTAACTGGTTTGACATTATAAATTTTTATTTCTATTGCACTTAGGTTGGGTAAAAAAGCTTCAAAAGTAATAAAAAAGCTAAATAATAAAAATTTATATTGCCAAGAGGAAGCTTTTTCTATGTGCCTGAAATGACAAAATATTGGGAATTTGTTAACTATTAATTACCTACCTAACTAAATATCAACTTCTTTATAATTATTTGTTTTATTTTCTTTAAAAAAAAACTGGAAAATTCCCTTACAAATTTAATGGCCACAACTGGTGCATTGGTATGGCCAGAAGTGGGGGAAAAGTGGCCAGAACTGGTGAAATCATACCTTTTATATTTAAAACCATATAAAAAAATATATACTTACTCGAATCAAACATCGTATAAAAACTTTAAAAGATAAATGTATGCCCTTCACTTTGGTTATTTCAAACCGTCTCATTACACATTCTTGAAATAGTAGCAAATTTTTGAACATAGAAATTTTCTTAAAGTGGCCAAAACCGGGGCTCTTGCCCAATATAGTATTTTCAAGATTATTTACGTGTAAAAATATAGATGGCGAAAAAGTCCAAAAAAAATAGTAGGTTGCCGTTTTGTATAGAGGATTTTATAGAAGTTTCATTCTTACTAAACATATTCATAATTATTCAACAACTTTAAACACATAAATTATTATGCAATCGAGAATTTTACTGGGTCTGTTAAATCACTTGAATCTTTATGATCATGTAGCTAAATGTTTAGCAATACACGTGTTTTTGTTTCATTTAAATCAAGCGAGTAGTTTCGAAGTTTTAAGAGCTTGAAGGAAATGCCAAGCGCACTGAAATATGTGCTTTATTGCGGACGTTCACGTGTATGACCAATGACGTCATTGGTCTATTATTTGCTGCGTTTGTTAAATTTTTTTCATGAAAAAATAGTATTTTTGCCTAACTACTATATATTTTTCAAAAAATATCGTAGGCGAGCCCGCATTACAGTTAAGGTAGGATACTCTAATATTATAAAGTAGGGTTGGCAACCCTAGTCCAGTGTGGCCAGATTCAAAGTTGAACTCAAAATGGCAGGATAATTTTGCTGATTCACAAATCGTCCACCAGCTGGCGCACTACCGCTAGCTTGACGCTACGCTAGTTTAGATGTAGTCCTGTCATTTTGTTGTTTGATATTATTTTACTCTTTTTTGTTTGCTATGTAGTTTTGTTTGCTATCAATTTTTGGATGTTGGAAGCGAATTTTCGTAAATGGGACGTTCTTCTTTTTTATCGACAATCTGACCGGCAAATTGTACCTATTTAATGAGCGGTTTTCAAAAGGCAGTTTAAGAAAAAAAAGTAGTTCATAAAATAGAACTAGATGTCGTTGTACTTAGTAGGTAGCTTTTTATGAAAAATATGAAATGTAATTACTTTTTTATTATACGTTTGTTGAATATGTGGTTTGTTGCTTTGTGCGTTGGTTGTCCGATGGCGTGTTACGAAAACTTTTCTATGACCAATATGACCATTAGTGGGAAATAATATGTATTTAAAAAATCGACTTAGTTGAAGTAACGCCATCTGTCGACATAAAATTATACTAAAATTCTCTGCTGTCAGAAAACCGCTCATTATGTTAAAAAAAGTAAACATGTGATTTGTTAGGTAAAATGTGATTTAAATTATTGCCTCGTTATTATAGATTTCAAAAACATATAATGCATCGAAGTATTACTTGTAATTTTCGTTTTATTTCAAATTTCGTAGGAATGGTATAAAAAAAATAACACCTCAGTCAAAAAAATGTTTTTTTTTCTCACTTAAAATCAGATCTTCAGTTTCTTATTACTCTATTATCAAGAATATAAACATTTATTTTTATCTAGCTTTTATTGGACGGAATTCTTAAAATAAACATGAAAAAAAATATCCAATACACTTAATACTGACACACTATTTAATATTATGGAAGTTGCCCAATAAAGTAACTCGAAAATCTAGTGAATACCTTTATTGTTTAGTATGTAATACTAGAAAACTTTATTTTTGTAAATATTACCAATAAAGTGGTTCATACATTACTTTGAACTTAAATTATAAGGGGGACAAAATTGTGACAGAGTGGTTAACGAAGTGACGGAATGGTAAATAATGTTTACCCGCCAAACAAAGTTAACCTTACAACAATTTATAATTTTAGAAAACAATAACAAATTATAATATTTCCTTAAAATGTTACTACTTACTTAAAGATTTCAGGGTTAAGTTTCCTTTTTTCACGACACCGTCGCTCGCGGTCTTTCAGTTGCAAATAATGCCATTTTTCCATTTACCTGATGGTAACACCTTAAATTAACAAAATAATCGACGATATAATAGCCAACATATGAAAACTAACAGTAATCTACATATTATGAATATTAACTAAGTCTCTAAGTTCTATACAAAAATTACCATTCCCTCCGTCAGGAGTTATACCAATCCGTCACATTTTTGTGACAGAGGTGTAAAATTGTAATGTTATGTTTGTGTGGTTAAAATCTGTTGCCAACTATTTTATTGCTACGAAACTTTAAAAAAAAAGTTTAAGTATTTAGGTCTAAAGGAATATTTAAATGTAAAACAAACGAACCGATCTCAGATCTCTATATTAACGCAGTGTGTTCACAATCATTACAATCATAGGCAAGGGTCGTTTGAGTAGGTATAATATTGTTTTTGAATACTGGTGTTAGTTAGTTAATCTAAAAGTGTAAATTAATGCCTCTTCTTCCACCTCTGTAGGGTGACCAAAAATGGGATTCAATTACTCATTTTTATTTGATCAAATCAAAGGAGTATTGATTACACAATCAGCAGTGACGTCTATTGATTACGGGTCGTTAGCGCGCGGCTCCGGTTCCGCGGATGATTAAAGGAGGTAACCCAATAAGGAGCGGATTGCGGGCTGATCGGAAACAAAACAAAAGAAAGCGGGCTCGATTTACGTCATTAGGGGGGAAGACGCGGGGCGGGGGGAGATCACACCTTTTGAGTTTTAGCTCAATAATGGTTGGTTTTCGTGTTCGCATCCGCGCCTTTGTATCGCGCGCCTTTTCCGGATCCATTACATCGGCGTGTCGGCTGAATGAGTTGGCGCGCTTGTTTGGTTTTGCACAATGCACCGCTCATTAGAATCGCGCCGATGTTTTGGGTATCGAACACAGAAACCATTGTGGGTAGATTAGATCGGATGTCAGCCTTTGCCCTTTTCAGAACTATGTTGGCATTCTAAGTTAATCCTTCGTTTTGTTTTTGTGGACACCTTGATTTAACCATCTATAACGAGTTCCTGATGATTAATTTTCTGACAGTAGGTACTTATTAATCTTATTACTTATATAGAAATCAAAACAAGATAGGCATTGCTGACACAAATAAAGGTCTAACGGGTGTACGGTAGGTACACAATTATCTGGCTAGGTTTGACTAGGGGCTCGCTAATAAAATCGAATTGAAGAAACCTAGTTGAAGGAAAAACAAATCAAATATGTTCAAAAGTACCTACAGAAAGCACTGTTGTATTGTCATAACTTCCGCGTAAAGAATAATAACACCTAGAACGATAATTCCCTACAAAGGGCACTGTCAAAAGTGAGGCAACCAAAATTGAGCCAAAATGGCAGTTTTGTTTTCAGATTTATATCCAAAGTAATTTATTAAGTATATGTTTAGGTATATCATATGTTACATAATCCTACATATAAGTACGAAACAGTTTTATTTATCTACCTACCTTTATGGAATAAGTAAGTTTCTATTTTAACACGTTTTTATTAGGTTGCTTTCTCGTTTGTTCGTTTATTTGTTTGTTTCTCCACAAAGTTTGCGAACGATTTTATACTAGCTTCCCGATGAGCAAGAGACATGAAACTTTGAACATAGGTCAGAACTAGAAGGCAATGCAATATTATGGTGTCGTTGAGCTGATCTGATGATGAAGCCGGAAGAAGGCCACAGGAACTCTATGATGAGACCATACAACCCCATCGTGTTTGGGCTTGTTAGAATCGTCTTGACGAGTACTCTGATGGGAGACCAGCTGGTCCAGGGTCTGATGATGAAGCCGGAAGGCCATGTCGTACGAACTCAATATTGAAACCGTGCAACCCCATCGAGTTTAGACTTATTTGAATCGTCTTGACGAGTACTTTGTTAGGAAATAGTTTCCAGGGTCTGATGATGGAGCCGGAAGAAGGCCACTGGAACTCTTTAATAAAACCATGCAACCCCATCGAGTTTGGGCTCGTTTGAATAATCTTAACGAGTACTTTAATGAGAAATATTTTTTTTATTTCTTTATTTTTCAAGACTAGGTAATCCAATCCCGCACCTTTTTTGCGGGATCCGAGAAATGCGGGATTGCTTATGCGGGATTCCACACGTCAGCGGGATTAAAAGAATTGTCTTGACGAGTACTTTGTTGGGAAATAGTTTCCAGGGTCTGATGATGGAGCCGGAAGAAGGCCACTGGGACTGTAATAAAACCATGCAACCCTATCGAGTTTGGGCTCGTTTGAATTGTCTTGACGAGTGCTCCGATAAGAGATGGTATATTTTTAGACTTAGCTCGTTAACTAAAAAGCAGAAAATAATTATTAACTGAAAATAAATATTTTTTAAAAACACGTTTTTAAAACGGACTAAATTATAAAAAAAAAATTAAACCTATTAACGTGGGGCGCATGCTAAAGACAAAGGATGATAAATTTTACAAAATGCGCTCCACGTTTTTAGGTTTAAAATTTCTGTAGTTATAGGGTTATGGTTATTTTTATTTGTTTCTTATTTTTTTCTTTTTAGACTGTTTTTACTAGTCCGTTTTAATGTTTTTTGTAATAATTTAGTCCCTTTTAAAAACGTCTTATTAAAAAAGGTTTTTTTTTCAGTAAATTTTCTTAATTGTTTCAAAATATGGTGTAAGAAATAAAAAAAGCACTTTGCCTCACGCTCGCAGTTTTGCGAGTTTTTACGCGCCAAAAGCGCCCTTTTGGTGCTGGAGAGGTGAAAAACCTATTTTTTTTTGTTTTGCTCTGTAATACGACAGTGACTTAAGAATTTTTTTTCCTAAAATAAAGTAAGTATATTCAACAATAATGCTTTCATTCTTTAGGTTTTTTTTTTGGAGAAACGCTAATTTCGTTTGAAATGGGGATAATGAAAACCAAGGCGTGTGCGTGTGCCGTTATTGTGATGTTGTTTGCCGTCAAAAAGGCTTGGCTACATTGTCTTTCATATACGTTGTGATGGTAGGTGATAATGAATTATTCAAGTTAGATAATAAGTTATTATTATTTAAATGCATAGGCACTATAAAAATGTGGTGTCGTAGATATTAATTATAAAGGACGTTTAGATCATTGTAGTTACATTTTTCCTATTTTAAAAATGCAGATAAGCGACCCAGCGGCGGCCGCGGGCGGCGTGCTTTTCTTTTCAAATCGAATCATCACTTTTCGACTTCAAAAATTTGAAAACGAGGAGGTTATCTATTCGTCGCGTATATATATTTTTTACTATGTATAGTATGTACACCGATTACTCGAAGACGGCTGAACCGATTGAAATGATACAAACATGAGGTTTATACCCAAGTTGGTCCCATTTTTTTAAATTTTGAAATCGGTTCAGTATAGTTTTCGAGTAATCTTGAAAATACTGTTGTTTTCGTTACCATTTTATATGAATTCAAACGGATTTTCAACCATTCCTTTTTTGTTTATGAACCGATTTAGATGATTCTTTTTTTGTTTGAAAGAAGACACCTAAAAAATTATACCATATTAATTTCATTGGTATTGGATTTTGAATTTTAAAGATACACGAGGGAACTCCTCAAAATCAAATAGGAACTGTACAGTGATTGAAATATTGGTAGGTTTATGACAATGAAAAATAATTTAAGGACCTATTGTCAAGGAGGTTCTGGACTAAGGTACTGTGACCAAAGATGGCCCGGCTCTTATCATGGCCCACCTTTAAAAAATAACAGTTATGGCTGTCCAATCTAATTAAAAAAATGTGGGTGTATGCGACTGCAGCCATAAACAATATTGCAACTTCATCCGACTATCAACAAGCTGCCATTTTTAGGATGGCAAACAGTTTGCTGTATTGCGTCTAACCAGTACACGTTTTCTAACTTTAGAAGAGTAAGTCTTTATTAAAAATTTGCAAAAATAAGTAGATTTTCTTTGTTTTAACAAGCTAAACTACATCCTTAATCTGTTTGCCATTAAATTACCGGTAAGTTTTATTAATTTCTTATTTTTCTTGCTTTTTATTACAATTTATATTGAACTGGGGTAAAGTTTCCTATGAAAGCCCACCCCATTGGTCCAAAAGATAGCCCACTTTTTTATTTCCAATTAAAAGTGTTTAAAGTATTATAAAAACAATTTATAAAATAAATAACATAAATATAAAATTAGTTGGTTAAGAATTTGGTGTTGAATAGTTTGATTTTTTAATTGTTACTAAATTATGATTTTCTAATGCTTATTTTTGCATTAAATTCAATAATCAAATATATTATAGGTTATTATAATCAAAACAATAAATTAAATTACTTTTTTTTGGTGGATTCATGCTTTTGTTTTAGGTTTTTTGAAAGTAAATGTAAGTCGATTTTTCAATACCCCTAACTTGGCCCACGTACCAAGGGATTCGAAAATTAACCACCAAAAAAGAACTTTTTGGTTATTTTTTTGTTACCTACTAGTCGGATTGTTTTCTGTTTGTGTGATTTATTCAATTTTATAAAACTTATGGTCGTTTTTTAATAACTTTAATTTATAATAGGTTTAAGATGGCCCATAGCCAAAATATGAGTAATATTTTAGACTTTTGTTATTAGTTTTATATGAAAACTGTATTTCTCGATCAGTATTAAAAGAAAAAAATTTTTAGATATTGGTAAAGCATAGATTTTCCTGATCTTTAATAAATGTTGGAACAGTGGCAAAGTGCCGGAAGATTGGCGTAAAGCCGTGGTCGTGCCGCTGTACAAAGGGAAAGGGTCACGGCAGGATGCTAAAAACTACCGCGGGATCAGTCTTCTCAGCATTGTCAGTCAATTGTATGCAAAGGTACTGATTGAAAGAGTGATGCAAAAAACTTATCAGAGTATTTGGGATGTGCAAGCGGGATTCAGAAAGGGAATGGGATGCACGGATCAGGTCTTCTCCTTGAGGTGCTTAACCGAAAAACACCTGGCTAAGCACAAAAAGGTTTACTGTGCCTTTGTGGACCTGGAGAAGGCCTACGATCGAGTTGACAGGAATGAGCTATGGAAGGTGTTGTCCGAATACGGATTGGAGAGCAGACTGATTCATGCACTGAAATCTCTCTATGAGGATTCCCGTGCATGCGTCAAGATTGACGGCGTATACACTGATTGGTTTGGCATCTCTAGAGGTGTCAGACAGGGATGTGTTGCGTCACCATGGCTCTTTAATCTGTTTTTGGACAGTTGTATGAAAGGTCTGAAAGAACGTGACTGTGGGGTTGTGATGAATGGGACTCAAATCAAGTGCCTCCTCTACGCTGACGACCAAGTTATACTTGCGTCTTCTGCGCAAGAGTTGCAGGAAATGATGTCGGTTATGAATGATGATTTTGTGAGAAAAGGGATGAAAGTGAATGTAACTAAGACTAAAGTGATGGTGTTTGAGAGAGATGAAGAAATGACTGACTGTACGGTAATGTTAGGTGGCGAAAAAGTGGAACAAGTCCGTGAGTTTGTATACTTGGGGAGTTTGTTCACAAGGGACGGAAAGAGTGAGGAAGACATAGAAAGACGAGTGAAGAAAGGAAATTCGGTGAGTGGTGCTATACACTCGGTTATGAGTAGCCAAACCGTTTCTGCAAAGGCGCGAATGGCTATTCATAACGGAGTGCTGGTACCGACACTGATGTATGGAAGTGAATCTTGGGTATGGCAGAAGAAGAATGAAAGCAGAATAAATGCGGTAGAGATGCGATCGTTGAGGAAAATATGCGGAGTAAAACTGAGTGATAGAGTGAGCAATGAGGTGATTCGCAAAAGGTGTGGTCTGAAAGATGATATAGTGACAAGAATTGAGAAAGGAATGCTCCGGTGGTTTGGTCACTTAGAGAGGATGAATGAAAAGCGAATCACGAAAGAGATATACTGTGCGAATGTGGAAGGAACGATTGCACGAGGGCGTCCCAGAAAAACCAACGCGGACCAAATAGAGGTTATTATAAAAAAGGCTGGTGTACGCAGTGACAAAAACCGCAGGGCATGTATGAAAAGATTGATGGATATGAATGAAGCGAAAGAAGTGTGCAAGGATCGTAGCAGGTGGCGATCCATAGTCTCTGCCTACCCCCATGGGAAACAGGCGTGAGTGTATGTATGTATGTATAGATTTTTTTTTTTTTGATAAATAAATATTTGACAACATCACATACATTGCTCCAATCCCAAAGTAAGTAGCTATAGCACTTGTGTTATGGAAATCAGAAACAACGGTGGTATGACACACACCCAGACCTGAGACAATATTGAAAAGTTCATTTTCTACATTGACCCAGCCGGGGATCGAACCCGGGACCTCAAGAGATGGTGACGCCTTGAAAACCGGCGTGCAAACCACTCGACCACGGAGGTCGTCGATTTAAATTAATATTTTAAGGGCCTTGTTAGGTAACCACCTTCCTAAGATGGCCCAACATCGACCTTTTTTAAATGGTGCTTTTTTTCTATTAACATCGTAATAAAACACATTTTTTTAAAAATTTTATTTTTCAATTAAACACCCTAGTTTTATATTTATGTTGTTTCTTTATAATATCCAAATTGACGATTTCACAAGGTTTTGAAATTAGGTGGGCCTTACAGGGTGCCAGTACCTTAGAGTTGAACTGCGAAGGCCCAACGGAACTCCTGTGGAAATTGAGTTACTCGGGATAATACCTAACATTGAAAAATGTGAAGCATCATAAAGTTTTATTTTATAAAATATTCGCTTACATACCTACCACAAAAAAGTTTAAAATGAAAAACATAAAAAAAGCAAAACCTGCAAAAATATTAAATAAACAGCTCTATAAAAAGCAAGAAATAATGTTCAAATCGATTAATTAAAACACGTCTATTGAAGTCGGGTGGGGCTTTTAGAATATAAACAATACAATAGGTAAGTAAAAAAAATACTTTCAGCTCCACCCGACTTCAATAGACGTGTTTTAATTAATCGATTTGAACATTATTTCTTGCTTTTTATAGAGCTGTTTTTTTTAGATTTTTGAAAGAGGTTTTGCTTTTTTTTTAAGTTTTTAAAAATAAATAATTCAAATAACTCCAGCCAGCAACGTCAATGATGGCCAGCTCGCAATGCGGAAACATAATTACGATCTCCACATCATTAAATTACCTAAGTACCGTATGAATTTACAGAGATATGGTACCACAGCACAGAACAAAGAATACCTTGTGGTTGATTTGAAACATAGTAGTAAGTAAAATAAACATTTTACTTTGCAAATAATACGTAGTGATTTTACATTCTCTTTGTACTTTGCTATACGTCTATCTATCTGTCTGGATTTAAGAGGGATATAGTTTTTTTTGTACCTTATTTCTTTCATTATTTTTATTCTATTGCTAACCTAAATGTGATAAGCAAACTGATGTTTACTTTACTCTGAGTCCATCTAGCATTCAATGAACGGACAACCTTTCAAAAATATACTATGTCGTTTTTACTTTGTATAATGAAAGTAGATACAAAATTAGGGGACACGTAATTTTTACTTTAACTTTTAATGTTTTTTTTGTATATTAAATCACTGTTTGAAATTTTGCTAATTCTAAAAGAGCTAATCTAATTTTTGTACTTTCTCAAAATGAAATGTTGTCCATTGGAGACAAACTTTGTTTTCAAAACGTTAATTAAAAGTAAGTAGGTACCTAATCAAAATCTTGTTTCATTGGTGACTGATTGCATTTCTTGGAGTGCTTTGCTTGTGGCAGGGGTGCGGGGCGCGGGGGCCCCGTGCCCTCTTCCACACGTCGCATTTTTTGCCGCCATGTTGGAAGAGGTGGCGAATCAAATAATGGGGAAATAATTTAATCAGCGGCACTCCGCTGCGTTCTCGAGCCTACTGCGTCCGTTTACGGTGCATTATAGGGCGGCGGCTGAGGCGAGGGGTGGCGGAAAAAAGTGTGTGTCGTGTGTGCAGCCGCCTTAATGGGTGTGCCCCCCGCCCGCGAGCAGTCTTTGCGGTCGCAAATTGAAATGAAATTGCATAATTCGCGCACACGGCGCCGGCCGAGCGGAGTCCTTTGCCTAATGACGTCCATTTAAGTCTTCTCCGGCGCCGGAGGAGGTGCATTCTTTAGCGGCGCCGCGCCGTTGACGACGTAATTGTGCGCACCGCATTTGCCTTCAGGCATGACTCAGAGACAAATTATCTTACCTCAAATTGAAGAATGCAAATTCTGTAACGATCTTGTGGTTGTCTCATATTTCTAAGCTTTAGTATCTACCTACTTGCAGGTTTCAAGTTATATTTTGTCTAGAAAGCATCGTATGGAATATATAATTTATTTATGGTTCCAATTTTTTTTACTATTGAAAATGGTTATCACTGATGCAAATCGCCTGAGACGTATTTTTGGCTATAGCTCTGAGGATTTTCAGAGGATCGAGATGAGAATAATACCAAGAGTGGAGGAATTTATCGAGACACGTATGAGCATTTGAATTTTGAAAATCAGCTGGTACCTACCTAACTTTTATGAAATTTTGAAAAATGTAATAAAGTAGGGTTTTTGAGAGGTGTTTGTTTACTAAATTGTAAATATTTCGGAAAAACCGACTTAAGAAAAAAAAATTCTGTTCTCTACATACTTTAATTTGAACGCTATACGCTAACTTTTAAAGCAATCGATAGACGATTAAATCACATGTCGCAAATGCAAATCACAGACTTCGATGTATTGTATGGAATTGTCAAGCTTACAGCACGTAATTTTTTATAGTTTAATGCTTATTTTAAAGTTTTATTTTTTAAGCGTACCGTTTAAACGAATAGATTATTGGATGGGCAGGTACTTTGATTTAACTCCTTTACATTCATGCTAGTCTGGTATTTGTTGTTTTAATCATATAGCACAGTAGCCTGCGTAGTAGGTAGGTACTATGGGCAACAGCGTCGCTTAACCAGTTTGCAACAAAATTCGTGTGCGCGCGTATCGCCCCTACACGAACTAAACGTATGTTGTGACGGCGCGACGTGCAAGCGATTTTGACCTTAGCAGTGGTTACGTCGCTGTTGCCGATGGTACATTTAAATTACGAAAAAGGTTACCGTTTGCCGTTGTGATATAGTTATTTATTACGAAATTATAGATACTTTAACCCAAGTTTTACAGATCGCAACCCGCCGTAACCTATATTTGTATATCTCCAAAAATGATATTTTTTTATTTATCGAGGTTTGCCACATGGTTTAGCTATTGTCGTGTTCTACAGCATTGTTTGATTGCCACTGATAATAGTAAGACTATGGAAAGTGATCATACACAGATTTAAGACCAGATAAAGTCCATCCATTTTCATCTGGGGCCGTACCGGCTAACGAATCGATTATCGAAAAGTCTATCGAGTTTCAACTTAAAACAGAAAAAATCAAAGTAAGGAATTTCGTCTTGTACCTACTTTCTGTTGACGTAATTTGGAAGATATCGATGTTCGTGTGACATCATGAATTGGGGTTTGCCATTTTAGCCCCATTGGGGCTCGATTTATCTGTTTTAATTTGAAACCCAGCAGAATTTTCGATAATCGATTCGTTAGCCGGTACGGCCCCTGGTCCTAAATCTGTGTAGGTATGGCTTCTTCTTAATTTTGTAATAAATAACTATACCACAACGGCAAACGGTAACCTTTTTCGTAATTTAAATGTAATATGGGCTACTATACTAATAGTTCAAATGATCATTGTTATCAATGCCGCATAGGCTCCATAAATTAAGTAAGTAGTTAATAGGATTTCATTCTTTATCGTACTGATGATAAAGTTAACGGAGCGATCGAAGGGAGCGCAGGCTGACCTCGCGCGAAACAGGGACACTAAACAGCACACTATTTTTTGTCCGCCCACCTCACAGTGGTCCGAATGACTGTTTTAGACGCTCAAAATACCCCAATACTCACTTCAACGAATCCTTAATTGACTTATTAGTACTTACGAAGGACTAATGAGGGAATACGAAAATGAATTTCCTAATCACCTACCCCTATATTACAATGAGTAAACACCCATCGAAGTCAGTGTATAAGATAGGTCTTAAATTAAATAATTACATTTATGTATATCACGTTCCTGAATTATAATTATTTTCTTATTAGTGAAGTGTGTGAATATTATGAAAAAAATAGGAGACAATGGCCAAAGTATGTTCTTTTTTATGCTATATTACATACGTGATTATCTTTGTTATTTAAGTCATAAAAAATATTGAAATTGCCTTATTTTTAGAAGCTGTTTTTTTAAAGTACGAGACTTTGATTAGAGAATCTAAACATGAGTATCCCATTATTACCCATACAGCCATTTTTGGTCACAGGTTTTCAACAGATGTAACAAGTCGCTACAGTTTCGTAACTGATACGACACATTGTGACTATTTGCGACTGTGTGGGGTTTTGTTTAAAGGTGTTGTAACAGTTCAGTAACAATGTTACGGAAATTAGTTTCAGTAACATTGTGTTGTCGCTGTGTCGACATAATTCACAATGATCTGTGTCCATACATTGTATACACTTTGTGCTCAGTTTGCAACTAGAGTACAAAGTTGTAACAATGTGTGGTAACGGGATGGTAACGTTACAACACATTGTGTTGTAACGTTACGACAATGTTCCGGAATACCAGATAACCTAACTTATACAAATGAGCGTCACCAAATCCAGTCACTCTCAAATATTGCCTTTGTTTTCTGCCCCCTAGCATGCCTACCGAAACACGATATAATATAGCGATTTATCACGTGTAACTGTCAAAAGACAATGTATTTCGACAGTTGAATGTTGATAAAACGCTATATCACGCGATTTTATCATGTTTCGATGGACATGCTACGGGGGCGAGGCTAAAGTTTGATCATGCCGATCAAACCAACTAGGTATTGACTTATTAGCATGACAACATTGGGTTAGTTGTAAAATGAGAAACTATAAGAAAAAGGTATAATATTTATTTCAGTATAAATAAACAGCGCCTTTATTAATAAAATAGGTTATGCAATCTGTTCAGTTTAATAGGTACGAGTAGATCTCACGAGTTGAAATAGCCAATTATTCCACTTTTATATGTAGCATAATTTATTTTTCTATGTTCTGACTGCGACCACCTGTTCCAGAAATGTTGGTTTTTTTGACCCTGCAACAAATATCGAAACTTTGAGAAACGCTGGAAGCAAATAAATTGAGAAACCATTTTTGAATTCCAGTTACTTTGTGACGACTTTACGTAATCATGTCGACGCATTATAGTTACTTTGTGACTAGTTGTGACGAAAATATTTTCACGTAACAAAATATGCTTTTCTTTAATATTTATCAATTTTACTGTTTAATATTGTTAAAATATATTATTTTTCGTTGTGATATTAACTATTATGAATAATTGAAAGCATTTGAGCACTCGGTGTGTACAAATAAATAATGTTTACTTACCACCAAAATACTAAAATTGTGATAATATTGTGGCGCGTTAATAAATTTAATTCTATTTGATGAAATTACACAGTCAAATTTTTTTCCCATTACGATTTGAGCATTAATAAAAACAATATTAAACAAAATATGTTCATAAATATTACTTGCCTGGAAAAAGATGGCGCTACCTTTTATTTTAATTAATAGTTCATGTCACCATATTTGTCACTTCACGAGTCAAAGGAACTGCTGAACGAATGAATGAATGAATTCCTGATAGAAGTGAGCACAAATACGTCGCGATGTGACTACGCGGCGAAGGCGCAGTGCGACTAAAAGTTACTGTTACCAAATGTTACAAATCGTCCCCACTTTTCGAAACGGCGACGGAACAACGGTCGACACGGCTACTCGTTGTGACGGAACAAAGTTACTGAAAAAATATGTTTCGACACAAATGTGTGCACTCTAAGTCGTAACCGCTACCAGAATGGCTGTATGGGTAGGTTACAATTTCTACCTTATTTAAAAGGTATAACTGTCAGCTTTTCAATTTTAAACTTCGTTGGTTTCGCACGGATTTGCAAGTATTTTATTTTTATTTTTTTGTACATAAGTATTTTATGTATTAAGTTGAGCTAGATTTTATTTTTCTTTTTTGAATGAGACCATCACAAATAAATTATTTACGAGTTTCCCATGTTTTTTTTTAATTTCCGTAAACTGCCTTATGTAAAAAGTGAATAGTCTAATATTACATCTTACTTATCTTGAATACTCATTAGTAGGAGTAACAATGCTTATTAACTCGTTATAATGACCAATAGAGATCATTAAGGTGTATTTATGACTCAAAATAATTTCGCGCGTCTAAAACAGTCATTCGCGCCACTGTGCGCCTCCTAAGATGGCTCAAACTGTAGCTTAATTCAATCTCGAGAGGTACTTTTTCCGTTTCTTGAATAAAGAGCTCGAAAAAAATTATTCGGAAATTCTCGATTCAAGTCGGTGAAAAAACTTTGAAATATTGACAAATTTTGGAAAATCTCTAAAAGCTACCGACCGATTTTAAGAATTTAAATTGCACTTTGAAGCCCTTGGGCAGACGCACGTTTTGACATAAGTATTTAGTTCATCTACGTACCTGTCATATCTGCGAAACTAACAGGCAATTGGGCAAACGTCACAATTTCATAAATCGGGGCACTATATACTCGATCACGAAAACAGACATTATCAATGTTAAAATCAAGAATTCTAATAACTGGTCTTATATTAGTAAACAAATTGAATGGAAACAGTAAATAAGCTGTTTCCTATTTGGCCACGAGAAAGATAAATTGAACACCGCTCCACTGATAGCGAGCAGCGGTTATAGGAGGACCACAGAATAAATAATTAACGTATAGATTTTCAAGTTGGACAATTTGTTCGCTTTTCGGAAATAACAAAAATCGTAACAAGATGGCAAAATCTTTTTAGCCCACTTCAAAAAAGGAGGAGGTTCTGAAGTTGACGGTATTTTTTTGTATGTTATACCATAACTTCGCCACTTGTTAATCGATTTCAATATTTTATTTATCTGAAAGAACATAGTTCATTACAAAGATCTGGCTACCTAGTAGTCTTTTCATAATCATGAAAAATATCAATTATTTAGCTTATAACATCGCACGAGTTTTTACGGATTTTCAGGCATAACATCTTTTTTATGAACTGATTAAAACTCCTAAAACAAACGTGAATTTTTTATTCTGAAGCTGTTTTTGTTTATATTTTCAAGTTTTGTTTCAATTTAATTTAACTGCCATGGCATCGCTGGCGACTGATACACCTATATTGTGTAGTTAAGTAAAATCAGAAGGCCTTTTGCCCGGTGTATCCGACTTTCCGGCCATAATTTATTTAATAATAAGCTTTTTGGATTAGACGTACTTTTATGCACAACTGAATAGTGCTTTTTTTGCCGATGATATAGTTCTTATGGTTGAGACCTTGGAGGACCTGAACACAATGCTCGAAGATCTCCGTAGTGCTTCCCAAAGAGTGGGTCTTAAGATGAACATGATGGATATGACGAAAATCATGTCGAATGCTGTGCCCACTCCAGTTCATGTTGGGAACACTACACTTGAAGTTGTTGACCATTATGTATACCTAGGACAGGCAGTCCAGTTGGGTAGGTCCAACTTTGAGAAAGAGATCTCTCGTCGAATCCAACTCGGATGGGCAGCATTCGCGAAGCTCCGAAAAATCTTCGTGTCGGATTTACCTCAGTGACTCAAGACGAAAGTCTATGACCAGTGTGTGTTGCCAGTGATGACTTACGGCAGTGAAACGTGGTCGCTAACTATGGGTCTCATAAGGAGCCTCAAGGTCACCCAGCGTGCAATGGAGAGAGCCATGCTCGGCGTTTCCCTGCGTGATCGAATCAGAAATGAGGAGATCCGCAGGCGAACTAAAGTAACCGACATCGCTCGAAAGATTGCTCAGCTAAAGTGGCAGTGGGCTGGACACATAGCGAGAAGAACCGATGGCCGTTGGGGCGGAAAGGTTCTTGAATGGCGACCGCGCACCGGACGGCGCTCCGTGGGTAGGCCCCCAACAAGGTGGACCGACGATCTGGTGAAGGTTGCCGGAAGCCACTGGATGTGGGAAGCGCAGGACCGATCGTCGTGGAAATCCTTGGGGCCTATACCCAGCAGTGGGTGTCGTGCGGCTGATATGATGAATAGTGCTTGGCCTTCAGCTCACCTGCCCCCCTAGCATGATCGACGAAACACGATATATATCGCGTGATATAGCGTTTTATCGACACCCAACTGTCAAAATCCATTGTCTTTTGACAGTTAAACGTGATAAATCACTATATCATATCGTGTTTCGGTGGTCATGCTAGGCAGGCTGGATGTTAAGTGACGATAAGACCGAAGGTGGAAGCGCACTACACCTGGAATCCTCATCTCTAAAGAACTGGCTAAGTATTTTACCTCTAACTGCTGAAACACAACAATTTTTAAATTGTTGTTTTGGCGTCAGACTTAGGTAATGGTGGTAGCTAAGCTAGCCAGGCGGACTTGAAATAAGCCCTACCACCAACCAACCAACTTACTATTAAGTTTACTTACCTATTATGAATAGAATTTACTAGCTTCCGCCCGCGACTTCGTCCGCGTGGACATTCGAGAAAATCCTAAGGGAACCTTTAACTAGGATACGAAGTATTCTATGTTCTAACGTCCTGCCTCGCTAGGCAGTACGCTTGGTGTGGACGTACCTCGCTTGCAGGCAGGGCGTTTGGCACTTGCGCGTGAGGATGCGGCCCGACATCGCACTCGGTCGATATAGTACGCGCTTACCAGCCAGAGGCCTGCTGCGCGCAAGGCACGTTCACACCAAGCGGGCTACCTAGCAAGGCAGGATATTAAACTTTTTATCTAGGTTAAAGGTTCCCTAAGGATTTTCTCGAATGTCCACGCGAACGAAGTCGCGGGCGGAAGCTAGTAAGTAGTATAAAATAATATAATACTTAGAAAGCGGCTTAGATTTTACTGCATGCACGTGCATTTTTTTCTGAGAAATTACAAAAGACAGACCCAAAACTCGACACTTTATTGTTTACTTTTAAGCCATTGACTATTTTACTGTGCCAGATGTGGGAACACCAGGTCCAGGTAGTCGTCGTTCTAACAGTATAATTCCCCAAAGATATTGTTACAACGAATTCATCGTAAACTCTTCTTAAAAACTTAAAATTCGTATATCTTTTGATTGAGTGAACCGATTGCGATGAGATAAAGACTAAATTACTTCACAAAATACATAGTATATTTCTATGTAAACATCATTACGATTGAGTTAGCGCTTTTTAAGTTATTAGCGCACAAACATTAAAGACTTAAAGAGTATTTTCTAGCTATGGGTCAGCAAATTGAGGGTTGCGCCCCTGGCAGACGCCCCCCTTGCCAGCCCCTAACCTAGCTACGACGCCAGATCCATTACGTAACATTCAGGAAGCTTGAAAGTTGTATTTATCCTTGTACCCACATGTGAAGAAGCGGCAACGGCAAACCGCGGCTCGCGAGCTGCATGCAGCTCTTTGGCTCCCTCTGTGAGGCTAGGCCGAGAATGACCCATAGCTAAATAATTTATTAGAAATAAATAATTTATTTTTCTTGCCTATACCGCTTCGCATCGTGTTCTGGCAGCGGGGATAGATAGGGATCTAGAATGGATTTTATGAGTTTAAACCGAACTCCGCTCGGATTTCATTCAAAACCTGGGACCCTATTATTTAATCCTTCGGCTGGCAAATTTAATTTAAAGATTACCCCTTAAAATATAAAATATTACTTTTAAATTAATTCTATAATTAATTAATTTGTATAATAAATTGAAAGTAAAATTGTTGGCGTCGAGCGCTCTTTTCTACTGATTTTCGTTCGACATTTGACTCCAATGAATGAGAAAATTAGCCGAAGGATTCAAAAATAGGGCCCCTGATTTTTCATCGCGCTTGGACAAACTCATTGCACATTAATGAGTGGGTACAAAGATAAAGGCATCTTTCAAGAAATCACCCACTTGTAGTAGGGGGGCGGCAAAATTGGTCTCTTGCACGCGGGCGCTCAAACAGATAGCGGGCCTGCAAACTGAGTTTCTGAAATAAGCGTACCTACCGCTACGCTGATAGTGAGGCCACACCGCAAGTAGCGAGACTACCTACCGAATATGACATCTTTGTCAGGAATAAAGGAGTGAGGTGAATCGAGAGCGGACTGATCGGGAGCTTTCGATAATGATAATCAACGATCCCGCGGGGAGGGGGAGGGTGGATGGGAGGAGGGTCGCCTCGAGCGGTCTGGAGGAATCCCGGGTGTAAAATAATAAAGACTAACAGAAGCGGTGCTCTGACCGTATAGAGACATACCGTGAAAGTGTGACGTCACATAATGGCGGAGTTTGACATTTTGGGTAAGAACAAACATCTGTAAGCAAGTTTCTCTTCTTGAGACATGGTAACAACTACGAGCAAAACGATACGGTATAACCCAAGTAGCAATTGGGTTGGTAAACTTTTTGAAAATTGTTGTGAATTATATATTTTCTGGTAGCTTTTGGCTTTGGAGTCAGGAATAACCAATTGCGGAATTTTTATAATACGTCATTTTAATTTAAATTTAAATTTACAACATAGTACAATAAATCACTATTACGGCTGTATGCGTAATGCTTTTGCTCAAATTAAAAAAAAAATGAAAAGTTTGGCATTGGCAATGTCAACTAGTTGTCATGTTAGTCACAGTCAGCTAAAATAAATAAAATAACTCTTTTGTAAGTTTGTAGATATACATATATTTACGTGATCATCACAAACGTATAAAGCTCTCTGAAGGCAATTCCTGTTTAATCCTCTGCACCCCACGTCTCTTTCAAAGGTATGGGAATTGTACAAAATTTGTTCTGTGGATGGTCACATCTATATTTCAAACAAAACGGAACAAAGTAGTGTAGGTAGGTACTTCATCGGCGTAATAGATTTTTTTAACATATCTCAGCTATTTTGAAAAATTAAAAAAAAAATGTTTTGACAAAAAAAATCCACATCATTTTTAAACCTGCTTACAAAATTTCATGAGAATCGGTTGAGAAATGCGACCTGTAGAGGAGAACAGGCAGAGCTGGGATGTCGGACTGAAATCTGTTATTTTAACATATCTCCGCCATTTTGAAAAATAACAAAAACTGGCTCGACAAAAAAAATCTTTATAATTTTAAACTTTTAGATTTTTGCATTCACAATGCTATTTTTATATTAAGTTGAATAAATAATGAAAAATATTAGAAAAAATCGGCTCACCCGTACTCATCCCGTCTAAGTTGCTACGGGTGAGCCGATTTTTTCTAATATTTTTCATTATTTATTCATCTTAATCTTTATAATTTTCAAACCTATTCACAAAATTTCATGAGAATCGGTTGAGAAATGCGACCTGTAGGTTGGAACAACAGACAGCCGGACATACGAAAGAATTTTTGCCCAAGCTGAAGCAGAGATGCTTCGCTTGCACTTCGTGCTCGCTCGGTCAAAAAGTTATCAGACCTCATATAGGTATAAAGCGAAGCTTCTAACTCTACGAGCCCTAACTCTACAAGCCTTAACTTCAAAAACTCTACACCTTAGTCAAAATTATTTGGCTTTACCGTTTCGCTACATGGAAAAATATATTCACTGTTCATATTTTTCTGATAAACAGTCCTTGTAGTAACGAAACGGCCAAGCCACATAATTTTGATTAAGGTGTAGAGTTCTTGAAGTAAAGGCTTGTAGAGTTAGGGCTCGTAGAGTTAGAAGCTTGGCTCTATAAGAGGTCTGATAACTTTTTGACAGTGCGAGCCATATGGTAGTCTTGGCAGCAACATTTACATGAAAATGTTTTTGGTGGGATTTCACTTCTTTTTATAAGTAACTCTCCATATACCAGAAAAGCAAGCTAGGGTCAAAATTGTGGTCTTAAATCGTACAAAACTCGATCACCATCAATCAGCATGCATTGTACTTATTCTGTGGTAGAACTAATTCATCTATGCTGTGATATTAGTTTACTCTTTAACGCAGAAAGTGACAGTGCAAAGAGAAAAATAGAGTCTGCGTGAGTTTTGCGCCATGCAAGAAGCTTATACCCACAATGGAGATTGCACGCCTAGTATCATAGTGAAGATTGAAAAAAGACTCTTTAGTGACGTCACGGCGTATTGCTATTATCTCTTTCTTTTCGTTTTACAATACGTTTTCGTTTCTCACGAACGAACGAACGACGAACAACGAACACGTATTGTAACACTAAAGAAAGAGGTTGCAATAAGCCGTCACGTCACTCAAGGACATTTTTTCTATCTTCACTATGACACTGGCCGTGCAATCTCCATTGGAGGGAGGTATAAGCTTCTTGGCGCCATGAAAAGAAACACAAATATCTTTTTTTTACTACTTTTTTCCATAAGGCTTAAAAATAATTACTAAATATTTAAAGATTTTTCAGATTCATATGTGTAATTTTTTCAGACTTCTAGCATCGAAATTTGCTGAAGTCTCATACAAACTTTCATACACTAGTTTAAGGGGTTAGTGGGTTAAAGTTCCAAGTTATATATATTTTTTTGCAGTTTGTGTACTAATACTAGCTTACATACCCAGCTTTCTATTAGGACTTCGGGAAGTACCTTAGGAATTTTGATGCTTATCGGTAAGCTTTGACGAAATCTAGGTTTTTTAGATATCAATAAAATCCAAAGTTTAAGAGCTATGTAATTGAAATTATATATCTTCTATATACACAGGTTGGTCAAAAGTTCTGTTACTGAGTTTCTTTATCGATTACTGGCCATTAAAACAAATGAAAAGAAAAAATAAAAATGACATATTATTGACAGTTTTATAAGCTATAATTCCATACCACACGTATATCATATTTTGTTTATTTCACCATGGAATGGGGGTTGAAGGAGAATCGTGTCGCTGTAATTGCTCTGCACAAATGTGGGCAGCCACCGAATATGATTTTCAAGTTGCTACAAAAGTTGAAAATCAACAAGCAATTTATTTATCGCACTATCCATAGGTACAGTAATACCTTGACCGTCGATGACCGAAAAAGATCAGGAAGACCACGCACCGTTCGGACACCAGCTGTGATCAAGGCAGTGAAGGCGAGAATCACGAAAAATCCCGTCCGGAAGCAAAAGTTATTGGCAATACAGATGACTGTGAAGAGAAGTTCCCTTAAAAAAATTATCAATGATGACCTTGGGCTTCACGCTTACCGTAGACGAAAGGACCATCTGCTAAACGCACGATTGAAGGCTATGAGGTTAGCACGAAGTCGCGCTCTACTAAAGCAGTACGCACAAAACGGCCATCGAAAAATCTTGTTTACTGATGAAAAAATCTTCACAGTCGAAGAAAATTTTAACCGTCAAAATGATAGAGTATACGCTAAGAATAGTAAAGAAGCCAGCATGATTGCTCCGAGGGTCCAACGAGGTCACCACCCCTCATCAGTGATGATTTGGCTGGGGGTGTCCTATTCAGGGCTAAGTAAGGTTCATTTCTGTGAAAAAGGTGTGAAAACTGGCGCTAGAGTCTATCAAGATACCGTTCTGGAACCTGTTGTCAAACCCTTAAGCCACACTTTATTTCAAAACCAGCCATGGGTCTTCCAGCAGGACTCTGCCCCTGCGCACAAAGCAAAATCTACACAAGCATGGTTTCGGGCTAACAAAATTGATTTTATCGCGCAGGAAGAATGGCCATCCTCCAGCCCAGACTTAAATCCTCTGGATTATGCCATATGGCAACTTATTGAGGAGAAAGCATGTGTTAAGCCCCACATGAATCTCGACTCTCTTAAGCGCGCTATTCTCAAGGCAGTCGCAGAATTGGATATGGTGGTAGTTCGTGCTGCCATCGATGACTGGCCTCGTCGTCTAAAGGCGTGTATTCATGCCAGAGGCGGTCATTTCGAATAATTTTAATACATGATAATCTTAAATATTTGTGCTTTCATTTGGTATATAATTCATTGTAGCATTATTTGTAAATTTAGTATTATTCATGTTTTCCATAGTTACAGAACTTAGTAACCAACTAGGTATATAAAATTCAAAGTCCTGACTGACTGAGTGAGATATCAACGCACAGCCCAAACCACTGGACCTAGAGACTTGAAATTTTGCACACAGATACCTTATACAGTGTAGGCATCCACTAAGGAAGGATTTTTGAAAATTCCATCCCTAAGGGGATGAAATAAGGGATGAAAGTTTGTATGAAAGTCACTCAGTTTTGAAGCTAGGATCTTAAAATTTTGTATTTAGGCTAATGATTGAAAATGAATAAATACGTGTCTCAGCTTTTTTCAAAATTCTACCCCCGAAGGGGTGAAAAAAGGGGTGAAGTTGTGTTCAGAAGTTAATCCTTCGTTTTCGAAGTAAAAACGCTAAATTTATAATAAAGGCTTATGGATGGAAATCTAACGCAACGTATATTGTTATTGGCAGTATTTTAACCCCTATGGGGATGAAATGGGGGTGAAATGGGGTAAATAAACCTAAAACAGATATGGATGTCGTTTTTGGGGTTTTCTGGGATGACGATTGCGAAAATGACATTTATTTTGAAGTCCAACACGGTGAACATGATTTAACCCTTAAAGGGGTGAAAATGGGGTTCAAATTTTGTATGGAAAATTTATATAAAACAGACATTACAACTTTAAACTTCGTAGGAGCACGTCTAAAAATAAATTGAGAAACATATATTTTGTGATTTCGAAAAACAACCCTTAGTGGCTAAATGGGGTGAGTAAACATAAAGATCGATATGGATGTCGTTCTTGAGGTTTTATGAGAAGGTGATTGCGAAAATGACATTTATTTTGAAGTCCAACGCGGTGGACATGTTTTAACCCCTAAAAGGTTAAAAATGGGGTTAAAATTTTGTACATTTTGTAAAATTTTGTGATAAAAGAATATAAAATAGACATTACAACTTTAAAATTCGTAGGAGTACGTCTAAAAATAAAAAGGCAAACACATATTTTGAAAATCATCCCTTAGGGGGTAAATGGGATAAGTAAACATGAAAATCGATGTGGATGTCGTTTTTGAGGTTTTGTGGGATGGTGATTGCGATAATGACATTTATTTTGAAGTCCAACACGCTGGACATGATTCAGCCCCAGGGGACGGGAACGGGAATGGGAACGGGAACGTGAACAGGAACGGGAACGCGAGCGCGAACGGAAACGGGAAAGTGTAAAGAAACGGGAACGGGATACCTACTAATATCTCTGGACCTAATTCTGATTATTGTAATAAACTAGCTTCCGCCCGCGACTTCGTCCGCGTGGATATTAGAGAAAATCCTTAGGGAACCTTCAACCAGGATCCGACCAGCCATTTTTACGCGATTAGGCGGGTCCCCACCAAGCAAGCAGCCTCGTGCGAGGCCCGTCACACTCGGCAAACGTCTTGCCTCGCGAGGCAGCGCGCTTGGTGGGGACCCGCCTAATCGCGTAAAAACGGCTGGTCGGATCCTGGTTGAAGGTTCCCTAAGGATTTTCTCTAATATCCACGCGGACGAAGTCGCGGGCGGAAGCTAGTAATATATAAAATCGTAAACTGAATGACTGACTGATCTATCAACGCACAGCCCAAACCGCTGGACCTAGAGACTTGAAATTTTGCACACAGATACTTTATACAGTGTAGGCATCCACTAAGGAAGGATTTTTGAAAATTCCATCCCTAAAGGGATGAAATAAGGGATGAAAGTTTGTATGAAAGTCCCTCAGTTTTGAAGCTAGAATCTTCAAATTTTGTGTTTAGGCTGACGATTGAAAATAAAACGATTAAAAATTGAAATACGGGTCTCAGCGTTTTTCAAAATTCTACCCCCGAAGGGATCAAAAGGGGGATGAAGTTGTGTATTAAAGAAAATCCTTCATTTTCGAAGTAAAAATCGCTAAATTTATAATTTAGGCTTATGGATAAAAATCTAAAGCAACGTATATTGTTTTTGTTAGGATTTCAACTCCAAAGAGGATGAAATGGGGGTGAAAAGGGTTAAAAAAACCTAAAAATAGATATGGATGACGTTATCGGGGTTTTGTGGGATGACGATTGCAAAAATGACATTTATTTTGAAGTCCAACCACGGTGGACATGATTTAACCCCTAAAGGGGTAAAAATGGGGTCCAAATTTTGTATGGAAAAATAATATTGGACGCGCTCCCGCGAGCCGAAAAGGCGTCCTTGGGATTTTGAAAATAGCGACACTAATTTTATCTAAGTAACAAAAACGATAGTCCAGGATATTATTCGAAAATAAGGTGTCAAGCCTACTCACCGGTCTTCTCCTGCTGCCTTGCCTGTCGGCGCCGACCTTCGGCAATCCTTTTGGTCTTTTCACTATATGAGAGCACACACAGTACACAACGAAAATGTTCAAAATGGGTTTTGCAATAAGCAGCGATGCAATCGATAATAACGTGTGTCGACAGCGCGGATCCGTCTAACCAAGTGAGTGGCATCAACCAAATATATCGCGATCAACTACCCGCGAAAACTGTCACTATGAAGCGTTTCGTTTTATGCAAATATGATCAAAATGGCAATAAAAATTACAAACAAAATTATACAAAACAAATGCGCGGCTGAAACATTCCGCCCACCAAAATGCGCAGCATTTTTACTACAAACAAAGCTACTATCTACTTAACTAAACTAAGGACCACACTCGATTGCATGGTATCTAAAACAACGACTAATCTACAATGGGGAGCGGACAAAGCTTTGCTAAAGGTCTCTTTAGAAAACCTGTCCCCGTTTTAACGGTCGCGACACGAAATATGCCGTCCCTACCACGATGCAATTCAACAATACGACCGAGTAACCAATTAAGAGGTTTGAGCTGTTCATCTTTGATGAGAACTAGCGTTCCTAATTTAGGTTCTGTAACATCGCAATGCCACTTCGCGCGTTGACTCAAAGTATGCAAATATTCCACATGCCAGCGCTTCCAGAAGTCATGATGTAGCCTTTGTACTAGCTGCCAACGATTCAAGCAGGTAAGTTTGGCATTAGAGACATCAGATTCTGGGAGCAATGTCAGGGGCTCTAGGGTGAGAAAATGACCGGGCGTTAATACCGATAAATCATTAGGGTCCGAACTTAGCTCGCATAAAGGACGCGAGTTCAACAAAGCTTCAATTTGAGCAGCCACAGTCATAAACTCCTCATAAGTTAAGATTTGATTTCCTACGACACGAGAGAGATGTGTTTTGAAAGATTTAATATTGGCCTCCCAGATCCCGCCAAAGTGGGGAGCTGCTGGGGGATTAAACGAGAATTCTATTGCCTCAGTGGAGGCCGCTTGTTTGACAAGAGGGGCTAAAACGTTTTGCGCACCGACAAAATTTGTGCCTTGATCGCAGTGGATACGCGAACACCGCCCACGACGAGCGATAAATCGCCGAAGAGCACCGAGAAAAGCATCAGTGGTAAGACCGATAACAATTTTAATATGCACTGCCTTCGTGGCGAAGCATATGAACAAACAAATGTATGTTTTGAACGTCCTAGCGCCGCGATGACGTAGAACGTAAGTGGGGAAGGGACCCGCAAAATCGGTTCCGACACATGAAAATGGCTTTATTTGCGAGATACGAAACTTAGGTAGGTCTGCCATTCGAGGTACGACAGCCTTTGGGTTGGTTCGATAACACTTTATGCACTTGGACAATTCGTGGCAAATAGCACGACGAGACGAGAGTATCCAGAAGTTTTGTGCTAACAAGAAACTAAGCGTTCGAAGTCCGGGATGGAGGTTGTCTTTATGAGCTTGATTGATTATGAGCGATGTAAGACGATGTCGACGAGGTAAAAGCAAAGGATGCTTGCAATCATAATCGAGATCTGAATACGCCAATCGACCGCCTACCCTGATTAAACCATCTTGATCGATGAAAGGCCGCAATTTTTGGAGATGCTTGGGAAGCGGTCCCTCTTTCCCACTTTCTAAAATTTGAATTTCCGAAGAAAATTCTGAATGTTGGGCGATTCGGACGATCGAGAGTAACGACGACTTTAATTCAAATGCGACGAGATGTCCGGATCTACGATTTTCCGGATGACGACAATTGTAAACGAAACGATGAATATAGGCAACTATTCGTTGAATCTTGTTAAGGCTCGAATACTTGTTCAAGAATTGATCGAATTCATTTGTGGCGACGAAAAGCGAAATTGTGGTGGCACGCTGCTCTACGACTGCATCAGAAGGTTCTTCAATGATATTGGAGGCGAGGGGCCAGTTGCTAAGTTCGTCGAGAAGCCAAGGCGGGCCCGCCCACCATAGCGGAAAGTCGACAAGCTCACGGACCGTGAGGCCACGTGAAGCACAGTCCGCTGGGTTACTTTGCGAGCGAACGTGATGCCAATGATGAGGAGGAACCTTCTCTTGAATGCGACTGACACGGTTGCTAACGTAGGTTTTCCAACGAGACGAAGGTGATTTCAACCAAGCCAATGTAACTGTCGAGTCTGACCAACAATAGATGTTGTTGAAGTGAAGTTTGTCAGCATAAATTCGTTGGACGTGGGCAACGAGATCCACTAACAATACAGCGGCACACAATTCCAGACGCGGAATGGGGAATGTCCGAAAAAAATCAAATTGGCTGAATATTTTTCTGTAGATAGGAATAAGGTCCCTTAGTAATAGAAAAAAGTTTCAGAATTTTCGGTTGGGTAAAAAAGTTTTTAAAAATCAAAGTCTCTTCGACTTCACAAATGTATGAAAGTAACAGCAGAATGGAGATTATACCTTTGCCGCTAACTGCCACAAAGACAACACGTATTTAAAAAAAAAGTTTTGACATTTTGTCTTGAAACTTTTTTTTTTAATACCATGTTGTGGTTGTGGCAGGTGTTGGCAAAGGTACAATCTCCATTCTGCTGTTACTTTCATACATTTGTGAAGTCGAAGAGACTTTGATTTTTGAAATTTTTTCACGAAACCGAAAATTTTGAAAATTTATTCTATTACTAAGGGATCTTATTCCTACCTATAGAAAAATATTCAGCCAATTTGATTTTTTTCGGACATTCCCCATTGACGTTTTCCGCACAGGAGCGACTTTAGAACGAGCGATAACGAAATGTGAAGTGACACGATTGTCACTGTGACGAATGCGAAAGTATATGACGGCTGCATAGCCTGATTCCGAGGCGTCGCAGAAGCCATGCAACTCAATATCAATAGAACTTGGTGCAGGAACAAAACGAGGAACGACAATTGACGACAAACAATTAAATTCTGACCGATATCGAGACCAACTTTGAACGATTGAGTCGGGTGCGACTTCATCCCAATTCAATCCCAAACTCCAAAGGGTTTGGATTATACACTTGAAAGCGAAAGTGATAGGTGTTAAGAATCCCAAGGGATCGAAGATGCGAGCCAACTCCGATAGGATGTTTCGCTTGGTGCACTGCTGCTGCAAGGAACGGACAGTGAACGAAAATCCATCTTTGACTGGATTCCACTCCAGACCAAGAACCTTGACTGAGGCGCAAGATTCGGAATCGAACGAGAGCGATTTATCATAACAATGTTCAAGGGGTATGTCTTTTAGTAGTGATTGGCAATTGCTGGACCACTTCCTAAGTTCGAAGCAGCCCTTGTGTAGGACGTGTGTGATCTGGCACATTAACTCGCGAGCCGAGTCTAATGAATCCGAACCACTGACTACGTCATCTACGTAAATATCATTGGAGAGCGCCGCGACGGCGAGAGGACAATTGTCGCCCTCGTCTCGCGCCACCTGCAAGATGGTACGAAGCGCTAGATAACTGGACGACGACATGCCGTAGGTGACAGTATTGAGACGAAATTCCTGTACAGGCTCGTCGGGCGAAAAGCGAAACAATATTCGCTGACAATTTCGATCAGGAATCGCAATTAAAATTTGGCGATACATTTGCCTTATATCGGCGGTGAAAACAAAAGCGTGCAACCGAAATCGAAGAAGAATCGAAGTTATGTCCGATTGCAATTTCGGACCGACCAACAATTGCTCATTGAGTGAAACTCCATTGGCTGGCTTCGCTGTGGCATCGAAAACCACGCGAAGTTTTGTGGTTGTGCTACTTGGATTGATAACGCAGTGGTGCGGGATGTAGTAAGTGAGTTCTGTGCGGGGCAGTCCGACTGCCTCCATGTGACCAGCGTTTAGGTAGTCCAGCATGAAATCATTGTATTCCTCGCGAAGTTGAGGATTACGAGCAAGACGTTTTTCCAAAGACAACAAACGACGATATGCAAGTGTGTGGGAATCACCAAAGGCTGGCTTTGGTGATTTGAAAGGTAGTCGGACAACATACCTCCCGTCGACATTACGAGTATGGGTGGTAGCAAAAATATGTTCGCATCGAGCTTCATCTTCGCTAAGTGGGGAAAGCTTAGGAAGCTCATCTATTTCCCAGAACTTGCGAATTTGAAGGTCTAAACTATCGAGGGTGCAAAGCAACGAAGACGTCGGAAGCGATGGTGTACACGAGACAGTTCCGATCACTACCCAACCAAGCTTAGTATTGAACGCTACAGGTCCGTCAGGTCCGTAGTTGACGCGTTCACCTAAAAAGATTTTGCAAAATATATCAACGCCTACTAACGCATCGATTTGCGCAGGCACGTTGAAATGAGGATCGGCCAATTTAATTTTACGGAGATGCGACAGCTGAGCGATGTCAATCCTATCAGCTGGCATTTGACTACAGATCTTGGGTACGACGAGAGATGAAACATTGATGTCTGGACAATGGTCGCCACAACGCATACGAAACTCAGTAGCATTCGTTGCTAGGGATGACGATTGACAAATGCCCTCTACGGAGGCTGTAGTTTTGTTTAAAACGAGTCCAAGACGATTGGCACATCTTTGAGTGATGAAGTTCGATTGACTGCCACTATCGATAACGACACGAATACGACGATGAGTGCCGAAGTTGTCAATAACTTCGACTAAAGCAGTAGCGAGAAGTGAAACTTGTGTGGTTGGATCCGATCCAGCCACAAGAGTAACGGTTGAATGTTCATGGGATGATGAGGGTGATGCGGAATCACCTTCCGAAGCGACACGACTATTTGACGGAACGAAATTAGAATTATGCGAAACGACACGACGATTAGGCGAAGCGACGCGATTATGTGAAATGACAAGATTATGCGAAATGACACGATTTGACGAAGCGACACGATTATGCGAAATGACACGATTAGGCGAAGCGACACGATTATGCGAAATGCCACGATTAGGCGAAGCGACACGATTATGCGAAATGCCACGATTAGGCGAAGCGACCCGATTATGCGAAATGCCACGATTAGGCGAAGCGACCCGATTATGCGAACTGACATGATGGGAGGCTGGAGCACCGTTTGCGTCATTTACAATATTATTGTAAATGGGGCCACGAGGATTCGAATTCGATTCAAAGTGTAAGGTTGTGTGGTGGGCCACGTTACATTTTAAGCAACGTCCCTTAGATGGGCACGATTTAATTGAGTGGCCTTTATTAAGGCAATTTATGCAAAGATTATTTTCTTTTACAACAACAAATCTATCATTAGGAGAATAATTACGGTAAATAGGGCAGTTAGATAAACTGTGATTAGATTTACACAAAAGACATAAGTCAAGAGTGTGCAAGGATCGTAGCAGGTGGCGATCCATAGTCTCTGCCTACCCCCATGGGAAACAGGCGTGAGTGTATGTATGTATGTACATAAGTCAACAGGTTTCGACTGAGAATTAACTAACAACGACTTTGTATTTTTAAGCGGCGGCGCTGGCGCATAATTACGGGGACGATGATAAGACGGCTCCGCTGCAGGGGCGCGGACGGCGCGTTCGCAGGCCTAGCGCGCGAGGCGGTTGTATCGGGCTCGGCAAGCTCGAGTGCTTGACCGGCCTTATTTAAGTACTCCAGAAGGGAGTCAAACGAAGGAATATCATTATCCTCATTTTGCAACTCAAAACGACGACGAGTTTCAATATCGAGTTTGTTTATCAGCAAATAAAACAATGGAAAATCCCAGCCTTTAACTGGCAATTTTAAATTTCGAAGAACAGCAATATTTTCTTTAAACGTATCCACTAAACGACGTAATTCACGAGGCGAATTCGATTTTAACGATACCTTTTGTAACTCATCCCAATGCCGGAATGCTAACTTTCGCTTACATTGGTAACGATCAATTAAGGCCGCGTATGCATCTAAATAATTGTTTTCCGAAAGTGGAAAACCTTTTAATAGCTGCAAGGGTTCACCGGAAAGAAGTGAAATCAAAATTGAAAATCTTTCGATATTCGACAATTTTTTGTTCTGGTGAACCATGGTGTTGAACATATCGAAAAAGGTACCCCATGTTGTTATATCACCGTTAAAGTGTAACAAATTCAACCTAGGAAGCTTGACAGATAAATCTGAACTAGACGTAAAATTAGTACTGTTTGAATCCGAAGTGGATGTTAAATTGCTATGAATTTCAAGTATTTGAAAATATTTATTATCTACTTCTTGACGAATAATATCTTCTGTATCTAACGCTGACACTTCTGTTATTTCCGAACAAATTTTAAAATGATGACTTTCGAAACTAGCACAATAACTTTCAAGTCGACTGTACCGCGACAAAAATATAGGTAAACGTGACTTATCCTCTTTTGCCTCTAAGGCCGCTGACAAACACTCATCGATACGCTTGATACAAATGTCGCGTTTTAATTCTAAATTACGCCGAGAGGCAGCTTTCGACATTATTAATTTGTATTACGAAACGACTATTCAAAATAACAATGCAATGGACTGTATCAACTAATATCAATCGATTTTATTATTCGTTTTCTACCATTAATTATGAATAACAAACGTACAATGAAATAACTCCAACGTCAGTAAGTAACTAATTATAAATAACTGTGAATTAGTGATAAATAAGTGTGAGTTACTTTCCGTTACGTTATTACGTTACGTTATTACGTTACGACGTTATTATGTTCCACGACAATTTTTACAAAGTGACTAAATATGCAACCGCTCGATAAGAAAGTTTGCATTTATCAAACGTAGCAAATGATAACGCGACCGATTGCCGTGTTATTTTACATTAATCAATCTATTAAGCAAACAACTCAAACCTTTAATTCAGTCACACAACGTGCCCACGACATTAATTAACGAATTATTTTTATGTGTAATTATTTTTCTCAAATTAAATTATAATTCGAATGTATCGAAAATAAGACCTTAAATGCACGATTTTGCTTAACGAAATGTTGCATAAGTTACGAGATTAAAATGGCTACAAAATACGAATTTGATTGAGTACGACAAATATGGCTACCGAATGGTGTGGTATGACAATGTTATAATCCGAGCGATTATATCAATTGTCATAGGTACGAAACGACGAAATATAGTTAAAATAATCCGAATGATTAATTAACAAATTACAATACGACAATATGACGAAAAACTAATAGCGACAGTTCGAAATTAATGATCCGGCTCGAAGGATCAAAAAATGGACGCGCTCCCGCGAGCCGAAAAGGCGTCCTTGGGATTTTGAAAATAGCGACACTAATTTTATCTAAGTAACAAAAACGATCCAGTGAGGATATTATTTGAAAATAAGGTGTCAAGCCTACTCACCGGTCTTCTCCTGCTGCCTTGGGGGGCGTCCATTAATCACGTGATGTTTTTTTTGGCCAATTTTTAACCCCCCCTCCCCCCTGGTGATACATGGTGTGGTTTTACGTTAACCCCCCCCCCCCCCCCCCCCCCTCTAAATCACGTGTATTTTTTGGTACAAAATAATCTCAACAATTTTCAGTACGAATATGTCGCGGTGTGCGAGGAAATCGTCCTGGTAACGGTGAGTCAACAATCACACACAACAGTCAGTCGCTCCCCGGAGTCGACTCAATTAGGACTTGATCTTCTGGATCGTCCGCAACTCGCAATAATAATAAAATCCGCTACTTGGTGTGGCTGGAGTCGCCTAGGATAGGACTGATCGCCTCAGATTGTCCGAATCCTTATTAAGCCGACTCAATCTATCACGGAGTCGCCTAGGATAGGACCGATCGCCTCAGATTGTCCGAATCCTTATTAAGTCGACTCAATCAATAGGGATAGGAACGATCGCTACAGATTGTCCGAATCCTTACTAACTACGCTGCTGCTTGTCACTAAATTCCACTCAATATGAATAGAACCGATTGTCCAAATACTGACTGCTTTGCTTTGGCTAGGCTACGTTACGTGCGTAGTGCAATTAGCACTAGTGCGAACTGATGATAAAATAATTAGCTGATTGTACGACTATAAAATTATTGTTGATATTAAAGCTGATAAGTTTCTTGCGCCCATTCTTCTTGTCAGCTAAAAAAAGTCTCGAATGGGTGGTAGGAAAATATAGACAACTTAAAAGACTTACTTTCTAAGTTTAATTAAATAAATCAATCATTCTCAGAACTTATTTAGTTATTTTTCCCATCCTGATCACTTATAAATAATCGTTTAGGTAGGTAGTCTGATAGGATGAATCCAATAGATCCTCCTACACATAGTTTTGATCTCACATCAGAAGTGGGATCGCAATCCTTGTGATCCTCTAATTCTGAACCTCCAGGAACAGCCGAATTTAGCCTGGCTGCTGCCGCGCCCCCTGATTTTCTTTTTCTCAGTCATATAATGGCATTAATGTTGAATTACAATCTTATACTTCCCGACGTAGATTTTCTGTCGACTTACTGATTGACATCTATTCAACACTGGTCTAGTAGGTAGTGCATGCACACACGTGGTGCACGTTCAACTGAAATTCACCGAATTTCATGAGTTTCAACTTAGAAATAGAATATTGGAAGGAGGAACGCATCTATCATGCAGATTTCCTCAATCGAAATCTTTCTTCTCTGACTTTTTCTGTTCATGAGTTTCAACTTAGAAATAGAATAGGTACTGGAAAGAGGAACGCATCCGTTATGTAGATTTCTTTAGTCAAAATCTTTCTCTTTTTCTGTTCATGAGTTTCAACTTAGAAATACAATGTAGGAAAGAGGAATGCAAATTTCTGTAGTTGAAATCCTCCTCCTCTGAAATTTTCTGTTCATCTTATGAACAAAGATCATGAATGGCTAATAGAAGAGCTATATCGTGAATAATCGTGATCTAAAACTTAGGTCATTGATCAATCAAAGGACATGTCCTAATTTGGGCCACGTCTATGTACACCACCCTCAAAGATGAAGAAAAATACACTGATTCTGAGAAAAATACAAATAATTTTATAGAATGCATGGTTAAATGGTTATTAATAAAAACAGATCAATATTTTTTACTTGAAATAAAGTGTCAAATATGGCAACTCTCCGTTAAAAAGCCGTCAGTGGGCGCGTTCTGCCAGACAAATCTTTGAGTCATCGATTGCCATTTTTAACCATGAAAAGTATAGCGGTAGGTGCTTAGGGTGTTTCTACACGGTGCAAGTAGCCCGCGCAAGTTGAGCACTTGCGCAGGTTACATGCTCCGTGGAAACACGTAAAGCGGTCCAGCTCTATAGCATTGTACACCCGCGCAAGTAACCCGTGCCTCAACGTGCGCAAGATACATGCACCGTGTAGCACAAGGACGGATAGAGCATTACTATCGCTTTGAGATAGGCGGTCTAGCTGCCGGTATCGATCAATATTTTACTTTCCATGGTTAAAATGTACTCTCTATGGCGATCGATGACTCAAAGATTTGTCTGGCAGAATGCGCCCATTGGCACTGTCATTGAGTTCTACCTACTCTGTGCTGTGGGTTGTTGTTAACACAGAGACGTATAAGAAGTTGTTAACATCTTCCGCCATGATGCTTTTTTTATGCGTTTTTGCATTTTGTTTAATGTTCCTTCCAGAAAACAAAGTGATTTTAAAGAAATTGAATAATTAGAAACTGTTTATCGTGTCTTTATCTATTTTTTGGTATACTGTACAAAGACGTGGCCCAGACCTCATACATTTTTGGACATCACCTTTAAAAGCTACTTAGAAATTCATACGATTACGTCAGGTATCAGCCGAGCAAATTGTCAAGTCGAAAAACTCACTTTTGAAGTGTTAAGGAACTTAGACAATGATCGGTACCTTGTACGTGTCGTGGACGGTGGTAGACCACGAAAAGTTGCTCATCATCAACTTCAATGCACTCCAAATCTTGGTCAGCAAATAACCGTGTCGGCTGAAGTACATGCAAATAATCATGACTACAGTATGCCACATAAGAGTAATGCGACCAGAGAAAGAAAGAAAGATGAAAGAAAGAAGAAAGAAAAAAAAAGAAAGAAAAAAAAGTTTTTTTCAGCGACTACTTTTTCTTCTTCAAAACCCAACGATCTTCTACAGATCGAGTCTGGTCAATGAAAGATGGAGGCGCCACTTTCCCTGTTAAATTAACGTTTAGAGGTTAAGTTATTGGAAACTGAACCTTAAAATAAGGCGAAAAATAGTTCCATTTCCAACCGAGTCTCATCTTTCTTTAACCAATCTTTGCAGCACCTGATTTTATTACAGTTGCAATAGAACCTGAATTTTTCACTATATTCAAGACGATGTGCCAAACCCAGAAAATGCTGCCACGAGTTCCATTGATACCACACTAGAAGTTGATGATGTGTCTACAGACACAGCATCAACCCACCTTATATTCCTTAGAGCCCCTGTGTAACACGGTTCTGAAACCCAGAGCACAGCATCAGTTGTCCAATTTTTTCTAACCTCCTGTGTAACACGGTTGCGAAACTAAGAGCACAGTGACTACCTGTGTAACACGGTCAAGAACCTAGAGCACAGCATCAGTTGTCCAAATTTTTCTAACCTCCTGTGTAACACGGTTGCGAAACCCAGAGCACAGTGACTACATGTGTAACACGGTCAAAGACCCCAAAACACAGCATCAGTCTTCAAATTTTATCTAACCCCCTGTGTAACAAGGTTCCGAAACCCAGAACACAGCATCAGTTTTCAAATTTTATCTAACCCCCTGTGTAACACGGTTCCGAAACCCAGAGCACAGCATCAGTCTTCCAAATTCTTCTTACCTCCTGTGTAACACGGTTCCGAACCCAGAGCACAGTGACTAACAGTGTAACACGGTCAAAGAACCCAGAGCACAGCATCAGTCTTCCAATTGTTTCTAACACCCTGTGTAACACGGTCAAGAACCCAGAACACAGCATCAGTAATCCAAATTTTGCTAACCTCCTGTGTAACACGGTTGTAAAACCCAGAGCACAGTGACTACCTGTGTAACACGATTAGGAACCCAGAGCACAGAATCAGCATTCCAAATAGTTCTAACACTCTGTGTAGTTCTGAAACCCAGAGCACAGCATCAGCCTTTCAAATTTTTCTAACTTCCTGTGTAGCACGGTTTCAAAACCCAGAGCACAGTGACTAACAGTGTAAAAGTGTAACACGGTTTAGAAACCCAGAGCACAGTGACGAATTGTGTAACACGGTCAAAGAACCCAGAGCACAACATCAGTCTTCCAATTTTTTCACAGCTGTGTAACACCGTTTCCAAACCTAGAGCACATTGACTTCTTATGTACAGTGTAACACGGCTAAGAAGCCTAGAGCACAGTGCCTAATAAAATTGTCTGAAGTGTAATAAAGTGTCGGTCTTCTATAGATTGTGATTCGGCGAGTCAAGAGCTGCACGAGCTCATTCCACCTTCTCTTTTCTACCATCGGACATCCAGACGCACTGCAGGTTACCATCCGTTCTTGGTTGATATACCTTTTCTGCGTACCAAACGCTTCTCAAAATCGTTTATAATATGCACAGCTAAAGAATGAAATTCCCTGCCGGCGTCTGTGTTTCCGAGCGCATACAACCTGACTCTTTTCGAAGCCAGAGTGAATAGGCACATTATGGGTAAACTAGCTCCATCGTAGATCTTGTCTTAAAAAAAAAAAAGTGTTATTTGTCAAGAAAATATTATATCGAAACGTCAAGGCTTCACAAGTTAGAAAGTAGTCCCAGAATGTTTTCGAGTGCCTAATAAAAAAAAAATCTTTTAAATTTAATAAAATGTTATTTGTCATGAAAAATTTATATCGAGCCGTTAAGGCTTCACAAGTTACAGATACTTTCAGACTGTTTTCGACTTTCAGGATACTGCTGTTGCAGAGCACGCAACAGATGTCAGAATGGCCGTGTCGGCGCAAAATCATAACAAACCGAGCAAGCGCATGGCGCCAGACAGGCGCACGAACCTGCGCGACATGCCGGCGCCAGCATTATCGATCGATCGTCAGTCTCATTGTGCCGCCCCGCCAGCCGAACACTATATAAAGCCTGCGCCAGCGCACAGCAGTCAGTCGCTCCCCGGAGTCGACTCAATTAGGACTTGATCTTCTGGATCGTCCGCAACTCGCAATAATAATAAAATCCGCTACTTGGTGTGGCTGGAGTCGCCTAGGATAGGACTGATCGCCTCAGATTGTCCGAATCCTTATTAAGCCGACTCAATCTATCACGGAGTCGCCTAGGATAGGACCGATCGCCTCAGATTGTCCGAATCCTTATTAAGTCGACTCAATCAATAGGGATAGGAACGATCGCTACAGATTGTCCGAATCCTTACTAACTACGCTGCTGCTTGTCACTAAATTCCACTCAATATGAATAGAACCGATTGTCCAAATACTGACTGCTTTGCTTTGGCTAGGCTACGTTACGTGCGTAGTGCAATTAGCACTAGTGCGAACTGATGATAAAATAATTAGCTGATTGTACGACTATAAAATTATTGTTGATATTAAAGCTGATAAGTTTCTTGCGCCCATTCTTCTTGTCAGCTAAAAAAAGTCTCGAATGGGTGGTAGGAAAATATAGACAACTTAAAAGACTTACTTTCTAAGTTTAATTAAATAAATCAATCATTCTCAGAACTTATTTAGTTATTTTTCCCATCCTGATCACTTATAAATAATCGTTTAGGTAGGTAGTCTGATAGGATGAATCCAATAGATCCTCCTACACATAGTTTTGATCTCACATATACAAAACAAATGCGCGGCTGCAACAAATATAAAATAGACATTACAACTTTAAACTTCGTAGGAGCACATCTAAAAATAAATAGGCAAATATATATTTTGTTATTTTGAAAATCAACCCCTTAGGGGGTAAATGGGGTGAGTAAATATAAAAATTGATATAGATGTCGTTATTGGGGTTTTCTGGGATGACGATTGCGAAAATGACATTTATTTTGAAGTCCAACACGGTGGACATGATTTAACACTTAAAGGGGTGAAAATGGGGTCCAATTTTGTATGGAAAAAGAATACAAAATCGAAATTACAACTTTAAAATTCGTAGGAGCACGTCTAAATATATATTTTGGGATTTTGAAAATCAACCCCTTAGAGGGTAAGTGGGGTGAGTAACATAAAAATCGATATGGATGTCGTTCTTGAGGTTTTATGGGATGGTGATTGCGAAAATGAGATTTATTTTGAAGTCTAACGCGGTGGACATGACACATATGGACCTGGACCTGGACATGCACATCCAGGGAACGGGAACGGGAACCGGAACGGGCACGGGCACGGGAACGGAACGGAACGGAACGGAACGGAACGGAACGGAACGGAACAGAACGGAACGGAACGGAACGGAACGGAAAGGAACGAAACGGAACGGAACGGAACGGAACGGAACGGAACGGAACGGAACGGAACGGAACGGAACGGAACGGAACGGAACGGAACGGAACGGACCGGACCGGACCGGACCGTAACGGAGCGGAACGGAACGGAGCGGAGCGGAGCGGAACGGAACGGAACGGAACGGAACGGAACGGAACGGAACGGAACGGAACGGAACGGAACGGAAAGGAACGGAACGGAACGGAACGGAACGGAACGGAACGGAACGGAACGGAACGGAACGGAACGGAACGGAACGGAACGGAACGGAACGGAACGGAACGGAACGGAACGGAACGGAACGGAACGGAACGGAACGGAACGGAACGGAACGGAACGGAACGGAACGGAACGGAACGGAACGGAACGGAACGGAACGGAACGGAACGGAACGGAACGGAACGAGAACGAGAACGGGAACGAGACGGTAACGGGAACTAGAACGGGACGGGATGGGTACGGGAACGGGAACGGAAGGGGTACGGGACGAGTACGGGACGGGATCGGACGGGAACGGAACGGGAACGGAACGAAACGGGAATGAAACAGGAACGTAACGGGAACGAAACAGGTACGAAACTGGTATGAAACGGGAACGGAACGGGAATAGAACAGGATGGGAACGGGAACAAGAACCGGACGGGAACGGAACGGGAACAAGAACGGGAACGTAAGGCGTACGGGACGGTTAGGGGACGTTTACGGGACGGGAACGCAGCGGGAATGGAACGGGAATGGGAACGGAAACGAAACGTGAACGGAACGGGAACGAAACGGAAACGGAACGGGAATATAACGGGATGGAAACGGGAACGAGAACAGAATGGGAACGGGACAGGAACGGGATAGGAACGTAAACGGAACGGAACGGAACGGAACGGAACGGAACGGAACGGAACGGAACGGAACGGAACGGAACGGAACGGAACGGAACGGAACGGACCGGACCGGACCGGACCGTAACGGAGCGGAACGGAACGGAACGGAGCGGAGCGGAACGGAACGGAACGGAACGGAACGGAACGGAACGGAACGGAACGGAACGGAACGGAACGGAACGGAACGGAACGGAATCATGGAATTTTGCACACACGTTGTCAGGGGTGCAGAAAAGGACATAGGGTACCTTTTATCCAGAAAAAACGTACAGTTCCCGAGGGAGAGCAAAAAAACTGTCCACGCAGATGAAGTCGCGGGCGGAAGCTAGTTTTTAATAAGTCTACTACAGACATCATTTCCTGAGAATTTTGTGCTTCTGATATAATCCCAACCCAAGTTATGAGGGTTAAGCGTTTGGGGGGTTAAAGTCCAATTTCATATTTTTTTTGTTGTTTGTGTACTCATACTAGCTTACATACCAAATTTCAGCTTTCTAGGACTTCAGGAAGTACCCCCTTTAATCATTGGGGAAATATTCCCGCTGCTTAGAACAGGAATTATTATTTCGTTGCGGGATTTTGAGCCCTTACGATAAAAATCGATAAAACCCCCCCACATTTTGGGGTCTATCCCCTCTCCTGATAGAATGACCGGCATTTTAAATTTGACTTTTTATTTTGGATGGCCCTGCCGAAAAATATTAATTTCTCCGGATTTAAAAGTTCTAGTTATAAAAAAAAACTTTTCGAAAGCTAATAATATTATCTATCAAGTTAAAAAATTAATTATGTAAACTTTTTACTTTCATACGTAATAAAAACATAAGTACTAAATTAAATGTTAATCCGAAATTAGGTGCTTTTTTTTAGTTTTTCTTACAGATCTCAAAGACATAATAAATGCAATTTTTTTGCATTTTTATAAAACACAAGAATATTATCTACAAAACGACATCAAAATCACTGCTTTGAGTTGCATATTTAAGTTATTGTTGTTTGAATATGACCCTTAAGTAGCCAATATTTTTTTTTTTTCGGAAATTCAAAAATATTTTCTTCAGTTTTTAAATTAAGTTGATAATTTTATCTGAAAATAAATGTGACTGAACCATAAAAGCAAGTATTTACTGATTGTTGTGACTGTTGTAAGGGTTAAACAAAAATAACTCTCGAAATATGCAACTCAGAGCAATAATTTGGATGTTTTTTAAAACGTTTTTATTAGGTTGCTTTCGCGTTTGCTTGTTTGTGTGTTTCTCGACAAAGTTTGCGAACGATTTTATGCTAGCTTCCCGATAAGCTAGAGACTTGAAACTTTGAACATAGGTCAGAACTGGAAGGCAATGCAATATTATGGTGTCATTGAGCTGATCTGATGATGAAGCCGGAAGAAGGCCACAGGAACACTATGAAGAAACCATACAACCTCATCGTGTTTGGGCTCGTTAGCATCGTCTTGATGAGTACTCTAATGGGAGACGAGGTCCAGGGTCTGATGATGAAGCCGAAAGACCATGCCATAGGAACTCAATATTGAAACCGTGCAACCCCATCAAATTTGGGCTCGTTTGAATCGTCTTGACGAGTTCTTGGTTGGGAAATAGTTTCCAGGGTCTGATGACGGAGCCGGAAGAAGGCCACTGGAACTCGGTAATAAAATCATGCAATCCCATCGAGTTTGGGCTTGTTGGGCATGTCGATAAAATTGATCATATTATCTGCCATTAAAAGCTCCGACATCGCTAACCAAACATATTGTATAAACCTTCCTCTTGAATCACTTTATCTATAAAAATTTGACATTGTCGGTTTTCGGAAAAGTCGTAAAACAAATGTTGTTCTTTATGATGTTATAGTAATCTACTCCTGCGAGGTATACGTTTTACAAATAACCCTGTATAGGTATAGAGTTAGGAAAGGATTCAAATAAATAATGAAGATGGCTTAATGGCTTCATTTCTGTTGGCCGATAAGACCGGTGGTTTTACGCCAACAATTTCCCTTCGCTTTATACTGCATTTTAAGTATAATATTTTAAATTGAGCCGACGTAAAGGCTCAAAACCCCGCAAAGAAATAATAATTCCCGCTTTAAGCAGCGGGAATATTTCCCCAATGATTAAAGCCGTCGCACCACTCCATTATGCGACACTGTAATCACGAACTATCCGCACCGCGTTACGCAACGGTAAAAAATGTCTTAACACAAAAGTTAGCGTTACGTTTCCGTACTGCGGAAGTGAGAACGGAAACGTTAACGTGTTTCCTTCTTGTGTAACGCCGGGAGTCGAGTTCGCCCATAATTATTTAAGTTAATGATATAGGTACTACACCTTTCTTGCTGTAAATTACTTTTTTTCAATGCGTGCGAGCGGGACGGAGTTATGGGAGCGAGGTGAGGTACGACAAGGACGTGGGAGGGGGTGGCCGGGTGGAGGCGCGGATTTATAATATTGCTCGGTTTTAATCTCGCGGTTATGTACCGGCTATGTGCAGGTGCCACAAAGGGTATTTACTGTCGCCTCGACGATGATACTTTTTATTTTTAGACTTTGTTGCCTCCATTGAAAGTGATTATCTTTCATGAAACATGTTTCAATTGGAAGTTAAAATGTCAGTCAATTCTTGTTACGTGTTAGCTACGAAACCTTGATATATTTAAATTGCACCTCTCTAGTTTTCGGTAAACTTCGGTTCATTCTCGTTTTTAGGGTTTCGTTCCCGAAGGTGCCAAATGGAGCCCTATTGCTGTCCCTCATGTGTCCGTCTGTCCGTCCCTCGTCTGTCACAAAGCTCTAGCATTTTGAAAGTGAAGTATTTTTTTAATTTCCCATTGACCTACCCATACAGCCATTTTTGGTCACAGATTTTCAACAGATGTAACAAGTCGCTACAGTTTCGTAACTGATACGACACATTGTGACTATTTGCGACTGTGTGGGGTTTTGTTTAAAGGTGTTGTAACAGTTCAGTAACTATGTTACGGAAACTAGTTTCAGTAACTTTGTGTTGTCGCTGTGTCGACATAATTCACAATGATCTGTGTCCATACATTGTATACACTTTGTGCTCAGTTTGCTACTAGAGTACAAAGTTGTAACAATGTGTGGTAACGGGTTACAACACATTGTGTTGTAACGTTACGACAATGTTCCGGAATACCAGATAACCTAACTTATACAAATGAGCGTCACCAAATCCAGTCACTCTCAAATATTGCCTTTGTTTTCTGCCCCCTAGCATGCCTACCGAAACACGATATAATATAGCGATTAATCAAGTGTAACTGTCAAAAGACAATGTATTTCGACAGTTGAATGTTGATAAAACGCTATATCACGCGATTTTATCATGTTTCGATGGAAATGCTAGGGGGGCGAGGCTAAAGTTTAATCATGCCGATCAAACCAACGAGGTATTGACTTATTAGCATGACAACATTGAGTTAGTTGTAAAATGAGAAACTATAAGAAAAAGCTATAATATTTATTTCAGTATAAATAAACAGCGCATTTACTAATAATAAAATAGGTTATGCAATCTGTTCAGTTTAATAGGTACGAGTACATCTCACGAGTTGAAATAGCCAATTATTCCACTTTTATATGTAGCATAATTTATTTTTCTATGTTCTGATCTGACTGCGACCACCTGTTCCAGAAATGTTGGATTTTTTTGACCCTGCAACAAATATCGAAACTTTGAGAAACGCTGGAAGCAAATAAATTGAGAAACCATTTTTGAATTCCAGTTACTTTGTGACGACTTTACGTAACCATGTCGACGCATTATACTTACTTTGTGACTAGTTGTGACGAGAATATTTTCACGTAACAAAATACGCTTTTCTTTAATATTTATCAATTTTACTGTTTAATATTGCTAAAATATATTCTTTTTCGTTTTGATATTAACTATTATGAATAATTAAAAGCATTTGAGCACTCGGTGTGTACAAATAAATAATGTTTACTTATCACCAAAATACTAAAATTGTGATAATATTGTGGCGCGTTAGTAAATTTCATTCTATTTGATGAAATTACACAGTCAAATTTTTTTCCCATTACGATTTGAGCATTAATAAAAACAATATTAAACAAAATATGTTCATAAATATTACTTGCCTGGAAAAAGATGGCGCTACCTTTTATTTTAATTAATAGTTCCTTGTGTTCCTAAGATGGGTTAACGAAGTGGAGCCACCTGGATTTTTTAAGCAGGTGGGGGGGAGGGGGAATTCTGCCTTAACGAAGTCCGAGGTTAATAACTGCCTAAGTTTAGATACTAAGCCACGTTTGGTATCATTTTCGGATAAATCAATGACGTAGAATTCATTCTGTTTAAAAAATGCAATTTATTAAGAAGTTTCTTAAAAAAGCTTTTTAAAAAAAAGTAAAACCGCCTTCAAAAAACTGAAAACAAAAACAGCTTAAAAATTAAATACCTCTAAAAAGCAAGAAATAATATTCGAATCATTCGTTACACAAATCAATATTAATAAAACACGTCTATTGAAGTCGGCTGGGGCTGGAGGACAACTTCATTTTTTTCTTAAAGCCCCACCCGACTTCATTAGACGTGTTTTATTAATATTGATTTGTGTAACGAATGATTCGAATATTATTTCTTGCTTTTTAGAGGTATTTAATTTTTAAGCTGTTTTTGTTTTCAGTTTTTTGAAGGCGGTTTTACTTTTTTTTAAAAAGCTTTTTTATTTTCAACTTTTTAGTGGTAGGTATGTAAGCGCAGCGCGTAAATATTTTTTTACTTTATATTATAATATTTTCAATGGTAAAATGCCCAGAACTCAATTTCCAAATTTACGCTGTTTGTTTTTGAGGAGTTCCGTTGTGTCATCGTAGTCCAAGTCTAGTCCAGAACGTTGCATCGCAAAGCATGATTTAGTTTGTTTTGGATTGCCATAAACTTACCAAAACCTAAATCACTTTACTTATACTATTTGATTTTGAAGAGTTCCTTTATGTATCTTCGAAGTTCGAAGTCCAATAACAATGAAATTAAATTGTGACCACTCTTGAAGTATACCCTTTCAAATAAAAAAATAATCATCTAAATCGGTTCATAAACAAAGAAGTTATGTCCGAAATTCCATAAAAACTCGTGCGATGGCGAGCTAAATAATTGATATTTTTCAGGATTATGAAAAAACTACTAGCCAGATCTCTGTAAAAAAATTATGGGACCACACACGAACTATGTTCTTTGAGTTAAAAAAAGAATTGTACAAATCGGGTAACAACTGACGAAGCTATGTTAAAACATACATAAAAAAAAAAAAAAAAAAATACCGTCGACTTGAGAACCTCCTCCTTTTTTTGAAGTCGGTTAAAAATTACACAATAAACAATATTTTCAACTACATTTTTTTACTTTAAGTCACCGTAAATATTAAACTGATATTCTTATTTGCAAACAAAAAATATGATAACAAATCTTGTAGAATGAAGATTTGAAATATAACTTACAAATTTCTTTATTACTACATAGTAATAAAACAAAGTCGCTTTCTCTGTCCCTATATCCCAATGTATGCTTAAATCTTTAAAACTGCGCAACGAATTTTGATGCGGTTTTTTTAATAGATAGAGTGATTCAAGAGGAAGGTTTATACATGGTGTCAAATTCTACACTACACCGAAGCGAAGCGAGGGCGGGTCGCTAGTTAACAATAAATAGCAAAAAAAAATTGTATCGTCGCGGGCCGTCAATTTCTTTTACACCTATGGAAAAATATTATTTTTTACTAAAACAATATGGGTATCAAATAAAAGGTAATAAATAGCCGATTCCAAATATATAAACATTATTTAGACCGTAGGGCTATGTTAGACCTTGTTTTCTTGTACAAGCTTGCTAATGCTATACTGGACTGTCCTGTCTTGCTTTCAAAGACTAATTTGAATGTCCCTACAAAGTTACCTAGAATATCCAGATATAACTTATTTGTAAGTAAGCACTCCAGAAGCCATTTAGCCCATTTCTCTCCTTTAAGCAGAATGTTTTCCCAATATATAATTCGTTGTCTAAATCCACTAATGTATTTATTTTGATAGCCTAACAAAATTAAGGTCCACATTTCTGGGTTTCACTAAGTATTAATATTTTTTTCTATAATATTTTTTTCAATACAGTTGCTCGAAAATGTAAGTTTACGATGACAGTCGAGCGTGCGGTAAGTTGATTTTACCGCACGCCGGCGCCGTGCGTTTTTGTTTACGGATTAGTACAGCATGCGGAAAAGTTGATTTTATTCATTTTTGTTTACGAACGGTTTTTTTAATTTCTACTAGCTTTCGCCCGCGATTTCATCCGCGTAGACAGTAGAAACATATTGCCACCAGTTTAAAATGACCCCTTTAGTGCATGAAAGCTAGTACTACGGAGAGTTCAAGCTGTTTCCCTGGTTCCACCCGCCTGAATTTGATGAAACATAGCTTAGATTTTAAGTTGGACCTCAACCTACTAAATTGTGAAAAACCATCAAAATTAGTTTATCGGTTTTTGCGTAATTCGCACACAAATATTTAGAATTTACAGTTTTATTATATGTATAGATTATAATTTCAGTAGTGCCTTAATGTTTTCTCGCAAATGTATTGAAAAACGTAGTATGGCACACGGTTGTTAAGGTTTTTTAAAACTCGTGACGATTATAAACCCTCGCCTGCGGCTCGGGCTTATAAAACGTCAACTCGTTTTAAAAACCTCCTTACCAACCTTGTATCATAAACGACTATTACCGTATAATTTTTAATTTATCATTAATTTTATTTTAATGGTTGCTGTTGTTTCCTGAACATGCAGTTGTCACCTATAATTGTGTTTCCACTAAGCTGGCTATCAAAATAAATATGAACATGGATTTAGACAACGAATTATACGAGTATATTGGGAAAACATTCTGCTTAAAGGAGAGCAATGGCCTAAATGGCTTCTGGAGTGCTTACTTACAAATAAGTTATATCTGGATATTCTAGGTAACTTTATAGGGACTTTCAAATTAGTCTTTGAAAGCAAGACAGGACAGTCCAGTATAGCATTAGCAAGCTTGTACAAGAAAACAAGGTCTAACATAGCCCTACGGTCTAAATAATGTTTATATATTTGGAATCGGCTATTTATTACCTTTTATTTGATACCCATATTGTTTTAGTAAAAAATAATATTTTTCCATAGGTGTAAAAGAAATTGACGGCCCGCGACGATACAATTTTTTTTGATATTTATTGTTAACTAGCGACCCGCCCTCGCTTCGCTTCGGTGTAGTGTAGAATTTGACACCATGTATAAACCTTCCTCTTGAATCACTCTATCTATTAAAAAAACCGCATCAAAATTCGTTGCGCAGTTTTAAAGATTTAAGCATACATTGGGATATAGGGACAGAGAAAGCGACTTTGTTTTATTACTATGTAGTAATAAAGAAATTTGTAAGTTATATTTCAAATCTTCATTCTACAAGATTTGTTATCATATTTTTTGTTTGCAAATAAGAATATCAGTTTAATATTTACGGTGACTTAAAGTAAAAAAATGTAGTTGAAAATATTGTTTATTGTGTAATTTTTAAGAAACTTCTTAATAAATTGCATTTTTTAAACAGAATGAATTCTACGTCATTGATTTATCCGAAAATGATACCAAACGTGGCTTAGTATCTAAACTTAGGCAGTTATTAACCTCGGACTTCGTTAAGGCAGAATTCCCCCTCCCCCCCACCTGCTTAAAACATCCAGGTGGCTCCACTTCGTTAACCCATCTTAGGAACACAAGGAACTATTAATTAAAATAAAAGGTAGCGCCATCTTTTTCCAGGCAAGTAATATTTATGAACATATTTTGTTTAATATTGTTTTTATTAATGCTCAAATCGTAATGGGAAAAAAATTTGACTGTGTAATTTCATCAAATAGAATGAAATTTACTAACGCGCCACAATATTATCACAATTTTAGTATTTTGGTGATAAGTAAACATTATTTATTTGTACACACCGAGTGCTCAAATGCTTTTAATTATTCATAATAGTTAATATCAAAACGAAAAAGAATATATTTTAGCAATATTAAACAGTAAAATTGATAAATATTAAATCAAATCAAACTTTGAATTTAGCTTAAAATCTGTAAATTGATTAAGAAATTTGAAATTTATTAAGAAATGAGCTAATTCAATAATGTTATTTATTTGTTAATCTTTGTTAATATAAAGTCTGGAAACGATATACATATTTGTAAATATCGTTCCATCTGATAAAGCTGACAAGTTTTTTGCGCCCATTTTTCTTGTCAGTTAAAAGACGTCATAATGGGTGGTAGGGTAAAAGAATTGACGATTTAAAAATGCTTATTATGTGAGCTTATTTAAATAAAATTTATTTCACTTTCACTTTCATTTCACTTTCATTTCACTTTCACTTCACTTTCACTTTCACTTCACTTTCACTTTCACTTTCACTAAATAATGTTTATATATTTGGAATCGGCTATTTATTACCTTTTATTTGATACCCATGTTGTTATAGTAAAAAATAATATTTTCCATAGGTGTAAAAGAAGTTGACGGCACGCGACGATAATTTTGTTCAATTTTATATCATAATGTCAGTGTAAACTTGTTGGTGATCTAATAAATAAATAAATAAGTAAATTTTTTTTTCAATTCCTAAACGTTAAAAAGATTTATTGAAAATATCAAAAATGCCATTTGATATTAGTAGATGCTTAGTTTTTACCGTCTTCAAAAGGAGGGAGGTACTCAATTCGACCCGTTTTTTTTTGTTTTTTTTTGTATGTACACCGATTACTCAAAGACGGCTGAACCGATTGAAATGATTCAAACGTTATTAGATCAGGTTTGTTTTCAAGTTGGTCCCATTTTTTAAAATTTTGAAATCGGTTCAGTACTTTTCAGGAAAACCTGAAAATACAGTCGTTTTCGTTACCATTTTGTGAACTTATACGGATGATCGACCATATCTTCTTTGTTTATGTACCGATTTAGATGATTCTTTTTTTGTTTGAAAGAGGATACTTTAGAGATGATATCATTTTGATTTCATTGTTATTGGACCTTGGATATCAAAGATACGCAAGGGAACTCCACAAAATCAAATAGGAACTGTATAGTGATTACACTAAAAACAATAAAATAAAAAATTGTTTAAAAACAAAAAAAAACGACTTCAAAAAACCTGAAAATAAAAAAACAGCTTCAAAATTAAATACCTCTAAAAAGCAAGAAATAATTTTATAATCACTAGATACCTACGCATATCACTGTAATAAAACGTCTATTGAAGTCGGGTGTAAAAGAAGTTGTCCTCCAGCCCCACCCGACTTCAATAGACGTGTTTTATTACAGTGATATGCGTAGGTATCTAGTGATTATAAAATTATTTCTTGCTTTTTAGAGGTATTTAATTTTGAAGCTGTTTTTTTTATTTTCAGGTTTTTTTGCTTTTAAACAATTTTTTCTTTTAACTGTCATGCTGCTACAAACTTACGTGCTAATTTTGCTTTACCTAATCACTATCCTTTTTAATTGATAAGGCAACTTTGAAGTACAATAATGGAAGAAGCAAAGAAAACAAGTCAAAAGCATCTTATACATGGGAAGTAAATATTTATTTTCACGTGTTGTGTTGAGTAATAATAGTACACGTTTCACATTACGTTATGTTTTATTTTTATGTGCATATAGTGAGCTGTGAAAGAGTACCTATTGTATGTTAAAAATATGTGTATCTGAGTGAATGAGCGGTACAGAGAATGAATGGAGGTGCGTGGGCGGAATGGTGTTTTGTGTGCGCACTTTATTGCAGTACCACCACGAAAACTAAAGAACCTGTTGTTCGGGGTGTGGAAACGAGCGTACTGAAATATAATTATAAGCGGGGACATTTAATTATATTTATTTGTTACACAAAACAGATTTACAGCATATACATGATTGTATACATTACAACATTTTAAAAGTAGGCTGCAATGCAATAATATGTGCGAACAACACGATTAATCAGATTTGTACGGTTTTAGGTACATACATAAGCAATGTAATTGAGTAGTTATTAAACAAGAAAGCAGAGTATTTTGTTTGATATAGTTCTAAGTTCCTACTGTTTAGGAAGCACACATTTTCTTATTTAATTTTTACTTTTTAAATATTTATCTTATAAATAAAATACTTAACACAAATTAAGTAATTTATATATCTGTTCTTAAAAAAATTGAAGATCTAAGAAGTCAATTGACGTCATTTGAAAGGTACAAAATAAGTGGGAACTTCATGAAAAACATACGCATTACTTCTGTGTTAGGTAGGTACTATAAGTATTTAATTGCTTGCGGTTTATTTTCTGTCGGTACAGGGCGGAGTGAGCGCGCAAAGGCGGGCCTTTGTCTTACGAACTATGTGCTCCCAACGCAAGCCTTCGAGCTGCGTATTTACTGTGTTATGTATGTACTGGTTCATTTTATAGGCAGGATCACAAACTACTTAAGGCGAAGGTACCCGTCCACTAGCGTTGCAAACATATTTTGTTATTACTCGCAAACCAAGTCATTTAAAAAAATGAAACCATCATGCTCTCTTTAATTGTCTCTATTTTTTTGAATATCTATTAAAACAGTTTTCATTATTTCTGTAAGTTTTAAAATCCGTTTAATCTAAATATGGCCACTGTCGTCGTTTCGATTGCGTTTTATAACTTGTACTAAGAATGAAAAGTATTAAAGAGTTTTATAGACAATTTAAGGGTCCATAATAGGAAAACATGGTTTGCGGGGCCCATGTTTTGGTCCAAAAAATCACACGACAAGCAAAAAAGATTATCGTGTAGCTACAAGTATTAAATTGCGAATAAACCTCACAGATGATTATAAAAAAAACAGAATAACATCAAAAGCGCTTGCATATTTTTTGCGTAAATAATAGCGGAAACGTTTTGAATTCTATACCAAAATACACTTTAACGTACTGTGCAGTAGCTCCAGTAACTTTTATTCAAGAAAAATAATTGTGCTAAGGATAACGGTGAAAAAATAACGAAAAACATCGAAAAAGTGCAGAAGTGAGGGTTTTTCCATACTTTTTACACGTAAAGAAAAGACAGAGACAAATGTTATCGCATAACCGGGCCTTAAGAGGTGGATGGTTTCTTTTTACCATTGAAAATGGTTATCAGATGCAAATCGCCTGAGACGTATTTTTGACCATATCTCCGAGGATTTTAAGAGGATCGAGATAAGAATAGTACTAAAAGTTGAGGAATTTATCGAGACACCTGTGAACGTTTAAATTTTGAAAATCTATTGGTAACTTTTTTGGGAATTTTGCAAAATTCCAAAAATTCCGGGTTTTTTGTAGGGTGTTTGTTTATAAAATTGTAAATATTTCGGAAATGAAACCGCTTTAAGAAAAAATGAAAAAAAAAGGTCCTAGGGTATTAGTTTAGCTACCTAATGGCGAAATAATTTTGTAAATCAGTTAATAATTGTGACCTGTAGGTGGTCCCTTTAGATTTGGAATTGTAGAAAAACGGGTGTTTCCGTACTTAAAAAGTGATGTAGCTTTTATTATTATTGACCGATCGTCATGGTAATAGTGTTAAAAGATGCAGAAGCTGATGAGAAGTGCATTCGTTGTAATTTTGAAAATCGGTTAATAATATTTCGGCTGCGTGGAGGCAGTCAACGGGCGCTTTTGTGACACGAGGCGGAGCCGAGTGTCACAATCGTAAAAATAAATAGGTAGGTACTACCTACCTAGGTAACTTTAAAAATATAATAGGACATCGGATTTGATTTCATTTTGGTTTTTCGTAAATTTTGGTGTTCATTTTCAATGCTCCGATTCTTGCGGGGACTGTAAAATCTGTGAATTTTTTTAGGTGGTACGACTGGTACGTCAAGCTCAGTAGCGTCACCAATGGAAATAAATCAATTACGTTTTATCAATGGCTTAGATTAAAAGTTTTGATAATTTTGCGCAAATAGAAAAGTAAAGTGCAATATTTAAATATTTTTTCATGGCCTCAAATATCAGCAATAAGTTATGAATGTCGATATTGCCAAATTAGCAATATCGACATTCATAACTTACAGCTTATATTTGAGGCCATGTAAAATTATTTAAATATTGCACTTTACTCTTCAATTTGCGCAAAATAACTAAAACTTTTATTCTAAGCCCTTGATTAAACGTAAATGATTTATTTCCATTGGTGGCGCTACTGAGCTTGACGTACCACCTTAAATATTGTCTTGGTTTACGACTATAAAAATAAATGTGTTGGCTGCGCTAGTGGACGGACCTTCGCCTTAAGTACGTTAAAGATAATGATTCTTGTACAGTTGCGTGCTTTGATATGTATCAGATACTTTAAGTTTGTAAAGTAGTTACTTTAATGAATATGGAAATTTTAAGTTGTGTACCTCATAAAAAAAAACAGTAGAGTAAAAGAGACATATTTCGCGTATCGTTGCTATTATTTATTTGTTAACAAAGAATAAAGCAGCAGGATATGACAGAATTACTGTTGAAATGCTGAGAGGTGGGAAAGAGCTGGTTGCGTCGTTCTGGCTGTGCCTGATCTTTAATAAATGTTGGAACAGTGGCAAAGTGCCGGAAGATTGGCGTAAAGCCGTGGTCGTGCCGCTGTACAAAGGGAAAGGGTCACGGCAGGATGCAAAAAACTACCGCGGGATCAGTCTTCTCAGCATTGTCAGTAAATTGTATGCAAAGGTACTGATTGAAAGAGTGATGCAAAAAACTGATCAGAGTATTTGGGATGTGCAAGCGGGATTCAGAAAGGGAATGGGATGCACGGATCAGGTCTTCTCCTTGAGGTGCTTAACCGAAAAACACCTGGATAAGCACAAAAAGGTTTACTGTGCCTTTGTGGACCTGGAGAAGGCCTACGATCGAGTTGACAGGAATGAGCTATGGAAGGTGTTGTCCGAATACGGATTGGAGAGCAGACTGATTCATGCACTGAAATCTCTCTATGAGGATTCCCGTGCATGCGTCAGGATTGACGGCGTATACACTGACTGGTTTGGCATCTCTAGGGGTGTCAGACAGGGATGTGTTGCGTCACCATGGCTCTTTAATCTGTTTTTGGACAGTTGTATGAAAGGTCTGAAAGAACGTGACTGTGGGGTTGTGATGAATGGGACTCAAATCAAGTGCCTTCTCTACGCTGACGACCAAGTTATACTTGCGTCTTCTGCGCAAGAGTTGCAGGAAATGATGTCGGTTATGAATGAAGATTTTGTGAGAAAAGGGATGAAAGTGAATGTAACTAAGACTAAAGTGATGGTGTTTGAGAGAGATGAAGAAATGACTGACTGTACGGTAATGTTAGGTGGCGAAAAAGTGGAACAAGTCCGTGAGTTTGTATACTTGGGGAGTTTGTTCACAAGGGACGGAAAGAGTGAGGAAGACATAGAAAGACGAGTGAAGAAAGGAAATTCGGTGAGTGGTGCTATACACTCGGTTATGAGTAGCCAAACCGTTTCTGCAAAGGCGCGAATGGCTATTCATAACGGAGTGCTGGTACCGACACTGATGTATGGAAGTGAATCTTGGGTATGGCAGAAGAAGAATGAAAGCAGAATAAATGCGGTAGAGATGCGATCGTTGAGGAAAATATGTGGAGTAAAACTGAGTGATAGAGTGAGCAATGAGGTGATTCGCAAAAGGTGTGGTCTGAAAGATGATATAGTGACAAGAATTGAGAAAGGAATGCTCCAGTGGTTTGGTCATTTAGAGAGGATGAATGAAAGGCGAATCACGAAAGAGATATACTGTGCGAATGTGGAAGGAACGATTGCACGAGGGCGTCCCAGAAAAACCTACGCGGACCAAATAGAGGTTATTATAAAAAAGGCTGGTGTACACAGTGACAAAAACCGCAGGGCATGTATGAAAAGATTGATGGATATGAATGAAGCGAAAGAAGTGTGCAAGGATCGTAGCAGGTGGCGATCCATAGTCTCTGCCTACCCCCATGGGAAACAGGCGTGAGTGTATGTATGTATGTATGTATGTAACAAAGAATTTATTTACGTTACATGCCATGCAATAGTTTTGAGATTCGATTAAGAAAACACTTTTGACGTAATTTTCCTTTTCGACATCTGTGACCGTCAGTACCCTTAGCACGAACAGCTACCGAGAAAAAAAAACGCTCTTTAAAGAACTCGATAGAGTTTTTCTCTTTGGAAAAATCTCATTTCGCTTTTCGGCGGTAGATGGCGCTGTACAAATTTCCCATTCAAAATTACTCTACCTATCGTTTGTTTTTACGCGCGTTTTTTTTTGGAAAACTGCCCCTTGATTACGTAACTCTGTTGATAATAATCCTCGATTGAAATTGATTGAAACTGCAGTTACATTGCTGCTTTGAGAAAGATAGTTGTCACATTGGTTCTTACTAAAGTAGCAATGTAACTGCGATTTCTGTCAAAGTTGATTGCAACAAAATTACGAAATAAGGGGGCTGTTCGTGCTACGAGTACTGAACAACAACGTAACGAACACAATCTGAATTTATAGTAGATTGTACAACAAGTGCATAAAATGGTGCGTTTATGCACTTATTGCACAATCCTACTAATATTTTAAATGTGAAAGTTTGTGGGTTTGGATGTTTGTTCCTCAATCACGCAAAAACTACTGAACGGATTTGTTGAAAAGACATGTCCCATCGCGCCTATGTCATTTGCCCCACCATTCTCAAAAAATGAAAGTCTATCGCGTCTTAATCAAAGTAGTATGTCAGAGTAGGTATTTTACTCTAGAATCAGATTGACAATTATTTTGTGCATTAAAAAGTAGGATTTTTAAGTTAAAATGCTTTTAATTCACAATTTTTTATCATTAGAGTGCTATTTACTATCAATTTTTCACAAAATACTTCAGAAAACAACTTAATGTTTTTGTAATTGTTTTTCTAAATATAAAACAATTATTGACGCCTAAATAAAATGTAATTAGCTTTTTTTAATTATGAAAGTAATTAAATAAAATGAAACTGGGGCAACGCTGGGACATTTCCTTTGGCACACAGATAGAAGATAGATAGCTTACGTAGATTAAAACAAAGGATACTTTTTTCCGATAAACCCACGGGAACGGGAACCATGCGGGTGAAACCGCGGGCGGCCGCTAGTTTACTATAAATTCAGATTTTTCCTTTAATTTTAGTAAGTAATACTTTATTTAATCTTGGAATGTGCTCATGTGCCATGTGCCATATAAAAAAAAAGTAAAATAGCATGGATTAAGTATTAAAATGAAGAAAATAATAAGTTTAATTGCGTGTGTGGCTGTTTACCTGACTGACGTCCTTTGTCTTAGAGTCTGAACATAGACGAAGATTTTACTTTATGCTCTAGAGCCTGAAAAGCAATTTTTTGCAGCCTATCAATATTATGACGAACTTTACGAGCATGAGAAGAGAAAAACATCTTTTAGGCGATAAATTCAAGTGTCACCTCAATAGACGTCTCAGGACATTTTCACTTTTCCCGACAAATCAATGTAATGGCCTTAATGTGGAATTTCCACGATCAAAGGAGGCTAACCCCAATACATTTAGCTTCAATATAATTAGATGAATCACGCCGGAGGAGCTCGTAATCACGTAACGCGCAATCTTCTTGGTTTTTCAAAAGATTCAGTCACTTTTGTTGTATTTTGAACCTTGCACGTAAGAAATAAGGCTCTGTTTTTTATGGACGGTTCCATTGCGAGAAGTAGTCAGGGTTTTCAGTAGAGAAGATTATTTCCGATCTCGTTAAATTTTGTAGCAGGGCTGCTTACTTGGGAGGTTGAAGGGGTTTTTTTTATTAGTATTGTGTTGTGCAATGAGAAGAGAAATGAAAAATTTAAGAAACACTAGAAAAAATATTGTACACGAAATCCAAATTTTCTGAATACAAAATTTGTTTATAAAATTTAAAACCCACCGATGGATCTAACGTCTCTAAAAAATTACCCATTTTTGATTGATTTCGTTAATTAAACAGAATCCTAAAAATTGCCATTATCAGTTTATTTAAAACGAAATAAATGCCAAGAAAGTAATTAAATTTCAGGAAAAAAGTAATGGCAAATAGACAGTGGATCTGTTAAAATAGATGATGTTTTCTATAAAATTGTTATGTCGTTAATTAATCCACAATTTCTTCTTACTTTGGAAACAGCTAATTTGGTGCAACAGATTCAGATTCAGAATGTACATCATTGAAGACTTTAATATTTTTTTCAATAAATAAAAAAAACCTTAATTGAACAATGTATGTAAAAGTGAATGATTTTAAAGAATTTTAAAGAGTCACGTTTTAATTACTGCATTACGCAATTTTGTATAATAATTGTAACGATAATATTTCTATTGAGTTGTCGTAATTTGAGCCTGCCTAAGCTTGTCACATGTGAGGCACCCCTCGCTCGTATATTAGGGCCTTGTTGGCGAGTAATTCGATAATTCGCGCGGAGGCGGCCATTTTGTCAGCCCCTTCCGATCGCACTTACTACAGTCATAATAATAATATGTGTCGTCTATTTTCATTCGTATTGTGAGTGCTAATTTCAATAACTTTGTCGAAATATAATGATGGTTCAGAAAATACATGCCGTTGGAATCTGAAAGTCCTCCTTCTTGTTTGAAACTGATATATTTGTGTATAGCTAACAAACGTTTACTCATTTATCTATATGTTTTATTTTAACCCTTTGCTCGCTGTATAGGTACCTCTAACGCAGTGTGCCGTTCGCGTTATGCCTAGACCAAACGAGATGTGGGCGTATTGCACACTTAAACTATCGTGGTTATTCGTCATTTTGTTACCACTCATAAACTATTCATCCGATTGTAATGAAACTTTGGTCAATGGTTCCACTTACCACCAGGGAGGTGTTTGACTAAAAAAATCAAATCATTTATCCGTAGGTAACGTGGAATCGCAACGCATGCCGGGGACAGCTGTTATACTTACAGGGTTATTTGTAAAATACCAACAATCTCGCGGGAATAGATTACTTACATCATAAACTACAATAATTTTGTTATATGACTTCTCCGAAAACAGACAAAAAATCGACTTTCCATAAGTACTAATGTCCGAACAGCTGATCGAGTTTTATGTGAAAACTCCACAGACGTGAATTTTTTTTTATATGGAGGTCAGTGGAAAACTCGTTTTTTTTTGTAAATGTTAATGTTAGTTAGGTAATCGAATCCTGCGAGGTTGTTGGTGTTTTACAAATAACCCTGTATATATACACAGAGGCCTTACTTTTGATATAACTTCAAAACGTTTACCACGGTGTTACTACATAAAAGCGAATAAATGCATTATTCAGTAAATCAGGGCGTCCTCCAACATTTTGTTACGTAAAAACTTGCAAGAGGTTCGGCTCATGTATTATTCAGGGCCTCTCCCCGGGACGCTATTTGACTTACTAATACTTACAAGTTGCTACAGACAATGCTATTTATAACAAAAATGAATGTTAATTTTAAATTGATGTTCGTAACGCTACGTAATTGTGCTACAAGACTACGAAGATCGTAGTAAGATCGTAGCATCTTGTTTTTGTCTGCGGTAATAATTTGATCCAGTGAATAAATACTTTAAATTCTAAATCCTGTCGTTTGCTTTTAACAAAATATCTGGCTGAACATTTTTTTTATTATAATTGTAGTTTTGTGAACAGCTAAGAACAGCAGAATTTTTAAAAGTTAAGGACGTTTATACTGTCTTCGGAGTCGTGTCAGTTACAATAATTATTTGGCAATTTCCAATTTTCCGTACTATGATGCACATCATGTAATATAAAAAAAACCGGCCAAGTGCGTGTCGGGCCATGCGCCGTAGGGTTCCGTAGTTACCTTATACCATACCATATTTTTCACAGTGTTGGTATGAATGACAAAGTTATATTTGCGGTTTTGGATATATCTCAAAAACTGATTACTTTATCTCGTTCAAACCAATTTTCGTTGAAAGTGTTTATTGAGATCTATAGCAAATATTTTTTATAGATTTTTCACTCTCTTATTTCAAAAGTTAGAGGGGGGGACACACATTTTACCATTTGGCAGTGTTTATCTTTCAAACGGTTGACTTTGAGAAAAAATTGTCTTAAAAACCTCAATGTCATTTTCAAAGACCTATCTATAGACACCCCGCACGTGTTGGTATGAAGAAAAAAATGTTTTTCAGTTTCACTTCCATGTATGGGAAGTCCCCCTTTAATCTTATTTTTATTTTATTTTTGTGTTAAAATCGTTAAGCGGTTACTAGAATACATCTACTTACTAAGTTTCAACTGTGTAATCCTAATACTTTCGGAATAAAATGGCTGTGACATACGGATGAACAGACAGACAGACAGACAGACATGACGAATCTATAAGGGTTCCGTTTTTTGCCATATACAAGTAAACAATAATTATTATAATGAATACTATTCTCCAACAAAATGGTCGTGTAATTCACAAGCTTTCTTCACACTCGTCGTGTTGAGTCGTAAAGCTCTCCCCCATTAGGGGGGAGGGGTGGGCCGCAATTTTCATATATTTTTACATCGCATAAAACACTCATTACGAGATGCATTTGCTAACGAACGAGATGAGCGGAGCACCGCCTATGTACATAGGTTAGGCCGAGAGCAAGAACCAGATTTTTTATACATTGACTTCGATTAAGAATATCCTAGATGTCCGGTCAGAGTCTCAAAAAATGACACCTCAAATAGCGTTCCACTCACAAACTGGGCGCTTATTTTGCACAAAATAAATGATATAAAATATGAGTTTGTACAAAATAAGAGGTATGTACAAAATAAGCGCCAAGTTTGTAAGTGGGATGCTATTTGAGATGCCATTTTTACGAACTGTTTTAGTTCGTGAATCGCTATCTAGAAAATTCTTGATCGAAGTGCATTGATCATTTTAATCTTGGCGACTAGATATTAGTTATAATTTTACCACTATTATAGAGTTTTTACTACTGTCGTATTACATTAGAGATGATTCATTAGGAAGGAGAAAACATCATGCTCTTTTAAAACTCTTTGAAGAATTAAGTTTGGGATAAGTAATGTTAATTATAACTGGGTACAAAACTGTTCTTATGTCGTGTGTAAAACTTGTGTAGTCCGCTCCTGAACTATCCAAATGGCACAAAAATGGCCGGGTACATAGCTGAAGGCTTTGTCTATAGGTAACGACGCAGTTCCGCCCCGTAACGATGTCCTCCCGTTAATGACGACCCCCGCGCCCCCCGCCCGCCAGTCATCAGCCTTGCACAATGACATTAGTAAGAATAGTGCTCTCACGACACGATGACTCCGACTGTCCTACGACGAAGCGATGCTAATGCTACGTCCACATTGTCGAGCGAACAATCGCCATTCATGAAGTTATAATAAAAACGGTGACCATGGTGACAACGGTGACGGTGGTCATGAGACATGACAGCGATGGTGGGATCACGGTTAAAAGACGGTTTTGTTTCAATTACCCGTAGACCCACTGTAGTGCAGTGGATCTACAGGAAATAAAAATCCTGTGGACCTACCAGTGGGGCATAGTGGTGGGACCACGGTTAATAGGGGGTAATTTCATATACTTATTAAAAATAGAGTAAAGCAATTATAAAAAGCGACCAGTGGTACTTAATACACCTTAATATCTCCAAAGACAAAAAAACGAGCAGCAGCGTTTTTCGATGAAACTGGAAACGGTCCAACAGTGTGAACTACCACAACCCGCCTACTAAGAGTGAAGGTCTGCAGAGAGATATAACTGTAGATAAGTCAAAGATTCTTCAATCGACTGATATTGAATTGATATCATAATCAGATATTTCCATAGCTACCTCTTATCATTTTAGTTTTGAAGTTTAGTCACGACTATCGCTCTGCGTCGCAACGCAAGCCCGTAGCACAGCAGCTTACGCAAAATGGCGGCGCGTAGTCGTTTAGTGTAAGAGTCTTGTGCAATAGTGTGGCCGCGGGGTGGTGTTATATTAAACACGAAACTTACCGCCAGCCCTGAGGGCTGAACGCACCGGTTTAATATTCCTAATGCATTCGAAAAAGGGTTGTTTAATTCACTTTCGTACCTATTTCTATATATGTACCTACAACATGTAATTAAACATAATAAAAATTGGGCAAAAATACGCAAATAAAGTAAATAATATAACATAATAAAAAAATTTACTTATGGGAAAAGATATTTGTATGCTTAATTATAATTAGATTTGAATGGAATCTATATTTATGCACGCACGCCATATCGTGTACACAAATTAAGTGAAGCAAGTAATTACTATCATTAATTAATTATCGGAATCATTAGTTTTTATTAGTAGAGTTCAAAATATAATAAGTTACAAAATTGTCGAGGCAAATAAACTACAAACAAACACTACTATAATAGTCTCAATTTGATACCTAATTGTTCTAATCAATGAAACGGAGTGCAGTATACATTAGTTTTATGTCTTGTAATCTTTTTAGTCTGTTTCAATTTAATTTCTAAATAAGTTTCACATCGTCGCGTCGCCGTCAACCGTCAATGCGCTAAACCCTACATTTGTCGTTTTAGTAGGTACGTATAGTGATTGATGTTCATTCATCATTTAGAGTGGTTTCTATTGTTATGACATTTTAAAGCATATGAAACTGGCTGTACATATGTTTTAATATGTAGGTACTTATTCCTTAAAGTACCGGTTTTCGTAAACTACATCTATGCATACCAGAAAAAATCTGTTAGTTTTTCTTTTAACAGATTATTGACTAACTACTATTTTTCTCTATTTACTCATCTCTGATTTATTGTTTTACAAATTAAGTATTACGTAGGAACATCAACTTGATTACAATTAACAAATTATTTATTATTTATTAAAAATGCCTCTTCACATTAGCTTTGGATTTGAACCTATATATTTCTTCATATTTTCAAGTCAAATATACTACAACAAGCCGGCAATATTTGTCCACATTTCTCCGGAAAGAGCTCGGAACTCTCCTTCAATATGTGTGACGCTGTTATTACTTATGAATACGAAATGAGGTTGTTATGTTGTCGTGTTTGCTACTTTCAACTGTAGTAACTTTTTCATTCCGCCCTGACGAAATTGATGGCAAGAGCTTGTTCTCAGCTTAAGCTGAGAATATATTAGGAGGAAGTATTGTTATTTCTTGCTGAGAAAAAAAGTACAATATTGTCAGACTGATATTGTCTTTTTTTTTTAATAAAAAGCAAGTAGATTTGGTGTTGTTTCATACCACCCTCGAAAAATTGTATAACAAAGCTTCAATCAAGATTTTCACGCTTCTAAAAACAATCTTCAATCGTTGTTTGAGAGGGCCTCTTGTTATTTACCTGTGTACATAATGTGCGGGCGGCCATGTTGCGCCTGAGTGGTGGCGCGGTTTTCTCATTTCGCTTTCACGCTATTACCGCGGCCGCTAACGAACGAGATCAAAGCCTGCCCCCTCCCACCCCTCTGGTTATTGAAATGAGGACTTTGCTTTGAAAATTGGACGTCATTACGGCGACGCCGAGCTACACAGGTCGACAAAGCAAAGAATTTTTAATGAAACCTGCTAAATGGAATTATTTTTTATTTGTACTTACTTGTGAAATATAATTTTTACTTTTTAGGTGTTATGTTATTACAATTGAATTAGTTTATTGTACCCTAAGTCACAGATTACTAAATAGTACCTACCCTAAGTAACTGTGTGTTGGACCAATTATTTTCGGACTTTCGGAGTAACTGCGAGAAAATTCCAGACAAATAGTTTTAAGACGTAACTCATACTCAAAAAGAAAACTTATTAGGTACTTTAATATAGACAAAGTAGGTATATAACCTACATAAAATTTCTTATATCATCAAGGTACTATTTATTTGAAGATTTACTTTTATTGTTATCGAAAAGTTACAAGTATTAGGCATATGACTAATTTTTCATTTGTTTGTATGCGTTGATGTCTTTTGCATATCATAAATCACTTTTTCCCATAGCTCTGCAATTACTACCTTAATGCCTTTAAGAACCATAGTTAATTTAGATTTATAACGAATAATAATTATTAAACAGATAAAACAACGAATATAGTAACGAAAGAAGTCTAAAGTAAAAAAAGTTATAAAAATATTTCAGTGCCATTCTTTTGCAAAAAATATTCTAATGATGGAACAATGTAATTGATTAAAAAAACCAATAAACCACATAATCTTTAAAACTTTTTTAAGCAGCATAATAATAGGTACATATGTACATGTTTGAGTACACAAACTTTGAATAATGTTACGAGCTTAGAATAATTACACCTAGAACGATAATGCCCTACAAAGCGCGCTGTCAAAAGTGAGGCAACAAAAACAGCCAAAATGGCGCCGTTTTCAGATTTTTATTGTCCTTTATTAAATAATCATGCCTAATAAGTACAAAACAGTAGAAATTTCCCTACCTTAAAGAGATTAATTATTATATTATTGGATTTTAGTTACGATTAGGTAACGTGTATGAAGGATATAAATCTGAGAACTGAGCCATTTTGACTCAGAATAAGTTGCCTCACTTTGCATACAAGGACACGGCTTCTAGGTGTAATTATTCTAAGGTTACGAGTAAGTGTCACATTACTTATTTGTGGAATTTTCATTGCAAGTTTGCTCTAAAAAGCCTTCGAGGGACTGGAATTGCAAATAGTTTATATTTCAATCCAGTCCAACTAACTCCTGAGGGCTTAAGAAGTTTTCCAGCGAACTTTTCCAGCTTTCAAATATGTAAAAATCATCTCCGGGGAGCGCACAACTCGTTATGTGCCCGCGAATATAAAATGTCGGATGGCAAATGAACCAGTGAGAGGGGCGGACGAATCAAGTCAATTGAACAACTTCTGAAACTTACAAATTTTGTGTTGTATATTTTCAAATCGTTCCTTTAAAAATTTCACACGATGTTAGTTGTTAAACACAAAAATAGGTAATACTAAAATTGATTTAAAACCAAAAACCACCATTTTGTTCATTTGTATTCATCTAACTAATGCGATGTTCTATTTTTTTTATAAGAGATATCTTAGTGAACACCTAATACATTAATACTTAAATCTCAATGATTTTAGTGACACATTTCCATCACGAATACGAATAGATAAATTAATTTCATCAGAAACTTCCTTAAATAGGGTCTTATTCCAAAATGATTTGTCATATAAAATGCGTAGCTATTGTAAAATCACGTGAAATTTTCAACAATCAATACGCTTTTACTATCTGACAATACCATCTTTAAATGCACAAAGGATACAAAAACACTTTGTCACCTCACAAATGGTCATCAACTGTCACCACAATAGGTGTTTACATCTCAAAGTGTCACTCGGTGTGTCAACAGTGTGTCGGCACGCCCCGTGGACGATGCAGTCGGCAAACAAAGGTGTCGGCTTGCACCGACGCCGACACATTGTGCCGACACCTGACGTAGGTGGACAATGACAATAATACTATCATTCTATATTTGCTAACTTGAAGACGGTCCGATGAATCTGATAAAAGCTTTTGAAATTAAGATATTGTTAGATGATGCGGGTTCGATTTGTCGATATCCTTTTACAATAATATAATGTTTTGACATAGTTCAACGTTTATTTTTCATTATACCACGATTTGTTTGATATAAGCTGCTATTTTTAGTATGCGATAAATTATCGACACATATTATCTAAATAATTTATTTTGTTTATCTCAGATCAATAAGGTTCTACCTATCCCAATAAACAGAGACGTAGATTGATGACGGCTGAAAGTAGAGACACCATTATTGGAGGGTTTTCACGGTGTAAGTAGGTGAGCACTAAGAAAGGATTTTAAAAAATTCACCCCCTAAGGGTATGAAATAAGGGATGAAAGTTTGTATGGAAGTCCCTTAGTTTGAAAGCTAGACGTTCGAATTTTGTGTTTAGGGTGACGATTAAAAATTATAAGGGCAAGGGTAAGGGCAAAGGGCAAGGGCAGGGGAAAGGGAACAGGAACGGGAACGGGATACTAATTTCTCTGGATCCAATTCTGAACGGGGACGGGGACGGGAACACCTTTAATAGCATTTTAATAATTCTCAAGATTTTCTAAAATGTCCACGCGAACGAAGTTGCGGACAAAAGCTAGTCATGAATATTAACCTCCACATCCCATTCATATCCATGTATATTGAGAACGACGACAACGAACGTCATTAAATGTAACACGAAGTGGGAAAGGAAATGATAGTTTTGTGAGATAATTTTAAATTGAATAAAAAACGAAACAAGGTGAGAGCTCAGTATGTTAAAGTTCTGCTTAATTTAACTACATAACAGTTAATGGTTGACAGCACAAGTGTGTTTTAACCGTGGAGCGATTGTTCTCGTCAAGGAAGTGAAGACAAGACTTCAAGCTTGACCTGCGTCGTGGCATTGTGCTGAATGTGGGCCAGGGAAACTGACGGTGAATTGGTGGCGAATCAATTTGTGTTTTCGCTTGCAACGTGAATGTAGAACTACAGTTTTAAATAAAGTCTTATTTGAACCGATGTCTGAGGATAGCTTTGACTAGGACTGGCCCTTGAAACAGAATAACCGAAAAGTAACGACGTCAGAGCAAAGCGTAAATTATTTACTGTAAAGAGTTAAATCGTTTATTTTGGATTTATTTGGATCAAACGAATTTATTTGGATCAAAATGGGCAAAACAATGCCCCATCCTTACACCAAAATAACTCAATAATTTGATAACACAGCAGAAGTGGGAAGTCTCGTCTTTGTTTTTACCCAAAACGTCATAGCTTCCACATGCAATCTATAATTGTTGAACTCAACTAACTATTAGTTGAAAGGAGGAAATAGCTTTTTACCTCACTTGTGCTTGTGTACCCGTTAAATGCGTGGAGGGCTCGCCAAGTCGCTCGCGGCTCCAATTCCTCCGGCGATTTGCGATTCCCGAAGAGTGCTTCGGTGGAGGGCCCTCGAAGTAACCTCCCCCCCCCCGCGCCTCCTGGAGGAGCCTCGAGAGGGACTCTTTAATCGGCCATCGTCTTCCACGTTCCGTGGTTACAAATTGTTTGATGTCCAATATATCTACCTCTATGTGTCAGTTGTATTGGCTATGGACTGTAAATTAAATCATTGTATCCGTAATTATTTTAAAGAGATTAATTATTTTCAGTTTTTTTTATTGATCGCTTTCCTTACTAAACGCTCATTTGTAGTGATTTTACGGGATTTTCTCAAAATTATAAAAAAAAAACAAAAATTACCATCATGTATGGGGCTACATGATGGCAATTTTTACCATCATGTAGCACCTTATTGATACGCATCTTTTGACACCTCAATAATTTATATATACCTAGAACTAACAACGCTAGAGCGAATTCGCACTTTCACTGAAAACGGGGCCCCTACTGGAGCAATCGAACAAACATTTTCAATGTTGAAATTCAAACCATTAATTATGTACTTAGCGCGCAATAAATTTAATTAAGATGAGGGCGCCACTTGAAGGATATAGTCGCCTTATATATCCTGATGGGACAAATCCACCCCGTTTGATTTGTATCCACTGAGTGGATTAAGCGCCCCTGGCGGCGGCTCGTGAAAAGCGCGTGAGCAGTAATTCAGCGCGTCACTGCACGCGACCGGTTGCCCGCGCCCAATCCTAAACCGTTTTATTTGAGCTGACTGTTCACTACTTCAAATTTATTAGGGAGCGTATCGGCAAACGTAGTGTGGGACGCCCTCAGACAAGGTGGAGCGACAATCTTTGCAAGGTGGCTGGCATAAACTGGATGAGTATAGCCGCGGATCGTGCTCAGTGGCGTGCACTCGGAGAGGTCTATATGTTCAGCAGTGGACGATGATAGGATGATAATGATGATGATTAGGGAGCTCTGAGGGCCTGTTACAAAAAAGAATCGCGATAATCGGAGGATGTTCGTTGATAGATTTACTTGATTTTGAATTTAATAATGTCATGGAGTGAGACGAAAGTCGTACGCATATCGCGATGCTTTTTTTAATAGGCCCTCTGTTTGCAAAATTTGAAGAAGAAAAAGAAAGAAGAAGAAGAGTAGTCATATTTTATTTCCTTGGACGGATTCGTCCAAGTTTAATTCCCTTAGTTTGGAATATCACTTCTCTAGTCTCGTCACCAAACGAAAAAGTTCACCAGTACAACTTACACTTTCGCAAAATAACTTGACTATAATAGCTACTGGTTTTGCATGACGAATATTGTCAACTATTAGATACTTAGGGCCTAGGTCAGACACTATAGCACTATCTTTGGGCTTAAATTGATGGAACAGATTCTATTAAACAATCTGCCGAGTAAAGTTAATTAGAAGCCGAAACTTGTAAAACAGCAGGCCTACTACATAAAAAGAATCGTGACAATCGGACGCAATTTGTTAACGATACCTATTGATCTTTATTCATGAGTCAATAGTGTCACGGATTGGAACGAACATCGCCCGCTTATCGTGATTGTTTTTATGTAGCCAGAATTAATAATCAATCCACAGATAGGGATAGGTCTGGTCAGACCTAGCATAGCTAGGTCTAGCTTAGTTGCTAGGCAAGACCTAGGCAACTGTCGATTATTCTTTATTAATATCAAACGTTGCCTAGCAACTAATCTAGATCAGGCCTATCTGTATCTGTGGATTGATTAATAATTCAGGCCGTAAATTAATAATATTATAGGTACAATATGAAGTTAAAATCGAGGACTGCTTCGTCTGTCATTAAACACATTTCATCACGTCATTACCCAATTAATAACTTTTGGAATAACAAAGGTGATAAGAAAAGCATTTTTTCGTAGCTGCCATCAGACCGAACTCACGGTCCATTATTACAATCCACTAAATAAATAATTTCACTAAACTGTTGAATCGGACGATGATGTAATTAAGGCATTTGGTAAGCTTATAATAAACGCTACATAATTGTGTAATATCCCGGTTTTGCTCGCATTGTGTCCAAACCGATGCGTCATCGTGATGGGAAATTAAAATTGTTTAATTATAAATTGACGCTATTTTTATGTCATTAAGGTTCAAACTAGCGAAAAGTAACAGCTATGTAAATAATTGAAGGGTTTCATTGTGAAGGCGTGTTCTGGGTAATATTTTAAATATAATGCAGGATGCAACTGACTGATTTCTATTGTGAACGAGAGATTAACCATTCTATCATTGAATAGACAAAATGAAACACTGATTGATAAATATGACAATGGATTGTTTCATATTACAAAATACTTATAAATAATTTTATAGATCCATTAAATCATTACTCCAAAGTTAGTTCTAAAGTAGGAAATGTAAGCAGTCCTCTAATTCATTGATTTTGTACAATATATCAGCTAGGCGATTGCGTAAAGTCAATCGTATTCGTTTGACAGTTCATATTGTATCATTTTATATGTCATCCTATACTAATTGCAGCCGATGGAATACGATATGAACCGTCAAATGAATACGATTACCTTACGCAATTCCACCCCAGAACTAGCTAACATAAACTAACAATAAAAACTGCTAAATGTACTGTACATACACCTAATTGTTACTAAATAGCCACCCATTGTACTACTAGTCAGCAGTTTAGTGTGCACTTTGTATTTTGGTGGAGAACGTTATTTTCCAGCATATGCAATTTAGTCACATCATAATATAAGTAACGACAATATTGCATATTTAAATACTTCCACATAAATAAATCCTTATTCAGTATAAAAATCTTAGCTTAATATTTGCTTGTGTCATCTAATTCCGTCTATAGAATTTCTCTATTTAAAGCCCCAACATTCCACATAGCGCATGCAAAATAAATATGGTTTGTGAAGGGTGTCTGTTGAGGGGTCGGTAATGACGTAATCCGGTTGATTGGCAATTCGGCGCGGGCGACGGGTGGCATTGGCACGGTACCGCGGCTTCACTCAAAAGTAATACTTGGTGTAACTTCCATGTTGGTATTTTTATTAAATCGTAGGATGAGTAATTTCAGAGTTCTGCCTCCAACATCCACACTTTCAAATTCTACTTATTTATTATATTTGTTGCTTAAAGCATCTAATGGTTGTTAAAATAAAAGGTATTTATCATAAGAATCAGACGTCACCTGGTGTGAAATTTAATTCTTATTCAAACATTTTCTAGTTGAATAAACTACCTGATGTTGTTTCGTATAAGTATATAATTAAACGGATTACTAATGTATGGGCAAAAAACGTTTCCCAAAATATCACACCGCAAACTATTTTACGCAAATTTTCATTTGGCAAAAAAACATTTGGCAAAACAACTTATCGCAATTTTTCAGTTAGCAAAACTCTTTTTGCCAAATTATTGTTTAGCAAATAATTACTTGGTCAAAGTTTCATTTAGTCAAATGTATCGTTTGGCAAAACAGACTTTCCCAAAATATTGCATGGCATACGATTGAGTAGTGCATAATGGGTATGCATTACAATGCCGAAAATTCATAATACATACGACCGAAATATCGACGCATAAAACACCTATTTTCAAAATATCGAACATCCTAAATGTCGATATCCGATAGACCGAAACTTGAAAGATCGATTATCAAATGACTGAAAGTTCGAAATCCCGAAAGTTAAAATTTGGATACTTATCACTTACTCTACCTACATTTAAACCTACGAGTACACAGACACATACATTTATGAAGTAGGCGTCACGGTTAATTTGTTTTACCCAAAAATGCTTGTAAAATGGTCATTATTTTGACAAAATCCACCAATCGAGTTTGAAATAGTTTTTTTTCTGGCGCTTCGCCGGCCGCTATCGCGGCACGCTCGCTTCGCTCGCTGGGTTCATTTCAACCTAACATGCTCGTCGCTACGCTCCTCGCACCTATCTCGTGACCTACGGTCTACGTTTTCTAAGTCCCGGTATACTAGTTTAGACTCATTTCCGGCATCTATCTTTTGGGAATATAATATCTATAATATCTATCTATATTTTGGGAATGTAATATTTGGCAAAATAAAACGTTTGCTTAATAAACATTTGACTAAATAAAACTTGACAAAGTAAAAATATGCCAAATGATAATTTGACCAAGTGAATAAAATGCGAAATGTAAATTTGCTAAAGATTGATTTGGGAAATGAAACTAGTGCGATACGTTTTTTGGGAAGTGAAATTTGACCAAAAATAATTTGGCCAAACGGCAGAACCCCATAAACAAAGAGCAATGTGAAGATCGGATCGGAGTGCAATCATGCAACCTTCGAGCAACGACGGCTTCGTCCCGAAGGGAGCAGTCTTAGCGACTCTAACTTTATCATAATTATTTTTAATTTTTCGTAATGAGACTGACTGTTGCATGTTGTACAGAAGCCCGTCTTACTCTAAGCATGCAACAGTCAATGTCATAAGTACGAAAATTTAAAAATAATTAACATAAAGTTAGAGTGAAGAAAGATTTGTTGCTTTCAGTTATTTCATCTAAGTAAAAGTCTGTATAAATTCCTCGGTGAACAACGCAAGTTTGTTAACACTTTGCAATATTGTATTAGATCTAAAATTTCAAGCAATTTTTCCTCGATGACAGCATTAGTTTTAACACAGTTAAGCAAGCAATAGTCAGCCTCAATTATTACTATTACCTTATTGACAATAATTTATAAAAGTAAAATTCTGACAATAAAATATTCAACAAAGAAAATCACGTCTAATCCATTGTGAATATCTAAAAAGGGGTCTGTTATTGTAATGTTTATTTACCTTCCATTTCAATATCGCAGGGGCACACAGCCGTCGAGAATTATTAAAATGGTTGATAAGTATTCATTGTTGGTGCCCTATTATGTAAACAAGTAAAATTATTATTTATTCGACGGGCTGATGCGGGCCGCCCACGGTAACACAACTCCCCATTAGGACGTGTCAGATCCCTGATAAATGTACATAAATAACAACAAAAACATTCCCCACACGCGGTCGTCGAATTTCATGATTATTATCCGTTCAAACGTAATTGTTAATTTTGACATGTTCCCAGTGGATTGTTTTTTTGTAGTTCGTCAATATGGTTTTATTAACACAAAGGGATTTGTTAATAAATACTGTGATGCAGTTATTTATTTCATTTTCATTTTACATGATAAAAATTAAAGTGAGTATATTTTATTCAACTCTCAAGCTTAGGCGTTCACTAGGCATGAAATAAAACACTTTTTAACGGATACTAGCGCGGTTTTATTGAAAGTATTTTGGTAGTTAATTGGCATTTGGTTAGATTTTTTTATTTTCCTGACGTTTCGGCACCTTTGCAGCTGCGTGGTCACGGGAGACTGAAGCTGCTCGTAAGCCTCGCGAGATGATCAGGCTCACGAGCAGCTTTAGTCCTCCGTGACTACGGCAGCTGCAAAGGTGCTGAAACGTCAAGAAAATAAAAAATCAAACCAAATACCAACTAACTACCAAATTACTTTCAATAAAACCGCGCTAGTATCCCTTAAAAAGTGTTTTGTTTCATGAGTATATTTCCGTTCGTTTTACACAAATAAAATAATAATTATAATTTATCATTCCCTTATTTATCGTATAAAAATATTTCAGTTTGAAACAAAAGACAATATAAGATATTTGTGTAGGTATGGGGATTGTTTTCTGCAATTGATTTTAATTGCAAATTACGTTCGTAGCAACCATAGCGTCCCGTAGCGCGTAGCAGATGCTACGGATATTTTTGAAGACTACGGACTTGCCTACGGTTACAGCCGCATGTCAGGCAGTCTACAAACAATGAACTTCAGGCTTTCATTATAATAGGTTTCCATTTTTTACAAGCGTCAAAAAGTCTTCACATAATCAATTATAATATTTTATCTCATATTGGGCGCATTCTGCCATACAAATCTGAGTCATCGATCGCCATAGAGTAATTTTTAACCAAGGAAAGCAAGAAGCTTATACCTTCCAATGAAAGTAATAAGGGGTTTCAAATTGACATTAAAAAAAAAAGAAAATTAACTATTTGCCTCACTAGATGGCGTTGATGGTAAGAGGGAAGTCAAAATTGGCTTTTAAAAATAAACGGCCAACCAACCGGCCAGTAAGCATGTACTGCACTGACCTCTATTATATAAGGAGGTCAGTTACATCTGCCTGCCTACCTGAGTACTCTTCGAAAAAAAATCACTTTGAATTCCCTATTTTTTTCATCGCCATCTATCGACCCTACAGCTTTTTGTCATTTTGAAAATGTTCAATATTTTACTTTCCATGGTTAAAATGTACTCCATGGCGATCGATGACACAAAAATTTGTCTGGCAGAATGCGCCCAATGTGTCATTGGTACTACAAACAAACAGCCCTATTTCCTTTATGGTTTTTAATCTAAATACTATAAATAAAATTACTTCAAAAAGAAAATCTTTGGAGTACCTTCATCATTCATACAGTGAATTAAAGTATTCGCATGAGAATAAAAAAAACTCGTGAACATTCGAAATCTTCATTCAATAATGTTGACACTAATCCTTTCCTTTCCGATCTACAGAGATCGATATCAACACAATACATTTCAACAAGTTCAAAAGCACGCTTATTTGTTTGGAAATTAATTAAATCACTCAATGAAGACGTTTAAATTACAAAAAGAATAAAAACTAGGAAGCGGATATTAAACAATAGGCGAGGAGATCGAACCGAGAAAGTAATCGGATAAGTTTGCAAACACTACCCTTTCATTGATCGAGATATCGATCAAAATAAAGCATCGATCGGGGGTGTATCGCGTGACGTTTGCGCACTTTTTCTCTCGATATCTGATATTTTACAATTGCTGTCAGTGTCAATCTGACAAGCGGTGTGTCCGACAGATAATAATACAATTAAAGAAACGGTCACTTTGTGTGTAAGGGCAGATGTTTGAGGCAGGTACTGGCCATTGTGTGGTGAATGGCGATGCTGAATCATTTCGATACTTTAGTTAGTGAATACTTTGCTATAGTAAACGCGGTAAGCGCTTGTTATTAAATGTAACAAAGCCTTTTTGTGTCGGTGGAGTGTGATGCGTACTCGAGATGACATATTCAGATGACAATATATCTTGAGAGGAGGAAAAAAATGTGTTTGTGTAATTTAAGTGTTTAGCGAATTTATTGTATGTTTTTAAATGAGATTTTATAATGTAATATCGTTGTAGCGTAGCACGTTTGTAAAAAAAATTAATGTCAAGTTGACGTGTTAATTTTAGTGAATTATTTATGTATTCTAACCGAAAAATTTGGTCATTATAAAAAAAATATACTTAAACTTTTTTAACGAACGTACCAGGGCACTCCGGTCTACAAGTTGCATTGGAATGAAGATTAATAGCAACATGCTAATTGAAATAAAAATGTCTATTGGATAATGGTCACTGTAGTCATTAAATATGTTTAGTCACAGAATATTTATCAATCGAGACCGCTGCTCGTACTAGTAGTTAGGCATATTTTTAATGTATGCATGTATTTTGTAACGTTGTGTTTTTCTCTTTACATAAAAACAACGTTTCACTCTAATATTTATAAAAATTACATCTTATTTATGGGTGCGATTCGGTTGCCATAAAAACAGTTTATCTAATTTCAATTTCACTAACGTTGACTTCATCAAATTTTTATTTGACCTAAAAAGCTATGACATAATTTTTATTTAACCTATTATTCATTTGTCATCATCATTATTTGCCATATTTACATTTGCTCTAACGTTTATATCCCATAAGTATCATTTGATATATTGCTTTTTTATCTAACTTACATTTCATATACATATCATTTGATCTAATTTTACATGTTGTAATCAACTTTTAAATTTTACGTGTCAAATAATTTTTATATCACATGTATTTAGGTCAAGTGAAATTATATTAACTGTATGTTATATTATTTGATCGGTATGTCAAATGAAATTATATGAAATGTTATTATATCTTCTGATCGTTAGTGCATGTAAATTTAGGTCATACATTACACACCCCTTATTCATTTATTTACAAACAAAAAATACTGAATTTGGTTGATTTTCCTTATTTTATATTTATTTCACACTTGCGACCTCATTTCATTCATACTCTTTTTTCAAACTATTAACCTCCTTGTATAAAACTCCTTAATATCTGTGTATTTTATTTTTTATAACTTTTTTATTAATGTTCGACAACATTTAAAAATAGTAAAGTATTCTACTATCCTTTTCTCACATATCCATTCTACATCATTCATCCTTTTAACTCTATGTATTTTTCCTTGTGTTGACCGTCTTCGTCCCTTTTCCCTCTTTTTCTTTGGGAAATTTTCACACTTTAAGGCATGATGTCGTTTTTTTAGTTTTCACTCCAAACTTTGCTGGAATAATTATTTGTTATACAAGTGACCAAAATAAATTTGTGCTGCGAGTGCCGACTTTAAATCACGAACTAGCGAAGTAGTCCAGAATTGAATCACGAGCGTAGCGAGTTACTGAGCACAGTGAGTGATTTAAAGGCACGAGGCAGAACAAAATTTTGGTCTCGTGTAAAACATAGGGGAAGTACGTTCAAAATGACATACTATTTTTATTAGCCGCTAAATCTTTCTAAATAAAATCATTACAATCATTATTTTATTTTTAAAATCATCTTTAATTATTTGACTTACAGTAATTTAAACTTAAAAATGAATTGAAATAATAACATAGGAATTCTAGAGCTCAATAAACAAAAAGTCGAAAAACCATTTTGTCCTTATAGTACGGACAAAATGACATATATTTATGCACAAAATGACAAAATAAAAAAAGTAGCACAAAGGTCACAAATACAATTTTTGGTCTTCCTAGAAACATCAGCACGTAATGCATGAGCCCAATAAGCACATTACATGTATTTTAACCAACCGATTATTCCCAGGAGTCCCCTCTAACACTATCCCCCGGGGTGACAACTGGGATTTTTTTTCCCAGTTGTCACGGAGGTGACAATTTTTTCCCAAATGTTCCCTTAAGATTTGTGCCGGAGGGGACAGCTGGCACTTTTTTGTTCCTAATTGTCGCCCCTGACACCAGAGGGGGTAACAATTGCTACGAAAATGGTCCAGTTGTCCTCTCCAAGCAGTATGGAGGAGTATACTATCTTCTTTCTCTCAAAAAATCTTTTGATTATGATTTATTTGAAAAAACTTTTAGGTAGGCAAGAAATAATAACGTAAAAAGTTCAGTGATTAAAAATTGCTGCTTTTACAGAAGTATAATTAGTATGGTGCAATTAGACCCAGACCTTGACATCCAACCCATACAGCCATTTTTGGTCACAGATTTTCAACAGATGTAACAAGTCGCTACAGTTTCGTAATTGACACGACACATTGCGACTATTTGCGACTGTGTGGGGTTTTGTTTGAAGGTGTTGTAACAGTTCAGTAACAATGTTACGGAAACTAGTTTCAGTAACTTTGTGTAGTCGCTGTGTCGACATAATTCACAATGATCTGTGTCCATACATTGTATACTTGGACGAATTATTAATTCGTCCAAGATTGTATACACTTTGTGCTCAGTTTGCAACTAGAGTACAAAGTTGTAACAATGTGTGGTAACGGGATGGTAACGTTACAACACATTGTGTTGTAACGTTACGACAATGTTCCGGAATACCAGATAACCTAACTTATACAAATGAGCGTCACCAAGTCCAGTCACTCTCAAATATTGCCTTTGTTTTCTGCCCCCTAGCATGCCTACCGAAACACGATATAATATAGCGATTTATCACGTGTAACTGTCAAAAGACAAAACAATGTATTTCGACAGTTGAATGTTGATAAAACGCTATGACACGCGATTTTATCATGTTTCGATAGACATGCTACGGGGGCGAGGCTAAAGTTTGATCATGCCGATCAAACCAACTAGGTATTGACTTATTAGCATAACAACATTGGGGTTAGTTGTAAAATGAGAAGCTATAAGAAAAAGGTATAATATTTATTTCAGTATAAATAAACAGCCCCTTTACTAATAAAATAGGTTATGCAATCTGTTCAGTTTAATAGGTACGAGTACATCTCACGAGTTGAAATAGCCAATATTCCACTTTTATAAGTGGCATAATTTATTTTTCTTTGTTCTGACTGCGATCGCCTGTTCCAGAAATGTTGGATTTTTTTGACCCTGCAACAAATATCGAAACTTTGAGAAACGCTGGAATCAAAAAAATTGAGAAACCATTTTTGAATTCCCGTTACTTTGTGACGACTTTACGTAACCATGTCGACACATTATAGTTACTTTGTGACTAGTTGTGACGAGAATATTTTCACGTAACAAAAATGCTTTTCTTTAATATTTATCAATTTTACTGTTTAATATTGCTAAAATATATTATTTTTTGTTTCTATTATGAATAATTAAAAGCATTTGAGCACTCGGTGTGTACAAATAAATAATGTTTACTTACCACCAAAATACTAATAATTGTGATAATATTGTGGCGCGTTAGTAAATTTCATTCTATTTGATGAAATTACACAGTCAAATTTTTTTCCCATTACGATTTGAGCATTAATAAAAACAATATTGAACAAAATCTGTTTATAAATATTACTTGCCTGGAAAAAGATGGCGCTACCTTTTATTGTCACCATATTTGTCAATTCACGAGTCAAAGGAACTGCTGAACGAATGAATGAATGAATTCCTGATAGAAGTGAGCACAAATACGTCGCATTGTGACTACGCGGCGACAGCGCAGTGCGACTAAAAGTTACTGTTACCAAATGTTACAAATCGTCCCCACTTTTCGAAACGGCGACGGAACAACGGTCGACACGGCTACTCATTGTGACAACAAAGTTACTAAAAAAATATGTTTCGACACAAATGTGTGCACTCTAAGAGCCAATTTCACCATTGATTTTAAACGCGCTTTGTCAAAAAACAAGTTTAAGGCTGTCACTGTCATAACAACAAAGTAAAATTTGTTACAAAAATGTACAATTATGTTATAAACAATGCCTTGTTAAATCTTGATTCAATTTTTTTAATGACCTAGTGAAATTGATTTTTGGAATAAACGGGGAACGGGGTATCAAACTCGACAGTTAAACTACATTACGTAAAACGTGATCTTAATCGCGTTTAAAATCAATGGTGAAATTGGCTCTAAGTCGTAACCGCTACCAGAATGGCTGTATGGGAAAGTAAAAGTATCATTCTCGCTCCAAATAACTCCTTGTAAGTTATGTTGCCCTGGTACTTTTGACTGAATATAACATTATTTCGTAATTGAATATAAAATAAATATAGGAGGGTTAGGTTCGGAATAATCGTTCTTTATTTACTTATCGATACCTACTATTAGTCCTACTCGTACGCAAAAAAACACCGCAAATCGATGTACAGCAAAGCCGTTTGGTACACGTATACTTGAGGTAAAAACAAAATTTTGGACCCGCAGTTCTTAAAAATTATTCCCTTAGGAGAGGAGTTATGGTGTCATCTTTTTTTTGTATGGGATTTTTTTTTCTAAAACCTATCGTGCATGGTATCGAATGAAAGGGCTTGCTGAGCCGGTTCTAAAAATATATCACATAATTATATATCAGGCACTTCTCTTAAATTAAACCCAAAAACATTTTCAAAACATACCAAGTTTGGGCTCCTTCAGATCCGAATTGGTTAAATTATTTTGTGTAAAATATACCTTAAGAGTTACATAATATCCTCATATCAAATCACAAGAAAGTAATTTTGAAAATATCTAAATTTAGTATTTTTTTCTATTTTTTTCCCAAACTCACGTTTGTATGGGATTTTTGGAAATTGATTTTTGGTTTAATTTAAAGCAAGTGCTCAAATGTAATGATGTGATATATTTTTAGAAACAGCTCAGAAAACCCTTTCATTCGATATCACACACGATAGGTTTTAGAACAAACATTTTTTTATTATATGTAATCACTTTGTAAAAATTTGTAATCATGAAAAATTTAAAAAAAATTACTGAATATCAATATTTTCAAAATTGCTTTCTTGAGATTAGATATGAGAATATTACATATCATTTGAAGTATATCTTATGAAAAATAATTCAACCATATTGTATCCGTAGGAGCCCAAACTTGGTATGATTTGAAAATGTTTTTTGGTTTAATTTAAAAGAAGTGGCTGAAATATAACGATGTGATATTTTTAGAACCGGCTCAGCAAGCCCTTTCATTCGATACCATACGCGATAGGTTTTAGAACAAAAAAATGATTTTCCCATACAAAAAAAGATGACACCATAGCTCCGCTCCTAAGGGAAGAATTTTTAAGAACTGTGGGTCCAAAATTTTGTTTTCATTTTGTGTATACGTGTACCAAACGGCTATACTGTACATCGATTTGCGGTATTCCATTGATTTTGAGCTCGTAGAACCCCCACTATATAGGACACTACGATATTCTAAAAAGCCCTAGTCTAGCTAGGGAACGCAAAAAGTTAAATTTAGTTATAGTTACAATAAATATGAGCACAAACATCGTCGTTCGCTTTTTGCATAGATTCAGGGCTACGTTTGACGTTCAGATTTCCTTTTTTAGTTGCGTAGCATATTATTTTAAATGAAAATTTAAATTTCCTGAATCTGTATGGACAAACTATATGTCATTTTGTCCGGAGTAAAAGTATGTCATTTTGTCCAATAACACGTGACATTAATAAAAAGTTAAGAATTAACTGAGAACAATTATTATTGAATAATAATTTAACACACATCGCAACATAAAGCTACCACGCGTCGATTTAAGTTACAATATTGAAAGAAAACAACGTAAAACCTATCAAAAGTCTGAAAATAGTAATGAGAATAAAAAGTTGTAATAGGCAAAAACACATTTGTACCAGTCACTCCAGCGCGACTAAGCTGAGGGCGATACAATTTTGACAGGATTGCTTAAATGGCTAACTTTACGTGATACGATGTCAAAAACCTCGCTCCTGCCCGCCAGTTTTGAAAAAACCGCACTATGTCGTTTTGTCCATGTATGTCATTTTGTACGTACTTCCCCTACAACTTTTCACCTCTACCAGCGAGAAAATTTTTACGTGACTTTTCTTGTAAAAAGCTAAATTCAGCATTAGAAACTTGTTCACTTAACTCTTTTGGAGTTAGACAACTATCTTCATCGTTGGACACATTTGCGTATGTCATTCTGCGTAGTCACAATATGTCATTTTGCGTCAGAGACATAGATATGTCATTATGCGTATGTCATTCTGCGTGTTCACAATATATCAACTCCAAGATATGTCATTATGCGTATGTCATTCTGCGTAGTCACAATATGTCATTTTGCGTCAGAGACATAGATATGTCATTATGCGTGTAATTCATTCATTTTTGTAATTTGTCACAAAAATAGTTCGATCAAACATATGCTGAAAATTTTTATTCATAAAGTCAGACAAGTAGATTCCCGTTGTTTTGATTACATTACGTTGTGTTTTTCTTCATTAATATCCCATCTTATTTATTTATTTATAATCATAAAACATATAATTTATTTATAAATTTCATAATTTTTTTTTATTTCGTATTTGTTTCATACCTCCTCACCCTTACCATACCTTATTATATCCATACTCTTTATTTCGAATTTAATAGTTAGTAATCACATGAAGGGTTGTTGTTGATATTTATTAAAGTTTTCACACTTATTTTGGAATTTATTGTTTTTTTTTTTAAATAGGTAACTACTTATTTTAAACCTAAAAAAATTCTAAATTTTCTCAAAATTATAGTACCTAGGTAATTACTATAATTTTGAGAAAATTTCCTTGTAGAAGCAGACTCTGACCCCCTTTATATGTATTTGACCACAGAAAAGAAAAAAGATACTTGACATTCGATTAATTTAATTTTTCTTTAAACCTTTTAATGTATTTAAAATTAAACAATAAAAATACATAATATGTATTTTTATTGTTTAATTTTCTTGTGTTTAGGTACACCTTCTTTTTTCGTTCACTTCCAGGAGGGAAGAGCGATTCATTTATTTATTGATTGATCATTAATGTATTATTATTAATTATTTATTCAACTTCATAATTTTCCTGAGATTTTCAAGTTTTCAACATATGATTTATACATTAACTATCGATTTTTTTATGAATTAGATCTGCGAATGACAATGGTCTGTGAAGTTCTGCAGCTTCAGCCCTGATCTTGAAGATTTATTCGTGCTTTTCGTCTGCATTAAGTAAGGGCATCATCATTTTTATGATTTTTATTTGGCAAGAAAAACTGCGACGTCGATGCAGCGACGACCGACGGTATTAAATTATACCTAAGAAGATTACGAATTCGTGTCAATAACTTTTAATAAGTTCTAATAATTTAATGTAGTGGCTCTGACAATAGAAATATTACGGAAAAATATTTTCCGTATTATTTCTATTTTCAGAGCCACTCCATTCATTTTTTTTATATGTTTTTATTGTGATTGTATAAAACTTTAATTATTTTTAAATTACAACTTTTTACTTATTGGTCTTTACCTGTAATTGCCGATATTTTGTCACATAGAGAAAATAATAACTTCTACAAGTAATCTATACATATAATAAAACAAAAGCCACTGAACAGATTTTGATGGGATTTTCACAGTTTGGTAGCATAGGGTCTTAAAACCTAGGCTATGTTTCATCTAATTCGGGTGGGAAGAACCTAAGAAACAGCTTGAACTCTCCGTAGTACTAGATTTCATACACTAAGGAGATCATTTAAACTGGTCGCCTTATTGTTAAATCGCGGGCAAAAGGGATACCTACGGGGATGTTTCTATTGTCTACCCCACGCTAAAGAAATTTCTCTACGTGTCCACGCGGACGATTTCGCGGACGGAGGCTATCCAGAATAAAAGTACTGTTCTCGAGGGATAGCAAAAAAACTTTCCACGCAGACGAAGTCGCAGGCGGCCGCTAGTTTAAAATATTTAACAATATCTTGCAATTTTATCGAATTATGACCATGATAGTCAACAATCACTAAAAATAAAGTCTTTATTTTAGCTTTCTTAACCATCGTTCTTAACATTAAAATGATCATGAAAGTGACTCTTTTTTGTCAGCAAAAAAAGGGTGACCGAAGGGATTGTAACTTAGCCAAAACTTGTTGTTTTCGCTTATCGTAAGTGGAATAAGTTAGCATAGTGTTCAAACATTAGTACATAAAAGTTTTGTTACATTAGTGTTCACGGTTGTTAAATGAACAAAGAAAATGCTAGTATACAAAATGCAACTTTTTGAAAATTCTACATACAAATCAGCAATTTCATAGGTAAAGACCTATTATTAGGCAAGGGCGTCCCCAGGGGTGGGCAGGGGGGGGGGGCACTGCCCCCCTAGAGGTTAAAAAATGTAGCCAACTGCAACGTAACCAAAGTTCTAAGGCCGTGCAATTGACTTGCTTTTCCGATATATCCTGCATAAATAAACTTGAATAAATTCACTAGGTGCTCTTGGCTGTACCTACAATTAGTATTATTTTCATCTTCCTTAATAATAATAACTTGCCTGGTCAATGAGCTGGCGACGCCCTTGTTATTAGGTAATGTAATGTTCCTTTTGTTTTGTTACACCTTTGTCTGCAGTCATATATGCTGTCAAGTTTTGCCCTATCTCCTCTAATAAAGGTTAAAAACTACTGAAAGCTGAATCAAGATGGCTGAAACGACCCAAAGCCCGAGGGACCAGGCGCGAGCCGCGCGTAATTTTGAGTTTCTTTTGGACCGCGCGCTCTGATTGGCGGCGGGCGGTGGTGGGGGCGCGCGCGGCCCCCTCATTGGTGGTTCCCGCAAAAATGCAGCTTTGTGCCGACTCCGGCGATTTATTCACGACTATTAGTTATGGTTGGATGAGCGGACGCCGGCGGTAGGGCTGGGGTGCTGTTTGTCGATCACAGATATCGATAAGGTACTTACGGCAAATTGGTAATACGATGGAACTTTGTCACATTAACATACGCGTTGACGTCATCCGCAACTGAAAATGACATTTAGGTAACAATAACATTGTAACAGGTAATTTAATAATATTAATTATCGACTTCGTCTGCGTGGAATGTTTTTTGCTATCCCTCGGGAACTTTACTTTTTTTCAGGATGAAAGGTACCCTATGTCCTTCTCTGTACCCCTGACAACGTCTATGTAAAATTTCATGATGATCGGTTCAGTAGTTAAGACGTGAAAGCGTAACAAACAAACAAATAAAGAGACTTTCGCATTTATAATATTAAGTAAGGATCTTCTATGGTACAATTTAATACCGTCGTCGCTGCACCGAAGTCGCAGTTTTTAGGGTTCCGTACCCAAAGGGTGAAAACGGAACCCTATTACTAAGCCTCCGCTGTCCGTCTGTCTGTCTGTCTGTCTGTCACCAGGCTGTATCTCATGAACCGTGATAGCTAGACAGTTGAAATTTTCACAGATGATGTATTTCTGTTGCCGCTATAACAACAAATACTAAAAACAGATTAAAATAAATATTTAAGGGGGCTCCCATACAACAAACGTGTTTTTTTTTGCCGTTTTAGGTACCCTTTGTGCGCGAGTTCGACTCGCACTTGGCCGGTTTTTTTTACCATTGAAAATAGTTGTTAGATGCAAATCGCCTGAGACATATTTTTGGCCATATCCGAGGGTTTTGGGTGATCGAGATGGGAATACTACCAAAAGTTAAAGATTTTATCGAGACACGTGTGAACGTTTGAATTTTGAAAATCTACTGGTAAGTTTTTGTGGAATTTTGCAAAATTCCCTTATGAATGAAAGTGAAAAATCACATGATTATCTACTTTAGCAAAAGTAAATTTACATAATATGCATAAGTGGCGCCAGTAAGCACTACCCACTAAAACGGGATGCTTATATTGCCTAGGGTTTTCAAATTCAATTATTAGTTTGATTATTAATATATTTTACGAGTGAAAATATTTTAATAGCTAGAGGTAATTTATTAATTGTAATGCTTTATTAACCGACTTCAAAAACTTGAAAAGGAGGAGGTTATCTATTCGCGTATATTTTTTTTATATGTATGTACACCGATTACTCGAAGACGGCTGAACCGATTGAAATGATTCAAACGTTCTAACATGAGGTTTGTTCCCAAGTTGGTACCATTTTTTTAAATTTTGAAATCAGTTCAGTAGTTTTCAAGTAATCTTGAAAAAACTGTCGTTTTCGTTACAATTTCATATGAATTCAGGCGGATTTTCAACGATTACTTTTTTGTTTATGAACCGATTTAGATGGTTCTTTTTTGTTTGAAAGAAGACACCTTGAGAATGATACCATAATAATTTCATTGGTATTGGGCTTTGGATTTTGAAGATATATGAGGGAACTCCTCAAAATCAAATAGGAACTGTACAGTGATTGAAATATTAGTAGTTTTATGACAATCAAAAACAAGTTAAGTACTTATTTATTGTCAAGGACGTTCTGGACTAGGGTTGAACTACCAAGGCCCAACGGAACTCTTGTGGAAATTGAGTTACTCGGGGTATACCATTGAAAAATGTGAAACATTATAAAGTTTTATTATATAAAATCATCGCTTACATACCTACCACAAAAAAGTTTAAAATAAAAAAGCTTTTTAAAAAAGCACAACCTCCTTCAAAAACCTTAAAAAACAACTCTATAAAAAGCAAGAAATAATGTTCAAATCGATTAATTAAAACACGTCTATTGAAGTCGGTGGGGCTTTTAGAATATAACAATACTATAAGCAAAAAAATTACTTCCAGCTCCACCCGACTTCAATAGACGTGTTTTAATTAATCGATTTGAACATTATTTCTTGCTTTTTATAGAGTTGTTTTTTAAGGTTTTTGAAGGAGGTTGTGCTTTTTTAAAAAGCTTTTAATAATTTCTAATCGTTGTAGCTGTAACAAAATACAGCCAATTGCAGACAGCTATTAGGTTTTTTTTTCAAAAAGTTTATAATAAGTTAACAAAAGAACAAGTTGTGAAAGCGTCGATACATTTCTCATTTTATCGATAGAATGTGAAAGTTGTTGTGTTTACTTTTCTCGAGGTGTATAATGGGACCAGTGGCAGTTGGCAGTTACCGTCTCAATCATTCCACCTTTTACTTACTGCGAGAGCGGGACAGCCGACAGCTCCCGAGGGAGAGAGCGAGACGCCTAACACGCATTCAGACGTGACGCGCATTCAAACGTACGATTGACTGACCTGCACTACAACAACAAAATAAACTTTAAGTTAAAGCTAGTAAAGAGCGAAATCGTTTGCAGCTGTGATAGTTGGAATTGTCATCGCAATATTTAGCATGTATGTTTTCTTTAGATATGAATGCAAATAGTAATGGCGCATTTTTATTCTGAATGTTTACATAGAGGGGTTGTGTTGGGGCGAGGCGGGTAAATACGTCCGCCATTTTGTGAATGCGTACCGTCAGCAAAAGAAGCGATATTGCGAGTGCTCGAGGGTAGGGTTAGGAGTGGATCGCTAAGTGAAAGCCACTGTGGCTGAGGGCCCCTCTGTCAGTTGATTGATCTCGGGTTCATCTCGCAGGAAGCCGAGTCGATGAGTCGATCGACGAGGGTCTGAAGTCGAGTATATCGATTAGCGAGCCTTAAGGATTATGCGGGGCCGTCGAGGGCGAACTCGATTGCTACCCTCCCGCATTAGAAAAATTAAACGAGTTACGTAAGAGGCTCAAAGCACTGTTTGCGAATCTAAAGAGATTACTCACAATAGTTTTTAGCTTTAGATTCGATGGAAATGTTACAAGAAGAGCAGGGTTGGTTTTGTTTCTTTGTTATGGAGGGCAACAATGCCGGTACTATTACTGAGGGCGATGTTTGGATTTTTAATAAATTGCATGGATTGAAACCAAGTTAAGTCAGACAATACTAGAAATTTACTTAGAATCAGTCTCATGACAATAATACAGTCAATTTTTCATTTTCAGAAGTCTTAGAACACTAACAACGGAACATCGCACGCAAGTCCACAAAAAAAAACCATCTATCTTGCAATATTTGCAATAATCTTATGGTTTATCCCTACCCAATGTTTGGTGAAAAGTCCCGTCGTAGTAGACTTAATTCACATGAGCCAAATCACCTGGGTGAATTAAGTATACTTATTAGTATACTTAATTCTCCTTAAATGTGTAAACCACTTTTGTTTAAACAAAAGTGTTAAATATAAGCAATTTTTTAATGCAAACATAGTGAGTGTTTTCAAAATTATCGCGTATTCAGTCAATAGGAAGAAATGTTGTTATTCTATTACATTTCTCTCTATTGACTAAATACGCTATAATTTAGAAAACACTTTCTCTATGTTTTCATTAATTGGATAAAAAAACTTATTTATTTATTTCTTACTTCAAAACGTTATCGAAAATGGATTTCAAGTTCGTAAGTTCTACTCACAGTCATAGAACGGCGAATTATAAGGTTTTACTCTACAAAGAGTTTTTACAGGTTTTTATAAACTAACAAAGTTACTTTTTAACACCCTTGCTCGTAAAGCTGATGTAATTCCACCGGTTTTAAATATGTAAAGCGGGTCATAAAAAACGCGTGTGTTATCAAAGCAAATAGTTAAGTTATAGTCCATACAAATTCCATAACAGTATTATTTGCCATTTCAAATATGGAACTGATCGTCGCCGCACTTTTTAATATACTATATCTATGCCACCGCACGACTAGCTGGAGCTAGTGAGCAGCGCGCTGTTGCTATTCAAATTTCGAACTAATCGCCGCGCCGCGCCATTCAGTAGACAGTGTGCATTCACAGATTGAGTTTATTTAAAATAAAAATAAAATAGTTTATTCGGTAATTTAAAAACTTGGCTGCATGCTCTAGCGTCTTTGCCAACATTTTCACGCAGCCACGGCAGAAAATAATCCTCGCGCCATTTTTCTCAAATTTTCTTTTCTGTGTACTTGTATTGTGAATATCTAAACATGACAACTTTCAATAATGAAGATGAGCAATATATTACTTCAACTCCACCGGATATACTAACAGAAGCGCGAACCGCATGCGATAGCTTGCTGCCGTCAATATCCAAGGACAGAATAGATACATAACCACGTATGAAAATTTCTTGAAGTGGAAAAACATGAAAAATGCCAAGTCATTTTCCGAAAATGTACTTTTGGCGTATTTTTTTCTTTTTCCTCGCAAGGGTGTTAAAAAACGTCGTACGATATACGTGCGTATTGGTTATAACATGCTCGGCTCAATTACGCCCTCGCCTTCGGCTCGGACTGAAATTCCGCCTCGCATGTTATAACCATCTTAACGCACCAATATCGTAATGTACTATTTTCTTCTCGTGTCGAAGGTAGATAATCTATAGGTAGTCTGTTTATCCTTGGTAAACAATTTTCACCCAACTCTTTATTGAAATCTTATTCATTTATAAAATAAAACAAATAATCTGTGTGTGGAAAACCACACAAATTACGAAAGAAGTTGATAAATTATTAATGACAATTTAATTTAATAGTTACATACGGTTTTTTTTAATTAAAGTTTAAAAGACTTTTATGATTACTGTCAAAAACTTTTTACTAAATAAGACATGTAGGTAAGGATTATATTATGTTTGCCAGTAATTTGCAACGGATTACCGTCTACAACGATGCAAGCTAGGAATGTAGGACCTACTCGACATTCGGAGAACAAAAACTTATTCGTGGCAAAGGTAGAGTCTGTCTAAAAAGTCTGTTTACATGGGTAATTTCAAAGGTAATTTTATTACCCACCTGAATCCCCAACCACCCCACCGATACCCATCTAAATAAATAAATATAGAATTTTGACAGCGCCAACAGGGTTACCAGTATAAGTTTTTATAAATATTAATTTAATAATTTCGCATGTAAACAGACTTTTTAGAAAGACTCTATGTAGGTACCTACTACATAAAAATGTATTTTTGTAATATTTTAAAATATTCGTAAATATGTACTATGTAGTTACGTGTTATTTGAATTGAACTCGTAGGCTGGCCACACATAGACGGAATCCCGTTACGGAATTCCGTACATACGTGATTCCGAACGCAGCAACTGCATGCAATTTTTCCGTACGGAATCTTCATACATTGTCGAAATTCCGTTCGGAATTCCGTAACAGGATTCCGTCTGTGTGTGGCCAGCCTAGAGTAATTAAATTTTTTTGAATTAAATTTTACTAATTATCTTTTTTTTCTGTATGGCGCGTTTGACCTCACTTTTACCTAATGGAAAGTGACAAGGATGACGAAAAGGGAGCACGCATATTTAAGCCTGATAAACAAACTAAGCTGCACTTAATTTCATGGTAAACTGTTGTAAATTCAACTAAGTAAGTATTAGCTGAGTAGCGCAGCGCACCTATAGTCAATTCTATTTCTATGAGCTCACCCATAGACATAGAAAAAAATTCGTTGCGCTCAAGAAGACCAACAAAGCGTGGAAAAGAGAAGTTAACATTCTACGGACACGGTCTGTGAAAAAAGAGACAAAGAATCAAGTGACAATGTGCCAGCATTATTTCACCTCTCCAGCACGAAAAGGGCGCTTCTGGCGCGTAAAAACTCGCAGCAAAATCTATTTTTGCTGCGAGCGTGAGGCAAAGTGCTTTTTTAATTTCTAACACCAACTTTTAAAATAATAAAAAAAAGAAATAAAGTGACAAGGATGACACTTGTAAAATTGATACGTGAGAAAAGGATAGATAGAGTCATAGCATAGCCTTCTATATCTTCCAAGCCCTGAAGTTGAGCAGAACGGCAACATCGCATGTGGTCAAGCACATAGTATAAAATTATTTTAAAAATTATTTAGGAACCTATTATTTGTTTTTGCTATATCATCTATGTTGAAACTAGTTGTGAATTGTGATGTATGATTATTTCAATAAAGTTTTATATTTATTATTATTATTTATTTATTATAACATAAGGTTTGAGTCAAATTATTTGAACTTTTCGGGGGTCCTTTAGTACGATGAGCATTTTGATCTAAGCCTCCTCTAGCAATAAATTTTACATCATTGGAAAGGTATTTAAATTTGAAATACTTTATTGTATTACTATAATCGTGGACTATTAGTACTTTGAGAGTTATAACGCTCTAAACATGACCAATTTTTAATATTAATGACCTAAAACTCCGAAGTTACTAACAATTAATAGAAAGTATGTTTGCAGCAAATATTTGTCATACACCGTCATTTTGTAGTCGTTTTAATTAACTCAAGGGTGTGTTGTACCAATGAAAATAATCATTTTTGCCCAAGAAACATGGGTCGAAAAACGACAAAAACCTTTGGGTCTCCCATACTAACTAGACAGCTAAAACATTTTATTAGTATGGGAAAGTCAATTTTTTTGTCGTTTTTCGACCCATGTTTCTTTGGCAAAAATGTTTAGTTCCGTTAGTAGAACACTCCCTTAAGTTAATTAAAACGACTACAAAATGACGGTAAAAACCTTTCTTATGATATATCATTCATTTCTATAGGTGTGGTAGATCAACTCTCATAGACAATAAACCACTTTTATACTTTAATAACCTTTAACTCCAAAAGTATTAACAATTGATATAAAGTATATTAAAAACAGCAAATATTTGTCTTTAAAAGACCTTTCTAATGATATATCATTTATTGCTAGAGGGCGTGTTAACATAGTAGAATTTCTACTATGGTGTTAATCAAAATCCCTGCTGAAGAAAATCAACAAAAAAGATGACATCTTTGACAGCCATTTTTTCCTGGTTAACATTGATATTTTTCTTATTGTTTAATATACAAAGCATTTCAATTAAAGAACTAAATTATTTTCATATTTTAAACCTCACACGATTACTATGAAAAAAAATATCGACCTCTTAAAATTTAAATATTCCCATACATTTAGTATGGAGACTGGCGGACGACATGACCACGAAGTGACAGTAACAGACGTTGCCAAACTCCACCACCCGACGTACTGGCGCCCTGGCGGTTGACCTTTATGCCAGAAGATTACACTCCTGGCATAAAGGTCAACAACATATTGGGTACGCCGAAGGATGTCATACCATTACAAACACCTGGCGTGTACAAGATAGACTGCAGCTGTGGTAGTTGCTATATTGGTCAGACGAATCGAACTATCACCGAAAGAGTCCGTGAACACATCACAGCTGTAAAAAAACCGCCAAACTAATAAATCAGCGATTGCAGAACATTTGCTGGAAAGTGGCACAAACCACTGGATTGAATTTCATCGCACGCAGGTTCTTTCCACTGATCGTCATTTTTATTCACGAGTCGTACGTGAAGCGATTGAAATTAAAAATCATCCTAACAACTTCAATCGGGAAGATGGACACAAATTATCTGCAGTGTGGAATCCAGTCATTACAAACGCACTACCTCTTTGTTCGCGGTCGGCTAACTATCAGAATACGGCTATGATACAGAATAGGGACACCGTTAGTATTGTGTGTGGCGGTAGTTGGAAAAACTGTTCGACGGTGGATGAAGGTTCCACCGATGCAGAGGAGGAGGCGTAACACCGCAGCTCCAGTCAGCCCGTGACCACGGCCGATGCAACTCGGTCGAAACGTCGGGAAAAGGTAGGTGCTCAACACCTATGTTTTAGTTAAAATCGCGTTAAAACCTGTGTTCCAAATCTAATAAAAAGATTTGATCAACATCAACCAGCGTACTGTTTATTTATTTATTTTATTCTGTGGTAGAACTAATTCATTTATGCTGTGATATTTTTTTACTCTTTGACATAGAACGTCAGTGATATACACTTATATAACTGAAATGAAAATAGTTCAATCTTCAAAATCTTGATGGCGCTGACTTTTGGCTCATTTTTCTGCATCGCGTTTTAATACGTCAAATTTAAAATAAAACAATTTTATGTTTTGAATCCGCTCATAATTATTATGAGCGGCGCCAAACAGTAGGTAATAAACACCGATTATAATAATAAGCGTTCAAAACACTTTTTTATTATGAATCAATGCCTAATTATATTTCTTCGCTTCATTCTTCAGATATAACATCACCAGGTACCTAGTCCTTTTACCTACAAGGCAGCATTCGCACGTTTTAGAGGTTTTAAAACATCGATTAAAAAAAAATAGTCTATGCTCTCGATCATTGACATGCCATCTAGTCGATACTTACGTCATTCTTTTTTCGTGCGAGGTAGCAAGTACGCGCGTGCGCTCCATATATATTTAAAATGCCGAAAAAACGAAGTCGTGAATCTTCTCAAGATAAGATTGATCGTTATCATCGTAAATTAAGAAAGTTGGAAGATCAACAAAGACGAAAACGTCGTCGTATAGTGATCGAATCTCGTTCCGGAATCCGGTGAATCGGATTCCGGTATTACATATTTTCAATTCACATTTACCCTCTTTTGTAAAAAAAATTTTTCGATAAAGAAAATAGTGTGTTGCGTAATAAAAATAAGGCCAAGCGGTCAACCGGGAGTTGTCACATAGGCCAAGTTTATAAAATGTTGGATTTAAATAAAAGTTTAGTAGATATTTGCCGGGCGGTTAACCGAGAGTTAACACGATGGCGTAATGATTCTAGTCAAAGATACTTGATTCTAGTATGATTTATTTGCAATTATTAGATAAATGATTTTTCTTGTGAAGACAAATTATAAAATATCTGTTGCCAAAGGGCAAATATATTAAATTAAATATTCTGCTTCGCTATATTATTTTTATGGGAGGAAATATATCATACATATATCCATGCCAAGCTGATTTGAAATGTAAAAAAACATGGGCCACTGCCCTTAAAACGGTCTCCTCATCTTCCCCTTACAACCGTCCCTGATACCACCAGAACCATTTCATATCACCTTTGCATCGATAACCACATCTTTATCATAAAACTATATTATGCTATTTACTTACAAGAGCTCCGAAGTTCCGCACGTTTTACCCGGCATCCACACTTCGACTGGTTCTCTTGCGAGCTGTCAGAGAACTGGCCGTCCGCCATCTTGTCCCCCCAGACTATAGCTAACTACCCTACTTTGACATTTGATTTGTAACGGAAGTTTATATCTATTCTATTTATTTGATTATTTAATATTTCTATTGACATTTTATTATTTTATATTATATTTTAAAATCGCTTTCGCGACACACCCGCCGGCGAAACATATTACTGTCTTGCCAAAAGTTGCTTTGTTAACTTTTTTAGTAACGCTCTAGCTTTGATAGCTGCTACTCTCCGTGGTCTAGATTGTGTCTCCTTTACTGGGGACTCGGACGTTTTGTCGTCTGCTAATATGAGCGTCTCCTTTACTGGGGACTTGGACGTTTTGTCGTCTGCTATGGGCTCGGAGGTACTATCAATTACCGGGGACTCAGATGTTTTGTCATCTTCTATGGACTCATTATCAAGTTCGAGAGGGTACAAGTGAGCTATTGACCGCTTAAGTATATGTCCATTATCAGTACGGACTTTTGCTACTCTAATATTACTATCTCCACTTCTAGTCAGTTCAACAATCTTTCCAACCTTCCAGTTTGCTCGGTTACCACTATCACCTTTGATCTGTACTATTTCACCTACTTTTGGCTCTCTATTGCATACTACACGAGGCTCTTTATGTACAGAGCTCCTTTGTCTCAAGTACGGCAAGTATTGTCCAATAAACATCTTGGAGAACTCTTGCATGATTTTTTGACCACTTTTCCATCCCTGGATCAAGTTTTCCTTCGTACTCGTACATGGTATTAAGCTTTGTTCTTCAGAACTTTTAGTAACTACTGGACCACCAACACGTAGGAAGTCAATTGGTGAGAGTACATGTTCTATTTCATCTGCTACATATGTAAGTGGTCGTGTATTCAAAACTGCCTCTATTTCCTTGACTGTCGTTAACAACTGCTGATCATTAAGAAGATGTTTCTCCAAAGTCCTTTTTATACAGTTTTTTATCAGACTCATTAACCGCTCGTAAAAGCCACCGAACCAGGGGGCCAATTCTGGTATGAAATGCCATTTCACCTGGTTTTCAATACATCGATTGCCAGTCATCACGTCAGCCATCAACTTCATCTGTGTAGCATTATCAGATGTTATTAACAAAGGCAGTCCTCTCGCAGCTACGAATCTTCTAATGGCTAGGTTGAATTCCTCCGCTGTAAGGTTGTGCACCACTTCCATATGTATAGCTCGTGTCGACAAGCACGTTAGTACACAAATCCAACGCTTATCTCCAGAAGATGTCTTTAAAGGTCCCATGTAGTCCGTACCTGTATATGAAAATGCTGGACAACATGTCACCCTTTCTTCAGGTAAAGGTGGCATCGGTGGTAGCTTGAAAGGTCCACCCGCATACTTATGACACTGTATACACTTTCTGATGACCTTCTGTACCGTAGATCTGCCTTTAGGTACCCAAAATCTTTTCCTCAGAAGAGCCAATGTATGAGACACTCCTACATGATAATTTGTTTCATGAATATTCCTTATTGCTGAATGAGTGAATTCCGCTTCTCTCGGCAACAATATTGGAAACTTCTGTTCCTGGGACCACTCCGCATTTTGGAATCTTCCTTTACATCTTAACAGGCCTTTCTCATCTTTATATAGCTGTAGAGATCTAGAGATGTCGGTTGTCTTTCCGTTATATTCCCGAAAGAAGTAATGTTTCTGAATATCCCTTATCCTCGCAGATTCCTCATCACAAACAGGGTCCACTTCCTGTACGTCCTCCTCTTGACAACTGTTTCCCTCGCTGTGACACATATCCTGTTCACCTACGAGAGTAGGGACCTCCCCAGCAAGAAGAGTGCTATCTGTGGTAGTTTGTGCCGGCCATTCCGATTCATTTTTCTTCAGGAATGGTGGTCCATCTAGCCATATGGTTTGTGATAAAGGAGTTGTAAGAGGTCGTGTTCCTACATCGGCTGGGTTATCTTTAGAAGGTACATATCGAAATTTAATTTTATTATTTTGCTTTATCTCATTAACTCTTCGAGCAACGAAAGGAGAGAGCAGTTTATTACTTTTTATCCAGCTCAATACAATTTGACTGTCAGTCCATAGCACCTGCCTACTAATTGACAGTTGTAATGATTTGTTTATATATTTCATTAATCGGGAACCGATTAAAACTCCAAGAAGTTCTAGCTTTGGGATCTTGAGATGCTCCTTCTCTTTTAGTGGTGCTATCCTACTCTTTGACATGATGAGGTACACTGTCTTTGTCTCAGCGTCTCGTAGATAAACAACAGCTACATATGCCTTTTCAGCAGCGTCAGCAAAACAGTGCAGTTCATACATGCATCCTGTGAGACAAATATAACGTGGAATCTTAATTTCAGGAATCTCTTTTAATCCTTGTGAAGCTATTTTCCAAAGTTGTATGGAATCTTCGGATAATAATGTATCCCATTTTACTTTCTGTCTCCACAAATTCTGCAGGAAAAGCTTGATTGGCATTAATATAGGAGAAACCAATCCACAAGGGTCATAGACCGAACCGAGTATCCGAAGTACATCTCTTTTGGTACTTATGGTAATATTTGCTGTTCCATTTGAATTATATTTAAGCTGAAGTGTGTCTTGCACAGTGTTCCACAGCATACCAAGGACTTTACACTGATCAATATCTTTTGACTTCACCTCAGTTGGAATTTTCTTCATAAGGTTGGTATCATTAGATAACCAATCCCTTATGTTCATTGAAAGATCATCAAACACGTCTCTTGTCTTCACAAAGAGCTCATAAGCTTCTTCCGTAGACTTTGCCCCGGACACCAAGTTGTCTGCATAGCATTTGTCTGCGATCAGCGGTAGTAAATCAGGATCCTTTTTATTTATATGGTACCTAACAGTGGCAGTCAGCAAAAAAGGACTAGAGATTATTCCAAATGGAACTTTACAAAACCTCATATGAATAATATTATCTGATGTGACCTCACCTTTAGGGTCTTTAAGCCAAAGAAAACGTGTTACATCTCTGTCGTTTTCCTGAAGCCCGATCTGCAAGAAATCTTTTTCAATATCTGCAGTAATGCCTACTTTGTGAATTCGGAAATTTATCAACAACGCAGTAAGATCTTCTAGCATCAACGGTCCTTTATAAAGGCACTCGTTTAAGCTGTGATGTCCTTTAATTTTAGCGGATGCATCATATACAATACGACCTTTCTTACCGGCTTGATGAACTATGTGATGTGGAATATAATGGATAGGTGAGCAATTTTGGTGAAACGGTTCTGGTTTTGGTACTACTTCAACAATGTTATTCTTTATTTGTTCATCTAGGATGCTGTCATACTCTTGTATTGATTCTTGATTTAATCTTTTTATTAGACTCTTAAGTCTTCCAAATGCTAGACTATAGTTTGTAGGTAAATCTGGTGGGAAATCAATCCAAGGCCATGTGACATAATATCTACTATCTCTAATCTGAATAGTGTGGTTGAAGTTTTCTATAGCTTCCTCATCTCGCTTTGATTTTGGTGAATCCGTGATTCCGAGTGTTTCAAGTTCCCATATCTGATAAACAATACTTTCTTTAAGTGGTAAGTCAGGTATAACAAAATTATTGCTCAAGGCATGTACAACTTCTTGAGAGTAAGTAACTACATTCATTGTTAATGTATTTGATTTATCAGGTCGGTACCTTCCTGTGGTTAGCCACCCAAAATCAGATTTAATTAAGAAAAGGTGTTCATCGACTTGCCCCCTTTCGCTATGCACAAATTGAAAATAAAAATCATTACCTATCAAAAGATCAACCTGTGTACCTATCGAATAATCATCTGCCAAAACTACATTACTTTTGTATTTTTCTTGAATTAATTTTACTAGTGACTTTGAAGAGCGACTGTCGCCTACTCGATCTGTAATTAAAGGTATGATATTAGCTTCAATATTTTTGCAGATACCAGACTTTGTAAGCAAATTTACATTAACCAAAGGACTAATAATTTCTTTTGGTTTATTTGAACCAAAAGTGTAAACCATTAAACAGTTTTCTTCTATGGATTTAAGTTTCAATTGTTTAGCTTTATTGCAAGTCATGTATGACCTCTGGCTACCGCAGTCAAGAAGCGTACGACATTTCACAAAATTATCCTTTTCATAACCTTGAACTGAAACAATTGCAGTTTGTAAACTAGTGCTATAGCTAACCAGGGTAGTAGTAGGGTTCTTTTTATTATCTTTCAACTTATCACAAAGTGCTCTATTGTGATCATTTTTCTTACAGTGGAAGCATCGTCTCTTGGTTTTGCAAACTTTTGAAAAGTGTCCTTCTTTAAAACAAATGTAACATTTTCTTTTCTCCCTCAGTTTATCTTTTCTACTGCTTAAGGAGAGAGGACATTCTTCGTTATAATGTAGTTCTTGACAGAATATGCAAGGCATGAGGGTTCTTTTCTTCTTTGGAGGCTCACGATTCACCTCCGTCTTCCTTTTCCTATTCATATGTTGTTTCTTAGATACGTAGCGATTAGAACCAGAAGGTTTTGAAGCCGTAGCAGTAGATACTAGAACCTCAGTAGTAAAATGCTCAACAGGTGTTGAACGATGAGACATTTCGTTAGCACGGATGAGTAACTCCAAATGAGACCGTATATTTCCCACTGTCCTCTCATCTTCTTTGAGACGAAGGTTGAGTTCATACTTGAAATTTTCAGGAAATTTGCTCAAAATAACGGTTCGCAGGTGGTTGCCCAATGTGTCCTCGCCTAGTGCCTGAAGTACTCTAAGGTGCCGTTCTATTTCATTGTAAGTCTTTCTGCATTCGTTTATGTCTTGAGTACATGTCTTCAAACTGTATAATGCGTTGTAATGGGAATCAATAAGAATAGATTTAATACCATAGCGGTCTCGCAGAGCTTTAAGTGCTATCTGATAATTAAGGTTCGTCGCTTGAATACCTTCTATCACTTCTTTAGCTTTCCCTTCAAGAACTGATTTTAAATATAACATCTTATCCACATCGCTCAAGTCCCTACTATCAATATTGGAACAAAAGGTATCATGAAATTCTTGCCATCGTAATATGTCCCCGTCGAATTTAGTAAGTTCCAGGGTAGGTAGTTTGCTGGCTTTCTGCTCCGGCCCACGAGGGCCCTGAGGTGAAAATAGTTCTAGTGCTGCTAACAAGTCTTCGCATTCTAATTGGAATTGGGTTAAGTAACTAACAATTTCTTCAGAATCACAATTTGTAAACAAATTTGTAATCTCTTTTATATAAGTTTGCAACTTTCTTTTAAATATGTTAATCTTGATTGGACAGTAATTATCCTGAGTAAATGTTTGGCATTGATTTGCTAATATTACTAATTGGTCCCTAATCAGATTGACCCTAAACACTGAAGCTGGACTCGTAGTGTTCTCCATCTCACTGTAAAAGCGAAATCTGGTCATACAAACCAAGTCGTATCGTAAAGAAAAACAAAATAATATGTTCCTATAGTATGAAAATGTCAGGTAAGGTAAGCTCTCGCCGGCGTTAAAAAGGTAAGCAAGTACCTATGTAATGTATTTATTTACAAAACACCTATCATACTTTCCACCTAGAAACATTAAAAATTGAGTTCTATTTATCCATTAGAGTAACCCTTGCATTTACAGACACGATGCACGCCATGACGCCATGTGCATGCTATTATCAAGCATGAGTTTTCCTTTGCAGGCACCAATAAAATTATGAACTTTTATCTTAAAAGCAGTTAAATCAAGTAAAACCAAGTTTTTATTGAACCAGAACAGTTGATTACAAGTGTTATTTTGTCAAAAAACACGACTGCAAAATGCCGGCCGGCGAGGCGTCACCCCCATCACATTCGTCATAATCTCGTATTTTGTAGAAATTACTCACCGACAGAAGTCCTTCAGCTCACAATCAGTTTGTTTTGCCACTTTCACTATTATCACTAGATACGATTCTGTAACACTATTTATCGCAGGACACAATCGAAACAATATACACGCCACGCAGCGAAGCGACGCACAAGAAAAGAAAGCGCGATGAGCGAGCGGCCATGACAGGAAACAACAACATTGACAAATTAATTATGAAACCGATGCGTTTCGTTTTACGTTATCCTGAGTATCTTCCTGATATAAAAATACGAAGTCGATAGCTCATCTTTTCCGTACCCTCGTATGATACGTCAGAGTCTTTGAATAACTTCCGGTTGACATACCAACATAACAACTTATAAACTTTGCAGTTTTGCGCCAATACTGTATCGTTTAAAAAAGGCGGGAATTTTAAATAAATTATTAAGCGGCTATTTTAAATTTATTCGATCGATAGGGCTTGATTAATATTTATTGCATGCATACTATTTTTAGCAACATTTTCTTTCTTTGAAAATCTGTTTAGAATTACGATCTCTTTACATAAAATCGAATACTACTTTTTGTTACAGTTTTCTTTAGCTAAAAACCAAATTGCGATTTCTTTACTTAAAATCGAATAACAAACTTAAATAATAGTTTTCTTTCGCTGAAAACAGATACCTACTGATTTCTTTACTTGAAATCAAATACTAACTTTAATCATAGTTTTCTTTCGCTGAAAACCAGATTCCGATTTCTTTACTTGAAATCAGATTTTAGCCCTAATCAGTTTTCTTTTGCTGAAAACACATACGGATTTCTTTACTTGAAATCTAAACAATTGACATTTATATTTCACTCTATTTAATATTATTATATTATTATTATTTTTACACTCAGCTTGTTTTTAAATCAAGAATTCTTTTTGAGAAATCTAAATAAAACACATTTCCTCATTTGAAAAACACTAGCGTGCTTTCTTTTTGAGAAATCGGCTTGGAAAGTTTTCTTTTTTGAAAACTAACACGTGAATTTCTTTTGAGAAAACTAACGCACGATTTCTTTTCGAGAAATCGTTCTCTCGCCAGGATACGAATCCCAGCACCCTCCACCATGTTGCCAAAGGGCAAATATATTAAATTAAATATTCTGCTTCGCTATATTATTTTTATGGGAGGAAATATATCATACATATATCCATGCCAAGCTGATTTGAAATGTAAAAAAACATGGGCCACTGCCCTTAAAACGGTCTCCTCATCTTCCCCTTACAACCGTCTATGATACCACCAGAACCATTTCATATCACCTTTGCATCGATAACCACATCTTTATCATAAAACTATATTATGCTATTTACTTACAAGAGCTCCGAAGTTCCGCACGTTTTACCCGGCATCCACACTTCGACTGGTTCTCTTGCGAGCTGTCAGAGAACTGGCCGTCCGCCATCTTGTCCCCCCAGACTATAGCTAACTACCCTACTTTGACATTTGATTTGTAACGGAGTTTATATCTATTCTATTGATTTGATTATTTAATATTTCTATTGACATTTTATTATTTTATATTATATTTTAAAATCGCTTTCGCGACAATATCTACATAAATAGAATATTTAATATATGCCTAGCGGTTAACCGAGCGTTAACACGATGGCACAGTAAGTTATGACTAATCGAATTTTATTACGAACATTACCCTACCAAGAGGTCAACCGAGAGTTGACACAACGGTCAAAATACATATTTTAAGTAAAAAATATGTCTATTACAGACAATGAGTCAAGATCGGAGTCACAAACCGAAGTGCTTGATACAAATGGCATGGTGGATATGGTTACACCGAGTTTAGCCGAGCCCGTCTTGGAAGACTTATCCAGACCTAAAGAACCGGTTCAAATACCAGCTGCAGAAACTTCAGCTGATCCCAAGCTTGATCCTGAGCCTGATCCTGAGCTTGATCCTGAACTCCTCCTGGCACTCGGAGAGGAAACCGGGAATACGCCCAAATTTGGCGAAAAAATTCATCATAACCTATCTTTTGAGATAGGTTATGATGAATTTTTTCGCCAAATTTGGGTTCCACCTTTGGGTGGAACCCTATTCTTAATAAGGGTCTATCAAAAGAAGCAAAAGAAAAATTGTTAAAGGAGTATTTAATACCCGAGAATTGTACTCTACTCCAAGCGCCAAAATTAAATAACGAAGTAGCAGCAGCTATCTCAGAAGCGGCCCGGCATCGATATAAAAGAAAGCAGAATGAACAGCAACATTTAGGCGCTGGCATTTCAGCTATTAATAAAGCTTTGACCCTTATGCTAGCAGGCGACAATAAAATAGAAGCTATAAGAATAATTAGCGATGGATGTCGGATTTTGACTGATCTCCACTTTCAGGAGACGCAAGCACGAACTAGCGTCATCAATTATTCATTAGCCAAACCTTTTTTGAACATTGTTCAAGATAGTGAAAGAGATGACACTTGTAACGGTTGCTAAAAACCTACTACTTATAATTAATAATTACTGTCGAACTATTCTTAAAAATTCATTACATCACTTCATCTGTGGAATGTGGGAAGTTCTGACCTCTGCCTTATTCCAAATCGCGACTCGGAACGCGGCCGTAGTGTCACACGGTGACAGATGATGTCATTGTCAATAATGACATCCACCTTCGTTATGTCAAGCTCGACCAATAGGATAAGACCGGGACTTCTAGGCCGCGTTCCGAATCACGCTCACAGCGCTGTGAGCGCGAATCCGACCAAATTAAAAAGTCACAAAATATTACACAAATAGGGTATTTGTGTACCTACCTAATTTAATGGATTATACGCTAACAGCGCTGTTGGCGTGATTTGGAACGCGGGGCTAGATGATTCTCGCTGTTTTGAGGTGCTTCTCGATATTTATCTTGCTATAAATACGAACGATTCGCAAAAATCCTTTTCTTCTTTTCAAAACATTCGTAACCTTAACAAGTTACATTAATTTCATTTCATTTCTTTGTGTTGTGCAACCCCGTTTCTAGGGTGAGTGTAGCTATAATACGTTCGTTTTGCATTTCAATTCCTTATAAATTTCATAGTGAATTCTCATATTAAATACCTTAATTAAATATCTAATAGTTTTTCTCATATTAATATGTAATGGTTTGATCAGTGTGATTTTTGTGCTAAATTCTTATCGAGTGTAAACGATTCATATCAATGTGCATCAATATTTTGTGGAAAGTGATATGCAGAACGAAATCCTTGTTTACAGTAAACTCAGAAGGCAGGTAATAGTATTTTGTATGAGCTACTAAATAGCTTGTGAATAAATACTACAACCAACATTAATTTAATTTCTATCTTGCAATGAAATGATTTCGTTTTATAACCTACGACGCTGCCAATGGGTGAATCCCGATCTTAATGTTTATTTTATAATATTCTAAATTGCCTTCAAAATTAAGCATTAAATTATTATTCCCTTTTAATTAAATATACCTTTCTACTAATAAAATTATTCTTTTCAAACATGTTTATAGGGTGAAGTGCTCGAATGCTCACCATAAGTAATATTATAGTCAAATTAGTTAGTTTGATCAAATTGACCAAAATAATCATTTTGATTATTATGGTCAATAACTTTTTTTGAGACTTTTCAATTGTAGCCATCTGCCCTAGCACCTATTTAGCAGCGGTCAGAATTAGTGAACACCTGTTCATACCTTTTGTGTAACATTCCAGGGTCGTACCTACGGGCAGGAGTTCCCCTACCGGACCCTCTCCTGCGCCGCCTACCACTACACCTCCGGGCACCTACCTGCCCGAGTCACCACCTGCTGCTTCCGGCCTACCCCGGAGCAACACCACGCCGAGCCTGCGCACTCGCCTCACCTTGAGCGCGTAGCCCTCGTGCTGCACACAGGGCTTTATAACGTTACCAATTAACAGTAAACATAACGTTACGTAACGTTATTTTCAATATGATACCTTGATAACGTTATTTTTTTTAACGTTATCAGGTAACATAACATTAATTTAACGTTATAATATGGTTATGTTACTAGATACCGTTACAAGAAATAACGTTATTTTTACCGGTAATTAGTATCATTATTTTCTGTTAAGCGACGTTGCCAGCTCGCCCGCTGCCGGCCGTGCATGTCTCTTGCAACTTAAAACCTTTTTTGTACTACCACAAGAATCTATACATATAATAAAATCGTAACGAGGCCAATTCTGTACATTCAATATTTTTTCAAAAAGTAATTGTTACATGTTAAGTACATGATACTGAACCCAAAACAATAGTTTTTGGAATTTTTGTCTGTTTGTTTGTTTGTATGTACGTGCATAACTTTTAACCTACTGCGCCGATTTGAACAAAACTTTATTGTTATATAGCTGATAAGCCTGGGCATAACTTAGGGTATAATTGATTTTGGAAAATTGCACATTTGATGCAGAACCATAATGGCCCAACTAAACTATAAGGAATATAAAAATGACACCTTAGCAAAAGTTGTTCAGCCTGATGAGCATTTTTTGTCGAGGTATAAAAATCGAAGATCTGGAACACCTGATGCACAACCATAATGGCCCAACTAAACTATAAGGAATATAAAAATAACGTCTTAACAAAAGTTGTTCAGCCTGATGAGCATTTTTTGTTGTGGTATATAAATCGAAGATCTGGAACACTTTTTGCAGAACCATAATGGTCCAACTAAATTATATGGAATATAAAAATGACGCCTCAACAAAAGTTGTTCTGCCTGATGAGCATTTTTTGTTAAGGTATAAAAATCGAAGATCTGGAATACCTGATGCAGAACCATAATGGTCCAACTAAACTATAAGGAATATAAAAAAACGCCTTTACAAAAGTTGTTCAGCCTGATAAGCATTTTTTGTTGTGGTATAAAAATCGAAGATCTGGAACACCTGATGCAGAACCATAATAGCCCAACTAAACTATAAGGAATATAAAAATAACGCCATAACAAAAGTTGTTCAGCCTGATGAGCATTTTTTGTTGAGGTATAAAAATCGAAGATCTGGAACACCTGATGCAGAACCATAATGGCCCAACTAAACTATAAGGAATATAAAAATAACGCCATAACAAAAGTTGTTCAGCCTGATGAGCATTTGTTGTTGTGGTATAAAAATCGAAGATCTGGAACACCTGATGCAGAACCATAATGACCCAACTAAACTATAAGGAATATAAAAATAACGCCTTAACAAAAGTTGTTCAGCCTGATGAGCATTTTTTGATGTGGTATAAAAATCTAAGATCTGGAACACTTTTTGCAGAACCATAATGGTCCAACTAAACTATATGGAATATAAAAACGACGTCTTAACAAAAGTTGTTCAACCTGATGATCATTTTTTGTTGAGGTATAAAAATCGGAGATCTGGAACACTTTTTGCAGAACCATAAGGGCCCAACTAAACTATATGGAATATAAAAATAACGCCATAACAAAAGTTGTTCAGCCTGATGAGCATTTTTTGTTGAGGTATAAAAATCGAAGATATTGAACACTTTTTACAGAACCATAATGGTCCATCTAAACTATATGGAATATAAAAATTACGCCTTAACAAAAGTTGTTCAGCCTGATGAGCATTTTTTGTTGTGGTATAAAAATCGAAGATTTGGAACACTTTTTGCAAAACCGTAATGGTCCAACTAAACTATAAGGAGTATAAAAATAACGCCATAACAAAAGTTGTTTAGCCTGATGAGCATTTTTTGTTGAGGTATAAAAATCAAAGGTCTTGAACACCTAATGCAGAACCATAATGGTCCAGCTAAGCTATACAAAATATAAAAATGACACCTTAGCAAAAGTTGTTCAGCCTGATAAGCATTTTTTGTTGTGGTATAAAAATCGAAGATATGGAACACTTTTTACAGAACCATAATGGTCCATCTAAACTATATGGAATATAAAAATTACGCCTTAACAAAAGTTGTTCAACCTGATGAGCATTTTTTGTTGTGGTATAAAAATCGAAGATTTGGAACACTTTTTGCAAAACCGTAATGGTCCAACTAAACTATAAGGAGTATAAAAATAACGCCATAACAAAAGTTGTTTAGCCTGATGAGCATTTTTTGTTGAGGTATAAAAATCAAAGGTCTTGAACACCTAATGCAGAACCATAATGGTCCAGCTAAGCTATACAAAATATAAAAATGACACCTTAGCAAAAGTTGTTCAGCCTGATAAGCATTTTTTGTTGTGGTATAAAAATCGAAGATCTGGAACACCTGATGCAGAACCATAATGGTCCAACTAAACTATAAGGAATATAAAAATAAAGCCTTAACAAAAGTTGTTCAGCCTGATGAGCATTTTTTGTTGTGGTATAAAAATCGAAGATTTGGAACACTTTTTGCAAAACCGTAATGATCCAACTAAACTATAAGGAGTATAAAAATAACGCCATAACAAAAGTTCCATAGTAAAAGTTGTTCAGTTTGATGTTTGTTGGTCCCTATTTACTCTATTATATAATATTCGGCATTAGGGGTGTTTTTGTAACACGTTGTAAAGAAGTATAATTAATTTATCTGTCATTTTGCCGACATCCGTAATGCAAGATACCTTCTACCACAGTATAATAACTTCTACTATTCCTATTAGGTAGGTAGAGTATAATCGCAATAAACTTCTTCGTACCGAGTGTAGGTACTCAAACTTGTGCATTGCTTTCTTTAAATTTTTTAAATAAATTTGCGTTAACACTTAATATTAAAACACTATCCAGATAAAACGTTTAAATTATTTCCGTTGTTATCGATGCGAAACCAAAAATTAATGCCATACAAAATTGTACCTTATGCGCATAGCATTAAGCGTTTTTTTTATTGTACAATTGATGCCTACCTGAAGGGTGTATAAACCATTACCTCAAAAGCGAATTAAGGTTGTATAAACCATTTCCTTAGAAGAATATTATAAATATTGAGTCGTTAAAACCATTTACAACTAACGTTGAATTTTACGCCCCGAGTTGATAAAAATAATGGTCGTTACATCTTATCAAAACTACAAAAACAAAACATTTGGTTTTTTCGTTGATAATTTACCATTCGCAAGACGTTATGACCGAAAATTTCTGGGTCGGATAAACAATTTTTTTGCGAATTTCTGTATTTCGTATATTTATAGATCGATAGAGAAAAAACATCTGAGAAAAATGGTATACAGGATGAAATTTTAATCATTTGGTTCCCGCCGTAGGGTGGTTCCACTCATGATTACTAGCAACTTTTACGATGGGGCCAACTCTCCTACTCGCAAAAAAAAATCAGATGTTCTATAGAAAGTATCATCTCCTATCGGAGCTAGTGATGAAAAAGACTCGAGTCTTTTAAGTCCTTTTGCAAAGACTCGCCTCATTTGAACGCCTCACGACTCGAGTCTTTTAAACCCTAAGTCTTGAGTCAAAAGACTCGAAGCTCAAGATTAATTTGAGTCGAGCTCTTTTACCTCAGGCCTCGAAAGCTGAGTCGTTTCTTAAAAGGTTTAAAGGACTTAAAAGACTCGAGCCTTGTGGCTTCGGGAGTCGTAAGTCATGAGAGGCGTTTACCAGACAATATACTGACTGACTGATACATATCAGCTAATTCAGCACATTGATCTGATTGAAATTAAAAATAAACAAAATAGAAGTTTTTATTAGGAAAAAAATTGAAACAAAAAAAAGAATTCAAATAAAATAAAATAAATATAAAATATAATACTTAATAAAAACCTAAAAAAAATCCGATACCGAGGGCCAAGGACTCATTTTTTAAAATACTAAAAATCCAAGATGGCGGCCAACTTTTTTGTTTGTGATTCGATGAAACTCGGTTTTTGGAACTATTTTGACAAGAAAAAAAACGCAATGTTGAAAATATTTCAAAATCCAAGATGGCGGCCAACTTTTTTGTTTGTGGGCCGATTTCGATGAAACTCGGTTTTTGGAACTATTTTGACAAGAAAATAACAACAGTATGTTAAAAATATTGAAAAATCCAAGATGGCGGCTAACTTTTTTGTTTGTGGGCCGATTTCGATGAAACTTGGTTTTTGGTACTATTTTGACAAGAAAATAACAACGCAATGTTGGACATATTGAAAAATCCAAGATGGCGGCCATATTTCTTGTTTGTGGGCCGATTTCAATGAAAATCAGTTTTGTAGTACTATTTTGACGAGAAAATAACAACGAAATGTTGGAAGTATTGAAAAATCCAAGATGGTGGCTAACTTTTTTGTAAGTGGGCCGATTTCGAGAAAACTCGGTTTTTGGCACTATTTTGACAAGAAAATATAAAACTTAAAATCCAAGATAGCGGCCAACTTCAGTAAATAGTACTAAAAATCGAGTTTCATCGAAATCGGCCCAAAAACAAAAAGTTGGCCGCCATCTTGGATTTTTAGTATTAAAAAAATTTCGTTTTTATTTTCTTTTCAAAATCTTTTTATTAAAATAAACTTGTTGATTAAGCGATTTTGAATCGTCTATATTTTTTATAGACTTATTTAGGAGCCTTAAAGGTTGAGCTTTAAGTATTTGGATACACGACTCAGTTGTGAGCCTTTTTAAAAACAGCTCGAGTCGTTTGAGTCTTTTAACATACAACTGAGTTTGATTAAAAAGACTCGAACGTCGAGTCTTCACTTTAGACTTGAATTGTTTCATCAAAATCGGCCCAAAAACAAAACAGTTGGCCGCCATCTTTGATGTTCCAAAAACCGAGTTTCATCGAAATCGGCTCACAAACAAAAAAGTTGGCCGACATCTTGGATTTTTAGTATTTTAAAAATTGCGTTGTTATTTTCTCGTCTTAATAGTACTAAAAATCGAGTTTCGTCAAAATCGGCCTACTAACAAAAAAGTAAGCCACCATCTTGGATTTTTTAATACTTCCAACATTGCGTTGTTATTTTCTTGTCAAAATAGTACCAAAAACCAAGTTTCATCGAAATCGGCCCAAATACAAAAAAGTTGGCCGCCATCTTGTATTTTTCGAGATTTTTAACATTGCGTTGTTATTTTCTTGTCAAAATAGTACCAAAAACCCAGTTTCATCGAAATCGGATCAAAAACAAAAAAGTTGGCTGCCATCTTGGATTTTTCAATATTTTAAACATTGCGTTGTTATTGTCGTGTCAAAATAGTTCCAAAAATCGAGTTTTATCGAAATCGGCCCAAAAACTAAAAAAAAATTGGCCTCCATCTTGGATTTTTTGTATTTCAAAAATTGCGTTGTTATTTATTTGTCAAAATAGTACCAAAAACCGAGTTTCATCAAAATCGGCACACAAACAAAAAAGTTGGCCGCCATGTTGGATTTTTAAATATTTTAAAAATATCGTTGTTATTTTCTTGTCAAAATAGTACCGAAAACCAAGTTTCATCGAAATCGGCCCAAATACAAAAAAGTTTCCATACGCTGCGGCAGGTTATACAGAAGACCGAGGAGTATAATGAGCCACTTTGCTTGGCGTTCGTGGACTATGAGAAAGCCTTTGATTCGATTGAAACCTGGGCGGTGCTGCAGTCTCTCCAAAGGTGCCAAGTGGACTATAGGTATATCGAGGTGTTGAGGTACTTATACCAAAATGCCACCATGACGATCCGAGTACAGAACCAGAACACAAATCCTATCCAACTGCAGCGTGGTGTGAGACAGGGAGACGTTATTTCTCCGAAACTGTTCACAGCTGCGTTGGAGGACATCTTTAAGCTCTTGGACTGGAAAGGACTCGGCATCAACATTAATGGCGAGTACCTAACACACCTTCGTTTTGCCGATGATATAGTCCTTATGGCTGAGACCATGGAAGACCTGAACACAATGCTCGAAGATCTCCGTAGTGCTTCCCAAAGAGTGGGTCTTAGGATGAACATGGAAAAGACGAAAATTATGTCAAATGCCCATGTTGTACCCTCTCCAGTTCATGTTGGGAACACTACACTTGAAGTTGTTGACCATTACGTATACCTAGGACAGGCAGTCCAGTTAGGTAGGTCCAACTTCGAGAAAGAGATCTCTCGCCGAATCCAACTCGGGTGGGCAGCATTCGGGAAGCTTCGAAAAATCTTCGCGTCCGACTTACCTCAGTGTCTCAAGACGAAAGTCTATGAACAGTGTATGTTGCCAGTGATGACTTACGGCAGTGAAACGTGGCCGCTAACTATGGGTCTCATAAGGAGGCTCAAGGTCGCTCAGCGTGCAATGGAGAGAGCCATGCTCGGCATTTCCCTACGTGATCAAATCAGAAACGAGGAGATCCGCAGGAGAACTAAAGTAACCGACATCGCTCGAAGGATTGCTCAGCTGAAGTGGCAATGGGCGGGACACATAGCGAGAAGAACCGATGGCCGTTGGGGCAGAAAGGTTCTGGAATGGCGACCGCGCACCGGACGACGCTCCGTGGGTAGGCCCCCGACAAGGTGGACCGACGATCTGGTGAAGGTCGCGGAAAGCCAGTGGATGCAGGCAGCGCAGGACCGATCGTCGTGGAGATCCTTAGGGGAGGCCTATACCCAGCAGTGGGTGTCGTGTGGCTGATATGATGATGATGATGACAAAAAAGTTGGCCGCCATCTTGTATTTTTCGAGATTTTTAACATTGCGTTGTTATTTTCTTGTCAAAATAGTACCAAAAACCCAGTTTCATCGAAATCGGATCAAAAACAAAAAAGTTGGCTGCCATCTTGGATTTTTCAATATTTTAAACATTGCTTTGTTGTTGTCGTGTCAAAAAAGTTCCAAAAACCGAGTTTCATCGAAATGCTCACAAACAAAAAAGTTGGCCGCCATCTTGGATCTTTGGTATTTAAAAAATTGCGTTGTTATTTTTTTGCCAAAATAGTATCGAAAACTGAGTTTCGTCGAATTTGGCCCTACCAACAAAAAATTTGGCTGCCATCTTAGATTTTTCAATATTTTTAACATTGCGTTGTTCTTGTCGTGTCAAAATAGTTCCAAAAATCGAGTTTCATCGAAATCGGCCCAAAAACAAAAAAGTTGGCCGCCATCTTGGATTTTTTGTATTTTAAAAATTTCGTTGTTATTTTCTTGTCAAAATATTACCAAAAACCGAGTTTCATGGAAACCGGCCCAAAAACAAAAAAAGTTGGCTGCCATCTTGGAATTTTCAATATTTTAAAAATTGCGTTGTTATTTTCTTGTCAAAATAGTACCAAAAACCAAGTTTCATCGAAATCGGCCCACAAACAAAAAAGTTCGCCGTCATCTTGGATTTTTCAATATTTTAAACATTGCGTTGTTATTTTCTTTTTAAAATAGTACCAAAATCCGAGTTTCATCGAAATCGGCCCACAAACAAAAACGTTGGCCGCCATCTTGGATTTTTCAATATTTTAAACATTGCGTTCTTATTTTCACGTCAAAATAGTTCTAAAAATCGAGTTACATCGAAATCGGCCTAAAAACAAAAAAGTTGGCCGCCACCTTGGATTTTTAGTATTTAAAAAATTGCTTTGTTATTTTCTAGTCAAAATAGTACTTGAAATGAAATGAAATGAAATGAAATATATTTTATTTAAATAAGCTCACATAATAAACATTTTTAAATCGTCAATTCTTTTACCCTACCACTATGACGTCTATGACATTATGACGTCTTTTAACTGACAAGAAAAATGGGCGCAAAAAACTTGTCAGCTTTATCAATCAGATGGAACGATATTTACAAATATGTATATCGTTTCCAGACTTTATATTAACAAAGATTAACAAATAAATAACATTATTGAATCATATCTCATTTCTTAATCATAGCTCATTTCTTAATGAGTTTCAAATTTCTTAATCAATTTACAGATTTTAAGCTAAATTCAAAGTTTGAACTTGTTATTCAGTCTAGGCTGTTACAATAAATAAAAATAAAAGAAAAACATACAATTCAATATGCATTAAGATAGGTAGTCAGAAGCAGACCCATTCCCACTGGCAGCACCAGTTCACGAACATGACGCATGAACCAGCCATCTCTTCGCTCAACCATATTTGAGGGAACGTAACGACCCGCCTCATACGACACCACCGCAGAAATGATTAAAGAGAGCATGACATACTAAGACTACCTATGTTAAGGCATCGAATTGAAAATTTATATCCAAAAGCTTTTCATAGGTCTTTCACTAAACTACTGACTATAGAAAGTAAAAATATTGCAATTAAATAAATCAAAACAAGGTAAGCTATTAAGAATTATATTTTTTGAGTAAGAAGTGCTATACATACAGACAATATAAAACAGATCTTTTATATACGAGTTATACGACGCCCTTAATACAAGACAGAAGCAGACCCATTCTCACTGGCAGCACCCGTTCACGAGCATGACGCATGAACCAGCCAACGCTTTGCTCAACCATATTTGAGGGAACGTAACGACCCGCCTCACACGACACCACCGCAGAAATGTTTGAAGTGAGCATGACATACTAAAGCTACCCATATTAAGTCGTCGAGTCAAGAAGCCAGAAGTACGTTTTTAAGTAGGTAGGATACTTCTCACAATTTTATACTTAGAAAAGAAAATCACGATTCGAGTTTAATTAAAGGACTTTTATCTAGACCTATGAAAGAACCCCGGACTTTTTCTAATCAATACTGAGGTATTAGAGTAATAATTAACAATACAAAAGCTATGCCCATGCCTTTTTATCCTTCAAATAATCGTCAACAGTGTAATAACCTTTACTCATTAAATTGGATTTAACAGTATTTTTAAATTTTTCCAAGGGCAGTTCTGTGACTTGTTCTGGGTGCCTACTGCCATGTCTTAGCGCAGTTTTAATTCAATCTTACCATGCTATTTCGTACTATGACCTTCTTATAATAAGATTGTTATAATAATGTTTCTGTTAGAAGTTTTGTGACGTCATCGTTCAATCATTCACAAAACTCGTACCACGACGTGTCTTTAGACAGCTAGCATTATTGTTTTGGTGTCAAATTATGAGGAATTTAGCAATCTTAAAAAAAGTTGCTTTTTATCAACGGAATCAAAACTATTTGGAGTTATTCTATTTAGATATTAGTAAATGCGTCATAAACAGTGTGTGGAACGTTTTTATACATCTTGTTCTTCATTGTGAATGTAAAATAGTTGGGGTTATTTGATTTATTATTTGATAACACGTACTTGTTTTCAGATGGATAGCTAATTTGAAACAATCGAGTTTTTAGAAGCCGATAACGCAGAAACAAATACCTAGATACTTTTTTAATGAATTTATTTTGCACAAAATAATAGTAATTTCAGGCAAAATAGTGTTATTTTTCGCCAATAAAAGTTTGGGGAGAAAGGGAAGAGAGGGAGAACCCCCTTGCCTTCTAACCTATATTCGGGACCTACAGGGGTGAATAAGATTCGATTCCAAACTAAATAGGGGTTTGATAAGTTGTTTCTGTTGTCAAAATTATTGTAAAATAGACATTTTTAACTAAAAACTCTAAATTTTCAGAAATTTATTGCTCGCGTAGGTATAATGTGGTTCCTAATCATAAAATTACTTTAAGTTCGACATTTTACTTAAAAATATAAATTTTATTAATTTACAAAGTAAGCAAATAGGTACGTAACTTACCAAAATTCTCCTAGTGTCGCATTCTTGGCCGTTGTTTATGTTAACAACATTAGTTTCGAGATTTTGAGTGGCACACAACACAACAAGTGTTCTTGTTTGAATCATAGAAAATATTTCAAACTAAAAACGAAAATGAATACCTACTTTCCTTTGGTGCACTGAGATAAAACATGTTTCCGATACGAACATAGCAAATAAACTGAAGTGATGGCTAGCAGGGATTGGACAATTTCGCTATATCATTCGTTCCTTAGCGAGAATAAAGTAATATTACTTTGTACAGGTCATGGTACGAATTTGAGTAATATCATTAAGAGCTTGCAACAAGCTTGCTGGATATAAGCTTACTTTTAAAAAAGGTGGGAGTAGGCCCCCTGGTATCTTATTATAAAAGGTAATACATCTACACAAAAAAGAGCTTCCGGTTTTATGCAGTCTGCGCCTTGGAACAGCAAGTTTGTTCTTGTTTCTTGTATTGAGTTTATGAACATTACTATTTTTTACAAAGCTATCTAAATTTTTCTTTACATACATTATATTTTCATAGATGTATTGGGAAGCTACCGTTAATATTTTAATTTCTTTAAATAGGTTACGAAGAGTATCTCTAGACCGTAAGTTGTATATAGCGCGCACTGCCCTTTTTTGTAAGATGAATATGTTATTAATATTAGCAGCTGAGCCCCACAACAACAAACAGTAGGTCATAATACTATGAAAATAACTGAAGTAAACCAATCTTGCTGTTTCAATGTCGGTCAGAAGCCTTATTTTCTTAACTGCAAAGGCAGCAGAGCTAAGTCTGCTTGACAGGATATCGATATGAGGGTCCCATTGCAACCGCGAGTCTATAGTAATACCTAAAAATTTTGTTGAGTCAACAAATTCGACTGCTTCGCCATTTACATGTATAGTCATATGAACCTGCCTCACATTAGGAAGTGAAAATTTGACACATTTAGTTTTACTAGAGTTAAGCTTCAGATTATGATTTTAATAATGTATGATAACTTTTTTAATGTATATTATTATATATACATAATAATTATAATATATTATTTATTTATATATATATTATAATATATATAATTTGTTAACTATTTTGCCTTTTTGCATGCTGAAATATTCAGCGAAACATGTTGAACTTTTTTATTTTTTAACATCTACATTGTATCATACCGTGTTTCTAGCAAAATAAAATTTATGATTATGATTATGATTATGATTATTATTAATAGCAAACCAATGCATCACCTTGGAAAGAGTGCTGTTTACATCGTCACTGCAGTTACATCCTCTATCAACTTTAAAAATTAAAGAAGTATCATCAGCAAACAGTACTATTTCACATAAGTTTTTGGTATAGTAAGGAAGGTCATTAATATAAATAAGAAAAAGCAATGGACCCAATATCGATCCCTGCGGCACGCCCATGGTAATGGGTGCTTCATAGGATTCTGTTTTATTTACAACAACTTTTTGGGTTCTCGCCGACAGATACGATTGCATAAGGCTTACTGCATTTTTTGATACACCATAATGTTCCAATTTATCTAATAAAGTACTGTGACTGACACAATCAAATGCTTTAGAGAGATCACAAAATATACCAATTGCATCTTGTTTACTCTCCCATGCTTCAAAGACGCGTTTGAGAAGTGCAATTCCAGCATCAGTTGTGCATCTACCACGAGTAAAACCAAATTGTTTCTCGTGAAGTAGTTTGTTGATAAGAAAATGTGCTAATAATTGATCATAAATGATCTTTTCAAAAAATTTGCTTAGTGCTGGCAAAATGGAAATGGGTCTAAAGTTAGCGGGATCGCTTTTGTCCCCAGATTTAAAAAGAGGGATGATTTTACTATATTTCATTAAGTCTGGAAATATCCCTTCATCAACACACTTATTGAAAATAAAAGCAAGATGGGGAGCAATGGTAGTTATTATAGACTTAATTATGTGAGTTGAAATTCCCCAGAGATCTTCAGTCTTTTTTATATTTATTGAATTAAATGTATTAAGAATGGTATCACTATTGATATGTCTAAATTTAAATATATTATTGCACTTATCAACACATGATTCCAAGAGGGAGACAGCAATTTTTGGAGATGAATTTAAATTACTGGTAGTTGCAATAGGTATTTTAGAAAAGAAATCTTGAAAAATTGTTGCCACTCCTTCATCTGACTCAATAATTTTATTGTCTAATACTAATGAGTATTCACGGTCATTATTTTTAGTTTTCCCAGTCTCTTTATTTATAATATTCCAAGTGGCTCTTATTTTATTATCTGACTGATGAATTATTGTAGATATACATTTTGCTTTTGCTAAAGTACATACTTTATTAAACATTTTTGAATAGTTTCTTACATATTCATGAAATTCGGGATCATTTGAAATTGTTTTCTGACCATATAATTCAAACAACTTATTTCTGCTAACATATATGCCTGGTGTTGCCCAATCACCAAATTTCTTTTTAAAGTCTTTGGATTTAATAGATCTTTGCTTAAATGTTTTATCAAATTCTACTTTAATTAAATTAAATAAATCATCATAATGAGTATTGGGATTATCATTACTAGGTAAGCAAAGAGTTTTGGCAGTGACATTATTATGAAAATTTTCCAATTTATTTTTAGTTAGAGGTCTGCAAATTATATTACACTGATGAGGAACATGATGGTGCTCAAGGGAAGCTATTTGTCCGCTATGGTCAGAACGAATACAATTTATTATTTCTTTATCAAGTACATTACAGTAGCTAAAAATATTGTCTAGGCAAGTTTTAGATGTAGCAGTGATTCTTGTAGGTTCACAAAAGGTGTTTGCTTAATTGAAGGACTTCAACTTGAAATCGAGTTTCATCGAAATCGGCCCAAAAACAAAAAAGTTGGCTGCCATCTTGGATTTTTAGTATTTTAAAAATTGCGTTATTATTTTCTTGTCAAAATTTTTTTATTAAAATAAACTTGTTAATTAAGCGCTTTTGAATCGTCTATATTTTTTTTCTAGACTTATTTAGGAACCCTAAAGGTTGAGCTTTATGTATTTGGATACACGACTCAGTCGTGAGCCTTTTTAAAAACAGCTTGAGTCGTTTGCGTCTTTTGAGTCGTTTGAGTCTTTTGAGTCTTTTAACATACAACTGAGTCTTATTAAAAAGACTTGAACGTCGAGTCTTCACTTTAGACTTGAGTCGCGTAAAGCGGAGGCGAGTCTTTTTATTAAGACTTAAAAGACTTGAGTCTTTTTCATCACTAATCGGAGCGGAGCACTCGTCAAGACGGTTTTATTACAGAGTCCCAGTGGCCTTCTTCCGGCTCCATCATCAGACCCTGGAAACTATTTCCCAACAAAAAACTCGTCTAGACGATTCAAACGAGCCCAAACTCGATGGAGTTGCATGGTTTTATTATAGAGTTCCTATGGCCTTCCTCCGGCTCCATCGTCAGATCCTCGGAAACTATTTCCCAACAAAGTACTCGTCAAGACGATTCAAACGAGCCCAATTTCGATGGGATAGCGTGGTTTTATTAAAGAGTTCCTGTGTCCTTCTTCCGGCTCCATTATCAGACCCTGAAAACTATTTCCCAATAAAGAACTCGTCAAGACAATTCAAACGAGCCCAAATTTGATGGGGTTGCACCGTTTCGATATTGAGTTCCTATGGCATGGCCTTTCGGCTTCATCATCAGTCCCTGGACTTCGTCTCCCATTAGAGTACTCATCAAGACGATTCAAACGAGCCCAAACTCGATGGAGTTGCATGTTTTTAATATAGAGTTCCTATGGCCTTCCTCCGGCTCCATCGTCAGATCCTCGGAAACTATTTCCCAACAAAGTACTCGTCAAGACGATTCAAACGAGCCCAATTTCGATGAGATAGCGTGGTTTTATTAAAGAGTTCATGTGTCCTTCTTCCGGCTCCATCATCAGACCCTGGAAACTATTTCCCAATAAAGAACTCGTCAAGACAATTCAAACGTGCCCAAATATGATGGGGTTGCACCGTTTCGATATTGAGTTCCTATGGCATGGCCTTTCGGCTTCATCATCAGACCCTGGACTTCGTCTCCCATTAGAGTACTCGTCAAGACGATTCTAACGAGCCCAAACTCGATGGAGTTGCATGGTTTTATTATAGAGTTCCTATGGCCTTCCTCCGGCTCCATCGTCAGATCCTCGGAAACTATTTCCCAACAAAGTACTCGTCAAGACGATTCAAACAAGCCCCATTTCGATGGGATAGCGTGGTTTTATTAAAGAGTTCCTGTGTCCTTCTTCCGGCTCCATCATCAGACCCTGGAAACTATTTCCCAATAAAGAACTCGTCAAGACAATTCAAACGAGCCCAAACTTGATGGGGTTGCACCGTTTCAATATTGAGTTCCTATGGCATGGCCTTTCGGCTTCATCATCAGACCCTGGACTTCATCTCCCATTAGAGTACTCGTCAAGACGATTCTAACGAGCCCAAACACGATGGGGTTATATGGTTTCATCATAGAGTTCCTGTGGCCTTCTTCCGGTTTCATCATCAGATCATCTCAATGATACCATAATATTGCATTTCCTTCCAGTTCTGACCTATGTTCAAAGTTTCAAGTCTCTAGCTCTTTGGGAAGCTAGGATAAAATCGTTCGCAAACTTTGTGGAGAAACACACAAACAAACAAACAAACGAGAAAGCAACCTAATAAATACGTGTTAAAAAACGCAAGAGAAAAGTTTTCATATTACAGTTGGTTTTCTCACCCATTATACTTTTGATTTTGATACAAAAAAAATTTATGCATGTTCCCTCATAACGTTACCAAGGAACGAAAAAATAACGTTATTATTCTATTTACCGTTATCAATTTTACCGTTACTAATAACGTTATTTATTTTAACGTTAAATTTTTCTTACCGTTATCGATGCAAGTACATCGATAACGTTACTAATTTTTAACGGTAATTGAAGCCCTGGCTGCACATGCGCTTCTGCTTCCGTTAGGCAAAATGCTTTATGGAAATAAGTTAGGAGATAAAATTAAAGCGTCCAAAACAATAGAGAAACAAGGTTTGTCAATTAAGAAATTTGTGAAGACCAACCCCAAGAATACACCGGTCGATGGGGCGTCGTCAACATCCCGTCCACAATATACACCAGCACCACCAGTGTACCAGGGAAACTGGAGTGCCCCCCCTACCCCCCACGTTATCAACAGAACAGGGGAGGAAGGAGGGGGGTCAGGAGAACGAACGTTCCGATGACGAACCGCAGGCCTCCACCTCCTTCGCAGACCATAGCCGGACCGAGCAAACCCCGGACGTCTGCCCCACGTTAACCACGCAGGTAAAACACGCTGGTAGAATTACCTATTTTTATAATTGCTGGCTTAATATCAGGACCAACCCTGTGGTCTTAGACTGGATAGGATCAGGTTTCCCTATACCACTTAAATGTAATGTAAATGAAATATGTGTACCCAAAATGTACTGGTCAAAGTCTGAAAAAGCTGATATGACAGTAGAAATCAATAAATTGTTAGAATTAGGAGCTATTAGTCCCTGTACTCCTTCCGCTAATCAATTCATTTCTAAGACATTTTTAGTCCCGAAACCAAATGGCAGCAAACGCTTTATTTTAAATTTAAAAAAATTAAATAAATTCGTTCCTATCATGCACTTTAAGATGGAGGACTACCGAACGGCATCTAGATTATTACCTGGTAAGGGATTCATGGCGACTATCGACCTCAAAGAGGCGTACTTTTTAATACCCATTCGTGAATCAGACCGACATTTACTACGTTTTCAGTTTGAAAACGAAAATATGGACATTGTTACTTACGAATTCAACTGTATGCCATATGGCCTTTCGGTAGCCCCTAGAACCTTCACCAAAATTATGAAGGAAGTTATTTGCCATTTACGCCGTCAAGGCCTCAAAAATGTTCATTATTTAGATGATATTCTGTGCCTCGGAGACTCTTATGAAGAGTGTCTAAAAAATGTAACAACTACATTAGACACCCTTCAATGCCTTGGGTTTGTTATAAACTATGAAAAGAGCTCACTGACCCCCAGCCAATATTCAAAATTTCTTGGATTTATGTTTGATTCCATTAACCAAACTATTTCATTGCCAATTGAAAAGGTGAATAACATTATAAATCTGGCTGAGAAGTTCTTATTGCTGCCAAGATGCTCAATAAGAAAATTCGCTAAATTAATTGGGGTTTTAGTAGCTGCATGTCCTGCCGTTAAGTATGGGTGGGTTTACACGAAAATTTTAGAAAGGGAGAAGTATCTCGCCCTTAAAAAATTTTCCTCATTTGATGCAAAATTTATACCTAATGCTGTGATTCTTGATGATCTTAACTGGTGGAAACAAAATACACCAAACGCCAGCAACTCTCTTAAAATAACCAATTTCGACTATGAAATTTATACGGATGCGTCCCGTACGGGCTGGGGGGCAGTTTGTAATAACCAAAGAGCACGAGGTGCTTGAAAAAATAATGAGCTGAAATTACATATAAACTGCTTAGAGTTACTGGCTGTATTTCTAGCACTAAAATTCTTTGCAAATGAAAAAACTAATTGTTCAATTTTATTAAGAGTGGATAACACTACAGCTATAAGCTACGTGAATCGAATGGGCGGGATCCAATTCCCTCATTTAAATGATATATCTAGAAATATTTGGCAGTGGGCTGAAGAAAGGAATATCTGGTTATTCGCATCGTACATCAATACGAAAGCCAATTTAGCAGACGAAGAATCTCGAAAAATAAACCCAGACTCAGAATGTGAGCTATCTGTCTGGGCCTTTACTCACATCTCAGAAACTTTCGGAAAACCAGAAATTGACCTTTTTGCTTCTCGGGCCACTGCCAAATGTAAAAACTATATATCGTGGAAAAGAGATCCCGATGCAACCGCTATAGACGCCTTGACTGTGAATTGGAACAATAAGTTCTTTTACGCATTCCCTCCATTTCCACTTATATTGAAATGCCTTCAAAAAATTATATTTGACCAAGCTACTGGCATCTTCGTCTTTCCGTTCTGGCCATCTCAGGCTTGGTATCCACAGTTATTAAGAATGGTTGTTTCTAATGTTGTTTGGCTATACCCAAATCAACATTGTGTACAATCTTGTTACAGAAACCATCTTATCCTGGGAGCCGCGATACTCTCAGGCAAGCCTTCTCATATCGCGGCGTCCCAGAACCAGCCCTGGACCTCACCTTAGCGTCTCTGTCAAAAAATACACTAATTCAATACAATGTTTCTTTCAAACTTTGGTGGCAATACTGTAATGACGGTGATCATAATATCTTTGATTGTTCTGTTCCCCTTGTTTTATGTTTTTTAAGCGATCAATTCAGAAAGGGTGCATCATACGGATCTATAAATAGCCACAGATCTGCTTTATCTTTGCTGTTGGGCAATAACATCCGATCCGATGAACGAGTGAAAAGACTCCTTAAGGGAGCTTTCAAATTAAGACCGAGTTTTCCAAAGTACAGCAGTACATGGAATCCACAAATTGTACTTGATTTTGTATCTAATTGGTACCCTAATAGAGAACTCAACCGAGAAAAAATTACGAAAAAATTGGTTATATTATTAGCTTTATGCACAGCCCAACGTGTCCAAACGTTATCTGCGATAGAATTACAAAATATTCGTGTAAACTCTAATGGTATAAACATATCAATCAAAGATATTTTGAAGACGTCAGCAGTCGGTCGTGATCAACCGACCCTATTCCTACCTTACTTTCGAGATAATGATCGCATTTGCCCCGCGACTGCTCTTCAAGATTATCTTCACGTTACGAGGACAGACAGACCTGTTAACGTACCCAATCTCTTAATAACTGTGAAGCGCCCTTACAGGAGCGCGACAGCACAGTCAATAAGCAGATGGATAAAACATTTATTATCGGCAAGCGGGGTGGACATAACAGCGTTCAGTGCACACAGCACACGACACGCCTCCACCTCCGCAGCCGCCGCCGCGGGAGTCTCCGTCGATGTAATCAGAAAGACCGCGGGTTGGACAAGTACTTCTAGAGCGGTTGCTGATCATTATCATCGTCCGGTCATTCAAGATAACAATTTTGCCCAATCAATATTGTTAAATCGTTAAATAATTTTATTATTATTATTTTGATATTATGGGTAGGGAACCTTTGTTGTTCAGTTCTTTCATGATCATAAGAAGTTAAAATTTGTTAATTTCGTGAGTGATTATTAAAATAAAAGATGATTAAAATTTCATTAGCATCATTTATTAACATCCAAACGCAAAACTTTTCTCTTAACATCTACCTGGTGATGTTATATCTGAAGAATGAAGCGAAGAAATATAATATATGATCAAACGAACTTCACAAGTGAAATTCGATCAATATTATATGAGTCGCTTCATTCGAAGATATAACAACCCTCCCAACCCAACCCTTATCATAAAGCTTTGCGTTACAGTGTTTTCTCTAAAGAATGACGTAAGTATCGACTAGATGGCATGTCAATGATCGAGAGCATAGACTATTTTTTTTTATCGATGTTTTAAAACCTCTAAAACGTGCGAATGCTACCTTGTAGGTAAAAGGACTACCTGGTGATGTTATATCTTCAAATGAAGCGACTCATATAATATTGATCGAACTTCACTTGTGAAGTTCGTTTGATCATATATAATGTTTTATAGGCACCGCTCGTAAATCAAAACATAATAGAATATTGTAAAGTACCTACCTACATTTGATTGACCTACCTAACTTTTACTATTATGCTATTGATTATGCTAGTAGATATCCCGTTAACTACGTAGTTCTTTTAATAAAGAAAAAACGGACAACGATTTATTTCACTGATTTATTACCTACCATGTCAAAAATTCACAATTCACAAGCTTCACAACACTTATTTAAATAACATGTATTTAGTACCTGTGACAACGCGACCCAGCCGAAACGATTATAGGATAAGCAAATGGGTCCTAGATATCATCTGGTTCAGGAAGATGCGAATTTCGATAGAATATTCCTGCCGTTCAGAAAAGTGATAGGTTGGTTTGAGCTGACACCAACGCAAGTAGTTATCCACCTACCTTGAGTCTTTCTACGTATTCTTCAGCTCACAGCAGTTGAGTGAGTACTGAGTTTCTTGACCAATCAGAGATCACCGTCAAAACTCGAGAGTTAGATTTTGCTTATATGCGGCGCGGCCGTTCATTAACGACTTGTCCAAACTCGTTATAAGTTGACGCCACCCGCCCTGCCCGCCCGCTTCCATACTGCACACAAAGTATCACTCTTTATCAATAACAATTCTCTTCATTACAATAATCTGTCTATTATTAACATCCTAAACACAAGTGTTTCAGCTACTTCACACTACAATATCCAAACCTAAGATGATATGGAAAATATTGTTGCTCTACATAATATCACAGAATACCTAATAGTACAAGTATAATATAGTACAAGTAAAATATATCATACCCTCCGGGGGTCGAACCAAGACCACAGAGATGGCGGCACCATAAAAACCAGTGAGAAAGCCACTTTACCACGAGAGTCGACTTGTCATATTCATCCTTTACATTAAAAGTATAACTTGGATCATAATGAATTTACTAATGAAGTGAAGGCTCAGTCTTCGTCTCGGCGCATAATGTCCTTTTCTCGAAATGTCCTTTCTCAGAATGTCCTTTCTCAAAAAGTCTTTTCTCAAAACGGCCTTTTCTCAAAATGTCCTTTTTTAATAGGTATGCAATTTTTTTTTAACAAATACTTATTAAACCTTTTTTAGTTAGTCGCTTATCTAAATTATCACTCAAATAGGTAGGATCACGAAATTGGTATCCCGATACTTAGCGCGAATGCTTCCTGAACTTTATCGACTCAATAATCTAAGATTTAACAGTATAATGTTAAAAGTTTTCTTTGAAAGGTTTCTGTTATGGGTGTACCTACACGCGCACCACGTTCCAAAACAAATGATCAAAGACTTCGAAAATTCCTAATAGATATGAGTACAAAACACGCAATACAAATCCTAAGAAACATAAAAAAATACTTTTTCATTTCTCATATTCGGTAAGTAAAGAACATTTTTTTTTACACCAATGACATTTTAACATTTTAGTATTCACTAATTCTCTTTTTTTCAATAAAGGCACTAAATAACGTTTTTAAGCTCTCCTGTAAAGTTGTCTGGAATGAGATACTTGGATTTGGTTTAGGGCAGTCCAGTAAAAAACATCTCAAAGTGTACCGATTTGAGCATTTTAATATTTTATTTCTCTGTGATAAAAATATTTTATAAAAAAATCTCTCTATTGGGCACTCCTTGACCATACGGGAAAAAATAAACATGAGTCGTATTCTTCTTTGTTACAGCTGAAACGTTTGTGAAAAATACCTCTGACAAGCAAATTAGAAATTCCACTTGAACAGATTGTCATCGTTTTAAAATACCTGACCAATTTATTATGTTTTTCTCTCTATACGGCACTAATTTAAGAATTTTGCTTCCTAAAACTAAGGTTTACATCAATAGTAATGCTGAGATTCTATAAATAACTTCTTTAGAAAAACGCTAATTTCTTTGAAATGCGGATATACAGTTTTAAGAGGAGACGTAATCTCTGCGCACGTTTAAACAAAAACACTGGCAAATAGAGATTTTAAATATTTTTACTTTGCTCCAAAAATTCGTTTATTGGCAGAGGGTGTAGAACACAAGTTTGATTACTCATAAATTAGGTTCCTTATTTCGTAAAAATCGAACATTTATTTCGGCGCTTTTTCAGACAAAACATCTTGAAAGAGTGCGGTGTCCGAAAAACGTCAAAAGATTAGGAAATGGTAAATAGCAAAATGGATTTTGAGATTTTAATCACATGTAATTTCGAGAGTAAATCTTTTTATCGACAAGTTTGCCTATGTTTGTAAGATACTTTGTCTGAAAGAGTATAGGTATCGGGTGAGTAGGTACACCCAGTTTAGAAAATTAAAGTATATTTTATACCGATGGAAAACTATACTACTTTTTACCCGACTACGGCGAAGCCAAAACGGAGGGTAGTTAGGTATATGATTTTCCGCCGCCCGCGGTTTCACCCGCGTGGTTCCCGTTCTTGTCGAAATATCGAGATAAAAAGTATTGTATGTTTTAATCTAGGTTATCTACTATCTGTGTGCCAAATTACAACTAAATCCGTTCAGTAGTTTTTGCGTGATTGAGGAACAAACATCTAAACATACAAACCCACAAACTTTCACATTTATAATATTAGTAGGATGTATGTATGTAAATTCATCTGTACCCTCAGAACTTCTGAACTACTTATTATAATGTGACAAATGAAGTATCGTTAGAAGCGTCTTAACTCGATGTGTAATCGATAAAATTAAAACGAAACAGAAAAAAACAAATTAAAAAAATACTTAGAAAGTTTTTCGTTTTTGACCGCGGGACGGATGCGCGTCCGGACTGTGTGTGTCACGTTAACTAAGTATATGAACCTACTTAAATTTTGTACCAGTAAACAAAATAAATAAGAATAAAAATGTAAACAATTTATTGTTATTATTCGTTGCCCTGAGTGTCCTATAGTGTCATAATATTAAATATTAAAGATTCAAACTCTAGGATACGCCATATCTTATGTTGTTTGTTCTACCACAGAATAGATAATAGTACTAGAGTGTACTACTTAACAGAAATAAACAGCTTTAATAATTTTTTTTTATTGTTAAACATTAAATTGAATATGGTGCCCACTGCCCTCTAGAGGAGTTAAAGACAGGAAATAAAAAAAATGATGCCGTGTTGGGTACCAAATGAAAGGGCTTAATGAGCACTTTTCAAATATACAACGTGTTCATCATACTGAACAACTTTTACTATGGGACCAACTCTGAAATCGCGAAAAAAATATCAGCTGCTTCATACATTTTTATGTTTTCGTTATGAATTTTTGTATGATTCTTTTTCGCGATTTCAGTGTTGTTTCCATAGTAAAAGTTGTTCAGTTTGAAGGTCCGAAGAAACGGTTTTTCTCATTTTGCGCGTTCAGTCACGCTTTATACTAGTGGCTCCGTGAGCTGTAGACCTCGCGTTAAAAAGTAGCTCAAGTTGTATGTTGTTAAAAATAATCTAAAAGATGTCGCCACCCCTTTTTCCCACACTGCACGTAGTAGGTACGTGCTGTTTGGTATTATTTGGTAGGTATATTCGCAGCTAGATGGCGCTTCTAAATTTAATCATTTTTCGAAATAGTGACTTTTGGTAAATTTAGAAAAACTGGCTAAATTAAAAAATTCTATATAGTCTTAAGCCATTACACTAGTTTTTACCAGTAACAAGCCAATAACAGTCAAGAGCTACGTAAACTTTGACGACCTCAGTGGTCGAGTGGTTTTATCGAACCTGCTCACAAAATTTAACGAGAATCTGTTGAGAAATGCGACCTGTAGAGGAAAATGGACAGCTGGAAAGTCGGACTGAAATATGTTTTTTTTTACATTTCTCCGTCATTATGAAATATTTCAAAAAACTGGCGTGACAAAAAAATTATATGTAATTTTCGAACCTGCTCACAAAATTTGACGAGAATCGGTTGAGAAATACGACCGTCCCGTAGAGGAGAACATCCAGCGCCAGAAAGCCGGACTGAAATACATTGTTAGCTTTTGCCCGTGGCTTTTTCTGAGTGAATCATCCATCATCATCAAAATGGCGAAGTAGTATGATTTTAAAATAGCTTTCTAAAGAAATTCTTGCATTATGGAAATCAGAACACTATGAACACCAACATGCTATTTAAGTTTTAATTCTAAATAGAAGAAGATGCGCAATGTTTTACATAGGTTTTATTTATTTACTCGTTTTTGGTCAAATATGGTAAAAAGCATTAATTTTGGTAAAAATATTTATTTTGGTAACACATCAGAATAAATATAAATTCTTTCTTTAAATAAAGAGACGTTTTATTTTGTAGCCTGGTATGAATACGGGCTTGGAGCGCAGTGGCCCGCGCCGCGGGTCCGCTCATGATTGACTCGCTCGCGACTCGAGTTGGAATATTGATGGCTCTCAGGACCTCGACAATAAATTCCGCGACAATATTGTCGATTGGAAGAATTCACTTTAATAAAGCTAGTACGTTCGGGTTGTTAATTTGAATTGTTTATGTAAGCGACGGAGAATATTGGATGCAATAATAAAAGTTTTTGTGCAGAGACGACTTATTGCGAGTTGTTTTGATAGGTTCAAGGGTAGCAAAGTTGGCGACGGTATAATCCAGGGGTGTCCATACTTATTCTTAAAGAGATCGACCTAGCAAAAAATTATGACAGAGAGATGGACATTTTGACCCACCAAATATACGTCAAGAAAAAAAATTAAGCATGAATAAACTACATTGGGTGCAAATCTGTTATCCTTGGCGATCGACCTTCAAACCTCTCGCGATCGACCGGTCGATCGCTATCGACCGTATGGCAGTTGGGCACTTCTGATAGGTATAATCCAACTATTGAATAGCGTTAGAATAGAATGCTTTATTTGGATGCTTTATCAATCCTGATCCGACGCCCATTTTAGCATAATTTTACTGGCATTCTAATCAACTGGAAACATACCACACTATTCGGTAACCTACTGTAAAGTTGAAGTAAAGAGTACGATAAGCTCAAGTTTTTCCTCTTCAGCTTCGTCAGAATTGTTGTCAGTTTCATCAGTTTCATCCCAGTTATCACTTGTATTTATTTGTATCTGAGACCGCAGGAGCGAACTTAAAAAATGGGTGATAGAACCTCGAAGTCACCAGCAAGTAAGGAAAAAAAAGCAAGTCAACAGGTTTGTATAATTTTATAGTTTTCATTTTCCCGATAGTTACAAAAATGGATCATTATTTCAATTAACCTAATAGTAATAGTAAAGGACATGTCCTAATTTGGGCCACGTCTATGTACACACCCTCAAAGATGGAGAAAAATCTACTGATTCTGAGAAAAATCACCGTCACAACATACGTTTAGTTCGTGCAGGAGCGTGCAGGAGCAATCGCGCGCACACGAATTTTGTCTCTAACTGGTTAAGCGGCGCTGTTGCCCATAGTACACCCGCGCAAGACGCGTCTGTTAACACAGACGTATAAGAAGTTGTTAACATTTTCCGCCATGATGCTTTTTTATGCGTCTTTGCATTTTGTTTAATGTTCCTTCCAGAAAACAAAGCGATTTTAAAGAAATTGAATAATTAGAAACTGTTTATCGTGTCTTTATCTATTTTTTGGTATACTGTACAAAGACGTGGCCCAGACCTCATACATTTTTGGACATCACCTTTAACCTAATAGTAATAACCTAATAGTAATAGTAAGCTATATATAATAGTAAGCTAAGTAATAGTTTGAAGCGCTCATCGCGAAGCTTGACAGACTAATCATACTTGATTACGTTTGTTATGCAACGCTTGGTCCGGCCAGGTGTCGAATGGGTGACCGTTAATTGGTAGGCATTACAAAGCGCTTCCGTGCTTTGGGAGGGCACGTTAAACCGTCGTTGGTCAGTCCCGGCTATTGTCATCTGATAACAGTCGTTAAGCCAAGTCAGAGACCTTACAGGCGGCTTGATAAACTCTAACACCAGAGGTGGCCACTAATCCTCATACAATAAGCAGAAAACGATCAGTAATACTATAAAATTGTTTGATTTCAATGTATAAGACGTTAAAATGTTAAATTGTAAATACCTACTCGAGTAACAAAATTAACTTTACATTCAAGAAATTCAAATCAGCGAGATTCGTGACAAAACGCCAGAGCAACTCATCAGGAAGCAGCCTTAAAAATTGCAAATTGAATCCCATGAGTATCACCCCTTGCGATACTCGAATTGTTACAGAATCGTGAGATTATGGCATAATGCCGGAGTTATTTTGTTAATGACACCCGCCGGGGGCGCTGCGTGAGTTCGTGACTTTCGACCGCCGCCCGCCCTCCGCGCGCCCGCCCGCCCCCGCCCCCGCGGTGCGAAACTCGAAAATTATTTTATATCATAATGTATTGGCGATAATCTCACAGCTACCGGCCGCGACAAATACAGGGTGTGTCTATTATGTTTGAAGGTGAGCATTTAATTTTTTTTTTGTTACTTAAGTAGTTCTGATGTCGTTCTGATTTTGAAGGAAACGAAAATAATGTTAAAAGCAAGGAGCGAAAGATGAATTACGTGAGTACTTATTTCTCTTTACTTACTTTTACTTATTTTACTGGACGAGTTTTTTGGACGAATTACACATTTTCGAATTGTATTAATTTCGTGGTTTGTCTCGTATCCTTTGTTCGCATTGCATACCTACTTACATTCGCAAAATATAAATGTGTATCATAGTCACAATTACTTATTGTCCTAGACTTAATATAATAGATTTATGCTAAACGCGAATAAATAACGAACAAATGTTCGTTCTGTATGTGGCCACAGAATTGTGGCTACAATTTTCCTGGCTATCACAAAAACATTTCAGCCAGACTATTTAATTTATACAACATTACTATAGTTTGAGATTGCAGTATTTTCGATTGCCCTGTAATCGTCCTGCAACTTGCCGTTACTGTTGTAGCGCTACCTACGATGTTTATTTTTTAGTGATGTAGGTATTGCTGTTTGTGACCTTTAGACGCATAGTGCCAGAAACGCAAATTACCATAGACGCTAACGACCATATTTTTAACAGCAAACTACCAGATATGTAAATGACCAGATTTTTTTTCGCAAACGACCAACAGAAATAATGGGTACCTTAAGGCGTGAAATACATAGAAGCGATGCGGCGGAGATAAGGCGCAGATACGGCGGCGACGGCGGCGATACGTGTATTTGATTGGCCGAAAGCATCCGAAAGTCTCAGATCTGCACCGTATCGCCACCGTATCCGTGCCGCGTCGCTTCTGTGTATTTCACGCCTAATAAGTAGTTAAGGTGCTCCCACACAGCCGCAGTTATATAACGTAAAAAAATAAAAAGGGTAAAAGAATGTTGCATAACATTTATTTTGTTGTATAACGTTATATAACTTCTGTGTGGGAGCACAAAACCATAGTAAAATCAAATAAGTAAGTCGTCTTACTCATTATACGCCCGAACGCGGTTTGTATGTGAGCGCGGCCGTACGTATGCGTCGTCGCACGCACACACTGACACAACTTAAAGGTGATAGCGGTGCGTCAGTCGTGGCTGCGCCGTACTTAATACCGCCCGCGCTCAGCCGCTCACGCACGCTCCGCCGTACATGTACACTACCTACTGACCTCCTTTAAATACAAATTCGTGAAGATGAACTGTAGAAAATATTGCAGTGTTTATGGATGTCTAAATAGCAGTTTGTCTGATCCGGAATTGTCTTTCTTCGCATTACCTTTTTTTTTTTTTTTCATTTATTATTGTATAAAATATCATTACATTAATTGTTATTAACAGCGTAAAGAAATCGACAGAGGTTTATAACAACGCTGTTGAATGCTCGCGTTGGGGTTTAATTTAATATACTTAGTTTACTTAAAAGGAAAAATGATATAAATTATACTTAAAAAGAAAACTGATACAATAATATATAATTATTATTTAGCAAGGAGCAAACTAGGTGCATTCCAAGGTCTCGAACAAAAAATTCTTTATTTTAGCCTTTAAGTTGGATTGTGATAAACTATCAACGAAATCCGCAGGTAGTTGATTAATTAACCGCGGTACTAAGTAAGCAGTAGTTCTTCTACCGTACACATTATTCGCCCTAATAGTAACAAGTTTTTTTTGAGCGATTCCACGAGTGAATGTAGGGTGATTAATTTTTTTAAAGTTATTATTAAAGAATTTTTCGTTTAAAATATTGTTTTTAAATTGGATATGGATCGGCAATACTTTACAAAGTTGAAATAATTTTGTTTCATCAGTAGAATATTGTTTTTTAATGTTTTTACTTACTATTGTTTTAATTATTTTTAATTGGAGATTGTAAATTAGGTTAGTGTATGTTTTGTAAGTTCGTCCGTAGCTGCTCAATCCATATCGGATATACGAGCCCGCAAGTGCATTATATAACATAACTTTAACCTTAAACGGAATTCGTGCATTCAGTATTGTCATGTTTGCAAGAAACTGTCTAAGTTTATTGCAGACATGAGAAATGTGGAGGCTCCAGTGAAATTTTTTATCGATTTTTAAACCTAGATATGTATGAGATTCCACGTTTTCTATAACTGGGCAGCTACAGGAACTGACACTAGACTCACTAGATACATGGGAACAAGAGTTGTGATGGGCTATTAGATTTTCAATAGGTGCTGTTCGAATATAAGGGGATGTTATACGTAGTAGTTTCGTTTTATTAGAGTTTATTACTAATCCAGAATCATGACACCATTTGGTTATGGCGTTAAAATCACATTGTAGTTGATAAAGAGCCTTTTTCGGATCCCTATCCGCCGCTATGAGACAGGTGTCGTCAGCAAACTGGAAACACTTGCAATTTTTTATACAAGAGCTCATATCATTAACGTAGGTTAAAAAGTGGAGAGGACCCAAAACCGATCCTTGAGCAGTGCCGTGCGCTACTTGGACTGGGTCACTGAGTTGATTATCAATTTTAACAGCAAGCGTTCGGTTACTCATGTAGTTTTCACACCATTTTAATAATGGCCCTCTTATTCCACAGTGATCCAGCTTCTTTATCAACAGATTATGGTTCAGGGTATCGAACGCGCGCGAAAAATCGATGAACAGTGCTAATACCTGTCGTTTGTGATTAAGATCTTCGTTAACTTCATCAGTAAAACACGATAATAGCCCATCAGCACCCTTCCCTCTTTGGAATCCGTACTGATATTCATAGATCACGTCATGCTTCCTATAAAAGTTATAGATTTGTTCACTCACATATTTTTCCACTATCTTGTCCACAGAGGAAAGAAGCGTTATTGGTCGATAATTAGAAAAGTCGTTTAATTTCCCCTTTTTATGAACGGGCCTTACGTGTCCATGCTTTAGTTGATCTGGATATGTGCCTGTTTTTATACTACTGTTAATTAAATTAGCTAATGCAGTTGATATATCCTTGCCTATCATCTTTAGATTAGATACTCTGATATTATCAGCCCCTGGAGCCTTTTTTGAGTTTAATCTTGTTAATATTTTGTAAACTTTGTTATTTGTGGCTTTTTGAAAGAGTATACTCGAATTATTCGCTTCATTACATATATCACTATCCATTGAATCGGTACCACTTTTAGGGATAATATTCTGTACTGCCTTTTGGAATTCTTGCGAAAAGTTTTGAGCTATAGTTTTAACAGTAAGCCCCTGAGCATCGAATGCGTCAAGTATCACTGCGTCAATAGAGCGGGTGACACGACCAATCATTTGGTTAAGTATTTGATAAACCTTCCTTGAGTTTTTGAAGTTGTGAACGAACGAACGAACCTAGCGAACACTTGGGCTGTCAAAACCAATCTAACGACATCTTAATATAGAAATCCATTCAGCCGTTTGAAAGATATGAGGTAATAAAGAATTTAAACAACATACAAGATACGCGCGAAATACCTAACCCTTTCCTCGCAGTTGGGTAAAAAAAACTTTTAATGCCTATTATTTGAAGTTATTGTAAAATTATTCAATTTCCTAATTTAAAGATTATAATTTAGGTAAATTAGGTACTTAAATGAAAAAGTAAAAAAAATCGTTAATAGTGTAAAAACTTCAATATCATAATAATTATTTTATTTTAATAAAAACATGATTTAGTAAAGCCACGTTTTAATAAATCCTACTTCCATCGTAATTTTTCAATTCAATAATCATATAATATGACGTAGGTAATGAAAACATTGTAGTCAGCTCCTGGTCTATGTACAAAAAATAATTAAAAAAAAATATATTATAGATCCCTGATGCTTACCCTCCAGGGGAAAATTGTTTTAGATTAGAAGATTGCCTACATATGCATTTTGACGATTGAATAAACTATAAGCGACAGCCCTACCAGTCAGCCAGTGTTTAGGCTATTATCGCTCGCTCACAGCTCGAGTTGGCCTACTTATTTGATTTTTCTATGACAAAACACAGGCGTAGAGAAGTCATTTGTTTGTGCTGACTTTATTTTGGAGCACCCTGTTTAGTTGTTTGATTGACGATATCGTTTCGGCGCGAGCAGCGGTCGCTCGTTAGTGCCGATCGGTAATGAGAGCCCCCCGCCCCTCGACCCCTCGAAGCCGTCACGTCACGTGCTTATTAAACTGAGATTTGTTTACCGCCGGAGTGTCGGACGTGACACGCCGGTCACAGCGCACAAATTGAACGATATAGCTGTTGAGTGCTTTCGATTTTCATGTGACTTTTAGATAACAGAAAACAGTTAAAACATAGTCGAGATAATAAGTCCGCTGTGTGTGAACACGCCTTTAAGAATTTCGATAGACCACAAAATTAAATGCTTGCTAGAGGACATAGATTATTCTCAAAATGATGCGCGAGGCTATTGAAATCAATAAACAATTGTATTATTATGGTTTATGCCAGGCATGGGTATGCGAAACTTTAACATAATCATGCATGGGTATGCCAAACTTTAAAATTTCTGTAGGGTAATAAATATTTAAAGAAAAAAATATATTATACTTTTTAGTCTATTTTACTAGTCGGTTTTAATGTTTTTAACCGACTTCAAAAATTTGAAAAGGAGGAGGTTATCTATTCGTCGCGTATATATTTTTTTATATGTATGTACACCGATTGCTCGAAGACGGCTGAACCGATTGAAATGATTCTGTTTCCAAGTTGGTCCCATTTTTCGAAATTTTGAAATCGTTTCAGTAGTTTTCAAGTAATCTTGAAAAAACTGTCGTTTTCGTAATTTCGTTACCATTTTATATGAATTCAGGCGGATTTTCAACTATTACTTTTTTGTTTATGAACCGATTTAAGTGATTCTTTTTTTGTTTGAAAGGAGATACCAGACCTTAAGGATGATACCATATTAATTTCATTGGTATTTGGACTTTGGATTTTGAAGATACACAAGGGAACTCCTCAAAATTAAATAGGAACTGTACAGTGATTGAAATATTGGTAGGTTTATGACAATCAAAAACAAGTTAAGGTGCCTATTTATTGTCAAGGACGTGCTGGACTAGGGTTGAACTGCGAAGGCCCAACGGAATTCTTGTGGAAATTGAGTTACTTGGGGTATATACATACCTACCACAAAAAAGTTTCAAATAAAAAATCTGGGGCTTTTAGAATATATAAACAATACATTAAGTAAAAAAAATACTTTCAGCTCCACCCGACTTCAATAGACGTGTTTTAATTAATCGATTTGAAAATTATTTCTTGCTTTTTATAGAGCTGTTTTTTTAAGATTTTTGAAGGAGGTTGTGCTTTTTTAAAAAGCTTTTTAGTCCGACTTTTTTGTAAAAAAAACGTGTTTTAAAAAAAGTTTTTTTTCAGTAAATTTTTGTTTTCTACTTTTTAGTTAACGAGCTAAGACTAAAAATGTACCATCTCCTATCGGAGCACTCGTCAAGACGATTCAAACGAGCCCAAACTCGATGGGGTTGCATGGTTATATTATAGAGTTTCTGTGGCCTTCCTCCGACTCCATCATCAGATCCTCGGACACTATTTCCCATTAAAGTACTCGTCAAGATGATTCAAACGAGCCCAAACTCGATAGGATTGCATGGTTTTATTACCGAGTTCCAGTGGCCTGCTTCCGGCTCCATCATCAGACCCTGGAAACTATTTCCCAGCAAAGTACTCGTCAAGGCGATTCAAACGAGCCCAATCTTGATGGGGTAGCGTGGTTTTATTAAAGAGTTCCTTTTATTTAAGAGCACTTTTTAGAAGTTAATTTACGTATAACGGTTAATGTGATGTTTTTGTTTAATCTTCACAATCAAGTTTATCGGACGAATTCCACTTGTACCTACAGAGAAAAAACAAGTTTTACAGATTTTCATCTGTGAGTCTATGAGTTTCAAAATGTCTCGCGGGCCGGGTCAAAAGCAGAAGATGCGGCCCGCGGGCCGGACTTTGCCCATACTTGGTTTATCCAATAAAATATGAGTAGGTAGGTATTGAGTATTTAAAATAGAGAAGATGATTGGAAAAATCCGCCAGCTCGAGACCCCATATTTCATCCTTTTCCCACCCTTGATCATAAACTGCAGTATCTAATCATACGGTTAGTTCTTTTTGTAAATAAATATATAAATATAAATAAGCAGGGTGGCAACTGTTTCGATTTTCTTTCTCTGTTTCTTTTTTAGAGGGGCCTCCCAATTTGTGAACCGGTAGTAGCTTCAGTAGATTCTCTTTTTTAGCATTGAATATAAATAAATAAAATATAAATACGCCGATAATACGAGTATGTGGTATACTTAGCACTAATCTATTGTCGGTAAAAGCTAGTAAGATATTGTTTACTGTGGTAAGACAGTCTTCGTCTACATCCATAAGACCGCATCTTCGTGTCCTTCTGCCGACTTCGATTTTGCTGTTCAGACATACCATACTCTCCGAACTCCTCACACCCAAAGGTTGCGTTTAGCTGCGTAAGAATAGGAGAGTTGTTCGAATGCAATATTTAAATGTTTATTTTCTAACTTTCATTTATGTAAAGAACATGTTACGAAAAGTTCATTTACATTATGCAATACTTCTATGTGTCTTTGCGTCGTAGAAACTTCTTATGGCAGTCTACACTACCATAACTGACTTTGTTTTGGCATAGCATAATGGCGTGGGGAGAAGTAGCTACTTACTACCCTCTTTATCACATTGGAACGAGCGCAACTATATCATTAACCAATCGCCAAAAACTTATAGCTATCCTCTAACGACCCTTTTTAATAAATTTTCCATAGTTCTCGATAATTTGTTGCCTAGATATTTCTGTTAAATGACGGGACAGTAGTTCACCGTTGCCCTAGTTGCACAAAGATCCATAGTAGGCCTATTATCTCTAACTGAAGAAATGTTATTGAAATTGGCTAAGTAGTAATACCTATAACATTTATATGTACCTACCTATACGAAAATAACCAAACTCCTTATAGAAAACAATCTTGATTTGTATTAAAAAAACCGGCCAAGTGCGTGTCGGGCCACGCGCCATAGGATTCCGTAGTTACACTATTTTATACCACTATCATTTTTTGTCTGTAAAAATAACTTTGTTTTTCACAGTGTTGGTATGAATGACAAAGTTATATCTGCGGTTTTGGAAAATATGATATATCTCAAAAACTAATTACTACATCTCGTTCAAACCAATTTTCGTTGAAAGTTTTTATTAAGATTTATAGCATATTTTTTATTTAGATTTTACACTCTCTTATTTCAAAAGTTAGAGGGGGGGGGGGGGGACACATTTTACCACTTTGGCAGTGTTTATCTTTCAAACGGTTTCAACTGTGTAATCCTAATACTTTCGGAATAAAATGGCTGTGACATACGGACGGACAGACAGACAGACATGACGAATCTATAAGGGTTCCGTTTTTTGCCATTTTGGCTACGGAACCCTAAAAATATTACACCATACAGCGACTTAATGCCTAGTCCAGTGTTCGATTTTGCAGTTATTATGGTGATAATAATTATATCGGACCGAACTTCCAAAGGCAGTGGCTTCGATTCCAGCCTGAGACAATGATCTGGAATTGAGCCGAATTTTTCTAATAATATTAATATTTACTAATAATTACGTTAGACGTTTTTTAGCATTGTGAATGCTAAAAAACCTCAATTTCAAAACCTTAGAACCTATTTATATAAGTATATTCATTAATTGTAAAAAAGTTATTTCAATTTTAGTTTTTGATTCCGACAAAGTCCATGGATAGATGAATACGCCAAGGAAGAATGGTTCCTGATATCGTTAATTTGAAAACTTAAAATAAAAACTTAAGTTGACGTTGTAATTACGGTTAAATTAAGCTTAAAATATTTGTTACTAGCTGACCCAATAGACGTTGTCCTTGTCCTGTCTTAGTTATGTTATGTTATGATTTATGAATATTGAATTCGAATTTTAAACGACATTCAGTTTTTTTTAACTCCTCTTTGACCACTGACGTCCAATATGATAATGGACGTCAGTGTCTTTGACAAGGTTACATTAAAAAAGTTTATATTGTTCAAATTAAATTTTATATGGTGGTTAAGTATTCTTAAATTTTCTTATTTTCCGCGCAATTTTCTTTATTTTTTCTTTCATAAGAACCTTCTCCTGATAATAACAAACACAACGAAAAAGAATTAGCGAAATCGGTTCAGCTGCTCTCGATATTTGCGCTTAGCAAGACATTCAGCGATTCATTTTTATATTATAGAATATAGATAGCTTTGATAGTTTCGTTGTCCTACCTACACGTGTGGTATTGCGTTGAGGGCGCGGGGGACCCGAATTTAGATGCAACGAGCGATATTTTCAAAGCTTCTCAAACATGCTTGGAAATTCGAACATTATTTTTACTGTGTTTAGTGACCTTAAAGTTGCGAGTCCACTGCATCGGAATCGGAACGTAAAATCTTGGTATGTGCAGAATTATTTTTGGTATTGGTTGTTATTTTGTCATAATTTTTGTCTTCGATAAATGATTTTAAGATACGAAAGTGATATTTTGACGATACCTGCCCCCCGACAATGACTCTTAAAAGTAATATCGAAGCGATGTTGTGACAGAGATGGCGCTATAAGCGATGTATAGCTCTGTCTCTATAACAACATTACTTTGAGCTTGCTATAAGAGCTCAGAGTACGGCCTCTGATATTACAAGAAGCGGCAAGAACTGTAAACTTGTTTTTTCCAAAATCAAAAGAACGTTATTTATACCTAAACCTGACTGCAATGCTCAAACCTGAGTTGCAATGCTCAAAAGACATTCACAATGGTGTGATGTAAGAAGTCTAAAGTTTTCAGTGCATCAAACATGAAAATGTTCTTGTCAGCAACACCAGACAGTGTGTACTTGGATCTTAAAGAAAGAGTTCGTATTGCTATAGGGCAAAACATGACAAATCGGTGATACTGAAGCAATTCTGTGATAGTTAATTATTATGTAGTCCTAGGAAGAAATATAATTACTATTAGCTTTATGGTTTGATTTGGCACTCTTCATTCTATAAAAGACGCAGAAACTCAAACGGTGTTTTGGTACTTTCAATTACTTACTGAATTTTTTTATTAAAATAAAATGTTTAAAAAGTTACTATAGTCAGGTGGGGTAAGTGAAACACCGGGGTAAGTGATACACCCAACCATATCTAAGAAACTATCGTAGTTTATTCTCATAGCGATGTGTCGATAAAGCAGGAATGACGAATTACTTCCTTTGACACAACACAGATATCGCTGCGATCATTAAACTAGCTACTAAACCTTGTTAAATAAAAATAAAGTATGTTTCACTTACCCCACCTGACTATAATTGGTTTGAATTTCCGCCCATTATTTGAGAAAAGTAAGCTTTCAACTAGGCATTCACGTATCTATATTTTCACGTTCAACCTCCAATATCAGTTTTGCGTGCTGCTGTATTACTTATAGGTATAATTTGATCATAGGTAAACAATATTTTATTACAAACTAGCGGCCCGTCCTCGCTTCGCTTCGGTTCTTTCCTTTTTTGCCAAATGCGACCTTCCAACAACACCCGAAAAGAAAACAGAAACCTTTCAGTCGTCATCGTCACCCATTCGCTCCAAGAGTCTGTTTCCTTCCCGTTCGAGTCCCGTCCCGCCGTCATCGGTGGTGTAAGAAACACTTGAATATTTTTTTTAATTTACATAAAACCTCAACTTATTTATTATACATTTAAATCTTCCTCAAGAATCACTCTATCATTTGGTGAAAACAGCAAGAAAATCCTTGAATAATATTTCAGAAAAATAGAAACGAAACGTCAGCTCGTGCGGTGACAATCAAGGAACATAGTGCGATTCATTTTCATAGTACCTATGCCGTAATGTTGGTTTTCCGAAAATCAACTTAATTTTGCACCTTATTACAACGCAAAGACGGAAGAAATGTCAGCACTACCAACATAACACCATATGTATTGATACGTATTCTACCTACTCTCAGAAGAAATGACCAAAGAGAATGTAATACTACGTTGAGATGACAAATGATATTTATTTTTCTTAATTAATCAATCAAATGCACAAGACTTCGTACGCGTGGGCTTTATGACTTCGGCGTATGCATATAAATGAACTAATGTAGTTACATAAGAAAATACTTGTAGCAGTGTTATGATTTTTATACCTCAACAAAAAAGCTCATCAGGCTGAACAACTTTTGCAAAGATATCATTTTTATATTCTGTATAGTTTAGCTGGACCATTATGGTTCTGCATCAGGTGTTCCATTTTCCAAAATCAATTAACCCTAAACTATGCCCAGGTTTGACAGCTATAAAACAAAAAAAGTTTCTTTCATTTCAGTTCAGTATTTCTGAAGATTAGCGTGTTCAAACAGCCCATCAGACACACTTTTTTTCAAATTCTTACTCTATTACTATGTCTCCATCGCCCCAGATATATATTTTTTAAATATATGTAATGTGACACACTTTTTTTACTGTTTTATTATATTTAAGGATGAATAATTTAAAAATAAATAAAAAAAACCTACTGGTGACATCAATGTCCTCTTACTTACTGTTTATTCACAATGAAAAGCTTAAAATGTTCATTAAAAATCAATTCGTGTGTACATTGCCATTTCTTTTTTCAGTTGCTTCTATCCATTTCTCACGAATTTTATCTTCCGTCGGAAATCTGGAAAAATCAAATCGCTTGAAATTCCCTGAAATAGGGGGTAATTTTTGGGGAAAAATTTTTATATGGGTAGGCATCCGGAAATCGATTTATAAACCTACTGATTTTAGTGGACGTCAATGCTAAGCTGGCTTCTATTACGTAGATTAATACGCAATTTTACCGGTTTGCATGTCAAATGTTTCCGAGGTTATTTTTAGAATTAATTTTTAGATTTTCCTGTTTATCAGGTTTTTCATGATATAACTAATGATTTAGCTCAGAAACTTGATTCCTGTGAGATTTGAGAAAGAAATACGCGATCAAAATATAGAAAACAGTGTACTTACGCATGAAATGTAACACCCGCTTCTTTGCTTTATTTGCTGCTTTTGCAGCCAAATATTGAACACCCCCCGATTTTGTAGGCTAGACACAAAAACTACACATTCGATTTATAATAAATTTTATGTATAAATTAGGTAGTAATTTGGTAGTAATCCACAAAACCTTTAATTTCTTTGGCACTTTTGATACTTACACTTTTGGACGTCAATGCTGACAACTGACATTTATTTTTCTTAATCGTACAAATGCACTAAGAAGTTTTGATTCCGATATCGAAGTCAATCACCCTAAAAATAGCTTTCAACCCTTTTCAACCCTGTTAGGGGATACATTTCAAGAAAATACGAAACACGTATTCAATTAATTTTGTGAAAGAATGTCTTTGCCAAATTTCAAGTCAATCGGGCCAAGGAATCGCTTTCTCCCATACAAACTTTGCCACCCTGTTTTACCCCCTTAGGGGTTGAATTTCGCAAAATCCCGTCTTAGTGAGCACCTACATCCTAAAAGGAACCCCCATGCAAAATTTGAGACTCCTAGCACTTGTAGTTTCTGAGATTTCGTGATGAGTGAGTGAGTGAGTCAGTGATTTACTCTTTTATATATATAGATAGATAAAACTACTGAAAACACAAAAAATACCTACTTAAACGTAGTTCTTAATACGTTCCAACTTAGAAAAAATAATTATTTAGGTTAGTCAGGCAAAAATTTACCTACTTACTCAAAAATGTTCTAAGAACTAAGTAATAACTTTTTACAAAAACTTGTCATTTAGTCTTGCAAAAAGTCTTGCTTGAAATGCAGCAATTTCCGTGAATAATAATTTGAAAAATAACTCTTCATTTGCCTCAAGGGTGCATAGTGAATAGAATCTAAATCACTGCCATTGGAAATTAGGGCACATTGTTGGAATTGACAATTAACGAGACGGCCTCGTGACGGGGCCGAGTCGCTTAATCAATGCGATTACGGTTTCCCGCGCCTGTTCGACGTCTAATTTGTGAGTCGTCGTGATTGGATGCGGCGCGGGAGCGGGCTAATCGGCCGCTCTGATTGGCCGCCGCCGCCGCCGTGACGCACTAATTACGTCGCGTTATTGGCCCGCGCGAGACAATCACCTCAAATATGGCCGACCGATGAATGAGTTTTATTGTTTTTTTATTATTGGCGGCCAGTTGCAATGGCGGTGCAAGTTTTGCCGGTGGTGGCTGTGATTAGTTATTCTGTTCCTAGGTTTCATTGCTTGGTGCAGTAGAAACTGGCATCTATTACTATCTAACAAGTTAATCCAGAGACCAATTTGTAAGTTGAGACTTTTTTTTAACTAAAATACGATATAAACTTTATTTAAACGGTTAGCTAAATATTTTTACTTAGCAGTGTACCTAGTAGATAAAGGGTTCCGTACCCAAAGGGTAAAAACGGGACCCTATTAGGTACTAAGAATTCGCTGTCTGTCTGTCACCAGGCTCTCATGAACCGTGATGGCTAGACACTTAAAATTTTCACAGATGATGTACTTCTGTTGCTGCTATAACAACAAATATTAAAAACAGAATAAAATAAATATTTAAGGGGGACTCCCATACAATAAATAGTTTTTTTTTTGCTGTTTTTTGGTACAGAAACCTTCGTGCGCGAGTCCGTCTCGTACTTGGCCGGTTTTTTTCTCATACATCAATGTATTTTCAGTTTTTGTTTTCTTATTTTATTTATGCCAACATAAAATAACTTATTATTACTTAGGTACTTAATAAACATGAAACGTTACGGTTAATTAATCGTTTCCCCCTTAGACCCGTAGCACCATAGATTCGATATTTTTACTACCTAGTAGGTACCACTGGCTTAACTATCAATGACATAATACGTTATTTAATATAACATAACTCTTCGCTGGGCTGGCACTGAGTAATACCTACTACGAGATCTAAAGCCCAAACGTTCATCAGAAAAGCTTTTGATGCGAAAGCTTAATGCGACTTAAAATAAGGTATTTTTTTTTCTTATCTAAAGAGACAGTGTGATTTTAATACATTTTTGATAGAGTATTATTACGGTGCTCATCATTAGGCTGCGAAGATCTCTTCTATAAAAATAAGCCAACTGGCGCATTCTATAGACAAAATGCTTAACTTGCATACGATTAAAAATGGTCTTGAAATTTTGCTACATGAATCAAGTTCTGTCTTAACTTTAGCGTATACAGAAAAAAGAGTTATTCAATGATAAATATTTTTATTGTTATGGACTACGGAAAATGCAAATCATCTAAAAAGTTCCGTTGTCCACATCAAATCTTTAAAGGGCAGAAAGAAATATCACTATGAAATGTAAAAACATAGCTGCATAAACCACAATTCCTTTACTTTTTTTGAAATTAAGAAAACGAAACGTCAATTTGACTTTAATTTGGCATCGATAGCTGTCATTTGGTGGACAAGTACCAAAAATCATAAATTAATATCTATTACTTATCCGCAGCTAGATAAATCACAGATTAAAAAATAAAAAGAGCTAAATAAGCCTGCCTAGCATGACCGATTTATATCGCGTGATATAGCATTTTATCACGTTTAACTGACAAAAAGACAAAGGAATTCGGCAGTTGAGTGTCGATAAAATGCTATACTTATCACGCGATATAAATCGGTCATGCTAGGCAGGATAGAGCTATACAGCTTCTATAACGAATAAAACGAAAACGTCTTGAATCCGTTAAACAAGTTATAAAGTATTTCAAATATTCATTCACTCAAAATAAGGTCAATCTTCACAGCAAAATGTTTTTACGGCTATCTCAGAATTAGAATTATTCATATTTAATTATTAAAAGAGATAGAGATTCCTATATAAAAAATACCACTGTAACGTTTGTAACACAAAAAATGCATTGGCTGAATTGAATAAAACTAAAAGCATTGCCTTTTGCTTCTATTATTTGAAGTAAATGCTTGGGATTTGATGAGTAATGACTTAATTATTTATCAAAACTGAAGCATTTGATTCATAAAGTATAAGCAAAAGGAAATGCTTTAGATTTATTCAAACACCTCATTGTGTTATAAAATGTAGCTTCTGTGAAATGCCATATACTTACAATACAATCACAGCATTTTTATTCCTATTTATCATTACGGACTTTTAAAATCCAAATAAGTATTATAAAGATACTAAATACTTATGGATTTCTTATTGAAAACTTCAGTCTAACCGAAATGAATTATCATCTCGTAAACATATACTAGTGGCTCCGTGAGTGTAAACCTGCTCGCGATAAAATAAAATAAAATGTCGCCATGAAGTTTTCAAAGGTACCTACGTGAGTGTTCGCAGCTAGATGGTGCTTCTTAAATTTGATCATTTTTCAAATGGGTTATTTTTTTATAAATTTGGGAAAATTGGCTTGACTAAACAGTTATGAATAATTATCGAACCCACTCACAAAATTTCACCAGAATCGGTTTAGAAATGCGACCTGTGGAGGAGATCAAACAGCCGGAAAGCTGGACTGAAATATGTTTTTTTACATATCTCCGTCATTTTAATAAATTTCGAAAAACTGTCTCAACAAAAAAAATCTATATATTTATCATACTTGCTCACAAAATTTCACCAGAATCGGTTGAGAAATGCAACCTGTAGAGGAGAACAGACAGCAGCGCCGGAAATTCGGACTGAAATACCTATTTTTTTTAACATTATCTCCGCCATTTAAAAAAAAATTAAAAACTGGCTTGACAAAAAAATCTATACAATTTTTATACCTGCTTACAAAATTTCACGAGAATCGTTTAAGAAATGCGACCTGTAGAGGTAAACAGACAGCACTGGAAAGCCGGACTGAAATATGTATTTTTATCATTTCTCCGTCATTTTGGAAAATTCCAAAAAACTGGCGTGACAAAAAAATATATTTTCAAACCTGCTCACAAAATTTTACGATAATCAGTTGAGAAATGCGACCTGTAGAGGAGAACAGACAGCGCTGGAAAACCGGACTGAAATAGGTTTTTTTACATATCTCCGCTATTTTGGAAAAATTTAAAAAACTGGTTTGACAAAAAAAATCTACATCATTTTTAAACCTGATGCTCACAAAATTTTACGAGAATCAGTTGAAAAATGCGACCTGTAGAGGAAAACAGGCAGAGCTAGAAAGCGGACTGAAATCTGATTTTTTAACATATCTCCGCCATTTTGTAAAATTTCAAAAAAACTCACTCGACAAAGAAATTCTAAAAAATTTTCGAACTAGCTCACAAAATTTCTCAAGAATCGTTTGAGAAATGCGACCTGTAGGCTGGAACAGACAGCCGGACATACGAAAGAATTTTTGACCAAGCTGAAGCAGAGACGCTTCGCTCGCACTTCGTGCTCGCTCGGTCAAAAATGAAATATTCCCATTTTAATATACTGATCCAGATTATTTTTTTAATCAAATTATTTAATTTGCTACCCACAAGAGTGATGAGAATGTATTCGTAAAAAAATAATTATTATATATAAATCAATACCTACCTACATTATTTAGTTATTTTTAATAATTTTTTGTCTTTCATTGTGAGCTGGCTAGTAATATTTGGACAACTTCTTTTTAAAATCACGAAAAGCTTTTTATGAGTAATAAAAGATCACTCTGCTAAATAAAAAAGCTCAGTAGCAATGTGGTAATATTCGTCCGTAATTAAGGTAGCAATAGGCGGGGGCGGGCGGGCGGCGGCGGCGGGCGGCCCGCCCTACAACTTAGGTTTTTTAATCAACCGCCCTGTGTCATTAAGCTGCATAATGGAGGGCCCTCGCACGCATACACCGAGAATTTAATGCGCTTACCACCACCAGCGTTATACTTGTACAGGTAGCTATATGTTACTTATAGGTACCTATATGTTGTAGGTACCTATATCTCTGGTTTAGTGAAAGTTTGAAAAAAAAGTGTAAATGTAGATGATGTATGTTATTGGGTTATTTGTCTATAAACCGTCATTTTGTAGTCGTTTTAATACCCTGGAAGTGTTCTACCAATGAACTAAACAGTTTAGCCTAAGAAACATGGGTCAAAAAACGACAAAAATGTTGGTTCTCCCACACCTAGTGAGCTAAAACATTGTATTTGTAATGGAAAAGTAAAAAATGATGTTTTTCGACTCGCGTTTCTTTGGCAAATATGTTTAGTTTCATTGGTAGGACCATAGACATAGAAAAATTTTCGCTATGGGTAGAACACTCTATCTTAAGGAATATAAAGTGACGGTGTATTATTTTGGTTTAGAATTGAATTTCAAATGTTTCGAAAGAAATCTAAATCAGCTAAAATTGTGAGAATATTTGTTTCTTTCATTAGGTACTCTTTTATAAAAACTTTTAGTATGTAGCAAGATGTAATTTTTACACGACTGCCCAAAGCAAAAAGAGTGTTATGTGTTCAGGGTTCATGTATGTTTGTGGGTATGTGAGTTTCTTTATTCCACCATAACTTCTAAATGCCTGAACTGATTTGGATAAATGGGGTATCGTTAGAATCCTTACAGCATTCCGAGTGACACAGGCTATATCTTTTTTAGAAAAAATCAATATGGCGACTGTACGACGCCATTTTCAAATGTGAAAAAAAAAAATTTTTTCTTCTATTATTACAATATGGGCATCAAATGAAAGGCCTTGATGAGCACATTCCAATACTATATAATATGTCACTAAAATGTGTGAAATAAAATTAAATAAATTTAAAAAATATTAAAAACACGACTGCCCTGCCAAAAACGAACTAAAAAGTTAAACAACAAGTGTTATTGCAGTCGGGGGACCTCTTTGATCAAAAATTGTTCCATAATAAGGTCCCCCGACTGCAATAACACTTGTTGTTTAACTTTTTAGTTCGTTTTTGGCAGGGCAGTCGTGTTTTAAATATTTTTAAAATTTTTATTTTTGTGGACATTAATACCCATGCTAATAGAGTCTTATCTTCGACAAAAAGTTGCAACTACACTATTTCCTTCGAAATCTGACTTTTGTTTGGTTAATTTTAACGTTACCCTACTGACCTACTTGTCCACATTTAAATTATCTGCTGTAAGCTTTACCTACTTATGACATCATCAAACATCTAATGAGAGAAAAATAACCTTTAAACACCTAGGTACTCAGGTGTAAAGCAATTTATCTAATTGTTGGTACCACAACTATTAATCATATACAGGGTGTCCCAAAACTTTGCCACATGGAGGGAAAGTATTTTAAATATTGAAGATAGGAATTTTTACTAAAAGATGACTTCATTTTGTTTTCAAAAATAATGCGAACTGCATTCAAAGATTAAAAAAAATGCATTCATTCCCATACAAATTGACAAAATACGTAATAATTAAAATTTAAATGTTAAATTTCATGGTCTTCCTTTTGTTTAAGATGCTTTATTTCTTAACAAAAAATGATCCTAATGAGTAAGACTTTCGATTGGTTTCGTAAAAATAAAAGATTGATTTTTTTTTCTAATTTGGTGGGTTCGATTCCTGGTTAAGGCATGTGATTTTTCGAAAATCTTTGAATGCAGTTCCATTTATTTTAAAAATCAAAATGAAGTCTTCTTTCAGTAAAATTTACTATCTTCAATATTTAAGGTACTTTCCCTCCGTGTGGCAAAGTTTTGGGACACCCTGTATATTGATGGCATGCTTTCAATACCTACTTCTATCGGTTAATGGCCATAAAATTATATCTAGTTGGTAAAATACGAACTTTCCTTCGTTTAGCTACAGCTATACGTTATAAAATGACTTAGAGTAAGACGGGCTTCTTTACAGAAGCGTAAAAAACGAAGCCTTTGTTGCTCGAAGTAAAATGATATTCGATAATTCACAATCAAAAAAATTTTTTTCGGTTTTTTCCCATCAGGATAATTTAATGAATTTAATACAAAACCTCAAAAATACCAGATACATTAGGTTTAAGATATACCTACCATTATACCTACTCAATATTTTACTAATGTAAACTTTTATCACCATCAGCCAAAGAACAACAAACACGACACTCGCCACATCAAACTCATGTATGGTGTCGTGAAGGGGCAGGTGTCCCGGCAATCCGGTGGCAAGTGGCCACGTAGCCGGTTGGTGTGGCGCGCGGCTCCTCGTAAAAAATGCTAGTGGTGTGAACAATTTCAAATAGTCCGTAATGTTGTAGTAATTTTAATAATATACACTTTATTGTACATAAAGACAAAAGCACATTACAGAGAAACAAAATAGAAAGAAAGCACAAAAAAGGCGGCCTTATTGCTTGCAATCTCTTCCAGGCAACCTTGAGTAGAAGAGAAAGAAAGGGAGAAAAGAGAAAAATGGTGGAGTGGGTGAAATTACGGAAGGACATAGATGTACATGAATAGATATATAGAAATAGAAATAAATATAAATATTGAAAAAGGACAATCATATATAGTTAAATAATATTAGATAGAAGAAAGAAAAAGTCTTCTAACTTGATCGCTGAAAGATCTTCAGGTACAAGGTATTTTAAATCCCATATATTAGGTCAGTAGAGGTGTTTTTTTAGGGTTCCGTACCCAAAGGGTAGAAACGGGACCCTATTACTAAGACTCAGCTGTCCATCTGTCTGTCCGTCTGTCACCAGGCTGTATCTCATGACCCGTGATAGCTAGACAGTTGAAATTTTTACAGATGATGTATTTCTGTTGCCGCTATAACAACAAATACTAAAAATATAATAAAATGAATATTTAAGGGGGGCTCCCAAACAACAAAATGTTTTTTTTGCTGTTTTTTTGTTTTATATTAATAACTAGCTTCCGCCCGTGACTTCGTCTGCGTAGATAGTATTTTATCTATCCCTCGGGAACAGTTCCTTTTTTCGGGATGAAAGGTACCCTATGTCCTTCTCTTTACCCCCTAGAACGTGTGTGTAAAATTTCATGATGATCGGTTCAGTAGTTAAGACGTGAAGTTTAATGATTTTAATGATTACGTATTGTATCAACTTGTAAGGAAATAATGCGATATTTAAAAAAATCTTTGAATGCAGTTCGCATTAATTTTTAAAATAAAATGAACTCTTCTTTCAGTAAAATTTCCTATCTTCAATATTTAAGGTACTTTCCCTCTATGTGGCAAAGTTTTGGGACACCCTGTAGATTATTGAGCACAGTGAGTAATTTAAAGGCACGAGGCAGAAAAAAAAATAGTTTCGTGTTAAACATACATCTTTTTACTTCTACCAGCCGCGAGAAGAGTGTTATAGGTAGATAAGAACAGTAAACTTATTTTCACGTGACTTTCCTGGTAAAAAGCTCAGCATTAGAAACTTGTTCTCTCAACTTTTTTTGAGTTAAAAAACTGTTTTCATCGCTGGACGCAGTCATTTTTTGTAATAATGTCACAAAAAAAGTTCCATCAAACTATGCTGAAAATTTTTTTTCATAAAGTAGATTCCCGTAGTTTTGTTTTACATTACGTTGTCTTTTTCTCTTATTTATTTATTTACAATCATAAATCACTTATTTATTATAATACTAGCGGCCGCCCGCGGTTTCACCCGCGTGGTTCGCGTTTCCGTGGGAATGTCGGGATAAAAAGCGTCCTATATTTTAATCTACCTATAGGCTATATACTATCTGTGTGCTAAATTTGGACCAAATCCGTTCAATAGTTTTTGCGTGATTGAGGAACAAACATCCAAACCTTTAAACTTTCACATTTATAATAATAGTAGGAGGATTCCATAAATTTTTATTACTTTACTCGTATATTTATTTCATAAATGCGACCTCGTTTCCTCCATACTCTTTATTTGTAATTATCAACCTTCTTTTTAAACCTTTGTTTTCAACAATCCTTGTTTTTTTATACTTTTTTATCTATGTATGACAACATAAGGATAAGATCTTTGAGATGGAAGTAATTTTTGGAAGCGACATTGCAAAAAAAAATTACTTACACAAACTTAAATATCTCAAAATCTGCCCATGATATACTTACACTGTAAAATATTTTTTGCTCATTTTGGGGTGAGATCTTTAAGATTAAAAAGTTTATTGGTAGCGACGTCGTAAAAAAATTGACCCGCTTATTACTCTTTACCCCTTTACCTACTAGGCAAGGTTCAAAACCTAACACATTCATAGCAAAAGGGTATTTATGAGATAGAACATTAGCTATACCAGAATTCGTGAAATTTGGTGTCCACTACATATTGTACCCGAAGTTTTAATGCTACTATGCTAAGTATTTAGCTACTAATATTATACTCGTAAATGCGAAAGTTTGTGTGTGTAATGCCGGGTCCATAGCTAATTTATTAATAAAACATTCAATAAAAACACACACAAAACTTTGTTTCGGAATCATGTTTGTCTATAGACGCCGTCCACAGCGATTGCGTGGCTTGTGTAGACAAAACTCAGTGTTGCCAAGTTAGCACTAGAAAAAAGCGTCGCTTTCCTATTAGACCCGATTTACAGTGGCGAAATTTTACCATTTATAAAGAACTATCAGCCGCCCGCGACTTCGTCTGCGTAGAAAGTTTTTTGTTAACCCTCGGGAACACTACTTTTTCGGGATGAAAGGTATCCTATGTCCTTTTCTGTTCCCCTGACAAAGGGCATGTAAAATTTCATGATGATCGGTTCAGTAGTTAAGACGTGAAGGCGTAACAAACAAACAAACAAGCAAACAAATGGACTTTCCCATTTATAATGTTAGTAAGGATTTAAAAATAGAAGATCGATTTGGTATCGAAAAAATTTTCGCTGCTCCGAATCAAATTTCGAAGAATTACTTACTTTCATTCAAACTTGGCGCAGAAAACGTTAGCGAGTTGTCAAAATGACGGATGATTATATGTGACATACCCTGCCCCTCGACCCGCGCAAAATGTTTTGTAAATTTTCTATTGTGTCTATTGTGTCTCTAGTGAGTTTTATTGATGAATTAATGATAAAGATATTGTACGATAATGTTTTGTTACTTATTTCTATTTAAAAGCTGACATTTGATTAAATTAAATTTATTTTTATTTTAAATTCAATTTTATTTTTAATTCAATTTTTGTTTTTTATTCAATCTTAATTTTAATTTCGAGTTTTATTTTTATTTTAATTTTTATCTTTACTTTAATTTTATTTTATCTTATTTTACAAACAAATTATGTCATATGAAATACTGATTAATTTTTTTTTGAAATACGATAATATGTTGCACCTAATCATTATATTGCACACCAGAAATGGTTAGGTATGGCGCTCCAATAATTTATAAGACCAACATTTTGTATTACCCATATTTTGCAAATAAAACTATTTGATTTGATTTTAAAAAATACTAGAGGAATGATCTCAGAAATACTAGGTTTTTATGTCTTTTATATCCAGTCTATAATATCTACGACCTTTTTTAATCTTAATAAGAGAGCGGACACCTGAATTGCTGCCATGATTGAAAAGACAAACGGACCAAAGAGGATTTAGTGCAAAAAGGCACCACAGAGCATACTCCTCCCACCGTGTGGACGTCTTTGTGTGGTGGTGGTCTCGTGTTACCATTGTGGTGGCCATTGTGGAGGGCCACCATTGTCCGAGGTTCGCACGCACCATAGCGAACGTCTTCCACGACGATCAAACTATTTTTTGCGTTTCGTTGAAATTTGAACATTACTGTTAATATTAGATCAATAATTAATATGAAACTAAACAAAACTTTTTTGGTAGCGGTGGTGCAAAGCAAATTTTGTTTCTTTTTTTAGAAGACTCAAGATTTCATCAAACAAAACCTTTTTGGCCAATATTCGAAATAAAAAAAAAACCTCTATTTCACAAAATTTGGAGCCTCCTACGCGAAAAAAATGGCGAAAAAAGACTTCGAGAGGTTTGTCGACCTCCGTCTTTTATATTTATTAATTTATTTACAAAAAAAACTTATTGTATCATTAAAAAAGATAAACTTTCTTAAGAAAGGTTATAAAAAAATTAAAACTTTTGAAGTTTCCCCTCAACTTTGTAAGCGTTTTTAAAGTTATTTGATATTGTTTTACTAAGAAATATTAGAGGATACTAATAAAGATTATTATTAAAATTAACTTTTACTTTTTATTACACAATTAGGCAGTAGGTTTTTCCGTGATATCCCGTGATATTCTTTGATTTCATGTGGTTATGGCTTCAATATTTTACATTGTTTTACTTTTTGAGAATACAGAACTTATGCTGATAAGTTTTTTTGCACTCATTTTTCTTGTCAGCTAAAACCAACGAGCTAAAACGCGTCATAATGGGTAGTAGGGTAAAAGGATTGACGATTTAAACATGATTATCACTTATGTGAGCTAATTTGAATAATAGTTATTTGTTATACTAGAGACCAAATTAATTTGTGCTGCAAGTGCCGACTTTAACTAGCGATGTAGTCTAGAATTAACTAAAATAGATTACTGAGCACAGTGAGTGATTTAAAGGCACACGAGGCAGAACAAACTTTTGGTTTCGTCTTAAACATACATCTTTTCTGTGGTGTCAAGGAAAAAGGAGATGAGTCAATAAAAATGATTTTTTGAAAATATTTGTTCAAAACATTAATAATGTGCCAATTTATTGACTTTATCTCCTTTTACCTTGACCCCACAGTTTTCACCTCTATCAGCGAGAAAAGTGTTATATAAAATAATAGTAATTTTCACATACTTTACTTAGGTGTTTTACTATTTATTTAACTATTTACTTTTCTGGTAAATAGTTAAATTCAGCATGATAAATTTATTCTCTCAACTCTTTTGGAGTAAGACAACTATCTTCAACTGGAGGCTGGACGCACTATTTTTTTTTGTAATATTGTATCACAAAAATAGTTTAATGAAACCCTATGCCGAATTTTCCATAGAATTCTCTCAGGATTTTCCATGGTTTTCTAGAAATTGTAACGTTGTACTTGTGAAATAAATAATCACACTTTTTGACTGTAATTTACGCGCGTAGTTTTGATAAACGCATATGTGTAGAGTCTGTGAGGAAAGAAAACCGTCATGGGATTTGTGCTTGATCGCCGTTTTTGTCATGTTGTCGGCACTGTTATACGTAATTAATTAGTATACAGGCTGAAATTTTAATCATTTGGTTGTTCCACTTTCCCGTCGTGGGGTGGTTCCACTCATGATTACAAGCAACTTTTACTATGGGGTCAACACTCCTGCTCGCAAAAAAAAATCAGCTGTTCTATACATTAAGGTCGAGTAGGTACTGCACTTTTGTATGGAACAGCTGTTTTTTTTTTGCGAGCAGGAGAGTTGGCCCCATAGTAAAAGTTGCTTGTAATCATGAGTGGAACCACCCCACGGCGGGAACCAAATGATTAAAATTTGACGCTGTAGTGCGACTATCTTTACTAGATAGATTTTAGATGTCAAGTCACACTAAAACGTTACAGTGCCGTCTGCTCTTTTTGACGGTTTGCAAAAGCATTACGTTTCTACCTGACTCGCTGCAGAACTTCCTCGTTGGAGTTTGAGTCCAGGATATAAACATCATGACCACATTTCGAAAGCTTCTTTACGTTGCCTGAGATCTTAGTCCAAGGTTTAGGTATAGCCGTTTAGAAGTATAAGCCAGATGTAACACTGGAGAAGTCGCACTCAAAGGTAAGTAATAAAAATAGGTAAAGACACAACAGCTCAACACAACAAACAAAATTAACAATTATCTTAAAATTCTTTGAAATAAATTGTTTTCTAAAGTGGTTTAGTTTGGCATTCTTGATAAATGTGTGTGAAAATTATCTAGCTGGACTGACATTCTAAAAGTTCATATTATATGTGGAATTAGTTCAAATATTCATACGGATGGAAATCTCATGTGCTAGATAGAACTTTTTCATCGGAAAAATTTGCTGCAGTTTTCTGATCTATGCAAGTTTAGAACGTTACTACCTACATCTAATAAGTTCCATTAGCTATTGACGACTACTTTTCACTTTTTTATGTAATGCCATAGGTAGCTGAAAGATCCTACAGATCTGAAATAAAGATATATATTTCTCTACTAGCTGATGCCCGCGACTTCGTACGCGTGGACTTTATGACTTCGATGTAAGCATATAAATGAACTAAAGTAGTTACATAAGAAAATACTTGTAGCAGTGTTATGGTGTCATTTTTATATTTTGTATAGTTTAGCTGGACCATCATAGTTTTGCATCAGGTGTTCCAGATCTTCGATTTTTATACCTCAACAGAAAATGCTCATCAGGCTGAACAACTTTTGCTAAGGTGTCATTTTAATATTCCTTATAGTTAAGTTGGATCATTATGGTTCTGCGTCAGGTGTTCCATTTTCCAAAATCAATTATATACTAATAAATTATACCCTAAGTTATTTTCAGGCTTAACAGCTATATAACAAAAAAAGTTTCATTCAAATCCGTTCAGTATTTCCGGAGATAAGCGTGTTCAAACAGACAAACAAACAGACACACAAACAGACAAACAAACAGACAAACAGACACACTTTTTTTTCAAATTCTTACTCTATTAGTGTGTCTCCCTCCATCGCCCCAGATTTTTTTTAAATATACTAATGTACAGACACACTTTTTTTACTGTTTTATTATATGTATGGATATGGATATCTTTTTCCAGACACGTATTGAACCAGAAACACGATTCAGTGATTTTGTCTTGATACATTTTAATTTCGAAAATACCTCTTAAAAATTCTTAAGTTTGAAATTACTTAGAAACAACGTTAGGTGTTTAAATTGAAATTGCTTTGAATAATGTGTATCATTAATATTCACAATCGTGTAGAAGCATTTCTCTTTAATCACTATCTTTATTTACTACGAACTGATTTCGTGATTTTTTCGCCCAATCTGCCAAATCGGTCTCGCTCTGGCGCGCGACGTTTTATCATTGCTATCTTTCTTTATGCTTACAAACTTTAAAAAACCAATAAAAAAATCCAGCCTATATCTACACAAAAAAGGCAAAAATTTCAATTTCTTCAAAAAAACAAACAAAGAAGCATTTTTCAGGTTTTATTGTAATAGACTTTTGTAAAGCTAACTTTTGCCACAATTTGAGCCTAAACAGAGCAGTCTAGGTCCCATTGGTTGCGGAGACTTAGCTAGTCAAAGATGATTTTTTTTCCACTTTTGAAAGAATAGGCATGATGACAATTTTTTATTTTATGTTACATAAATTACCTCTCAAAAATAGAAACATTGGTAAAATAATTATTTCGTTAGCATGAAAACTGCCCGAGATAGCACAGTTTGAAATGCACAAAATTGGACTCACCCGAAAACGCTCCATACTAACGGCTACTCAGTTATGACGTCACGCTTGAGTAGTTTGTATGCATGTATGTATGTTCGGCAGCTATATTAAATATTGTGTTTATCAAAATGGTTTCTTAGACAAAATTGGTATAAATTTTCCGGATTAATTAAATGTATTATTTATTTTAACAAATTTTATACTTTTTAAATGGACTTGTCCACCCAACTTTGAAGAGTCATAAAACAAATAATACGCAATTTATAAAACCAAGAGGTATACAGGCTACTCTAAAAGTTTAATATGTTTACGATTTTTATTAGTATTTAGTTATTTTGTTCATTAGTCATCATCCCTATTGCCTATCTTTGACTAGATGTGTCTTTGCCACCAATGGTTCTAGACTACTCAGATTTGGCTTAAAATGTAACTAATTTAGTAAGCTTTATAAAAGTACTGAACCAATGAACCAAGTAGAATAAGAGAATAAGAGTATCTTTATTTGCTAAAACATGGTATACAAATTTTAAACTTTTAGATTTTTGCATTCACAATGCTATTTTTATATTAAGATGAATAAATAATGAAAAAATATTAGAAAAAATCGACTCACGAGATCAATTTTTTCCATTTCTTGAAAAAAGAGCTCCAAAAAATTATGCGGAAATTCTTGAACCAAGTCGGCTAAAAATTTTTGAAGTTTTTGACAAATTTTGGAAAATCTTTAAAAGTTTCCAACCGTATTTCGGAATTAAAATTGCACTTTAAAGCCCTCCGGCAGATACGCACATTTTGACATAAAGTTCATCCGCGTACCTCTCATATCTGCGAAACTACACGCAACACAATTGACAACATTTCAAAATATTTAGGTAGGTACATGTTTTTATGAATATAATGAAAATTGATCGTTTTTTAGGCAACACATATTTTTTCTTTTCCATTTATTTTCATACATTACTAAGATATTAATTAATAGAAAAAATTGTTTAAAAACAAAAAAACCGACTTCAAAAAACCTGAAAATAAAAACAAAATTAGCTTCAAAATTAAATACCCCTAAAAAGCAAGAAATAATTTTCAAATCATTAGATACGCATATCATTGTAATTAAACACGTATAATGAAGTCGGGTGGGGCTTCTCGAATAAAAAAAGAAGTTGTTCTCTAGCCCCACCCGACTTCATTATACGTGTTTAATTACAATACAATGATATGCGTATCTAATAATTTGAAAATTATTTCTTGCTTTTTAGGGGTATTTAATTTTGAAGCTAATTTTGTTTTTATTTTCAGGTTTTTTGAAGTCGGTTTTTTTGTTTTTAAACAATTTTTTAATTTTTTCTTTTCAGTGTAAGTATTCTGTATTAGGTAGTTTTAGCTTTTACCCAAAGTATGTATATTATGTAAATGTAAGCGATGATGTTATGTATTTTTTTTATATTTCACACTTTTGCGTGGTGTAATCAGGCGCGGTCGCAGCCTGAAATTTTGGAGGGGGTCACTAATAAATAATAATACAATTGCTTTTTTTTATTTTGTAAATTTATAGAAGCAGTGCCGGTTTAAGCACTACCAGCGCCCTGGGCGATATTTCTACGGGGCGCCCCCTATATGCGATTCCAAGATTTTCAATTTTGCCTGTTAGTTAAAAAACGCCCGGCCGCGCAGCGCGTTTTTTTAGTCAGTTTCAACTACTAATCTTGTAACCTTGCTTGTTTATAGCAAAAAATGGCCGCACAGCGCAGTTTTTAGTCAGTTTCATCTTCCAATTTTGCTTATTACAGAAAAGAAAACCGCGCAGCGCGATTTTTAGTCAGTTTCATCTACTAATCCTGCTTGTTTATATTAAAAAAATGGCCGCGCAGTGCGTTTTTTTGTCAGTTTCATTCGTCGCTTCGTCGCTCATCGCCAGGCACGATTGATAGTCGACCGGTGGTCGGGCGTTTTCGGCGCCCACAGACCACACAACAAGTACTTACCGGCGCCCCACACACGAGGGCGCCCAGTGCAGTCGCACCGCTTGCATCGCCCTACTGTCGGTACTTTATAGAAGATTTTTCTATTTGACGTGTACGATTTTGGGGGGGGGGGGTCATCCTCCTCTTTCAAACAAAAAAAAATCATCTAAATCGGTACATAAACAAAGAAGATATGGTCGATCATCCGTATAAATTCATAAAATTGTAGCGAAAACGACAGTATTTTCAAGTTTTCCTGAAAAATACTGAACCGATTTCAAAATTTCAAAAAATGGGACCAACTTGGGAACAAACCTGATCTAATAACGTTTGAATTGAATGGAACGGGTGGTAGGAAAATATAAACGATTCAAAAGTACTTAATAATTAAGTTTATTTGAATAAAGCTTATTTGACTTTGACTTTGAATTATTTCAATCGGTTCAGCCGTCTTCGAGTAATCGGTGGACATACATAAAAAAAAATATAAAAAAAATCATACATACAGCCGAACAGAGAACCTCCTCCTTTTTGGAAGTCGGTTAAAAATGGTTTCGGCAATAGAAAATGGCAACTAATTTTAGTACTTTCTCAAAATGAAATGTTGTCAATTTCAAAAATCGGGGCACTATACCCGATCACGAAAACAAACATTTTCAATGTTAAAAACAGTAAAATGTTTTATGGGCTTTTGCAGGAAGAAAACGGTTGAATGAAACTTTATTAAGTTTTTTTTATCCCAATTCAATGTTTTTTTTTATCCCAATTCTATTTTTAAAAACTTACCTAGTACTAGGTAATTGCAAAGTGCCATCATCACACTGGATCATTTAAAGGCGGAAAAGGGGGGATGTCACCCCTTTCACCCTTATACTGCACCCTCCCCCCAGTATCATCCCCCCAATATAAAAAAAAATAAAAAAAAAATTAAAATTTAAACTGTTTATTTTAATTAAATTTTTTAATACAAATTATATACATTTGCAGGCAAATCTTAAAATTAAAGATTGTGAGGCCCTAGTTACCCTTTTATTGTTTAGTTAGGTTGGAATTTGGATGTGGATCCGACCTTTTATATAGGAATTGATCTTTTAAATAATACTTTTTCAATATATTTTTAATTTGCATGGTATTTTTATCTTTGATTTTTTCTACAAAAATTTTTGGTAGTTCATTTAATATTTTGGGAAGGTTACACATCCATACTCTTTTACCATAGTTGTTGGTACATCTAGGTGTTTCATACATGGTAAGATGTTGCAATGTACGCAGAGAAGTTGGTCTTGTTTTGGTTTTTAACAATTTGATATTTTGACTATTTTCTACAACAATTGCAAATTTAGCTTTATCGAAGACATTCATCACATTACAATATTGGAACAGTTGATCATAATTATCTTTAAATTTATATTTAATATCTGTTTCATTTTTGTTGATCCCAGTTTCAGTTAAAAATTTATTAAGTAACTGTTTTTTTTCCGCCCTGGAATATGTTTTTCTTTTTTTTAACCGGTACAGCTGCAATGTAATAATATACAGAATGTCCCATAACTTTGTCATACGAAGGGAAAGTAGGAGATTTTACAGAAAGAAGACTTCAGTTTGTTTTTAAAAATAATTGGAACAGCATTCAAAGATTTAAAAAATCGCATACGATTCGTACATTCATACAATACGTAATAATAAAAATTTAAATGATAAATTTAATTTTCTTTCTATTGTTTAAGATGATATTGAATTGTTTAAAAAAATAATCCTAGCGTACTCGCTAGGTTTTTTTTTAAAGTAAGATTGTTTTTTTTTCATATCTGATGGGTTCAATTTCTGGATAGACAGCGATTTTTCAAAATTTTCTAAAAAAATCCAAAATGCATCCACTTATTAAAATGATCTAAGGGTTCAGTTCAGGTTCGCCCTGCCATAGGAAGGATATCCCTCGATCACCAAACGTCGTATTTTTGACCTAGCACACTTTGCCGCTGCTTAATATAACAACGTGTTGCAAAATAACCCCATGCCGAATATGGATGGGGAATTAGGGACCATTAAACTGAACAACTTTTACAATGGGACCAACTCTGAAATCGCGAAAAAAAAACAGGTGTTTCATACATTTTGATATTTTCGTTATTATTTTTTGTATGAAATAGCTGAGTTTTTTTTCGTGATTTCAGAGTTGGTCCTTTATTTAAAGTTGTTCAGTTTGATGGTACCATCTATCAAATTCGGCATAAGGGGTTATTTTATTTCTTTAAACCTCAATTCGTGATAATTTGTGTTTAGCTTTATCTTTTCTATTATGTTGCACATAATATCTACAAATATTTTTTTTTTTTCATAAAATGCAAAATTCAAAAATAATTTATTCAGTCTAGGCTGTTACAAGCACTTGTGAATGTCATAGAAGCTACGCCATCGGTTCGCAAACCCTAAGCGGGAGACCTTGTAACGAGAAGAACCGGCAAGAAACTCGTCAAGGGCTGCTTTTTTCTCCCTGTATATTTCATACAGAGTCGTCAACATTGAAAAATGAGCTCCACATTTAAAGTGAGGTCATTTTCCATCACAATAATTAACAAAAGTTTGCACACAATGGGTAGGTAGGTTGAAATTAAATACCTACTACATATCGGATAGGTAATAGGGAATATGCATCAATTTTTTTTTAAATCTTAATCAAAAGTATAATGCGTGAGAAAATTAACTGTAATATTAAAACTTTTCTCTTGCGTTTTTTTCTCGTGATATAGTTACTTGAAGTTAGCGCGGAGCAGCACCCGCCGAAAACGCTCCATACAAAATGGTGACGTCACACATCACGTTTCAGGTGTGTTTCGACGCGTTTAATATGGAGTTAGCCAATAATCTTCAATTATCTCCCTAAATTTTGCGTTTAAGTAAATATGTGTCATACAAAATATTGTTTCTTATTCGATATTCTATCTGACTGTAAAGTGCATTATATCCGAAAATGAAAACAAAAAATCGTTATTTTCCCCGGATTTCATCGTGTGATAAAACTAAAATAATACATTTTTTTTATTTTTTTTCCTGTTCCATCATGTTTTTATACGTGTCCGCAGCGATCAAGCTCAAATTCATCAAAATCGGTGACTTATGCATATTCCCTATTGTGAGAGTAAATAACTTTCAACTAGTTAGGAAATCGCTCTGTCTGCTACTCGAAAGTGCACCTAAGTAGGCAAAATTTACTAAAAAACACATAAAAATGGGTAATGTTCTTAGCAAAAAGCCAATTCTCTTTTTTTTGTGTTATTAACTTATTTTTTTCTAATATTCATTTATGTGTATTTAACATGAAATTAAAACAATGCTAACTGAAATCAGTTCTACGAACATATGCGAACTTAATGAATTAAGATTTTTCCTAGATTATGGATTGAAATAAGGATTAATAAAATGCTTAACGTTTCAAAACCCTTTTTCGAAAGTTTTCCACATTTTTTGTATAAGTAATATCAATTACTTTTCTTATCAAAAATTTGAAAAATAAAGTAATAAAATTATTACTTTTCTTAGATTTGATATTATTGATACCTATCACAATGAATACCATGCAAAATGCATAATGTTTTTTTCAAACACTTTGGTATAAAATATTTTTATCTAACATTAGACTGTGGGTAGAAGATACTATTATGTATTCTGTGGTAGAAGCTTAGTGGAATCAAATTAGGCAGTTAAGTCTATCTGCCAGATAGTTGGCTGCGCGCCAGACTAGCTCGGTAGTTCGGTGCTTATTGTTTACTAAAACGGGGATGGGTTCAATTGTTTGAATCTTAAAACTTTGAATGGGTGATGTGACAATTCATTATTTTTAGCACGTGTGTTTAAAAAAAAATGTGAAATAATGGAATAGAGTATTTTAAGTGGTTAGGTTTTGTTAGAACACACAAATTTATTTTCCCTTACCCTCGGTTCTTAAATTTATTATTTGTATGATGTATATTTAAATAAGTAAAATTTACTTCAATACTTAATTGAATGAATTTATTTAATAAATGGATCTCCTTCTCTTCAAAGTAATATCTATTTAATGGCCATAATGGTGCCTAACGTCTTATTGTTTTGTGCTCAGGTAGGCCGTCCGTCCCTACAATGGGACTTTATGCACTCTCACGCAAAACGGCGGATGTGGAAATTAATACCTCCTGAAGGAAGCCATGGAGACGAGGCGGAGGCCAAACGAAATAAAGTGCGAGTGCAATGAGAGAGGAATTACGCGCCAATCCACCTGTCGTAATGTTGCACTACGGATAATGCGGACCCCCCTCCCCCGCGCCCCCCACGACCGCGGACCTATTCATTTCTTACAATTAATCAAAATTAAATCAGCCGCCACGATACCGATCCATTGTCAAACCTAAAGCTCGCGTTTACGGTCTCGATTTGTACGGCCGCGTTCTAAGTAGGCGTGTCCGTCGCGAAGAAATCTGGCCAATAGAGTGCGGTAACAAAATATCCGTATTGGCTATTAGTAGGCCCCGCCCGCGCGGGAAGGGGGGGACGGCGCGCGCGCTTAAATGCCGTAAACCTAGGGGCATTTGATGGCGCTTACATCATTATCGCTCGAACTGTATGAAAAGTTGCTCAGTACTGAAAGGTCGGTGTGTGGAGGCGAGGGGTTGCGTTTACGACGGTGCTGGCTCGAGCGCCCTCGACCGCCTCAAGGGGGGCTCCTCATTTTTACAAGGCGACGGGCGGCGCCGCGACCAGAAGCGCTCCGGTCGCCGCGGCGAGTGCTCGTGTCGACATCACGAATTTGAGCAATTTTCCGCGATTTCGGCCCAAGCTCGGAAAACTCTTTGATTTTTTTACGGTTTTTCAAATCGGCCCTAAACACGTAGCCTAATTTTCAATAAAAATATTAGTACTTAAAATATAATAGACGTAAACGAGTGCTAACAAAGTTATTTAAACTTTATAAAAGTGTATTTATTAAGTTTAGGCTAAATAAACTGAAAAATAAAATATACCTAGCTGTGTAAAATAAAATGGAAGATGTTCAAGCGTAACTCCAAAGAAGACACAAAGTAATGTAAAGTAAGGCCGAGAACACACTTACAAAATGCAAGCAATGAGTGCGAATGCGAGCGCACCGCGAGCGCCGCAGCGGTCGCCGTTCGCAATCCAAGAGCTGTTGGGGCTATCGGACAGCAGAGAGCCGCGGGAGAGGTACTTCGAGGGTCGCGATGACCGTGTGCTCAACCTGTCGGAGCGGGACCGGGCGTACGCGCCGCAGTTCCCGCTGCCGGCGTCGATGGCGAGCCGCGTGGCATACGCCGCCGCTTTCAACGCACAAGCTGCGGTTGCTGCTGCGTTTTTACCCGGACCGCCTCTACTGCACCCACCGCCTGGTGAGTACCTAGCCTTAAGATAGACGAAACGTTCATCAAACCGATTCTATTTGGCATGGAATGGAATTCCCTGCCATCTGTGTTTCCGAGCGCATACAACCTGACTCTATTCAAGGCCAGAGTGAATAAGCACCTTCTGGGCAAGCTCGCTCCATCGTAGATCCTGTCTTTGCTTTTGGGCTAGACTGGGGTCAAGAGCAAACCCATTAACTATAGAAAAAATACTATTAATAACTTCTTTAATAAAAGAAACACAAAGCGAACTCTACACTATAATAAAAACACCAGAGAACTCTATCTCAAAATCTAAAGAAAAGTCAAAACTTTAAATAATACGCAATGTTGTAGTGGTTTCGGAATAAAAAAATCTATCTATCTTGGATTACCTACTTCTAAAATCTCTTATTAGAAAACTTAGCCTGTCTAGTTCGAAGGATAATACATTGAACAGCTTGATGAATCAACAAAGCTCTTAACTTTGCCACTTATTAAGACATAAAGTGAGGCTTAAGCAAATTAAGTGTTAGAGCTTCTAAAGGGTTATTGTGCGACTTAAAACAAGTCTGCCGCGGTGGCAGACGGGGCATTGTGCGGTTCAATTGGGTTTTTAACTCTATAATTAGCTGTTTGCGAGAGACAATGCTTTGAGCGCGCCGCCGGCTCCAGTTACACGCCCGCAGCAAGCCAGTGTGCACAAAGCTTAATGTTTTACACATTATAATAATAAATTGAACTCATAAAGCAAATTAAAGAATTCATAAGCATAATATGAATTTGACAAATTATGAAATGAAGTTTTGAGTCAAATCTAATGCAAAAATTATCATTTTATACAAAGATCAGATATAGGTAATATTGATTATAAATATTTTAATACTGAAAGGTTGTATCTATTAAAAACATCAAATTAATAAGCACTCAAATATATTCTTAAAATTTTAAAAGTTGCTCTTAGGAGCCTATTAAAATTGTGATAAAAAATTGCTGAAAATAAAAATAATACCTACCATTTTGGTTAGTTAAAAGGTTCAGTCCGTGTTTAAATCAATTAAAATTTTTGTATTGCATTATTATATTGAAAACATCAAAATTTTAAATTAATTTGATCATTCACAGCTGTATTATTAAAAGGACAAATGAAAAAATAATGTCGGACAATTTTTTTCAAACTGTAGGTATGTTTGTTTAGACACGGTGGTTTGGTTATTTGGATGTTTGAGAAATGGTATTGCTCCACAGAGAGCTTTTATTAGAGACAAATAACATAAATTAAGTACCTATTATATTAAGAAATTTATTGAATACTTCAAAAAACTAATAAATTTAATTTCCTAGTTGGTAGGAAGCGTAATGAAAATGTTAATTAGATTTTTCTAAAATAAGTTCTTGCCTCTACCTACCTATTAGAAATATCTAGTGAATAATCCAGTATTTTTTTTAAGTCTAAGAACCAAAAATTCGTTAAAGTCTAATAAGATATTATTATTTATAAAGTCTGATTAATTGAAATGTATTCCTAGACTCAGAACTTAATTAAAACTTAAAACAAAGTAATTTAATAGGAAAATAAATAAGTTACCTAGAAAAACATAGTACTTATTCACTTAATAATTCCGTAAAAACATTTATTTACATTTTCATTCGGCAAATCATTGTTATTAAAAAAATCAAATGGAATATTAATATTTTCTTCAGAGAGACTAATAGGTACCTACCTACGTTCTTAGGCCTAGGTCCTACATAACCTGTTGTATTATACCTTGCAGTGCAGTTTTAAAATCTGTGCAATTATAATAATGTTAAATATCGCCCCGCTTCCTTTACGATGAACAAGGTGTAAACCTTGTATTAAAAATGCATAGACGCCTTCAAATTAAAATGTAGTTGTGTACTTATTTATAATTGCTAGAATCCAGCGGACGGCAATTCACCACACTGCCGGTTTCTGATTTCTGATATTTCTGATATTTAGCTACTTTAGAATCGGACCAATGTATTATGATTATGATGTCCAGTATTTTTGTTTGGTCATAAGTTACTAAGCTCACAACTAAGTTCACTTAAGTTTATCAAGTTTCAAATAGCATCGAATCTTCAGAGTTTATTGAAAAATTGAACAGAATTCGTAGCTATGAAATATCTAAAAGATACTCAAAAACCCAGAAACCTGAGTAACTGGTCTCTACATAAGCATAGCTGATTACGGTTCTGGTACAAGTAGTCGAAGCATGTGTAGAGTGCAAATCGATGGCGTGGCGCAGCCGGCGCGGCGCGGCGCGAGACAAAGCGGCGAGCTCCCGCCGCGCGGCCAGGCCGCGGCCATTGTTACCTACTGGCGCACTGCATATGTACCTACTGCCAAACTGACATGCAATTATGACGTCACTAGTTTCCGCCCGCGACTTCGTACGCTTGAAAATTCCGAAAATCCTTTTACTGGGATAAAAAGTATCCTATGTTTTAATCCAGGTTATAAACTAACTGTGTGTCAAATTTAATCCAAATCTGTTCAGCCGTTTTTGCGTGATTGAGGAACAATCATCCTAACCCACAAAATTTCACATTTATAATATTACTAGCGGCCGCCCGCGACTTCGTCTGCGTGGAATGGTTTTTTGTTATCCCTCGGGAACAATACTTTTTTTCGGGATGAAAGGTACCCTATGTCCTTCTCTGTACCCCTGACAACGTGTATACAAAATTTAATGATGATCGGTTCAGTAGTTAAGACGTGAAGACGTAACAAACAAACAAACAAATAAACAAACAAACGGACTTTCGCATTTATAATATTAGTAAGGATTAGTAGGATTTTTGTGCTCGATATGTCTATCAAACTAGGTAGTCCAGTCAGTACTGGCACTCATGTATGGCGAGGTCAAAATTTGTCATTAGATGAATTCACTTGGAACATATGTAGCTTAGGTAAAACTGAGCTGATTTAGCCCGGTAGCCATCAGCCACCCCTTGGCAGGTAGGGAGGGGTGGCATTTAAAGATTCACGCCGCCGCACTTCAGAAAAAAAATCATATCTCCTTCAATATACCTACCACCTCGAGTGTGATATCATTTTATAATGAATTAGAGATGATGAATTCATGTTTAAAACTTTTAATGTACAGTGTCATAGAAAAAAGGTAAAATATTGACGATAGTTTAAAAAAAAAATTGCTATTTTTTTATTCAACAGTCAGTATCTGTAAAAATACAAATTTTTTGCAATGAAATTTTTTTTTATCTTATAGTACATTTATTCAGCTTTTGAAAAATATATACTTTATGTATAGGTATCGTTCAATGTATATCTGAAAAAAAATCGAACATGGTATGCGACGCTGTTTCCAAGCGAAGCGTCTATAATTAATAAGTTAAGTACCTAGGTATAAGTTGTTTTTTTCAATTAAAATATGATAAATCTAAGATGTGTTTTTTATTTTTGGTACAATAATGACACCCTTTCATTTTCATATACATTTTGCAATTCCCGGGAATTCCCAGGAATCGGGTATTTTCGACATTTTGGTACCATAGACGAAGTTGTTTAGTTTGATGGTCCCTTCTATCGTATTCGGAATTATGAGTTTTTTTTGTAACACCCTGTATATCAAAATAAGAGAATTAAAAAATAATTTTGTTAATGATTTTCTTTTTTGGTGTTAAATAAAAAACACTGCAAGCATTCGTTTGTTACGAAATACTTAAAATATTGATAATGATTTATGGACAAAAATTAAAAAGAACGTTTATATATTTAAATAAAAATATTTAATTTTCTTTTACTTTTACCTTCAATATCTTCATTGCTTTTGATTTCCCAGGTATGCAAAAACTATCCTGATGGTGGGCAGAATATGGAGGTGCTGGCTTAGTCAAGGGTCTTTTAATACTTGTCGTATTAGTTGTCTCTAAAAGCTTTTGTTTTTTCTCTCTGCTACAATTTACGGTCACAATGTCATTGATATTTTCTTGTTTAAATGTAAAACGAAACGCTTAAATAATATTATAGTTATTAAACTTTTTAACCGCAATATAAACTCCCGTCGTTCCGGGTATCCTGGCACATATTTTTCGGGATCGGGTTTAAAAAACATCCCGGTAATTCCCAGAAATGGGAACCCAGGAACGCAACCCTAATCACAGTCCAATTTTCATATAAACGAGGTAACTTTGAAGCTTTTGTTCTTCGTCAGGGATTGAACAAGGTGTGGTCTGATGATGGTTATCCAAAGAGTGAATGGAGGAGGTCAAGATTGCTTAAGAAACCCAACGGACCAGAAGAGTCGTTTACACTAGAGACCGTCTGGAGCTTTTAGTGTTACATTCATTTTCCATACTTCTTAATTTTCATTTGATATTTTTTTAAGTTCAACCCTGAGCTAAACCGCTCATCTAATCTGTTAGGTTTTTTAGCATAATGAGCCTCCGTCATTCATTCTTTAATTTGCCATCATCAGCACACACCTCCTTCAATCCTGGGCAGAGAACCAAAGCTGTAGGTTTACCCCGTTTGTTCGAAAATTGGTCTGTGATTTAATTTTTCTGCTCACGAGTGTACAAAAAATACTCAATGGAAAATATTTTAATTTCTACGGTATATTTATATGCCTAGGTCCTTAAGGAACCTATCTATTAAAACTTTAAAAAATTTTGCACTTTAGTTTTAATGTGATAAGACATTTTCCTCCCTGACCGTTCTCAGATCTAATTTTTTGACGTCACGACGCTTCGTCGTTTTATGACTTTCTTATACATAGATCAAGTCTGTCTATTTTTTTATATAGTCTTTATGACTCTCACAAAAAGATCTAAGTATGTATCAGACCGTAAGATAGTTGAGAGAGACTTTATGACCGTAAGAACATAAGCGGCAGTCGAACGCAAAGTTAAGTTTGTATTCCATACATGTTGTATGAAAAAACCAACTTAACTTGCAATCGCAGACATCTGGAAACACCGTCGCATACCATGTTAGATTTTTTTTCAGATGGAAATTGTATGATAACTATATATAAAGTTTGTATTAGTTTAAAGCTGAATAAATGTTCTTTAAGGTAGTATTTTTTCCTTTGCATAAAATTAGCATTTTAAAAGATACCCGACTGTTGAACAAAAACAATTGTAAACCGATTTTTGACACTTTAGTCAACATATTTTTTTTTCAATGAAACTATACATTAAATGTCCCAAAAATAAATTCCTCATGCCTGCTACAAAAAGAACTAAATATGCATCAAAACATAAAATAGTTAAAAGAGACTATAAGATCGTAAGACCATAAGCGGCAGCCGAACGCAAAGTTAAGTTTGTACTCTATACATTTTGTATGAAAAAACCAACTTAACTTTCAATCGCGGATGTTTGGAAACAGCGTCGCATACCATGTTCGATTTTTTTTCAGATAGACATTCAAAGATAACTATATATAAAGTATATATTTTTAAAAAGCTGAATAAATGTACTTTAAGATAAAATTTTCTTTCATTGCACAAAATGATTATTTTTAATAGATACTGACTGTTGAATAAAAAAATAGTAAACTTATTTTTAAACTATCGTCAATATTTTACCTTTTTTCTATGACATTGTACATTTAAAGTTTTAAAAATGAATTCCTCATCCTTGATTCATCATAAAATGATATCACACTCGAGGTGGTAGGTAGTATATTGAAGGAGATATGACTTTTTTTCTGAAGTGCGGCGGTGTGAAACTTTAAATGCCACCCCCCCCTACCTGCCAAGGGGGGGCTGATGGCTACCGGGCTGAATCAGCTCAGTTTTACCTAGGGTACATATGTGTTAAGTGAATTCATCTAATGACAAATGTTGACCTTCTGCCACTAATTCCCCAACTAAGGCTCAGTGAGCTATAGACCTCGCGTGTCTGATTTACTTGGTGCTTAAAGTCTATCAAACTGCTTAGCAGATAATGTACGTACTATTAATGTCTATTTACTAGCTTGACTATTTTCTTAGCAGTTTGTTTTGGTTAATATATGTAAATCAAAGTTTATTAAATGTACATTCTTACTAATTATTGTTGTACTAGCTTCCGCCCGCGACTTATTCCGCGTGGACATTCGGAAAATCCCTAGGAAATCTTTGATCAACAAAAAAAGTATCCTAAGTTTTATAATCCAGGCTATAAACTAAGTAAGTATTTCTAAAAATCCAGACATCCTAAGTTTCACATCTATACATAAAATCAATTTCTAAATGTTTCTGCGTGAATGACGCAAACACTGCTTAACGGATTTTGAAGTTTTCAAATTTGTTAGCTTGTGGTCCAACTTAAAACCTAAGCCATGTTTCATGTTATTCGGGTGAATACTTAGAACCAGAGAAACAGCTTGAACTCTCCGTACTACTAGCTTTCATACACTAATTTTTAAACTGGATGTCACATTTTTTTAAAGAGAGACTAGTTTTTTATAATATTAGTACGAAAGTAGATACCAAGTTACATAACAGTGATTGTTTGTCAAAATTCTGATCAAAAGAGCAAAAGCTTGCTATTACATTGAACTAAGTCAAATAATATTTTGATGTTTTATGTCGATGATTTTATTTAAATAAGAAAGCTTGTCTCTATATTTTAATTAATCATACATTAATACAATCTCCCTATTCGAAATTAAAATATTCTTAGGTAGTGGATTTACTAGAAAATATAAAATAATTATAATAAGCATGCGTTTTTGTAATTAGTATTTCATCCGTTATTTTTAACAAAAAAATATTATGAAGGTTTATAATAAAACCTAGAAAGGTCTACAGAAAAATAAAATCTAGGTAGAGTTTAGAATAGTTTGGTTAAATAAAAGCAAAAAATAAACTTTTTGTGGTTGCTTAGTTTTACATTTAACTGGCTATTTGAAATCGTATAAAATATTATCAATAATTATATTAAAATGCAGCATAGATTTAATATTTATAGGCCTACGTAGAGCACATACAAGTTTACCTTTTTAATTTTTAGACAAAAAATCTTTCATGTCGTTTTGAAATTTCCATTTTGATTGAAGAGTTGAAAGAAATTTTTTCATGTTCCATAAAAACATCTTCTTAAATTATTTTCTTACCAAGAAAGTGATCTTTTATATAAGTTTGTGTGAACACAGATCTCATCTTTACGTATTCGATAGAATATTTTTCCAACTGATGTAATTTGATTATTTAAGCTGATGTATTTATTAAAACAAAAAAGTTATACAGTTTTGTGTGTTGGTAGAAGTCGGTAATTTCATAAATTAAAACCTAAGTATACTAATATTTTTAATTAGTAACCACTTCATTGTACCTAATGTTCGTCAGAAACGATTTGCCGACGGCTATTTAGAATGTGAAAGTGAATGTATGTAAAAAAAAAATATTACGAATATGGACAGTAAAAACAATATTTGTCTATTTATTTTTACTCTCCATAATCGTTTTAATATTTGTTTGTACGTCATATTTATATGGCACCGACGATTAGGCATAAATAATACGCTATTTTTGTCAAAATAAGGGTATGTTCCTTGGTAATCACAGAAATAAGTACGTATGGACCGTCGGCCAAGGTGCTCATTTTCAATCTATCGCATATTTTGACCAGACCACATTGATAAGATAGCCATTAGTTTGGTGTTATCAAATATTGTCGTCTGGGTTGCGAAGTAGGAAGCTTCTGGGAGATATGCCCTGAACATATGGCCGCCATACAATGATCTCCAATCGCAAAAAATAATCGATCGAATATATATTGATATAAATGTTGAACATGGTCGTAGGTGGCATCATTACAAACATGTTAGACATCACCTTGGTTAGGTTTTTAGGAAGCATGCGCGCGGCCAGGGCAGAAACATAGAGACATTTTTTCCAAAAAATAATATTGGCATGTCTATGTAAATGGTGAACAGAGTCGTGGGTAGCATCGTTACCTGAACTATTTTTTGTGTTTTGATATCGATCGAATAAGGAACAAGGATCACAAGAGCATATATGTGAAATGTACTTACCTGCCCTGACCTCCTAGACGCTTCCTGAAAGCGACGCAAGACTGTGGTTTTATATACGCCTGGCTGGGACCTGCCCCACCCCTGAATGTAATTAATTATTCATTCATAGCATCTTTTCGATGCTACCCACGACTCTGTTCACCATTTACATAAATATCCGATCGATATTTTTTTAGCGATGGGTGACCATGTTCAGGGTGGCATATCTCCCAGAAGCTTCCAACTTCGCAACCCAGATGATGATATTTGATAACACTAAGCGAATGGCTATCTCGCGAATTTGGTCTGGTGCTAATATGCGATAGATCGAAAATGACCCTGGTTGGCCGACGGTCCACGTAAGTTTTTGTATTATAGAACTATTTAAAAATCTTTAAAAGTAAAAATTATTTGGAATATTAAAAATTCATTGTTTTACAAAGTGTTGTGTGTGATACTATTGCTCAAAAGTTTTTAAGCTTTGTAATTCTCAATTCTACGTGCCAAAATGACGTAACACCTCCAAAAATAGACATCTTCACCTAAAAGACCCCTAAAACAAAACTCTTACACAAAAATCATTCCATAACCCCACAAACGAACAATGAGGACCATCACTCCGTTATTCCGTCCTCATCGAGACCTAACCCTGCTCACACGCGCCGTCACCTCGCACCAAAACGCCTAAAACAGCAATGAATGCTCGAAAAAACCTCACACCTACTTAAATGGGCCTTTGTGGGCCATAATGAGCGCAGATAAAGACTGATGAGTGTGAATGAGACCCTCACAAAAGCACTGGTCACTTAAGAAAAAAGAAAAATACTTCTTTTTATCGCATTGTCTTGTCGAGCTTTGACAGGGATTTGCAAATACATTTTAGAAATTGGAACCTGATAGTCTTTTGTTTTTATGGAGTGAAGCAGAAGCTCGAAAGAAATTTATGAAAATATTATCATGAAATGACGCGCTGCTATCTTTGTAAGTACACGTGTAAGATTTGTTACACAAGAGACCAAAGTCAATTAGTGCTGCGAGTGCTGACTTTAAATCAAGAACTAGCAAAGTAGTCTAGAATAGACTATTGAGAATAGGGAGTGATTTAAAGGCATAAAAAAAATTGGTCTTTTGTTAAACATACAATTTTTCATCTCTACCAGCGAGAAAAGTGTATTAGGTAAGAATAGTTATTTTCACGTGACTTTCTGGTAAAAAGCTAAATTCAGCATCAGAAACTTGATCTCTGAATCCTTTTGGAGTTAGACAATTATATTTATCACTGGATGTAGGTAAATAATCATTTTTTGTTATACTACTTATATCAGAAAAATAGATCGATCAAACCTATGCTGAAAATATTATATTCGTATTTATATAGTGAAGAGTAAATTCAATTCCCGTCGTTTTGTTTTACATAACGTTGTATTTTTCTTTTATTTATTAATAGCTCATCTTATTTATTTGTTTACAATCCTAAAACACTAATATGTTAATATTTTTCATAATACATAATCATTCTATCTATCCTATTCTCACATAGCAATTTTAAGGTCTTATCCTTGTCACTCTATTTCATTTTTTTTTAAAGATGGTGTTAGAAAATAAAAAAGCACTTTGCCTCACGCTCGCAGCAAAAGTTTATTTTGCTGTGAGTTTTTACGCGCCAAAAGCGCCCTTTTCGTGCTGGAGAGGAGAAATAGTTATTTGTTGTACAAGTGACCAAAATCAAATTGTGCTGCGAGTGCCGACTTTAAATCACGAACTAGCGAAGTAGTCTAGAATTGAATCACGAGCGTAGCGAGTGATTCTAATATAGACTACTGAGCACAGTGAGTGATTTAAAGGCACGAGGCAGAACAACATTTTGGTCTCGTGTAAAACATACAACTTTTCACCTCGACCAGCAAGAAAATTTTCATGTGACTTTCCTGGTAAAAAGCTTAATTCAGCATTAGAAACTTGTTCTCTTAACTCTTTTGGAGTAAGGCAACTATCTTCATCGTTCGACGCATTCATTTTTGTAATTTATCACAAAATAATTCGATCAAACCTATGCTGAAAAATTTTATTCATAGAGTCAGTAAAGTAGATTCCCGTCGTTTTGATTACATCCTTGCCACTTTATTTGTTTTTCTTTATTATTTTAAAAGTTGGTGTTAGAAAAAAGCACTTTGTCTCACGCTCGCAGCAAAAATCGATTTTGCTGCGAGTTTTTACGCGCCAAAAGCGCCCTTTTCGTGCTGGAGAGGTGAAAAAGTTATTTATGCAATACCTACGCATTGCTTTGCTACAAGCAATATTATACCTTTGCTTGCCTCTATTCATAATTTTATGCATTTATTTTCAGAACCAATGCACTTAATTAATGCATCAATTAAATAGCTTTCTTATTTAATGATTTTACTTAATGACAAAAATACGGTACCACCTTTTGCATTTCGAAAAAAGTAAGCGCGCTACAACTTGAATGTATGGAAGAGCTTGCAGTTCTTAGTTTTTACTTCCAATATTATTAATTATTAAACTTAATCTGTGCCAGTTTACGATGAAGCAAAAATAATTATAACATAATTAGTTATTTTATGGCATTAGGAGCATAACGTTCATATAGTGTTAGGTGTCTCCGGAGTTGTTTGCCGGGTTCCGGCGATGTGGGTCACGGAAGGTTCCGTATCGACCGGTGCGGAATGCGGCAAATTAGACAGCGCATTAATGCGGCGGTATTGCCCGCGGAACCCTGGTTAGGATGGAGCACACTGCCGCAGCGAGGATATGGCGAGTAGCTTCTCTTTAAAAAAATAGTTTAGATACTCTTTACCTTTGTTCACTGCGTTAGTCTAATGGTAATCACAAAACAGGAAAAAAATATTTAGGTATTTTTCTTTTTCCTCTCAGGAGCCGTACCGGCTATCGCATCGAACTTCGGAAAGTTTGCCAGGCTTCAAATTAAAACAGATAACAGGTAAAACTTTTTTGTGAAAACCAAAAGTTTTAATTTAAGAACATTAATATAAAACTGTTGGCTACATTCCAACTCTATAAATCTGTAAATAAAATTGAAGTCCTTATAATTTTAACAACCAACAACCTTTTTAATATTGTGGAGAAGAAGAGGGTAAACTATTAGCAATTTGTTTTCACAACAAAAGCTTTTCTTATCAATTTCATGTTTTTACGAAATATTTTTGTGAAAATTCGGAGTCTTATGAATGAAATAGATTATTAAAACTGAAAATCAGGTAAAATTTACGATATTATATAGTAGTATTGAAATAGTATCCGAGACCGGTCAGTGGTATATCAGCCTTAAGCTAAAGGGTTGTGTTTCCCGCACAATACTGTGTTGTGTGTGTGTTTGTGCGTGCGCATACACGGCACACGTGCGTGCGTGCTAACCCTCCACGAACCAGTTGGTGGAGGGTGTGGCGCAAAGCACAGGCGGACGCAAGGACTAATGAAGGTTATATCAAACGGTAGGTTGGATAATGAATAGATTCTGACTAGTTTACTTAGTTTATAGTATCTACTTATCGTTATACGTATCATTGCTTGGCAATGATTACAGATACAAAAATTAATAAAAATGGATCGTAGGCATTTCAAATAGTTCAATTAGTTAAGCATCTGTGACTACATTTATTGTGAATACAAAAATCTAAATTTGATACAAAAAAAATTAAATTTCTATTATTTTCTTTTTTACTGCGTTATTTAGATAATTTTTTTTTTTTGAAAGGGTATACTTAAAAAAATAATCATCTAAATCGGTACATAAACAAAGAAGTTATGCCTGAAATCCGTAAAAACTCGTGGGAACGGTAGGCTACGCACACCAACACACACCTACGTACGGAACGGCACTAAATAATTTTTATTTTGAAAAAACTACGAGCCAGATCTCTATAAAAAACGGGACCACAAACACCTTAAATAATTTACCTATTTTATATAAAAAAAAATATTAATATCGGTTAGCAACTGGCGAAGTTATGGTAAAACATACATAAAAAACCATCGACTTGAAAACCTCCTCCTTTTTAACGTCGGTAAAAAAAAGAAAGGACTGAGACTTTTGATCTCTTGAAAATTATTTAAGGTAAAGGTAGGTAATATTCACGATTTTTCAGTGTTGAAAAATAATTAACACAATTAACTTAATATTAATTTCTCGTTAATTAAATGTCGTCCTTTTATTATTCCGTCGAAAACTAATATAAAAGAGTAAATTTCGTCTTTAAGTTCTTCATTGAAATTGCTTCCGCTTATGACTTGCATATTCGCAATTTGCGAGCGTCGAGCGGAGCGGGGCGAGGTGTGAACAATCCGGCCCCGCGACCGCTCGCGAACATGTTCCCATATGTTTGTTCTTATCGCATTTACGCTTAATTTTTACTTTTTGCAATACGAATTTACTTTTTTACATTTTGTTATTAGACCGTTGGTTGTGGTGGTTTTATAAACGAGTAATTTTTCTATATTGCAACCTATTTCAGTCATCCATTGGCACTTTATTTTTTCAACGCTAAAGCTAGGTATCTTAAGACTAACATAAAAACAGCTGTTTAAACTAAAGTATCATCATCATCATATCAGCCGCACGACACCCATTGCTGGTTATAGGCCTCCCCCGCGGATCTCCACGACGATCGGTCCTGCGCTGCTCGCATCTAGTGGCTTCCCGCAACCTTCACCAGATCGTCGGTCCACCTTGTCGGGGGCCTACTCACGGAGCGTCGTCCGGTGCGCGGTCGCCATTCCATAACCTTTCCGCCTCAACGGCCATCGGTTCTTCTCGCTATGTGTCCAGCCCACTGCCACTTCAGCTGAGCAATCCTTCGTGCTCCTCTGAGCTAATGTTGCCTTTGTTAACTTCAGTTCTAAGCTAGCCTCCAAATCGGTTGCTTGTACTCGTTCATCAGCCATTTTTAATGTCCCGGGCACAGGCCTTCCTTATGGGTGGTAAGGAGAATGGGCCATAACCCACCACGCGGACCCAATGCGGATTGGTGGGTGTTAACGACTGCAAATTCAGCCGGGGCTTTCCGAAGCACGGAGGAGCTCGAGATAATAAATTTTTGGTCACCCATCCCATGACCGACCATTGCGAACGTTGCTTAACCTCCGCAATCGCTGGGCCAGGCGCTAAACCACTACGAGCTCCTCAGCTTGTATTCACTAGTATTTAATTTAGTTTTTAAAAATGAAGCTCCCGAAAGTTGACTAGCTAATGTTTGTTACGCTTCGCGATTGAAAAAAAATCACTCGGGGGAGCGAGTATGTTGGTGTGCGTGGCGTATGCGTGGCAGTGGCGGGGTGGTGGAGAGCCCGCGGCTCGACACCTCTGCACAAAGGAACGCTAATAGCTAGTTTCACACCACTAGCTTGTGCTCCAGGATATGTCTGCGATTTTTTTCTACTAGTATATTTTTCCATAAAATACCAATACAATATTATGTTGTCTGTAATTAAAAAGAAGGCCGTAAGCCCAAAATCTGTAATCAAAACGGAATAAGTTGAAACCCATTTTTAAATATCGAAGCTTTAATAAAGTATAATAGCAGCCATTTTATCAGAGCCATAAGTGTTAGTAGCAGCATTTTTCCGACATCTACTACTTAGCATACTTTTGTACAACTCGTTGGAATATTATCTAAGTTTCTTCGCTCAGTGTACTTTTCGTCGGCAGCAAATTATTTGCATTCCATAACCAACAGACAGAATAATTAAACTTGCAGTAAAGCGACGTCGCCTCGACTCACTCCACTACAAACAAACATATTTCTACGGTTCACCGCGGAAATGCAGCCTACAACCACCATTTTAGGGCTCAAACTTACTTAGCAGCTGTAGAGCCTCCCTCAGCCCTGATTAGCCTGAAACGAAACTAAGGAGTCGCAATTAGATTTAGACTTTAGTGTTAATAGCTAAGGTCGGTTTTGGCTGGTTTTTTGTAACAATAATAGAGCACACTCGACCTCGGAGGCGCGAGATTTCCCGCGGGTTTCACTTTCGCGCTAAGTGTGGCTGTTCAACACTTTTGTATGGAAATATTAAAGAAATTCCTGCAACCGACGACACACATCTAGAAAAAAGTATTTTCATTCATCATATTTTGATTATAAATAAATAAAATACAAATCAGTCTACCACTCTCTCTTTTCCGGTGGCTGATATGAGTGTACAGTGACATTTCTAGAGTTTCGGGTTCGACTCCCAGCTGTGTTAAGAAAACGATATTCTATGAACTTATTTAATAAAAGTACTATAACCAACCATGAAAATTAAACCAGAGCTACCTATAGATACTACCCTAATCCTAAAACAAATGCATACTTACCTCATTTTCTTAGGTCATGATGGGAATCCGAGAATCAACGAAATATTCTGTCTGTTGTGTTAATATGAGAATTATGAAATTTAAACATTAAGTATTTGTAAAACACGCCACTCTTTAGATTTCTAGCTCTTAGCTTTACATCCACACATATTTCCTGTTCTCGATGACCTAGTTATAGGCGTCCCTCTCCCGCCTGCGTTCTCGCTCGCGCCTCGATTATGAAAATGCTCCCGTCGGGAATACGAATTGGGTTTTTATTTACTATAATGAATATGCGATCTAGTTGACATGCAGGCCTTATGCCCTTACAGGGTGTAATGTGTATATTCGGGGGCATATCACTTTATAAACACTATAGGGTGTCATATTACGCTCTAATATAGTCATTTATATAAATGGAAGTGCCATTGGAATAAATATAACAGCTTCAATATCAGTTGATGATTAATTTTCGTTTTTTTTTCAGAATTAGGTTTGTCAAAATTTTTTTGGTTTTATAAACCCACTTCTTATGAACAAGGAGTGACAAAACCAGTCCATTATCGAACATCTCAGCTGACAAAAGAACATTGGGGCAGCTAACACCTTTTTGTGCTCGCTTTTGTAGACTTTCAGTCCCTCTTTCTGTATACTGTCTAAAAAAGGACAATACTATGCCCGGTTCTTATAATATTAGGATAAGTAGTTAAAATTGCTGGTTATTCTGATAAACGTATATTCTATGAAACATAAATGATATTCTACTCAAAATAGGATGAAGTAACTTTATTGCAAAGAAAATTCTAATTCTGCAATAGCCTAGTAAACAAAAGGTATAAAGGGAAATGATTGGAACACAATTTTTGAGGTCGTATCTTTGTTTGGACTAGTTAGGAGGTGAACATAATTATTATCAAAAGTCCCCGCCCGCAGCCCTTATGCCGGGGGTTTGAAGGTCCTATTTTTCAATTTCTACATATATCTCGGAAACTACACGTCCTAGCGACATAAAACCTTACACAAAATGAAAGCCGATTAAAGTTTCTACATGTTTTATACAGTAAAATTTTTCGTTATCTTGTATAGTTTTTGAGATATCCGCTCCTGAATCTGTTCATTCATTCTCAACTAAACGGCATCATTTTAAGAACATAAACGTAGTCCCTGTCTACAGTATCGCTTTTACTCTTGTTTTCGTCGTCGCCAAACGCACCCCGAAAATCTATACGAGCTCCCCCCTCTTGAACTTTTCAACCCAAGATGGCTTAATTTCCATCCTGCTTTCTTAAATTCGGGTAAGTCAGAATTGCATTCTTTGTTGAGGGGCCGGTGGAGACAAATATTTTTGGAATGCTCTTTTCATTAGTAGCTTATCATAAGGTTTTAAATAGGATAGGAAGAAAGCTAATGAATTTTACGTACAATATACAAACATGTTTTTTTTATCAACATAGAGTTCTTGTTAATTTCTCTAATTACTTACTTAAATATTATATTGAGAATGTCAAACTTTGAGTGAGGAAACTATACTTAGTAATAAATGATGCAAAACGAGAAACTGAGATAGCTATGCTAAAGTAAATATCAAGTTACACATCAGAAGGTTTTCTATTATGAGGTGACTAAAACCTAACGGATTTATTTTGCTGAATAAAATTAAATATTTTTTTAGTTTTTTCAGATCAATTTCGTTTGCGGTACCCTAAAATCTCGACAATGCTCGCCTGAAAACAGTTTTTCGGGAGTTTCGAGATTAGCATTTACGTCGTTCAGCGTAAAGGGCCACGTCGGACGCCGGACGCCGGACGCTTTGTCTTCAAGGGCTAAATTACTCGATACTAATCCAGCCGGTCCCATTACCCCCACTCTAAACAGCCAAGTCAAGGGAAATTATTTACTTTGCCGGAGACCCTGTAATTGTTACATTATCATATACTTACAAAAAAGGTTTCCAAATGACTTCTTAGATTGTGAAGGCATTGTTATTTAGAAGCACTTGAAAATCTTGCTGAACGCAGATGATAAAAATACTATAATTTGCTGAAAAAGTCTGGTTTAATCAAGTATAATTTATTTAAAATGGTTGTATCCAACATACAATACTTACTTTTAAGGATGTTGGATACTAGGTAAAGTACTAAATTCTGACATTCTTAAAAGTACTAATCTACTTTTTAACCGACTTCAAAAAAGAAGGAGGTTCTATGTTCGTCTGTATATTTGTTTTTTTTTGTGTATGTCCACCGATTACTCGAAAACGGCTGAACCGATTGAAATGATTTAAACGTTACTTTATTAGGTTTGTTCCCAAGTTGGTCTCATTTTTGAAAATTTGAAATCGGTTTAGTAGTTTCCGAGTAATCCTGAAAATACTGTTAAAAATTGCTCGAGTTTTTACGGATCTACAGACATAACTTCTTTGTTTATGAACCGAATTAGATGATTCTTGTTTTGTTGGATGTTAATTTCATTGGCTTGGCAGTAAACCTTGGACTTTGAAGATACACATGAGAACTCTTCAAAATCAAATAGGATAGTCTTCGATCATTGATCGAAGAGGATAGTGTACTAGTGATAACATTAAGGTATTGAAAGGTTTCGCATTAGCCATTTTTATTGGGATACAGGCTTTACTTACGGATTGACGAGGAGGATGGGCCATAACCCACCGCGCGGGCCCATTGCGGATTGGTGGGTATTAATAAGTGCAAATTCAGCTGGGACTAACGGTTAAACGTGCCTTTTGAAGCACGGAGGAGATCGAGATAATACACTTTGGTCACCCATCCCACGGATGAGCCTTGCCAAAGTTGCTTAACCTCCACAATTGCAGGCCAACCGGACTTCTAAAGGTCGCGCGTTTGATTTCTGCCTGAGAATTATGATCTGGTGCGAGTCGAATTTTTGTACTACCTATATTATTTCATCATCATCATCATATCAGCCGCACCACACCCACTGCTGGGTATAGGCTATATTATTTAGTAGGTACCTATTATGTAAAAAAATAGCTATGAAAGTTTCTTCTACTTATTCAATTGACAAAATATCTTCTGACAAACCTATCACAAAAAGTTAAAAATAAAAAAGCTTTTTAAAAAAAGCAAAACCTCCTTCAAAAATCTTAAAAAAAAGCTCTATAAAAAGCAAGAAATAATGTTCAAATCGATTAATTAAAACATGTATATTGAAGTCTATTGAAGAAGAAGAAAAATGGGACCAAGTTGGGTACAAACCTCATGTTATAACGTTTGAATCATTTCAATCGGTTCAGCCGTCTTCGAGTAATCGGTGTACATACATAGTAAAAAAAAAAATATACGCGACGAACAGATAACCTCCTCCTTTTCAAATTTTTGAAGTCGGTTAAAAAGCTTTTAAAAATAAAGAAATACCTCCTTCAATAAACCTTAAAACAAAAAAACAAAAAACGCATCAAAATTGTCTCTAAAAAGCAAGAAATAATATTCAAATCATTAGATACGAGAAACGCATACCAATTTTAATAAAACACGTCTAATGAAATCGGGTTGGGCTTTTCGAACAAAAAAGTGGTCCTCCAGCCCCAGATGCGGTTTTTAACCGACTTCTGTTTTTATTTTAAAGTTTTTGAAGAGGTTTTTACAGTATCTACTTTTAAGAATGTCTGAATTTTACTTACTATGCAACATAGATTAGACTAGATTCAGTCATCCTTAAAAGTATCTACTTTAAAGAAAGTCTGAATCTATTACTTTTGTTTCATTATATCAAAACCAACACCCCTTCCTATCAGATTTTTCTGTATACTTTTGTATTAATACCTTATTTCATATTTTAATTTGCGAATTCCGAGTTTCAATTGAAAATAAGCTTCGCATTCGAGATTCCAATTTAATAAGCGGTCCCTCGAACGAAAAGAGTTTTACTTTCAGTCGAGCGGCGTTCAGCGTTCATCTTAATTTGCCTCGTGGAGAATTCATTTAATTTCAATTTCTTTGCGCGTTGTGCCGCTTTGCCGATGAACAAACACTGCCAGGGTTCCGTGCCATCTGTCTCAATGGGCTCTAGCTTAAAATATAATGGAGATATTATTTTTGTTTTTGATATCTTCAACTTAGATTATCTTTACAAAAGATCTTTTTTTCTTCATGTTGTACGTACGAAACCCATAATTGTATCCATGATAATTAAGACGATAAAATTGAGTGGCTAATGTTTTAATCTGTAAAAAAGTTACAATGTCAAAAAATATAGGTACCTAAACATTAAGGGAAATACATTATTAAGTCTGTGTGTCTGAAGGTCTTGGCTTTGAATTAATCTTCTGGTTCATTCTACAAATGGAGCAGAATGTAGGTATAAGATTGTTTCGTCAAGTAAGTTAATTGAATCTCCCAGGCCAAGAACATCAAGATTTTAATTAATACCTTAAAAAAATACAATGTTAGGTTAGGGCCGGTTCACACTTGGCGCGGCGCGGCGCTCGGAGCGGAAGCGCCGCGGGCGCGCGCGCTCATTGTCAATTAATCTACGCCCGCGATTGTGGCGGGGCGAGCGGGCACAGCGAGCATTTAGGCCGCCAAGCCATGGAAAATCTGCTTATGAATATAAACGATCTTATTTTCATTAATTATCTAGTTAAGTAATAGTAAAATAATTTAACTATGAATAGTAAGTTTAAATAACAGATACTCGCTGAAAACTGACAATTAATGTTTCATAATACGTTACGATTACCGTGTAGGTAATTTTGCGTAACGTATATTTAAAAAGTAGTTTCATATTGACATGTTGTAAAAAATAAAATAAAAAAAAACAATGACACTCATTTATACGACATATTTTTTTTATAAAACTCCATTAACTCCAAACTCCAGTAGATAAGTACCTATTTGTAAGTATTAAAAAAATACAGACACAGATAGTATGTGTCTTAATATTGTCATAAAATGTCTTAATTTTGCAGTCATCGAATTTAGAATTCTGCATTTTTAAATTATTATTATTTCTTTTATCGGGGCACATATCGATACAATAGCATGCTCTCAGTGTGCCCCAGGCACATATTGCTTCTCCAACCGTATAGAATCGCCATTTTCTTATAAAGTGTGAAAGTGAGGCAATCCATCTTTTAATGAGGACGCGACACAAAACTGGGGCTAATAGATTTAAATGTATTGTTAAAATATATTCTGTGCTATTATCACAGAATAGATAATTGCTATTACTCAGCAATAGGGTTTAAAGTCGCGCGACAGGCGATACTGGCGGTATTGGCACGGTTATCACTTAATTGATTCCGTCTATTTCTTAATTAAGCGCCCTCTATCGTGCAGATTTCATATTGTCTTTAGTTTACTGATCTACATTCCGCGACGGCATGGAAGCTCATTCCTTTCAACTTTGTTTCTGGCGAAGCGAGCTTGAACTTTTAATAGCATTTTGTGGAGCTTTTACACATATTATTGTGAGAATATAGATGTATACATTTAGGTGCGTTTGAGATAAGACCGATTAGTATGTTATGAAATAGAACTCAGACAGAAAATGTACCTAGTTATAACTTTTAATGTATACACCGTGCTAATTAATGAATAAAAAATCCGAAAGCCGTTTCTTGGACCACCAAACTGAACAATTTTGACTATGGGACCAACTCTGGCCATTTCTGTTTCGTACAAGACTTCTTGTACGAAACAGAAATAAAAAAATATTTGTTCTTAAAACGTATAAAAACAACACATCTTATTATAACCCGATTGTGAGAATGTGCCGTCTGTACAATGATCTAGCTATGTTGAATGAACAGCTCGATATCTACACTCGCAAACACACCACTTTCAAATCTCAGGTCAAAAAAAATAAATATCCCCTAATTAATTAATTAATATTTAGTGTTTAAAAGTTTATTTTTATTTTATTAAAGATTATTCCTACATCTTAGAATATAAATTGTTCGGTACGAAATCAATAATTATATTATTTATTCTGTTTTAAAATAATTTACCTAATTGCAAAGTCGTATATTCAATTATTATCAGTGAATGTAGTTATTTTGTCGTATTGTAGCTTAAGTTATTGTATTCCCAATCACTAATGAATATGTATTGCTGTCATGGATGTATTTGTAATGTAATTTGCACTAACGTTTAATAGTAGGTACATTATGATATAAGTGCGGTAAGTTGAAAATTACAGCTGAGGCGATATTGCTAGCCCGAGCCGTAGGCGAGGGCTACAAGAAAGCAGAGGCTGTAATTATCAAAGCGCACGTATGTCATACGACGTTTTATAACATATTTGCGAGGAAATAAATAAAACTCGGACTTTGCATTTTTGCTTATTTTCTATAATGATGAAATTTTGATACACTTGTAAGTTTCTATCGGTCGATTTTTCTGCCTTTCACTTCGATTGTGAGGAAATCAAACAACAATAAAGAAAAAAATCAAAAATTGAAAAAAAAAATTTTTTTTTTTAATTTTGGTGACAAATTATATCATTTTGGAATGTGCTCATCAAGGCCTTTCATTTGATACCCATATTCAAAAATCGAAAAAAAAATTTTTTTTCTTAAATTTTAGTAACAAATTATATAATTTTGGAATGTGCTCAGCAAGGCCTTTTATTTGATACCCATATTCAAAAATCGAAAAAAAAAATTTTTTTTCTTAAATTTTTTGTCACAAAGTATATAATTTTGGAATGTGTTCATCAAGGCCTTTCATTTGATACCCATATTCAAAAAGTGAAAAAAAAAAAAAATTTTTTATTGAAAAAATAGATTATATAAAGTAAATTTTATTCATAAAATGTTGACCAAGAGGTCAATCGCACATGACGCATCAGAAAAGATTCTGATATAAAAACTCTTTGCTAAGATTTAAAAAAGTACCGTTCGTTTAAGACGACGCATCTTGATAAACCGTGCGTTTTACTTTACATTACCGCACAAGTTCGTAATGAGATACAATACGATATTGAAATTGGCGTAATAAGAGACCCTTTACGAGCAAATATGTTATAAAAATTGTTTACGCACTCGATTATGATGCTGTGTGTACACGTCATTGGGTGTTAGTCTCGCTCAGTACTATATAGCTGTTGTTTTGTTTTTTATGATTATCACCTGTTGTGTACGCCTTAATGAATTTAAAAAAAATTAAATTAAATTAAATTTTTGATGTCCCCACTGCTAGGGTACAGGCCTTCCTTATGGGTGGATAAAGAGGATGGGCCATAACCCACCACACGGGCCCAATGCGGATTGGTTGGTGTTAACGACTGCAAATGCAGCCGGGACCAACGGCTAAACGTGCCTTCCGAAGCACGGAGAAGCTCAAGATAATATTTTTTTGGTCACCCATCCCATGACCGACCCTTGCGAAACTTGCTTAACCTCTGCAATCGCTGGGCCAGGTGCTAAACCACTGAGCCATCGAACTTCTCGAGTGTTGAATAGTAAGTAACAAATGCTTTAACCCTCTACTCTAGTCTACTGTTGGTGTAAGACGTCATTAACCTAAAACCACCCTCTGGGGCTCCCGGGCTCCGAACATCAAAGCGCCTCCTCTATGCCAATTGGTTTTTTTATCGTTTTCTTTAGACGTGTCGTGTCGTGTGTCAGCACCGCCGCCATATCTTGCATATAAGATTAGAACTGGTTCATTTTGTTATTACCTTCAAAAACTTTGAATTTCGAGTTAATTTCGAGTCAAAACTGTTATTATGCAATGTTTTCGATGCTATTTTTATCTTAAACTATCTTCCGCCCGCGACTTCGTCTGCGTGGATAGTATTTTGTCTATCCCTCGGGAACAGTTCCTTTTTTCGGGATAAAAGGTACCCTATGTCCTTCTCTGTACCCCTTACAACTTGTGTGTAAAATTTCATGATGATCGGTTCAGTAGTTAAGACGTGAAGGCGTAACAAACAAACAAACAAACGGACTTTCGCATTTATAATATTACTAGCGGCCGCCCGCGACTTCGTCTGCGTGGAATAGTAGATTGTATTACAAGGGAGCAATTTAATATTTTTATGGCAAGGGCGCTTTTTTGAATCCAGAGCGAAGTGAGGGATTCTAGAGTAGAATCCCGAGCGTAGCGAGGGATTCTTCAGTAGAATCCTGAATCATCCTGTTCAGGATTCTACTGAAGAATCCCTCGCTGCGCTCGGGATTCTACTCTAGAATCCCTCACTTCGCTCTGGATTCAAAAAAGCGCCCTCGCCGTAAAAATATTATTTTGCTCCCTTGTAATACAATCTACTATTGCTTTCCCTCGGGAACAATATTTTTTTTCGAGATGAAAGGTACCCTATGTCCTTTTCTGTACCCCTGACAACGTGTATGCAAAATTTCATGACGATCGGTTCAGTAGTTAAGACGTGAAGGCGTGACAAACAAACACACAAATAAACAAACAAACGGACTTTCGCATTTATAATATTAGTAAGGATAAGGAAGTAAGGACTTCTCAAATTGGAGCAAAACAATACTTTCGTTTGGTTTATGAATATGGTCTCATTACAAAAAAAAAGTGCAATGACATTTTTCCTAGAATAATCCTTGGGAAGTGAAGTCTTATGCGAAAAAACATTTACAATGAATAGTGTATTGACGACGAATGCCTTATAAAACTAAATAATTTTTTTTTCAAATCCCATTTTACGCAATCTTTTTTAGTTCGATTATTTTTATTTTTAAGGTAAATTATTCAAAAATCCTCAACTTTTTATCCAACCGTAACAATGTTAGGCCACAGCTTTTAACAAGTTCACCAGGATTTCACCAGCGGGCTTGCCTCCCGGCGTCTCTTGCGTACGACCGAAGCCGCCATCACAACGAGACCCCTCAGGCTCTTCCTGAGAGCCCCATGTTTGGTAAAGGTCGCATTGATAGCGGGAGACGGGGAGGTTCAAGACGCGCTGGTGTGTAGCCGGCTTATTCTTTTACGAGTTCAGTTTTGTTAGACCCGTAGCTTTCGGTACAGATGTCCTTGTTGGTTGGTGATGGGAGGGCGGGCGCGGGGCGGGGCGGGTCAGGCCAGGCTGGCGGTGGCCTCGTGTACTAGTGCTCACTTCACACGTCCTACAAAGCGCCCTAACTGCCTGCTATTAACAACACTCACCCCTACGCTAGTGATGGGACTAACTGAGATCACCTTGGTTTAGTATTAATAACTGATGTGTGTAGGTATTAAAAATGAACTTTGACCACCTCAGACCTTCTTTTCACAGTCTTTTTCACGATGTCGTTAGGTTTAGGTTGAAAGATTTACTGAGGTGTTACGTTCGATTCTCGGATGGAAAAACTATTTGTTTGTGATTTCATTGTTGTGGTATAGGTAGGTACCGAAGCTATTTCAAATATTTCTTTTTTTCTAATCGTGTCCAGTCCAGACACGCTATGCCGAAGTTACACGACCGAAGTTCGGCGGCAACGCTTTTATGAAAATATAGTGGCTCTGTGAGTGTAGGTAGACCACACGATTGTGACATTTTTGATCATTTTTCAAAATGACTGAATTTTTGTTTTAAAATAATTTCAAATACGAACAATTATAAGTATCTAAATATTAAACGCGTATTACGAGAGCATTTTGCTCAAGCTGAAACGGAGACATTTCGCGCTCGCTCGGTTAACAACCTACATAACATACATAAGTAGGTACTTGTGATTTTTTTTACTTTTACTTTTTGTTTCCTCATGTTTCATCAGCGTTTCTAAAATTCCTTATTAAAACGCTTAAGTTACTTATGTAAATATTTGCAGATTCTGATAAGTAAGTAATCAGATTTAATTGTAAAAAAAACAGTCTAATATAACGAATGAACCAATAACGTAACGTTAAGGTGACACACACACTGAAATAATTGTAAGAGTATTAAGTAATAAGACTAAAAATGTATTTTACCCGGTATTTTTATTTATTTGGCGGCGTTTAACAATATTTACAATTAAATAAATGAAGTACCTATATATAAAAATAGTGCTAAGTACTTCAAGTTGGTACATCATCTTAACGAATTAATTAAGACCAGCTATTAACCGCAAGTCACATCACTAAAATACTCAGGTCACACTGAAATAAAACTTATTACTAAGCCAATAAAGTTTTATATTAATTGCACTAAATCAAATTAAATACCTACAACCAATTCTGAATTGTATTATCTACACATAAGGTAAGTATTTGGATTGGCAATAAGGCTTTACGGGGTCACAGTATTATTACCTAATAAAAATACGAGCAAGTTTATGCTCTATAATGTATAAATTAAGGTGTGTTTTAGACTGGGGGTGGTTAAATTGCGGGGGTCATGGTACCTACTGCCTACAAAAGATTGAGAGACATCGAGAACAAATAATTTTTGTTTTTATATTTATTTATTGATTTGATAAAGTGAGGAAATTGAAGAAAATTTGTAAACTAGTCGTAATCCGCTCTTGTAGAAAAAAAATCACAGATCTCGAGCCTTTCACGACCTTCTGTACTGGTACATTGAAAATGAATTTAATAATTGAATTTTATAAAAAATATATTCCTTTCTTTGAATTAGTACTTATAAAACTTTGAAATCACAGCAAAGCCATGAACAATTTTGGATTTACTTTTCTGTGATTCGTGTGTATGAAATCCATATAAAAATATTTCATTTTTATAAACATTACTATTTTATTGAAAGGTAGTTACTATAACCTAAGATATATAATAATATAAAAAAAAATATAAAATAATCTAAGATTTATTTTGAAGCCCTCGGCTTTGCCTCGGGCTTCAACTACGTCAACTCAGCGACGCGATGCATCTAAGGAGCGCGCTTCCCGAAATTTGGCCTACACGCTATGTAGCCCTCGTTGATACGCGGCTTTTGATTTGAGGCTTCAATGTAGCCTTAAAACTTACGACACCAAGGCGATGTCGCACTCTGAGCGAAAATGGGGGCTATACTGAAGCGATCGAAAAATCATTTTCAATGTTAAAGGTTAAGCTACAGGACAAACCCTTATCACCCGATCGTCTTTGTTTTAGACTCAAATTGTAGCTGACTAAATTGTTCAGAGGAGTTTTTCTCAAAATTTTGATTTCATTCTTCGTTTCCAAAATATCGAGCGCCAAAATCAAAAAATCGGAAAAAAATGAGATTTTTTTTCCACTATTTCGGCCATAATTTTTTACGTTTTTTATTTTCTCGATAAATTATTTTTGCATCTTGTAGCTCTCGTAAATACGCGTCTTTTGAGTCTTTTTAAATATCATATCTTCACAACCTTCTGTGATATAAGGGGATCGCACTTTTTCGTGAAATTGGTGCCTATACTGGCGCGAACGAAAAGACATTTTCAACGTCAAAATATTAAAATATTGCAATTAATGGCAATTGGCAGTTACCTACAATCAATGTTATACAGTAAAACTGCGAAAACAGCTTTTATTACGTAGAATATAAAGGCGGTCTCGAGGTCAACATGTATAGTCTGAGGTGCCGTCGTGTCTACTTAATTAGATATTCTATCATACTTTAAACAGTACATGACTATTGAGTAATTTAAAGAAACAACTAGGTAGTATAGTTAGTTGCCCTCAAGGGCGTCACCAGTGGCTGGTGATACTCTTGAGCCAAGGCCAAGGTTGGCCTTTGGCCATGGCCCAGGGGGGCGGTTGAGAAAATATGAATTGTAGGTACAGTCAAGAGCACCTAGTGAATTTATTCAAGTTTTGAGATGCGGGATTTATCGGAAAAGCAGGTCAATTGCACGGCCCTAGGACTTTGGTTACTTTGTAGTTGGCTACATTGTTTTAAGCTCTAGGTAGCTGCCCCTCCATGCCCACCCTTGGCGACCCCCTTGGTTGCCCTTGATTTCATGAATTTCTTACTTCTAAACTAAAAACACACAGACAAATCCCCATTTGTAGATACTTTTTTTTTTATGTAATTTATATGAGCTCAGTAGGAGGCCTTACATGCATAATCAAGTAATGTACTTATTATAATAAATGTAGCGGCTGGAGCTAGAGGCGTGCCGTGTGAACCAACCCTTTGTCGGGCGTCATTGTCGCGCCGCGCCCACTGATTACGCATTCAACAATATTGTGACAGATTGTCACATTGTCGCCGCGTTTCCTGTCACCAGGTGACAATCGGCACAATAGCTCCTGATAGCGCCTTTACAATGACATCTTTACAAGCAACAGACACGTCGGGGATAAAAGAGGGTTGAGGTTTTTTTTGAGGTTCAATTCTCAAATGGTGAATGAAGAAAAAGTACGTTTTTAGGGTTCCATAGCCAAAATGGCAAAAAACGAAACCCTTATAGATTCGTCATGTCTGTCCGTCTGTCTGTCTGTCCGTCTGTCCGTCTGTCCGTCTGTCCGTCCGTATGTCACAGCCATTTTATTCCGAAAGTATTAGGATTACACAGTTGAAACTTAGTAAGTAGATGTAATCTGTTAAACGCTTAACGATTTTAACACAAAAGTAAAAAAAAAATAAGATTAAGGGGGGGCTCCCCATACATGGAACAGAAACTGAAAAAAAAAATCCTTCATAACAATACGTGTGGGGTATCTATAGATAGGCCTTTAAAAATGACATTGAGGTTTGAACGACAATTTTTTCTAAAAGTCAACCGTTTGAAAGATAAACACTGACAAAGTGGTAAAATGTGTGTCCCCCCCCCCTCTAACTATTGAAATAAGAGAGTGAAAAATCTAAAAAACTGGATTGAACGAGATATAGTAATTAGTTTTCGAGATATATCATATTTTCCAAAACCGCAAATATAACTTTGTCATTCATACCAACACTGTGAAAAACAAAGTTATTTTTACAGATATTAAATATAGTATGGTGTAAGGTAACTACGGAACCCTATGGCGCGTGACCCGACACGCACTTGGCCGGTTTTTTCTATATTGTCTTAGGTCTTGGGTGTGGTACTATTCTGTTGCTTCTGATTACACAAGTAAATTATTCAATGAACGATATTATTATGCGTTATGACCATTTATTAGATTCAATGTTTATGTGTTTATCTCATCATCATCACTGTGTATTTTTTTATGTACAACGGGTTAGTGCTTGGCCTTCACCTCACCTGATGTTAAGTGACGATAAGGCCGAAGGTGGAAGCGCACTACACCCGGAATACTCATCACTGAGGAACTGGCTATCTTACCTCTAACTGCCGGAACACAACAATTTTTAAATTGTTGTTATGGCGTCAGAATTAAGTAAGATGGTGGTAGTTAACCGTAGTTAGCCAGGCGGACTTGCAATACCTAAGCCCTACCACCAACCAAACCGAGTACAATTTGTACCCCCCCTGGGATTCGAACCCAGGACCACTAGACCACAGAGGCAGAGTATTATATTTTCTCAGGTTTTAAGACCAGCAATTTTTTTTTACAAAATTGAACCCCATTCCCATCGACCATTGGCCATTTTTGATGTCCCCACTGCTGGGGCACAAGCCTTCCTTATGGGTGAATAAGGAGGATGGGCCATAACCTACCACGCGGGCCCAATGCGGATTGGTGGGTGTTAACGACTGAAAATGCACCCGGGACCAACGGCTCAACGTGCCTTCCGAAGCACGGAGGAGCTCGAGATAATACATTTTTGGTCACCCATCCTTTCGTCCAAGCACCCATCCCATGATCGACCCTTGCGAAAATTGCTTAACCTCCGCAATCGCTGGGTCAGGTGCTAAACCACTGCACCATCGAGCTCCTCGTCCATCCTCCTCCTCCATTCCCATTACTCCGCGTTTAACTTCACAATATATTTTTTGTAATTTTTTCTTCCTCCTAATTTGGTATAACAAAATATTCGTGTTTCTTTAAATTACGATGCGTCTTAAACTCGTTCAAACTTGGAGCACATAATAGGGAATATGCATAAGTCACCGATTTTGATGAATTTGAGCTTGATCGCTGCGGACACTTATAAAAACATGATGGAACAGGAAAAAAAATAAAAAAAATGAATTATTTTAGTTTTATCACACGATGAAATCAGGGAAAAATAACATTTTTTTTTTTTCATTTTCGGATATAATGCACTTTACAGTCGGATAGAATATCGAATAAGAAACAATATTTTGTATGACACGTATGTACTTAAACGCAAAATTTAGGGAGATAATTGAAGATTATTGGCTAACTCCATATTAAACGCGCCGAAACACACCTGAAACGTGATGTGTGACGTCACCATTTTGTATGGAGCGTTTTCGGCGGGTGATGCTGCGCGCTAACTTCAAGTAACTATATCACGAGAAAAAAACGCATGAGAAAAGTTTTAATATTACAGTTAATTTTCTAACGCATTATACTTTTGATTAAGATTAAAAAAAAAATTGATGCATATTCCCTATTGGTGCGATTGACAGGTTTTTTTGTAAGTTCGCGGAAACGGGTCGTTCAATACTACCGTGTGCCCAAAATTAACAGTGGTGACGAGGCGTTTATGGCCAAATGGAAGCGAGGTAGTTGTGGAGTTGGCCATAACCTGGTATCACTTGAAGTTGCCACTTGTGGTAGCAAAAACTGTTGGTTAATTAAATAGCCTACCATTATTATTGGCTTGTTATTGTTCGTTGAGGAGCTCGGTGCAGTGGTGTAGCGTCAAGGCCAACGATTACGGAGGTTAAGCAACGTTCGCAGGGGTCGGTCACGGGATGGGTGACCAAAAATATATTATCTTCGTGGTTCGTAAAGTACGTTAAGCCGTTGGTCCCGGCTGCATTTGCAGTCGTTAACACCCACCAATCCGCATTGGTCCTGCATGGTGGGTTATGGCCCGTTCTCCTAATCCACCCGTAAGGAAGGCCTGTGCCCCAGCAGTGGGGACATTAAAAATGGCTGATGGACATTATTAGTTAGAGTAAATTGAAAGCAATAATACAACGTAATTAATGAATGAACCCCTAAGGTTTTGTATTTTGTACTATAATGGGAAAAGCGTTTTTTCGGACCATCAAACTGACCAACTTTTACTATAGGAGCAACTCTGAAATCGCGAAAAAACTGCTGTTTCATAAATTTTGATATTTTCGTCATTAATTTTTGTATGAAACAGCTGATTTAGTTTTTGGCGATTTGAGAGTTGGTCCCATACTATTGATGGTCCGAAGAAACGGTTAATTCATGAATGTCTTTTTACTGATGGTTGACTAGTCTAGACTAGAATGCTCTTAGCCTTAAGTCCGCCTTTGTACCACACTTTGTGCATTGTTGTGCAATAAAGATGAATAAATTAATAAACTTTTTTTTTTGTAGAACAGTGAAGTTTTTATGTATTTATTTTTCTTAAATTTTATTCCAAAACGTGGCCAATCTACATTTTTATAGCTTAATGTAATAGGTATCCCAAGAATTTTAAGGTAATTATGTCAGGGTCGTACCGTACACCATTTAATTTAACCAAGAAACAGCGGGGCAATTTAATTTATTAGAGTGCATGTGTCAAAACATTCGCAATAAAATTTCAATTACCCGCGACCGCGACTTAGCAAATTATAAAAGGGCCTTTGTTGGCGGATTAGCGGGGGCAGCACCGGCCTTAATTGAAATAGCTATGCGCATTAGAAGGCACAACCACCAGCCTAATTTGAGCTACCGCTCCCCGCTATGCTCCTACCCACTCGCACCTTTCCGGACGTGAGCCTTCCGCACCAAGGGTCGGTTTACATTGGTCGGGCGTGCGCCGTGCATTCTTCCAGGATTACAAGTTTAGTGTGACAGAGCCGTTTCAATTAAGCGCCCCTCGAAAGTCGATCCGGTATTAATATGGTGCCCGATTCATATTGGTACTCGTTGGACTCATCGACGTTTTCAATAGACAATGGGATTAACATAATTTGAATTGTATAGACTGTATTATGCAGCAAATGGACAGGCATCTATTGGATTTTCATTTCATACCTTTTATTTGGTGTCCAAACAGTTATAGAACGTTTTTTAAGCTCCATAAAAACAGGTAACAAGTTGAGTGACTTTAGCACTCGTGTTAAAAAAGTGTTCACATTATTAACAAAACAAAGCTACAACAAGTCAGACCGAGACAAATTGTCATGATGTACAGTTAGTTTTCTTATTTCGATCTCTCCGAGTATGAAACTTTAAACCTTGAAGATCTTGTAGACGAACGAAGTTTAATTACTTATTTTCGCCTCGTTTACCTAATTGTAACAGCTTAACGCAGACTTGTTGACTTATCTGGATTAATGGGTTAACTGAGGTGCGTGCGAGTGGGCGGACGTGCCGCGCATCGTAATGCGGCTCGCGCCACAGATTATATAGTGGTTTAGGCGCTAATGAGTGGCGAGCGCGTGTGCCCGCCAATAACGCAGCTGTAATCGCGGGCCCGCTCGCTACCGTCTGAATGTGGACTTAAAATAGATTAGTGGAAAGCTCTGTTAATTTTTTTGCATTAGACAAAAAGATGCAATGCAAAAAGATCTACACGTTCAGAATTATACGTATAAAGTGATTATATGTTGGGTTTACTGTTTTATCGGAAATTGGATCAATCTTAAATGCTACACAAGAAAATTTTCCTTACAGAAATTGACTCAGGCTCTGTCCTAATTGGCATCGGTTGTGCGATTATGCTTTGCGATTTCATCGTGCGATGACACTGAACAATAGACGCATCGCATGATCGTGCGACCGTCAATTAGGACATTCAATAGATATCACTAGGTTTCACGGGCGTAGCCAGAATTCTGTATCGACTACAACAATGTAAATGAAATGACATTTATATTATTATTAAATGAACCCATGGGCATTAGAGGACCGCTCGGAGAAATAAATATTTAAAATTAAGAATGTAACTTAAATGCTTGTATATAGTAAAAAACCGGCCGGGCAGCGCGATTTTTAGTCAGTTTCATCCACTAATCTTGTAAGTTGTGATCTTGCCTGTCTGTAAAAGAAACGGCCGCGCAGCGCGATTTTTAGTCAGTTTCATCCACTAATCTTGTAAGTTATGATCTTGCCTGTCTATTGAAAAAAAACGGCCGCGCAGCGCGATTTTTATTCAGTTTCATCCACTAATCTTGTAAGTTGTGATCTTGCCTGTCTGTAAAAGAAACGGCCGCGCAGCGCGATCTTTAGTTAGTTTCATCCACTAATCTTGTAAGTTGTAATCTTGTCTAACTATTGAAAAAAAAAACGGCCGCGCAGCGTGATTTTTAGTCAGTTTTATCCACTAATCTTGTAAGTTGTGATCTTGCCTGTCTATTGAAAAAAAACGACCATGCAGCGCGATTTTTAGTTAGTTTCACCCGTTTCATCCATTAATCTTGTACTCTTGCCTGTCTATAGTAGAATAAAACGGTCGCGATTTTTAGTTAAATTCATCCGCTAATCTTGTGATCTGTAGTTTCTTACGCGAAAATTAATGTTTTCTAGAGAACTTTCGGAACAGCAGTTCTTCCGGGAGATTTTTAGATTTTTCGGGAGTCGGGAGACCACTTGGAATTCCGGGAGAATCCAGGCAAATCCCGACCATCTGGCAACCGTAGGTAGCAGTGGAAACGGGTATGGTCGCCAAAATTTGGAGCGATGTATAAATATTTGGATATACTTAAGTAAAATGACAGGAATTAAACGCATATCTAGCATAAGGAATTAATTTCTAAAACAAATATTGAAAAGAAAAAACCTGATATAATCGTTTAACATGCACAAAAACAAAATAATAATAAGGTCGATCTCGTCTGTAAACCAGAAAAACGAGACAATCGGTTACTCGAGTCGAATCGAAAATAAAATCGACTAATATTGTTAATCGATTTAATAACTGACATTAATAACGACGAAACGTAGATTCGTCTAGTCACCGCTAGTTAATGGGCTGTCAGTGTCCGATGGAGTGCTCACTAGACACAATTAAATTCGTTAATATTGACTTTTCTGTTAATTAAGCGAGAAATTCAATCCGATCATCGAATAATCGTATAATGAGGCGTTAATATGCGTTCGGCGTCGTGTAAACATACGATTTCACCGTTGTGCCGCGGGATAATTGACGTGGGCCAACTAAGGAAACATTGTTATTATATCACTGGCTGACACAATGGCACTTGTGACAGCTAAATAATTGAAAGCAAATTATTCCCTGTCTGTAGAGGTGGAAAATTATTGAGGTGGGCAAAGTTAATAACATCAATATGTTGCGGTGAAATGGTAAAGAATGATAAAGTCAGATAGAGTCGTGGATAATTTCAGAAGACTTATTTCGTAGGTAATTGAAAGCTTAAACTTAAGTGTAGGTAGGTAATAATATTTACTTAGGTACCCATATTTTTTCATTAAATTTTAATCCCACTTCTGTTAATCAAGTTACAACCATCGAAAAACCTGTTTATTTATTTTCCGGAAAGAATAAATAAAAAGTAATGGTAGTATCTAAGTAAGCTTAAATAAAATTAAGTTAATCTCCGTAACAAAGCGTTCACTTGAAAAGATAATTACCTACTCATTATGGCGCGAGTGTCAGACACAAAGCGCTATTGAGTGCGTAGGCGCATTATGCCAAGCTGACATGGTGACCTTTTTAGCAAATATTCCCCAAAGCTAAGTCAACCTATCCATTTATGATTAGACTGGTTCCAAAACTTTTAAATAGCAAAACATTTTTCTGGCATATTAAAGAAAAACAAATCTTTAAAGCTTAATTTAACCAAACGAACATTTATTTTTTGTACATTAAATAGGCTTACTCTTGGCCACATTCGAGAACCATAAGACTGAAGAGACCGAAGAAGCGAGTTTGCCCAGAAGAAGCCTATTCACTCGGTCTTTAAATATCGCTGGGTTTTATTGCGGGAATATATATACATACACTCACGCCTGTTTCCCATGGGGGTAGGCAGAGACTATGGATCGCCACCTGCTACGATCCTTGCACACTTCTTTCGCTTCATTCATATCCATCAATCTTTTCATACATGCCCTGCGGTTTTTGTCACTGCGTACACCAGCCTTTTTTATAATAACCTCTATTTGGTCCGCGTAGGTTTTTCTGGGACGCCCTCGTGCAATCGTTCCTTCCACATTCGCACAGTATATCTCTTTCGTGATTCGTCTTTCATTCATCCTCTCTAAGTGACCAAACCACCGGAGCATTCCTTTCTCAATTCTTGTCACTATATCATCTTTCAGACCACACCTTTTGCGAATCACCTCATTGCTCACTCTATCACTCAGTTTTACTCCGCATATTTTCCTCAACGATCGCATCTCTACCGCATTTATTCTGCTTTCATTCTTCTTCTGCCATACCCAAGATTCACTTCCATACATCAGTGTCGGTACCAGCACTCCGTTATGAATAGCCATTCGCGCCTTTGCAGAAACGGTATGGCTACTCATAACCGAGTGTATAGCACCACTCACCGAATTTCCTTTCTTCACTCGTCTTTCTATGTCTTCCTCACTCCATTATAGGAGTAAAAAGTTTAAATGCCCGTAACTTTAACGCGATTCAAGGCCAGATTTCTCTTATCTTATTCGAGACGAGTAAACTCAAGTAAACTCCTCGTTAACAGGCGTTTTAGTAACAAAAACTGCGTAACCGATCGGATGGCATTCATGGCATTGTGGCTGAGTGGCAACAGCCATTGACTCGATCGAGTGTGATCCTCTTTGCGGATTACGCGCCATTGTGATTGCGGCCACGCGCCACAATGCGCCTACCGTGGCGGGAAAACAAGCTTTGTCAAATCTTGGAAATTCTGGTAAAGAAAGTATTTTTCTTCCCAAATTTTCACAATGTCCATACGTTTGTGAAAACTTTGTATAAAACAAAGAATACGAAACTGATGTTGAATTTGATGATTTTTTATTTTAGTTTGGAAAAGTTACCTATATTTGTGGGTTTGGGTTTCGATTTGGGTTATATCGTATCGTGATTCGTGAGTGACTTAATTTCATCAAGTAATTTGGATAAGAGACAAAAAAATTGCTAACAAAAAATTCGTTAACCTATACCGATTTTTATTAGAGCCACGAGCACAGGCATAAAGTGTTCAATAAAAATATCCAAGCAGTGCAAAAAGCACACTGCTTGTTACAGGTAAATGTCATATTAAATGCATCTGCTATTTATGTAGCCGCATGACCAACGGTTCCTGGTCGTTAGCCGGCGTGAGTGTGTCGTTTCAATCGCGTGTCAGCCGGAACATGGGACTCGGCCATTATCCACACCTCCGTTCCCGCCAACGGCACAATGCGCGGCCATTGTGGCGCTCGCCCGACGCGTGTTTATTTACTCAACACCGTGTAATTGAGGAAGTCTTTAACCGAACTCTTTGTCAACTTTATTTTCTTAAAAATTCAAAATTGGAACGCTCTAAAAACATTGACAGCCAGTGAAAAACTGCAGAAAAAAGTGCGCTTGCGATTGCGTAGAACCTTTTTGGATAGCTGTCGACGTTTTTGTCTATCGCGAAAGATTCGTTCCCTATTCTTGGTGTTTTTGTTTTGCGGTGAATGGCTGTCGAATAATGCGATCTCGGGTTCCGCACGTCGATTTATGGCGCTGGAATTCGCGGACGCTTTCTAACTCGGCTTTGTCGATTAGATTGGAGTGACATGCATTGTTAAAGCCGAAAATTGTTAATTGAACGCTGCCGTTCAACAGTAATTAGAACTGACATTTGATTTAAGTAAAAAAATAGACAAAGAACCACCATCTGGATTAGTTATTGAATGGTTGATGACTAATTAATTATTTATAAAAAATATTAGGAATGCAGTGCAGGTAAAGTTTAAGAAGAGGTTGTAGAGAATTAAATGGTCTAGTATTATGTATGTAGAGTTCTCCAAATACCTACATTTTAATTGATTATTTTACAATATTTTTCTCAATTTTTCATGAAATGTGTGTTTTACTATATGTTCTGTGCCTAGTAGAATTAAATTTAAAAATATTTAGGTTAGTTGCAATACTTGCAATCCGGTAGATTTTTTTTTTATTTTATTTTTTTATTTATTTATGGCGAACTATTTTTTTTACCATTATGACAATATTTTGTTTATCTTCAATTTATTACTATTCTAGTAGGTACCTAACCTACTACCAAAACCGAATTTATGAAAATCTAAAACATAAGTAATCTGATGTAAGCACACAATACATTTCGCACTGTACAGGTTGACCAGAAAGAGTAGAATTAAATAAAATGGAACAAACATTTTTTCAGTACAAAATATACTTAGTCAGTGTTGCCAAGTTATTAGTAATTTTGTCGTTAATTTCCTTCGATCATCTATACCTGTGGATATTGCATGACAATGGCATTTGTGGGACACTTTAAACTCCCCCAAAACGCAGCCCACTATGAAAGTCCCCCAAGACTTGTCATACAACTTGACATTTAGTGTCGCGTGATTTGTCAAATGGCATGTGCCACATTTCAGCGTTGTTATTGTATGACGTGCTACATCCTCAGGTATAGATGATCGAAGTTGATTTCATTTCACTTTTTTTAATTTGGCAACAAATTTGGTTAGTAATATCTTAAAACCCTGGTTAGGTTTATCTCTAGGTTCTCAAAAATAACTTGAAAAAGAGCAACTAGTTACAGAATTAAAATAAAACATTATAAAATTAATGTCAGAGAGCGGGTACCTAGGTACCTACAATTAAGTATTTATCATACAGAATTTTTTAGCGAGTGCCCGTTATAAAATGTAGATAGTTCTTTTACACATTGAACTTATTATTTTTTAACTTTGATCTGTTTAATAGATATACTATTTACCTATGACTGAACAGATAAAAATGCAGCATCAGACGCGTTGCATAAATTATATAAACATTGTTAAAAAATATCCTGAAGCAAAAGTGTTGAATTAAATTACTAATTTGCGGCATTTACCGTAGCACTTTTAAATTGTGATACCCCTGAGCATTCCAGAAGCAGGCAACTTGGCACTAATTGTGATTTCTCTGGACGACGTAACTGTGCCGATTTGACTCTGAGTGACTACAAATTAACATGGCCACTAATTGTGACTCCTATGGGTTTTGGTCTGACTGCGTACTAACTATCGTATTTGTTACAGGGTTCCCGCAAATCAAATCGCCGTACAGCCCCTCTGCGCAATCCCACCTCACAGGTCAGTGCTTTTTACGTTAACTTCATCATTACTATGCGAGCCAAGTAAGAATAGTACTGTCAAATGACAATCTTGATCCTTGTTCCTTTTCTTGCACATCCTACACCCTCAAGTGGAAGCGAAACGCAAACAAATATGGCTTTTTTGACAGCACTGTTCTTATTAGGCTCGCAGTATCATCACATCAACCATTAAGACTATACAGGGTTTGTAAAGCCAACAACCTCGCAGGAGCATTTTTCCAACATCATAAACGATTTTTCCGAAAACAGACAAAATAATCAACTAGGTTTCATTAATGCAAAACTCGATCAGTTTTTCGTATAATTGTGGACTGTTTTCGGAAAAGTCGTTGAACAAATATTGTTGTTTATGATGTTTTACAAATGCCGCACAGTTCCAGTTAAGAATAGGACTGTCCCATCTCATCCCGTGGGTATCGTAGAAGGCGATAGAGGGAAGTTTTAAGGACCCGGTACAGACCATCGCACAAAGGGTCACTCGAATGACAGCGAGGAAACTGTCAACAACAGCATTCCCAAGGAGGGTTGGTGTCAGGCAGGCGGCCGATCGTAAAACTTTGCCAAAACCTAATGCAGTATGTACTACATGCTGCGCCGACCCCAATAGTGGTCGTTCTACGAGCGCAAAATTTTATTTTGTGCAGACATAACACTACAAATAAATTGGGATAAGGACAGGAGGATGATGATGATGATGTTTTACAAATAACCCTGTCTGTATAACTCCCGCGAAATCCTAAAAATTTAATCTATACAGAAGCACAGAATAGATATAACTAAGTACCTACTACCACACAGAAGTCATTTTAGTGATGTGTGTAACTTCAATTTACTATAAATGACTGTTTGTGTATTATTATTATTCCTCTCCATTCAAATATTATAATTATTTATGCAACTGATGTATAATTTAGGGGAATTAGAACATGTATTCGCCTCGTGTGATATTCATGAATGTTTTAATATGTACCTAATTATCTATAGTTGCATTACAAGACTTCATCGATGGTGTTCTATCTAGTTTTTCACACTAAGAAAATGTTCACTGAAAATGTTATAGGATAGGGAAACGATTTCCTAATAGTTGCATTTCCTATCCGATTATACAGGGTGACATGGAAATTCGACCTATTCCTTAAAAGGGGTTACCTGTACTAGAGGTCTTTAACAACAAATTAAGCCCAGTGAACCAGGATTCAAAACTTGATGGTTACCTGCAGCATTTCTTCGATATTTAAGAAATTTTCCGACTTGTTACCAAAAACCATTAATTATGAATAAGCTACTCCAATCTAAACATTGACTTGATACCTTTCTGAAAGCTGAAAAATAAGTGATCAATTTAAAAAATAACGGTGGCCCAAAATATACATAATCACAGAAATAAAAGGTCCTAAGTAGCAATAACTTTTATTTTCTGTATTTTTCCCGAAAATCGTCGTAAGTTATTGAAAAAAAAAACTGTATGAAAGTTCGCGTACAAATTAGTAAAATAACTAACTAGCTTTCCAAAAAGGTACAAATGTCATTAACTTTCCCAGCTGTTTTAATAATTGGCAAAAGGGCCCGTAGGTCAATGTTTTGATTTTGATTTGTTAATTGAATTCAGCTCGAAAGTCAACAGTGTTACTCTAACTACACTGTAAATAAAAAATAAATGTAAGCTGATAAAGTTTAGTAAAAAAAAAACTGTTAACAAAAATTACAAATCCTGTTCAAACTGCCTACCATTGTTGCGTATGCAAGCACGAAGCCTACGACGTCGTACTTCACTCACTGTTACTCGCGTTGAAAGTGAGGTTTTTATTTGTTCGGCAACTGCCAAGATTCTCTCCCTCAACTCTTCAATGGATGTCGGTGGTCGAATCGCAGGGGGTACACTTAGTCTTTCATATGACCCCAAACTTACATCTGGGCACCCATCGTGCTGGTACACCATATCTCTTCTTGTAGCTAGTGGCACATCTTCTAAAAGCGAGTGAACACGCTTTCGGAAGCTGTGGTGGAAGAAGAAATGGTACAACGTACGAAAACTTTTTAAGAGAGCAATCTCTTAAAAAGTCTTCGTACGATGTATCATTCGGGATAAGAAGAAACTCCCGATCAACTTATCATGGACAATCCCCATCCAACCACACATTTAATGAAAAATCATCTCTGGTATGTCACCCTGTATAACATCAAGTTCAAATCAGAATATTTCTTTTTACTTAAGTATCTATTGATGAGTCTTGACATTCTATGTAGGTAGCGAAAATCCTTAGTTACATTACACGGCTGGCTCGGTCGATATCTGCTTACGTCGTTAATGAGTCATCTACTCTCAAATTGCCTTTCCATTTTGTACGTCATTGAACCGTCTTGAGACTGGGAGACAATACATTTTCCAGTGATTTAGGAAAGTGGCTGGAGAGGGGCCAGCTGGAGAGGGGGGAGGCTCCCTCGCGTGCCCCCCGCCCCGCCCCCCCTTCGCACCCGGCTTTGTCTCTGTAATGAATCCGCCAAACAGCAAACGTCACGGCGCAGCCGTCGACCTTGCCGATACCATAAATCATATGTCGATCTATTAGCTATTGGAACTTCAACTCTACAGACATACCACCACAGCTGAAAATCCAACAGCACCCCCTAAACGAACCCTCTGCCCGACCCGAGCACCTCCAAGAATTTGCTTAGGACGTGAGGTTTTAGAAAATATCCTGTTAAATGCAAATTATGGAGGCCGAGATAAAGATATAGCCAAGGGTGTTTAAATTACTTAATTATTTAACGAATTCCGTCGCATTGTGGCCGCGGCGCTAGCGGAGCGGTGGCTCGGGGTGATGAGAGTGGCATCAGTGCCTAATATGTGTTTTACAACCCCAGCGGCGACGATATGAAAAGCTCCGCAGAAAACAAACCACCTGACTGACGCTCCCCGCCCGGCAGCCATTTGTAAAAATTGCCTTCGCCGCCATTTCTACGCGGGAATTTCATATTTGGAACGCCGCGGGGTGAAATTCGCGCGTAGATTTGACATTTTACCATCATGGCCGCACCGCTGTTTTATTGTTTATAAAACAATACCGACTGCGATGGCCGTTTAGAAGCGCATTGTTAGCGGAAGTCGCCATTTTCAATTTTTAAATAATAATTAGGGGTTGTAATTCTTATGTTATGTACCTGAAATAAAATGGCGAATAGCATCATACTCGTGACCCTATTGGCAGTTTCTTTTCTAAAACTTTATTACCTAATAAGTATAGGGTTACCAGATGACGGGAATTTTCCTGACATGTCAGGAATTTAAGGCATCTGTCAGGAAAACAGGAAAAACTGTTGTGAGGGATTTTTGATATCCCAAAAAGTAAATACTTAATGAAAGTTGAAAACATATAATTTTGTAATCATTTTGATGAGAAAAAAATATCAAACGTCAACTAAATGAAGAATGTAGAGGTAGTGTACAAAATGTCAGACTAAAAAGTCGGGGGAAAAGTCAGGAAACCTCATTATTCGATCTGGTAACCCTACCTAAGTACCATTATAGCAATTACTAATAAGGAAATACATATATGTAGGTACATTAATAGCAACTTTAATTATTTGTAATAACAAGACATCACACACCTTATTATCCAGTATTACATAAGCGCCATTGTCCCTTTCCCAACTCCCAATTAACGTAGTGTTACAATAACTTGCTACTGTTCTGTTCTATTAGCTCTTCCAAAAATACCCGAAGTTCCCTCCATCCGTCAGCATGCATCACATCAGACGCAGGCGTGTCGCCGCAACGTTCTCGATTTCGGCGCGACACTACGCAACACGACTTTTTTCTGACCACAATCAAGACGAAAAGCAACTGTTTGACACTTTTTTTCTCTCATCCCTACTCTTAGTTAATAAGGTTGAAATTAAGTGAGTGTGGCGCGGTTATTAGGGATGTATCGGATGTCACGCGGTGTTTTCGTAAAGTGGCGACAAGTTGTAACAACAGACAGTGTATTAAGGAGGAGTATCGGATTCTGTCGGTTTCACGGCTGAGTAAAGTGCCAGATTGAGTGTTGTTTGTGGTGTTAACTGCTGTTATTAGTGGCGTGAAAATCATTAACTTATTTCACACAAAGAACTATGGCGTACTGAGTACAGAGTACACAGTTTTATATGCGAAAAAATAAACTAATGAAGGAATCATAATAAAAATATGACCACCACCTCGGGTTGGATTTCTCACTATATCTTTCATTAACGGGACTGATGGCTGAAAAGAATAGTAGTCTTTTCGATGAGTACTTTAAATTTTACCTTGTCCCTGTCCATAGCTACGTGCCTGTGATACAATGTTCGCCTAGGACCAGCGGCGAAAGCAACGTGTGCAACATCAACAGTCGTGTAACCAAAATCGCGTGTAAATTCGCGGCTTTCTGGACAAGGTCTCAATTTTAAGCCCATGTCACACAGATTCACAGAGCAACTCAACCACTAGACATTTCGCCCTTTGTCCACAAAAGCATTCAATGATGATGTTTACCTGTAAGTACACTCGAGAGCAGAAAATGGAGCCATGGGCCTATTTTCATACAAACGAGGTAACTTTGAAGCTCTGATTCTCCGCCCAGGATTTAACGAGCTGTGATCTGATGATCGCAAATCAAAGAATGAATGGTGAAGGCCAATAATGCTAAAGAAACCTAACGGATTCGATGAGTCGTTTAGCTCAGGGTGGAACTTAAAAAAATTACAAGTTAAAATTGCAAAAAATTTTGTGTAAAATGTAACATTAAAAACTCCATACAGGCTCTGGTGTAAACGACGCTTCTGATCCGTTAGGTTTCTTTAGCATTATGGGCCTCCACCATTGATTCTTTACTTTGCCATCATCAGATCATAGCACGTTTAATCCTGGGCGGAGAACCAGAGCTTCAAAGTTACCTCGTTTGTATGAAATAGGTCCATTTTTCTGCTCTCGAGTGTAATATGTGAGCAGTGAGAATTTGCGATCCCTATCGCAAGTGTTGCGCGGACGCAGGCAAACACGCGACTAATTGACCGCTCGTCTGTGCAGCTCCGGTTACACTGTAAACACAAATCAAGTGGATGACTACATTTCGGTTGCATTCCACTCGAATCTCTTAAAGGTACGAAAACAAACTAAAGGTCATTGGGCATTTTGTTCGGACATGTTTCATGTTTTATCATTATATCATAGCATTTCTATAATAAATAAATAAAGTAAAAAGAAAACAAACGTTTATTATGCTTGTACCTCACGTTTTCACAATGCTGAAAGAAAAACTTCTGTTTTATTAACAAAAGTCTAATAAAATTAAACATACTCAAATACATAATGTGAAATAACTTTTTTCTACCGGTCGGTTCATAAAAAAATAATACATATTTTGAAAAGTGAGATTGAATTCTTCAACTTAAAACTGATTTGGTTTCTGTAAGCGAACTATCATCAAGCAGGTCAAATATGCCCAATGACCTTTACACCATTTTTTCCTTAGTTTAAAAAATATCATGGATTAAAAGTGGCTGAGGCTTTAAAGTAGAAAAGCTAGATTAAAAATCGCATATTGCATAAGTCCAACAAAATATAAAAAATAAAAAAATAAAAATCTGTTTATTCAGGAAAACACATAACAAAGCAAAATATGAACTGCTCTCATATAAGGTTACCCTGTGTTATAAGAGACAAAGTTATAAAAACAAACTTTGATAAACTGAACCTTCTATACTCATAACCGAAACAAATTATGCAAAAATGGCATGTCCGAACCATAAAGTATACTTACTTATTCACTATATGGTCCGAAAACTCCGGTACAATCTCTTAAACATCAAACTATACTTACAGTTTTTGCAGAAAGGGCACAATCACAAAGTTGTACCTATTGCACAGAATACATAATAGTACAAGTACAGAAGATCCACTCCGCAAAGTCATTTAAATAAGTAGCGACTTTATCCCATACACAATAAAGCGGAATTCAGGTCGCACACCGCTCCCTTACCTACAGTTATATTCACCTAGAAGTTGCCTCTCTTTCTATCGCGAAGCCCTTATCTCTTCTAACGATTTTAGGGTTTCTTCTTATAAATAATAAATTAAATAATAGGTACTTAATTTATTACAAGTTATGTGTTTGTGAAATAAAATGTGTAGGTACTTATATACGTTTCAAAAAACCTAGGCTAGGTACAGTCAACGCCACGTCAAACTATACATGCTAACTTTGAGGCAATTTGCTTTTTTACGAAATCAAATTGTCCTTAGTAATTTACTTTATTTTGAAAGTAGGTAAGTAAGTACCTACCTACTCGTAATCTATAAATTATTATTTCAATAAATAGTTGGGTGAAGATTATTTTGCAAATAAGACAAGTACGCAGTACTACGTAACGGATACTAAATACTAACTAGGTAGTAGACAAGCACTATTCTTACGTTTCGATGTCGTTTGGAACTTTTGGAAGTGTGAAAAACGTGAGATTCGGATCCTTTTTATTATTAGTATTAAGGCAGCGGCGATGTAATATGCCTTCATATTTTATTATATATCACAAACGTGAGAACGAACGACCGACGACGCGGCAATATGCGATACGCGGCGAGTGACGTGATTATCGAAATCGAACTGCTAACGAGCGACCCAGCCGGCACGCGGCAGCCTCTGAAATTAGTCCGTCCGGACGGACCCGCTGGCTACTTGTAGCTTCGTACCTAAACCGCGGAGTGCGCCTAGCCTGCCTATTGTATGCCCTTTTTCTCTAAAGTAAATTCAAAATGGATTTTTTTCTAGAAGAAAGTTGTTTAGTTTCACGGACTAATTTATTATACATTCTTAAAATTTTGATGGTGAATATAAAATGACCCTGTATGCAACTTCCAACCAAGGTCGGTCCAACTATTCCTCTGTCAATTCTGGCTCTCAACTAAGCAGTTTGTTCCTCCCCCCCACTCGACTGGCCACATTAGTTGGAGTGATCTCGGGTTACTATCAATTAGACCATCATCTCAAATTCAATTTACTCAATTTTTATTGCTAATTGCTATACTGTGCTATTTTTCCTCCATAATACCATCATTGTTTATTAGTAGAGACCGGATAATATGCAAATGCATATTGTATATGCATTTGCATATTTAACCCCTTTTCAGTTGTAGTTGCGTATTTTGGCAAAAATTGCAACTACCATTGGAAATTATGCATATTTGTTCGGTCTTGTTCATCGTTCAAATGTCTAACATGTCCAAACAAAGGAACTCAAATTTAAATTCTGCCCAGTCTCCTCAGAGCATGCCTTAGTGGACGTAGAACGGTCCTTTTCGCTTACAAAATTTTATTAAGCGATCATAGACACAATCTTCAGAACATTTGGAACAGTAGGTACTTATCCGTATACATTTTTAAAGGTAAATTTTTATGGCAAATAAATAATGTAATTGATATTTTCGCAAATACGATTGTTATGAGAAAAATAATACCTTTAAAGTTTAAAAAACCTTAAAAAACGTCTTTTTTTATTATTTCATGCTGCATATTTTGGCCCTTTTTATAAATTTTCGTGCATATTTTAGCAATTTTTCTTGCATATTTGCATGCATATTTTTATGGTGCATATACCTAATCCGGACTCTATTTATTAGTTTACCGAGGTCAAACCAAGAGTTTCACAATGTGTTCAATATTAACAGTTTATGTTATATAGAAAACGTCTTGTAAATTGTAGAACCAACTTCATAAACCACTGACTACAGGTAATTATGTTAAAAAAATAGTTTCGAAGCTTAAGTACCTCAAAACAAGTAAATTTTACAGCTAAGGTGGGTTACACACTGAAATATTAAGAATATTTTATAGCAAAAATTTTAATAGCAAAGGATTTCAGCTGTTTATGCTCATAACATAAGGGAGCTTATCCAAAAAATATCACAGATCTATTTCAAAATGAAAATTGCCTTTTGTCCATCAGCCATTTTTATGTCCCCACTGCTGGGGCAAAGGCCTTCCATAAGGGTGTATAAGGAGGACGGGCCACAACCCACCACGCGGACCCAGTGTGGATTGGTGGGTGTTAAAGACTGCAAATGCAGCCGTGACCAACGGCTTAACATGCCTTCCGAAGCACGGAGGAGCTCGAGATAATAAATTTATGGTCACCCATCCCACGACCGACCCTTGCGAAAGTTGCTTAACCTCCGCAATCGCTGGGCCAGGCGCTAAACCACTGCGCCACCGAGCTCCTTAATTGCTTAATTATCATTAACTTCCATCTTTGCTAAAAAATTAAGTGTTATAAGAAGAACAGTTTTCGTAGAAGTTTCAGCAATTATAATAATGTTTATTTAAATGAGATTTAAAGCTAAGCAATTTTGCATCGTCAATATTATTTTAGTTTATACTATAGTTTAATTGTAATAAAATATTAACTATTAGTTATATTACATTTCATGTATCAAAGTGTGAGCCGAAAGACATTTTTATATACATATTTTATATCAAAACACGAACAGTTCGCACTGAAATGTTTCCAAAGCGAATGAAGCAATTATATTGGTTCGGTACAGCGGCAGGCGCGCGTCGCTCGAGAGGAATAATTTAAAAAGCACAGACGCACGGCTCATTGGTCCTAACAATTACATTTTTATGAAGACACATTCTACACGCTTCTGCTCTTAAAACTCTTGAAAAAATAAAAAGTAGCCTCTATCTGTACAGGCTGCTTTTTTTATCTCCAAATTTTGAGGATGTGTTCAGTCTATGAAACTGAACAGCTTTCTCCATGAACAATGTATTGAAATACCCCACAAATTTTGGTCATCCCTTACTAAACTGATCACGTGATCTATTTGATATGTATGACTATGGTAATTTTTTTAAAGTAATTTTTCGTAGGTATAGTATTTTTTTTACATATTTGACCCCATGTTTCTTAGAGAAAGTTGTTTAGTTTAACCCTAGAACCGTACCCATATTAGGAAACACATTAATGGTACCCTGGGGTACTGGTGTACCCCAATAAAAAGAAGCAGTTAACGAAAGGATTAGAAACTTTTATCAAAAATCAACATACATAAGCTTCTTTCACGTTAATTTCAGTTTCACTAATAACAATTTTGGCGAATAATTAGGAACTAATAAAAAAATTTGGGCATATTTTGCTTTTGTGGTCATTTCAAATATTTTTTTTCACTCGGTGCATTGTAAGCGATATTTACGATCTTCCGACTTTAGGCATAAATAATACCTTACAAATTTCAGAGCTAAAAAGGTGGTCGCAGCTTCTTGTCATTGTTTGCTCAATCTATCTTCAATAATTTATTTTTAGGGACGTCGGCAAAATTCGGTATTGAAGCCTCTTTTCTATGCAATGTTTTATGAGATCGAAAGCTTGTTTTTTTTGGTGAATAAGGTCATTTCCTCTTCTATCTTCATAAGAATATTCTCTATTTTGTTTTTGTATGAATTACATTGTGAAATAATCATACAAAAAATAATACAGTAAATAAAAGGAGAAAATGAGTATCAAAATAAATACCTCTTGAAAAAACCAAAAAAACCTACTAGAGCTCGCTACTTTTTGTACAGAATTATTGACATACGGCTATCATACCACCTATCATAATATGCATACCAAAAAAAACAATATATACGCGCTAAAAATATCAATAACAAAAAAAATATTCGTAATAAAATACTTACGTTGATCGTACCCTGGGGTGCTGGTGTACCCCACATGGTGGTCTACCATGTCTATTCTTCAACAAAACTGACACCCAGTGGAGGTGGTGGGGTGCTGGTGTACCCCACATGGTGGTCTACCATGTCTATTCTTCAACAAAACTGACACCCAGTGGAGGTGTCGCGTCGACGCGTCTCGCTGCTACTCGTAAATACACCCACGAGCAGAATAAAGCGTCTTATAGCAAAAGAGTTATCAGCGATTTTAAATTTTTTGTTTATTTGTACCCCAGGGTACGGTTCTAGGGTTAATGGACTGAACACATCCTTAAAATTTGGAGAGTGAATAAAAAGACACCTTCTTATTATAATCTAGATCCTAGTCTGTCTACCAAGTACCAACCAAATTTCATTCAAATCCGTCCAGCCGTTTAGGTGTGAACAGATAACAAACACACACATACACACAAACTTTCACATTTATAATATTAAAGTAGAAAATAGGATTTATCTCAATGGCAATCACTTAAGTTCAAATGTGATCCTAATAATTTCTTACATAAATCTGGTGAATTAAATCATGATTATAAATTGGACTGAACATCGAACTTTCGATTTGTAACTCAGCAATGTGCACTTAAAAAATATGGACGAAAACAAAAACAAATTAACAATTTTACATCTTTGTAAAGATATTGAACAAAAAAAACATCGTGAAGCTGCGATCGGCGACGCGTGAAAATATAATGGTTAGGTAATATTACACCTACCTTCCACCGGTTCTTGAGGGGGAGGGGGGCAAAGGAAGGTGGGGGGAGTGGGCGGGGTCGAACCTCCACTGGACACTGTAACTGCCACTTAAGGAATCTCGTATTGGCTTCTTTCTGCCCCGGTATTTAGGTATTGGGCTACGGAGTACCGAGTAGGTATATCTTGTTATAGCACAAAAGGTATCAGTTGATTTCTTCACTGCTCAGGACTTTTTAATAATAAATGTTATTGAATTAATGTAAGTAAGTAATCGAAGACTTTTTGAATTTAGGTTCACATTCAAAAATAACGTCGCACTTATCCTATTAGAAAAGTCGAAAAAGTTGCTATGCTTTCTTTGATTTCATAGTTATTTTTAAGTTCTATCGAAGTCTTTTTAATGCACAACGGGATGGTGATTGGCCTTTACCCCACCTGATGTTAAGTGAAGATAAGGCTGAAGGTGGAAGTGCACTACACTCCGAATCCTTATGACTGAGGTACTGGACATCTTACCTCTAACTGCTGGAACACAACAATTTTTAAATCGTTGTTATGGCATCAGACTTAGATAAGATGGTGGTAGCTGGCCAGGCGGACTTAAAATAAGCTCTACCACTAATCTAACTTAAACTGTGGCAACAACAGCTATAGAAAAAGTAAACCTCTTTGTTAATTTGGAATTTTGTCAAATGAGTCTCATTAGAAAACAGCAACAATATTTCCATAAGCTAAAAAATATTTAAATCTTCCTTTCAGCTCGAACCAAAGTGCCTGAAAGATACCCACGTATATTACAGCAAGTACTTAATTCAGATGAGAGTTCGCCTCACACCATCCGAGGAACAATAATATTTTACGATTAGGCCGCCCCCCACCCGCCCCCCTCTAAGGCCACTGATCGTATAATGAATTAAGCACCAATAGACGGCCCAATTTTCCGCTACGGCTCGAACGAGGGACAATGGACTTAATCCTCTTGCTAATACGCTTTAGGTAAGCGCGAGCTTAGGGCTGGCAATTTGTCCTCCGAAATATCAAAGTGAAGTGGAGCCCATTAGCAATTATAATGGGCAGTGTCCCAGTGAGTGCCAGCTCATTATAGAGGTTCGACGCTGAGGTTAATTACTCTCGCTGCTGAAACGCGTGCAGGCCTTTAGAAGAGAGCTTTTCAGAACTTCTGATCGCCTGGTAGCTTCTAATCATTTTGCTTCAAGGCAGCTGTGGATAAAAGTGCTCGTAGTAATAACATTTCCCTTAGGTCTCTATTTGCGTTAGTTTAAAACTTGACTCATGCCGTCACTTTAAGAAAAAACAAATAATAGGCTCGTGCAGTGTTACACTTTCCTAATGTAAGCATCTACTAAATCATGGTCGTATCTTCATTTTGTTCCCCTTTTCTGCCCTTATATTCCATAATAATCTTATTACAACTTAAAAAGTATTAAATATCTCAACGGGACCTCATCCCCGTCGTAATTATAACAAAATACCATCAACTTAATAAAATATATGGCGTCCCCTCGTATCTTTTACTTTAATAAAAACTACATTCACTCAACAAATTGGAGGCCGCCAACCCGCGTATGTTCTTACGTCGTTATTGGGAGCACAACAATATCGTTTTCAAAAAGTTGGGGGGACTAACGAGCCCTGGGGCCCGCCCCCGCCCCCCGAAATCGCTTCCCGGGCCCCGGGCGCCCCCAGCGTTTCCCTCTTGCAATGTCATGTCGTTTAGCTAAATACGTGATAATAATCTGAATTTCCGCATTAATTTTTTGTTGAAAAACTTGGGCTTTTTTCTAATTGCTCCATTTTAGATGGTTGTTTATTGGGGGGTATTGTGTTGTATGTGTACAATTAAATAATTAATAAATAGGTTTCGATTCGAGTCACATTCTGAAACGAAGTTTGTTTGAAAACAATTAAGAAAATGACTATAGTGAAAGCATTGGTATCAAACGCAATGACTTTGAATATTCAATAATTATGAAAAATAGTTAAATTCCACGTCATGTAGATAAATAAATACGTTCCATGTTGATCTTGACGCTCAAAAGAGAAAAATAAATAGTCATTAGCAAAACTTGTTTTTCACAATATAACAAGGTTTTAATTTAACCAATTCATAATGGTAATGATTACTTTACAATTTTAATTACTTATTGTCCCTGCTCATTGTTTGGCAAATTGTTTAACAGCTTGTCATAGACAAACAGACTGTTAGCGTAAATGTACACATGTGGACAGACCACAAAGTAACAATGTTCCTTAATTACTGGCTGTCAATGTCGCCAAGCAATGGAGGCGCGCACGCATTTTGCGTAATAAAAGCGTCTACAGATTAATTTAACCTATTGTTCCATTAATCAATGTATGTACGAAACAATGTAATAAGCATATAATGAAGAAATATTCTGAAAACCTTCCAGTAAGCGTATCTATGCACATTATTACAAATTACATTTACTGTTACAACTACCATTATGTATTTTGTGTTTAAATTTTAATAACTATTTAACAAGAAATCCTATTAAACATCGTTGGATAATGCCTTACATATATAAGACTAGCTTAGCTAGTAGTATTTTTTATTATTGTTTAGGACATTGTCTTTTATTTGTAACCCCCGACGCAAAAAGAGAGGGGTGTTAAAAGTTTAACGTGTCTGTGCTATCGTAGAGCTCCTAAACGGATGAACCGATTTTAGTTTAGTTTTTTTTTTGTCATAGATAGTTTTATCCCGAGTGTTCTTAGCCATGTTTCATGAAAATCTGATCAGCCGTTTGAAGATCATCAGCTCTTTAATCGATTAAGGGATCCGACTAACTTCCATATGTCCTATCGATTCAAAATTTGGTACCGTGCTGTTATTAATTACATGTCGGGGTTTTTTTTCTTTTTATTTTTTCTTTTGTCACTGATGAGTATAAAAGAATAATAAAAATAGAGAGCACTTAAAAGTGATCGTAAGTTTAAAACCAATTGCTCCCACGCTGGCTAAACCAAAAAGTGTAAGAGCTGTTGAGTGGAATAAAAGGCGAGATCATAATATGCGCGTCTGCGCCGCTTTGTCTGTTCACACCTCGCAGGTGCGCGCGGTAACGCGATCCTACGCCTTAACTTTTTGCAGCCCTTTGTCCACCTTAGATTATTTTGGTCAGAGATTTTTCGATCGTTTTGTTTGGATTAGAAAGCCCGTTGATCTTTTGAGAGCTCGTCTCGTAATAATGGGATTGACAATTATTATTTTATTGGGCACCTTTTAAATTATTATTTTCTGACGTCTAAACTTACCTTATTTATCGAAAATGTATAGTTCCGATTTTCAGTACACAATTAAATTGCTATTTTTCATTTACTGCTGTGTTCTGGTTGTGGCATAATCTTATTTTATTTATTATTATTTTTTCAAATTTATATTTTAGCATTCACAATGCTATTTTTATACAATACTTCATCAATTGCCAAAATATCTGAAAAGATGTTACAATTGAATGTCGAGGTAATTCCTCACATCACATTGATGAAATAACCCTGGCTTGCAGCGTAAGAGTAGGACTAGAAAAATTTCGACGATGCCACTAGTGCAGTGTTTCCCGATTAGTGGTACGCGTACCCCCAGGGGTACACGAGGTCGTATTAAGGGGTACGCGCAGCAATCTCAACTACATGATTTCATACATCTGATTTCATTTTTAATTCATCATTCTGCGATAAAGGGTACGCAATTTTGAGGTCTTTCTTGGAGGGTACGAAAAAAACATAATTGAGAACCACTGCACTATTGTATCGGTAGCTCAGTGGAAGAGCATTGGACCGTCTTCCAAAGGTCGGCGTTCGATCCCCGCCTGAGAATATGCTCTGTCTGGTGCGAGTCGAATTTTTTCTAGTATAATTATTATTTAAGTAGTATTATTTTGTTTTGTTTTAACTTACGTTCTGTTTATTTGTTTCATGTATGTATCCAGTCCGCCACTTTTACTCAGGTAAACACACGCACGCCGCGGGTTTGCGCGCAAATCAAATATAGTCGCGACGCAAATTGGCTCGTGCGGCGAAGATTGCCAATTTCGGTGGCTCCAGACGAGTGGAATTTATCCAAAAATTGCATTGCCTCCTAATAGAATATCTTCGACTCTGAAGAGGCGCGTCGGTCGGAGTGTTTGCTCTAATTCTGTATCCGGTTAGACACTCCTTGATTGATTTTTTTTTCGTCAACAGTGGAGTGCAGATCTGGGGGACAATATTAAAACTTCTATAATTCATTTATTCCATAACAAAATAATTTGTGTCAGAAAAAAATACAAAAATAATCAAAACAATTTAATTAATCAATCAGCAAACATAAAAAGGCATGTCATAAAATATTTCATAAATGACAAATAATTAGTCAATGAGAATAAAAAAATATATATACTTTCCAAAATTAATAATACTTATGTCCAAGCCAACAAATTCATTTAAACTATAATATAATAACACTTTTTTAACGTGAAGTCCCTTAATTGTCTTTGAAATAGTTTAGAGTGATTTATAGCGTGATTGTTTTTAAACAAGGTTGGTTGTTAAACATTCTATATCGAAGTTGTTGGTTGAGTTTCTTCAATTTTTATTCATAACCAACTATTTTTAGGTTATGTAAACACAAAATTTTAATTTTTTTGATATGTCATCTTAAATTAGTCAACTTAAAGAAAATCTCTTAGAGGATTTTTAAATCTTTACATTACAACTCACCTACCAATACGCATTGGGCCCGCGTGGTGGATTATGGCCCATTCTCCTTACCACCCATAAGGAAGGCCTGTGCCCCAGCAGTGGGGACATTAAAATGGCTGATGGAAATTACAACTCGTACGTAACCATGGCATAAGTCCAGTCCATCAGCCATTTTTGATGTCCTCACTGCTGGGGCACAGGCCTTATCCTTATGGGTGGTAAGGAGGATGGGCCATAACCCACCACGCGGGCCCAATGCGGATTGGTGGGTGTTAACGACTGCAAATGCAGCTGGGACCAACGGCTTAACGTGCCTTCCGAAGCACGGAGGAGCTCGAGATAATAATTTTTTGGTCACCCATCCCATGACCGACCCTTGCGAACGTTGCTTAACTTCCGCAATCGCTGAGCCAGGCGCTAAGCCAGTGCGCCACCGAGCACCTCAAGTAATGTAATGGTAATACAGTAATGGCATAAGTACTACAAGTAATTTTATATTCAAAACTATCTTGTCCACATTCCATAATATTAATGCTTATGGTATTTTTGGACTATGATCAATGCGTGCTACAGTAGGTATTTTATAAAATAAATAATGCATTTTAAGTAATCCCCGCGGGTGATAAAGTAATATTCCCAAAATTCATCAATTTCCAAACAAGCACCATCAACTTCGTTTTAATAACAGGTTCTCGTCGCAATGTCGGGCAAATCGAATCGCTCAAATTGGCCGCTCGCTCGCTCGGCGGTAACAGCGAGCGGAGCGAACGATATCTATTTCCGATATATTACATTTATGAACTCGCTTTGTCGCCTTTGTAGGGAGCTACTCGCATTTTACACATAGGTGAATAAAATTGAATAGTCACGCTTTTTGGGAAGTTGAAAAGGTAGTAATGTACTTGTGTTATAGGTATGTACAATAAACTATTGCCTAACTTGATTAATTCACCTCGTTATTACTTAGTTTTAGTTTCACCTAATTACAAATAAAATTTCTTCGAAGGGCATTGTAAGAGGGATTAATAGGTATCTTTATGTTGTATTCAAATACTTAGGTACAACATTCGTAATCCCGCTTGTCCGAATTTTTACAAAGTTTCTAACTTATTTTTACCAGCTATAGAAATTACACAAACTAGAACAATGGTTAGTTTTGGGAAAATGAAAAGATTTAACAATTAATTTAAAAGAAGTAGATCTGGTGCTAAGTTTTGTTTTTGAAATAAAAAAAGATTTTTCCAAATCGATTCATAAATGACGGAGAACTCAGGTAACAAACATAAAAAACATACCACCGAATTGAAAACCTCCTCCTTCTTTTTTTAAGTCGGATAAAATGGAAGTCGTTTTAGAAAAAAAAAATAGAGTTGAAAAAAACTATAGTTACTTAATATCAAAACTATTTCGACCTACGACTTACTTCATACCGGAGGGTCAGTGTGCAGTCTCTTTGTGAGTCAGCATTTCAGGACATAAAGGCGTCTATTCACGCTGCAGCGGTCAGTGCGTTGACCGGCGGAGCGCGTGAATGGCCCGCCTTACGACTGCCGGCTAATAGGAATGAGATCCTGCAGTTATTTTTTTTCTTTGAGTGACAAATGCACCCCTCCGGATTCAGCCGCGGTATGCTGGAGAAATGAGATGTTGCCAACATTTTTTTTTACTACCGCGATCTATTCTGTTTCCTTTGCAATTCAATGTAGGCTAGGAAAAGTCCTAAGTACCTACTTACCATTTTGGTCGTGTTTAGTTGATCTCGATAAAAGTATGAGATTGTGCAGCGCCACCTAATGCAGCTTCAGCGAACTATTTTAAATACTTAATCGTGTAAAATAAAAAGTATTGAACTCTACTTTTATTTTGGTTTACATCTGACATATTTTGTTCGCTTTTAACACGCTAACTATAATTAGGTATGTTTACGTAAAGATTACTGTTTGTCTTTACCATTATGTAGGTATTTTAGTATAATTCTTTGGCAATTGTTAAAACTTTGTTACCTACTGTTTTTCATCAAAGGATTTGAGCACGAAAAAATAACAAAAACTAGCATTTTTAAAACGCGAAACGTCGCATGTTCATTTATAGGCTTTCCATTAAAAAAAACAGGATTACAAGTCAGGAAATACATAAAGTTAGCGCAGCGCAGCGCTACAATGGTGCCAAAGTGGCAGTGTTCGAACGTGAGGGCTTCCCCTTATCACCCTACTGCAAATTATCCTACCACAACCACCACTCTATTTTGAACTCTAAACTCATTCTAATACTGAGTATTTCTCCTTGGATGAGGAAAGCATGTGTACGCATAAAGTAAGGTTGAAGTAAAATGACGTAACGATGTCGGTTACGCTGCCAGCGATCAATAGGAGAGCTTTATTTTTATGGGGAAATTATGGAGAAACGATCCCTTCTTATGTTATTAAAGATAGGCGAGTTTAATAAAGGCCCATTATTAATTGACTGCTGTTTTATAAAGCAGTTTAAGTTTCTTAAACAAAACTGAAATAAATTAAAATTGATTCTTAATTAAATTTTAATCTCGAAGTTAATGTAAAAAAGGTCATGTGAGCGAAATATTATTTTATAAGAAATATAAAAGATATCTTTGAATATTGATGAACTGCGAAATCCACAAATTAACCCTGTAAGTTCTATTAATTCTTCAAATTTGATTACATTGTTAAATCTAAACCAATTAACACTTGTACTGTTTGCGTACAGACACGCCGCCGTCCCGGGAGACAGTTAAATTAATTCAGTAGTAACATCACGGTTTGACCTCATAACTTACGCCGTCACCCCATTCGATTCCGGATTCGTCACACGTCCGCAACCCTAAACAAACAGGTTCACTCCACAACCAATACTCGCTCGCAACTACAGAATTTTGTATGTTTAGAGTAAAAGGAGTAATGTACCGGGTTGCGTAGCGTTAGGGGTGTCCCAAATTTAATAATTCATTGTATTCATCGACAAATTCAATTACTCGTTGTCCCTGAGGAGCGGGCTCCCCAGGGCCTCCGGGAACTGCTAAGTAATTCATTTGGCAATCACACGCTGTAATTATGTTGCTGGTCGGAGCAGTGCGCTGGTCAAACTGAACTGTTGCGAATCTAAACTGCAGTGCAAGCTGCTTGTTTTGCTGTCGCACGGAATTAGGTTGATAGCAGGCTTGTTGTCACACATTGCAAAGACGACCCAATTTGACATTGCTTATTTGGAATAAATAAAAGCAGTTGAAAAACGTATTTAATTGCCCTGAATAATTAAGTTGATAACTTAAAAAAGAACATGCTATTAGTACTACAAACCTTTAAGTACGTAGGAAGTATAGGTAATATATAGGCAAATAACTTTACTCTCATGTTATCGGAAATTGAATACAAAACACATATACAAAATTTTTATGAATAAAAATAATAAAATATTTTGTTTACGAAATCGACTACGCCGTAGCATCGTAGCAGATATTTAATAATTATTGAATAAAACAAAATTCAATCTTTTTACTTATTATTGATTAAATACGTCAATTCGATATTAGTAATTAGTTTGAGCAGTTTGAGCTCTGTTATAAACAAGGTAATAGGATTCAAAATGTACTATAGGACATTTTTATCCTCATAATCAAAACAAGTTTCAATTAAAAGGCATGTAGTTAACACGATTCTAAATTTTTGTTTCAACAGTTTTAGAACAATATTTACAACAGTGTGACAGAGCTAAATAATAGAAAAATAATTATTAAGTATAGGTTAGGTAGGTTATAATTTTTCAAGTATTCAGTCCATTGGCATAATCAAAGAAGATTAAAGATCTATGCCCACTACACCGTACATACCATACTATTGTTGTTTTGCGTAGGCAAAAAAATATTCTTTTCACCTCTCCAGCACGAAAAGGGTGCTTTTGGCGCGTAAAAACTCGCAGCAAAATCGATTTTTGCTGCGAGCGTGAGACAAAGTGCTTTTTTAATTTCTAACACCAACTTTTAAAATAATAAAGAAAAAACAAATAAAGTGACAAGGATGACACTTGCAAAATTGATATGTAAGAAAAGGATAGATAGAGTGCTTTATGGTGTCATACACGGATTAAAAAGTAAAAAAATAAAATGCACGGATATACCAAGGAGCTTTAAATAAGGATTGTTAAAAAAGAAGGTTGATAATTCGAAATAAAGAGTATGGAGGTAATGAGGTCACATGTATGAAACAAATATGAAATAAGAAAAATTAATGAAGTTTATTAACAAATTATACCTATGTTTTATGATTATAAATAAATAAATAAGACGGAATATTAATGAATAAGAGAAAAACACAACGCAATGTAATCAAAACGACGGGAATCTACTTTAATGACTCTATGAATAAAATTTTTCAGCATAGGTTTGATTGAATTATTTTTGTGATAAATTACAAAAATGAATGCGTCCAACGATAAAGATAGTTGTCTAACTCCAAAAGAGTTAAGTGAACAAGTTTCTAATGCTGAATTAAGTTTTTTTACCAGGAAAGTCACGTGAAAATTTTCTCGCTGGTCGAGGTGAAAAGTTGTATGTTTTACACGAGACCAAAATGTTGTTCTGCCTCGTGCCTTTAAATCACTCACTGTGCTCAGTAGTCTATATTAGAATCACTCGCTACGCTCGTGGTTCAATTCTAGACTACTTCGCTAGTTCGTGATTTAAAGTCGCCACTCGCAGCACAATTTGATTTTGGTCACTTGTATAACAAATAACTATTGTATTGAGAAGTATGACAAATGCATGGCCGGATTGGCCGGTGACGGAACGGTCTAGTGGGAATAGTTTTCATACTTTTCAAAACAAAGAATATTTTTATCTGATACGTTTCTAGCACGGCCATGGTATGTTACGGTGTAGTGGGACCCCGGACACTCCATACAACCGCTCCGTTATAACTACTTATTACACAAACACTACACAGATGACCTTTTGTACACGCGCAACTGTGTGCGTAAAGCTAGGGATACTATGAGAATCATTTCACCCATACACACATTTGTACACAATAAAGATTTGCACAATAAAGATATAGGTTTTTCACCATTTTGACAATCAAGTGTATTTACCGGTGATAAGAAATGTTTCCATTAATGATTATTAAATGTTTTGCTTTGCTTTTTGCAACAAATGCACGCCGCCTTGACAGCTGTTGTCACTTACGACTAAACGAGCACACGATTCGGCACATGAACTCGCGGGGTGGAGTGAGGTAACTGATTCTCGGGAGGGGCAGGGAGTGTCCTTTCTGTCCGATAGTACTTATATCTATTCTGTGCTTAAACTTAACAACTTGATAAATATTGTAGCATTAGTTTGTCGTGCGCAGGAGTGCCGTCCTTGGACGCGGCGAAGGACTTCACGGTTGACGGCCTCACCGGGTACAACGGCAAGAAAAAGAAGAAAAAACGCAGGCACAGGTAACATATTATATAAACACATCTAAAAAACTACACTCAGCACATAAATCGGTACACCGTGTGATTTTCATCCAAACATGCTCACTTCACATTCTCAAAAATAAAATTCGGGATAAAGTGGCTGTGACATACGGACGGATGGACAGACGGACTGACAGACAGACAGGACGATTCCGTTTTTTGCCATTAGACTACGGAACCTTTAAAAAATACACGTATCTGCAGTGACTTTTATGTTGCTGAACTAACTACAGAAATTTCTCCATTTATTCAAACGCCATTTATTCACACAAACATATTTATTTTAATTTAGCTTAATTGATCTCAATTTATTTAATGAAAATTACAATTCAAGTTTCTCTCTCGCATTGCAACGCCCTCACAGGGCGTCACAGGAACTGTAAAATATAACTAAGTATGTAAGTATTATTTTCTAACTACATAATATGTGACAAGCAATAAATGAATTATGATTTGCAAAAGAATAACATTGATTCAATTTCCAAAATAAGTGGCATGAAATGCGAAAACCGGCTTTTTGGGAAGTAGAGAAGTTTTTGAAGATGGCTGAAATGCTTATAAATTCAAGAGATGAACATGGTCTATCCATCAAGTGAGCATTTTTGTATGGAAATCACACACTGTACCGATTTTTTTGCTGCCGAGTGTATGTAACTTAAAGTTTATAAATTTTAAGTTTATAACTTCTATTGAACTATATAGTAGGCACTTTTTTAAGTTCAATCTTTTGATTGTTTTCATATAAAAATTGCTTTGCGTGTTTTATCGATTTTGAAATTCTAGAGGTTACATAAATTTAATATACATACTTAATAAGTCCAAAGATTGTTATGTTCTACCTCTAATTGTATTTTTGTGGCAACCAGGGGCAAACCTTCTTTTTCCAAATTACCTTAACAAGAAACCACGAAAATAAATAAAATAGCAATGTCCCTAATAAAGTCACTTGGAAAAACCGAGTATCTGCAGTGTTCCCTAAAAATGTGGTCGGCATCCGGGCCGCATCTAGCCGCGGTTTGGTCGCATTCCTGGCTTGAGTGGCCACGGTCGCCGCTGCCATTATTTACTGGTGTCTTTTATCACGTCATATTATTGTATATATAAGCCTTGGTCATAACGTGGAATATAATGGATATTATGCTTGAGCCTAAGTCTTTCAAAGGTGATTTATAAATATTTTATTTTACAAGTTATTTAGATATGAAATAGGGAATATGCATAATTTTTTTTTTAAATCTTAACCAAAAGTATAATGCGTGAGAAAGTTAACTGTAATATTAAAACTTTTCTCTTGCGTTTTTTTCTCGTGATATTGTTACTTGAAGTTAGCGCGCAGCAGCACCCGCCGAAAACGCTCCATACAAAATGGTGACGTCACACATCACGTTTCAGGAGTGTTTCGGCGCGTTTTATATGGAGTTAGCCAATAATCTTCAATTATCTCCCTACATTTTGCGTTTAAGTACATATGTGTCATACAAAATATTGTTTCTTATTCGATATTCTATCTGACTGTAAAGTGCATTATATCCGAAAATGAAAAAAAAATATCGTCATTTTCCCCTGATTTCATTGTGTGATAAAACTAAAATAATACTTTTTTTTTATTTTTTTTTCCTGTTCTATCATGTTTTTATAAGTGTCCGCAGCGATCAAGCTCAAATTTATCAAAATCGGTGACTTATGCATATTCCCTATTATTCGTTATCAAACGTGCACTTTTGTCTTCAAGTCTCATGAACTTTTTCTGCTATTTACAGTGTGTGTGTAATAGCCATCAGCAATTTTGATGTCCCTACTGCTGGGGCATAGGCCTTCCTTATGGGTAGTAAAGAGGTTGGGCCACCACGCGGACCAAATGCGGATTGGTGGGTGTTAACGACTGCAAATGCAGCCGGAACCAACGGCTTAACGTGCCTTCCAAAGCACGGAGGAGCTCGAGAATACATTTTTGGGCACCCATCCCATGACCGACCCTTGCGAACGTTGCTTAACCTCCGCAATCGCTGGACCAGGCGCTAAAGCCACGCACCCTCGAGCTCCTCGTATGTAACATATCCTCGTGTGTAACATATCTATCAAAAACGTTATTCTTTGATTAAACACAACCTGAAAACCATTTTGTAGAGTTCAATAATTTATATCAATTACCATTTTTTTTGTGAAACAACCGATTTGCAGCAACTTATTCACGATTTCAAGTTTTAAGAATTAGGTATGTGTAGTGTAACGCTAGGGTTTCCTAAGAAAACGGTGCCGTCACATAGCGGCCGTAATTTTTTCCAGAAACGTACCTATCTGAGAAGAAAATGGACGATCTTGATTTAGCATTGGAGCATGATTGCAACCGCGCTGTATTGTTTACATAGACAACATTCAACGCCACTATATTACGGCCGTATATTACGGCACCGCTATCCTAGGAAACCCTAGCTTAAGTCATACCGTTAAATATGAATGAATATTGTCACAGTCGCACGATCTTCACGTCATACCAGCTGGACGAGCTGGAGAAGGCATTCAAAGACGCGCACTACCCTGACGTGTATGCACGAGAAATGCTGTCCCTCAAGACAGACCTCCCAGAAGACAGGATACAGGTGAGTCACAGAACATAAAATACTCATCATCATCATTATATCAGCCGCACGACACCCGCTGCTCGGTATAGGCCTCCCCCAAGGATCTCCACGACGCGTCGATCGGTCCTGCTTGGCCCGCATCCAGCGGCGCACTGCGACCGCACACCAGATCGTCCAGATCGTACGTCCACCTTGTCGGGGGCCTACCCGCGGAGCGTCGTCCGTGGCGCGCTGAACAAATTACTCATCCGTCAGATATCGGATACATTTCAAAGAGTGTGCAGCGGAATTGCACAACCTTTCCGCCATCTTCCTTTTTCCATTGCACAACCAGACGTACAAATCAGCGCTACCGTTTCTCTTTGGATATTCCAAAGACTCGCACTAAGTGTTTTGATTCGAATTTTACTATCCGTACCGCTAGAGAGTGGAACTCGTGTTTAGGTACAATCTGGGGGCCATTCAAGTCGCGAGTGTATACCTAGGTTACTTCTAGCCAAGCGCGTTTCATCGAAGATCGCATCATCGCTTACCACCAGGCGTGATAGCGGTCAGTCAAGTGCCTGACTATCTTTTTCTACGCTCAACGGGGTAGTGATTGGCCTTCATCTCACCTGATGTTAAGTGACAATAAGGCCAAAGGTGGAAGCGCACTACACCCGGAATCCTCATCACTGAGAAACTGGCTATCTTACCTCTAACTGCCGGAACACAACAATTTTTTACTGTTGTTATGGCGTCAGACTTAGGTAAGATGGTGGTAGCTAGCCAGGCGGACTTGAAATAAGCTCTACCAAACCGAGTACGAATTGTACCCCCTTGGGAATCGAACCCGGGACCCCAGCGTCTTACACGGGTGGGCGAACCACTAGACCACAGAGGCGGTCAAAACGTCTACATTAAAAAAAAGAAAATATCCCACCACATCGAAAAACTTGTATCATTTTATTGACATCCCTTAAAAAATATATCCCATTTCAAAAGATATTAGTGTTTTTTTATAAACGAAATCTAAATAATAAAAGCATGATGATTGATGTAAGCTTCAGTTTTTGAAAGAGAAAACCTTAATTTAGTAAGTTATAGAGAGAAAAACATAAAACACTATCAGCTTTTTTCAAATGAAGAGCGGAATTTCAAATTTGCTAGTCATAGGCATTTTTGAAGAAAATTTCAGCTGTAACGAATGAGAATACGACTCAATTTATTTCGAACCATAATCTATTTTGAGGAATTTTAAGAAATTCGCCTTTATTATTGCTTGCGCAGAGTTGTTTCGATCATTTGTATTGTCAAAATAGAACATGATTCGAATAACCGCCCGACCCTCTAAATGCCTCTTTGTCACGTTAATCAACGAAGCCATACTTTATGGCATAGCAAGACAACTTAAATACAGCTACACGTCACATAATTACATAAAAAATCTAGGTAAGTATGTGAGACTAATAGCCGATTTTTCAGCACCCCTGTTTTTCCCGATCGATTGCAAATTGCCTCTATGTAGGTATATTTATAGCAAATTTTATTATGATTCTGAACTGAAGAAAGCAAATGATTAATTTTCACGGTTATTTTTGATAATATTAAAGTTGTGCCACAGAAAATATAATAGCACTTAACCTGTTGTGATTTCTAATAATACGACGTTAGTGCTGTATAGGCAGTGGCGGATTTACCCTAAGGCCAAGTAGGCCCGGGCCTAGAGCGGCCAGATATTAGGGGCGGCCAAGCGAGGCGTAAAATATACTGATGATATGACTGATGAAAGGCTTTTGCCGCATTTGACAGGCATTTTACAGGCGTGCGGCCGGCACTAAAGCAGAGACAGGCATTTTTAACTTAATTTTTTAAAACATTAGAGGATGAAACAGACTAAAAATCGCGCGGCACAGATTTTTTTTGTAAAAGGCAGGCAAGATTACAAGATAAGTAGTTGAAACCAGGGATTGAAATACCGTTAAAAATACCGTTAAAACATTTTATCGGTAAATTTACCGGTAAAAATAACGTTAAAATTATTGTACCGTTAAATTTAGCGTTAAACTTTACCAGTACAATAGTATCGGTAAAATTATCGGTAAAAAAGTAACGTTATTAATTGGAATAACGTTAATTTTAAAGTTTAACGGTAACAAAAAGTAAGAAATAACGTTAAAATTAACGTTCTGAAATAAGGTTAATTTCAATGTAACGTTATCCAAATTAACGTTATTTATAAACATAGCGTTAATGTTAAAATTAACGGTAAAAAAAGTAAGAAATAATGTTACATTTAGAAATAAAGCTATCATTCTCTGGTTGAAACTGACTAAAAATCGCGATGCTTGGCTGTTTTTTTGCCTTTTTTATAATCTTAAAACGAGTTACAATCTGACAAGCTTTTGCCGCATTTGATTGGCTTGTTAGACTGGCGTGCGGCCGACACTAAGCTAAGTGAGATAGGCATTTTTGTATTTCACGGATGAACCCACATATTACAATATTAGTGAATGAAACTGATTAAAAATCACGCTGCGCGGCTGTTTTTCAGCTATAGTTAGACAGGCAAGATTTCAAGATAGAGTGGATGAAACTGACGAAAAATCACACCGCGCGGCCGATTTTTAACTTTAGCAACACATGCAATACTTCAAGATATAAGTGGATGAAACCGACTAAAAATCGTACCGCGCGTTAGTTTTGTTTTGCTGTAGTTTTGTGCATCCTAGACAAGCATCCTCTCATACATAGAGGCTTCGAGCTCCCCCCCCCCCCCCCCCCCCCCCCCACCCCCATGATGGGAGCTGTTAAAGGGGCGGCTGGTACTATGCGGCCTAGGGCGGCCAAGACTGTAAATCCGCCACTGTGTATAGGTAAATGATTAATCTATCTAATATTTTAAAATCCCTTTCCATTTAGAATAATGTCAAATTCAAAGTCAAATAAGCTTTATTCAAATAAACTTAATTATTAAGTACTTTTGAATCGTCTATATTTTCCTACCACCCGTTCCAGACTTTTTTAGCTGACAAGAAGAACGGGCGCAAGAAACTTATCAGCTGTAACAGCCATAAGTAACGATATCGATAATCAACGATAATCGACGATAATCAATATCACTTCTTAAAACCTTTAAGGAAACGAACATAATACTGCAAATATTCAATACTTTTTGCACATGGAGGATATCAAATCTCCCTCAAGATTGTTTTGTCGATCTTTCAAAACGTTTTGCACAAATTATTGAAGTGTTCACTTACCATCGCCGCGAATTAGTCGTCAGCAGTGGACCGACCGTTACCGCCGACATTGTTGTCGAAATAGTGTCGGGTGTCGCGACAAAAAATCGCATTATCGACGTATTAGCACGTCAATTGGCAACGATTGGCGAAACCCGACGCCCGCCGTAAACGAACAGCCCAGCGATTGTTTGCGACAAAAAACTGGCGACAAAAAAATTTTGGCCTTTCAATTGGGTGTTTTTTTCAATTCGTTGTGGGTAAAACATGGTTTATCGATTTAAATTCAGCATGCAGGTACCGTGTTTCCTTTTCCTGTTCTAATTTATTATGATTCAATTCTGCGCGTTGACTGATTATTGAGCAGTAAACAAAAGAATATATTTTTTTATTTTACTTTTAGTAGGTTTTCTAGTATTAATATTCAGTGTTATCGTTTTCTCGTCCTAAAACTCACAACATCTCACTGTTAGTTACAATTAGTTACATTCTTGGAGTTAGTGTAGGTAGAATATTAACACAGTTTTACAATCATGGATTGTCAAATTGTCAATTGGATTGTCAGGTAATGTAAAATTGGTTCAATATAAAAGAGGCTGATATAAGTATGAATAGAGAACCCGTAGTAAAGTGATGTGATGACTTGATGAGTTAAGAAAGAGGTTTCATAATTGACCGAGCGAGCACGTAGTGCGAGCGAAGCCTCTCTGCTTCAGCTTCCAGGGCAAAAAATCTCTCGCATGTCCGGCTGTCTGTTCTCACCTATACAAGTCTCATTTCTCAACAGATTCTCGTGAAATTTTGTGAGCAGGTTTGAAAATTATAAAGTTTTTTTTTTTGTCGAGCCAGTTTCTAAAAATTGACAAAATGGCGGAGATATGTTAAAAAAACATATTTCAGTCTGGTTTCCCAGCGCTGTCTGTTCTCCTCTACAGGTCGCATTTCTCAACCGATTCTCGTGAAATTTTGTAAGCTTGTTCGATAATCATATTATAATACTGTTTAGTCAAGCCAATTTTTCCAAATTTATCAAAAAAATATTTACCCATTTCGAAAAATTATCAAAATTAGAAGTACCATCTAGCTGCAAAACTCACGCACTGTGTGCTCTGAAAACTTAATGGCGACATTTCAACAACAACCTCCCGGAGCCACTAGTTAGAATGTTGTTTTTATGTAGCTTCTTTGATTCTTACAAGCTTACTGATACCTTCTATTATAACTCTAGCTCTACCAACAGTTCACCCAGCCGCCGTCTTATCCCACAGATAGTATTAAGTCGTTCTGGTCGATCAGACACAATCGCATTGTCGCGAGTCGCTTCCTTCCGCGAACTGCCGGCGTCGAGTTACCGGCGAACAAGACGAGCAATCTCGACGCACAAAAAAATCAGCCGATTAGGCGAATCGATACCGGCGGTTGTGTAATTGGTTTAAAGAGATCGTATTTTGTTGCGAGGAGTTTGACAATATTAAAATCAAAAAGCTTTTAAAAGCTCTTCGCTCACAAAAGAAAATGAAATGTTTACAAAATTGGTGGAAAAACATTATCTGGGCCCATAAACTACATAACGTAATGAATTACAACGATCGTTTGGTATTCATTGCGTCGCCAATTTGAAACTAGAAAATAAACTACTCATAATATAAAAATGATATAAAAAAATTCCACTCAGGCTAAATATAAAATAGATTTCTAACAGCAAAGTTTTTGCCAACTAAAAAAATCTGTACCTAACTCAATTTAGATTTCGACCTGTAGTTGTATGCCAAGCGTTTATATTATAAACTAGCTTTTGCCCGCGACTTCGTTCGCGTGATTAAGATACTTGTGCATTTATTTTGAAAGTCACGGATTACCAATATTACCTAGGTATTTATCAGTGGACCTCATTTCACATATTCAAATTTTCCCATAAAAAAAATCATGTACAAACTGGAACACTCTGTAGCACACTGTATAACGGGAATTTTCCAAAATGATTTCTTAGTGCTCACCTACACCATAAAAGGTATCTACCCTCCAAAAATGGTGTCTCTACTTCAACCCTATACAAATTCTCATACAAACTAAAACAAACTGTAGCACCCTGTAAAACAGGAATTTTCTGAAATGCTTTCTTACTGCTCATCTACATCATGAAAAGAATCTACCGTCCAAAAATGGCGTATCTATCTTCAGCCCTATACAAATTTCCATACAAATCGGAACATCCTGTAGCACCTTGTATAACGGGAATTTTCCAAAACACTTTCACAGTGCTCACCTACACCATGAAAGGTATCTACCCTCCAAAAATGGTGTCTCTATCTTCAGCCGCTAGGGCTCTACGCCTATCCCAACAATGAATGAATCAATCAATCAGTCAATCAATTTAGAGTTTTATATGTATATGTTACAGTCAAAACTCATATCCGGTCAAAACCACTTTTGACTGAAAAAATCAGTCAAAAGTGGTTTTGACCGATGCTCTCAGTTAAAAACAGTTTTGACTGATTTTCGCAGTCAAAAGTGGTTTTGACTAACGTTCTTAGTCTAAAGTGGTTTTGACCAACATTCTCAGTCAAAAGTGGTTTTGCCTGATTTCAAGGCAGACTATCGGTCAAAACTCATAAGAAGTTATGGAGGTTAGTGAAAATTACCAGAAAAATCATCAAAAAAGTTTCATAAAACTATTTGTAAGGTGTAACGTTTAAAAAAGTGTTTATTCCATACAAAATTCATTCGACATTGTACGGAGACCTTCGAACTGCAAATAGGTACGCAGAAATTCGATCTCAAAATATTTATTTTATATTTATTTTAAATATAATATTGAAACTATGTCATTTTGATAGTTTTTGGAGGATAGAGCTATTTGCGTCAATGGGCTTTTACTTTAGATACCTACACCTGTCTTGTCTGGTTAGGGCTAAATGTAACAGCAACTGCGCAGTGGAGCTAGGTGGAAAGAAGCGGGCTTTACACACATTTCAGTGTATGATCACCGCTCTTTTCCGCCCAGCTCCACATCAGTGAAAATGCAACCTATTACATTTAAACTTATAAATTACTTTTAAAAATAAAAATAATTAACAGTTAGTTTTTATTTTATTATTTTTTAAATGCTATTTATACGTTAACATGGCTTAGGTTGCGTTTCACTGTTTCACTGATGTGAAGCTGGGCAGAATAGAGCGGTGATCATACACTAAAATGTGTGAAGTTTTAATTTACAATAATTTACAATTACTTATATATCTCATCATTTATAAAACTTTCACTTGTTTAATTATTAAATAGACTCCCAGTCCCAGTCCCCCTCAATAGTAGTTTTGACTAACATTCGTGGTCAAAACCACTTTTAACCGACATAATTTGGTCAAAATCAATATTACCCATTATTTTTGCAGTTAAAAGTGGTTTTGACCAACGTCATTAGTTAAAACCAATTTTAACTGCAAAAATCAGTTCAAAGTGGTTTTGACCAACGTTGTTAGTCAAAACCACTTTTGCCTGATTTTTGCAGTCAAAAGTGGTTTTGACCGGATATGAGTTTTGACTGTAACATATAGATTATTGTGGACGTACTTATTTTCTATGTAACTTTAACACGTACGTATAAAGTCGAATATCCAACAAACATTTTTATTATTTGTAACTAAGTATCATGTTCCAATCGCCGTCAATAAAATCCATATAGGTATATAATATACTATAAAGCAGTAATTATAAGTAACAGTTTGTCTGTCCGTCGTCACACAACGAGACTCAAGCACCCCCCTACACAAACACCCCCTCAAAACCCTCGCGAACATACATTTATGAAAATTTAATTTTCCACAACACGCAATCTAAAATAAACCATAACACGACCGCGTAAAGTTTACAGCCACTCAATTTATTCAGAGAGGAAAATATCGTTACGTTTGGAGTAAAATGTGGTTTATTTCTTGAAGTATAAAGTTTATTTTGGGTTGTTGAAGGGATGGATATGGTTGTTGGGGATTAAGTTTCCCCAATTGAGGTTTGCGAGACGTTGTAAACGGATTATTATGCAATCAGTCGGAGGTACTTGGGGCATTGTCTTATACACGCAGTTTTCTAAAAATTGAAGAGAAAAGCTCGCTTCCTAAGAGCCATATGATACAGAAGTATATATAAAGCCATACAAAGCAACAATTTTGCAGATATTGTCTCAAAAAATAAAATGTAGGTTCTTACTTATGTTATAGATACCAAAAAACTACTAGAAAATTGGTTATTGATAACACCATCATAAACCATTTTAATCCTGATGCACTGTACAGTGCACATGCCTTCTGTTCCTCATAGAATCGGTATAATATCAATTAATGAATAAGACGAATTTTATCTATTTATAAAATTCATGGGAAAAAGTACTTTCATGATTTGCTTACATGCACTAGCTTCGTACTTCATAATTTTGTGTTTTTTCAAGGATTTTAAAGGCTCGGGCTGTTTTGTGGTTAGGGTATCAAAAAATGTTGCCAGAGAAACGTACTTATAGAAAAATGACAGAAAAATTTGATCGTCCCATTACTAACTAGACAGCTAAAACACTGTAAGTATTAGTATGGGAAAGTATTTTTTACTTTTGTAGTTTTTCGACCCATGTTTCTATGGCAAACATGTTTAGCTTCATTGATGGAACTCTCCCACTTAAAGGAGTTAAAACTACTTACAACAAAACGACCTACAGAATAAAAGATTATGTCTAAAGCAAACAAAACTAGTGAAATAAATAGTTGTAAAGTAACTTACCCGTAGAAAATCTCACACAAGTGTTAATGCTAATTACAAATGTGTAAGTACCTATGAAATTTGTCTGTTTAGTTTAGCTATCAAAGAAATTGACAATTTTGTGTTGCTTGAGTATCTGCTCAAAGTATACTTAAGAGTAACTCTTCGTTTAATTATCAATTATTAATACCTCATCAAATTCTAGAACAATAATCTAGTCTCGAATATTTTTTTTAACTTCATTTGATTCAATCAAAATATAAATTACTTACATAAGTACTTACTTATTCTAACTTTGGGCAGTTTAAGTACTTATCCGAAAAAAAAGCAGCTTTACTGCAGCTTTGCTTTGACTATTACCGTGGCTTTAATGATACAAAAAGGTATTAGTAAAAAAGGCTAAAGATCAAGTAAAATAATCGTAAAATAAATCAAATTTTATTTTACGATTTTTTGCTCCGTTTCAGCTTGGGCAAAAAATGCTTTCGTATGCCCGCCTAGCTGTCCGTCTGTTCTCTTAGCTAGAGGTCGTATTTCTGAATCAATTCTCGTGAAATCTATGAGCGATGGATTTTTTGGTTGCTTTAAATTTTCGAAATTTTTCGAATAAGGAAACATATTTAAATTAGGTACTTATGTCGAAAAATTATTAAAAATGTCACAAATGGAAATGCGAGCGGTCTAGCTAGACCTCGCATTTGTGACATTTTTAATGATTTTAGTCTACATCTCGCTAACAGAACCACTGATATTTTTAGGGCTCCGTACCCAAAGGGTAAAAACGGAACCCTATTACTAAGACTCCGCTGTCCGTCCGTCTGTCTGTCACCAGGCTGTATCTCATAACCCGTGACAGCTAGACAGTTGAAATTTTTACAACTGATGATGTATTTATGTTGCCGCTATAACAACAAATACTAAAAACAGGATAAAATAAATATATGAGCCCACTCAAGGTCCCAAAGACAAAATTAGTAGATTGCAGCCCGAGATAAGTATTTAGTATATTTAGTTATAGTTTGAGGGTGCAATTGATGCTTACACCCGAGCTAACTACTTTGCTTTACATCTCGATGGTGAGATAAGTAGAAAAAAACCGGCCAAGTGCGAGTCGGACTCGCGCTTGAAGGGTTCCGTACCAAAAAACGGCAAAATAAAAACGTTTGTTGTATGGGAGCCCCCCTTAAATATTTATTTTATTCTGTTTTTAGTATTTGTTGTTATAGCGGCAACAGAAATACATCATCTGTGAAAATTTCAACTGTCTGCTATCACGGTTCATGAGACAGGCAGACAGACGGACAGCGGAGTCTTAGTAATATGGTCCCGTTTTTACCCTTTGGGTACGGAACCCTAAAAATATCAGTGGTTCTGTTAGCGAGATGTAGACTAAAATGATTAAAAATGTCACAAATGCGAGGTCTAGCTAGACCGCTCGCATTTCCATTTGTGACATTTTAATCATTTTTCGACATAAGTACCTAATTTAAATATGTTTCCTTATTCGAAAAATTTCGAAAATTTTAAGCAACCAAAAAATCCATCGCTCATAGATTTCACGAGAATTGATTCAGAAATACGACCTCTAGCTAAGAGAACAGACGGACCGCTAGGACAGACGGCATTACAAGAATAAAACATTTTATAATAAAATTTATAGTGAAATGAGAACAGCAATACACCGTCATTTTGTAGTCGTTTTAATTAACTTAAGGGTGTGTTGTACCAACGTAAATAAACATTTTTGCCCAAGAAACATGGGTCGAAAAACGACAAAAAATTGTGGGTCTCCCATACTAACTAATATATATAAATATATATATTTTGTATGGAATCTTCAATTGCCACCGGAAATTCAGCCACCTTGCTGGATTTTTTAATTACTTACCGCCCTAGGACTTTTCTAGCTACATTATTACCTTAGAGCGCTAATTGGTTACCTTCAAGCCCCATTTGGGGGTAATAAGGACCTACTTACCGAATATGAGATGTAAACGTCTTTTATTGCCGTTTTTGGTACGGAATCGTTCGTGCGCGAGTCCGACTCGCACTTAGCCGGTTTTTTAAATTTCGTAGGTCTCGTAGTCATACAAGACCAACGAAACTAAAAAAATATCAGGTTGGTATTTAAAGTTAAAAGTAAACATCAGATAACCCGAATTAAATATTATCTTCTCCTTCAGTTAAATACCCAATTTACACGAAGGTAAATATAATGTATATAATAAATGATATCTCTCTACTGCAAGCCAACCCGTAGTGGAGGCTATCGATTGAGGCTTTAAAACAAAATTGCCTACACAAGTGAAGTGGGCTACGAAAACATTCCGGCAACGCCATCTATGCGCCGCGCGCGCCAACCGCGTAGCCATGGCAACCGGCCGCTGATTGGCCACTCACGCCGCGGGCCGTCGCGCCAAAACTGCTTTACCACCACGAGTGCACCACTCTAATATGAATCTTAGTTCACTTATTATAAAGCACATTTTCAATGCTAAATGTAGTCCAGTTGTGTTATTTTATTGACGTTCACTTTATTAGTACCGCCCTTCGAGTAAGCATGGCGGACCCATTGTCTCAGATCGCCTTTTTACGTGGCTGTGATGTGATTCGTGGCCGTAGGTGGAATTTAGCCAAATAATGAGTAGCTCAGAACACCTGTTCTAACACAATTACGTGACATTGTGTGCGAGGTTGTAATTAAGAGCGAGGTTACTTTATTATACTATTGGATTTTTTTAAATTGCGTTTTACGTTCAAGTACCTAGTTTTTAAACTTTCGTACCTACGGAAGACATGTGTATTTTTTGTCAAGAGGGTAATTAATCTGTTTTAAAAATGTTTCGGTTGTTGGCTTTAAAAACGTTGCCTTAAAAAAATTTAGATTTAAAATTTTCGCACCCAGTAATATTATTAATACCTACTACTTATTTTGTTTTATGAATAAATTATAATATGAATACTTAAGGCAGTTGCATGACCGAAAGTGGCGCCCTCAGATGTTTTTATTTAATAAGATAATAGGAATAGATTTTAATAATGTTATACCTACGTGGAGTTTTTAGGGCCCATGGTATAGTATTTTTAGAAGGTATCACTACATGCCCTCGTAGTCATTCGTAGAAGTAGATAGCAAATGTGTCAAAAGCGGCCACTTTTAGCAGTTTTGCTATCTACTTCTAGCAGTGACTACGAGGGAATGTAACGATACCGTCTAAAAATACTAGACTGTGGGCCCTAAAAATTCCACGTAAAACATTATTAAAATTGTGTAGTAGAATTATAATATTAAATAAAATTCACCGCGGCGGCGCCACTTTCGCTTAGGGTACCACCTTAATATGAAATAATATTTCATATGATTTATCATTGTCATTAGACACACAATTTATTTGTAGGTTAATATATTAAAAAAACAAATTAGACACAGTTATTCGGTTACATTAACTAATATACCAAAGGTTGTATCGGAAAGGCAGTATTATGATGGCGTCGGCGGCGTCGGATATCGGCGTAACGAAGCGCGCCGGCCGCCGGTAATGCGCGCCGATACCGCCCTCCGGTATCCACGCCAATTACTACCGCACAATGCCGGAAAACTAGCAACTACTGCAGCAAAAAAAAAATGAGGTATAAGTACCTATTCTATTTTTGTAATTGGTAGATTTGTTTTCGTCTGCCTGCTCCAATAAACCTTTTTACTAGTAAAGAACACTAAAATAAGTCATACTAAAAACAAAGCTCAGGATAAGGATATATAATTATGACTCTGGATTCATTAAGGTTAATAAAAAAATATGCGGAAACATTTAATTGTCTCTGTCTTTTTCTTTACGTGTAAAGAGTATGGAAAATAAAATAACCTCATTTCTGCTTTGCGATGTTTTTCGTTGTTTTTGGGGTTTTTCATCACTATCTTTTGCACATTTAGGTATCTTTCTTGAAAAAAGTTATTGGAGCAACTACACAGTACGTTAAAATGTATTTTGATGTAGAATTCAATACGTTTCCGCTATTATTTATGCCAAAAATATGACCCGCGACAAGCGCTTTTGATGATGTTCTGATTTTTTTTATAATCATCTATGAGGTTTATACGCAATTGAATACCTACTTGTAGCTACTCGATAATATCTTTAGCTTGTCGTATGTTTTTTTTTCTGGCTACAACTTTACGTTTTCTAAATAAAAATATGGCTCGCGCAAACCATGTTTTCCTATCATGAACCCTTAAATTAAATTGATTGCTGGCTAAGTATATAAAGTATCGAAAATTGACATGCACAGACTGGAGCTAAGGTTTATAGTATTTACAAACAATAACCTCAGTAACAAATAAGTAGGTAGTTCGTTGTAGTATTAGTACGCAAAAAAGCAAAAAGTGGCCATTTTATGTATATCAATTAATATTTATAAATGTATAATTACTAATGTAGCAATTTTTTTATCCATTACCTACACTTATACCGACGACGCCGACATTATTTTATCAACGTAATATCACTTGATGGATGTGCACCATCAAGTGATATTACGTTGGTACCAGCCAACAGCCACGTACCAGCTTAGGAATTCTCAATAAGATATTGGATATTTGAATAAATTACTTTTGTATAGACGGTAAAATTATATTTAAACTAATGTGGGATTTATATGGGTGACTGACTAAAGCCATACGGCGAAAATCGACTGTGTTCAATTCAATTTTACAAGCGACTTGCTAGGTGACTAAAGTGTATTTGAAAATAAATAAGCTGAAGTGAAGGATTTTCTTAAGCTTCCGGCCAATTTTATTTGCTAAAATCTTCTGATCCTCGTTCAGCACAACTTTTCCGACCGTGTACCATGCATTTCATCGTGATGTCGTGACTATAAAATGACCCATGTAAATAGCTCATAAACTATCCAAACTGTCTCTATTAATATTCAACTCTTCATATGAAGTAACTAAAGCAATTACTTAATAACGTAACAGCTAAGTTACTTCATTAACGAAGCCTGTGCTTTTTACGGGTTAACACAAAAAACTCTACCAAACCCGTAGTTTTGAACACAACAGCAACTATATGCCCGCACGAGTTAATTAACAATCCCCCCCATTTCGCCGCCCCCCTCCACACCTGCCTACCCCCACCTACCGCCCGCGGGAGGCATCCACGGAATTGATTAACTCGCTTATTATTAGATTCTAATAAGATATCAATAGCAGCCACTGTCTTATTATAAAGTGTAAAAGGGACTTTAGTAAAAAAAAATCAAGTCAGATTATTTTTTCAAAAATAAATTTGATTAACTAAGACATAAGTAAAAAAGGTTTTGCACTCAAATTTCAAACTTTGTGGCAATTAAATCTAAGTATGAGTTTTCAAATTACAAAATAGATTTTAAAAACAAAAATATATTTGAGAATCCACACATAATTATTTACACAGTTTTACAAATTAAGTGTTTCTAATTTTAATCCTTATTTTGTATTAAATACAAAATTACGCCAAACTGATTTCTATTTACACCTACTTATTTTGGTTTTTAAAACTTACATTAAAAATGATACACATTTGCAGCGGAAAAAGATATCTGTCCTTTGGCGTTAGAATTCGTATTTTCTCTATTATTTTGTGTGAAAAAGTAACTTGTGTCATAAGAATAAAGTTATTCTTATAGTTTTGTGTATGTTCTATCTGAATAGGGTACGGTAGTGCTGTATTTATCACTAAATCTGCCTCTTTTGCAACGACAAATGTCTTAGTACCTAATGGAAAAAGAAAAAAACATAGTCATTATTACTTATTTATAAGCTTCTGTTTTAAGATGTAAGTAATAATTTTCGAAAAACAGCACCCAAAACAGCTCATTTCGCAATAAATAATTTTATTCACGAATTCATAATCTGTATGTATCCTCATTGAGGATTCAAAACGCTGAGTGTGCAAGGTGGGGGCGCCGGTCGATGTTTGGGCCCGCCGAATTTAGCAATTAGCATGCGTGCGCGAATTCCGGCGCGCCGACAACGCCGGTACGCCGACCCGCCGATATCCCGGGTGAAGGTCAGATGTTTAATGATCCATATATTTGCATTTAGGACGAAGCTGTAGAGTTTATTGGCTGTTATATATCTTTCGTAACGTTAATTGTGGTGTATATTTGACACTCAATAAGCGGTACTCGATAAGCGGGAGTGTATGCTAGGGGCTTTTCAAATGAAACATTTAATTTTCCTTGATTTCTCTTGTCTTATTTACTGTAAACATTTACTCAAATTGATATTAGCTAAAAAAGTTTTGTTACTTACCTTAGTTTTATCTAAACCTTTGTAAAAAGTCACTTGTTAGTAGGTACCATTTTACTGGTTGAATCCGGGGCCTGTAGCACAGTTTAAAACTACCGCATTGATTTTGTAATAGTAGATTAGTAGCCAAGGGCTGTAAGGCATCAATTGCAGCCCGAGTTCGAGGGTGCAATTGATGCTTACACCCGAGCTAACTACTCTGCTTTACATCTCGAAGTAGAAAAAAACCGGCATTACATGAATAAAACATTTTATTTGTTAAAATTTATAGTGAAATGAGAACAATTTTCAAATTTTAGGGACAGGTGTTTATTGGGTATGTTAATAGTTTGAAATTGTGATATTTGTTGGTCATGTACAAAATCTGACGGGATGAAGCTTTCTTCAGCAGAAGTTGATGGTTGCGGATCATCTCTTGAGAAAGATGTTTCATTTTTTGAAAGCTGAATAGTTTCCGTTATTTTGTTGGTAATTTTACTTTTATTTTGTATGGAATCTTCACTTCAATGTAACCTTCAGCCACTATGCTGGATATTTTTAATAACTTACCGCCCTAGATCTTTTTTTAATTACTTACCAGATTTTTACTTACTTACAAGATTTTTTTAATTACTTACCGCCCTAGGGCTTTTCTAGCTACATTATTACCTTATAGCGCTAATTGGTTACCTACAAGCCCCATATGGGGGTAATAAGGACCTACTTACCGAATATGAGAGATGTAAAACATTTTAGTGTCCAATTAAGTTGTTGATTTATTTTAGGTACTATTAGTTTAAGAATAAAACGTAAATAGTATAATATATACCTAAGTACTCAGACCAAATAACTTTTTTATTTGATCTGAGCCTAAGTAAGAAATGAATTAACATTTTCTTACTCTTAATCTATGAAAATTTGTTCAGGAGAATGACGGCGTTCAAAACGCCCGTAAATCATCCTAATTAGGTAAAAGTTAACATTAGTAACATGTCGGTATACCTACCTACCTACTTACCGAATCAAAATGGACCATAAAAATCTGCCACATACGATTTGTTGCATAATAACCCCTGATGCCGAATATGGGACGATCGAAGTGAATAATTTTACTATGGGACCAACTCTAAAATCACGACAAAAATATAAGCTGTTTCATAAAAATTAATAACGAAAACATAAAAAAAAATTAACAGCTGAATCTTTTTCCGCGATTGAAATCGCGCTGAAGCGTTGGTCCCATTGTAAAAATTGTTCAGTTTGATGGTCCCTATCAACCATATTCGGCACTAGGGGTTATTTTGTAACACGTTACATAACACAACTTACCCAAAAATATCTTGCCGAATCAATTACAAAGTCCTCGTCTCTTATCCTCTTACAAAAATAATCTTAATAGGTACTTTTCAATTTGAACACTTTGACAGACAGATTACAAGTGGTATTAGGATAAAGCGCGGGAGGGGACGGGTCATATCGGCCCATGGGATTTAGGGGTCTTACGTCCATACCCGTATGTCACCACTTGTAGACAACATGTTGCGAGACGCATCTGCGAAGAGCTAAAATTTTCTCAAAAAAAGCTTATTTTTTAAGCTACTTCCAAAAAGAAGAAAGATGACAGATTTAATTAAAACCAAAAAAATTTTAGATTTGAACAATTTTCAAGACTTATCAGCCCCCTACTCAAATGGCCAATATTCTATTCGTTTGAACGCCACGCTTACTATTAAAACTTTAAAATAAGCAGTAAACTATGAAATTACGTGCCGTAAGCTTGACAATTCCATACAATACATCAAGTCTGTGATTTACATAAGTTTTCGTCGTGTGATTTAATCATCTATTGCTCATATTTAAGCTTTAAAAGTAAGCGTAGCGTTCAAACGAATAGAAAGTTGGCCATTTGAGTAGGGGGGCTGGAATAGTCCTATTTACTTTATACAGGGTTATATGTAAAACACCAACAACCTCGCAGGAGATTGCTAACATAATAAACAACAATATTTTTTCTAGGGTCAGGTGGGGAAATGGGGAGGAAAAGCGCAATTTTATCCCGATAGGTGGCGTCTGGTCTTGGTACCGGGCCGCCTCAAAGAAAGTGTCAAAACATATGGGAATCTCTTGGAGTATTGCCCTTTTTAATTTTATACTGAGAAAATTCCGCATTGTTATGCATGTAACTTGTAAATTATTGGAGTTCATCGATTTCCCAGTAACAAAAAAAAATATTGGGCAAAAAAATATCAAAAAAAATATGCTTTTCCCTCGATTTTCTCCTTTGCTGAGCCTGAGAAACATTATAAATCAAAAGGAATGTTTCATGAATTTGATGAAGCTTCGCCAAAATAAAACAACATTTGAATTATAACAGCTTTGTTCTTTAATATTTCAACCTCAGCAGTTTCTAGCATATTTATAACTTGGATGAATTTTATAGGTATATCAAATATGGAATAAGCCCAATATTGGGGCCAAACAGAGAATTAATAGAATTTTATATGCCAGAGTCATTCAAGAAACTTAGAATAATAAAATAAATATGATAAAACGGTTCGTGTAATTTTGGATGGTACAGAAATTCCAGTACAGAAACCTGAAATTACTATTGCACAGAAGGCATCATCAGGCAACTATAAACACGGAAATTCACACTCAGTTGCTTTGTTAAAATTTAAATCATATGCTTCTAATCTGAAATAAAAAGATTACTTGTAAATCTTACACGAAATTTAAAGAAATGTAATGCTTGTTAGCAATTTTTTGTAAGTTGCTATAAACTTTCTTGCCTGTTGTTTTGGCTTTTCTTTTCCGTAATTCTTCTTTTATATGAGCTAAAGTTAGCATATAATACATTGTTTGTCCGCAAAACCGAAAAAAATACAATCTAAGAAAGTAAAATCACGTAATACACAGTCAAGACAATATAAGCTCAAACTGACAATTGTTCCAAAGAATGAAGCGCCATCTGTAATTCACTTTGCCTTCGCCTCCCCATTGCAAAGTCGGGGAAATGTAATAACATGCTATGTCTAGCTACATTGTTTCCCAACCGATGCTGCCATCTCTGATATGATGCCAGGGGGGCTACTCAAATGGCCACTTTTCTATTCGTTCGCTAACTTAAATCTTAAAAATAAGCAATTAATGATCAAGTCAGACGTTCGCAAGTTTATGTAAATCACAGACATTGTTATATTGTACAGAATTGACAAGCCTACGACACGTTATTTTGGTGTTTATGGCTTATTTTTAATTTTTAAGTTAGCGAACGAATAGAAAAGTGGCCATTTGAGTAGCCCCGCAGTACTACTTTAACTCAAAGCTCCACCAAACCAAACTACCTGTAATACTGTTTTACCCCATTGAAATAAAAACCAAATATTATCATTTTCTTGCGATTTTATTGTTATTGCCCCAGAACTCAATCTATACATTTCGTTAAGAAATTAGATATGATTTATACATTTGCCCCGTCAAAAGGGGCAAATGTAATAATGAGACATGGTCAAGAGTCTCTTTTTCAAAAAATCTTTTATATCCTTTTATTCAATACTTAAAATGTTAGCCTTATATATGCTTAATAGCAGACGTAAATGATAATTCTCAACTGGTAAGACATAAATGAGCAGTATACGATTGAATTTATAAATTTAGTTATCACACTCGCAATTGCCCCACCTGACCCTACGACTTTTCCGAAAACAAACAAAAAAATATGGACTTTTCATACAAAACTCGATCAGCTGTTCGGGACATTTGTATGGAGAGTCGATTTTTTTTGTTTTTGAAAAAGTCGTAGAACAAAATGTTGTTGTTTATGATGTTAGCAATCTACTCCTGCGAGGTTGTTGGTGTTTTACAAATAACCCTGTATAGTGCCTGAAAATGAAACAACGTCTTTGTTAAAACAATAATCTTTTGTGAAAAACCTATTTTAAAAGATTAAACTTTTATATTTTTTGCATTAATGATACTACAAACAGCTTCTATGTTTTTTGTTTTTATTTTATTCATTTGAAAACCAACATCGTTACAATTTTGTTTTTATTTTTAATTCTAACCACTAAAGGTCAGTTACAGGTTTTCCACTAAGTTACTTAGTGAATTCTAAACAAGTTAATTAATACAATAATGCAATGATAAGATGTTAAGGTACAGTATATTCCAAAATATCGAATTTGGCTTATGTTTGATTCAACGATAAATAATCAAATATTCTTTATTTTCAGATAAAAATATATGTTGAAGTTCCATAAACGATCTTGATTATTTTACGGTTAAAAATAAGATATTCGTATCTTCACTCGACTAAAAAAAATATGCAAAGACAAAGAAAATGTTCATTAATTTTATATTTTTTGGATAATACTTAAAGTTTATCAATTGCTCACTCACGAAAAATATATAGAAAAATAGGTAGTGACATATAGAAGAATATTCAATGGTAACTTTTTCAAAAAGTAACTTTATGCTCAAAATAACAACAAAAACATTGAACAAATGAAAAAGTGAGGTTATTTTCATTACTCTTCACACGTAAAGAAAAAGACAGAGACAGAGTTTTTGGAGTATACTGGCCTTAAAGCATTAGGTACTTACTTTAAATAAATTATGATGAATACACTTTAAAGAAACATAACAAAGATTTCAAGCTATTTAACAATTCGTCTCTGTCAATTTTCAGTGCAAATCGAATTAAAAGCATTTTAAAGCGTCCATTAACTTTTACAAATTGCAAAACATCTCCCTTTTAAAAGATTATTGCATTAAAATTCGCGTTCATAACTCTTCATAAGGGTACATTAAGCAGACAAACAATTTAATAACCACAACTATCGGATTATAAGTGATTTATATCACCACTTCAAGTGTAATAATCGATTTAGAAGACAACTATAAATTTTATTTTAACAAATGTAATGTTTGCCGTTGTTGTGGCGTTATTACAAAGCTATAAGGCCTGCAATAATGATATTACTGTTGTAATGTTGAGTTGTTGCAGGCGCCCCTCGTAAGCCGGTCGGCACAGTTTCGTCCCTAATTTGTAATAATGATCTGTTCGAATGGTGCGACCGTCCGATGGTATAATGAGTATTTTTTCTATTATGACGTTTTGTAACGATCGTTTTTATTCATAACGATGATTAACGGGTTGGCGAGGTTGGATTAAATTGTTGCTTACTACATTTTAAAGTGTAACATTATTAAAATAGCTTTGTTAAAGAGTAATTATGTCGTTTTTCTGAACTTGTTCTTACGCACAACGGGCAACAAGCATTAATAGAATAAACTATGTCGGGATTTACACCATGTGCCTGTTTATTTTTGAGACTCCGATATTTCTGTCGATCATCGACAGTTCTTCCGTGATCATGGCGTATGCAACTGCGCCGAAATATCGGAGTCTCAAAAATAAACAGGTACATGGTGTAAATCCCGACATAGTTTATTCTATTAACGTCAATAACCAGGGCAACAAGCACTTCAGAACCAAGCACTACGCTTTTACCTCACCTGATGTTAAGTGACGATAAGGCCGAAGGTGGAATCGCACTACACCCGGAATCTTCATCACTGAGAAACTGGCTATCTTACCTGTAATTTAAAATAACACTTAATTACTTAAACCTAAATAGAATCGAAATAAATGATCAATACGAAGAATGAACTATCCAACTCTGATTACATTTTATGGAAACAGTTTTCATTCTAATGATATTTGACGCCTGTTTTCTTTATTAAGTTTAGCCAAGACTAAATCCCTTACTTGTTTTGCATCTAAAATAATATTGGTATACACACTATATTTTCACATATACCTAGTAACGCTTCTTCCTTCTTTTGAAAAACAATGTCACTACAACATTTTCCATAGATAAATCACAGTGGTTTCCCAACATCTCGACCGCTACTGGGGTGCGTTTGCGCCGTTAGCATTATTATTGAATAAGATTAATGCGCAGGGACCGGCACTCGTTAAACATTGATGTGGGAGATCAAAATGCCGATGTGATTACGTGTTTGTAAACAATGTTTGATGTTACGATATAAACGGTGTGATTACAAAAAAAATAAACACAGGTACCCCTCTACTCAAATGGCCAACTTTCTATTCGTTTGAACGCTAGGCTTACTATTAAAACTTAAAAAAGCAGTAAACTATAAAATTACGTGCCGTAAGCTTGACAATTCCATACATTACATCGAAGTCTGTGATTTACATAAGTTTGTGATATGTGATATCATCTATTGCTTATAACTATATTTAAGCTTTAAAAGTGAGCGTAGCGTTCAAACGAATAGAAAGTTGGCCTTTTGAGTAGGGGGGCTTTTAACTTAGACACTCTTTAAATGTGATGCTGTCACTTTTTTGACAATATTGTTTGAAAGAGACAGCATCAGAATTAAACGGTGCCTAAGTTTTAAACAGGTGTTTAAAAATCTTTTGTAACATCACCGAAAGTATTTAATTAAAATAACCTCGTGATCACGACCCCTGTTGCCAAAAACAAAAATTAAACGAGAAACCCAAAAAACTGAAAATGTTAGAGTATTTTTAATTAACGTAAAATCAGTGAGATAATTCATGCTTAGATATAATTTTCAGTTCTATTCCTTTGTACATAATAAAAGTGGTATAAAAAAACCCTTGTGCAGTTTATTTCAGTGCAAGGACTCCAAATTGTTATATTTTCTCCATAAACACTAACAAAAACGTATGAATAATAAATAGGATTAAAACTAACATTATGATACACCATTAAAACCACAAAAATACGTCATTATAACATACTTATTGCGCCGTTAACAATGAACGCACGTGCCTCCCTCCCCAACTCTGCCAAACAGTTCGGTTAACTGTTATCTCTTTACAATAGAACATAATTTCGCCTAACACTGGTTATGAACTTTGACGACCTGAGTGGTGCAGTGATCAACATGCCGAAATACCACGCAGAGGTCCCGGGTTCGTTTCCTGACAGGGCAGAAATTGAAATGATGAATTTTAATTTCTGTGAAGGGACTGGGTTTTACTAATAAGTATTATAGGTATTTAAAAAGTATATAAGTAGATCAGTTGTTTAACACCCATTACAGCTTTGCTTATTATATTAAAATTGTAAAAAAAAATAGCTAATAATTTGAAAACTGTAATGAGAGTATCAATGGACTTGTATGGTCGCATGTGTTTTCTATACAAACGAGCTAATGTTCTAAAGGTTTTTTTATATAAATTCATTCAGATTTTAATTGATACATAGTCAACTTGCGAACTTTACTGACGAATTTACTGCTTAATTTTTACTTTTCGCCGTGTATCAGGTTAAATTTCGCGTATTTTTGTACAAACCTCCATTTCTTCGAATTTTAACTAACACACGGTGAATACTTATAAGAAATTATACAGTAAATTCGGCAGCAAAGCTCACAAGTTCATTATTAGATATAGCATTTTCAGCAAATTCTAGTAAAATCAGATTGAATTTATTTAATAAAACCTTTATAAATTAGCTCGCTTATATGGAAAACCATATATTGGCCCCTATTTTTAAACAGTGTATTATTATTTAAAAAAAAAACTGATATATCTACTGTGGTTATATTGAATTCGAGACTTTTATCGTCAGATGTTAGCGTGTTTTAAAAACTCTCTATAAAAGCAAATTTATATAAAATCGTATTTTCACTAGCTTTTTACAGTCAAAATCTTCCTGTGATCAAAATGTCGTTATAAATATTATGTAACCACATAATATGCCAAGCCTGAAAAAACAATTTGTAACAACTTTTCTTGAAGTAACAACCAACAGGGGGCTAATTGTCTAATTTCAGAATCTATCGCAATCGCTTTCAGGTTGTGATACATTGATGCTTCTTTTTGGCACAAATAAAAACTTACCAAAGAAATGCAGCAATGTGTCACATCCATCTGACAAATGAAAGCGATTGCGATAGATTTTTACAATTAGACAATAGTAGCGCAGGTCACGCCAACTCGTAGACTTGTAGGTGACGTTGGTGATAATGGCAAAAATAGTGGTTAGCCACGAAATAAACCATGAATTTAATGAGAAGAAATGAAGACCCAATGACAGAACAAAAGATCATTTCTAAAAAAAGAGTAAAAAACATAAAATATTATAAGAAGAAATTTGATTTAATAACAACATCCTAAAACTGTAGTGCGATCAGTTTTAATAATAATAATGAGGCTAAAGTAACAGACAAAAAACCTTTTGCTCTTAAAATAATACTAAAATCATTTAAAACACAATCTGTTTAATTGTCACAATTCTCATAACAATCACAGAAAAGTAACTAGTATCAATTTCGTGCTTGTATCTATTTAGCTCATAGCCCAAGGCGGTCGGCCGTGCGACGCGACAGTCGCGCTCGTGTAGCGACACGTCGCGTAACGAGCACGTAACGGGCACGTAACGAGGACGATTCCCATCCCCCGCGGAGCGGCGCGTGCGCACCTCGTTATGGCGGCAAGCCACGCGGGATTAGGTCAGAATATCCTTTGGGAGCCTGTGTAATGAAGACTAGTGAACCGTGGTTATGTGGTAATTGGGATGGTTTAATGGATTAAATTTAAGTATGATACGAGGCTTATTATTATACTTACCAATAAGCTTAACGAAGTTGTTAAATATGATTTTTTTCTCAGCAGAAAACAATGATACTGTGAAGCTGATAATAAATTAATCGCAACTTTTTTAGTTTAAAACATGGCTATAATAGTACATTATGAGACAAGTTTGCTTAGGTTGCTCATTGCACACAAGGCTGTGGGTTGCAGCCCGAGCCGTAGGCGAGGGAGTAACTCAGCCGAGTGTGCAATAAGCAAAAGCTCACGAGTTTCATACGACGTTTTTTAACACACTTGCGAGGAATAAAGAAGGTAATTTACCACATAGCAACAAATACGACAAAAACAAAATATGATAATTATTATGATAGGAAAAGGCGCGTAGGTTTTTATTGTTTTTTTTAACGCCCAATGCAAGAATATTTTGCGAACAACAGGGTTAGTGAGCATACAGCCTACCTCAAAATATAATTTTAAGTAATAAAATGCAAATATTTAAATATTTTATATCAAAATATTATGAATTATGAATAATTTGATAATAATAAATATTTGTTCGATTTAATTAAGGACTAACACGTTTATTTATTCCAAAAATGTATATGAATTTTCAGCGACATAAAACCTCTTTGTTGTTACTAAAAAAATAACTGTATTACCCGGTTAAATTGGAAATGCTCTGTCTACTCGCATATAACTTGCAGTAAGGTACCTATTTAACTTTGTAGGGATAATTCTATAACCAACTAAAAAGTGTTATATATATTGCACGGGTTTGTTATAGCTCGGTTTATGGCCCTAAAAGCGATGTATTAGGGCTCACTTTACAAGCAAGTGTGTTGAAATTGTACGATACATTATGAGACAAGTTAGCTTAGGTTGCTCATTGCACACAAGGCTGTGGGTTGCAGCCCGAGCCGTAGGCGAGGGAGTAACTCAGCCGAGTATGCAATAAGCAAGAGCTCACGAGTTTCATACAACGTTTTTCAACACATTTGCGAGGAAAAACAAAGTAATCGCATAGAACTTGCAGTAATACTTATTTAACTTTGTAGGGATAATTCTATAACAAACTATAGTGTTTTATATTGTATATTACTGCACGCGTTTGTTATAGCTCGGTTTATGGCCCTAAAAGCGATGTATTAGGGCTCAGTTTACGAGCAAGTGTGTTGAAAAGTATTTTATCTACACTCTCAACGTAATGTTCCAAATATGAATTCAAAAAAGGTAATATAAATACGTACTTTATTTTCGTGGATATGTAAAATTAAAAAATAAACTCATTACGATGCAGTCAACTGCATCATAAAATAACTTTTTTTCTCATTACGATACAGGGCAAATCCAAAAAGAAGGCAGTGCCGTAACATTAAAAAAAACAACGATATTTTCCCACATATTTTTCATGATTAAAATGTACTCTATGGTAATCGATAACTTTAGTGCGATTAGTTTGTTGAAATGCACTGATCAATTTTTTTTTCTAATGGATTGCGCGCCAAGCATTTCCGATAAAGTTTTGATTTCAATTTTTACATTTTGTTATACTTACTGAATTTTGTAGGTTTTTTATTCTTGCTTTAAAATGTGAAAAAAAAAAATTACTCTGCCCGATATCCAATTCCTTAGCTGCATCAAAACTAAAAAGTTTAGATGCAGCTAAGGAATTGACTTATTACAAGGTTACCTTGCTTAATACAAAGTCTCTTTCTCTTTTCTTCTAACGTTGATCTTTTATTTAGTAGGTTCAATCCTAAATGTATGAGTGTAGATAAAGTAGTGTATGAAACTGCACATAACAAGGTATTAAAACACTCGTGTGATACTATTAAAAACCTCGCCTACGTCTCGGTTTTTAAACACACACTCGTGTTTTAATACCCCTCTTTATGTGTCAGTATCATAAACTACTATTTTATGCACAACGGGTTAGTGCTTGGCCTTAACCTCACCTGATGTTAAGTGACGATAAGGCCGAAGGTGGAAGCGCACTACACCCGGAATCCTCATCACTGAGGAACTGGCTATCTCACCTCTAACTGCCGGCACACAACAATTATTAAATTGTTGTTACTTATAACGGCGTCAGACTTTGGTAGGATGGTGGCCAGGCGCACTTGAAATAAGCCCTACCACCAACCAAGTCCATCAGCCATTTTGAATGTCCCCACAGCTGGGGCACAGGCCTTCCTTATGGGTGGTAAGGAGGACGGGCCATAACCCACCACGCGGGCCCAATGCGGATTGGTGGGTGTTAACGACTGTAAATGCAGCCGGGACCAACGGCTTAACGTGCCTTCCGAAGCACGGAGGAGCTAGATAATACATTTTTGGTCACCCATCCCATGACCGACCCTTGCGAACGTTGCTTAACATCCGCAATCGCTGGGCCAGGCGCTAAACCACTGCGCCACCGAGCTCCACCAACCAAACCGAGCCCAAATTGTACCCCCCATGGGAATTGAACCTACGTCTTACACGGGTGGAGTCACCACTAGACCATAAGGCGGTTGAGTATCAAGTAATAGTCAATATTAAGATATCAAAAAAATCACTTAACCTAACTTGTCAAATAGGATTAAACGTCCACAATGAATTCGTATATAAAACCACTTACTAGTGCTCGGACAATGAGTGCCACAAATCAATTGGTGTAAGTGTAATGGTGGTGCCCCCTGGCGGCGGAGCCACGGCAATAACGCGAGCGCTGGCCATCAGCGGGATTGGTGGGCGGGAGCGGCCGATACAATACAGCCGCTTTTGTTAAACAGGCCACAAGCCACGAGCGGTAGCGGTTCACAATAAGTACAAGTCTTTTGATGGTTCAAATTTGGTTGTGAAGAATCAGGGCTCTTAAATACAAGATTTTGATAAGATTCGCAGAGATATAATGTGATATAACAGCAATATCGATCAGCCATTACGGGCACACAAGATCAAGATAACGGAAACGGATGTAATGCATACATTCTAATGACAATCACTTGTCAATGTCACAATGACAGATACCACAGATTATAGATTTTATTACGTTTACATAGTTCAACTGAGCAGATTGTCAATGAAATAGTTCAAGTTACTGTTGTAACGTGAAAAGGAAACAAAAATATACCTAACGAAATATTAAATCAATAAGTAATAATTTATTAAGTTTAGCTTTACAAAACATTATTTTTTTAAATTATTTAAGAAGAATAATGTTCAGTCTCATTTGGATGGATTTGGAAATGGGTGCAATAATTTTCATAACATTTTAGAAGAAAAGCTTCTTGCTTCTTTGAAAATGATAGCTATGTAACGAGCATCTTTAGAATTTCCTATTCACATGCATTATCACAACTGCCCCCCTACAATGACTGTCAAAAGTAATATCGAAGCGATGTTGTGATTGAGATGGCGCTATACGCGATGTATAGCTCTGTCTCTATAACAACATCACAGAGGTTGCTATAAGAGCTCAGAGTACGGCCTCTTACTATAAAATCATTCTTTTGTTGTGAGCGATATTTGAAGGTTCAAACATTTCTGGTGAGCGTGTTAAGCCCGCTATAAGCTCATCGCTTGCCCCACCGCCATCGGTCAGCGGTCGTTTAGAGTTAGTTAAACATCGGATAATGCGTCCAGATACATTCTCCCGCTAACAGCCCCGCGATCGGCAATCGATTGTGGCCGATCGCTTTGTTCTCTAATGAGATTACCGCCGATTAGTTTAGTTAGAAAATTCAAAAGGTAATTAAAGCTTACAAGAGTTTGCAGATTGATAATATACTTAAAACCAATTACAATTCTGCCACTCCTTAATTAGGTAGGTACGACATTTAATTTAAAAATGTCTGATGATGAATATAAAGATCACTAAAACGCATGATCATTGACCATCAGTCATTTTTGATGTCCCCACTGCTGGGGCATATGTCTTCCTTATGAGTGGATAAGGAGGATAGGCCATAACCCACCACGCGGTTCCCAATGCAGTCTGGTGTTAACGACTGCAGATGCAGCCGAGACCAACGGCTTAGCGTGCCTTCCGAAGCACGGAGAAGCTCGAGATAATACATTTTTGGTCACCCATCCCATGACCGACCCTTGCGAAACTTGCTTAACCTCCGCAATCGCTGGACCAGGCGCTAAACCACTGCGCCATCAAGCTCCCACGATCATTACCACTTATAAAATAATGTGCTTTAACAATAACAAAGCTTTGAGTTGTTTTATATTTTAACTTTTAAGCCCAAAATAAGCTTATTGTTTTCAATTATGAGCCTGATTTACTTAGGTAGAGCTTGAAGGCGGTGATTGAGTAACACGGATAAGACGTTTCTCAACTAGTTCTCTCAAAATGTAGCCAAGTTCCACCGGATTTAATTAATCAAGTGTTTGAGAACCGAATTAATTCCGCGAGGCGAGACGCGCAACTATGCTCCAACTCCAAGTACGGTTACCACATGACAATCGGAAAATTCTGGACTGAAAATTATTTCTTCTCTACTGACAGTTGAATTCCGTAAAATATCTTGATATTATTAATGTTATCTTATTTGTCAACACCTAGCAATCTGGTTACTCAATAGTTATTATGAAAATAAAACGTTCAGTAATTCTTCCTTCGTTTGTTAATTGATTTCCTTTCTGATTTTTACATTTCATTAATCTTCATTCTAGGGTCTAAAAATACCATGATACCTAAGGCCAATCAAGCCAATTTTGATAGTTTTTATAGCATGGTGACCCTAACTCAGAGTCGGTGCACTTCATTACAAAGTTGGTCGACTCCCGCGCCTCGCAAAAAAGTTCCATTTACTCCCAACTGCCAACCCTCATGCAAGTCGTTTTACGAAGTTTAAGTTACCGTGGAGTGGATATTCTAAGCTATTTAATCTATTTTTTTAATTTAGTTCATGTTTGTTGAATTTCCTCTTTTATCGAAAACAGATAATATTATTTCATTACACTTAGTTTAAATTCTAATGATGTTTTTATACAGTTTTTATTTACTAGTGACTATCATGGTAGTAAACTTTACGAGGCAGTATAAAGCACTAAGTACCTATGTATCTACTTATGGAAGTTTTTCTCGGGACAACTTTTAACAGGCGTTCGAACTTAACACACTGCTCCGCAGTTGTTTGCAGACGATTTCCTACGCTTTCCACACGATTCGAACAACTAATTTTAAACTAAGTAACATTTTAATTTCGTTTCTTTTTACGATAAATTGGTATTGGTAGCTGTGTTATGTAAGTAGTTAAATTCTTTATTGTTTTCAAACACTACTATGGCACTAATTTTATACAATTTCTACGAAATTATTTTCAATTAATATTAACTTGTGAAAGAGGATCATATATTTCATAAAAAAGGAATTATTACTTTGAAACCAAAGAGCTTTATGTTTAGTATCCATCCTTACTTAATATTATAAATACGAAAGTCAGTTTGTTTGTTTGTTATGCCTTCACGTCCTCACTACTCAACCGATCATCGTGAAATTTTGTATACATATTGTCAGGGGTGCAGAAAAATACATAGGGTAACCTTTCACCCCGAAAAAGAAACTGTTCCCAAGGGATAGCAATAAAACTTTCCACGCATTCGAAGTCACCGAAGACGATGTCCGGTCAGAGTCTCAAAAATGGCACCTCAAATAGTGTCCCACTTACAAACTGGGCGCTTATTTTGCACAAAGTAAGTGATAAAAGATGTGTTTTTGTACAAAATAAGCTTAGTTTGTACAAAATAAATGATATAAAATGTGAGTTTGTATAAAATAAGAGGTGATTATGTACAAAATAAGCGGCAAGTTTGTAAGTGGGACGCCATTTGAGGTGCCATTTTTGCGTACTGTTTTAGTTCATGAAGCGTTATCTGGGATATTATTGATCGAAGGATCAGATCCGTTAATCGTTGAGAGATCCACTGTGAGTCACCACAGAGTACGGTCGCTCACTCTGTCCAAATTAAATCAGTGTTGTTATTTAGTCGTCGCTCCGCTGCCGTTATTAAATCATTTATGTAAAGCAGCCGCAAATGGCGCGTCGGTAACTCGATAACGGCCCTCGGAGACGCGATCGCATGCAGTACGTTAACTAACATGATTATGCTGTGATTTATTAGTATTGTTGGCTTTTCCCACCGAGCTACGCTGCTGTGAAAACTGTGTCCGTCTAACTGTGAGAAAATAATGGTCTTCGATCATTGGAAATTTCTACAATGCACGCAGGCCTGTGAACAAGGAGTAAAAGCTTAGTAAAGCTCTAGTGTTATAAATATTGTACTTGCTTCTTACAAATAACTAACGCGTGATAGCACTAAACTTAAGAATCGCCTAAGTCTTTTTCTTAAGTCTCAAAGCACGATAATAACAGAATGTTGAACAATGGAACACAAGTAAGTAACACAATATAAATAGGATAGGTACTTTTATTCGTCATATAAGTAATTTAGCGGTTGCAGTCCTAAAACTATAAATTTAAAGAAATTTTTACTTTGCATTAGCGGTACCTAAGATCGATAAGCGACTCTGCAGATTTTTTTTGTTGTGATAAATATATCTCTGATTCATAAAATAATAAAAAAATCATCTAATTAACTAATGGATATGTACAAACTTACTTAAATGATCATAAAAGTGTCATTCACAAAACATTAATTATACTTAACTGCGCATAATCAATTATGAAACATATTGAAAATACGGAAACGAAAAAAACCACATTTTCAGAGAGCAATATATTAGCAGGCCATTTAACCAAACACAATTAATTATTAACAAAGACAGTGAAACGATAAAACCTAATAATGTCAGTTGTAAATTACCCCGTTTTAGCGTTAAATCGCAATTGGCTTCAGAGAACTCAACAAAGGCGCAAATACATCTATAGTAATAAAACATGTCCGTCTGTTTGGTCAGTTGGTACCCGAGAAATCGATTACTATAGAGGTACTTACAATAGTCGATTGTCGGAACTTGCCAGATACAAATTTGAACAAAACACTATTAATTATTAATTTTGCTGCAATATGTTTAAATTGTAGTAGGCATAAATTGGCATAATAGAAACATCTTGCAATAAATATTGAATAAGTAGAATTGAATTGAAAGTTGTTGATATAAATTAACTAATAAAAGTGCAATTTAAAAAATATGACGCTTATCATCAATGTTCATATGTGTATGTGTTTTAAAGTCAAAATACCCGAAACAGAAGATATAACGTATGCGGAATGAAATCTAAACAAAATTCAAAGTGACTTGTGATTAAGAAAAATCGATATTTTATTTTTACTACTATTTATTTATTTAATTACTTTTTCAACATAATTAATGCAGAAAAAAGTTTACTCCCATACGTGGAGCCTTACGGCACTTCAATGGTACCTACTTTCTCCATGGCCGTCGAAAAAGTAAATGTTGGCATTTTATTTAACTCTTATTTTTATTTTCGAATTAAATACTCAATATTTTTAGGGCGAAAATTATTGGTAAATCCTCAGTAGACGAAACTTTACAGTATGATAAAGTAGCATAAATGAAACATATTTTTTAAATTATTCAAAACGTTTTTTTTTTGTATTTTTGGATAATTATGTACATAGGTTTTGGTTCATACTACATCCCTGCAAAGTTCATCGACTGAGGATTTAATGTTGGGGTCTCCATACAAAAGATCGCTTAATTTCCTACACTAATTCGTATTCCAGACGATAAAGAAAAATTACCTTGATATTATTCGTTTTCGAATCACATAGCGTCTTCTTATAAAGAGCATTACCGTTCCAAATTATTACTGCGAGTAATCGACAATTTCAATTCGATTGAAAAGGCGATTTGTTCCAGCCCAGCCGGCCTCCCCCGGGGCAGTTAATGGGCCAGTCTTTATTGCTCCTGTATCCAATATTTGTATTATTATACCTTTGCATACTTCTAAGTTGCCAAAGAAGAAAGCAGAAGCAAATTTTCATCGACGTTCTATGTAATCCTTTTTCTTAGTTTACAAAATTAACAACATTTCAAATTTATTGTCTTGTGTTTTTATTTGTTATTTAAAAAACAAAAGACACGTTTTTATGATATATTTTTTTAGATAAAATCACACAACTTTTTTACGGAAAGGAGTTTTCCTTTATCCCGATGATACAGGGTTTTTTCCACATATTTCGTTAAATAATTAATCAAAAACCCCGAAAAAATATTTACGGTGTCAGAAATTGAAAAACCTCTAAATGATTTTCGATTTAAGGTACCTTTAAAAAATGAAAACACGTCAATTGACCAAACACAAGCGAAGAGCCTGTGCTTTAGCTTGAGCAAAAATATTTTCGTATAGTCCGTTTGTTCTCCTCTACAAATCGCATTTCCCAACCGATTCTCGTGAAATTTTGTGAACAGGTTTTTTGTCAACTCAGTTTTTTCGTAATTTTTCGTTTCAGGAAATAATTTAAAAATTAGCAGATAATTCTTAACGGTTAATAACAATGCTTACGCTCCCAGAAACTGTAATGTTTTATTTAATAATGTAATTATAGAAGCATAACGACAAATTATAACATCACATCCCAATGCGTGCAGCGCCGGTAGCCAATCGATTGGTCACGGCTGCCAGCGCCGACACGACACCACGGCCCGACTCGCCGACACGCCGTCGTCACGCCGACGACTCGATAATTTGTCGTCAAATTAATTACCTAATGTTTTAATCGGTTTTAAATCGCTCGCACCGGTAGGCACGGCACGTGTCGGTGTTGGATGCGAATCAAGAAAATAGTTAAGGACAGTTAATTTTTAGGGTTCCGTAGCCTAATGGCAAAAAACGGAACCGTTATAGTTTCGTCATGTCTGTCTGTCTGTCTGTCCGTCCGTATGTCACAGCCACTTTATTCCAAAACTATTAAGATTACACAGTTGAAACTTGGTAGGTAGCTTTAAGGTTTTAACATAAAAATAAAAGATTAAGGGCTCCCCATAGGTATATGGAACTGTAACTGAAAAAAAAAAAAATTAAAACTATGCGTGCGGGGTGTCTACAAGGTGTTTGGTAAAAGCCTTATAAAGCCGAATAGGGTAGATAGGGACCATCCAACTGAACAACTTTTACTATGGAACCAACTCTGAAATCGCGAAAAAAAAATCAGCTGCTGTTTCATACAAAAATTTATAACGACAATTTCAAAATGTATGAAACAGCTGATTTTTTTTTCGCGATTTCAGAGTTGGTCCCATAGTAAAAGTTGTTCAGTTTGATGGTCCCTATTTACCCTATTCGGCTTTATAAGGCTTTTACCAAACACCTTGTATAGATAGGTCTTAAAAAATGGTTCCTTAGACTATTTTTTCTCAAAGTCAACCGTTTGAAAGATATTTACTGCCAAAGTGGTAAAATGAGTGTCCCCCCCCCCCCTTTTAAAATAAGAAAGTGAAAAATCTAAAAAAAAATATTCTGTAGATCCTAATGACTACTTTCAACGAAAATTGGTTTGAACGAGATATGGGGTTATTTTTTAGAGATATATCACATTTTCCAATACCGCAAATATAACTTTGTCATTCATACAAACACTATGAAAAACAAAGTTATTTTTGCATACGAAAAATTATAGTGGTATTCAATATGGTATGGTATAAGGTAACTACGGAACCCTACTGCGCGTGGCCCGACACGCACTTGGCCGGTTTTTTTTGTTTTGCTATGCTATACCAATAAAAAACTTAATTTTAAGGAGCTAAAGATCTTTTTATTCCCATCTGCCACCTTCGAGGGTGCCATGGGGGTGGTGATTGGCACTAATAGGTAGCGTTTACCACCCCGGTGGTCGATAACACCTATTTATTCCTATCTGCCCCCTTTATATCATATAGCACAGGGGTTTATTCGCATTTCGTACTGGACATTATCAATGGAAATTGAAATAAAACATCACTAAATGCTAAAAGCGTGTTGTCTAAAAGAGGGTAGGTATTATCACTAAATGAAGCACAGAATCCGTTTACTTTGCCAACTTGTGCGACTCAATAGCCCGTTAGTTCTGTAAGAGTATTTTATTCGGAAATGTATCTATCGCTTACTCTTTCCAATGCAGCGGCAGCGAGAAAGTACTTACTACTTCGTAAAAAATAAATTCCTTGATAAAACTCTTTTACTCAATTTCCGAACGAAAGAATCCACTTGATTTTGCACCTAATTCCCGAGTCAAATACCACAAAACGGAACAAAACGATGTCTGATTACAATGATAAGAGTTTCGGAATTACGCAACAGAACTAAATCCTTATTAACGGATCGAAGCAATCTATTTGATGTTATTCAACATTTATTTACCGTTATAGCCTGCATCTAAGTAAATCGTAATAACCAACAAACAAGACCATTGTCTTTTAGCCCCGATTGGATTAAATGCGCCATTGCCTCGCCATAGCACAGAGCGCGTAATCCAGTTAGGAGTTAGTTTATGGCATTATGGCAGTCGGTGGGCGGTCCGGAGATTTGTACCCGGACGGTGGTTCTTTATGGCACACTCGCTGCAGAACAACGATACATGCTAACATTGATACATTAGTCTCTTAAGAGGCAACTAAAGACATAAACAAGGTACCTATAAAATTAAATCCATAATGTCCCTACTACAGTTGCAGTAAGAATTTTCGGTTAAAACACAGGTTTGTAATTTATCAATATACAGCGAAATTATACTGAAAGAAGGCTTTGAAATAATTGGAATTCATTCAAAGATAAAAAAATAGCCTTCCTTAACCAGGAAATAAAAAAACAAGAATTTATTTTTACGATACCGATCGAACGAGTTACTCGTTAGGTTTATTTTTCTTAAATAACACAGCATCTTAAATAAAAGGAAGACCATGAAATTTAATATTTAAATAATTATTACGTAGGTATTGTATATAGTATGGTATGCGGATTTTAAAAAAATCTTTGAATGCAGTTCCAATTATTTTTAAAAACAAAATGAAGTCTACTTTCAGTAAAATTTCCTAACTTCCATATTTAACACTGGCAATATATGGCACTGTATAACTATCTACCTAACGAACATTTTTAAACAGCCTTCTTAAATGTCTTTGCGACTAGGTTTCATTTGTTTTCTTTTTATTAATTTCATAACTATTAATTAAATTTAAAAATAAACAAAACCGTATCAAAATCAGTCCATTAGTTTGGGAGATAGATAGACAGACCAGACATACACAAACGTCATAACATTCCTCTTTTTGCGTCGGGGGTTGAAAATAAAATGTTATTCCTTTCCTTCTATTAAATAAAATATCTAAGTAAATGACTTTTTATCGTTACTTACTTATTTGTTACTTAGTTACGTTACGAGACTACGGTTTCGTAGTCATTTATTTGCTTATTAGTTTTGTCATTATCCGTCTTTAACTTGCCACTTAAATAGTTTTTCAACCCCTTTACACCTTCGCCCAAGATGTTGATCGTAGGCAAACAGTTTGAAGAGGGAAAACCATCGAATATCCTACAAAGTAGTGTACACTTCGATACATTAGCTTCTCACCTGGGTTGATTTACCATTTATAATAGGTACTTACTTAGCGGATTTTTTAAATAAAAAGTGTAACACAATCTAACTGCTAGTTAAACAGTTTTTAATAGATCTCTTGAAATAATTATATTTTTTAACATTTCGCTTCTCAAAAAGTTTATCAGTGTGTCCTAACACAACCATTAAATTTAATACTTATTCTATGACAGGACAATTTCGATGTTCACTGTTTTATTTCTATCATGCTATCTAGTCCTTACTTAGCGTTGATAAAATATTCACCCCTTTTTCCAAATAGGGATGATGACTAATTAATAAAATAACGAAATACTAATAAAAATCGTAAACATATTAAACTTTTAGAATAACTTGTATACCTCTTGGTTTTAAATATTGCGTATTATTTGTTTTATGACCCTTCAAAGTTGGGCGGGCAAGTCCATTTAAAAAGTATAAAATTTATTAAAATAAATAATACCTTTAATTAGTCCATAAAATTTATAAAAAAATTGTCTAAGAAACTATTTTGATAAACGCAATATTTAATATAGCTGCCGAACAAATTTACTACGCGTTGCATACAAACTACTCAAGCGTGACGTCATAACTGAGTAGCCGTTAGTATGGAGCGTTTTCGGGTGAGTCCAATTTTGTGCATTTCAAACTGTGATATCTCGGGCAGTTTTCATGCTAGCGAAATAATTCTTAAACAAATGTTTCTTTTTTTGAGGGGTAATTTATGTAACATAAAATAAAAAAATAGTCATCATGCCTATTAGCAAAATACTTGTTTAAGTTATGTACTTCAAAGATGTTACAGTTGCTCGTAAAGTATAATAGATATAACTCCAAAGTCTGATATAATTACACTCGTCAAACCTTTTCTGATTGAAAAGAAAAGGATACCTAACTCCTGTGCGTGTGCAGAACCTTCAGAAAAATCTCAAGCGTTATCCAACCCTGAGTTGGCTCTCACGGACAATATGTGTGCTTGAAAAATTCACAGAGCTGGGTCCTCGAGACCCCAATTTGCTGATCGCCTCAAAAGTCCTGCAGGGTTGTTTATTCCTGTCGGGCCACAAAACTATTCGATGGACCCCCAACCCCCCACTCGTTATCCTATTTTCCCATCTTTCGCTTGGAAGTTTCTCGGCGACAGCTTTGTAAACTGAAGTTCTCGAGCATCTTGAGATTGAGGATTTGAGATGCTTCGTGGCAATTTATAAGCAAATTGCATCTCTTTTACCGAACAATCTTAAGGGTTATGTAATGATTTGCTTTTTACGACACTATTGTTATTGAAAAGAGTAGTTATCTTTAAGCTGCTTGCCATATTATGTAGGTATAAGCTTCTATCATCTATGATAATCAAAAACTTCAAAGCAACTAATGCAAATGATCACGTTTTGAATAAACAAGCAATAAAAAAGTTTCCTATGAGGTCTATTCAGGAAAAACTAAATTAACAATTTTGAATTCTAATTGATTGATTGATTGAGACTCAAAAAAAAAACTCGTTTCAATAGCGGTAGTCTGAGACGTAATTTTTGCCATATCTCCGAGGATTTTGGGAGGATCGAGATGGGAATAGTACCAAAAGTTGAGGATTTCATCGAGACACGTGTGAACGTTTGAATTTTGAAAATCCACTGGTAACTATTTTGTAATTTTGCAGAATTCGGGTTTTTTGGGGTGTGTTTGTTTACTAAATTGTAAATATTTCGAAAAAAAACCGACTTGAGAAAAAATTTAACTAACAGTCCTATGGTATTAGTTTACCTACAAAATGGCGAAAAAAATTTGAAAATCGGCTTCCAATTGTGACCTGTAGGTGGACCCTTTAGATTTGGAATTGTAGAAAAACGGGTGTTTCCGTACATAAAAAGTGATTTAGCTTCTATGATTATTGACCGATCGTCATGGTAATAATGTTAAAAGATGCAAAAGCAGACGAGAAGTACATTCGTTGGAATTTTGAAAATCGGTTAATAATATTCCGGCCGTGTCGAGGCAGTCAGCGGGCGCTTTTGTCAATCGTAAAAATAAATAGGTACTACCTAGGTAACTTTAAAAATACATAATAGGATTTTGAATTTTATTTGATTTTGGTTTTTCGTTATTTTAAGATCGAAGACAATTGTAGGACTTATGCAATTGATGCAGAACCTAATCCTTAAAAAAATATTGCATGAATTGTAAGTATTTTCCGAGTAGAGTAAATTTAAAGTGTTTCACACGAATAATTTTTTAACCCTTCGTAAGAAAATATAAGTCATTGTTTATTTACTTTCTTCCTTAATCCGTGGTTGATTTCTTTACCATTTTAAAGTTGTCCACTTGCCCGTCGGAGCACAATGGTGGCCAACCTGCTCGAGCCTAAACAAACATCGAACCCGCGACCTCCGGCCAATTACACACCAACTGTTTGCTCAGCTTGCGCGATGTCACACTTATTGTGCTAAGCGGTTATTAATTTCATGCTTGTAGGATAATAAGAGAACCAATTTGAATAAAGTATTGGATTTGTAATAGGTACTTATTATTGAATTTTATACGTAACGTAAGTAAAATTCATTAAAAAAAACCAAGCTGTTAAAATTGTACTCGAAACTCTTCTTTAGGATTTACGTAGCTGTATAGGTACATACATACGTATAGTTTACTACTGCTACGAAATGCTCCGACTATATATTTTTTATGAAATTTCGAATATCGTTGAGTGTTTTTTTCTATAAAATACTCAGATCAAAGTATTTTTTATAAAACCTGGTGTCCCAAAAAAACAGGGTGTCCCAAAACTTTGCCACACGGAGGGAAAGTACCTTAAATATTGAGGATGGGAAATTTTACTGAAAGAAGAATAACTTCTTTCAGTAAAATCGAAAGGGCAACTCATAAGGATATTTTTTTCTTAAGAAGCATCTTAAACAAAAGAATGAACATAAAATTTAAATTTTAACTATTACGGATTGTATCAATTTGTATCGAATCAAATGCGATTTAAAAATAATCTTTGAATGCAGTTCCGTTTCTCAGTAAGATTTCCTATCTGGCAATTTTGGGACATTCTTTATACTTATTTCGATTAACTTGACTATAAAAAATTAACGAAACTGTAAGTGTACCGGCTTTTTAATTGAAACAGAAGAAAACATTGATTTATACTTCTATCAAAAGAAATTCACTCTTAAAAATAATTCATTTGGAAAACAAAACGATCTCTTCACTCGTCAACATGATGGCGATGCTACAATAAGTCGGACAAACATTCAGCTAACACAAAGCCCTTTATTATCTCCTTATTATTATTATAATATTGTTGCGGCCACAATGGCCGCGCCACTATTTGTCCTACAACTCTAATGAGCGTGTGGCCTCTTCACACTTCGAAAAGACGGATATGCCCGTCTTGAAATTGACAAGGGAAATTGGGTTCTGGTACTTTCTGTTAAGTGTTTTTGGGATGAGTTGGGAGATTGGATAAATGTTTATGAATGATTAGAGGAATGTCTGTGGTTCGGAGAAGGCGTGTGTGGCCGTCGAGTGCTATTTTATTAGGTCGTGATCGTCTGATTGTGGAGGCCTGGAGAGACTGGAGCTGAATAACTGGCCAGGTTGGCGCTTGGTTTGTTTGTTTTTGCTTCGTAATGGTCGACAATTTCTTGGTCACTTCAATATCAAATCTTATAATGGTCTGTGGCAAAAATTGCTGCACTGTAATAAATCGAGTTATGACATGACATCAGCCACTTTTAATGTCCCCATTGGTGGATAAGGAGGATAGACCATAACCCACCATGCGGGCCCAATGCGGATTGGTGGGTGTTAACGACTATAAATACAGCCGTGCGCTCAACTCGAGATAATTATTATGCAGCATTGCCAGGCACTAAACCTCTGCGCGTTCTTTGAATCGAATTATAGTAAGACTAATATTTTTTTCTTTCTTATCAAAGACTTGAGTCTCCGAGAGGTTCTTTCTCTCTCTGAGGTCTCTGAGTTCTCTGACCTTTCTGAAGCCTCTGAATGAAGTCCTCCACATCTCGTGATCTTGAAAGCATCTTCAAATGTTTTTCTCAACTGCTCGCCTTCTTCTCTTGCCATACGCTTGCCACGTAGACTTTGTTGGTGTAAGAACATGGATAAATTAAACAGATTCCAGACGTTACCTATTATGTCCGATAATAGTTTTCCTTTTTTATGGCTTTTAGTGTTATTATCCCACAGTTGTATGTTAAAGATAATTTTAACTTGATTTCAACGAATTTTTGGAATTATTCATATTCATACAGGGTGTCCCAAAACTTTGCCATACGGAGGGAAAGTACCTTAAATATTGAAGACGGGAAATTTTACTGAAAGTAGTCTTCAATATTTAAGGTACTTTATTGTAAGTCACTTAATTATAGTTAAGTTTGTTAAAGCTTTTACCGTTGCTAGTTTGAAATTAAATATAATATTTACATAACTTTATGCTTGTACAACTTATAATAATTTTGAACAGAATACTGACGTAGCGCAAAATTGTTGCGTCTGGTCAGTTTTGACAGTTGGCGTTGCTAAAACAACAAAGATGGCAGCGGAACAACACAACCAACCGTTGCGTTGCGAAAACAAAACGGGGGAAACCCGCAATAATGACGTTACGGCGCATGCGCACATTGTCTGACACAGTCACATGTGCTACAATGCAACGTTTATCATTATTATAAAGCTTTCTTTACGCGTTGATTATTATATCTAAGTGGTTTCATTTGAAAGGCGTTCCAGTTGAGAGTACAAATGTGAAAAGGAAATCCCTGTCGTGTAGGTACTTGCTTCACCTAACAATTTCATGTGAGCTTGTAGCGAACCTAAATATAAGTTGAACTAGAAGACATCTATTCACTCGCGACTTCAAGGCAAATACCTATCAAGAAACACAGAATCAGGCAAGGAGTTCCACTCTCTAGCGGTACGAACTTACCTATCAAGAAACACAGAATCAGGCAAGGAGTTCCACTCTCTAGCGGTACGAACTTGGAGTGGTTGATTCGTCCAAGGGTACGAATGATAAAAGTTGAAGCAAAACGCTTCGTGCGAGTCTTTGGATTGGAACTATGATTTTCCGATCGCATAATACTTTGCCAGTGTTATTAGGTTGAGGTTATCATGACAGCCTTTTATGGCTGATTGCACTAAACTTAAGAATCGCCTAAGTCTTTTCTTAACTACAACATGACCAAATTAAAACGGTGTCATAAACTTAGCCGTTATGTAGCTGTCATTCGCTAAGTTAACTTGGTCGAGTTGTAGATAAGAAAAGACTTGGCGATTCTTAAGTTTAGTGCTTTCACGCGTTAGTCCACTGCAAGGCCGCTCTTGTATTGTTGCCTTATCCTTCACGTTTGGTAGGCGAGTAGATAAGTACACCGTTTTTATCGAAAACTATAGGTTTTTTAGTCCACAGAGGGTGTTAGATGTATTCTTAAATTAATAGTCTTAACGTGCTATTCTACTCTACCTACCGAACGCCACACGGCGAGCAAGTTAACCATTAGGTGCTGGCGTTGTATAGTTCAACCGCCTCTGTGGTCTAGTGGTCCACCCAGCCATGTAAGACGCAGAGGTCCCGGGTTTGATTCCCAGGAGGGGGTACATTTGTACTCGGTTTGGTTGGTGCTAGGGCTTATTTCAAATCCGCCTGGCTAGCTACCACCATCTTACTTACCTAAGTCTGACGCCATAATAACAATTTAAACATTGTTGTGTTCCGGCAGTTAGAGGTATGATAGACAGTTCCTAAGTGATGAGGATTCCGGGTGTAGTGCGCTTCCACCTTCGGTCTTATCGTCACTTAATATCAGGTGAGTTGAAGGCCAAGCCACACCCCGGGCACTCCATACAAGCGCCGCGTTTCAACTACCTATTACACAGCCGCTACACAGTGACTGTAGCGGCATCTATCGTACCGCCGCACATACCTACACATGGTTGCAACGAGACTCATCACCATGTGACTAGATGGCGCTAGTGTCGTATAAACACAAAGATTAGTAAGGAGCAGCAACTCGTAGTATGGAGAATATATGAAGAAACCTACATCTCGCTGACGAAGTTTTCTCAGCGAAGCAGCATATATACAACTGCCAACCATCATCGGTTGGACCGCGGTCCCCGGGCAAATACCACCCAGCCCGGAGGAAGATCTTCCACTTTGCCCTTCCTACTAGTGGCTATCTCTCTATACCATTCCATACTACCATTCATAATTTCTACAGTGAAGTTTTTGCGACACGCGCAACTGTGTGCGTGAAGTGTAGGGCTAATGAGCACACGAACTCGCGCGGCGGGGTGAGGTAATTGATTGTGGGGCGGGGCGGAGAGTTTCCTTTCTGTACGGTAGTACCTATATCTATTCCGTGGCACAAGCACAATCCCGTTGTGCATTAAAAATAGTATTTAATTAACCCTTACTTATTTGACGTTATTGATGTCCCCGGAAGTGTGCAGCAGTGACTCCCAAATTGTTCTGCGTGTACGTCAGACAGTTTCTCGAAACGGATGCAGTTCTGGAACAGTTTGCACATATGTTTCTATAATGATCCTGTTGCCACAGGTGCACCGCGCATTCCTGCGTTGACAACGTATTGTTTAGTCCGAAACGTGGCTGGAGTCGGTTGGATTGGGTGAAATAAAAAAACACTGATAAGTGGTATTTATACACAATTTCATATAACGAAAGATAAACTATTCTAGATAGGAGTATTGTGTAATTGATTGTAGACGAGATCATTTTCAGCATTATTTAACGACTAGCTACCGCCCGCGACTTCGTCTGCGTGTTATGTTATTTCTCTAGCCCTCGGGAACAGTACTTTTTTTCGGGGTAAAAGGAAACCTATGTCTTTCTCTGTACCCTTGACAACGTGGTATGCTAAATTTCATGATGAAGGCGTCACAAACAATTACAATTACAAAGACTTTCGCATTTACAATCTAAGGATGGGGTTCAAAATGTTAAGCAAAGGAAAGTAATCGCTAAGAATTTGAAATAAAAATGTTTCTTCACAAATTTAGATATTCTTGTTTTAGTTTAATATTTCAGGGAAACCTTAAGCATCACATTAATTGCTTGATTGATTAGTCTCACATAAACAAGCAGAGGGCGTGGCAATTTGTGTCCACGGGTCTGTTTGCCGTAACATCGGCGTTGGTTTACCGAATAACGTCTCTTTGCTTATCGTTAAGCGCGAAGGCTTCTTTGTTCGCGCTAAATGTTATTTAATCTGTCACGCCGGTTATCAAGTTAGCCACACGGAAGTTCAGTAGGTAGTAATGATTCTTTACTTTGACTGTACGTCTTACTCTATAACTGTTATTGATTTTTATAACACTCCCATTTTATTTCTTTAGCAAATCAGCAAATTGCATTTTTACTCCTTAAATCGTGTACACTATTATTTTGGGTTTCAATAAAGTTTTCGTATAGTCAACATAATTTAAAAAATTGTAACTGCAGTACTATTGTCAAACGGCTCAGCTTATTCACTTTCCATGTCATTTTTAAGTTATGTTCTCCTTAATATAATTTTACAACAAAATATCAAATCGGTTTCATCACTCGCAGCAGCGGCTTAACGTTACAAAAATTGCGGAACACACGCAACCAATCCGCATTAAACGCGGAAATCCGCATTACAAAATACCGCAATATGCATTAAGCCATCTGAATCGATATGATATCGATATTGCAAATCGTGCAAACATTCATAATTTGGTCGGTGCATTGGTGCAATCAGTGTCTGCTGCGAATCCAATTATCTACTGAAATGTATAAATTTGATTGGAATAGGCCAGACTTTGATATAAATCCAGAAATAAAGGAAACGAAGACTTCCTTGATGGAATTGTTTGAGTCGAAGTGTCGTGACGACATTTTCGGAAAAATTGACCGGTAACTAGTTTCATCCTACTTTTCTTTATGCTTTTATTTTATAGATTCTGTAGGTATCCACTCGTCGGTGATTTTTCGCTTTGGGGCTATTTACATGAATCGATTTTAGTCACCTTTGACGGTCGACTTTAATCACCTAGCAAGTCGCTTCCAAAATTGAATCGCCAGGTGATGGCGTCGCTGCCTTTTATGTAGTTGATGGCTTAACATAGATAACAACAATGTACTAACGTAGTTCCAGTTTTGGCCAACGGATCAGCTAATTATTGTTCAGTCTGCGGCGAAGTCCGAATTGCCATTTACACGGTCGAATTTCGCCGCGTGGCGAAAGTTGTGCGGCTTTAGTCACCTATGTAGATGCCATATTACATTTCTACTAATATGAACTAATCTTGTCACTGAAAATCTGAAGCATTTCAGTTCGTTAATTTTTTTCGTTACTTATAAATTAGCTGTTTAATTTTAATTTTGAGAAATCAAACAAAATAAAAGCTTGTAATATTATGCAATTAAACAATTTACATTCTGTATGGGACAATGATCAATTATAGTTTGAGTACAAGATTGACAACATTGCTTATTATTCTAAAGAATAAAATAAGTAAACGAATATTAATTTTCCCCTAAAATGTTTATAGTAAGTTTGCAACACAAAATCAGGGGGAGTAATTAAAAAACATATTATGGCAGTGGGGAGCCCTTTGAGAGGGCTAAACCGATTGGCGGAATGTGGCCGAAGAGGTTTTAAAGCAGATTATAGAAATGCCAAGTGGCCGGCCTGCGCGAAAGATACCGACGCAGCATGTGTAGGGAATGGGATGGACACATTTTAATATTATTAAGCGGATTTGGGACTAAACGAGTCTTAGGTTTATGCTCTGTAGTAGGTTATTGAAAGAGATTGCCTCTTCTGCGTATTTGATTAAGAATGTATTAAATTCTTTAATCAAAACGAACGGTTTCTGTTCTATTCATTTAGAAAAACTACTATACCTACGAAAGAAAGTGCGATTGTCATGAAAAGTGTTGTAATGTTTGCTTGAAAGACAAGAAAAGAAAAGGAGCTTTTAATAAGATCACGGTTTTCAGTTATCTAAATTATCAAAATTTTCAATGTGAAAAATGAGCTTCACAAATTCTTTAACATTAAATTGAATAAATAATACTAAAATCACTATTATTATTATTAGGGTAAACCATCAAATTGCCCAATTAATAGCACACGTTTCACAAAAAGCTAGTTTGTTTTTTACAAAACAAAAACTGAACTATATCAAACAGATCGCAGTTAATATGGACGTGGTCTCGTTAAGGCCCGATTAGACGTTGTCGGCCAAATTGCCGGTGAGCCGTCCGGCGATTACCGCGTCCGGCCGGACGGCTGACTCATCGCCGCTAGTTGGGCATCTGCCGAACGGCTGCCAGTTCGATGCTCGATCGAAATTACAGGCAATTTTAAATTTCGGTCTAATTTTCAGTCACATAAAATGTATTGTTATGTACTTATTTTTTTTTTAGTTTAATTGATCAGCAACAGAACTTATGATGGAGTCAATTATTTTTGAGGATTGAATATAGATGTTATTGGTTTTATACCTAATGTAGAGAAAAAAATAATTATAATGTCTAAAAATACTTATACACTCGACGTCAGAAAAACCGCACCTCTTCGACACTAAGTTTAGACTTGGCCATCTGCTATTGCTAGCAAACGTTTTATTGTATAAATGTTGATATCTATTGAAAGTACATTTAATGAGCTTTCTTTTGATAATTGTTTGATTTAGTTAACATAACAGTTACCATAATTAAACGATTAAAGCGTTATTGCTAGCGCCACCACAAAAGGGAAATAAAAGGGGTCAATTCAGGAAATGCGGGTAAATTCGCTATCGAGATGATGGATAAAACACACTTCAACAGTTCAATTAAAAAAAGGAATACCCAAGATGGATACTATTGCCCGTGAAGTTACTCAAATATTGCAAAAAATTAGGCAATGTAATGTGCTCGGAAACTCAATCTCAGTAATTGATTCCGTTCGACGAGTATTCCAACGGTTTCTAAAGACTGTTGGCTATGTCCGAAGGGGAAGAAGTATATAATAACACTTATCATTAAATTAACTTTGAAGAAAAGGTGCGGTTTTTCTGACGCCGAGTGTATGTCGCTAAAGTACTTATTACTAGAGTTTGGTTAACGAAAGATGAGTCTCGGCTAGAAAAACTAATTTTGCGCCTTATTTTAAGGTTCAGTTTCCAATAACTTAACCTCTAAACGTTAATTTAACATGGAAAGTGGCACCTCCATTTCCGGTTCATCTTACGTTGACCAGACTCTAACTGCATTTACGTTCAGAACATAAAAATAGATCTGAAGTCATACTAATCACTAAAGAGAAGACCCAATATTGAGGCTAAACTGAGGATACATAATATTATGTTATCCTCAGTGTTTATTAGCGCGTTAAGTACTATAACGCCAATAATAAAATTATCGCGCTAATAAACATTTGAGGTCCATGAAAGTAGGTCCATTAGCGCATTATTTTTTTATGAGCCTTAGTATGACCCCAGCATTAGCAACAATAACTCAATCTAGTAAGAAAGTAGAAAGATTCTACTTCCCTTCCTTGATAAGACATTTTCATCTAGTTGATTTAGACATTGTCGTGATTCATTGCGGTTAATAACGTGATTGTTTATATCTCCTTAGCCCTAATCTCGCCCTCAACCCCGATTACTCTCTCCGTAAAAGTATCAGCGGCGTTAACTTCATCTCATTACAGGAGTTACGTCGGATTGTGGGCGTGCGCCCTCGGACGACTTATTGCGTTACCGCGATACAGGATTACCGGCCCGTAGGGTCGCCAACCGGTCCCACTTGACACGGATAAATAAATAAATCATTTATTTCCTCATCACACAACAGGTTACTTAACTCAAGAACATATTAGCAGCCGCCCGCGACTTCGTATACGTGAAAAGTTTTTTTGCTATCCCTTGGGAACAAAACTTTTTTTGGGATGAAAGTACTTTATGTCCTTTTCTATACCCTTTGTTATTAACCTACATTAAAATAATAAAATAACCATATTACTTCGATAGCTTTCATTTCTTTTATTCGTAATGTCATGTCAATCAATATTCTTACATAGTATAAAAAACCTATTTTTGAAAAGGAGTTCATAACACCCTTCACAACGTGTATGTAAAATTTCATGATGATCAGTTCAGTAGTTAACTACTGACGTAAAGGCGTAACAAACAAACAAACGAATTTTCGCATTTATAATACCTATTAGTAAGGATTTGAGTGAAATACTATGTAAACCTGAAGTGTGAGAAGCTGTGGTCCGCAATAGGATATTTTTATAATAAGAGATTTTTTTTAAATTGTTTCTGAGTGCTCGCTAGAATTATTTTAACACTATATAAGCAACAGCCCGTGACTTCGTCTGCGTGGAAAGTATTTTGATTATCCCTTTTTCGGGATGAAAGGTACCCTATGTCCTTTTCTGCACCCCTGACAATATTGTATGCAAAATTTCACGATGATCGATTGAGTAGTTAAGACGTGAATAAACAAACTGATTTTCGCATTTATAATATTAGTAAGGAATTAAGAATATCGGCTATATACACATGTTTCAAAATTTTCAATTGGTAAGTATAAGAAACATTAGTTAACATAAAAATATCATGAACCTGGTTCATATTGATTAATATCTACTTATTCCAAATTAAAGAAGAAAACCACCACGCCAAGTTAATTAATTAATAAATAAATCAAAGAAGTACCACGAATACATAGATAAGAATAAAATGGCCTAAAAAATTACTAAAACGTTATAGTATGCAAAAATTGCAATAAATAAATCCTAAAATAATTCAAAATCAATAGATAGCAATAATTATATTTTACAATGTTGTTCTTTACAAATAAACCGTGCATAACGAAAATAATTATTTCAAATGAACTTCCTCATTATATCAATTTGATTTTTATTGGTGGTATGGTAGCCCTACTCGCGGGCCGGGAGGGTTGGCACTCGGTGCGAAATCGTCCCGGTATCGATTCTGTAGGGAGCATCGCTCTATTGGTGATAAGTATGGGACAATACCTGCAGCCGGGCACCGCATCTTTTAGGGGACCTGAAGACGATGAAAAATTTATGTTTCAATTCAATTTTATGTTTTAGAAGGGGATACAAGTTTGACACTGTCTGACAGTCTCATTTTAAGCAGTGAGACTTTTTACAAAATACCTCTATCTTTGTAAGGTAAAGACACGATTGTTTTTTTTTTCTGAGAGTAATATGCCCCTCGTCTAAAACAGAGAAGCAAAGTGACTCTGCCAATACTTGTAACTTAATAAGTGTTTTGTCGACACAACCCAATTACTGGTTGCAAACTCGGCAGTCTCGTCACCTCTAACCGCGCATTAACCTATTCACTAATCAAAACGTGTCGGACGCACCCCAATTGAATAATAACCTGTTAAGGCGGCCGGCGGGAGGCATTGTGCCGCAAATTGCCGCCAAATTGCGAACAGACTCGGCTCCATTTAGCGCGCGTCTGCAGCCGATTGGTCGACACGCCCTTCCCCCCTCCCCCCTCGCGCCAAAACTCCATTCAAACCGGCGCGTTCCAAAGAAATGAAATTATGCACTCCGTAAATAACAACTGCTTTGTGCTCACTTGCCTTATTTAAACTGTCAGTAGAAGTGTTCCAGTAATGGAACGAGTGACTGGCCGAGTGTCAGTTTAAACTGTCGATCGTTAACAAATTAGACGCTGAATCATTTCGAAGACGATTGTGATTGTCACTTTTGTGTCTGCAGCTATTAAGTGATCAGTGACAAGCCTTAGTATCACTTACGGTAATGAAGTGTGGGGTAAAACGATACGACCGAATCGAACGCTGTGTACAGTCAGGCAATTTAAGGATGAACTTTGAAAAAAATATTTCTTCAGTTGAATGTCTTATCATAAAACAAAGTTACATCAATCAAAATCTCCTCATAACCGTCACATGTCTCATTACCAGTTGTTATCCAAATATGGCGAGTGCGTCAATGGGGGCGGATTGTAATCAATCAGCGCGGCAGATTGCAGTCGAGTCAATGAAGCGAGCTCATCTCTTAACAGAATAATCTCCATGAGTAGCAAGTGCCCGGGGACACGGCTCCCGAGGGACGGACTCTCGGGTAGGGCTGCCACTGCCATATTCCACTTTTTATGTGGCAGTCAAGAGTGGCATTAAATAAAATAACAAATAATAAGAACCACAGGCAGGTGTGTAAGCAGTCACCTATTTTAATAGACATCTATTAAAAATACCTTGTCTATAAATTAAAACACAGGCAATCCCTACTCACTGCCACAAAGACAAAAGTACCAAAAGATACTTCCGTACACAAATACGGTACCTACGCTTGTCTTTATTTAAATCTAGGCTGCTGGCAGAGAGTCAGTAATGTCAAAATTTTCACAATCTTAACATGTCACTTTTGTAAAAAAACGTTATTTCAAAATGAGAAATTTAATTTCAGTGTCAAATTGACAATAAACGTCGAAAACTCGAAATTATCTTAAATGATTTGATTAAAACATTATTCTTGTTTTTTAGATAATTTCTAAAATAATTAAATAAAAAATTTGATATTTTATTTCATTGTCAAATTGTCAATAATCGTCGAAAACTCGAAATTATCTAAAATGATTTTCTTATAACATGATTCTTATTTTTTTTATATTTTCTAAGATAAAGAGACACGCCAGGCACGCCAGGCACAATCAAGATTGTTTACATAAAATCTTTCGTTAAACAAATTGAGCTTAATAAAATAATAAAAATCCTGAGGTTCCGTTTTGATTTATTTTGTACTATCCCCGACAGTTGGTAATGCCTAAACCTTGTCAAATTAACATACACATCAACGTCATCTGCAACTAAAAATGACAAAAAAACAGTAAAATTCTAATAGGTAATATAATATTATTGAATTCTTATTTTTAATAAGAAAGGATCTAGTTATAAAAAAATTACAATTGTTTTTCGTTTTTGAGGTTAAAATCATGGCCGCCAGGCGCATTACCAATTGACGGGGATAGTACTATCAGAAATAAATAAATTCCTGATTATGTTGAAATGATTAAATAAAATGAAGTATGGCAGCCCTGAGCAGTGGTGGCGTGTAAACAGCGCATTATCCGTTTATTCGCACACAACAACGGACGCGGGGATAACCCTCGTGCAACTATCGGCGCTAAACTCAATGAGGGGCTTGGTCACCCTAGTCATGATGATGTCGCATTGATATTGTTATCATTCAATGACTATAATTGTGACCATAATAAGTTGTACTACAGGAAAGTCAGATGATCAGCTGCAGTTGTCGAGCATATCTCTACTTTTTTGTCTTTGTTGGTACATTAGTGCTTGAAGGACCATTAAAATAGGCACGGTAGAGTTGATATTGTTCAATATTAAAATAATGACGAGTTCTGTACATTCGTCTTGTGACTAAATTTCGTGTGAAAATACTCAAACCTATGCTACCTACCATTAGGTTATGTTACACACACATGAAGTTACCTACATCGCTGCTCAGTAACAGAAAACACGAACAATTAAACAAAACCGTATTCAGCAAACAAAACAGAACAGCCTCGAACTATCCCGTAGCGATGTTAATTCCCCAATTTCGACGCCCACCCATCACGCGGACGCGCGGAACAATCACTCCGGCGCCGGCAAACTGTTTCAACAACATTGCAAATACGACCCTTCCTTAATGCGACCACCGTTGCCAGACCCTTCGGAATCCGACCAAAAACCCCTTTTTCCGTTATTGTTCGAAGCTTGCGCGGGGGCGGGAGGTCCTATATATACTTGTGGTGGGCACACACTAGCAATAAATCGCCGACACAGTCATCCCCGCACACATCATTACCGTCCCGGAATGCGCTAAATTAACAATTACGCGAACCTTCGTACCTCTATGTTAATTAGTAAATTCGTGCGCGGGGATGCGATGCCTCTACTTATAAGTGTTGTGTTACGCAATTTCGAGTTTCATTTGTTCATTTGAATTTCATCAATTAGTGCGAATGGTGCGGGAATGTGAGCTGCGATGGTAATGAGAAAATATCTGTGATCATTTGCGTGTAAGGCAATTTATAAAGGCAAACTTCGTTCAGATAATTGCGAAATAAATTGTCAGCAAGATAAACTTAAATATGTTCATGAATTTTCTCCAACAATTATTGTAATTTTGAAATAAACGTAAATAAATTTTCAGAACATGCAACGCTTCCACGCACTTATGGTACGGTACGTCTACATTATTATTTCAATTTATCGTTAGGTGTACCTATGCCGCCGTAAAGCTAGGGTTTCCCAGGATGACGGTGCCGTCATATTACGGCCGTAATTTAGCGGCGTAGAATGTTGTCTATGTAAACAATATGGCGCGGTTTCTGACGTTACGGTGCCGTATTGTTTACATAGACAACATTCAACGCCGCTATATTACGGCCGTAATTGACGGCACCGCTATCCTAGGAAACCCTAGCATACCCGTAAGTCTCAACATCGTCTTGAAGTAGAGTCGAAAGAAAAAATACTATAGTCCTCATGACTGATTGTAAGAGTATGGCTATGTGTTAAAGGCTCTAAGCGAATCCTCGCATAATCACCCACAGATCCCAGCACATCCCAAAATCCCGGGTAGATCCCGGGTAGAGCCGCCGCTATCGTTGCCCGGGGCTGCCGCCGGTAATTGAGTAATTTCCAATTTCCACCCGGACAGCGTCTTCAAATTAGTGCCGGCTATTTTTGTTACTTACAAGCCGATTAGAAAACAATTGTTTTTTGTCCTTGTAGTATAAAATTTTTGTCTAGATATTGCCATTCAGATCACTGAAAAGACTATTTTGATTTGCTAATGCTCTACATATCTTGCTACTAAATAACAACATCACTTGGTGGCTACATACTGAAATTTGAGTAACTTGAGATTACTAAATCCATTGCGCTTTATATAATACTTAAAGGCAACTACAAATATTACTGTTTTTTCGGAATATTTTTATTACCGGTTTGTCTATCCTTGTCCTTACTGTATATATAATATTATAAATTTGAAAGTCCGTTTGTTTGTTTGTTACGCCTTCACGTCCTAACTACTGAACCGATCATCACGAAATTTTGCATACATGTTGTCAGGGGTACAGAGAAGGACATAGGGTACATTTCATTACAAATTACAAGCAATTCATGAACATTTATTTTGAACAAGATATGCACTTGTTTGGTGTCGTGGTACTGCGACGGAGGATAACAGCATTAGCTCTATGCCTACTTTGTAATAACATAACGCCTTGTACAAAGTAAAAAATACACAATGTGTTATTTGCATTTTTCTTATTTTAATGTCCCATTGATTGTCAAAGTCTCTACTATACTGAGTTAGAAGAAGTCGGCAGTGTCGTACAATAATACTGATTGGTAAACAAGCTGTTAAATTGCACGAGGCAGATGTATCAGTGGTGATCGGATTGTGCGGGTGGGTGACCCTTAATCACGTGATCACGGCTCACGACGGACATAGGATTACTACACTGCCGCAAGGAAATCGCTCACTAATGCACTCGATAAGAAATTTTCTTTTGTTTTTGGTGAACAAACAACTAAAATGGCGGGTTGACTTGGCAGGCAACTTGCTGGTCGATTTTTGTGAATTAGCGCTTTTTATCGACAATCGCTTATAAAATTTAATCGCAAACCTAATTTCAATGAGGTGATGATTCGATTTTACTAGCAATTGTCGATAAGAAGCGCTAGTTGAGGTGAATTAACCAGCAAGTTGATTCGTGTAAATATCGCGTAACCAAATAAATTTTTTGTAGTCGGCTTTTTTTCATTACCGTATTCACTTTCAAAACAAATACTTACACAAATTGTTTAAAATTGTTTTCGTTAACTTACTTGTAATTAGTAAGTAATTGTAATCTTTTGATAACGAGAATCTAAAGATACAAAAACTATGAAAATTTTCTGTTTACTCTTTTTAAAGGCATAGGGCATTATTAAACGTTTTATAAAACTAATTCTTCAAAAGTGTTAAGGGCCCTATCACATTTTTTCGTCGAAATTTAGATTTTGACGGATTTTAGCAATACAACCTAGAGAAACCTTTGGGTCTACTAAATACATTTATATGTGTAACCGACAAAAAGTTATATGTTGATTCACTGGAAAGTTAAAGGGTTAGAAAGGAAAATGAAAGTTGGTGAACGATTTCTTAGAGTCAACTTTGAACATATACAGAAAGACAAACAAGTACAAACAACAAATAAAAGTGTGAAATTTGATTTTATTATGAAGTAAAAATTATTATGAAATAATTTTTACGTAATAATAATAATGTATTTAAGAGAAATCCACAGTTAATTCTGAGCTTTTTTAGTAGTTTTATGGTTTTTGATTGGGATTTTTTTTCACATATTCCATACATAATTTCAAAATTCCGAGGCCGCTATGAACTATTCGACTATATAAGAGATAACATGCAATTTTTTTTATTTCAATTGTTTAGCACAGTTGTTCAATCCATGAGCTCAAAAAAGTGCCTTCGCGCATTTTATGAAAATCTTTCTCTGCAATTTCGAGTTTAATTATAAAGTTAAGCAAATTTTCAAAAAAGTGAGGCCGCTATGAACTATTCCAATAGCTATTCTGTACCATTCTATAAGTCAAAAGTGTTAATGTCAGTCGTGTGTGCGATGCGGATCGGTGCAGACGCATACTAAGACATTAGACAACGCGTAAAGCGGCCAAGTGCCGCTGTTCGTTTACAACCATGAGTGACAAACTCGTGGCAAATGAACTCCTGGCGTTTCTACAACAAAAGCTGGACGTCATGGATGAGGTGAGCGCACTCCAAATCTGCAAGTCCAACTTCAGCGAGGACGATGTGGCCACGGCAAAGAAACTTTTGTACGAGTCTCTCGGCAAGAGCGACCAGATGGTGTCCCGGAGACGTGACGGGACACAGAAGAGCCTGCAGGAGATCATCACCCTGCTCAAGGAAACCGACCCCGATGACGTGCCGACGTTCGTGGCGAGGGACCTCAACAAGCTGCCTCCCGTCACCTTCGATCACGTCGATGTGACCCGCCTCCTTAAGGACATCGTGTCCCTTAAGGCGAGTTTGGCCGAAGTGATGCTGAAATTTCAGACATCCGAAAATACGGTGAGTGAATTGCGTAAAGAAGTTGACGATTTACGTGAATCACTCGCCGTAAGTAGGTCAAATGTCAACATTCGACGTGGGGCCTGCCTCGATACATCGATGACGTCGAGTTGCAAGTCAGCATTTTCGACGCCGTCTCCGCCACGACCCGATCAAGCCCGAGCGCTGCCGGCGCTGCCGACAACCGCGAGCGCCGACCCTGCGAGCTGCGCGCCCCCCGCCCGCGCCCCGCCGCCGCCACCTACCGCGGTGGCGCCGCGCGCGCCTGAGACGCGTGCGCCCGTCAGCTGTCAACGGAATTTTGCTGCTGTTGCTGCCGCCAACTCAAGGCCGCAGTCGCAGCAGCCTGCTCCCGTCGATGGAAAAGCTCCTCCGCAGCATGTCGTCCAACCGGACCAAGATGAAGATGGATTCCTCGAGGTTCGGAACAAAAAGCGACGTCGTCAGCGAGAGAGCAAGAACCACCATGGCACCGCACCGACAGGGCCCAACTTCCTGCTGCGAGCTGCCATACCGACCACGGCCGTGTACCTGTCCCGCCTGCACCATACCACCACAGCGCAGGACGTGATCGAGTACATAAAGAAGAAATCCAACTTTTGTTTGAGAGTTCAGCCACTGGAGTCGCGCCATAATACCAATTTTAAGGCGTTTGTGGTGCGCATCCCGACAGCGAGGTTGGACCTCTTCATGAAGGAGGACTTCTGGCCGCAGGGCGTGGTGTACAGGCGCTTCAGAGGGACGCTGCCATGTGCCACCGATTCGACACACAAAGTGTCAAATTGATTTTTACTAACATATTTTTTTAAGTTATTTTATTTACTAACAATATTGTTTTATAAATTATATATGTTTAGTTTTTAAGGTATATATCTATGGGCCATCGTTGCCTGAATATAAATCAATAAATAAAAAAAAAATAAAAAAAAATGTATTTGTGTTTCTGAGATCGAGAACGCCAAAATTGGTCATTTTACGCAAAAATCACAGTCGAAATGTAATATGCCTCTTAAGACAAACTGAAGATTTGAATTCTCAGTCTAGTGAAATATTTTCATGTTAATTTACAGTTTTCTAAAAACTTTTTAGTGCATTTCTTATGATAAATAAACTGTATACTTAAGTGAAAACCTTATAGACCCAAAGCAAAGTGATAATATTATTTTTTTATAAATAAATATTGGTGAAAATACAGCACAAAATTATAACGTGTTTAACGACAAAATAGTCAACTACAATGCAAATTGCAACAATGTAGTAATAATAACGGATCATTACAGTGATAATTGAGTTAATTTACTAATATGGGATATGTGGGGGGTAAGGGGGGTAACGTAATACTGCGTAGTATTAATTTAGCGAGGGGATCCGGCTTAATTAACAAATTTAATTAGAAATTAACTGTTTTCAGGCGAGCGCTCGTAGGGTTGACTGCTGTTCTCATTATTTTGATTGGCAATTTTATGACTTTATAGTTGTATCTGTTACTATTACAGATTTAATCAAGATACGGCAAAACCTCAAATTATTTTAGAAAGTTAGATATGTATTTAATTTTTCATCTCTTCGTTTACCATTCTAACTGTAAAAAAAATGTTTAATATGCCTGAATTTATAACACTGAAAGTACTTTTTAAAAAATGCTCAAAACAGTGTTTTAAACACTTATTCGTTGTTTACCAGAAACCTTAGATATTAAATGTTTTTTAAGATCTGAAAATCGACGACAAAATAAGAGGACATCAAAATATACATTATATTCAACAACTACCTATAGTTGGTTACTAAGTTCTGTAACTATGGAAAACATGAATAATACTAAATTTACAAATAATGCTACAATGAATTATATACCAAATGAAAGCACAAATATTTAAGATTATCATGTATTAAAATTATTCGAAATGACCGCCTCTGGCATGAATACACGCCTTTAGACGACGAGGCCAGTCATCGATGGCAGCACGAATACCACCATATCCAATTCTGCGACTGCCTTGAGAATAGCGCGCTTAAGAGAGTCGAGATTCATGTGGGGCTTAGCACATGCTTTCTCCTCAATAAGTTGCCATATGGCATAATCCAGAGGATTTAAGTCTGGGCTGGAGGATGGCCATTCCTCCTGCGCGATAAAATCAATTTTGTTAGCCCGAAACCATGCTTGTGTAGATTTTGCTTTGTGCGCAGGGGCAGAGTCCTGCTGGAAGACCCATGGCTGGTTTTGAAATAAAGTGTGGCTTAAGGGTTTGACAACAGGTTCCAGAACGGTATCTTGATTGACTCTAGCGCCAGTTTTCACACCTTTTTCACAGAAATGAACCTTACTTAGCCCTGAATAGGACACCCCCAGCCAAATCATCACTGATGAGGGGTGGTGACCTCGTTGGACCCTCGGAGCAATCATGCTGGCTTCTTTACTATTCTTAGCGTATACTCTATCATTTTGACGGTTAAAATTTTCTTCGACTGTGAAGATTTTTTCATCAGTAAACAAGATTTTTCGATGGCCGTTTTGTGCGTACTGCTTTAGTAGAGCGCGACTTCGTGCTAACCTCATAGCCTTCAATCGTGCGTTTAGCAGATGGCCCTTTCGTCTACGGTAAGCGTGAAGCCCAAGGTCATCATTGATAATTTTTTTAAGGGAACTTCTCTTCACAGTCATCTGTATTGCCAATAACTTTTGCTTCCGGACGGGATTTCTCGTGATTCTCGCCTTCACTGCCTTGATCACAGCTGGTGTCCGAACGGTGCGTGGTCTTCCTGATCTTTTTCGGTCATCGACGGTCAAGGTATTACTGTACCTATGGATAGTGCGATAAATAAATTGCTTGTTGATTTTCAACTTTTGTAGCAACTTGAAAATCATATTCGGTGGCTGCCCACATTTGTGCAGAGCAATTACAGCGACACGATTCTCCTTCAACCCCCATTCCATGGTGAAATAAACAAAATATGATATACGTGTGGTATGGAATTATAGCTTATAAAACTGTCGATAATATGTCATTTTTATTTTTTCTTTTCATTTGTTTTAATGGCCAGTAATCGATAAAGAAACTCAGTAACAGAACTTTTGACCAACCTGTGTACATAAAAATTGACAAATTTGTTTGATACCCTAATTCAAGGGTCTTCAACCTTTTTGAAGTCAAGGGCCTAGTATTCTCTGATATTAGTTTGGTGGGCCGCACACAAGAAAATCGTTTTAATATGTAAATAGGTATAATTTGAAGACATGTGAATTTAGTTTTGTCAATATAATGACGGGCCGCCAAGAATGCAACGGGCCGCGGGTTGAAGACCCTTGCCCTAATTCTTTAACTAAGAAATAATCACTAAAATGTTCTATTTTAAACGTGGCAGCCCTGCAACGCCAGAGCGCCAGCGAATTTGAAAATTTAATTTAGTTAGGTTTTGTTCTCGCTGATTGGTTTGTTTTCAGCGCTTAGTTACAATTTCAGGCTGTCCTCCGTATTTCATATAGTTAATTGACAATTTCATGTCAGACTGACAGATGTACGATGTACGCTGAGATAAAATATAAATTGTTATCGTAAATATGAAATAATTAAACGTTCTTATCATAGTGAATCACCAAAATATAAATATTTTTGGTAATTTTTATTTGTGCTAGGGTTTTTTCGCGTTGTGAGTTCTTACTAGATTGAAAAAAAACCGGCCAAGTGCGAGTCGGATTCCCACACGAAGAGTTCCGTACCAAAAAACGGCAAAAAAAATCCTATTTGTTGTATGAGAACCTCCCTTAAACATTTATTTTATTCTGTTTTTAGTATGTATGTTGTTATAGCATCTGCAACAGAAATACATCATCTGTGAAAATTTAATCTGCCTGTAGTCGTTATTAACATCGAGCAAAAAACGGCAAAAAAATCACGTTTTTTGTATGGGAGCCCCCTTTAAATATTTATTTTATTCTTTTTTTAGTATTGTTATAGAGGCAACAAAAATACTTTATCTGTGAAAATTTTAACTGTCTAGCTATCACGGTTCATGAGATACAGCCTGGTAACAGACAGACAGACAGACAGACAGACAGACAGACAGACAGACAGACAGACGGACAGACAGACAGACAGACAGACGGACAGCGGAGTCTAAGTAATAGGGTCCCGTTTTGACCCTTTGGGTACGAAACCCTAAAAAGAAAAAAATGTGACTTTCAGTCGACTTGTCTGAAAACAAGCAAATAGCTACCAGATTTAAAATGTGGTGACCCATTTCTAATAACGGGTGTAACAAGACCTTCAACGAAGCCGAAGTTCACGTATTCCGCCCATCATCAGGATCATTTTTGTCTTTAAGACTCTACCTGGGAAACCAATAGCTACGAAGTTATTGAAGGTCAAAGTCATTTTTTTATGAAATCTTATTTTATTCGTTATTGCCTACTTTTTGTCCAATGAAAATTATCAAAATTTTAAGTATTTCGTAACAAACCATGGCTTCAAAACGTCATCACTCGAAGTATCTCATGAGCACGCACATAAACGCAGCCTTTCAACTCGGCCGCACGCAGCTGTGTAACATACACTCGCAGGCATGGTCTGTTGTACGAATTACATTTCGTGGTAAAGTATGTAATGATTTTATAATACCAAAAATCAAAATCGTTTCCCAGCAATAACTTTGAACAGAAATGGTCCCGATGATGGGCAGAATACGTAGACCTCGGCTTCGTTGAAGGTCTTGTTACACCCGGTATAGCAAAACTTTTCTTACATTTATTTTAACAAATTATTGACATAAAAATGATAAAATCCTTAACTCTTCTAATCTCAACCCTTGGAATATTTTTATTTTTTAATCCTTTTAGGTACCTACTTATTTGCCTTTGATTTTAATAAGATTTATTTTCCCGTGTTTTATTATCGGAACACCTAAGAATAAAGCCGAAGTTAATATTATTATACATTCACTGGCAATTTAGCCAGACACAAACATTGTCAATCACTTGGCAGTTATTAAGTTGACCGACAAATTCTATTAACAGACATTTTTAATGTCCCCACTGCTGGGGCCTTCCTTATGGGTGGATAAGGAGAATGGGCCATAACCCACCACAAGGACCAAATGCGGATTGGTGGGTGTTAACGACTGCAAATGCACCTGAAACCAACGGCTTAACGTGCCTTCGGGAGCATGGAGGAGCTGTAGATAATAAATTTTTGGTCACCCATCCTATTACCGACCTCTGCGAAAGTTGCTTAACCTCCACAATCGCTGGGCCAGGTGCTGAACCACTGCCCCAACAAGCTCTTCTAGTAATAAAATACTAAGTGCTTATTTACTAATTTATTTCCAGGTGTGGTTCCAGAACCGTCGCGCGAAGTGGCGCAAGACGGAAAAGTGTTGGGGCCGGTCTACGATAATGGCGGAGTACGGGCTGTACGGCGCCATGGTGCGCCACTCGCTGCCGCTGCCCGAGACCATCCTCAAGAGCGCCAAGGAGAACGACTCCGTGGCGCCCTGGCTACTCGGTGAGTCATCCCCTCTAGCCAGTCGTTTCCTATCACAGTACAACGCAAAAGTTGCAATTTAATGCCTTATCAGGAATCATTCCAAAGTATTATACCAACGTTTACAAAATAACCCCTAATAATGAATATAGTAGATAGGGACCATCTAACTGTTTTTTTTTACTATGGGACCAACTCTGGAATCGTGAAAAAAACAGCTGTTTCATACATTTTGATATTTAATATTTTCGTTATTAATTTTTGTATGAAGCAGCTGTTTTTTTTTTCGCGATTTCAGAGTTGGTAGCATAGTAAAAGTTGATGGTCCCTATATCTACCATATTTGGCATAAGGGGTTATTTTGTAACACGTTGTGTAAGGTGTTTTTTTTAACGATCGACAAATTTTGTGATGTGACAGACCTTCAAACTGAATATCTTTGTCTATGGGACCAACTTAATCAAACCAAAAAATAATCAGCTGTTCCATAGAATACGTCAATATCTACTCGACCAAAATGCATGAAACAGCTGATATTTTTTTTTCTCTGATTAAGTTAATTGGTCCCGTAGACTAATTTGTTCAGTACTATAAAATTTGTCAACTGTTTTAGATTTCACCCATTAGATATTTGTTTAATTTCCATAATCGCTTTTCCGAAATTAGTCTAGATTTGACCACACTAAAATCTAGTCTAATTTTGATCATAGTCACTTTAAAGTGACAATGAAATCCTCGTGAAAATCGGAGGATAATTTGAAGAGTTGTTTTAGGTTAGGTTATAAATTAAATTCGGTTTATGGTACAGCCATGGGTACATCCGGGTTCTAACGGAGTTATGTTCCTGTGAGGAGTCATGTTACTGAATTTAATTGGTGATGTGCAGCTTAATGGGACCCTAACAACTAGGTAACTCTATATGGGCGGGTCTGTAGTCCTGATATCGACTTATTATAGTATAGTGCCTAAATTAGTAACTTTATTAATTTTCAGAAAAAAAACACTAACCTCAATTACATAATAAATTATCAAACTATTTTACGTTATTTTATATGAGGCAAAACAATTTACGCACAAGAGTGCGCACAACAAACAAGAATTTGTTTTGAAGATTTTAAGGGTCCATGAATCATGATAGGAAATCATGGTTTGCGCGAGCCATATTTTTATATAGAAAACGTAAAGTTGTAGTCACAAAAAAAACATACAACAAGCTAAAGAGATTATCTAGTAGCTACCAAGTATTAAATTGCGTATAAACCTCACAGATGATTGTAAAAATCAGAATATCATCAAAAGCGCTTGTCGCGGGTCATTTTTGGTGTAAATAATAGCGGATACGTATTGAATTCTACATCAAAATACACTTTAGCGTACTGTGAAGTTGCTCCAATAACTTTTTTCAAGAGAGATAAGTGTGATAAAGATAATGATAAAAAAACAATGAAAAACATCGAAACAGTGCAGAAGTGAGGTTATTTTCCATACTCTTTACACGTAAAGAAAAAGACAGAGACAATTTTTTCTGCATAACCAAGCCAATAAAGACTGAATGTAACTGCTTGTGATAACTCACTGAGTGAGTCAAGTGGGTGAACTCAGTGAGTCGTGTCCATTCAGTACGTACCCTTACCACGAAATATCTGCCCTATCGAAATCGAATTGAGTATTTTTTTTAAAGCACCGCCTATTTTGAACACGGAAAATTGAAAAAATAGGCACCTTGTACTCGATTTGATGTCGATAGTTTCGTGGCAAGGGTACTGACTGTGGTGCTTTTGTTCAAGAGTCGAGAGCAGTGACCGAGGGCGGGCGGCCATAGCAGCCCCCGACTCACAGCCGGCCCGGTGAGTCAACCCACACTCACTGCTTGGTCACTGCTTCTCTACTAATTAGCTTGAACAAACTCACAACATTTATGCATGCTATTTTCAATTTTAATTACAAGGGGTTACGGTCTAGTCTTCTTTGATTGTGAAATTACTTTATAGGCTTTGTTTTATTAAATAGGTATACAGCCGCACTCAGAGACATTAATTAATTTTAATGCTTTATTGAAGTTGGTGCGATCTCATTATTTTCCTTAACTAACAGACAAGATAATGTAATTAAGTAAAAAAATTTATTAAGGTTTAATAAATCTTTTCATGACAATAAAAAATATTATTATAATTAACGTATCTGAGTTTTGCAATTATCTACTAATTAACTAAGTTGATTATTAAAATCTTGAAGAATTCAATTTTCAATTACCTATTTCGTAATTTTGAAATAATTAAGCTTGATTGACGAAATCACGATAAAGCCTGGGTCGCACAATATGACAGTGACATCTTTGTTAGCTTCTGCCGTCTGCGCATAGTCGCGCGTTCCGTGTGACATATACCATAGCATTTCATACATTACAACCTAACATAGAAAAAATTTCGCTGCGCTCAAGAAGACCAACAAAGCGTGGAAAAGAGAAAATAACATCATACGGACACGGTCTATGTAAAAAAGAGACAAAGGATCAAGTGACATGTGCCAACATTTTTTACAGTAAGAGCCCCTAGCGTCGCGCCTAGCAAATGAGCAATCACAGTTTGTATAAAATATTTTTTAATCTTAATTAGAATTTAAAATAAAGGTATCGTGGAGCTATGGTGTCTTGTACTCTAAGTAATTGTGATGTGACAAAGGAAACAATCCAAGTAAACACACTTTTCAAAGGTAAATAAGATATTGCCACACATTTCTCTAAAACCAAATTTCGCTACATTTATTCGTTTATCGACAAAGAAAACAGTATGGAACATAGTTTATTAATTTCCTTTGCCATAATATAGTCATATTTTATGAATCAGTCATATTTTACGTATCTCATATAAAATGTATTGGTTCGTTTTCGGATCAACTGTTTATTGACTTTGTTGTTCTTTGACATTCTATTTCTATGATTACAACGCACCGCAACGCGCTGTGTTGCATTGAGTTTGACGTTTGACCCAGGCAAGCGAATGGGGAGGCGAAGGCAAAGTGAATTACAGATGGCGCTCAGTCTTTGGAACAATTGTCAGTTTGAGCTTATATTGTCTTGACTGTGTATTACGTGATTTTACTTTCTTAGATTGTATTTATTTCGGTTTTGCGGACAAACAATGTATTCTATGCTAACTTTAGCTCATATAAAAGAAGAATTACGGAAAAGAAAAGCAAAAACAACAGGCAAGAAAGTTTATAGCAACATACAAAAAATTGCTAACAAGCATTACATTTCTTTAAATTTCGTGTAAGATTTACAAGTAATCTTTTTATTTCAGATTAGAAGCATATGATTTAAATTTTAACAAAGCAACTGAGTGTGAATTTCCGTGTTTATAGTTACCTGATGATGCCTTCTGTGCAATAGTAATTTCAGGTTTCTGTACTGGAATTTCTGTACCATCCAAAATTACACGAACCGTTTTATCATATTTATTTTGTTATTCTAAGTTTCTTGAATGACTCTGGCATATAAAATTCTATTAATTCTCTGTTGGGCCCCAATATTGGGCTTATTCCATATTTGATATACCTATCAAATTCATCCAAGTTATAAATATGTTAGAAACTGCTGAGGTTGAAATATTAAAGAACAAAGCTGTTATAATTCAAATGTTGTTTTATTTTGGCGAAGCTTCATCAAATTCATGAAACATTCCTTTTGATTTATAATGTTTCTCAGGCTCAGCAAAGGAGAAAATCGAGGGAAAAGCATATTTTTTTTTTATTTTTTTTTGCCCACTATTTTTTTTGTTACTGGGAAATCAATGAACTCCAACATTTAACAAGTTACATGCATAACAATGCGGCATTTTCTCAGTATAAAATTAAAAAGTTCAATACTCCAAGAGATTCCCATATGTTTTGACACTTTCTTTGAGGCGGCCGGGTACCAAAGACCAGACGCCACCTATCGGGATAAAATTGCGCTTTTCCTCCCCATTAGAATAGTCGTAAGTGTTACTGAAATTAAAGAACTGAACAGTGATATTCTTAATAAAAAATATTGTTTCAATGTGAGACGAGCAAAAGTTTAAAAACGAAAAATATTCACTGGCCTTTCAGAATCTTTCTCATTATTTGTCAAACAATGTCTTCTTAACCATCAATATGACCCCAAAACCAAATGAAAGTTCCTCTGTTTCACAATCCGGCCGTCCCCTCGGCATAGACAACGCAGACAACTAACTGTTTTCGAGAGCTGTGAATCCAGTATGATCCAGTGGACAAACAACCCCCCTACCCCCCGCAGCCAAACAAAGAAAGTATAATTTTTAATCTCAACAACAAGAGATGTTCATTTTTCGCGGCGGGTTGGTTTTTATCTTTACCAACCTTCCTGAAAAGTTAAGCCAGGGAAATTTCGACTCTCTTACCGCATCCAAAGGTATACAGAAAATGCTTGCATAAAGTTGTATATGGGAGGAAAATAAGAAAATGTTGACAGCTTATGAGGAGCCTTCCTTTATTTTGCCTTCACGTAGAGACGACGTGAAATGTGGCCTCGTTTGGATCATATTTTACTTTGATCAACTGTGAAATGTTTATGGCACAAAGAACACACGTTTGTTTAAGTTTTATCGAGCGGCCTTTCGGTAGTTGCATGGAGCAATAGATTTCTATTCTTATTCTTTATAAAATATCATACAGTACTCTTTTAAATCTTTCATATACTAGCAACCGCCTACGACTTCGTTTACGTGGTCAGTTATTTCCCTAGCCCTTGGGAACTGTACTTTTTTCGGGAGAAAAGGTCCGTTTCTGTACCCCTGACAATTTATATGCAAAATTTCATGATGATCGGTTAAGTAGTTAAGACTTGAAGAGGCATAGGTAACAAATAAACAAAAAAACTTTCGGATAATAAGGATAAGGAAGTAAGGATTTCGGGAAATTAAAAATAAGTAAGTAACGACGGCTTTTAGCTATGGATCCCCATAAAGATTATATTCTAAATATTGGGGCAAGAGTTTCTTTTGAAGTGCCTTGGTTTAAATAAAAACATTTGCATCAATAATTCTTTTTTTAGGAAGTTAATCAAATCGAATGTTTTCGAGTCACTAGTTAAATCTCTCATTCGACAGAATTATAGCATTTTGAATATAAATGTTATGATAACAAATTAATAATAAGAAATAAAGTGCAGTTACAATATGAAAGTTGTTGGCCAACGGGTCAATTTCTAATCTGTGGCAGTGATCAAACTATGCCACTTTCTTGTGGCTACATTTTTTCGTAGCAACTCGTAGACGTCTACGACGTAGCATGAATTAGTTTGCACGAAATATGCAAAAAATTACAAATTGTAAGTACAATATTTAACGCTGATATAAAAAACAATTCCTACTTTTCAGTAAATAATTTTTATTTTCTTTAATATGAAAAAGAAAATAATTAAGAAGTAATATTTTGTGTAATGCTTATTAGAGAATTCTAATGCTACTTCTACACTAGAGAATAGATTCATTCATTCTTCATTTTGTTCTCACGTCTAATTTATAGATTAACATTAATCAACCACTTGAACAAATCACTCTGTATACCTACATAAAAGGCTCCATAATCCAGTAGGTATTCAAAGTTTTGACTCCATAATAAGTCACAAAAAGGATCAACCGTACTAACTACGTCATAGCGTGTTTTCCCCTCAAGCCTCCGTGGGGTGGGGCGGGGCGCGGTGGGGGCTGGTGGTGGGGGCATCATGGCCGCGCATTGTCTAAGGCTCGATCGCGCTTACATATTAATTATATACCGCACGCGGCGGCGGCTGGACGTCTCGCTCGCTTGTTTTTGTTATGGGCGTAAATTGACGGGTAAATAAGGATTAATGATCGACGGGAATTAGAAAAAGGCAATTATGACTATTACTAGAGACTATAGACCATTAAGTAGACAACGCGGACATTACGAAATGGCTGAAATAAGTTAGTTTTTGCCATTTTGGAAAAAAATAATCGACAATAAAATATTTATCGAACCTTCTCACAAAATTTTACTAGAATCAGTTGAGAAATGCGACCTATTGATTTTTTTTTTCTATGAATGCTTAAAGTCGGGCGATAGGTAAGATTTTGTTCAATTTTTCAACAAAATTCATTAATGAAGTTTTCACTTCTCATGCTCGAAAAGTTCGTCTTTATGTTGGGTATAGGCTGCATAAAATCGCTTTTTATGCTCTAGTGCATAAAGTAAAATCTTCGTCTAAGTCTCAGACTTTAAGACAAAGGTCGTCAGGTAAACAGCCACACACGCAATTTAACTTCGTTGAATTAACTTGTTATTTCATTGTTTCTTTATTTTTTGTTGTGTTATAATATTTTTTTTATTTTTGAATATCAATTTTTGGTATCAATTTTATTGAAAGGTCTTGATAAAATTTTTTTTTTTCAATTTTTTGAATATGGGTATCAAATGAAAGGCCTTGATGAGCACATTCCAAAATTATATTTTTTTTACAAAAAAATGTTTTTTTTTTCAATTTTTGAAAATGGGTATCAAATGAAAGGCCTTGATGAGCATATTCCAAAATTGTATTTATTTTTATAAAAAAATGATATTTTGTCACAAAAATATAAGAAAGAAAAATTTTTTTTTTTAATTTTTGTTTATGGGTATCAAATAAAAGGTCTTGATGAGCACATTCCAAAAATATATAATTTGTCACTATAATTTGGGAAAAAAATATTTTTTTAATTTTTACACTATAGGTATTGTTGTTTAATTTCCTCACAATCGAAGTGAAAAGCAGAGTGTATAACTCGTACATAAAACCCATTTTACCCTCGACTTGACTATCCACCCTCGCCTGCGGCTCGGGTGGATATATACGTCTCGGGTAAAATGATGCGTTTCATGCACTTGTTGTACAATCTACTATTGTCTTAATTCAGCCTTATTTACCTGAAGTAAAAAAAACTAGAAAGATCGATTGAGATTAATCAATAGTCTCATCTTTCTTAATCAATATTATTTATTTAAACGATTTCAGTTTCTTATAAATAAATAATACTTACTTATTTTAAATAGTAAGTTGTAGTGCTGTTGATCAAGTAATTATTAATAACTAGCTTCCGCCCGCGACTTCGTCTGCGTGGATAGTATTTTATCTATCCCTCGGGAACAGTTCCTTTTTTCGGGATGAAAAGTACACTATGTACCCCTGACAACGTGTGTGTAAAATTTCATGATGATCGGTTCAGTAGTTAAGACGTGAAAGCGTAACAAACAAACAAACGGACTTTCGCATTTATAATATTAGTAAGGATAAATTTCACATAGATAATTATAGGCACAATCAAGTACCTAATAAAAAGTTTTAACTATTTGATAATGACATTTCATTATGTTAGAGAAATAAAAATAATTACAATCTCCAATTATTTTTCTCTATCAAGACACTTGATTACACTAACTACTTGTATTATGAGTAAAAAAAATACATATTAAAAACAGTTGATCCAATAGCTGTGAATTTGTGAATGGAATATTTTATTAATTAACGTGAGCATTTCCTTCCCTTATTCTATAGGCGTCGTCTAACAACATTATATCAGAAATTAATTCTAAGTGTCTAATTATTTTAATATGAATGCTGCTAAATTAAGTATATCTGATTTATACACAAAAGTTAAACTACTTTAAAGTTAAATTTTCTACTTTTAAGTAGGTAGGTAACTTTTTATAACCATTACTGTTATTTATTTTGATCATAAGTAAAAATAATAAAAAAAATTATTAATTACAAGCAAGTTCTATGATTACGTCAGTGAATATCATTATTATTTATTATTAAGTAATAAGTTTGATAAAAATACGAAAACAAGGCACAAATTAACTGAACCGAATTACTTATATAATTTTCAATAAAAAAAAATATTACTTCTTATTCTCAAAGGAAAAGCTTATCACTAAATTGCATAATAACTTAAAAGTAATCAAGGGTTAGTGATTCAACCACTTTGTTTTAAAGCAAGACACTCGCAGGTTCAGAGTTCCAAATGGACACTAATGCACCGCCAGAGAATGGAATTATCTGCCTATTATGCACTCGCTTTGTACATCCATCTCGCACGCAATCTTGCCATTAGACAAATGGATGCCATTCAATTTACCACTACACGACTTTGAAATCTGGAATTTCTGAAGATCCGTGACACTCATTGTTGACACTTTAAGAGCTTCCTCCTTTGATCTGGTGTATTATTTTTAGGAGAGCATTAATTGTAGATCAGTTTTGGATGATGCTCAATTTTTCCCTTTGAAGAATAATGTATGAATTCTTTACCATCTGCCAAAAGTCAGATGAAATATGAGTGCTACTCAGAAAAGCACAAAACTAAAAGCAAATTACAATATCCATCAAGTTCTAGCCGGGACAGATTAGTACAAAATTTCTAATTTTTCTACGAAAAGCTATAAATATTTACTAAATTAAGAAGTTGTTAAATATAATATTTATAAGAAGATGTTTTAAAAATCGAAAAAACTGGGACAAGTCTTATTAATCATGATATGTATCCAAACCTCCGAGATCAATCTAGGACCATGACTGTGTTCTACCTAGGTCTTGGTTAGAATAGAATCTCAGATGAGGTTATTAGTTTTTGTTTATGGTTCTCATAGGACATATTCGCCGGTTCACCATCATTGCTTTTTTCGCAGTCGTGCTTCGAGTGCAACAAAATGTCTGACGCGAAAATGTTGACCAAAATCCACGACAACGCGCCGGTTTACTTGGCGCTATTCGGGAGTGTGGTTTCCAATCATCCACCTATGACCTTAACAGTTACAGCTCAGACCTGGCAGGCACCTATTTTTGTTCCCAAAGCTGAAACAAGCGATTTTCCGACGATGAATCGACCATCAATCGATCAAGGCGACCAAAAACGATCATTTTTCCGAGAAGGATAAAAGTTATTTTTTGGAGGCAATTGAAAAGATGATTTCGTGTTGTAAGAAGTGTATTGAGATTGCAGGGGACTATACAATATGTAACAAAATCCTGTCAGATAGTGAAAGAGGTGATAGTTTTGCTAAAACTGAACAAGTTTAACAACATTCTCCAAGGAACATAGGTCGAAAAACGATTTTTTTTTTCGCCTTTCCATAGTAAGTCCGTCAGAAGACCAATATTTTATATTAGATTTTTTTTTTGTTTTTCGACCTATGTTCCATGGAGAATGTTGTTCAGTTTAAAAAAACAGCATCACCTACTTCAGACAGGGTTTTTGTTACATATTGTATAGAAAAAATACAATTAAGTTTTTCAGATTTTCTATCCTTTTTTCTTATCCATACCGAGAATACTTTAAACTCCCCTCGTACTCATAGTAAGTTACTTTTCTGTAACATCAGTAAAGAAGCAAGATACTTCGTAACTCCGTTACCAAGACGTAAACTCCCTCGTATAGTAAGTACATTTCTGTAACATCAGTAAAGAAGCAAGATACTCTTGGCAAGATTTAAGACAAATAATTCGTTTCTGTCACTAAATAACGACCAACTTAGATTTGGCACCGACCTCTTACTATTTTAGTCGTAGCAAATCGAAGCGTAAAATAACAAGAAATCGTCCAAAGTTTAAAAAACCAATATCCTTATCAATACTAATACTTATTATAAATGCGAAAGTCCGTATGTTTGTTTGTTTGTTACGCCTTCACGTCTTAACTACTGAACCGATCATCATGAAATTTTGCATACATGTTGTCATGGGTACAGAGAAAGACATTTCATCTCGTATAAAATTACTATTCCCGAGGGATAGAGTAATAACTAACAACGCAGACGAAGTCGCGGGCAGTCGCTAGTAAATTAATAATTTCCCAAATTACGCACTTATTTTAATTTTACACATAAGTATTTCCCATGTGTAGTCCAATAAAACTGAACAAATTTTTAATGATGAAAAGATAACTTAGTTTTTTTCTGAAAATTAGTCACATTTGCAGCAAATCGTATCGAAGGAAATCTTTATGAGAAACAAAACTTTCCGATATTTTCATCTAATTTAAACTATGTAGTATCTTCTAAAATCAATAAAGTCAGATGAATTATGAATATACTGTCGAATTTTGAAGAAAATTTCTGTAATATAGGCAGTTGACACTCTTTTATACCTAATGACCTAAGATATTTTGTCTCTGAAAACGCTTTTCATGGTCTGTGTTGCACTTCATAATCCACATTTCCAATACAATTTCCACACATAAATAAAGTATACCCCTTTACCATCCCGTTTCATATCTGTGCGTGTAGTATTTTTACGAGATTTGCGCGCGGTGCGCATGCTAATCCGTGCGGTGCGGGATGTGCGGGTGCGGTGCGGGCTCGGCGCGATTAATATTCAACATGGTGAGGGCTGCTGGCTTGTATGCCAATGTGGAGTTTTAATTCCGTGGTTTAGTGGTGAATTTGTAATGTTAGCTTACAGACGTAGGTACGTGTTCAAAGAGGGTGAAACTGAAGGTAGTTTGGAATGATTAAGAACAGCTCCAAGTGGGATGTGTGCGTAGTATTTTTTCCATACCTTCAAGTACAGGCTGTGTCGAATGAAAGAATTTGTGCAACGTCCTAGGTAGGTTTTTCTAATAAGGTCAGCCTGACTGTTCTGAATGCCGGAAATACTAATATTTAAGTTTTGATATAAAATTTAAGAATGCGTATGAATCAAATGTAGCGGTAAAGACGGCTAAAATTAATTATCAACCAATAACTAAACACTGCACACTTCGCTCACACAATCGGTCCTTGAAGTTTTTTTTTGCAAATAGGTCGTTTATTTTAGGTATATTTCGAAAATCGATCCAGGGGATGGCAGGGGCGCGAACACCATTAGTGTTCTAGTATGTTAACAGCATTATGTATGGTGTATTTTATACACGAGACACATTTGATTATTACACCGGCGCAACTAAAATATATTGGCACTTATTTAGCATTGATCAACAAAGGCAGTACACATCAGGTACATAAATAATTAACCCTGTAGTGGCGAGTTGGTCCGGTAATGGCGAGTAACCGGGCCAACTCCGCTCGTTACCCGGGTGCGTCCGGTACCGCCATTAGGTACGAAGTTCGCCCATTAGAGACGCGCTATAAATCCCGGTGATTTAGGAACAGGCAGTAGGTAATTACGGACACATAACTGTTTGACGTTATGTATTAGGAATAGTCGAAATGTGAAGGACAGACGATTTTCATCGATATGCTGGAAAATCTAGACCCATCTTAAAGATTTTCTTTATCATCGCTAATAAATAATTTTTCATTACCTTTGCTTCATTTAAATTCAGTTCTGTAGCTCGGTATGTAATTTAGTGCGAAAGTGAAATTGAAAAGCTCTAACATTATCCATAAATTTTTATTACTTACTTAATCATTAATTTAGCACTTGTTCGGAAAGCACTAACATTATTATCCATAAAGTTTTATTACTTAATCATTAATTTAGCACTTTTACCTCTCAGAGATCTTGAACTAGCTATCCTGAAAGTACAAATAAAATAGAAACCCTAGACTGCTCAATAATAAATCAAGCATTCCTCTCATCACAAGGTTAAAGAATTTTAAAGACTCTTCATTGCCACATCTCTCATAGCTATCGTCTCGGACGTCGCTCGTCCGTCATGCGCTCGTCACGTCGCGACAGCGTGTCATACACATTCTGCAAGCACAGACTGCAGTCTGCATTCTCGTGATATCAGCAATTCATTATGCAATGGGATCTTTACGAGCCGCCATACGTGTCGGCTGCCGGCTCCGCCATCACACTTTATGACGGACGACTCTTCCATACTGAACTGATTGTTAATTCATTAGAAGCATGTTGGTAGTTACTTGGTTTAGCAACGTGATCGTGAGTGGATAACAAAACTTGAAGCGTTTTGACAAAACTGTTTTGTGATTTAACATTAATGAAAAAATGTGTGTTTGGCTGCTACGAACTCTCTAAAATTAAAGCCCTTGTGGTAAAGAAAACCCTTGGTAATATTTGACACCGCAGCCAGACGATTCTCGAGATTTTATGATCGACTTATACCTACTACCTACTTCACCAATCTATTCTGTATTTAATTCAAGTGTTCGCGCGGTAGCTTAGTTCATAGTTGGGAAAACAATCAAATTGACCGGTTTGCGAAAGGTGCAGTGAAACCAGAGGGCCTAGCCAAAGTAACATTTGCTAATCTTCGTTATCGCTTCGCTTTCGAAACATGTATGGGATTGACATAAGCTTTCGTTATCAATCGAATTTTAAAAAGTCAAATCCATACATGTTTCGAAGCGAAGCGATAGCGAAAGTTTGTAAATGTTACTTTGGCTAGGGGGGCTGCTCTCCTACTTAAATGTCCATTCTACTAAAATTTACGCTAGTAAGTAGAATAGAATATATGTATGGGATAACATAAGCTAACGCTCAGCTCCTGTCAATCCCATACATTGTCTATTTTTTTTCCTTCTTCAATTCATTGTTTAAAGCCTGACCAGAGAAATAAAAAATATAAAAATAATAATAAATAAAAATAAAAAATAAATAAAAAATATATATAAATAAATAAATATTTGACAACATCACATGCATTGCTCCAATCCCAAAGTAAGTAGCTATAGCACTTGTGTTATGGAAATCAGAAACAACGGTGGTATGACACACACCCAGACCTGAGACAATATTGAAAAGTTCATTTTCTACATTGACCCAGCCGGGGATCGAACCCGGGACCTCAAGAGATGGTGACGCCTTGAAAACCGGCATGCGAACCACTCGACCACGGAGGTCGTCAATATATATGTTCTGGATAAGCCAAGAAATATTTTGCTATTTCATTTCATTTAGGTAGATACCAACGCAACGTTAGTTTCAGTAAAGGATAATTTTCCGCCTCATTGCAAGGTTTTTTATTTTATTGGTCATGCTTTAATTTAATTTATAGCCTTGGTGTGTAATGTTGAAGGTGGTGTTGTTGCAGGCATGCACCGCAAGTCGATCGAGGCGGCGCAGCACCTGAAGGAGTCGGGCTCGGAGCGCGAGGGGTCCGAGGCGGAGCCCGAGCGCGCCTCGCCCGCCTCGCCGCACCACCACGACCATCACGACCACCAGGTAACTACCAGCAAGTGTTACCGAACTCGGAGCGCGAGGGGGCCGAGGTGGAGCCCGAGAGCGCCTTGCCCGCCTCGCCGCACCATCACGCCCACCAGGTAACTATCAGCAAGTCAATGAATTCGGCGCAGAAAGGAGTCGGGCTTGGAGCGCGAGGAGTTCGAGGCGGAGCCCGAGTGCGCTCCGCCCACCTCGCCACACCATCAAGACGATCGCGACCACTAGGTAACTACCAGCAAGTCAATAAATTCGGTGCAGAACCTAAAGGAGTCGGGCTCGGAGCGAGAGGGGTCCGAGGCGGAGCCCGAGCGCGCCTCACCGCACCTCCAGGACCATCACGACCAAAGGTAACTGTCATCAAACTATGTGGTAGGTATTTAAATTGGCCCCAGCAGCGAGAGAAAAATACAACTAAGTATTTCTGTTATCTAATTTCTTTCTTCAATATTTGATCAAAGATTTTGTCTACTTATTTCTTTGTCTAAGAATCTTTGGAAAACTTACCTCTTACCTTCTCCATAAATCTTACGTCTGGTATCTTTTGAATGAGATTACCAGATTGAGCTATTAAAAGACACAAGTTATCATAGGTACTTACTTAATTGATTAGTGGATTAATGGTTAAGGCCAATCGGTCATAACATAACGCGGTCTGGAACCTGTGAAACAGGCCTTAAGTCTTGTTACTTCCACGAAACCTGTTCAAATCCCGTGTGTCCGTTTCCAGGCGCAGAGTTCCCCCGGCAGCAGCACGACCGCGTCGTCGTCGGCCAAGGGGCGCGCGTCGCCGGAGGGCGCGCGCGAGATGTACGACGACCCCGAGGCCTTCCGCAACAACAGCATCGCCTGCCTGCGCGCCAAGGCGCAGGAGCACCAGCGGCTGCTCTCCACCAATCTACTGCTGCAGGTACTGTGCTTCGCCTACTGAATGTTCCATATAATATCATCATAGCCGCACGACACCCACAGCTGGGTGATGGGCGGCCGCATATTGTAAGAAATTTCTGTCAGAACATTCTGACGGTCAAGGCACTCGGTGTATACTTACATTTTGGTTGGTGGTAGTCTTTATTTCAAGTCCGCCTGGCTAGCTAGCACCATCTTACTTACCTAAGTCTGACGCCATAACAACAATTTGAAAATTGTTGTGTTCCGGCAGTTCGAGGCTTTTACGTTCCATACTGGCTATCTTAATAGCCACTTCCTCAGTGGTGAGTCAGTGGTGAGAATTCCTGGTGGAGTGCGCTTCCACCTTCGGCCTTATCGTCACTTAACATCAAGTGAGGAGAAGGCCAAGCACTACCTATCCCGTTATGCATAAAAAAAAACATTTTTTATTAGACACCACACTGTTAGCATTTGAATTTTTCCCCTTTGTTCGCTTTGGGACAGATTCGCTAATAGAGAGATTCGTTTTACGACAAATTCGTTTTATGGCAGTATACACCGAGTTGATTGAGTGCCTTCCGGCGACCGTCAGAATTTTTCTGACAGAAATTTTCTTACAATATGTGGCCGCTCTATACTTAGGCCTCCCACGCGGATTTCCACGACGATCAGTCCTGCTTGGCCCGCATCCAGCGACGCACCGCGACCGCGCACCAGATCGTCGGTCCCTCTAGTCGGGGGCCTACCCACGGAGAGTCGTCCGCCGCGCGGTCGCCATTCCAAATCCTTTCCGCCCCAACGACCATCGGTTCTTCTCACTATGTGTCCAACCCGATATCTAGTCCAGGAACCGATGGCGCAGTGGTTAAGCGCCTGGCCCGGCGATTCTGGAGGTTAAGCAACTTTCACAAGGGTCGGTCATGGGATGGGTGACCAAAAATTTATTATCTCGAGCTCCTCCGTGCTTCGGAAGACACATGAAGCCGTTGGTCCCGGCTGCATTTGCAATCGTTAACACCCACCAATCCGCATTGGAACCGTGTAGTGGGTTGTGGATGGCCCATCCTCCTTACCCATAAGGAAGGCCTGTGTGTGCCCCAGCAGTGGGGACATAAAAAATGACTGATGGTCATTTAGTCCAGTATAATTAAGTGATGTCTACCTACCAACCCTTCTGTAGTAGCGGCTTACTAGCCTGACCTGACCAAACTGACTGATATGATAATAACTAAGTTTAGATAATACCTATGGTTGTCTTCTTTGTAAAGTCATGCCCCCCTTAGCCAGACTGTTTTGTGAAAACTATAAAAAACTTTTTAACTTGCGAAAGATGTAGGTATCGGTAGATTTGTTGTTTTAAAAATCATAGCGAAAACTTATTGTTTAGGTGTTTGCTGGTCTTTATCCTCAGGTGCGCGGCTTGAATCGCGTAGAAAGCGCAGATGACGATGGCCCCGCCGACATCGACGTGGGCACGGAGCGCCCGCCCTCGCCGCCCGCTCCCGCGCCCGCGCCCGCTCCCGCACCCGCGCCCGCGCACGCGCACGCGCACGCGCCGCAATTACACCCGCGCCTCTACTGACCGGCCGCGCCGGCGCCGCACGCCTACCCGCACCATGGATAACTCAACACCGGGAAAACTGGCTCTACTTGTCGAGTTGCTTTGCGTGATCTAAATACAACCTAATGACTTTTTAAATTCTGTATCGCTTCCAATTTTACGTTGTTTGAAATGATCTGGCTTTCACCACACATTCTGTCACTGAGTAGTGCTTTCTGCGTGAGCATTTGCGCCCGATTGCTGTCTGCTTAAAGTCTCAGACACAAGCTTAGAGAAAACTTCCCTCCTCTAAGGACACAAGCGACACTTAGTGCTGTCGACGCCGACGACGACCGACGACAGTTTCAGCCCACTTGTGCCGGCAGCTACAGTATACAACTGTGGATCACCACAGCCCTTCGTAGCTTTATGTAATTCGATAAAATGCGCACCTCTTGCAAAATATAGGTAGGTACCTACAATAGGCCAAATGTACAATTCGCAAAATGGAAGCACAGAGAGCTCTATTGGGGGAGGTCCAGTATCTGCTGATAGATATCTTATTTTCTCTTTTTTCCTTTGTGTAATGTTTTATGGAACAGGGGCCTGTTAATAAAGTGACAATTTGTCAATTGTCATGACAATTTGGCTTACATTGCGGAATAGCTATTAGTTGTTTGTTCTATTTTCAAATTGGTTGAAGCAATGGGGAGGCGAAGGCAAAGTGAATTACAGATGGCGCTTCATTCTTTGGAACAATTGTCAGTTTGAGCTTATATTGTCTTGACTGTGTATTACGTGATTTTACTTTCTTAGATTGTATTTTTTTCGGTTTTGTGGACAAACAATGTATTATATGCTAACTTTAGCTCATATAAAAGAAGAATTACGGAAAAGAAAAGCCAAAACAACAGGCAAGAAAGTTTATAGCAACTTACAAAAAATTGCTAACAAGCATTACATTTCTTTAAATTTCGTGTAAGATTTAAGATACAAGTAATCTTTTTATTTCAGATTAGAAGCATATGATTTAAATTTTAACAAAGCAACTGAGTGTGAATTTCCGTGTTTATAGTTGCCTGATGATGCCTTCTGTGCAATAGTAATTTCAGGTTTCTGTACTGGAATTTCTGTACCATCCAAAATTACACGAACCGTTTTATCATATTTATTTTATTATTCTAAGTTTCTTGAATGACTCTGGCATATAAAATTCTATTAATTCTCTGTTTGGCCCCAATATTGGGCTTATTCCATATTTGATATACCTACCTATCAAATTCATCCAAGTTATAAATATGCTAGAAACTGCGGTTGAAATATTAAAGAACAAAGCTGTTATAATTCAAATGTTGTTTTATTTTGGCGAAGCTTCATCAAATTCATGAAACATTCCTTTTGATTTATAATGTTTCTCAGGCTCAGCAAAGGAGAAAATCGAGGGAAAAGCATCTTTTTTTTTGATATTTTTTTGCCCAATATTTTTTTGTTACTGGGAAATCGATGAACTCCAATAATTTACAAGTTACATGCATAACAATGCGGAATTTTCTCAGTATAAAATTAAAAAGTGCAATACTCCAAGAGATTCCCATATGTTTTGACACTTTCTTTGAGGCGGCCCGGTACCAAGACCAGACGCCACCTATCGGGATAAAATTGCGCTTTTCCTCCCCATTGATGTAAAATTGTCATGACAGGTGACAAATTGACACGTTTATTAACTAGGGCCCTGGCCTCCATTTCACAGACGTGACAATTGTAAATGACAATGACAATTTGGTATCCATGGCGTCAGCTAATTTGAATTAAGAAAATATACTGATCAAACTACTCACAGACACCGCAATGTACATCAAATTGTCATTGTAATTTACAAATATCACATCTGTGAAAAAGAGCCCTGTTGGTTGATTACATAAGTCTGTTGCTAAGAATTCTCGATTGAAATCGCACTTGCATTGCTGCTTTAAGTAAGATAGTTGTCAAATTGGTTCTAACTAAAGCAGCAATGCAACCGTTCAACAACAGAAATCGTTCTGTCAAAGTTAATTGCAACTGAGTTAGATAATTATCCCCCCGGTGTAACGTACAACTTTGATATGAATGGCGCATGGCGTTAAGAGTTGAATGAATGTAAAACAGTGTAACACCACCATGATGTTTCTCTCCATGGTGGTATTTCGTGGAGCACAGCGGGTAGGCCCTGTCCGGGCCCTGTAATTATGTACATTGTTAACGTAAGCTTATTTAAACCCCAGTTTTCGTGCAATACATTCGTTTAAGTATTTATCTGTAGCTGTGTTGTTAGTATTGTATAAAGTTTGCCTTCTGCTCGTAGTATAAGGCTACTCTGTAAATCGAATTAGTTGTGTATAATTGGCACTAATATAATATAAGTATAATTTTAAATATGTCTTGATTGTTAAATGGATTGTTTATTTTTGTTTTGGAAAACTAGGCTTCTAAAATATGGCTATAAAAGTATTCACAACGAAATTTTATTATAAACTAACTTATTTTGTCTTCCCCAAATATTTATGTATTTCTGCTTTATAATTAAGTAATTGTTTATTATATAAAGATGAGTTTGAGGCCGCTAACTATGGGTCTCATAAGGAGGCTCAAGGTCGCTCAGCGTGCAATGGAGAGAGCCATGCTCGGCGTTTCCCTACGCGATCAAATCAGAAACGAGGAGATCCGCAGGAGAACTAAAGTAACCGACATCGCTCGAAGGATTGCTCAGCTGAAGTGGCAATGGGCGGGACACATAGCGAGAAGAACCGATGGCCGTTGGGGCAGAAAGGTTCTGGAATGGCGACCGCGCACCGGACGACGCTCCGTGGGTAGGCCCCCGACAAGGTGGACCGACGATCTGGTGAAGGTCGCGGAAAGCCAGTGGATGCAGGCAGCGCAGGACCGATCGTCGTGGAGATCCTTAGGGGAGGCCTATACCCAGCAGTGGGTGTCGTGTGGCTGATATGATGATGATGATGAGTTTTAAATCGAAAAAAGACATCGAAAACATTCCATAAAAAGACTTGAATTTTGTGTGATTTGCAATCGATTGAAATTAACTCTATTACATCCATCTGTAAAATGATTTCTTTAAAACTTTCTTAAAAAAAACAAAGGCAATCGTCAAACTATAATTTTGTACTTACCAACAAAATGTAAAAAGTAATTATAATATGATTATAACCACTTTGTACTTAGATGCACGGTTTGAAGAGTTGTCCAAAATGTTAAGTTTAATTTAAGTAGCAATATGGATGTTCAGGTTTAAGTTAGCTCCTGGTGTGAAGTAGCTCTCCCCTTTGCCTGGTCATAGACAAAATATCGTTGTTTTTAAAGTAGAAAAATAACTAAGTATAATACCCGCAGATTGCTATGCGCTGAAACCTTGTCATAGTTGTTACACGTTGACGTCATCCGCAACTAAAAATGGCACGACAACAAGAATTATTATTTTCAATAAGATATAAGTATATAAAAAAATTAAGTACAATAATCGTTTTTCTTTTTTGAGGTCAAAAAAATGGCCGCTAGGCGCATTAGCAATTTGCGGGGATAGTACAGCTGTTATTCGATCTCCAATTTGATTGGATATCGTTTATTAGATGTATTTTTCTATACCAAAAACCACTTATTCCATTCCGATCAACTAAACCGATCAACTAGTTGTGCCGTTGAGACCCTGTATGCGACTTTATTCTTATCGGATCAACTATTTGACTTTTCTATTAAATGATGATATTGACATTTCATTTGAAGTTCCTAACGGAACAACTAAATAATAACACATACTTGTTTTTCTAGTGGGATCTAATTTATAGGAGATAACCGCCGCAGATAAAGATAAAATACCAGGATCACATAAATTTAGAGAAAGTTACCTAACTTTTAATATAATTTTAATGCCCTGAAGTATGGTAAAAAATATTTTTTAAGTACCAGGGTCACATAAATTTATAGAAGGTATACTTACTTCTATAAAAAATTTCAATATAATAAGGGTATCTCAAAACTTTGCCACACGAAGGGAAAGAACCCTAAATATTGAAGGTAGAAATATTATTGAAAGAAGACTTCATTTTGATTTTAAAAATAATTTGCCCTGCATTCATAGATTTAAAAAAAAATCGCCTGCCTTAACCTGGAATCGAACCCACCAAATATGAAAAAAAAAACTTTTTTTACGATACGAACCTAAGTAATTGAGCTGTTGAGAATTAAAATAGTTGATTCGTTTCTTTCCCAACCGATCAACCAAATAGTTGTCCTGTTGGGAAGTACAGTTTCCAGTTGGTCGGTTCAGTTGATCCGAATGGAAAAAGGGCCAAAAACAATAGACATTTTGTCCAATCCCCACGTAATATTAATAGTTCAATATACTGATAGACACATCTTGTAAATGTTACAAATTATCGCCCAGGGGCCGTATTATGACCTCTTATTTCCAGGCAGTTTTCCGACTGGCTATCAATCTATCTCTTTTATTTGCTATACGACGAGAAAGAGATATCACTACAGCAATTTATAAACCTGGCAGGATTTAAGAGCTTGTAATACGGCCTCGGTACGCGTTAACGGAAACGTACCAAATATGGGACAGTAGAATACTTTGATTTAATTAAAATATTTATTTCGTCAACAAGCAAATCTGTGAGTTAAATACATAAATTGTATAAAAAAGTATATTACAGGAATTCGTTTCAAAAATGTCTAAGATATTGATTTTATTTTAAGGTAAATGATGATGTGTCCCCTATTGGTACGTGCAGGCGATAAGTATCATTCGTACTGTACTTAAATCTAACGATAGAGATGTAATATATTTATTGAATTAAACAAGTGATTGAGACGTCGTCATCGCGATACTTAACATTATTCCGATGAATAAACAAAATGTATAAACATGACGATGAAGTTTTATTTTATTTATTTCTCTAGAACAGTGTTTCCCAAATAGTGGTACACGTGCCCCCAGGGGTACGCCAGGTTGCATTAATGGGTGCCCACAGCTATCTCATACATAACTGAGATATCATAAATCTGATGCAGACGAGTTTGAGGTCTTAGAGGGGTACGTAGAAAAAACTGTTTGGGAACTACTGCTCTAGAACATAAAAGATTTTCTTTGATAACATTACGGTACATTTTAATACCACGAAAGAAAAAACTACATGCTGCCATTGAGCACTTACATTAATTAATAGTTAATTACCTACCAAGTTCATTTCTTTTTATATTTTTAAATGAAACAATTTAAATTGGACGAGACTAAGCCGTTTATTTATCACTTTAAATGCCAATAAGATTATAAATGTTTCAAAATGCATTACAATACCTAGTTTAGCTCAGAGTAGGTACTCGTAGAAGTGCACACTCGGAATTGAACACTGTCAAATAGGAATGAATGATTTGCATAACCTTTAAAGGTGCTCCCATATGTTTATAAACATTAAACACACTTTCGCGTTGCATTTTATTAGATTTAAATCACAGGTATTAAACGCGTTTAAACTAAACATAGGTTTGAGAGCGTTGATTCATCACGGCATTTCATACAAACTTTTAAGTTCTTAGTTTTCGAAATGACAAACTAAATTGTTTGCAACAGAAACGACTGTATGGGAGCACCATAACATCCAAACTGTAGTTCCAAATAATTTGTTAGATGGAGTTGACTATATTAATGAGACATTGACCATGGGCCCTACCACGCAAGTTTCGTTATTTGACAGATGGATGTGACACATTGCTATCTTGATCTTATCCTTTTTGGCACAAATAAAAACTTACCAAAGAAAAGTTGCAATGTGTCACATCCATCTGTAAAATAAAGCCGATAGAGATGCCGACGACACTTGCGTCGGTAGATCTACATGGCCCTTTTAATAAACGTGACAATATGTCACCTCTCATGACAGTTTTATATCCATTACGTCAACCAATTTGAAAATAGAACAAACTACTCTTAGCTACAGCGCAATGTAAGCCAAATTGTCATGACAATTGACAAAATGTCACGTTATTCAATAGGACCCTGGAATGTCTAAAAAAATGTAAAGTTCTTACTAATTACATCATCAGTAGTTACTAAAAAACCTCTGTCTCTTGACCGCCATCCAGGGCCCTACTCAATAAACGTGACAATATGTCACCGGTCATGACAATTCCATATCCATTTAAAAAATAGAACAAACTATTCATAACTACACCGCAATGTAAACCAAATTGTCATGACAATTGACAAATTGTTATGACATTGACAATGTCACGTTCTTAAAAAGAGCCCTGCAAACTTTAGCGCACAAAAGTTCCATTCAGAAAATATTGCATACAATACAATTACTTATAGGTAAATAAGTACGGTTTTAACGATATAATAATAATATTATACATTTTCGGATCATAAGTCACTGCATCAGGCACATCTGAAACATCACTGGTGTTTTACAATACCTATTATACTTAAATGCACAATACATTAATGAATACATTATCACAACTACATCAATATATTTTAGACACATTTTATACTCCTCATAAGTAATTATTCAGTAAATAAATCGTAAGTTTATTATCGCATATATTAATGTAAACATAATCAAATGGAAACTTATTTTACATTGTAAAATTTATGTATAAAAATAAATAATATAAAACAATTTTAAAATCGGCACATAGTAAATATCATATAACTTAATTTCACTGCTATTACTTAAAAAAAATGTTATTACTATATGCACACATCTGTGTGCATATAGTAATAACATTTTTTTGCTTTACAATAAAATTGAGAACACAAATTGTACTTAGATGCACTCGGATATACAATAAAATTGAAACAAACAGTACTACAGATTCTGTAGAACTTACTATACATAACTTGCAAGTTAAAGCTTAGAATATTTTTACTGGCACTTTTTAAAATATCAATACAAGGATAGGTACCTGTTTAAAATATTCTTCAAATAAAGCCACATGTATCAAAAATAATGTAAAACGTAATACATTTTATCATTTTTTTAAATACATACATACATACATACACTCACGCCTGTTTCCCATGGGGGTAGGCAGAGACTGTGGATCGCCACCTGCTACGATCCTTGCACACTTCTTTCGCTTCATTCACATCCATGAATCTTTTCATACATGCCCTGCGGTTTTTGTCACTGCGTACACCAGCCTTTTTTATAATAACCCCTATTTGGTCCGCGTAGGTTTTTCTGGGACCTGGGACGCCCTTGTGCAATCGTTCCTTCCACATTCGCACAATATATCTCTTTCGTGATTCGCCTTTCATTCATCCTCTCTAAGTGACCAAACCACCGGAGCATTCCTTTCTCAATTCTTGTCATTATATCATCTTTCAGACCACACCTTTTACGAATCACCTCATTGCTCACTCTATCACTCAGTTTTACTCTGCATATTTTCCTCAACGATCGCATCTCTACCGCATTTATTCTGCTTTCATTCTTCTTCTGCCATACCCAAGATTCACTTCCATACATCAGTGTCGGTCGGTACCAGCACTCCGTTATGAATAGCCATTCGCGCCTTTGCAGAAATGGTTTGGCTACTCATAACCGAGTGTATAGCACCACTCACCGAATGCTTAGCATTAAAAAAATAGAAAACCATGCTGCCTGCTACTATATAATAAGAAAGTGCACACTGTGTAACGTCATAATTATCAAACCAACTTTAATCAGTTATAAAAATGCATTGACTTCTATATATTCCACTGGACTGGCTGCTGTCAAACTGTTCTTGTGCCTATTTGATTTCCGCCATTTTGGCGCTGTAGGACGTAGCGTGAGCATAGCGTGAGGGACATGGTACTAAAGTCTGGAGTCTGGAGAGACCATCACGGCAACCATTTTCATTGTACGTCAAAATTTGTTCTTTAGACCTCACGCCACGCTAGAGGCGTTTCAAATAGGCACAAGAACTTTGCTGTCAAATCATACAGACAGCCAGTCCAGTTAAATAGAAAAAAAAATCAGGTCAGTGTAAAAATGTGAAGTTGGTTTGACAGGTTGGTTTTTTATAGCAGGCCACTATAAAAAAACAATATAAGAGAAACATTTTATAAATTGTAGCATTTACAATACATGTTCGAACTAACTTAACTAATATTTGCGGTGGTTACTATGACAAAATACAAAAGCCACATTCTAACATATTTTTTCATATTTCATAATATAAAAATAAAGACTTACATAAAAAAATAGCACCGAAAAAAATCACCAAAAAATAAATGTTTATAAATCTTATATCAATGAAAACTGTGTAAATTCAGTTATTAACTTTTTCTGTACATTTACTCGTATTTGCCTGTAAAATTTTCCATTTTGTATTGTCACAATTTACATTGGCAGTACCTACCTATCAATAAAATCGGTAACAAAACGATTCGATAAAATTACTTGAGATCCTTATCTATGTATGGTATGAACTTAAAACTAAACTATAAAGAATTAATATTGGCTTTTTAAAATAGGGCCAATAGATTTGATAGTTTGATCCAATTTAGCTGTGTTTTAAATTTGCCTCAGTTAACTCAAAAGTTTCATACAATTTGAATGCTCTGTAAATGCACTTTTTAAAATTACCTAGATCATTTTACAATGAGGATGGCAACGCAAAGCTAATTGTAGATGTCGCTACGTACGCTTGTTCCTAAGACAGTAGACGTTCAGAACAAAATGTATGTAAAAATAGGTATTAATTTTTTGGTATTTTTTACAGAAAAAGACCGATTGAGCCAAAATGCCGGAAATTAAAGCCAAATTAAAACGTTTTTATTCTTACACAATTTATGAATTTTTTCTATATCCAGATTTTTCGGAAATTTTGAAGTGCCAACATTTTTAAAGCCTTCTACACAGAATTTAATCATTTGAAATCTTAAAAAACGATTTTTTAAGTAAAAGTCCTTTGTTTTCATAGTTCTCGTGGAACAAGCGTACGCAGCGCCATTTTGACAGCTGCCTTCTCCATTAAAAGCAGCTTTTAATGAAATAGTTAAGAAGGTTACAAGTACGATACCTATAATATTTGCATTTACGTCCCTATAGTTTGGATTTTGACATGTGTCAGAACAGAATCCTTTTTCCCCACTGCTCAGTAAGCAGCTTTTAATGAAATAGTTAAGAAGGTTACAAGTACGATATCTATAATATTTGCATTTACGTCCCTATAGTTTGGATTTTGACATGTGTCAGAACAGAATCCTTTTTCCCCACTGCTCAGTAAGCAGCTTTTAATGAAATAGTTAAGAAGGTTACAAGTACGATACCTATAATATTTGCATTTACGTCCCTATATAGTTTGGATTTTGACATGTGTCAGAACAGAATCCTTTTTCCCCACTGCTCAACAGACTGTACGTGGATGGAATGATAAAGCTGCCAAACGTCATAAGAGAAAAATCAAAAAGCTTTTTTAAATTAGTACTTATTTCATACTTTCTATTCTAGGGCTTTTACTTAGTTATGTAATTTTTTAAAAAGCGTTTTTATTTCAATGAGAATGTTTTCGGTAAATTCCTAATAATAATAAGCTATAACTTTTTATATAATAAGAATGCTGTTTGTAGGCGTCTTAAAAGAGTTCCATAGACTCAAAAAGGAAGTACAAAATTACAAATTGTAGCAAATTGATTGAGAAATATTCGCGTAAATATTTTTTATGGCACCAAAATATAAATATAAAATCCTCATTTTTTTCAATAGTTAGTATATCAAACAATTTCATATAGGTACTGACCAAAGGACACTTACATAATAATGTTAATTTCTAGTCAATCTGTTTTTTTTTAACGTACCTATCTTTGGCCATACTTGCCCCGCTACCGTTGTATCTATCCTTTTTTTCTTCATGGCGTTGGAAAGAGATAATATTGTTTAGTAGTCGTCTTTGGAGGGTCCTTCCATGTCTTCGACGCTCTTCAGCATCAAATAGTAACTGTTCACCACCAGAATGCAGTAAGCTATGCCGCCTGGAAAAATATAACGAGATTATGAACATTTCAATAATCTTTTAGTGTATATTAAAGTTAAGGACGTTAGTAACTGATGTGGCATTTACATGGGTCAACATGGTAGGCGACTTTGCTTGTCGATTTTAGCCAAGTAACGCTTTTTATCAACAGTCGCTTGTAAAATCTCGTCTTCAATAGAGTACTTGTCAAGACGATTGTAACGAGCCCAAACACGATGGGGTTGTATGGTTTCATCATAAAGATCCTGTGGCCTTCTTCCAGATCCATCATCAGATCAGCTCAATGACACCATAATATTGTATTGCCTTCCAGTTCTGACCTATGTTCAAAGTTTCAAGTTTCTAGCTCATCGGAAAGCTAGTACAAAATCGTTCACAAACTTTGCGGAGAAACGAACGAACGAACGAACACACAAACGAGAAAGCAACCTAATAAAAACGTGTTAAAACAATTAAGTTAATGTAAACTGTTATTTGACAGATTTCTGTGATACATTCCTACTTCGTTATGGCACAAATAAAAATGTACCTAAGAAAAGTAGAAATGTATCACATCTATCTGTCAAATTACAGTTTCCATTAACTAAATTTTTTTTGCCGATAGACCCACTGGTGTAAAAGTAAAGTTGAAATTATAGAAATTATATCCATAAAGTTCTGTTGATGTACGCAGCGTTCCGTCGCAGAATGTCCCTTTCGCAAAATGTCCCCTGGTCGCAAACCGTCCCTTTCGCAGAATGTCCCTTTCGCAAAATGTCCCTTTCGCAAAACGCCCCTTTCGCAGAATGTCCCCTTGGTATCAAATAAATATCACTCATGCCAAATTTCCATTTTGTTCGAAATGTTCTATGAAACTCAAAAAATATACTACCCACTTGGGAGAATTTTAAGCTACTCACAACACTTAATTGTAATAATCATCAGTTAAGAGGGTACTTATGAACATTTCGAACAAAATGGAAATTTGGCATGAGTGATATATTATTTGAAACCAAGGGGACATTCTGCGAAAGGGGCGTTTTGCGAAAGGGACGTTTTGCGAAAGGGACATTTTGCGAAAGGGACGTTTTGCGAAAGGGACATTCTGCGAAAGGGACGTTTTGCGACCAGGGGACATTTGGCGAAAGGGACATTCTGCGACGGAGCCGTACGCAGTGACAAAAACCGCAGGGCATGCATGAAAAGATTGATGGATGTAAAAGAAGCGAAAGAAGTGTGCAAAGATCTTAGAAGGTGGCGATCCATAGTCTCTGCCTACCCCCATGTGAAACAGGCGTGAGTGAATGTATGTAAAGTTATGCGGTAGGCCTCACTCACCAAAGAACAGCACCCCTTCGAGGAAGGACACGAATATGTCGGACCCCGTGGACCTCAGCCCCTTGACGGCGGCCGCCACCACGCAGCCCAGCGCCGCCGCCCACAGCGCGCCCATCACCCACACCCACACGCGCGCCCAGCGGCACCACCGCTGCAATAGTGCCATATATCAAGGACATGAATAAGTGAGTAGAAGTCAGAGCCCGTGGACCTCGGCTCCTTGACCCCGGCCGCCATACAGCCCAGCCATCACCCAGACCCATGGCATGGCCGCTATAAAACACAACTATTTCAAACTCTTGTAGCGCGCGTGACGACTGACCAGCCCGAAAGGGATTTCATCTTCCGCGAAAAGACAAAAATTGTTTTAAAAACAAAAAAACCGACTTCAAAAAACCTGCCTCTAAAAAGCAAGAAGTACCTAATATTCAAGTCATTAGATATACATTATCATTGTTATAATAACAGCACGTCTATTGAAGTTGAACGAAAGAAGGGTGGGGGTGGAGTACAACTTTCTTTTTTTGTTCAAAAAGCCCTACCTGACTTCAATAGACGTGTTGTTATTATAAAAATGATAATGATAATAATAATAATATAATAATGACTAGAATATTATTTCTTGCTTTTTAGAGGCAGGTTGTTTGAAGTCGGTTTTTTGTTTTTAAAACATTTTTTATTTTATTTTTTATTTTTAGTGTAAGTACCTTCTCTATTAGGTAGCGTATGTATATTATTTGGTAGAACAATCGGCTCAGTCAAACGTGAGATATTCGCGGAGAAACATACATTCATACAGGTGAAACTGAGAGAGAACCTTTTTTTTTGAAGTCGGTTAAAAATACTACACTTAAAGTACCCCTTTCCCAACAAAAAAACATCAAATTCGGTTAATAAATAACAAAGTCGTCAAGGTAGTTGATGCAAAATCATAGTATTTTCAGGATTTCTTGAAAACTACTGTATCGATTTGAAAAAAAATAATTGGGACCATCTCGCAAGAAAACTCAATCGAACAAAAAAAGAATCATCAAAATCGGTCCATAAATGTCGATGATACGTGCGAACAACGATAAAAAAACATACAATCGAATTGAGAACCTCCTCCTTTTTGTGAAGTCGGTTAAAAATGACTGAGAACAACGATGCACACCACGACAAAGAGTCGACACTTTTCTCGCGTTAGCGCCATCTTTCCTGTACACACACACAACCCTGATATGAACGGAATAGACATCGCAAGACGAGTGTCGACAAAAGTCAAAAATACAACTGAGCTGGGCCGCCCCCCTCCTGTCGAATCGGAGAACGATCTCGGGGGTGGGTCGGAAGTCGATAAAACCGCGTTTCATTTTATCAAAAAAAGGACGGCTGAAATTTACAATTAATCTTTTGGTTATCTATGTACGACAATTCCATATAAACAAATTTTGTCGGGTTCGTCGTGCTAGTTTATGTAACTGTAGTTTAATCCCTAACAGTCTCCTAAACTAACCTTATAAGCAGCCACCAGCAGCGTAACGGCGAGCAGCGCGTGCGCCACGCTGACGACGGCGACGACCACGGCGATGACGTACCACGCCGAGTACACGCCGTCGCCCGCGTCCTCCACCGTGCCCACGTACCCGCCCAGGTGGTCAGCGAACACCGAGCACACCACCATTATGGACAGCGACGTCAGCTGACACACACATTAACATCCTTACAGATTCCGGCAAACATCTTGACGCTCTCTTTCGACGGAGTGGGGAAAGTTCGCGCATGTGCACTTGCGAGCAACCAATAGCGAGCGCCTGCTGCTCTACCACTGCCTGCGTACAGATACCGGCACCTAACTTGGCAAGACAAAGAAGAGACAAAAAATGCGCCGAGTTAAGTATTTGTAGCTGCTGCGCATCTTATGCCTTAATTTTATCTTGCCAAGTTATGTGCCGGTCGGTCAGTATACCTCGCTGCTACGCATACCCAAAATACGCGTTCTGCGCAATCCCCACCCGATTTCAAGATGTTTGCCGGCAACTATACCATCAGCACTAATTTTTATGTACCCACTTGACAGCTGTGGATGGATAGATAAGGAGGATGGGCCTACCTAGCTCAATGCGGATTGGTGGGTGTTAATGACTACGAATCCGCATTGAGCCCGCGTAGTGGGTTATGTATCTACGTTATTCATCCATAAGGATAAGGTAAGATAGGCTTGTGCCTATGCAGTTGGGAAATAATGGCTATTACTTCTAATAATGGTAAATGTTGGTTAAAAACTAGTATCCATAAGGCAAATTCCTAGTACAGCTCGCGAAAAATACCTGGAGTCATATTTTAGTACCACGCGATATTGCACCCATCGTAGCAATTTTAGGTACTATGGGCAACAGCGACGCTTAACCAGTTTGCAACAAAATTCGCGTGCGCGCGTATCGTCCCTGCACGAACTAAACGTATGTGACAGCGGGCGCGGCGTGCAAGCGATTTTAACCTTAACAGTGGTTAAGCGACGCTGTTGCCCATGGTACGTACAAAAATGTTTAGCGCGCAAGTCTCATTGTCTATGATTGGGTTCAAGTTATATTGCGCGAGCTGTATAATACTTGTACTATTATGTATTCTGTGGTTTACACTAAAACGTAGTGATTATTTCCTCTGTGGTTTACACTTCGACTAATAAAGTTTCGATCAAGTGATCAAATGACCACAAACAAAGCAGAGAAATTCTTCTACTAAAATCATGCAAGCCCAAGGGGAATTAAAAAAATATGTACACTATGCTGCAACCAAACGATCTCAACATAGAAGTTTAAAAAAGACCTTTTTGCTAACGTTAACAATGCTGTCGGCTTTGGTACAATCCTCATACTTGGTATAATTTGTATAAACGTTAAATATTTGGGCAATCAGCCATTTGTAAAGGAATCAGCTGAATCTGAATAACTTGGCAATGACAATGAACATAAATATTGTCCATGTTTTCTAACCTTTCCATGTCATTATAACCACAAAGTAAGAAGTGGCGGCGCTCCGCCAGACAGAGAGCCCACTCGGAACAATGCACCATTTCGCACGCACATATTGACGTTACGAGTTTACAGAGATTCTCAGGCAGTTTTAAACAGTGCTCAGTCGCGACTGTCGCGAGTACTAGCGCGGGCGTTTGTTACGTATTTACGTAAGCTGAGGCGAATCTGTAGAAGTTTTTGTGATATCAAAATGAATAATCGTATTTATTATGCTTGCAGTGTTTTGGTTGCTTACTTAAACACAACAAAAAACGGTAGGTAATTTTTAGAACTAGCTTGTAACAATCAATCATTCATTTCATTAGGTACATACACATTACAACAAGTAGGTACGTAGTGGCAGAAATGGGCTTTTGGTAAGAGTACAAAGTAAAACTTGGTTTTCTTGAGTTTGTAGGCATCGGTAGGTACCTACTTTTTGGAACTAGCTTGTAGGTAATGATCACACATTCATTTCATTAGGATTCAAACAACAAGTAGGTACGTAGCGGTAGCAAGGGGCATTTGTTTTTTCTTTAACTTATCGTTCGCTGGAAAAGCACAAAGTACCTACCTACCTACGTAACGGTGCGGCGGCAAAAGGTAATGGTAACTACTACTTTGTGTAAAACGCCAGTGTTTAGGTACCTACTGTCGGTAGGTATTTCTATTTGTCGGCGTGCGGGCGGCGTCAAATACCTACTTACATTTTAGAGACATCAGTCATTAAATGCTTAGTTATTTAAATCCCAAATAATATTTTACTTGCAGTAACTAAAGTATTTTTAACACACGCACGGCAGGGTGCCAGCCAAGTTCGGGACCCTGGAAAACGTCTCCCATCAGATACTCGTCAAGACGATTCAAACGAGCCCAAACTTGATGGGGTTGCATGGTTTCAATACCGATTTCCTTTGGCCTTCTTCCGGCTTCATTATCAGACCCTTGACCTCGTCTCCCATCAGAGTACTTGTTAAGACGATTCTAACGAGCCCAATGTCGATAGGGTTGTATGGTTTTATTTCAGAGTTGCTGTGGCTTTCTTCCGGTTCCATCATCAGATCAGCTCAATGACACCATAACCCAAACTTAATGGGGTTGCATGGTTTCAATACCGATTTCCTTTGGCCTTCTTCCGGCTTCATTATCAGACCCTTGACCTCGTCTCCCATCAGAGTACTTGTTAAGACGATTCTAACGAGCCCAATCTCGATAGGGTTGTATGGTTTTATTTCAGAGTTGCTGTGGCTTTCTTCCGGTTCCATCATCAGATCAGCTCAATGACACCATAATAGTATATACTTTCCCATTTCTGATCTTTGTGCAAAAATTCAAGTCTCTAGCTCATCGGGAAGCTAATATAAAATCTTTTGCTTTTGCGAGAGAAAGAAACAAACAAGAAAGCGAACTAATTAAAACGTGTTAAAAACACTCTCTTGTTTTAAAAATAGTAACCAATATTTTAATTATTTTATTTTTTTTAGATACCAAGCAAGGGCTTCCCTCACTCATTCAGAATCAATATAGTAGCAACCCTAGTGAGTCCGGCAACTTAAGGTCCTTCTGTAAATTCTATATTTTGTGTTATAACCTTCCTTTGCTGACTATTACTAAAGTCAGCGGAACGATCTTTCATTGGACATGTAGTCCTGCGGAATTTTGATGGAACTAAAATAAACAATGACCAATTTTATTGCTATGGGGAACAAGGCCGCAGCTATGGGACTTGTTTGGTGGTGCGGACGATGTCCTCAAGCTGGATAGTAACATATACAGTTGCGGTTACATAATTAAAGACACCAGTCGATTTTCATTCAAACGAAGTATTTGAAGCCTTGTTCTCCGTCAACGATTGACCTAGCTGGGATCTGATAATGGCTATCCAATCCAGGGAGTGAATGGAGAAGATTCAGATCGCTATACATAAACACCCAACTGATCTGATCAGCATTCTATGAGATATAAGGATATGTTTAAAAAGACCGCAAAATTAGCATGGAAATCTTGAAACTGAAAACTCTGACCCTTATATCTCTTAGAATGCTGATCAGATCAGTTGAGTGTTTATAGCAATCTGAATCTTCTCCATTCACTCCCTGGATAACCATTATCAGATCACATGCAGCTAAGTCAATCCTTGGCGGAGAACCAAGGCTTCAAAATTACCTCGTTTGTATGAAAATCGACTGATGTCTTTAATTATGTGACCGCCACTGTATATTTGAAAATACACTCAGATCAGATCTGTTAGTGAAAGTGAAAGTGAAAGTGAAATATATTTTATTTAAATAAGCTCACATAATAAGCATTTTTAAATCGTCAATTTATCGTTATACTCGTCGTTCGTTATACTTACCAGATGAAGGTATCCGATGACCTTGGCACCCTGCTCGAGCCCCAGGCAGCAGCAGAACGTGGTCACGTGCGGTATACCCATCCTGCACTTTTTCTGGTCGCCTTCACTGGAATCATGAGAACAGGACTATTAATCTACTTGTGTAAATACGATTGAACGAGGGTGCATACGGAGTTTAATAAAAACAACAATTTCTGACTGTTTTTAGGGTTTTGTACCGCAAATCCATAACTTTCGCATGTGCTTTCGCTCCTTCCTGATCACACTGCTTCGTTATCTACCTATCTGACAGTTTTAAGACCCTTTTAACTAGGGAGTACTCCCGAACGCGAACGAGAATCAGAGATCGAATTGGTATTGAGTTAACTTCAAAACGGTTCCACGGAAACCATGGCAACCGTTTTCTATGTACCAACAGTTTTCGACGTTTATTCTACTTATTTATGCTGCTACTGCACGTGGCCCGACACGCACTTGGCCGGTTTTTTTATTTATTTATTTATTTATTTATATTTATTTATTGCATACATGTAACACACTTACAAGATAAGACTTATAATAGCTATACATGCACCCGGCAAGGGTATGGCAATTTTAGTAAAATTTTACTTACTTAATTATAATTCAATATTTTTTTCCTTAATTTTACAAAATATTGTTATACAACAAGAGCGGTAAAGTACCTAGTACAGATTTTTATGACGTTGCGCAGATAAAAGGTCAGTGTGCCACGGACTGACATCACCAAAAAAACAATACACGCTGCCTGAAACTACCTACGACTACGATAGCTGCTATCAGTAAAAAAACTTGCTTGCAAGTTGAAGGATGTAACTTACGGGCTTGTGGTGGGATCCATCCTACGAAGCAAGGAGAAGTAGACTGAACCCCGTACACCCGTGAGCAAGCACAGACGTCCACACTTGACTAGCACTGAACTAGTCTAGTTCAAGTTCAGTGGCACGACTCGACACAAGTTATAAGCGACTGTATACTATCGGTTCTCTCTTGCTTTGTTACCAATAATGCCAGAATTATTTACAGTAGGTACAGACAGGAGCAGAAAAAATATCCTCATACTTGGATACCGGACCAATAATGAACTCCACAAGCTCATCGTGCAATTAATATCTGCGCGATTGTTGGTGTGTTAGTGTGTGTGGTATTTTTAGGGTTCCCTGCCCAAAGGGTAAAAACGGGACTCTATTACTAAGACACTATGTCTATCTGTCTGTTTGTCGCTCTGTCACCAGGCTGTATCTCATGAACTGTGATAGCTAGACAGTTGAAATTTTCACAGATGATGTATTTCTGTTGCCGCTATAACAACACATACCTACTAAAAACAGAATTAAATAAATATTTCAGAGAGGCTCCCATAAAACAAACGCGATTTTTTTACGGAACCCTTCGTGCGCGAGTTCGACTCGCACTTGGCCGTTTTTTAATTTAGATTTTATTTCAGGCATTTTTTGTCTAATACCTATTAAGACTTTATTAAGCTTAAATGGAATGACTGATATATAATCCGCTGCGCGCTCGTGACGACGACGGCAGAAAGTCCCATCAGTATACAGTCAGGGCGACCCTTGATGAACCTTCCAAGGACGATGGCCAATTTACTAGTTATTGATTGAGCTCTTCTCACGATTTATAGATTTGATTTGATTTGATTTGATTTAAAAAAACGTGAGGCTTAAATTATCGGAGCGCAATTGTTTTTTTTTTACATTTTCAAAGATTTTCATACCAACTACGGGAAGACTTTTTAGGGGAAGTCAAACGCTGGTCGTCAGGCTGTCGTTATTGATTAACTGCTGCATTTCGAATGGAATTGACTAAATAAATTATGTGGACGAAAACAATTATAGTACGAGGCCCATATCTTGAAATTTTTCGTCGGAGTGGGGATAAGTTCGCGCATGTGCTCTTGTGAGCGACCAATAGCGCGCGCCCTTCTCCCGCCGCCCGCGTACCTCACCGTACCTCACACATGCCCAAATTAAACGCGTTCCGCGCAATCCCAACCCGATTTCAAATACATATATGCCTCGTACTGTACTTATTATAGTTAAAAATCTATGTTTCTTCGTAGTTTTGGTAGAAAATGTCTAACCTAATTCAATTAAATCGCTCTTTGATCAATATCAGATTCTTCAAAGAGATTCAGGATTCAGCAAAGAGATTTTTTAAGTTTTTGGGCTATTAACAAATTTTAGCGCCACCTGTATAAAGATGAAAAAGTGCAACAGTTGCAATGCAGTGGGTCAAGTGCTCGCCGCGGCAGACCGGTCCTGTCTTCTGTTTTCAACCTTGCATTTTATTATGCACACTAAACAACGGGATTTTTATTTAAGTAAGTAGGTATGCCGATTATTAAACGGGGACTAACCACCTCCGTGAAGATAGCCACCCCAATTCGAGTGCCCAGGTTTTGAGGGTGCAGGACGTTAGTTTAGCGTTAGTTTTGATTTGTTTTGGAAAAAAAATCGTTTGTTTCGATTTCCTTCATACTTTTTTTTTAAAAACAAAAGTGGGGTGGCTATCTTCACGCTAGCCACCCCATTCCACCAAATGGTTTTATTTAAATTTTATTCGATAGATATTTGTTAGTTTCGTTTGTTTTGATTAAAATTTTCGTTTGTTTAGACTCCGTATTCTCTAGAAAAAAATGCAAAGTGGGGTGGCTATCTTCACAGGAAGATAGCCACCCCATATGGCAAAACAAAATAAAAATTACGCATTATGATTGCTTTCCGTTAGTTTTGATTTGTTTTGATAAAATTTTGTTTGTTTTGACAAACCAAAAAAAGTAATGGGATTTTTAATTTTTTTTTAGGGAAATCTTGCCTGCACCCAATAACAACCTTAACAACTCGTTATATGGATTAATTTATGTGAGGAATCATTGAAAAATGCTAAATCTATGTAAGCACATCAAAATGTACCGTTACTCATTGAAAAAATTGGGCTATAAATAGGTAGATACACATAGGCAAAATACTCAAATCGTAGAATTCCGTTAGTACGCGTAGAAACGCTATTATAATAATAGGCTAAAGAAGCGCCCGCAAATGACTAGGTTCAAATGAAAGATGCAAGTCTTAGCTATGGCCCTACATAAAACTTTTCGTTTGTTTCGAAATAGACAACTGTGTAGACCAGGAGCAAACATACGAAACTTTATAATTACCTACTCAATTCAAACTGCTAAAAGTATTTGTTTTGAAGGAGCGCCCGCAAATGACTAGGTTCAAATGAAAGATGCAAGTCTTAGCTATCGCCTTACATAAGTCGTTTCGTTTGTTTCGAAATAGACAACTGTGTAGGCCAGGAGTAAACATTCGGTTCGTTATAATTACCTGCTCACTTCAAATCGCTAAAACTATTTGTTTTGAAGGAGCGCCCGCAAATGACTAGGTTCAAATGAAAGATGCAAGTCTTAGCTATGGCCCTACATAAAAATTTTCGTTTGTTTCGAAATAGACAACTGTGTAGACCAGGAGCAAACATACGAAACTTTATAATTACCTACTCAATTCAAACTGCTAAAAGTATTTGTTTTGAAGGAGCGCCCGCAAATGACTAGGTTCAAATGAAAGATGCAAGTCTTAGCTATGACCATACATAAGTCTTGTCGTTTGTTTCGAAATAGACAACTGTGTAGACCAGGAGCAAACATACGGTTCGTTAAAATAACCCGCTCACTTCAAACCGCTAAAAGTATTTGTTTTGAAGGAGCGCCCGCAAATGACTAGGTTCAAATGAAAGATGCAAGTCTAAACTATCGCCTTACATAAGTCTTTTCGTTTGTTTCGAAATAGACAACTATGTAGACCAGGAGCAAACATACGGTTCGTTAAAATAACCTGCTCACTTCAAATCGCTAAAACTATTTGTTTTGAAGGAGCGCCCGCAAATGACTAGGTTCAAATGAAAGATGCAAGTCTTAGCTATGGCCCTACATAAAACTTTTCGTTTGTTTCGAAATAGACAACTGTGTAGACCAGGAGCAAACATACGGTTCGTTAAAATAACCTGCTCACTTCAAACCGCTAAAAGTATTTGTTTTGAAGGAGCGCCCGCAAATGACTAGGTTCAAATGAAAGATGCAAGTCTTAGCTATGACCATACATAAGTCTTGTCGTTTGTTTCGAAATAGACAACTGTGTAGACCAGGAGCAAACATACGGTTCGTTAAAATAACCCGCTCACTTCAAACCGCTAAAAGTATTTGTTTTGAAGGAGCGCCCGCAAATGACTAGGTTCAAATGAAAGATGCAAGTCTAAACTATCGCCTTACATAAGTCTTTTCGTTTGTTTCGAAATAGACAACTATGTAGACCAGGAGCAAACATACGGTTCGTTAAAATAACCTGCTCACTTCAAACCGCTAAAAGTATTTGTTTTGAAGGAGCGCCCGCAAATAACTTGGTTCAAATGAAAGATGCAAGTCTTAGCTATCGCCTTACATAAGTCGTTTTGTTTGTTTCGAAATAGACAACTGTGTAGACCAGGAGCAAACATACGAAACTTTATAATTACCTACTCAATTCAAACTGCTAAAAGTATTTGTTTTGAAGGAGCGCCCGCAAATGACTAGGTTCAAATGAAAGATGCAAGTCTTAGCTATCGCCTTACATAAGTCGTTTCGTTTGTTTCGAAATAGACAACTGTGTAGGCCAGGAGTAAACATTCGGTTCGTTATAATTACCTGCTCACTTCAAATCGCTAAAACTATTTGTTTTGAAGGAGCGCCCGCAAATGACTAGGTTCAAATGAAAGATGCAAGTCTTAGCTATGGCCCTACATAAAACTTTTCGTTTGTTTCGAAATAGACAACTGTGTAGACCAGGAGCAAACATACGGTTCGTTAAAATAACCTGCTCACTTCAAACCGCTAAAAGTATTTGTTTTGAAGGAGCGCCCGCAAATGACTAGGTTCAAATGAAAGATGCAAGTCTTAGCTATGACCATACATAAGTCTTGTCGTTTGTTTCGAAATAGACAACTGTGTAGACCAGGAGCAAACATACGGTTCGTTAAAATAACCCGCTCACTTCAAACCGCTAAAAGTATTTGTTTTGAAGGAGCGCCCGCAAATGACTAGGTTCAAATGAAAGATGCAAGTCTAAACTATCGCCTTACATAAGTCTTTTCGTTTGTTTCGAAATAGACAACTATGTAGACCAGGAGCAAACATACGGTTCGTTAAAATAACCTGCTCACTTCAAACCGCTAAAAGTATTTGTTTTGAAGGAGCGCCCGCAAATAACTTGGTTCAAATGAAAGATGCAAGTCTTAGCTATCGCCTTACATAAGTCGTTTTGTTTGTTTCGAAATAGACAACTGTGTAGACCAGGAGCAAACATACGAAACTTTATAATTACCTACTCAATTCAAACTGCTAAAAGTATTTGTTTTGAAGGAGCACCCGCAAATGACTAGGTTCAAATGAAAGATGCAAGTCTTAGCTATGGCCTTACATAAAACTTTTCGTTTGTTTCGAAATAGACAACTGTGTAGACCAGGAGCAAACATACGAAACTTTATAATTACCTGCTCACTTCAAACCGCTAAAAGTATTTGTTTTGAAGGAGCGCCCGCAAATGACTAGATTCAAATGAAAGATGCAAGTCTAAGCTATGACCCTACATAAGTCTTTTCGTTTGTTTCGAAATAGACAACTGTGTAGACCAGAAGTAAACATACGGAACTTTATAATTACCTACTCAATTCAAACCGCTAAAAGTATTTGTTTTGAAGGAGCGCCCGCAAATGACTAGGTTCAAATGAAAGATGCAAGTCTTAGCTATGACCCTACATAAAACTTTTCGTTTGTTTCGAAATAGACAACTGTGTAGACCAGGAGCAAACATACGTAACTATATAATTACCTGCTCACTTCAAACCGCTAAAAATATTTGTTTTGAAGGAGCGCCCGCAAATGACTAGGTTCAAATGAAAGATGCAAGTCTTAGCTATGACCATACATAAGTCTTGTCGTTTGTTTCGAAATAGACAACTGTGTAGACCAGGAGCAAACATACGGTTCGTTAAAATAACCCGCTCACTTCAAACCGCTAAAAGTATTTGTTTTGAAAGAGCGCCCGCAAATTACTAGGTTCAAATGAAAGACGCAAGTCTTAGCTATCGCCTTACATAAGTCTTTTCGTTTGTTTCGAAATAAACAACTATGTAGACCAGGAGCAAACATACGGAACTTTATAATTACCTACTCAATTCAAACCGCTAAAAGTATTTGTTTTGAAGGAGCGCCCGCAAATGACTAGGTTCAAATGAAAGATGCAAGTCTTAGCTATGACCCTACATAAAACTTTTCGTTTGTTTCGAAATAGACAACTGTGTAGACCAGGAGCAAACATACGGATCGTTAAAATAACCCGCTCACTTCAAACCGCTAAAAGTATTTGTTTTGAAGGAGCGCCCGCAAATGACTAGGTTCAAATGAAAGATGCAAGTCTAAACTATCGCCTTACATAAGTCTTTTCGTTTGTTTCGAAATAGACAACTATGTAGACCAGGAGCAAACATACGGTTCGTTAAAATAACCTGCTCACTTCAAACCGCTAAAAGTATTTGTTTTGAAGGAGCGCCCGCAAATAACTTGGTTCAAATGAAAGATGCAAGTCTTAGCTATCGCCTTACATAAGTCGTTTCGTTTGTTTCGAAATAGACAACTGTGTAGACCAGGAGCAAACATACGAAACTTTATAATTACCTACTCAATTCAAACTGCTAAAAGTATTTGTTTTGAAGGAGCACCCGCAAATGACTAGGTTCAAATGAAAGATGCAAGTCTTAGCTATGGCCTTACATAAAACTTTTCGTTTGTTTCGAAATAGACAACTGTGTAGACCAGAAGTAAACATACGGAACTTTATAATTACCTACTCAATTCAAACCGCTAAAAGTATTTGTTTTGAAGGAGCGCCCGCAAATGACTTGGTTTAAATGAAAGATGCAAGTCTTAGCTATCGCCTTACATAAGTCGTTTCGTTTGTTTCGAAATAGACAACTGTGTAGACCAGGAGCAAACATACGAAACTTTATAATTACCTACTCAATTCAAACCGCTAAAAGTATTTGTTTTGAAGGAGCGCCCGCAAATGACTAGATTCAAATGAAAGATGCAAGTCTTAGCTATGGCCTTACATAAAACTTTTCGTTTGTTTCGAAATAGACAACTGTGTAGACCAGGAGCAAACATACGAAACTTTATAATTACCTGCTCACTTCAAACCGCTAAAAGTATTTGTTTTGAAGGAGCGCCCGCAAATGACTAGATTCAAATGAAAGATGCAAGTCTAAGCTATGACCCTACATAAGTCTTTTCGTTTGTTTCGAAATAGACAACTGTGTAGACCAGAAGTAAACATACGGAACTTTATAATTACCTACTCAATTCAAACCGCTAAAAGTATTTGTTTTGAAGGAGCGCCCGCAAATGACTAGGTTCAAATGAAAGATGCAAGTCTTAGCTATGACCCTACATAAAACTTTTCGTTTGTTTCGAAATAGACAACTGTGTAGACCAGGAGTAAACATTCGGTTCGTTATAATTACCTGCTCACTTCAAACCGCTAAAAGAATTTGTTTTGAAGGAGCGCCCGCAAATGAATAGGTTCAAATGAAAGATGCAAGTCTTAGCTATGACCATACATAAGTCTTGTCGTTTGTTTCGAAATAGACAACTGTGTAGACCAGGAGCAAACATACGGTTCGTTAAAATAACCCGCTCACTTCAAACCGCTAAAAGTATTTGTTTTGAAAGAGCGCCCGCAAATTACTAGGTTCAAATGAAAGACGCAAGTCTTAGCTATCGCCTTACCTAAGTCTTTTCGTTTGTTTCGAAATAAACAACTATGTAGACCAGGAGCAAACATACGGTTCGTTAAAATAACCTGCTCACTTCAAACCGCTAAAAGTATTTGTTTTGAAGGAGCGCCCGCAAATAACTTGGTTCAAATGAAAGATGCAAGTCTAAGCTATCGCCTTACATAAGTCTTGTCGTTTGTTTCGAAATAGACAACTGTGTAGACCAGGAGCAAACATACGGATCGTTAAAATAACCCGCTCACTTCAAACCGCTAAAAGTATTTGTTTTGAAGGAGCGCCCGCAAATGACTAGGTTCAAATGAAAGATGCAAGTCTAAACTATCGCCTTACATAAGTCTTTTCGTTTGTTTCGAAATAGACAACTATGTAGACCAGGAGCAAACATACGGTTCGTTAAAATAACCTGCTCACTTCAAACCGCTAAAAGTATTTGTTTTGAAGGAGCGCCCGCAAATAACTTGGTTCAAATGAAAGATGCAAGTCTTAGCTATCGCCTTACATAAGTCGTTTCGTTTGTTTCGAAATAGACAACTGTGTAGACCAGGAGCAAACATACGAAACTTTATAATTACCTACTCAATTCAAACTGCTAAAAGTATTTGTTTTGAAGGAGCACCCGCAAATGACTAGGTTCAAATGAAAGATGCAAGTCTTAGCTATGGCCTTACATAAAACTTTTCGTTTGTTTCGAAATAGACAACTGTGTAGACCAGAAGTAAACATACGGAACTTTATAATTACCTACTCAATTCAAACCGCTAAAAGTATTTGTTTTGAAGGAGCGCCCGCAAATGACTTGGTTCAAATGAAAGATGCAAGTCTTGGCTATCGCCTTACATAAGTCGTTTCGTTTGTTTCGAAATAGACAACTGTGTAGACCAGGAGCAAACATACGAAACTTTATAATTACCTACTCAATTCAAACCGCTAAAAGTATTTGTTTTGAAGGAGCGCCCGCAAATGACTAGATTCAAATGAAAGATGCAAGTCTTAGCTATGGCCCTACATAAAACTTTTCGTTTGTTTCGAAATAGACAACTGTGTAGACCAGGAGCAAACATACGGTTCGTTAAAATAACCTGCTCACTTCAAATCGCTAAAACTATTTGTTTTGAAGGAGCGCCCGCAAATGACTAGGTTCAAATGAAAGATGCAAGTCTTAGCTATGGCCCTACATAAAAATTTTCGTTTGTTTCGAAATAGACAACTGTGTAGACCAGGAGCAAACATACGAAACTTTATAATTACCTACTCAATTCAAACTGCTAAAAGTATTTGTTTTGAAGGAGCGCCCGCAAATGACTAGGTTCAAATGAAAGATGCAAGTCTTAGCTATGACCATACATAAGTCTTGTCGTTTGTTTCGAAATAGAGAACTGTGTAGACCAGGAGCAAACATACGGTTCGTTAAAATAACCCGCTCACTTCAAACCGCTAAAAGTATTTGTTTTGAAGGAGCGCCCGCAAATGACTAGGTTCAAATGAAAGACGCAAGTCTTAGCTATCGCCTTACATAAGTCTTTTCGTTTGTTTCGAAATAAACAACTATGTAGACCAGGAGCAAACATACGGTTCGTTAAAATAACCTGCTCACTTCAAACCGCTAAAAGTATTTGTTTTGAAGGAGCGCCCGCAAATAACTTGGTTCAAATGAAAGATGCAAGTCTTAGCTATCGCCTTACATAAGTCGTTTTGTTTGTTTCGAAATAGACAACTGTGTAGACCAGGAGCAAACATACGAAACTTTATAATTACCTACTCAATTCAAACTGCTAAAAGTATTTGTTTTGAAGGAGCGCCCGCAAATGACTAGGTTCAAATGAAAGATGCAAGTCTTAGCTATGACCCTACATAAAACTTTTCGTTTGTTTCGAAACAGACAACTGTGTAGACCAGGAGCAAACATACGGTTCGTTAAAATTACCTGCTCACTACAAACCGCTAAAAGTATTTGTTTTGAAGGAGCGCCCGCAAATGAATAGGTTCAAATGAAAGATGCAAGTCTTAGCTATGGCCCTACATAAAACTTTTCGTTTGTTTCGAAATAGACAACTGTGTAGACCAGGAGCAAACATACGAAACTTTATAATTACCTACTCAATTCAAACTGCTAAAAGTATTTGTTTTGAAGGAGCGCCCGCAAATGACTAGATTCATATGAAAGATGCAAGTCTTAGCTATCGCCTTACATAAGTCGTTTCGTTTGTTTCGAAATAGACAACTGTGTAGGCCAGGAGTAAACATTCGGTTCGTTATAATTACCTGCTCACTTCAAATCTATAAAACTATTTGTTTTGAAGGAGCGCCCGCAAATGACTAGGTTCAAATGAAAGATGCAAGTCTTAGCTATGGCCCTACATAAAACTTTTCGTTTGTTTCGAAATAGACAACTGTGTAGACCAGGAGCAAACATACGGTTCGTTAAAATAACCTGCTCACTTCAAACCGCTTAAAGTATTTGTTTTGAAGGAGCGCCCGCAAATGACTAGGTTCAAATGAAAGATGCAAGTCTTAGCTATCGCCTTACATAAGTCGTTTCGTTTGTTTCGAAATAGACAACTGTGTAGGCCAGGAGTAAACATTCGGTTCGTTATAATTACCTGCTCACTTCAAACCGCTAAAAGAATTTGTTTTGAAGGAGCGCCCGCAAATGAATAGGTTCAAATGAAAGATGCAAGTCTTAGCTATCGCCTTACATAAGTCGTTTCGTTTGTTTCGAAATAGACAACTGTGTAGGCCAGGAGTAAACATTCGGTTCGTTATAATTACCTGCTCACTTCAAACCGCTAAAAGAATTTGTTTTGAAGGAGCGCCCGCAAATGAATAGGTTCAAATAAAAGATGCAAGTCTTAGCTATGACCATACATAAGTCTTGTCGTTTGTTTCGAAATAGACAACTGTGTAGACCAGGAGCAAACATACGGTTCGTTAAAATAACCCGCTCACTTCAAACCACTAAAAGTATTTGTTTTGAAGGAGCGCCCGCAAATGACTAGGTTCAAATGAAAGATGCAAGTCTTAGCTATCGCCTTACATAAGTCTTTTCGTTTGTTTCGAAATAAACAACTATGTAGACCAGGAGCAAACATACGGTTCGTTAAAATAACCTGCTCACTTCAAACCGCTAAAAGTATTTGTTTTGAAGGAGCGCCCGCAAATAACTTGGTTCAAATGAAAGATGCAAGTTTAAGCTATCGCCTTACATAAGTCGTTTTGTTTGTTTCGAAATAGACAACTGTGTAGACCAGGAGCAAACATACGAAACTTTATAATTACCTACTCAATTCAAACTGCTAAAAGTATTTGTTTTGAAGGAGCGCCCGCAAATGACTAGGTTCAAATGAAAGATGCAAGTCTTAGCTATCGCCTTACATAAGTCGTTTCGTTTGTTTCGAAATAGACAACTGTGTAGGCCAGGAGTAAACATTCGGTTCGTTATAATTACCTGCTCACTTCAAATCGCTAAAACTATTTGTTTTGAAGGAGCGCCCGCAAATGACTAGGTTCAAATGAAAGATGCAAGTCTTAGCTATGGCCCTACATAAAAAATTTCGTTTGTTTCGAAATAGACAACTGTGTAGACCAGGAGCAAACATACGAAACTTTATAATTACCTACTCAATTCAAACTGCTAAAAGTATTTGTTTTGAAGGAGCGCCCGCAAATGACTAGGTTCAAATGAAAGATGCAAGTCTTAGCTATGACCATACATAAGTCTTGTCGTTTGTTTCGAAATAGACAACTGTGTAGACCAGGAGCAAACATACGGTTCGTTAAAATAACCCGCTCACTTCAAACCGCTAAAAGTATTTGTTTTGAAGGAGCGCCCGCAAATGACTAGGTTCAAATGAAAGATGCAAGTCTAAACTATCGCCTTACATAAGTCTTTTCGTTTGTTTCGAAATAGACAACTATGTAGACCAGGAGCAAACATACGGTTCGTTAAAATAACCTGCTCACTTCAAATCGCTAAAACTATTTGTTTTGAAGGAGCGCCCGCAAATGACTAGGTTCAAATGAAAGATGCAAGTCTTAGCTATGGCCCTACATAAAACTTTTCGTTTGTTTCGAAATAGACAACTGTGTAGACCAGGAGCAAACATACGGTTCGTTAAAATAACCTGCTCACTTCAAACCGCTAAAAGTATTTGTTTTGAAGGAGCGCCCGCAAATGACTAGGTTCAAATGAAAGATGCAAGTCTTAGCTATGACCATACATAAGTCTTGTCGTTTGTTTCGAAATAGACAACTGTGTAGACCAGGAGCAAACATACGGTTCGTTAAAATAACCCGCTCACTTCAAACCGCTAAAAGTATTTGTTTTGAAGGAGCGCCCGCAAATGACTAGGTTCAAATGAAAGATGCAAGTCTAAACTATCGCCTTACATAAGTCTTTTCGTTTGTTTCGAAATAGACAACTATGTAGACCAGGAGCAAACATACGACTCGTTAAAATAACCTGCTCACTTCAAACCGCTAAAAGTATTTGTTTTGAAGGAGCGCCCGCAAATAACTTGGTTCAAATGAAAGATGCAAGTCTTAGCTATCGCCTTACATAAGTCGTTTTGTTTGTTTCGAAATAGACAACTGTGTAGACCAGGAGCAAACATACGAAACTTTATAATTACCTACTCAATTCAAACTGCTAAAAGTATTTGTTTTGAAGGAGCGCCCGCAAATGACTAGGTTCAAATGAAAGATGCAAGTCTTAGCTATCGCCTTACATAAGTCGTTTCGTTTGTTTCGAAATAGACAACTGTGTAGGCCAGGAGTAAACATTCGGTTCGTTATAATTACCTGCTCACTTCAAATCGCTAAAACTATTTGTTTTGAAGGAGCGCCCGCAAATGACTAGGTTCAAATGAAAGATGCAAGTCTTAGCTATGGCCCTACATAAAACTTTTCGTTTGTTTCGAAATAGACAACTGTGTAGACCAGGAGCAAACATACGGTTCGTTAAAATAACCTGCTCACTTCAAACCGCTAAAAGTATTTGTTTTGAAGGAGCGCCCGCAAATGACTAGGTTCAAATGAAAGATGCAAGTCTTAGCTATGACCATACATAAGTCTTGTCGTTTGTTTCGAAATAGACAACTGTGTAGACCAGGAGCAAACATACGGTTCGTTAAAATAACCCGCTCACTTCAAACCGCTAAAAGTATTTGTTTTGAAGGAGCGCCCGCAAATGACTAGGTTCAAATGAAAGATGCAAGTCTAAACTATCGCCTTACATAAGTCTTTTCGTTTGTTTCGAAATAGACAACTATGTAGACCAGGAGCAAACATACGGTTCGTTAAAATAACCTGCTCACTTCAAACCGCTAAAAGTATTTGTTTTGAAGGAGCGCCCGCAAATAACTTGGTTCAAATGAAAGATGCAAGTCTTAGCTATCGCCTTACATAAGTCGTTTTGTTTGTTTCGAAATAGACAACTGTGTAGACCAGGAGCAAACATACGAAACTTTATAATTACCTACTCAATTCAAACTGCTAAAAGTATTTGTTTTGAAGGAGCACCCGCAAATGACTAGGTTCAAATGAAAGATGCAAGTCTTAGCTATGGCCTTACATAAAACTTTTCGTTTGTTTCGAAATAGACAACTGTGTAGACCAGGAGCAAACATACGAAACTTTATAATTACCTGCTCACTTCAAACCGCTAAAAGTATTTGTTTTGAAGGAGCGCCCGCAAATGACTAGATTCAAATGAAAGATGCAAGTCTAAGCTATGACCCTACATAAGTCTTTTCGTTTGTTTCGAAATAGACAACTGTGTAGACCAGAAGTAAACATACGGAACTTTATAATTACCTACTCAATTCAAACCGCTAAAAGTATTTGTTTTGAAGGAGCGCCCGCAAATGACTAGGTTCAAATGAAAGATGCAAGTCTTAGCTATGACCCTACATAAAACTTTTCGTTTGTTTCGAAATAGACAACTGTGTAGACCAGGAGCAAACATACGTAACTATATAATTACCTGCTCACTTCAAACCGCTAAAAATATTTGTTTTGAAGGAGCGCCCGCAAATGAATAGGTTCAAATGAAAGATGCAAGTCTTAGCTATGACCATACATAAGTCTTGTCGTTTGTTTCGAAATAGACAACTGTGTAGACCAGGAGCAAACATACGGTTCGTTAAAATAACCCGCTCACTTCAAACCGCTAAAAGTATTTGTTTTGAAAGAGCGCCCGCAAATTACTAGGTTCAAATGAAAGACGCAAGTCTTAGCTATCGCCTTACATAAGTCTTTTCGTTTGTTTCGAAATAAACAACTATGTAGACCAGGAGCAAACATACGGAACTTTATAATTACCTACTCAATTCAAACCGCTAAAAGTATTTGTTTTGAAGGAGCGCCCGCAAATGACTAGGTTCAAATGAAAGATGCAAGTCTAAGCTATGACCCTACATAAGTCTTTTCGTTTGTTTCGAAATAGACAACTGTGTAGACCAGAAGTAAACATACGGAACTTTATAATTACCTACTCAATTCAAACCGCTAAAAGTATTTGTTTTGAAGGAGCGCCCGCAAATGACTAGGTTCAAATGAAAGATGCAAGTCTTAGCTATGACCCTACATAAAACTTTTCGTTTGTTTCGAAATAGACAACTGTGTAGACCAGGAGTAAACATTCGGTTCGTTATAATTACCTGCTCACTTCAAACCGCTAAAAGAATTTGTTTTGAAGGAGCGCCCGCAAATGAATAGGTTCAAATGAAAGATGCAAGTCTTAGCTATGACCATACATAAGTCTTGTCGTTTGTTTCGAAACAGACAACTGTGTAGACCAGGAGCAAACATACGGTTCGTTAAAATAACCCGCTCACTTCAAACCGCTAAAAGTATTTGTTTTGAAAGAGCGCCCGCAAATTACTAGGTTCAAATGAAAGACGCAAGTCTTAGCTATTGCCTTACCTAAGTCTTTTCGTTTGTTTCGAAATAAACAACTATGTAGACCAGGAGCAAACATACGGTTCGTTAAAATAACCTGCTCACTTCAAACCGCTAAAAGTATTTGTTTTGAAGGAGCGCCCGCAAATAACTTGGTTCAAATGAAAGATGCAAGTCTAAGCTATCGCCTTACATAAGTCTTGTCGTTTGTTTCGAAATAGACAACTGTGTAGACCAGGAGCAAACATACGGATCGTTAAAATAACCCGCTCACTTCAAACCGCTAAAAGTATTTGTTTTGAAGGAGCGCCCGCAAATGACTAGGTTCAAATGAAAGATGCAAGTCTAAACTATCGCCTTACATAAGTCTTTTCGTTTGTTTCGAAATAGACAACTATGTAGACCAGGAGCAAACATACGGTTCGTTAAAATAACCTGCTCACTTCAAACCGCTAAAAGTATTTGTTTTGAAGGAGCGCCCGCAAATAACTTGGTTCAAATGAAAGATGCAAGTCTTAGCTATCGCCTTACATAAGTCGTTTCGTTTGTTTCGAAATAGACAACTGTGTAGACCAGGAGCAAACATACGAAACTTTATAATTACCTACTCAATTCAAACTGCTAAAAGTATTTGTTTTGAAGGAGCACCCGCAAATGACTAGGTTCAAATGAAAGATGCAAGTCTTAGCTATGGCCTTACATAAAACTTTTCGTTTGTTTCGAAATAGACAACTGTGTAGACCAGAAGTAAACATACGGAACTTTATAATTACCTACTCAATTCAAACCGCTAAAAGTATTTGTTTTGAAGGAGCGCCCGCAAATGACTTGGTTCAAATGAAAGATGCAAGTCTTGGCTATCGCCTTACATAAGTCGTTTCGTTTGTTTCGAAATAGACAACTGTGTAGACCAGGAGCAAACATACGAAACTTTATAATTACCTACTCAATTCAAACCGCTAAAAGTATTTGTTTCGAAGGAGCGCCCGCAAATGACTAGATTCAAATGAAAGATGCAAGTCTTAGCTATGGCCCTACATAAAACTTTTCGTTTGTTTCGAAATAGACAACTGTGTAGACCAGGAGCAAACATACGGTTCGTTAAAATAACCTGCTCACTTCAAATCGCTAAAACTATTTGTTTTGAAGGAGCGCCCGCAAATGACTAGGTTCAAATGAAAGATGCAAGTCTTAGCTATGGCCCTACATAAAAATTTTCGTTTGTTTCGAAATAGACAACTGTGTAGACCAGGAGCAAACATACGAAACTTTATAATTACCTACTCAATTCAAACTGCTAAAAGTATTTGTTTTGAAGGAGCGCCCGCAAATGACTAGGTTCAAATGAAAGATGCAAGTCTTAGCTATGACCATACATAAGTCTTGTCGTTTGTTTCGAAATAGAGAACTGTGTAGACCAGGAGCAAACATACGGTTCGTTAAAATAACCCGCTCACTTCAAACCGCTAAAAGTATTTGTTTTGAAGGAGCGCCCGCAAATGACTAGGTTCAAATGAAAGACGCAAGTCTTAGCTATCGCCTTACATAAGTCTTTTCGTTTGTTTCGAAATAAACAACTATGTAGACCAGGAGCAAACATACGGTTCGTTAAAATAACCTGCTCACTTCAAACCGCTAAAAGTATTTGTTTTGAAGGAGCGCCCGCAAATAACTTGGTTCAAATGAAAGATGCAAGTCTTAGCTATCGCCTTACATAAGTCGTTTTGTTTGTTTCGAAATAGACAACTGTGTAGACCAGGAGCAAACATACGAAACTTTATAATTACCTACTCAATTCAAACTGCTAAAAGTATTTGTTTTGAAGGAGCGCCCGCAAATGACTAGGTTCAAATGAAAGATGCAAGTCTTAGCTATGACCCTACATAAAACTTTTCGTTTGTTTCGAAACAGACAACTGTGTAGACCAGGAGCAAACATACGGTTCGTTAAAATTACCTGCTCACTACAAACCGCTAAAAGTATTTGTTTTGAAGGAGCGCCCGCAAATGAATAGGTTCAAATGAAAGATGCAAGTCTTAGCTATGGCCCTACATAAAACTTTTCGTTTGTTTCGAAATAGACAACTGTGTAGACCAGGAGCAAACATACGAAACTTTATAATTACCTACTCAATTCAAACTGCTAAAAGTATTTGTTTTGAAGGAGCGCCCGCAAATGACTAGATTCATATGAAAGATGCAAGTCTTAGCTATCGCCTTACATAAGTCGTTTCGTTTGTTTCGAAATAGACAACTGTGTAGGCCAGGAGTAAACATTCGGTTCGTTATAATTACCTGCTCACTTCAAATCTATAAAACTATTTGTTTTGAAGGAGCGCCCGCAAATGACTAGGTTCAAATGAAAGATGCAAGTCTTAGCTATGGCCCTACATAAAACTTTTCGTTTGTTTCGAAATAGACAACTGTGTAGACCAGGAGCAAACATACGGTTCGTTAAAATAACCTGCTCACTTCAAACCGCTTAAAGTATTTGTTTTGAAGGAGCGCCCGCAAATGACTAGGTTCAAATGAAAGATGCAAGTCTTAGCTATCGCCTTACATAAGTCTTTTCGTTTGTTTCGAAATAGACAACTATGTAGACCAGGAGCAAACATACGGTTCGTTAAAATAACCTGCTCACTTCAAACCGCTAAAAGTATTTGTTTTGAAGGAGCGCCCGCAAATAACTTGGTTCAAATGAAAGATGCAAGTCTTAACTATCGCCTTACATAAGTCGTTTCGTTTGTTTCGAAATAGACAACTGTGTAGACCAGGAGCAAACATACGAAACTTTATAATTACCTACTCAATTCAAACTGCTAAAAGTATTTGTTTTGAAGGAGCGCCCGCAAATGACTAGGTTCAAATGAAAGATGCAAGTCTTAGCTATGGCCCTACATAAAACTTTTCGTTTGTTTCGAAATAGACAACTATGTAGACCAGGAGCAAACATACGTAACTTTATAATTACCTGCTGACCGGAACGGAAAGCCGGGCTGAAATACGTTTTTTCTACATATCTCCGCCATTTTGAAAAATTTCTAAAAGTTGGCTTAACGATAAAATAAAATATATTTTTCAAACCTGCTCACAAAATTTCACGCGAATCGGTTGAGAAAATTAAAAAAAAAACGAACGACAAAAAAAGTAGGTTTGAAAATAATTTTATCGTGAAGTCAGTTTTTTGATTTTTTTTTTAATGGCGGAGATATGTAGAAACTGAGAGCAACTCGGGACCAAGCCTTTGTTGCTTGAAGTGTAGAAAAAACATATTTCAGCCCGGCTTTCCCAAATGATACTCGTGAAATTTTGTTAGCAGGTTCGAAAATTATACAGTTTTTTTGTCGTTCGTTTTTTTTTAATTTTCTCAACCGATTCGCGTGAAATTTTGTGAGCAGGTTTGAAAAATATATTTTATTTTATCGTTAAGCCAACTTTTAGAAATTTTTCAAAATGGCGGAGATATGTAGAAAAAACGTATTTCAGCCCGGCTTTCCGTTCCGGCGCCGTTTGTTCTCCTCTACAGGTCGCATACATTTCTCAACCGATTCTCGTGACATTTTGTAAGCAGGTTCGAAAATTATATAGAATTTTTCAGTCGAGCTAAATTTTCAAAATATTGGATAAATTTGAAAAAAAAGCCTTAAAAAATTAAATTATTCCCACATTTCGAAAAATTTCAAAATTAGAAGCGCCATCTAGCAGCGAATATACCAAATAATTAATATACAAAACAGCGCAAACCCTTATGCTTGAAAACCTCATGGCGAAAGGGGGACATATCTACGTGTATATTTTTTTACCAATTTACTTGAGTAGGTAATTATAAAGTTTCGTATGTTTGCTCCTGGTCTACACAGTTGTCTTTTTCAAAACAAGCGAAATTACTTATGTAGGGCCATAGCTAAAACTTGCATCTTTCATTTGAACCTAGTCATTTGCGGGCGCTCCTTCAAAACAAATAGTTTTAGCGGTTTGAAGTGAGCAGGTAATTATAAAGTTACGTATGTTTGCTCCTGGTCTACACAGTTGTCTATTTCGAAACAAACGAAAAGTTTTATGTAAGGCGATAGCTAAGACTTGCATCTTTCATTTGAACCTATTCATTTGCGGGCGCTCCTTCAAAACAAATTCTTTTAGCGGTTTGAAGTGAGCAGGTAATTATAACGAACCGAATGTTTACTCCTGGTCTACACAGTTGTCTATTTCGAAACAAACAAAAAGTTTTATGTAGGGTCATAGCTAAGACTTGCATCTTTCATTTGAACCTAGTCATTTGCGGGCGCTCCTTCAAAACAAATACTTTTAGCGGTTTGAATTGAGTAGGTAATTATAAAGTTCCGTATGTTTACTTCTGGTCTACACAGTTGTCTATTTCGAAACAAACGAAAAGACTTATGTAGGGCCATAGCTTAGACTTGCATCTTTCATTTGAATCTAGTCATTTGCGGGCGCTCCTTCAAAACAAATACTTTTAGCGGTTTGAAGTGAGCAGGTAATTATAAAGTTACGTATGTTTGCTCCTGGTCTACACAGTTGTCTATTTCGAAACAAACGAAAAATTTTATGTAGGGCCATAGCTAAGACTTGCATCTTTCATTTGAACCTAGTCATTTGCGGGCGCTCCTTCAAAACAAATACTTTTAGCAGTTTGAATTGAGTAGGTAATTATAAAGTTTCGTATGTTTGCTCCTGGTCTACACAGTTGTCTATTTCGAAACAAACGAAACGACTTATGTAAGGCGATAGTTAAGACTTGCATCTTTCATTTGAACCAAGTTATTTGCGGGCGCTCCTTCAAAACAAATACTTTTAGCGGTTTGAAGTGAGCAGGTTATTTTAACGAACCGTATGTTTGCTCCTGGTCTACATAGTTGTCTATTTCGAAACAAACGAAAAGACTTATGTAAGGCGATAGCTAAGACTTGCATCTTTCATTTGAACCTAGTCATTTGCGGGCGCTCCTTCAAAACAAATACTTTAAGCGGTTTGAAGTGAGCAGGTTATTTTAACGAACCGTATGTTTGCTCCTGGTCTACACAGTTGTCTATTTCGAAACAAACGAAAAGTTTTATGTAGGGCCATAGCTAAGACTTGCATCTTTCATTTGAACCTAGTCATTTGCGGGCGCTCCTTCAAAACAAATAGTTTTATAGATTTGAAGTGAGCAGGTAATTATAACGAACCGAATGTTTACTCCTGGCCTACACAGTTGTCTATTTCGAAACAAACGAAACGACTTATGTAAGGCGATAGCTAAGACTTGCATCTTTCATTTGAACCTAGTCATTTGCGGGCGCTCCTTCAAAACAAATATTTTTAGCGGTTTGAAGTGAGCAGGTAATTATATAGTTACGTATGTTTGCTCCTGGTCTACACAGTTGTCTATTTCGAAACAAACGAAAAGTTTTATGTAGGGTCATAGCTAAGACTTGCATCTTTCATTTGAACCTAGTCATTTGCGGGCGCTCCTTCAAAACAAATACTTTTAGCAGTTTGAATTGAGTAGGTTATTATAAAGTTTCGTATGTTTGCTCCTGGTCTACACAGTTGTCTATTTCGAAACAAACAAAACGACTTATGTAAGGCGATAGCTTAAGACTTGCATCTTTCATTTGAACCAAGTTATTTGAAGAAAGAAAGAAAGAAAAGAAAGAAAAAAACATTTATTGACACTCACATAATTACAGAAAATGAAAAACATAAAATACAATAAATGCACGGAGTAAAAGAGAAAACTAAAATATAATTTTAATAATACCTACTTAACTTAACTAAAAAGAAAACAATAATTAAACAAATGAAAATAATCGTATGTGAGGCCAATAAGAAAACCCTATCTCAGCATTTATGCCTCTGTGTCAGTCTTAGCTGGGCAGAAAGAGCACAGAGGCGCTGTTTTTCTGACAGGGTCACGGTGAACAGTGACGTGATTCATATAATAATACAAACTAACAGACTGTGATGAAAGTGATGATGCAATAAAAAATAGAGTAAACAAAACAAGTCTTAAATAAATAAATAAAAATGCATACATAATTATTAATACTAATGAAACCGTACCCATCAATTCGCGACTCGCGTCTAATCTGTGCGTGAGTGAGTACTCTGTGGAGTATGCGCTTGTCTGACTGACATTGACAGTGCCTGCCACGTCGATCGAAAGATGCCACGTGAAACCGCATGGTTACAAAATATTTTGGAAAGCGAGGAAAGTGTTTTTCAAATGCCACGAACGAAAAGACTCCAACTTTTGCGTGTGGCTGGTTATATTGTGTAGCTTGCCTCGTCGGAAGCTGGACACGATAAGTATGGCACCTACCGCTGGCCCGACGTGAAAAAAACCGAGGTAAGTAAAGTTATGTGGTAAATTTTTGCAACTTCAGTAGGTGGTTTCTGAGTTGTTTTTTGAAAGTATACTTTTTTTCTAAGTCACGCATCGGCGGGGGGAGGTCGTTCCAGCACCGAGAGGCAGCAAATCTGAATGAGCCACGGAATGCCATGGTACGATGTGCAGGGGTACAAAGTATGAAAGTACATTTTCTTCTCGGATACCGGCTATGCTCCTGCGCCCAAACCAGCTTATTAAAAAGGTATTTTGGCTTTCCTGAACTAATTACTTCAAATAACAATGACGCAAGATGAAGTTTTCTGCGAGCTTCCATCTTTAGAAGGTTGGCAGAGTTCAAGAAAGGAGTCACATGTGAGCGAGGCGGCACTCGAAAACAGAAGCGGGCACAGGCATTTTGAACGCGCTGAATGAGATCTTTAGTCCGGGCCAAGAGACGTGGCCCATACACTGTGTCACAGTAATTAAGCCTGGACAGGACCAGTGATTCACACAGACTAATTCTAAGTTTTTCGCACAAATAGGGTCTTATTTTATATAGCAGCTTAAGGCGATAAAAACAGTTACGCACACATTCACTTACATGAGTCTCAAAGTTAAGGGAACTATCCAAGACTAGCCCCAAATTCCTAACCTTCTCCACAAGCTCTATAATTTCCCCATTTAGAGAGATGGTAAAAGTAGGACAATTCTCTTTAAAACTATTCAGTTTATATCTAGTTCCAAACAATATTAATTTGGATTTTTTGGGGTTGAGGGTGAGGCAGTTTGACTCGCACCAGGTGGCTACACGTGCTAGGTCTTCATTTAAATTGGCTTCAGCTGCAGCATGTTCCGATGGTGGGAAAGAAATGTACAGCTGCAGGTCATCAGCGTACAAGTGATGATGACAGTGTGTTATGCTTTTAGTGATGTCTGCGCTGAACAAGATGTAGAGGATTGGCCCCAAGATGGACCCCTGCGGGACCCCGCGAGTGACTGGGAGGGGGCTACATTGTTTTTTGTCCCCATTTGCCTCCGGAAGCACAACATACTGTCGCCTACTTGAGAGGTAACTATCGAACCATTTGATTGCTTTAGCGTCAACTCCATAGTATGTTAGCTTTGATAACAAGAGTGTTGTATTTATTGAATCAAATGCCCGTGAAAAATCAAGCAATACCATAGCACTGATCATGCCCTGATCCTGGTTTGCCAGAAGGTTGTCCACCACATCTGCAAGGGCGGTAGCAGTGCCAAAGCCTCTGCGGAAACCAGATTGTGTGTGAGGCAGGATATCATTGGCTTCGAGCTATTTAGTTAGCTGTTCACAGACAACCCTCTCCAAGACCTTGGAGACACATGAAAGCAGACTGATAGGACGAAGGTCTTGGACAGTTTCAGGTTGGCTAGTCTTTGGAAGTGGCTTGACGACCGCAACCTTCCAACTATCAGGAAAGATACCTTCTTTTATCGATTTGTTGATCAAAGTTGTGATGGTTGACAAAGATTGAGGCAAGGTCAATTGTAACATCTCCAGAGATATGCCATCGTCTCCTTGAGCATTTGACTTGAAACTGTTTATGATTTTTAAAACGGTGACCTCATTGACTTCTTGCAATGAGAAGGCCGCCGCACCAAAACTGTGATGTTCAAAGAAAGTCAATTGTGATATTGACACCCCGTTGTTGCCTGGAACATTTAGAAAATGAGTATTTATCTTGTTTGGGTCATCTAAAAAGGGGGGTAGTTCTAACATGCACTTCTTATTTGGAATTACAGTATTTTTTAAATTTTTCCATAATGTTTTCGTGTTGTTTATGTTTTTGTTTATTTCATTATTAAAAAAGCATTTTTTTTCATTTTCCATGGCTTCGATGACTATATGTTTCATTTGCTTATAACTCTCTTTCCGGGGTGATGATTTGTCAGCTTTAGCTTGCTTGTGATAATCGTCCCTAATGCGCATCATATCTTTAATTGTGTCCGTTATCCACGGGTGGGGGGGATATTTGAAGATTTTCTTTTTGATAGGCGCATGAAGGTCAAACAGCATTTTTACAACGTTAGTGAAGGCCTCAGCTAGGGTGTCAACATCCTCTAACTCACAGAGCTCAGTCCATTGAACACAGCTGAGGTCCCTTTCAAATTGCTCCACTATAATATTTTTCATAGGCCTATAAGTAACACTTCGTGGGCTCGGTTTGTCTTTTTTAAATTTGAACTCTGCTACAACCATTGCATGGCCTCCCAAGTCTGGAGAGTAATTGACATTGATGTGAATGGCTTGTGCGTCTGTGCAGATTACATCTATCAGGCTTTGGCTATGGTCTGTGAAATGTGTCGGCTCTTCAACCAGCTGTGTCAACTGTACACTTTGTAGAAATTGTGTGAACTGTTTGTACTTAATGCAGTTAGGTGTAAGAAGATCAATATTGAAATCTCCAAGTAAGATTATCCTGTCATGCTTAGCCATCGAGATGATAGAACAGGTGATAGCCTCCAGAAAGGTATTTACGCACTGAGTAGGTGGTCTGTAGGCAGTTCCAACGGCTATGTCCTTACCGTTCACACACAGACTCAGCCACATCTGTTCGACTGCTTCAGATATAGGGTGATGACAGATCCGAACGTTTATTCCCCTACGAATGTAAAAGCCAACCCCACCACCACGGCGGCCGTCAGTCCTCGGCAAGTGCGCCAAGCGGTAGCCCGGCATTTGCGGGCGCTCCTTCAAAACAAATACTTTTAGCGGTTTGAATTGAGCAGGTTATTTTAACGAACCGTATGTTTGCTCCTGGTCTACATAGTTGTTTATTTCGAAACAAACGAAAAGACTTATGTAAGGCGATAGCTAAGACTTGCATCTTTCATTTGAACCTAGTCATTTGCGGGCGCTCCTTCAAAACAAATACTTTTAGCGGTTTGAAGTGAGCGGGTTATTTTAACGAACCGTATGTTTGCTCCTGGTCTACACAGTTGTCTATTTCGAAACAAACGACAAGACTTATGTATGGTCATAGCTAAGACTTGCATCTTTCATTTGAACCTATTCATTTGCGGGCGCTCCTTCAAAACAAATACTTTTAGCGGTTTGAAGTGAGCAGGTTATTTTAACGAACCGTATGTTTGCTCCTGGTCTACACAGTTGTCTATTTCGAAACAAACGATAAGTTTTATGTAGGGCCATAGCTAAGACCTGCATCTTTCATTTGAACCTAGTCATTTGCGGGCGCTCCTTCAAAACAAATAGTTTTAGCGATTTGAAGTGAGCAGGTAATTATAACGAACCGAATGTTTACTCCTGGCCTACACAGTTGTCTATTTCGAAACAAACGAAACGACTTATGTAAGGCGATAGCTAAGACTTGCATCTTTCATTTGAACCTAGTCATTTGCGGGCGCTCCTTCAAAACAAATACTTTTAGCAGTTTGAATTGAGTAGGTAATTATAAAGTTTCGTATGTTTGCTCCTGGTCTACACAGTTGTCTATTTCGAAACAAACGAAAAGTTTTATGTAGGGCCATAGCTAAGACTTGCATCTTTCATTTGAACCTAGTCATTTGCGGGCGCTCCTTCAAAACAAATACTTTTAGCGGTTTGAAGTGAGCAGGTAATTATAAAGTTTCGTATGTTTGCTCCTGGTCTACACAGTTGTCTATTTCGAAACAAACGAAAAGTTTTATGTAGGGCCATAGCTAAGACTTGCATCTTTCATTTGAACCTAGTCATTTGCGGGCGCTCCTTCAAAACAAATAGTTTTAGCGATTTGAAGTGAGCAGGTAATTATAACGAACCGAATGTTTACTCCTGGCCTACATAGTTGTCTATTTCGAAACAAACGAAACGACTTATGTAAGGCGATAGCTAAGACTTGCATCTTTCATTTGAACCTAGTCATTTGCGGGCGCTCCTTCAAAACAAATACTTTTAGCAGTTTGAATTGAGTAGGTAATTATAAAGTTTCGTATGTTTGCTCCTGGTCTACACAGTTGTCTATTTCGAAACAAACGAAAAGTTTTATGTAGGGCCATAGCTAAGACTTGCATCTTTCATTTGAACCTAGTCATTTGCGGGCGCTCCTTCAAAACAAATACTTTTAGCGGTTTGAAGTGAGCAGGTAATTATAAAGTTTCGTATGTTTGCTCCTGGTCTACACAGTTGTCTATTTCGAAACAAACGAAAAGTTTTATGTAGGGCCATAGCTAAGACTTGCATCTTTCATTTGAACCTAGTCATTTGCGGGCGCTCCTTAAAAACAAATAGTTTTAGCGGTTTGAAGTGAGCAGGTTATTTTAACGAACCGTATGTTTGCTCCTGGTCTACATAGTTGTCTATTTCGAAACAAACGAAAAGACTTCTGTAAGGCAATAGCTAAGATTTGCATCTTTCATTTGAACCTAGTCATTTGCGGGCGCTCCTTCAAAACAAATACTTTTAGCGGTTTGAAGTGAGCGGGTTATTTTAACGAACCGTATGTTTGCTCCTGGTCTACACAGTTGTCTATTTCGAAACAAACGATAAGTTTTATGTAGGGCCATAGCTAAGACTTGCATCTTTCATTTGAACCTAGTCATTTGCGGGCGCTCCTTCAAAACAAATAGTTTTGGCGATTTGAAGTGAGCAGGTAATTATAACGAACCGAATGTTTACTCCTGGCCTACACAGTTGTCTATTTCGAAACAAACGAAACGACTTATGTAAGGCGATAGCTAAGACTTGCATCTTTCATTTGAACCTAGTCATTTGCGGGCGCTCCTTCAAAACAAATACTTTTAGCAGTTTGAATTGAGTAGGTAATTATAAAGTTTCGTATGTTTGCTCCTGGTCTACACAGTTGTCTATTTCGAAACAAACGAAAAGTTTTATGTAGGGCCATAGCTAAGACTTGCATCTTTCATTTGAACCTAGTCATTTGCGGGCGCTCCTTCAAAACAAATACTTTTAGCGGTTTGAAGTGAGCGGGTTATTTTAACGAACCGTATGTTTGCTCCTGGTCTACACAGTTGTCTATTTCGAAACAAACGATAAGTTTTATGTAGGGCCATAGCTAAGACTTGCATCTTTCATTTGAACCTAGTCATTTGCGGGCGCTCCTTCAAAACAAATAGTTTTAGCGATTTGAAGTGAGCAGGTAATTATAACGAACCGAATGTTTACTCCTGGCCTACACAGTTGTCTATTTCGAAACAAACAAAACGACTTATGTAAGGCGATAGCTAAGACTTGCATCTTTCATTTGAATCTAGTCATTTGCGGGCGCTCCTTCAAAACAAATACTTTTAGCGGTTTGAAGTGAGCAGGTTATTTTAACGAACCGTATGTTTGCTCCTGGTCTACACAGTTGTCTATTTCGAAACAAACGATAAGTTTTATGTAGGGCCATAGCTAAGACTTGCATCTTTCATTTGAACCTAGTCATTTGCGGGCGCTCCTTAAAAACAAATAGTTTTAGCGATTTGAAGTGAGCAGGTAATTATAACGAACCGAATGTTTACTCCTGGCCTACACAGTTGTCTATTTCGAAACAAACGAAACGACTTATGTAAGGCGATAGCTAAGACTTGCATCTTTCATTTGAACCTAGTCATTTGCGGGCGCTCCTTCAAAACAAATACTTTTAGCAGTTTGAATTGAGTAGGTAATTATAAAGTTTTGTATGTTTGCTCCTGGTCTACACAGTTGTCTATTTCGAAACAAACGAAAAGTTTTATGTAGGGCCATAGCTAAGACTTGCATCTTTCATTTGAACCTAGTCATTTGCGGGCGCTTCTTTAGCCTATTATTATAATAGCGTTTCTACGCGTACTAACGGAATTCTACGATTTGAGTATTTTGCCTATGTGTATCTACCTATTTATAGCCCAATTTTTTCAATGAGTAACGGTACATTTTGATGTGCTTACATAGATTTAGCATTTTTCAATGATTCCTCACATAAATTAATCCATATAACGAGTTGTTAAGGTTTTTATTGGGTGCAGGCAAGATTTCCCTAAAAAAAAATTAAAAATCCCATTACTTTTTTTGGTTTGTCAAAACAAACAAAATTTTATCAAAACAAATCAAAACTAACGGAAAGCAATCATAATGCGTAATTTTTATTTTGTTTTGCCATATGGGGTGGCTATCTTCCTGTGAAGATAGCCACCCCACTTTGCATTTTTTTCTAGAGAATACGGAGTCTAAACAAACGAAAATTTTAATCAAAACAAACGAAACTAACAAATATCTATCGAATAAAATTTAAATAAAACCATTTGGTGGAATGGGGTGGCTAGCGTGAAGATAGCCACCCCACTTTTGTTTTTAAAAAAAAAGTATGAAGGAAATCGAAACAAACGATTTTTTTTCCAAAACAAATCAAAACTAACGCTAAACTAACGTCCTGCACCCTCAAAACCTGGGCACTCGAATTGGGGTGGCTATCTTCACGGGGGTGGACTAACCTTGATTTTCAACGGTAACAAAAACCACTTTCGTGATTTTGTTACGTATTCATTCAATAATTCTCGCAGATAATGTTACGTTTTATAGGACCAGAATAATCTCCTTTTTTCACCAAAATGAAAGCGCGTTCAAGAGATAAGTATGTCATGTGGAATTGTGGACATAATTTAATTAGATAAGCGATAAGATTGCTCCGTATGCTTTGTTGATCCTGCACTATTGAAGGTTATCACATCAATATGCAAGTGTATTTTTATTTGTCGAATGTTAATTGTTGAAAGGCGAAAGTAATAAGCATGCGCATAAAATAGTAAACTAGTGAGTATGTACCTACCTAATTTTGTCGATTGTGTTGTGTTTATCCCCCTACCCTTATCCCAATTTATTTGGGGTCGGGGGCAGTGCGTCCTTCTCTCCCATTGCTTCCTATCATTCGTCATCTCCTCCTCCACTCCCTTCACATTCATATCCTTCCGCACACAATGGATGGATTGTGTCCGGAATGGGTTGTGATGGTTGTCTTTTCTGCGGTCTTCCTCTTACTTTCCAGCCCTCAACATCCATATCCACTTAGAATAATCAAAGCATATCCATTACTCTTCTACAACCTGGTGCTACTTTCAAACTTCCTCTCATTACCAACGATATGTCAAAAACATATCGTTGCTCATTACAATTTTTTTTGTGGATTGTGTTGTTGTGGCATTCAAATAATGGGTTGGTGGAAGTTATCGACTGGAAATAGATCCTGGCTGGGCCGGACCGACGACGGTTTACGAGCCTTCCGAGTCCGACGCACGTACCTTCAATGAGGGTAACGTCGGGCTCGGAAGGCGAAATGTATTAAGGCGGTTGTATGACCGAAAGCGCCCTCAGAGGTTTTTATTTCATATGTTATTAATAGAAAAATATTTTAATAATGTTTTACGTGAAGTTTTTAGGGCTTATGGTCTAGTATTTTTAGAAGGTATCTCTACACGCCCTCGTAGTCATTCGTTGAAATAGATAGCAAATGTGTCAACAACGGCCATTTTTAGCAGTTTTACTATCTACTTCTAGCAGTGACTACGAGGGAATGTAACGATACCGTCTAAAAATACTAGACTGTGGGCCCTAAGAATTCCACGTGAAACATTATTAAATTTGTGTATTTGAATTATAACATTAAATAAAATTCACCGCGGCGCCACTTTCGCTCAGGGTGCCACCTTAAGTTCTTTTATACATTTTGATCACGCACCCTTTAAAAAAAGTTGCTTAAACGCCCCGCAATGGCAGGCCGAAAGCTTTAGCCATTGCGCTATAGAGCTCCTTTAGCAAACGAAGCTAGACGTACAGTCAGCAACCAAAGTCACTTAGCACATAGTACTTTGTCATAGCAACAATTTGTCATAACAATAAAAATATTAATGTTTTAAAGAGATAATTATATGAATGAAAGACAAATGTATGTAGCTCAAATGATAATGTTAAGAGGAATGTGTGGTGTTACGCGAAAGGACAAAATTAGAAATGAATACATAAGAGGGAGTTTGAAAGTGGCGCCAATAACGGAAAAGTTAAGGGGAAACAGGTTGTCGTGGTATGGACATGTAATGCGGAGGAATGAGGAGCATGTTACGCGAAAGGTTTTAAGTATGAAGGTGGATGGATACATGGGTGAAGGAAAACCAAAAAAAAGATGGATGGACTGTATAAAAGAGGATATGGCTAGAAAGGAAGTTAACTTTGAGATGACGAGTGATAGAGATGTATGGAAGAAACAGACATGCTGCGCCGAACCCAGATAAATTGGGATAAGGGCAGGAGGAAAAAGTCGCTTTGACCATCGAAATATTATTAACGCTAGTAATAATACCATCGAAATATTATTAACGCTAGTAATAATATCTCGATGGCCATGACAAAGTACTAAAAGTGTTAAGCGACTTTCGTTGCTGACCGTACCATCAAACAAACATGCCGCCGCCCATCGTTTGACACACAGAAGTTTGTACCACACCCAGGAATTTAAGGAACCTACACTACCTACCTACTAGGTAGTACCTACACTACCTACCTACTAGGTAGTACCTAGTTACTTTATAGAATTCGGTATGCAGAGTGAGCTACAAAATGCACGCACACGATTGACGTAATTCGGCGTCTGACTCCTCAAGGGCAAACGTCGCAGCGCGGCACTTCGACCGCGACCGTCGGACTATCATGATGACGTCATGTTTATCTGGCTTAGATTGCTTTCATGAAAAAAAATTTTTCAAGGTTCTGGGCTTTCATCTGTTTGGAATTGTATCTTACAATTAAAATTATCATTTTAAACTATTTTTTACTGGCCAATGGTTTACTTTGCCTGTAGGTAGCAACAGCAGCCACTGTGATGTGAGTCCGATAGACATAATAGAATAAAATTAAAAATCAATCATCAGCAAAGTTGGTTTAGTATCTACTACTTAGTTTTTAAAAGCAGACTTGGGTAAACTTGGCTGAATTCAGTAAAGAGTTAGAATTCTACCTACTAGTGGTACAGATAAGGTAGTTATTTACTAAACAGGGGGGTTATGAATAACATAAACTTACAGACCCAATGGGTCACCCATGTATGTTTTTTATATCTATCTATGATCTATTTCTATAACAAGTAGTTACAAGCCAATTATTTCCAAAATTATTTATTTTGTTGAGTGAGATATAAATATTATTTAAGTACCTACCTACTACAAATCGGCAATTGAAGTTTGATTTAAATTAAATAAACAGAACACAGCTTCAATTGTATGAAAATTGAATAACTCATTTAAAGTCTGTCCATCCTTACTTGTCTTATATGGTAAACAATCTTCACCCAACTCTTTATTGAAATACTCATTTATAAAATACAACAAATGGTTTTCCACACATAGATTACGAAATACATTGTTAATAATTTAACAACAATTTCATAAAGTTACTTACATATTTTTAAATAATGATTTAAAAGACGTATGACAACTGTCAAAAACTGTTTACTAAATAAGACAAGTAAGGATGGACAGACTTTAAGTTAAATCATTCTATAATATTAATCTCTCTGTAGAAAGTATACTTACCGTGATACACAAATACTTAAGCTAATAAATTCAATAGAAAAATATATTGGGCCAGAATCCCAAGGGTGCAGGTTTGAGTCCCGTCTGAGCTGCTACAGGTGAGTCGATTTTTTCTAGTATTTTTTCTAGTAAATTTATTACCTTAATATAAATATTATAGCATTGTTAATGCCTATAATCTAAAAATTTTAAAACACAAATACTTACATGACATCCTTATTATAAAGAGCTTAACAGTATTTATCTAACATTTCAAGATATTTTATATTCCTTCATCTTGGGGAAAATTTCCATAAGAGCTAGTCCCTGCAAACTACAGACCAAACTGTCGGCCGATAGTTGGGTCCACAGATCACTATATATTTGTAGCAGGCCGTTGGGTCGGGCCTTTATAATTATGAAGAAGTATGCAAGTGCGCACATTACAACGATTTGGTATTGGCCGACTCTTTATATAAAAACCAACTATCGGCCGATAGAAAGTCTGTAGTCTGCAAGGACGCAACACCAAAATATCCTTGATACGAATATTTCAAAATAATTAAGTATTATTTTTGCATGTATGTAGCTATACAATATGTAGGTAATTATAATTATTACTTAGTTTAGTAATATAATGTTTTATCATGGAGAAATTAAAGTAAAACTTATGAATGATAACAACTTTGATTTATACAGACAGATTAAGGAAGTCGGAACATATTATTAATACAATTACTACTACATGCTATTATAGTCAGTGTCATTTTATTTAATTAAGTATTTGGTTTTTGTAATAATTCCAATATTAATATTACTTACCGAAAGAAAATAAGATTAATGGAGAGCGGGTATTATGGCTTATGCACAACGTAGCGAGCACTAAACTCAAAACAATGATAAGTATTAAGCAAAGAACCTGCTGCTGGTTAACAAACGCAATGTCATTAAATTACTTAAAATTGATAATTAATTCATTTCATTTGTTTACGTAGAAAAAAAGTACGTGCGTACAAATGCGAACTCATGACTGACTGATGATTTGACATTGACTTGACACTGACAGTCGTAGACAACAGTGACAGCACAGTGGTGACAGTTGAAACGCAAAAGAATTTATGTTCATGCAGCCAAGTCCTCAGTAACCATAATTTTCTTCGGTTTGATTACTTAGAATAGAATAGACTTATGTATTTTGTAGTATCACTATGCTATAATTATTTTGTTTCATCTACAAAAGTCAAGAATCTTGTGGCATATTCTAAAACTCATCGGCGTCAATCTCCTACCCGGGTTAGGGCCAGCTTTGGTCGAGCTCAGCCAGAGTCAAGCTCTTAATGCCTTTAGGCACTCCGCTGCGTTAGGCGGGATTCCGCCGCGGGTACACGACGTGGGAATATAGATTGCTGGTTTTTGACGTACAGATGCTTGCGCAGTGCATGAGTAAGCTCTAATCTATATCGTCGCCCCGCGCGTGTGTCCCGCTTAACGCAGCGGAGAGCCTTAAGGCTCCGTTATGCGGAATCACTTCTCTCTGTCTTTTCCTTGAAGTGTAAAGAGTATGGAAAATAACCTCACTTTTGCGATGTTTTTCGTTGTTTTTTCATCATTATATTTAGCACAATTGTCTTTCTTGGAAAAAAGTTATTGGAGCAACTACACAATACGTTAAAGTGTATTTTGATGTAGAATTCAATACGTTTCCGCTATTATTTACGCCAAAAATATGACCCGCGACAAGCACTTTTGAGATTTTTTTACAATCATCTGTGAGGTTTATACGCTTGTACAGCTTGACCATAAAGAGTTGACAAAAATTGAGGGCGCCACTTTCTATGTAAACACGTCAAAATCACGAATAATTTGGCAACACTGACTAAATTTTGTACTGAAAAATGTTAGTTCCATTTTATTTAATTTCAACTCTTTATGGTCAAACTGTAGCTACTAGACAACCTCTTTAGCTTCTCGTATGTTTTTTTTTGTGGCTACAACTTTATGTTTTCTATTTGAAAATATGGCCCGCGCAAACCATGTTTTACTATCATGCACCCTTAAGGTGCGAGCCGACTGCACGCGACATGAAGCGGCGACGTGTCGTTGCGACACTACTGGTTTCTATGTATTTCTAAGAAATACCTTCCGTAGCTAGTGACAGGTAGCGGTTCGACCATTAAGTAGTGAGGGACTTGTGAGAGATATAATTATTATAAAGGTAGGTAGGTACTGGTTGGTTAATAGTTACGTTTAGTGCCTACTTTGGAGCGCCAACACGTTGAAACTGCTCAAAAAATGACCGTGTTCGAAGTCATGACTGCAGCGACTTAATGCAGTGACTTGTGTCGCCGCTTCATGTCGCGTGCGGTTGCTGCCAAATCACACCTTTTAAGGTGCGGGCACATTTGTCTGACGCCACGTGCTAACACGCCGTATTTATATCGACGTGTTAAATTATAAGATCTTAGTGCATACATTTATTATTAAAACCATAGAACAGTGATTAAAACCGATGTCATCTGCCGGCGTGTCAACACGTGTTAAGGCGTATACATCCCATATACATGAAAGCTGTGCAAAGGTACCTAAGAAATAAGAAACGGGTTATTAACGCTCAACTCTTTATGAAATGAGTAGGATAAAAATTGGTTACTATTCATTGACTTATATTATTAAGTACCTACCTACATAATACCTAATGTGACTGTTGATCACTTTTCTTTGCTATGAAACAGGGTAGGTAAGTAATTGAGGGATTTTTTCAAAAGATTAATTTTGAAAACAATGTTATATTAGTCCACACACATAAACTTATTAAATCAAAGATTTAATTTAAATCTTTCCTTATTAAATAAGTACTTACTTTTAAAAGAAGCTAGCATATCTTAAATAATTATTAAGTACTTAAATTAAGTAAATAACACACCTTTAAATTTGGTCAAATAAAAATGCTTAATTTTTTTAGCTCTGTCTGGCTTAAGTTGGAAACACATTGGGCTTACGTGACGACACCCCACGCCACGCGACGACACGCTAGAAGCACACTTGTAACACGCCACTCCACGTGACAATGCAGCAGCTTGCGTGTTAACACGTGTTCACACGTGCATCGTTATGGGATTTGGTCGCGTCGTCAGCGACGTGTTGTAGGCTAAGTGTGCTTCTAGTTCATACAATGAGTGGTTCTCGTAATTTGTTCATCAGATAACTTAACCTATAATTTATTATATTTTATTCAGCTTGGCCTTGTGAATTGATAATTCAATTTAGACGCCGTTATCGTCCACCGTGACTGCCTTGTAGATCCTCCCAGAGTGCTGGAACTGCAGCTCGTGTTCCTCGTTCATCAGCTGCTTGTGCCGGCTGTGCACCACCACGATGCAGTACACGGACACACCTGGGGATCAACGAGGGAACATAACATAGAACAAGTTACGAGGCCCTTATATAACTGCCTCTGTGGTCTTGTGGTTCGCCCACCCATGTAAGACGCAGGGGTCCCGGGTGCGATTCCCAGGGGGGCTACAATTTGTACTCGATTCGGTTGGTGGTAGGGCTTATTTCAAGTCCAGGCGGACGAGCTAGTCAGGCGTCTAGCTACCACCATAAGAGTTAATTATTGTTATACAAGTGACCAAAATCAATTTGTGCTGCGAGTGCCGACTCACTGTGCTCCTGCACGCGTAGCATGAGCAAACGGGACTCTTGTCTACGAAGACTTGTCGTCTCGACCTTCTAGATTGCTGAGCACAGTGGTGGGACTCGCTCTCAGAATTTTACAACCTTTTTATGTCTTTTAATACAAATATGAGTTTTAAAATATAATATTTTTATTTCAACATCAATAAACGTCGAAATTATCTGAAATGATTCGAAATGATTTAGTTTAAACATGATACTTATTTTTTAATAAGTTCTAAGATAAAGAGACACTCACAAAAGCTTTCACTTCCGTAGACAAAGCTGTCTCGAGCTCGAGAAGAATAATGTTGCCACTAGTAAATATTTATAATTATTTCCATCATTTCTCTTAAAGGGCGTTCCTTTCTATACGTTTCACGACTCAGAACTCTTAAAACCGAGTTAAATATAGCCGTATGGATATAGTTCGTTTGCCTTCCTTTTATTGAGAGGTTTTTGAAAAGATGACACAGACCAACGCACTTGTTAATTTAGTAATAAATATTGAAATCAATGTATGAAAATAATTTTAATTTACGTTTTTAAGTAAATAAATTAAAATTAAGTAAAATAAAAGTAAAAAAAATACTAAAGGGAAAAAAGTGTAATATTAGGAAACAATATTATTGAATAGGTAGGTAAGTATCTTTTTACAATAAATTATTTATTGTATTATTTAAATTTATAAAATTTATGAAAAAATTTAAGAATAAAAAATAGTTATTCGTTATTTACTACTAGTAAATATTTATTTTATTTCTTTTTTTATAAATTTTATAATAAAAAAGAATTACTTAAATACAATTTTTCATTTTTTTTCTTTCCGGACAGCTGTTTGTGTCGTTTGTGCTGTAACTTCTCTTCTTACCTTAATAAAATATAAACACGGACAACTTAGATTTATTTTTATTGCGAAATTAAAAATTCAGAAAAAAAATAAGTCGACAAATCTTTCTCGACCACTCGAAGGGTAGTAGACAAATTTCTCCCACTCAACTGTCAAATTAATGTCAGTTGAAGACAAAAGCTCGTGTTTGTCGACTTTTGACATTAGGCCACGACAAAGAACAATGCGAGTCTACGGTTGTAAAATGCGAGCATGAGTATCTCGATCTCAACCCGACAAAAGTGACATTTCGGTGTAGACAAGCCATTGTTCTGTGAGTCGAATCTTATCTCGATGTTGGTCATGCTACGCATGCAGTAGTCTATATTAGAATCACGAGCGTAGACCACTTCGCTAGTTCGTTATTTAAAGTCACGAGGCAGAACAAAATTTTGGTCTCGTGTAAAACATACAACTTTTCACCTCTACCAGCGAGAAAATTAGAAACTTGTTCACTCAACTCTTTTGGAGTTAGACAACTAAGTACCTACCTATCTTCATCGTTGGACGCACTCATTTTTTGTAATTTATCACAAAAATATAGTGACCGACCGAAGTTTCGGTTTCGGTTTCAGTTTCGGCAAGAAAATCTAGTTTCGGCCACAGTTTCGATTTCGGCAAAATTTGGCCGAAACTTTCGACTCAACCGAAACTCGGTTTTCGTGAATTGTCGTGTGCCAATCGGCTAACTTCAGCCGACGTGAATTGGCGCGATTGTGTTGAGTTGATATATTACGTGTTTTATGTGTGTATACCTTCAGTTACAAGATTGATTTTAATTGTGAAAAAACATCTAAGTGTTTATAATAGGCTTGTTTCCACTAAGAATAAATCGGCTAGCATAAGGTTTCTAATGATTAATCATGATAAATAGTAACCAAAAAAACACTTTTTTCATTAAAATAAATAAAGATTACCAATATTTACGGAAAATAAAATCGGCAAAATTGGCCATTTAATCACGTGACATTGAACACCAATCAGAGACGCATGACATCAAGCCTCGCGAAACCTTTGTTGTTGCTGTCATTTTCACACACACACAAACACACAGAGGTGTATGTGTGTAGGTGTCAAACACGAATGTTTCGCGAGGCGTGACGTCATTCAAGACGCCATGACAGTTTTGGCCTTTTTCGATGTCATTTTGAATTCATTTCTTAAAACTCAAAATTCATAGGTAAAATGACAAATTTTTCTTAAAATAATATATTTTTGGGGAAAATAGATACCAAACTTTATTTTTAAACTATTTTCCAAATTTTGTCAACTAGCCTATTCGTGGATAACTAGTAATCTCGAAACTTTTCTTCTGACTTCGCAGGAGCGTCAAAAGCTTAGTCAATAGTCTATTCGGACAGGTAGTACGCGTACGGTAAAACAAAAAATAACTATAACAATAAATTATACTGATTACTAAAAAAGTTGATTCACAAAATTAAGTTTAACATTTTGATTATTATATTTATTTGTTGACGATTTCGAAAAATAAGTATGTAACAATACTTATTTTTATTGATTTTTTTTTATAAACACCATGATGATAATTAGAAACACCCGTTGATTTTCATACAAATGGGTTCTCCGCCCCCCAGGGATTGACCGAGCTGTGCTGTGATCTAATGATTGCTATCCAGGGAACGAATAAATTAACTCCAGATAGCTATTTTAAACTTATCCAAACAGCTCTTAAAATGCTGCTCAGATCAGTTGGATGTGTATAGCGATCTGAATTTCCTCCATTCGTTCCCTAGATAGCCATCATCAGATCACAGCTCGATCAATTCCTGGCGGAGAACCAAGGCTTCAAAATGATCTCGTTTGTATGAATATCAACTAGTGTTTCCGTCCACCCCTAGTGTGCTTGAAACAAGCCTTACCACCAACCAACCATGAATGTGTAAAAAAATACGTCAACTTAATGTGTGAAAACAAGTTTCGGTTTCGGTTTCGGCCGAAACTGGAACCAGGGCCGAAAGTTCGGTTTCGGTTTCGGTCGGAATTCCAGTTTCGGTCGGACACTACAAAAATAGTTCGATCAAACCTATGCTGAAAATTTTTATTCATAGACTCCCGCCGTTTTGTTTTACATTATTACCTTGTGCCTGAGATCGTTGCGTTGTGCTTTTCTCTTATTCATTAATTTTTCATCTTATTTATTTATTTATAATCATAAAACACTAATTTGTCAATAAATTTCATATTTTTTTCTTATTTTATATTTATCATTTATTTCATACATGCGACCTCATTTCGTCCATACTCTTTATTTCGAATTATCAACCTTCTTTTTTAACAATCCTTATTTAAAATTCCTTGGTTTATGCGTGCATTTTTTTTTACTTTTTAATCCATGTATGACACCATAAAGCACTCTATCATTTTCTCACATATCAATTTTACTAGTCTCATCCTTGTCACTTTTTTCTCTTTTCTTTATTATTTTAAAAGTTGGTGTTAGAAATTAAAAAAGCACTTTGCTTCACGCTCGTAGTAAAAATCGATTTTGCTGCGAGTTTTTACGCGCCAAAAGCGCCCTTTTCGTGCTGGAGAGGCACTGACATGAAAATTTTTTTTCTATTTAACTGGAGAGGTGAAAACTTATTTATTCTTATGCTACCACCATCTTACCTAAGTCAGACGCCATAACAACAATTTAAAAATTGTTGTATTCCGGCACAGAATATACTAACCTGTTCCGGGCGTTCCGGCAGATAGAGGAAAGATAGCCAGTTCCTCAGTGATGAGGATTCCAGGTGTAAAGTGCGCTTCCACCTTCCGCCTTATCATCACTTAATACCAGACAGCCATTAGTGTCACACTTTGTATAGGAACAAATTAGGCCTATCATTTGATAGCAGGTAAATTTCTGGTCCTTCGAGTTGGATTAACAAAAGCGAAAGTGATTTGGTTTGTTTGTTTGTTAAGCTTTTGCGTCTTAACTACTCAACCGATCATCATAAAATGTTGGATACACGTTGTTAAAGGTACGTAAGTCGTAGGTCGTACCTTTCATCCAGAAAAAAAGCATGCTTCTGAGGAATGGAAAAATAATTGTCTACGCATACGGCCGGTTAGTAAATAATAGTAGTAAAAATAATCTTACAAGTCCTGGCGAGGCAGGCGCAGAGAGCCATAATCTCGAGGACCAGGGTCTCCCCGGAGTCCTGCAGTATGAGGCTGATGCCGGTCAGGCAGATCACGAAGTAGATGGCCGTGATGATGCCGGTTACTATCGTCCAGGGGAGCGTGAGTGAGGCTAGTTTCTGGAATCACAAAACGAGAAACCTTTACAAATAATGTATGGACCTCCTATACTTAAACCGTCATAAAAGTTTAAGAGTCACTCTGTGATGTGAGGTGTCAATACTACATCAGGGGCACATCCAGTATTTAAATTTGAGGGCCCTCAGAGCCTCGGGCCTCGTTATAAGACGAAAAAGAAAGTTAGAGGGACTGACACACACATAAAACATTAATAGAATAACATGGGGGGGGGGGGGCATACCCCCCACCCAGCCCTTGCAATACCATCAATATGCAGATTGCATTGCATGCATCGCAGAACTGTAACAACATTTAGTCATATTGCCAGATCATCAAAGCCAATCCTTTTGGTCTTTTTTATTGGAAATACTAAAATGACTTTTTTCAGAAAATCTACATAGCATAGGTACAAATGCACTAATATTAAATCTCATTCCCAAAGCATCAGTTACTTGTATTTACCTTGACTGCAGCCAAGATGAGCAGGATGGACGAGAAAAGGTGCGTGCCGCTGACCACCGCGGCGGCCACGTAGAACGCGTACTTGTGCACGGAGACCTGGCCCTCCTTGCCCAGCGGCCACAGCGTCACCATCAGGCAGTAGCCCGTCAGCTCCAGGAGTGCCCATACCTGGACAATACAAATCGTCACCAGTCTATCAGCTCTCTTGGCCCTCCTCGCCCAACCGCCACAGCGTTATCATCATGCAGTAGCCCGTCAGCTCCAGGAGTGCCCATACCTGAACTGACCACCTTGTTCCCCCGGTTAGGGCCAAGCGGGCAGTGGGAGGTGAACCACTGCTCGCCTTGCACGGCCCTGACGAGTTGGGGGGAATGGCCAAACTTGCCCGGCCATTCCCCATCGGAGGAGGCCCGGATGCGGGCAGGCCGCGTAAGCCGTTGTGGTGAATGCCTTCACGGTTCCACACACAGCCCCTTGGCTGTCGGCGTAGCGGCGAGAGGGCAGGTGCTGGTTTTTTAGTGGGTATTCCCTCCTCCTGGGATTCCATCGGGCTTTGACCTGGTGGAATTACGGGAGGCAGTCGTGGAGGGAGCCGCAACGTTGAATGTTGCGGTCCCCTCCTGGCGAGTCCCACATGCCCCCTTCCCGTTCACCTGCGGGAAGGGAAGCGCGTAAATGCGTTTTTCCTCGGCATACAAAAAAAAAAAAAAAAAAAGGAGTGCCCATACCTGGATAATACAAATCATCAGCAATAATCAGTATCAGCTCTCTCTCTCTGCTCTGACTGTACTAAGCTTTGCCAATAATTATTTATATTGCATGCAACGGACTCCTACCTTAAATTTTTGAGCAATCGATTCTATTTGAGTAACAATATAAGGTAGGTACATACTTAAGTAAGTAATTTATAATTATGACTGAATAAACATAAACATCAATTACCTAGGTACCTTTTTGTTATAGGTACCTACTAACTAGTACCTAAGCAAGCACTGCAAGCAGTCAAACGCATTACCTGTTTAGCTTGGGTTCGACTCTCGGATGAGTTAATGGGTATCAAATTTTTGCAATATTGTGATAATATCGATCGACGGTGTTACTTTGTTGTACCCTCTCCAGTTCATGTTGGGAACACTACACTTGAAGTTGTTGACCATTACGTATACCTAGGACAGGCAGTCCAGTTAGGTAGGTCCAACTTCGAGAAAGAGATCTCTCGCCGAATCCAACTCGGGTGGGCAGCATTCGGGAAGCTTCGAAAAATCTTCGCGTCCGACTTACCTCAGTGTCTCAAGATGAAAGTCTATGAACAGTGTGTGTTGCCAGTGATGACTTACGGCAGTGAAACGTGGCCGCTAACTATGGGTCTCATAAGGAGGCTCAAGGTCGCTCAGCGTGCAATGGAGAGAGCCATGCTCGGCGTTTCCCTACGTGATCAAATCAGAAACGAGGAGATCCGCAGGAGAACTAAAGTAACCGATATCGCTCGAAGGATTGCTCAGCTGAAGTGGCAATGGGCGGGACACATAGCGAAAAGAACCGATGGCCGTTGGGGCAGAAAGGTTCTGGAATGGCGACCGCGCACCGGACGACGCTCCGTGGGTAGGCCCCCGACAAGGTGGACCGACGATCTGGTGAAGGTCGCGGAAAGCCAGCGGATGCAGGCAGCGCAGGACCGATCGTCGTGGAGATCCTTAGGGGAGGCCTATACCCAGCAGTGGGTGTCGTGTGGCTGATATGATGATGATGATGATGGTGTTACTTTTGGATGTTTATGTTAGTGGTATGTGGTATAGGTAGGTAGCCGTTTGTTAACTTTGTTGGCATAATCATTTGCAAATATGGAAACGTCATGTGTAAATAAAATACAATGTGCCAAGCACGTTATGTCAACTCAAGCACCAGCTGACGTAATTCCTCATAAATTTAATAATGGTCACTAAACGTTGTTACTGTGGCGACTCTACTAAGTACCTATTTTCTGACTATAAAGGTTAAGTACCTAGGTATGATATTTTTTATATAGGTATTCTACAAGACGACAGTACGCAAAAGTTAAGTACATCTACATACATACCTACCTCCTACGCTTTATATTATATTTAAAATGTCATGAAAACCAATATTTCGCCTGAAAACCGCATTACGTTTGATAAGCGATAGTTTCAAACAAAAAATCGATTGGGTATTTGACTTACGTACTTTAGTACTAATCTTAATCCTAACCTGAGTTCATAACATTAGCAACATGAGCTACCTACTTATACCTACCCAAAGTAGGTATCTATCCAAGTATCTCGCGGTGCTACCAAGTAAGTACCTAAGTACATACTTAAATTGTTAAGAAAATCAATTGGGAAAACACCACACGCCGTTTCATAATAGTGCCATGAAATTTTATTACAAACACATCATACCGTGTACAGCCACCCTATAATCAGCGTGCCTATATGCAGACTGCATCCGCAGCAGCACCGCTTCACCATGGGCACCCCCATCGCACCACCACTCACTAAATAAAGTTCAAAATCCTCTGATTCAAACACCTAGCTTCACACACACCGCACTTGTAAATAAACATTTTATTAACTTATTGTACTGAAGTTTGACATCGTGTGTCGCGTGCTCAGCGGTGTTATCACAAATGCGGTGCGGCCATGATTTTGGATTTGCGATGTGATGAATGATGATAAGATTGTGCGCCTTCGTTGTGCGCTTACGTTTGTGCACGAACTATCAATTTGATAGCATAATGATTTAATCGGTGGCGTATTTCAGGGACAAAAATCTGTTCTTCATTTTATCGGGTCAGTCAGATCAGCTTAACCATCAGCCATTTATAATGTTCCACTGCTGGAGCACAGGCCTTCCATATGGGTGGATAAGGAGGATTAGCCATAACCCACCACGCGGGCCCAATGTGGATTGGTGGGTGTTATCGACTGCAACTGCACCCGAGACCAACGACTTAACGTGCCTTCCGAAGCACGGAGGAGCTCTAGTTAATGCATTTTTAAACATCCATCCCATACCTTGCGAAAATTGCTTAACCTCCGCAAGGGGCCATCCATAAATTACGTCACACGTTAAGGGCTCCACCCATATGGGGAGGAAGAGGGTCGACGAAGTGTGACATTGTGTGGCAAGGGAGTGGGAGGGGTTCTAAATTTTGTGACGACACATTAAAAATCATTTAAATTGAAATAAATAAAATTTCGGAACTGCTGTTTTAATTCAATAATTATTTCTAAGTGTAAAATTGTAAAATATGTGACGTCACACTAGGAAGGGGGGTCTCACAAATTTTAATGTTGTGCTGTGACAAGGACGGGGGAGGGCGTCAAAAATCTTGAAATTCGTGTGACGTAGGTAATATTATATGAATGGCCCCCAATCGCTGGGCCAGGTGATAACCACTGCGCCTTCGATCTCGTCAGGTCAGCTTATATTGTAATTAAAATAGCTAGGTAATTCCAGAGATGTTTGCTAGAATCTAGCCACAGCGGCGGCACTCCCTGTATGTGTGAGCTTGGCGCCAGTCTGGCGGCGGCTACGTCACGTGCGTCACGACTTGTGATAGGGTTGGCTATTAGCATCATTCATTACATATTAACGCAAGGAAATAATAAAACGAAAGTTTGATGAAGTAAATTTGTATTGATTTTAAATTGATTTAAATGCTAATACATTACAGCTTATACATAATAGCTTCTTGATTTGCACCAATTTCTAGGTTTATTTTTCGTTTGCCCGACTTGTTTTTTTTAATTAAAATACTCGTATCAACTTCTGCAAAAAATTACTTATACATTTCCAAGATTTCCGCGCGTACAGTTTTTACGGATTACCGCTTTTATATTGGTATTAATTCTTTAGAATTATTCAGTTTAATTATCTTAATTAGTTTAATTTAGGTTTAATTAGTTTGGTTTTAGTTTAATTAATTAATTACTTAATAAATGTGTATTAACTATTGCTTTATATTAAAAGAAGCAGTCCTTCTTTATTCTTATACATAATTATTGTAGCTATTTGAATTCAATAACATTTTAAATACTTATTTATTTTATTTTTCTGTAGTATGAAGCACTATGTTTCACTCGGAAGAAAGTGCAATTACCACATCACCCCTCAATGTACAAATACTATTATTGAGAAATGCAATAATATGCCCTGCATTGTATTGTACGGAAAGCAAATTACATTGCCTGAATGCTGAATGATTAAAGCCCTCGCATGCGGCTCGACACATATCACTTTAGTTTGTCGTTCTTGCCTGTATATATTGCGCGGTGCGAGCGAACTAGGCAAGCCTGATAGCGCGTGACTCCGCGGAGGAGATTCCTCGCCCCGATGGCGTCGCGGCACCCCCGCGCTCGCCCGGCGCACTCACACATAGCCGCGAGCACTTTTACAGCACCCATGCGCAAGTGTCGCTTCTTTTTACGTTAGTATATATTTTCTTTGATCTAGCCTACGTTCTTAGAATAATAAAGCCAAGAATGATAGTATCCTAAAAGGCGGTCTGTCAAAAGTGAGGCAAAAATGAAATTTATGTGTGCGTAAGGTGCTTGTGTTTACGCTCGACGAAACGCACACAGCAAAACACTAATGTTACCAGTACATGAAATTTTCCCTTAAAAGTAGGGAAATTGAAACCATCGTCGTACTTAGAGTTGCGATTGTGTAGATTTCACCATTTACATGTAACTAGAGTTTGCTTGTCAAAACTAGAGATGGGCTAGGGTTTAAACCGAAAGTCTGTGTATTTTTTTTTTTTTAAATAAGATGTCGACTGTGCAATGCTAAAAATGTCAAAATTAAAGATGGTGCGAACTTTTTTGTTTATGAACCGATTTTGATGAAACTCGATTTGGGGCACTATTTTGACAAGAAAACAGCAACGCAATGTTAAAAATATAAAAATCCAAAATGGCGGACAACTTTTTTGTTTGAGAGCCGATTTCGATGAAACTCGGTTCGGGGTATTATTTTAATTAGATAACAGCAACGCAATGTGAAAAATATAAAAATCCAAGGTGGCGGCCAACTTTTTTGTCGTGGGCCGATTTCGATGAAACTTGGTTCGAGGTACTATTTTAATAAGATAACAGCAACGCAATGTTAAAAATATAAAACATCCAAAATGGTGGCCAACTTTTTTGTTTGTGGGCTGATTTTGATGAAACTTGGTTCGGGGTACTATTTTAACAAAAAAACAGCAACGCAATATTAAATATATAAAAAATTCAAGATTGCGGCCAACTTTATTGTTTGTGGGCCGATTTCGATGAAACTCGATTCGAGGTACTATTTTAATAAGATAACAGCAACGCAATGTTAAAAATATAAAACATCCAAGATGGCGGCCAACTTTTTTGTTTGTGGGCTGATTTTGATGAAACTTGGTTCGGGGTACTATTTTAACAAAAAAACAGCAACGCAATATTAAATATATAAAAAATCCAAGATTGCGGCCAACTTTATTGTTTGTGGGCCGATTTCGATGAAACTCGATTCGAGGTACTATTTTACCAAGGAAACAGCAACGCAATGTTAAAATTATAAAAAATCCAAGATGGCGGCCAACTTTTTTGTTTGTGGGCTGATTTTGATGAAACTTGGTTCGGGGTACTATTTTAACAAAAAAACAGCAACGCAATATTAAATATATAAAAAATCCAAGATTGCGGCCAACTTTATTGTTTGTGGGCCGATTTCGATGAAACTCGGTTCAGGGCACTATTTTCACAAAAAAACAGCAACGCAATGTTAAATATATAAAAAATTCAAGATGGCGGCCAACTTTTTTGTTTGTGGGCCGATTTCCATGAAACTCGCTTCGAGGTACTATTTTAGCAAGATAACAGCAACGCGATGTTAAAAATAAAAAAAAACAAAGATGGCGGCCAACTTTTTTGTTTATGGGCCGATTTCGATGAAACTCGATTTGGGGCACTATTTTAACAAAAAAAAAACAGCTATGCAATGTTAAAAATATAAAAAATCTAAGATGACGGCCAATCTTTGTTTGTGGGCTGATTTCGATGAAACTCGGTTCAGGGCACTATTTTCACAAAAAAACAGCAACGCAATGTTACATATATAAAAATCCAAGAACGTGGCCAACTTTTTTGTTTGTGGGCCGATTTCAATGAAACTCGATTCGAGGTACTATTTTAATAAGATAACAGCAACGCAATGTTAAAAATATAAAACATCCAAGATGGCGGCCAACTTTTTTGTTTGTGGGCTGATTTCGATGAAACTCGGTTCAGGGCACTATTTTCACAAAAAAACAGCAACGCAATGTTAAATATATAAAAAATTCAAGATGGCGGCCAACTTTTTTGTTTGTAGGCTGATTTTGATGAAACTTGGTTCGGGGTACTATTTTAACAAAAAAACAGCAACGCAATGTTACATATATAAAAATCCAACAACGTGGCCAACTTTTTTGTTTGTGGGCCGATTTCAATGAAACTCGATTCGAGGTACTATTTTAATAAGATAACAGCAACGCAATGTTAAAAATATAAAAAATCCAAGATTGCGGCCAACTTTTTTTGTTTGTGGGCTGATTTCGATGAAACTCGGTTCAGGGCACTATTTTCACAAAAAAACAGCAACGCAATGTTAAATATATAAAAAATTCAAGATGGCGGCCAACTTTTTTGTTTGTTGGCCGATTTAGATAAAACTCGCTTCGAGGCACTATTTTAGCAAGATAACAAAAACGCGATGATAAAAATAAAAAAAACAAAGATGGCGGCCAACTTTTGTGTTTGTGGGCCGATTTCGATGAAACTCGGTTCGAGGTACTATTTTAATAAGATAACACCAACGCAATGTTAAAAATATAAAACATCCAAGATGGCGGCTAACTTTTTTGTTTGTGGGCTGATTTTGATGAAACTTGGTTCGGGGTACTATTTTAACAAAAAAACAGCAACGCAATATTAAATATATAAAAAATCCAAGATGGCGGCCAACTTTTCTGTTTGTGGGCCGATTTCAATGAAACTCGGTTCAGGGCACTATTTTCACAAAAAATCAGCAACGCAATGTTAAATATATAAAAAATTCAAGATGGCGGCTAAATTTTTTGTTTGTGGGCCGATTTCGATTGAACTCGGTTCGAGGTATTATTTTAGCAAGATAACAGCAACGCAATGTTAAAAATATAAAAAATCCAAGATGGCGGCCAACTTTTTTGTTTTTGGGCCGATTTCTATGAAACTCGATTTGGGGCAATGTTTTAACAAAAACAGCTATGCAATGTTAAAAATATATAAAAATCCAAGATGGTGGTCAACTTTTTTGTTTGTGGGCCGATTTTGATGAAACTCGGTTCGAGGTTCTATTTTAATAAGATAACAGCAACGCAATGTTAAAAATATAAAACATCCAATATGGCGGCCAACTATTTTGTTTGTTAGCTGATTTTGATGAAACTTGGTTCGGGGTACTATTTTAACAAAAAAACAGCAACGCGATGTTCCAAATATAAAAAGTTCAAGATGGCGGCAAACTTTTTTGCTTTACGGGCCGATTTTAGTGAAACTTGATTTAGGGCACTATTTTTCCAAGAAAACAGCAACGCATATTAAAAATATAAAAATTCCAAGATGACGGCTAACTTTTTTGTTTGTGGGCTGATTTTGAAGAAACTCGGTTAAGAGTACTATTTTAACCAGAAAATAGCAACGAAATGTTAAAAAAAATCCACGATGGCATCTTAATTTTTGTTTGTGCCTGATATCGATGAAATCCGGTTTCGGGTATTATTTTTAAAAGAAAACAGCAACGCCAAGTAAAATACCGGCCAAGTGCAAGTCAGACTCGCGCACGAAGGGTTCCGTACCAAATCAGCAAATAATCACTTTTGTGGTATGGGAGCCTTCAATCACGTTTGTTGTATGAGAACCCTCTTTAAAAATTTTATCTGTTTTTAGTATTTGTTGTTATAGCGGCAACAGAAATACAACATCTGTGAAAATTTCTCCTGTCTTTCTATCACGGTTCATGAGATACTGATCCTGATGACAGACAGTTAGACAGATGGACAGCGGAGTGTTAGTAATAGGGTTCCGTTTTTACCCTTTGGGTACAGAACCTGGTGGCTAACTTTCTTATTTGTTTTTCTTTTTTTTGAACCGAGTTACATCGAAATAAACATAGTTCACCGCTATCAACCCTTTGTCATTTTTAGGGTTCCGTACCCAAAGGGTAAAAACGGAACCCTATTAGTAAGACTCCGCTGTCCGTCTGTCTGTCTGTCACAAGGCTGTATCTCATGATCTGTGATAGCTAGACAGTTGAATTTTTTACAGATAATGTATTTCTGTTGCTGCTACAAGAAAAAATACTAAAAAAAGAATAAAATATATGTTAAAGGGCTGCTCCCATACAGCAAACAGTATTTTTTGCTGTTTTTGGTACAAAACCCTTCATGCGCGAGTCCGACTCGTACTTGGCCGATATTTAACATTTTTATTTATTGATATTGCTGTTTTCTTATCAAAATAGTACCCTGAACCAAGTTTAATCAAAATCGGCCCACAAACAAAAAATAAGATGTTATCTTGGATTTTTTTATGTTTTTACATTGGGTTGCTGTTTTCTTATCAAAATAGTACCCCGAACCGAGTTTCAGCGAAAGCGGCCCACAAACAAAAAAGTTGGCCGCCATCTTGGATTTTTTTTATTTTTAGCATTGCGTTGCTTTTTTTTTGTTAAAATAGTACTCCGAACCGAGTTTCATCGAAATCGGCCCACAACCAAAAAAGTTGGCTGCCATCTTGGATTTTTTATATTTTTAACATTGCGTTGTTATTTTCTTATCAAAATAGTACCCCGAACCGAGTTTCATCGAAATCGACCGACAAACAACAAAGTAGGCCACCATCTTGGAATTTTATATTTTTAACATTGCGTTGCTGTTTTGTTGTCAAAATAGTACGCCGAACCAAGTTTCATCGAAATCGGCCCTCAAACAACAAAGTTGGCCGCCATCTTGGATTTTTTATATTTTTAACATTGCGTTGCTGTTTCCTTGTTAAAATAATATTCCGAACCGAGTTTCATCGAAATCGGCCCACAAACAAAAAAGTTGGACGCCATCTTGGATTTTTTATATTTTTAACATTGCGTTGCTGTTTTGTTGTCAAAATAGTACCCCGAACCGAGTTTCATCGAAATTGGCCCACAAACAAAAAAGTTGGCCGCCATCTTGGATTTTTTATATTTTTAACATTGCGTTGCTGTTTTGTTGTCAAAATAGTACCCCGAACCCAGTTTCATCGAAATCGGCCCTAAAACAAAAAAGTTGGCCGCTATCTTGGATTTTTTTATATTTTTAACATTGCGTTGCTGTTTTTTTGTCAAAATAGTACCCCGAACCCAGTTTCATTGAAATCGGCCCTCAAACAACAAAGTTGGCCGCCATCTTGGATTTTTTATATATGTAACATTGCGTTGCTGTTTCCTTGTTAAAATACTACTCCGAACCGAGTTTCATCGAAATCAGCCCTCAAACAAAAAAGTTGGCCGCCATCTTGGATTTTTTTATATTTTTAACATTGCGTTGCTGTTTTTTGTCAAAATAGTACCCCGAACCCAGTTTCATTGAAATCGGCCCTCAAACAACAAAGTTGGCCGCCATCTTGGATTTTTATATTTTTAACATTGCGTTGCTGTTTCCTTGTTAAAATACTACTCCGAACCGAGTTTCATCGAAATCGGCCCACAACCAAAAAAGTTGGCTGCCATCTTGGATTTTTTTCTATTTTTAACATTGCGTTGCTATTTTCTTATCAAAATAGTACCCCGAACCGAGTTTCATCGAAATCAACCGACAAACAACAAAGTGGGCCACCATCTTGGAATTTTTATATTTTTAATATTGCGTTGCTGTTTTGTTGTCAAAATAGTACGCCGAACCAAGTTTCATCGAAATCGGCCCTCAAACAACAAAGTTGGCCGCCATCTTGGATTTTTTATTATTTTAACATTGCGTTGCTGTTTCCTTGTTAAAATAATATTCCGAACCGAGTTTCACCGAAATCGGCCCACAAACAAAAAAGTTGGACGCCATCTTGGATTTTTTTTATATTTTTAACATTGCGTTGCTGTTTTCTTGTCAAAATAGTACCCCGAACCCAGTTTCATCGAAATCGGCCCACAAACAACAAAGTTGGCCGCCATCTTGGATTTTTTAAATTTTTAATATTGCGTTGCTGTTTTGTTGTCAAAATAGTACCCCGAACCCAGTTTCATCGAAATCGGCCCTCAAACAAAAAAGTTGGCCGCTATCTTGGATTTTTTTATGTTTTTAACATTGCGTTGCTGTTTTTTTGTCAAAATAGTACCCCGAACCCAGTTTCATTGAAATCGGCCCTCAAACAACTAAGTTGGCCGCCATCTTAGATTTTTATATTTTTAACATTGCGTTGCTGTTTCCTTGTTAAAATACTACTCCGAACCGAGTTTCATCGAAATCGGCCCACAAACAAAAAAGTTGGCCGCCATCTTGGATTTTTATAATTTTAACATTGCGTTGCTGTTTTCTTGTCAAAATAGTACCCCGAACCGAGTTTCATCGAAATCGGCCCACAAACAAAAAATTTGGCCACCATCTTATATTTTTTATCATATAATTTTTTTCAAATGAGAACATTGCGTTTTTTCAATGCTAGCAACCATTTTAGTAGATAAGTAGTTGTCGAATTGCGTGGAATCTTAATTATGTAATTCAAATGTGTTTAACTTTTAACTGATCAACTAAGTAAAGGCGGGGGAAATTTTTTCCCCGTTCTGGCAAAATTTTCATAAAATATGAAGTGACAAATATAGTTATTTTTGATGAATGATTTACGTAAAAATGTAAGTGAAAACACGTTAATTAGACGTGAAATGTTATCTACAATCTTTCTAGTGTTTTTTCGATGTAATGTGACCTGATTGTGACATCCGTTCATTGCGCAAACCCTAATTTTTTTGAAATTTTCGGGAGTTGTGTTCGACACGAATATCACTTGAGAAATGGCGGGCCGAATAGTCATACTTAGCCATTCTGGCTCAGTTTGAGTTGCCTCAGCATACGGACGCGGACTAGGTATCTGGGTCTTATTAATCTAAGCCTACGTTTAACTACAGACAGAAGTTGGATGCCATCGCCTTACGCCACTTATACCTTGTCCTAATCTGAAATTACAACAAATAATCATATCTTGTTGATCAGTTTGCTAAAAAGTAAATAGTCCTTTAGAAATCAATGCTGCCAGTTATCCATTGTGCGTATTTTAGTCTGTGCCTTGTCGGGAAATTAGGGGAGGTCAGCTCAGCGCGGCCACCTTATCTTTGACTTTAAAAAAATGCTGTTAAAAAACAGAATTTTGAAAAGTATTTTATACCAATAGATAGGGAATTTATTAAACTTTTATAACGTGTAATCGCATTCTGTGAAAACTTTAATAGTTTCTTTTAATTTGTAAATTACGAAAACTTGTCAAAAAACCGCTTTGCCCAAGTGAGCGCCTAAAGCGGCCATGGGAGTAAGGGCAAAGTGGTCATTCCAAAAAAATACAAGAAATTCATTTAAGGTTGAAAAACATAGTGCTTAAAAAAAACAAGAAGACCAAAAATTAATTAAATAAAACTCTACTAATGATAAAAAAAATGTTCTAAAGTTTCAAATGGGACATTTATTATTACAGTCTTAGAATCTTCGAATACTTCCTAAATTTATTTTTAATTATTATATTAATAATTATTTTAGTTATGTTATAGGTACGCAACAATTTTCTCATACTTATCTACCAACAGTTCTTCTACTTAAATTAAAATATTCAACAGCTAGGCAAAGCACTTGGCCACTATGCCCGGACCGCTTTGCCTTTTACCACCGTTTTGTTTTAAAAATTTACTGTGCTCATAACATTTGTCTCATGTCGGAATCAATGTTACACAAATAAAGCCAAATAGATAAGCAATAATAGAAGTAAAATAAAAACATTGAGTTTTATAGAGTTTTGATCAAAACAGATTGAGTTTACCCTGGATTTTCTTAACAAAATGATCAAAAATCTTTAGCATGTTGCCGCGGACACATGCTGGTTCCGACCACTACCAAATGACTGCTCGGGGCGGGGCGGTAGGTTTGCTGCATATCAGAACATAAAACATTGTACTATCGTTATAAGTTGCCGAGAAATGAGGCATGGCCGCTTTGCCTCCTATGGCCGCATTGAGCTGACCTCCCCTACCTGATGATGCAGTGATGCAGGAATTCGCGGTAATCAAGTGCGACATGATTATTTATTCGAGAATGATCTAATAATGATATCTTGAGAGTTAGGTAACTAACTGAAACTGATTGAGAAGCACAGGTTTCACAATTTGTCTTTTTTAACCACAAACGAAGACCACGCGGGAACAATAAGGAATGTCAGTATTTTTTTAGTTTGTGAGAAAAATATTTTTTTCGCTTGGACATTCCTTGTCGTTAGCCAGTATTTTCAAACTTAATTCATTTCTGAAAAAAAATTACATTCCTTATTCTTCCCGCGTGGTCTTCTAGAAAAGCCAAAATCAACGCCAATAAATGGTTGACAAAATGACCATAATCTTAGAAAGGCGTTGTTGGTAAGAGCTTGATGATGATAACTGACTGTACGAATAACGAAAAAGACAGAAAAAATATTATCACTTATTCATTTTCTTTGATGGAACAAGATAACTTTAATACTACCAGATCCGTCAAAGCGATGTAGCGCCAATTTATAGTGAAATCTGTTTACGATTTCGTGTTATCGATGATTCCACTGTGAATTTTATTATCAAGGTGGAAACAAACAATTTTATCGATGCGATTATTCATGCGATAAGAAATATTATTATATTTAATAACTACATTGTCTGGTCAAGCCGCCAGTAACTGATTACCTCTTATACCTGAAGCTTAATTATTATCACCAAATAGTAATTAATAATTTTGATAAAAATGTGTATTCCAATGAGGAGTTGTTTGTGTTGTATCAATTTGGATACGGCGACTAAAATCATTGCTGTTGTTTACGTGGTAAGAGATTATAATTAATTTTAATCAAGTGGTTTAATTGCTTTGTCTTAGAACGTGCGCTTAAGCTAGGGTTTCCTAGAATGACGGTGCCCGGTGCCGTCATATTACCCCCGTAATTTAGAGGCGTAGAACGTTGTCTATGTAAACAGTACGGTGCGGTTTCTGACGTTACGGTGTCGCCATATTGTTTACATAGACAACATTCAACGCCGCTATATTACGGCCGTAATATGACGGCACCGTCACCCTAGGAAATCCTTTAGTGAAAGAATAGAAATAACTTGTTAGGTACTTATAATAATATTGAAATTAGATACCTACGTGAAAACAAATTCTATATATAGGTATCTTCAGAATCTTTACGTTTCCTGTGACACCGAAACATTACCTAGGCAATTAAAAAAAACTTTAACACAAAAAATCCACATTTTTGTAACAAAACACAAGGTTTACAAATTATGATATTTTAAAGTAAAATTAATTAAGTTAATTTCTATAAGATCTTAAGTTAATTTTTATTTAAATAGGCTGTCGGTTTTCCTGAGATAAAAAATAAATAACTAAGTACCTATATCAAAAAAATAAGTATAGGCACCTAGGTATATAAAAAATGTTCATAATTACCTATTATAATATATTTCAAAAAATACCCAGTTTTGACTAGCGATGTCTCTGCAACCAATGAACCTAGACTACTCGGGTCAGGCTCAAATTGTAGAAAATTTAATAAACTTTTAAGAAATATGAACAAAAATCCTGAAAAACGTTTCCAAACGAAACGAAAAACCCTTCTATTTCGCGAAAAAATGCTTATTTTTGACTAGCTGTGCCTCCGCAAACAATGGGTTAGGCCACAGAATATTAGGCTCAAGTTGTAGATAATATAGTTATTATTACAAAAGAATATGACAAATCATCCTGAAAAACGATTCTTTAAGGTATTTTTTTAAATAAAAAAAAATGAAACAAGTGCAAATGCCTAAAATAAAAAAAATAACTTTGAAAATGGTTAGAAATGAATTTCACATTATTAATTTATCCTAAAATAATACCACATTTTGACCTATTAGCTAAACCTAGACAATTATAATTTTTGAATGAAGTCGGGAAAAGAGCACTAAGTATTTAACCCGCCGCCGTATGGAATGGTTTGTAAGGACAGTTTGGCCCAGCTTAATATTAGTTAGGAACAGCCTACAGATCAGTTTCCACCATGTGGCCAAACTTTATCACGACTTGTGACTCCCAACTTTTTTTTGTATAGACGTTCATACCTACTAGGTACCTATCATCTTTTGTTTGCGAATCTACTGTTGGAGATGAGCAATTAATAAAGAAGTCATTGGTTATTTAATTTAGGTACCAACCTATTTATAGGTAATGAGTAATTGTGTAAGTGGCTTTATGGAAAACCATTGAGTTTATTAATTTCAAATATTTCTATGCATTTTTCATATAGGTAGATACCTATATCCCATGGATTTAACCATTGCAACTCTGGGTAATTAAACATTTATAACTTATTAATTGGCACAGAATACCTATTGTTCTGTTTTTTCTTAGTGATTTATAATTTTAGATTTTACTAGATTATAAAATTTCGATTTCTACAAAACTCTTGTGTACCTACCTACACATTGCGTCATTCATGACCTAGATTTGTGTTTCCACAATGTTCTTTGAATGAATCAGAATATTGTCATTGCATTCAAATTTCAGCGAAAGTATTATCTTGATTAATTATAGGGAAATAATGTCGGTCTTAAGTACCTACCAAACTAATATGTCTGCCAAAAGTAAATAGCACTTCCCTACATTTTTCAGGAGGACAACTTTATTAGATCTTTATTGAGTAGGCACTTATTAGATCTTATCTTACTTATTAGATTAGTTTTTATTAGATCTGAGAAAGACGTGTGCGTGATTTCAAGATGTAGTGTAGGTAGGTATTTATAGTCTTTACAATAAACAAAATACAGTAGTAAAATAATCATAAATTATTACATTTGAGATAATCTTTATCATGTTTCTTGTAAGCGTAAGAAGATGAATATTATCAAACTTGCTTCTTGAAACACTTTCCGGAAACCGCGTAGGACCTCCGACTTTCCGGAAACCTCGCCTGCGGCTCGGGCTGCAACCCACAGCCTTGTGTGCTAAGCTAACTTGTCTCATAATGTACTATTATCCCTCATCTACCCTTATTTTTTAGTAGTGTACTTAAGTAGCAGTTGTGGAATGTCAGCTTACAGGGATTATGTTGCTCTTCAGATGGTGTCAACGTTGCTGTCAGCGCTTTACCTGGTACCCCTGGTGGCGCTCGGGGACCAGCTGCCCCTCGAGAGGATGTACTTTTACAGCTCGTTGACAATCTTCTCCGTCACTCTATTCTTCACCAGCTGCCTCCTCATCTATGCTGAGTATCGGGTCGGTCGATGTTATTAGTACTTTGGGCAACAGCGTCGCTTAACCCAGTTAGCAACAAAATTCATGTACGCGCGTATGGCCCCTGCACGAACTAAACGTATGAAGTGACAGCGCGACGTGCAAGCGATTTTAACCTTAGTAGTGGTTAAGCGACACAGTTGCCCAAAGTATATACCAGTGGCAAGGGGTGAAATTATGGCGAAGGTAAGCCGTTCAACAAAAGTGTTATGATCTGCATAGTGGATCGGTAGAGTGGGATTTCTAAAAGGTAGGTAAGCCAATGGAAATCGGCTTGTATGGACCCTTCGCCACTGGTAGGTACACACTCTTTTTTGAGCAAAAATTTTTGAATCACCGCGATGAATCCCCACTGCGGTCTTACTGCTTGCACACAACCTTCTTTATGCATTGATAAGGAGAAAGAGGATACCCATTACGCTTGCGTAGCAGATTGGTGTGTTACTGATGTTAATGATGGCAAATGCAGCCGGGACCTGCCTACTGAAGCATGGAGAATATATCAATGGCAAAATATGCTTGGAAATGAAAATCGATTCTAATGTTAAAATATAAAAAAAACTATTTTTTTTTCTTTAGTTGATTAAGTTAAGATATACTGTCCGTAGGAGAACTAAAGTAACCGACATCGCTCGAAGGATTGCTCAGCTGAAGTGGCTGGACACATAGCGAGAAGAACCGATGGCCGTTGGGGCGGAAAGGTTCTGGAATGGCGACCGTGCACCGGACGACGCTCCGTAGGTAGCCCCCGACAAGGTGGACCGACGGTTTGGTGAAGGTCGCGGGAAGCCGCTGGATGCGGGCAGCGCAGGAGCGATCGTCGTGGAGATCCTTGGGGAAGGCCGAAGGCTATATACCCAGCTCTGGGTCTCGTGCGGCTGATATGACGAATGACGACACTGTCAAAATGTCGAATTCCAATCCCACCTGCAAACACAAACCACTAGGCGAAGATGCGATCATTAATCGAGCTCATGTTCCACAGGAAAAGGCGAAGCTGATGTGGCCCTGGGTGTCGACGGCGTGGTGCACGAGCGTGCCCCTGGGGGTGCTGTGTGTGCTGGGCATGGTGACCGTGGCCTTCCGCGCCGAAGACGCGCAGGAGGCCACGACCGAGAGCGCGGTCATCTCCGTCTACTTCACGCATGCGTGTAAGTCCAATAACATATTATGAGCCTGCTTCACAAAAAAGTTTCAGTTGATTGATAAGTTCGTAGATAGTAGTTTATGATACAAGGTTGGTAAGGAGGTTTTTAAAACTCTAACAACCGTGTGCCATACTACGTTTTTCAATACATTTGCGAGAAAACATTATAGGTACTACTGAAATTGTAATCTATACGTTCCTATAATAAAACTGTAAATTCTAAATATTTGTGCGCGAATTACGCAAAAACCGCTAGACGAGTTTTGATGGATATTTCACAATTTAGTAGATTGAGGTCCAACTTAAATCTAAGCTATGTTTCATCAAATTCAGGTGGGTGGAACCATGGAAACAGCTTGAACTCTCCGTAGTACTAGCTTTCATACACTAAACGAGTCATTTTAAACTGGTAGTAATATGTTTCTACTGTCTACGCGGATGAAGTCGCGGGCGGAAGCTAGTAGAAATTAAAAGAAACGTTCGTAAACAAAAACGCACGGCACCGGCGTGCGGTGAAATCAACTATCCGCACGCTGTACTAATCTGTAAACAAAAACGCGCGGCGTGCGGTAAAATCAACTTATCGCACGCTCAACTGTCATCGTAAACTTCCATTTTTGAGCAACTGTATTGAAAAATTATTTTAAATTGTTGTAATCCGGAACGTTTTCAAACAGGCCTTTATAATAAGTTGTCCAAACGGGCAGACAGCTGATGAAAACTATTGTGAGTTGATGAAAACTGTTTAGGGGGCGTCCATTAATTACGTGAGGCATTTAGGGGGGGGGGAGGGGGTCGAGCCTAATCTCACCCAATCTCACGTGGGGGAGAGGGGGGGTTTCGGCAAATATCACGTAATTTCTTTCTGCAGGAACAGTATCGCGAAAAAACTGGATTAAATAAAGTTAAACATTTTTCATACCAAAATATGGCTAAATCCTAAACAATATTGTTTATTTAAATAAATGCAAAGCAAGGAAGCACAGATTAACGTAATCACACTAAAAATACACATTTCGAAAATCTCACGTGAGATTTATAGAGGGGGGGGAGAGGGTCGAGCCAAATCTCACGACATCTCACCAAGGGGGGAGGGGGGGTCGAAAAATCGCCAAAATCACCTCACGTAATTTATGGACGCCCCCTTACGCTGCCATTAATTATCGTTTTCTCTCTTTCACACGCATTGACTGTGAGTAGTATATCCGATAATTTACGCCTTCCGGTGCCTAAGGTCCATAGTATCATTATGTCTACAGTATCGGTAGCGTAAACAGTTTGCTTCAACTCATGGTAGGGCTACTGAATGTGGTCTGCTGATCTGCATACTGTACCGTAACCATATTCTCGACAAAGTAAATGCCAGAAAGAAAAAAAAATCTACGCCTTTGTTGTGTGGTAAATGCTAGCTTCCTGCACTCACCTGTAATGTACTATTTACCAATTACAGTGCTGCTATTCTACTGCGCATGCGTCGTGCACAGCCGGCGCATCCAGCTGGTGGAGGAATACTACGCAAGAGCTAACAAGAGGCTCATGTACCCCATCATGTACCACGTGAACAGTGTCTGAATCAGGGGAACATACTACGTCGGAAAACTGCATTTTCCGAAAATACGAAAAAAAGATTTTTTGGATGGAGAAATTTTTGTAACACGCGCTTCCGAAGCGTTCCAGTTCCAGTCCAGTGTTCCGTGGTGTTACTCGAAGTGAACTACGAAGATTATTTTATTTGATATTTTTAATGATACTTTAAGCTAAAACGAATGATACTTACTTTAAGCTAAGCTAAAAAACATATTTAGGTACTTAATGACAAAAAAATAAGTATATATGAGCCTAATGTCGTCGTAGTTTATTGCTTTCCAACTCTGAAAACCATGATTTATTGGTAAGTTTTTGAAATGCCTAAAAACTAGGGCTGTACGTTTGATTTTTAGGTTTCCGTACCCAAAGGGTAAAAACGGGACCCTATTACTAAACCTCCGCTGTCCGTCTGTCTGTCTGTCTGTCGCCAGGCTGTATCTCATGAACCGTGATAGCTAGACAGTTGAAATTTTCACAGATGATGTATTTCTGTTGCTGCTATAACAACAAATACTAAAAACAGAATAAAATAAATATTTAAGGGGGGCTCCCATACAACAAACGTGATTTTTTGCTGTTTTTGGTACGGAACCCTTCGTGCGCGAGTCCGACTCGCACTTGGCCGGTTTTTTTAAATATTTTTCATTGTGGATATGAAAATATTGTCACTTTTTGTTAAGTATAAAACTTTATCGCCGCCGTTTGTATGGAGACCGTTTGCTTGACAGTCCTCTTAAGTTTCCAAAAATTGTGCACAAACAAAGCAACAAACAAATTTCCAACCCAATAAAAAATATAAATTCAGGAATTTAGGGACATTAAGGGTTGGTCATGGGATGGATGACCAAAAAATTATTATCTCGAACTCTTCCCTGCTTCAGAAGGCACGTTAAGCCGTTGATCCCGCGAGTGCATTTGCAGTCGTTAACACCCACCAATCCGCATTGGGCCCGCGCGCCCGTTCTCCTTATCCACCCATAAAGAAGGCTTGTGCTCCCAGCACTGGGGACATTAAAAATGGCTGATTGGTCACTCATTAGCAAATTACTTTAGTTTGTGCTTTGAGCACAGAATAGAAATGACACTCCCCGCCCCGCCCCAGAATCAATTGCCTCACCCCACCCACCCCGCGAGTTCGTATGCCGAATCGTATGCTCATTTAATCGTGTTTGTCAAATGTCAACTTATTTTGATATTCAAAGCAATGCGTCGTAACTTTATAGTCGTGTTTATCAACTCACAACTGATTTTGATACTTATTCAAAGCAATGCGTCGTAGCTTTATTTACTTACAAAAAAAACGAATTATGAATTGAACGCCGCTCATACAATACGTACAAACTGCATGGTAGCCCTAGACTTATACACACAGTTGCGCGTGTACAAAAGCGTCATTGACGTCATCTGTTTATAATAGCGCGGTTGTATGGAGTGTCCAGGGTGTGGTATTAAGGTCAAGCCACACAGCGGGCGTGACGGGGCGCGGCGTGACGGGGCGCGGCGCGACGGGTCGCGACGGGGCGTGACGGGAGTTCACACTGCGGGCGTGATCACGCCTATGTTCCGCCCCGCCGCGCTTCCGATCTGTATTCACGCTCGGCGCGACGGGACGCGACACCTCGCGCAACGCCGCCGGCCTGTGTGACGTCGTCCATAGTATCTAGTACATTACAACTTCTCAGCGTCGCGTCGCCGCGCCGTCCCGTCCCGTTACGCCACGCCCGCTGTGTGGCTTGGCCTTAGTTAGGAAGTATAGGATTTACAAGTGTAGGATGTACAGCAACATTAGTCTACTTTCTCATAATGTTTAGGGTGACTGTAAACAAACGTGGTGAGTCGTGCGTGGGCAGGCGTAACGACGCGACGCGGCGCGCGCGCAACACGTGGAAACAATTACAACGACACTTCGCGCGCGTCGCCAACAATGACGCCACTCACTTGTACACTCGCACTAAAAGTTGCGGAAAAAAAAATAATTGTATTGTATTATTTGGCATATTAAAGGCGATATAGGTTTTTAAGTCTGGGTGCATGCTTTTCATATGGATGTCGCAATGCAACCTGCAACCCGATTTATTTTAGAGTTTTCCAATAGTGGTACCGCTTACCCGGTGGATACGCAAGGTTACATAAAGGGGTACGCGGAGGGACTGGAGTACATAGGCACGTAGAAAAAAATGGGAACACCACTGACCTATTTCATCAAAGAACCATTCCCTAACCCTAAAATCTATATAAATATCATGGAAATCTAGTAGATACACAGCAAGACCGCATTTCAACAGAAATCGTTTGAATTTATCATTCTAAGAAAAGATAGTGACAGGTTTAGGTACATCTAGATTTATCATAGGATATGCTTATTACCACCGAAACGCATGGATACCAAGAAACGAGAAAAACCTTGAGGTCAAAATTTGTCACATTCCAGCAGTACTAACTACTTGCATTGAAAATAAAAAAGAGACAATACAGAAAACTCTACTTTACTTAGGTATACCTATACAACGTGTTACAAAATAACTCCTAATACCGAATATGGTACATAATAGAGACCATAAACTGAACAACTTTCACTGGACCAACTCTGAAATCGCAAAAAAACAGCCGTTTCATACAAAATTAATAACGAAAATATTAAAATGTATGAAACAGCAGATTTTTTCGCGATTTCAGAGTTGGTCCCACAGTAAAAGTTGTTCAGTTTGATGGTCCCTATCTAAGTATCTACCTCGGCATTAGGGGCTATTTTCTAACACGTTGTATTATCTTCAGGATGATAGAGAGAGAATAGGGATCAACTACGACTGTCTACGACGCTACGACGTAGCACCGATCCCGGACTTTATTCTTATGCCCGGACCCTGAATTTTGTATAGACCTTAAAATATATTTAAGGTCTATACAAAATTCAGATTAAATTATATTTATTTAAACAACAAAGTCATTAAGATAATAATATGTATGTGAGGGATTGTACCTAGCGGAAAATCGGTTGTTTTCACCGCGGCCCGTCGCGTACAGTAAGATGTTATAAATGGCCGAGGACCGGCAGCGGCGCAGTCGCGCGACCATGCCTGCCCCGGGAGAAACATGGTGAGTACAAGAAGTACTAATTATGATCTAGAATTAGGTACCCTATTATCTTAAAATAGTTAATATATTAGAAAAATACTAGAAATCGACTCACCCGTAGCACCTCAGACGGGACTCGAAACCGCACCCTTGGGATTTCGGCCCAATGTACGACCAATTATGCTACGAGGCGCTAGTGGGAGCAGCGAAATGTTTTAAGTAGTCTACAGTGAAAACGTAAAAGTAGCTATTTTTACGTTTTCGCTGTAATCCAGCGTTATTTCATCAATGTGAAGAATTACCTTCGACATTCGAATGTAACATCTTTACAGATGCCAGATAGCTATAATAATAATACAGAATTTTTAGATTTTAGGCTTTCATTGTGCTATTTTCATATTAAGGTAATTTATTAGAAAATCCTTTAAAAACTTGGCTATTTTTGAACACAATTAAAAATAAAATAGAGTAAATATAGCTACAAAAAGCTCGAAAAGTTTAAAATATTGTCAATTAATTCTAAGGAGATACAATACAATGTACAAAGTCAAATTATGTTTATTTCGGCGATTAACCGCTGGTGTATAAATTGTGAAATACAATTTTGACATTGCTGACCAATTTACCATATAGAAAAAACACCTCGCGAGCTCGTCAGAAAACTTGAGTTTTCTACTTGAGATCGTGCGCCAAAACCGAATGACAATATCTCGAACACTCTTGGCCGATGCTTTGTTACATATCATTTGAAATGTTTGTTGATGGTTCAAAATCTCGAAAGCTTAGCGTGACTTAAAAAAAAATCTAAAAACATCTGCCGAGCGTTTGGAAAAAATTACGTAATGAACATATCAGAAGTAGATAGCAAATGTGTCTAAAACGGCCACTTTTCGCAGCAGTTTTGCTATCTAATTCTAGCAGTGACTACGAGGGAATGTAACTATACTATCCCCGTCAATAGGTAATGCGCTGGAACCTTGTCAAATTAACATACACATCAACGTCATCCGCAACAAAAAATTACAAAAAACAGTAAAATTCTAATAGGTAATATAATATATTAATTATTGAATTCTTATTTTCAATAAGAAAGGGTCTAGGTATATAAAAAAAATACGATTGTTTATCGTTTTTTAGGTTAAAATCATGGCCGCCAGGCGCATTACCAATTGACGCGGATAGTATATACCGTCTAAAAATACTAGACTGGGGCCCTAAAAATCCCACTTAAAACATTATTAAAATTGTGTTCTACAATTATAATATTAAATAAAATTCACCGCGGCGACTCTTTCGCTCAGGGTGCCACCTTTTTATGTTCCTTTGTCGTTATTAATTTCAATGAGAACTACAATCTAAAACAATCAGCACTTTCTCAAACAAATTATTTGCCTCCTATTTTAAAACATTAATTTGACATCTTAAAACAAGATTTCACTAAAATTAAGTGTCACCTTAGTCACACGGTCTGTGTCACGAATCACGAAGATTGATCGAACAGTAGAAAAATTAATAACTTTTAAACAATCTCATAAAGAAAAATCTTAGACAAACAAACGATGTATTATGTGATCTTTCAACCTGTCTACGTAATAAGAGGCTGACAAAAACCTAATAGATGGAAAGCTCAATAAATCCCAGCAGTAGGTCAGAGGAGACAATGCGCCGGTGGAATGAGACCGGTAGACCACGTCACGTAAGGGGCTTCAAAGCCGCGCCGCTGGTGACGTAATGACGACGTGGCCAAGCAAACATGTAAAACAGAGAGTTATGCTCAGTACCTCAAGTAGTGTAGGAAAGGAAGGTAGTGGACCCCCACAGTAAATCCTCAGTAGACAAAACATTACAATAAGATAAAGAATCATAAATGAAACATATTTTTTAAATAATCCAAATCGTTTTTGTTTTTGGATATTTGTACATAGGTTTTAGTTCATACTATATTACATCCCTGCAAAATTTCATCGACTGAGGATTTAATGTGAGAGTCTCCATTCAAAAGAACGCTTCATTTCCTACACTAAAGAATGCACAAACATATATCGCAAAAAAAAAAAACGCGCGAAAAAGTACTCGATAGAATGGGGAATGTAGGAAAAAATCAAATTGGAAGAATATTTTTTATAGGTAGGAATAAGCTCCCTTATTTATAAATAGAAAAAGGTTTCTGAATTTTCGGTTGCTTGAAAAATATATTATAAAAAAATAAAAATTACTACGTCTTCACAAATATACGGAAGTAACAGCAGAATTGAGAATTATACCTTGTGGTGGTTGTGAACAGTGATGGCGGTGGCTAATGTATAATCTACATTCTGCTGTTTCTTTCATACATTTGTGAAGACGAAGTGACTTTATTTTAAATTTATATTTTCACGCAACCAAAAATTCTGAAACTTTTTTCTATTACTAAGGGAGCTTATTCCTACCCTATTAAAAATATTGAGCCAATTTGATTTTTTCAGACATACCCCTTGTCTTTGTGAAATTTCATTTCGCGTTTCCTACTTGTGGAGAAAATATTTATTCCATCGGATTCATTTTTTTCGAAGATTGTAAAAAATATTTAGTGTAATTCGAAATAAGAAGAAACTTACCTAAAGACCAAACTTCTCACAAGCTCGTCATGCTACAGGGATATCTTAAACATGACCTTCTTCACTACATTGTACTGTGGCGCGGTTCCCACGGAGAGCTGTCGCCGACTTTCTCGGGCATCGAACTAGCACCTGCGTAGTGGTGATGTAACCGAGTGCCATCGCGGCATCTGCGGCCAATGATTGATGACCCCCCAACGAATTGAACCTAAAGGATGTACGGAGCTTCGCTGCCTTATCCGTAAATATCGGATATCCCAGACAAAATGTATCCGAAACCAATATTATAAAAATATTTCTTATAAATCCAGATACCTAGGAGAAGAATGAAACTCGTTGTGACAGGTAAGTCACATCGCTTGCATTGTTCAGATAGTTTTTAACAATATTTATTTTCTTATTGCAATTGCAATAAAATCTAAAATCCGTAACTGAAACTATCTTATAAATCATAAACCGCTATACCGTACAATTTTTTAGTTAAGGAAAGCTATAACATAAGCCCTCCTACTCAAATGGCCAGTTTTCTATTCGTGCGCTAACTTAAAGCTTAGACGATCAAGTCACATAATATCAATAAGCATTGGACGATCAAGTCACATGTTGCAAGTTTATGTAAATCACAGACTTTGTTGTACACTGGCCTGCAAAACTAAGTACTACAGAGGTCTATTTTCATACAAACGAGGTAATTTTGAAGCTTTGGTTCTCCGCCTAGGATTAAGCGGGATGTGATCTGATGATGGCCATCCAGGGAGTGAATGGAGAAGATTCAGATCTCCATACACACCCAATTGATCTGATCAGCATTCTAAGAGCTGTAAGGATTAGAGTTATCAGTTACAGCATTTCCATACATTTTAATGCTATTTTTGTGGTTTTTTTAAACATATCCAAACAGCTCTTAGAATGCTGATCAGATCAATTGGGTGTGTCTGGGGATCTGAATCTTCTCCATTCACTCATTGGATGGCTATCATCAGATCACACCACGTTTAATCCTGGGCGGAGAACCAATGCTTCAAAGTTACCTCGTTTGTATGAAAATAGACCTCTGTAGTACTTAGTTTTGCAGGCCAGTGTATTATATGGAATTGACAAGCCTACGACACGTAATTTTAGAGTTAACGGCTTATTTTTAATTTTTAAGTTAGCGAACGAATAGAAAATTGGCCAAGTGGGTCCCAATCAAAAATTATTTCAATTCAACCGTAACCACAACATGAGTTTATTCACATACTCCAATCCAAATCCAAAATGTAATATCCATACAACTCTGAACAACGTGATGTATGAAGACGCGCGTGAGGTGGCTAATGACTTGACGTGTGCGCAATGAAGATTAATGGACTCTCATTCAAACGAATTGCCAATGATGGAGGTAAGGTCGAAGCTATGGTGTCACCACCTATACGAAGTGGTAGCTGATAAATTAAATCAAAAGTAGCTACACAAATTAATTTTCGTAAAAAAAATTAAGGTCGTGAGAAGTCAAACCAGGGGTGCGGGAAGTTAATCGTGGAATACCAGCCTAGGTGAACCAGTGGTACAGAAAGTTAACACCTAGGTGAACTACTTTGGTGTTCCAGGGGTCAGAATGGAAGAATTTCACATGTCACATGAATACGCTCTTATGAAACAAGTAAAATATTAATGTTACAAAAAGACAGAATAAGTAGCTAAGATTTGTTCAAACCACTTTTTCTCATCAAAATCAATATACATTGGATAAAGCTTTTTTTTTTAAACAAGAAATTACATTATTCCAGCTGATCGTCGTCATATGAATACTTATTAAACTTGGGAGTTTTTATTCTGTAGGTACCAAGAATACCTATTCTTGGTACTTACTTAAGTAAATTAGTTATTAGCACACAAGCAATCGATATAAACCCCTAAAGAAAGAGCTAGTTAATCGAAATGGCTGAAATATTATATTTTTTCGAAAATTTCGAAAAACTTAATTGACAAAAAAATCCATAATTATAATTATCGAAGCTGCTTACAAACACGAGAATCGGTTTAGAAATGCGTCCTTTAGAAGAGAATAGCCGGACAGCCGGACAAACATTCGAAAGCATTTTTCTCCATGCTGAAACGGTCTCGCTCAAATACCGCTTCAGTGTCTTAAAAAATACTTAGATACTATCAACCAAACCATCACAAAACATGAAATGGCACTTAGTACAAGTAGATTGAATCATCACTTTTTTGATACTCCGCTCGATAACTTATTCTTGTAGCGTGGGCACCTCACCTGCGCCTGCGCCGTCCGGTTGCGCAACCTGCCGAGAGCTCACTTTCACCAAAAACGGTATAGCACTCACTGGACCTAGTATTGACGCACCACCTTTTCAGTGCCACAAGTCTCAAGGTCTTTATGAGACATAGAACTCATCAGTTTTTGTTCAAATAGGACACGCCCTGAAGCAATACCTTACAGAAGACCACAAACAATTAAAATAACTGAGTTTCCGCTAGTGAGCAAGCATTAAGGCCTGGGCACACCGGATGCGTAGACACGCGCGTGGTCACGCGTGCGTGTACACGCGCGTAGTTACGCACGTAACCCCCTGACACACCGGGTTATGCATACGTCTACGCTTACGCATACGCAACGCAGCCTGTCCCTTGCGTACCCAGCGGGCACACCGGATGCGTAGACACGCGCGTGTACACGCGCGTAGTTACGCACGTAACCCCCTGCCTGACACATACCCAGCCGCTGCGGCAGCCATACTTTTTATGTTTGCAATTCTTGTGCACGATGTCTGATGATGATTGGATGGACGGACATTCCCCATTCCATAATACATTATTTATTTTGTAGAGCTCAGAAGTTTAATAATATATATGTCACCGGCAATGCATGAAACGCAGGCATTGTATACAATGCCTGGCCCTTTTAGGCAATGTATGAAATAGAATGAATATTATTGTCTATTTCACACATTACCTAGGCATTCTATACAATGCCTAGGCATTGTATACAATGCCTGCTGGTCCACCGGCAATGTGTAAAATAAAAAGATTTTGTTCGAGGGGGGCTCGAAGGGGGCTCGTGGGGGGCTTGAGGGTAGCTCGCGGGGTCGCGGTGAGGGACTTTGTTTTATAATATGTATGTAGTGATATCTAGCAATTTTGATGACTATAGTTTAAATTCAAAGAAGTGACGAAGTTCTCTATTTGTAAGAAAAAAAGCAAATTTCATAGGTGGGGGACCCGAACAAAACAACTGAATGCGTAGTCACGCACGTGGTTACGCGCAGGAAAGATACGTGCGTGTTCGTATTTGTTCGGTGTGACGTCCAATAGGGAATGCCATTGAGTACAACGTCATCAATGCGTTCCGCCCTGCGTAAGTACGCAGCCTGGTTGTCTCATGATAGCTGCAATGCGTAAGGTTACGCATCGGTCTACGTGCACGCGTACGTTACGCAAGCGGTGTGCCATGTCTCATAAAGTTTCAGGCATTACAACGTCATGATACGTCTACGTGCACGCTTACGCATACGCTTACGCATCCGGTGTGCTGGAGCCTTTAATGTAGGTAATTGGTATTTTGTGTACTATCCCCGTTAATTGGTACCTAATGCGCCTGGCGGCCATGGTTTTAAACTCAAAAACGAAAAACAATTGTGGAAATTGTATAAGGTACTGTGACCAAAGATGGCCCGGCTCTTATCATGGCCCACCTTTAAAAAATAACAGTTCTGACTGTCCAAACTAAATAAAAATCCGTGGATGTATGCGACTGCAGCCATAAACAATATTGCAACTTCATCCGACTGCCAGCAGGCTGCCATTTTTAGGATAGCAAACAGTTTGCTGTGTTGTGTCTAACTAGTAGGTACACGTTTTCTAATTGCAGAAGAGTAAGTCTTTATTAAAAATTTGTAAATTTAAGTGGAGTTTCTTTATTTTAACAAGTTAAACTACATAAATAATCTGATTGCCATTCAATTACCGGTAAGTTTTATTACTTTCTTAATTTTCTTGCTTTTTATAGCAATTTATATTGAACTGGGGTAAGGTTGCCTATGAAAGCCCACCACATTGACCCAAAAGATAGCCCACTTTTTAATTTCTGATTAAAAGTGTTATAAGTATTATATAAACTATTTATATAGTATAACATAAATATAAAATTGGTTGGTTAAGAATTTGGTATTGAATATAATGTTTTTTTTGTGTTACTAAATTATGATTTTCTAAGGCTTGTTTTTCTTTGCATTAAATGCAATTATCAAGTCTAGTATAAGTAATTATAATCAACATAATCGATTACATTACTTTTATTGGTAGATTCATGTATTAGTTTTTGATTTAATAAAGTTAATTTAAGTCGATTTTTCAATACCCCTAACTGGGCCCACGTACCAAAGGCGTCGAAAATTAATCACAGAATAAGGAACTTATTGATTATTTTTTTTTACCTATTATTCTGATAAATTTCTGTATGTGTGATATATTCAATTAAAGACAGGTCTTGTCGTTTTATAATAACTTTAATTTTTAATAGTAATACTTACTTACTTCCAAAACACCATAACTTTGTGTAATTTTGTATACTTTATGGATCTATAGGTCTATAAGAAACTCATATGTTTTGTAATCAATTTCAATGTATAAGACTGTTTGTATCCTAAATAAAATAAAAAAAAATAAAAAAAATAGATTTAAGATGGCCCATAGCCAAAATTTGGATGATATTTTAGACTTTTGTTACTAGTTTTATATGAAAACTATATTTCTTGATCAGTATTAAAAGAAAAAGAAAATTAGATATTGGTTAAGCATAGATTTACATTAATAAATTACGGGCCTCTTTAGGTCACCACCTTCCTAAGATGGCCCAACACTTACTTTTTGAAAATGGTGGTTTTTTTCTATCAACATCGAAATAAGATCGCATTTTTTTATAAATTGTGTTTTTCAATTAAACATCCTAGTTTTATATCGATGTTTTTTCTTTATAATATCCAAATTGACGATTTCACAAGGTTTTGAAATTAGGCGGGCCTTACAGGGTTCCAGTACCTTATACCTAGACCCTATCTTATCGAAAATAATAATTCAATAATTAATATATTAGATTACCAATTAGAATTTTCTTGTTTCATGACATTTTTAGTAGCGGATCACGTCAACGTGGATGTTAATGTGACAAGGTTCCAGCGCATTACCAATTGACGGGGTTAATAATGTGGTATTATGCGTCTAAAGGAACTAGCTTTCACCCGCGACTTCGCGTGGACATTCGGCAAATCTCTAGGGAACTTTTGACAGGGATAAATGTATAAAACTCTCAAAAACCAATGCATTTTCCACTAGCGGATCCAGGGGGGGGCTAAGGGGCTCATGCCCCCCCCCCCCCAAATCATTTGGGTCCACCCAACAAATCTGTTGATTACCTTGGTAAAGCTTGCCCTCACCTACGTTAAGCCCCTCCCAAACCAAAATCCTGGATCCGCCACTGGCATTTTCTGATTATCAAGTTATTTCTATTTATGAACTCTTAATAGTATTTGCTAATTATTATGCTCAATAAATAAGTAACAAATTCAAATACATAAATCATAATGTTTATTATGTAACTTAATGACTTATGTATAAGTAAGTATAATTAAATTAAAGATATTTTTATTAATCTCAAATGTACATTTGATTCAGTAATGATGTTCGCTATAGCCTGACGTAAAATGAAGTGTTACACAATCTAATGACATCTTGGAATGACATTAATCAAAACTGCGGTATTATCTCTGATATAAGAAAAATATTAAGCTATCATAGTTTAATTTGAATTAAAGATTTACTGCCGATTTTCGGTGGCAAGAAAGCTTCTTGCGGCGATGTAGTGGATTAAATATCGTTGTATTTTAAGGCCTCCTCATTCAAGTATAGGTACTTGTAATACGTAATATATCCCATGACCATAGTGCAAATTGAAGAATCTAATTTCATTGCTTCTATCCCATACAATAATTTTACTCACAAAGGATCAGAAACAAAAAAACCGGCCAAGTGCGAGTCGGACTCGCGCACGAAGGGTTCCGTACCAAAAAAACAGAATTTATTTTATTCTGTTTTAGCATATGTTGTTACAGCAGCAATAGAAATACATGATCTGTGAAAATTTCAACTGTCTACCTGTAGTCGTTATCAGTATCGAGCAAAAAACGGCAAGAAAATCACGTTTGTTGTATGGGAGCCCCCCTTAAATATTTATTTTCTTCTGTTTTTAGTATTTGTTGTTATAGCGGCAACAGAAATACATCATCTGTGAAAATTTCAACTGTCTAGCTATCACGGTTCATAAGATAGAGCCTGGTGACAGACAGACAGACAGACGGACAGCGGAGGCTTAGTAATTGGGTCCCGTTTTTACCCTTTGGGTACGGAACCCTAAACAAACTAAACTAAACGTCTATAGAACGTCCTTTTTCCATTATGTAATTGAAATACTAACTTACTGTTAGGTTTTTTTTTTCATTTATTATTGTATAAAATATCATTACATTCATTGTTATTAACAGCGTAAAGAAATCCACAGAGGTTTATAACAACGCTGTTGAATGCTCGCGTTGGGGTTTAATTTAATATACTTAGTTTACTTATAAAGAAAAAAGATATAAATTATAGTTAAAAAGAAAACTGATACAATAAATAAATAATAATTCTTTAGCAAGGAGCAAACTAGGTGCATTCCAAGGTCTCGAACAAAAAATTCTTTATTTTAGCCTTTAAGTTGGATTGTGTTAAACTATCAACGAAATCCGCAGGTAGTTGATTAATCAACCGCGGTACTAAGTAAGCGGTAGTTCTTCTACCATACACATTATTCGCCCTAATAGTAACAAGTTTTTTTTGAGCGATTCCACGAGTGAATGTAGGGTGATTCATTTTTTTAAAGTTATTAGGTAGGTAGGTACTAACTTTTCCTAACGCAATTTTAAAGTTACCAACAGAATAATAATTATATTACTGATCATCTTCCAATTAGGTACGTTCAATTAGATTAGATCTCACTTACCCATTATAATTTCAGCTGTTCCCAGTAGTCTTTAGACTATACAGTCTGTCTATACTAAAAAAGTCTATACTAAAAAAACTCTGATCTATACAGATCAGAGTTTTTTTAGTATACAATTACAGGCTCTGGCAGTGCCATAGAAGGTCCATCGATACCAAATTGGAAGATGTACTTATCTCAATTGTAAGTCCGTGAATTCTAATAGATGTAAAACGCGATAACACAAGGCGAGACCCCAGAACCTTAGGTCAACTTTCCCGAAGATACTTTCAACAAACGTCATTCTCTGTTTCTATCGACAGCTTTATTATAATATTAGTTTTTATACACAGTAATTGTCAGCTACCTTTTGCGTTAATATCCATTGCCTCTCATTAAAAAACTAAGATCAAGAATACCCTAGAATATATTAATTTGTGGCTTCATGAACTAAAACAACACGCAAATATGCTCGAACTGAAAAACCAAAAAGGGATTCGAAATTATGAATTTTCGAATTGCCAACCGGAGTATTTGTACGTGGCGACAGTAAACTCTGGTATTTGTTTAAAATTGTAAGAAACAAATACCTAAGATAATATCTTGTTTAAAATATGCTCCCAGTTTGAAAGTAGGGCGTTATTTCGAGGTGCCGTTTTAGAGACTGACCTCTAGCTAGGGCATCTAGAGAATTATTGATCGAAGCACAGATTAAAAAACACTATATATAATCGAAGGCAAACAATGGGGAGGCGAAGGCAAAGTGAATTACAGATGGCGCTTCATTCTTTGGAACAATTGTCAGTTTGAGCTTATATTGTCTTGACTGTGTATTACGTGATTTTACTTTCTTAGATTGTATTTTTTTCGGTTTTGCGGACAAACAATGTATTATATGCTAACTTTAGCTCATATAAAAGAAGAATTACGGAAAAGAAAAGCCAAAACAACAGGCAAGAAAGTTTATAGCAACTTACAAAAAATTGCTAACAAGCATTACATTTCTTAAATTTCGTGTAAGATTTACAAGTAATCTTTTTATTTCAGATTAGAAGCATATGATTTAAATTTTAACAAAGCAACTGAGTGTGAATTTCCGTGTTTATAGTTGCCTGATGATGCCTTCTGTGCAATAGTAATTTCAGGTTTCTGTACTGGAATTTCTGTACCATCCAAAATTACACGAACCGTTTTATCATATTTATTTTATTATTCTAAGTTTCTTGAATGACTCTGGCATATAAAATTCTATTAATTCTCTGTTTGGCCCCAATATTGGGCTTATTCCATATTTGATATACCTATAAAATTCATCCAAGTTATAAATATGCTAGAAACTGCTGAGGTTGAAATATTAAAGAACAAAGCTGTTATAATTCAAATGTTGTTTAATTTTGGCGAAGCTTCATCAAATTCATGAAACATTCCTTTTGATTTATAATGTTTCTCAGGCTCAGCAAAGGAGAAAATCGAGGGAAAAGCATCTTTTTTTTGATATTTTTTTGCCCAATATTTTTTTTGTTACTGGGAAATCGATGAACTCCAATAATTTACAAGTTACATGCATAACAATGCGGAATTTTCTCAGTATAAAATTAAAAAGTGCAATACTCCAAGAGATTCCCATATGTTTTGACACTTTCTTTGAGGCGGCCCGGTACCAAGACCAGACGCCACCTATCGGGATAAAATTGCGCTTTTCCTCCCCATTATACAAAACTTTGGCGCTAAAAGAACGATTGCATTTGGACACACAACACAACATCATCATTCGAAACATATTTTTTATTATAATAACTTTGTAATCTTGCCTGTCTATAGTAAAAAACTGGCCAAGTGCAAGTCAGACTCGCGTAAGAAGGGTTCCGTACCAAAAAACGGCAAAAAAAAAAAACACGTTTGTTGTATGGGAGCCCCCATTTAATATTTATTTTATTATATTTTTTTATATTTTATTGTTATAGTGGCAACAGGAATACATCATCTATGAAATTTTCAACTGTCTAGCTATCACGGTTCATGAGATACAGCCTGGTGACAGACAGACAGACGGACAGTGGAGTCTTAGTAATAGGGTCCCGTTTTTACCCTTTGGGTACGGAACTCTAAAAATGAAGAGACCTGATAAATGTTGACAGTTTTCTATTCATTTACTTTGCCATAGACATATTTACGAAAAGTACTGACTAAACCGATCTTCGTTGTCCTGTGCCCAACAGTCGGCACGGCTGATATGATGATGACGAAAAAAACAATCAGCAATCAGTTTAATCATACCTTGTTTCATGTCCACAGAAAGTTCTCATACCACTTATCCTGTCAACGATCGCAACGTGCCACAGAGTGACAGAAAGCGTTGAAGATGTACCAGACCCCGCTCAAAACATCACCACATTATACCCTGTCTCTAACAAAACAATCGTAAACGACAAGGACAGCAAGCCGCAACCTACTAAAGAAAAAACAAAAATCAGCGACGCTACTTTATGGAAGCTTGACACCAGCTATGGAGAATCTGATGGGGATAAGAAAGAAGAGAAGAGCATTGAGGTTGTAATCTCTAGTGATGTTAATAAGACTGGTGATAAAGAGTTCAAGCCCAGTCCACACTTAGGGACGTTTGTGGAAGATGAAAGTTTTGAAATAACGCCGACGAGGGCAACCATAGGGGATTTCAGGCCTTTGAAAAAGCCTCCTATTGGATTTCTAAGGTGCTAGACGAAGTAGTTCGATTTTATCAGATTGGATAAGATGAGAAAGAAATAACTTATTAACATAGGGAAACTAAATAATTAATAATATCACAACTTGCTTAAATGGATTTTTTTTGCAGTTCGCCTAAGGACCAGTTCAAATCGAGCCTCTACAATAAAGACCCTTTCAGACACCAGAATGACTTTCCCTACAAGATCGAGAGCAGCATCTTCACTAAACCCAAAGGTAAATCCTCGATGAAATTGATTCTCTCTTTCTCTCTCTCAGTGAGGCTACAAATTAAGCTGAAATAGCGTGGTAATCTATACATATAAAACTCTAAATTTATTGATGGATTCATTGATTCATTCATTGTTGGGATAAGCGTAGAGCCCTAACGGCTCAAGGTAGAGACACCATTTTTTGAGGGTAGATACCTTTCATGATGTAGAAGAAACACTAAGAAAGGATTTTAGAAAATTCCCGTTATACAGGGTGCTACAGGTTGTTTAAGTTTGTATGAGAATTTGTATAGGGTTGAAGTAGAGACACCATTTTTGGAGGTTAGATACCTTTGATGGTGTAGGTGAGCACTAAGAACGGATTTTAGAAAATTCCCGTTATACAGGTTGCTACAGGTTGTTTAAGTTTGTATGAGAATTTGTATAGGGCTGAAGGTAGAGACACCATTTTTGGAGGGTAGATAGTTACCTTTCATGGTGTAGGTGAGCACTAATAAAGGGTTTTGGAAAATCCCTATAAGTATACAAGGTGCTACAGAGTGTTCCAGTTTGTACATATTTTTTATGGGAAAATTTAAATGTGTGAAATGAGGTTTACTGATAAATACTTAAGGTATATTGGTAATCCGTGACTTTCAAAATAAATGCACACACAACTATCTTAATCACGCGAACGAAGTTGCGGGCAAAAGCTAGTACCTAATATAATCTAAATAATTCAAATTAAATGGTGGATAAAATAAGTAATTTCGAACTAATAGGTAACCGTAAACAACTTCTTGGTTTAATAAATAGTAAATGATAATTCTTGGACATAGGTAGGTACAAGAAGTAGAGACAGTCTGTACGGATATATACATACCTAAGTCATAAGTCTGACGCCATAACAACAATTCAAATAATATTGTTGTTTACCGGCAGTTAGAGGAAAGATAGCCAGTTCCTCAGTGGAATGGGTTCGAGTGTAGTGCGCTTACACTTTCGGCCTTATCGACACTTGACCATCAGCCATTTTAATGTCCCCACTGCTGGGGCACAGGCCTTCCTTAAGGGTGGATAAGGAGGTTGACCCTTAACCCACCATGCGGGCCCAATGCGGATTGGTGGGTGTTAACGACTGCAAATGCAGCCGAAACAGCCGAGGCCAACGGCTTAACGTGCCTTCCGAAGCACGGAGGAGCTCGAGATAATAAATTTTCGGTCACCCATCCCATGACCGACCCTTGCGAAAGTTGCTTAACATCAGCAATCGCTGGGCCAGGCGCTATACCACTGCGCCACCGAGCTCCTCAAAGCTTATCGATACTTAACATACATTATTTAAATTTAAAAAGGTTACAATTTCGAACGTCCAAGTAGATACTATACTAACCAATTGAACCCAAACCATTGAACAGGGTCAATGTACCTACATTTCTTCATCAAAAGGTAGCTGGCGACCTGCAGACCTGGACTCCAGGCCCACGGTGGAGGCTCCTCTGAGGGTGCCAGCCGGGGGCCTGTACAGGTCTCCTGACGCCTTCAAGGACAAGCCGATCACAGCCGACGACGACTTCGGCCTCGACTTCAACGACCTCAAGGAAAACAACTACTTGGATGTTAAGAAAAGGTACGAATGAAAGTTGTATTTGGCTGTGTGAACTCGTCCCCTTATATTTCTAGAAACTCCTATTTCATCATCGACATAATAGAACAGAATATTAGCAGAAAACGTGGTACAGTTTAGTTCTTATCGTTATAAAGTTCATACATGTTACGGCTCTCTAGCAATATGCAAATATTTTTGCCGTCATGCATCTAATTAATATTGAAATAAAATCAAATAAAAGAAATAAAGTCAAATAAAATCAAACGAAATCAAATCAAATAAAAAATAAATAAAATCAAGTCAAATTAATAAATAATTAATTTGACTTGATTTCTCCTGAAAAATCCTGTTTACAATAAAATGTCTAAACGTCCATTAAAGTCCCCTTGTAAACTGACAGCTCAAGTGTGACTACTGACTACTTTAGGACAAAATAAAAATAGTGACGTGAAATAGTCGTTTATTTTCATTTCGTTCTTACTGAGAACATTTTAATGAATATGAATGAATGTATTTATAGCTCGTTGTAAACTTCCATAAGTTACGACAACAGCTGATTATTAAGTTGGTTTAAACCCATTTGAATATTTAAAATATCCTTATTAGCGCAAACTAGTTAATAAAGAATAAAGTGCTGCCAGCTGTGAAGTGCAAGAAATAACTTCCCGAATCGATTTTACTGATAAAGAAAACATGAAAAAGTATGCCACTCCCAGAATTCCGAAAGTGCAAAGAAATGTATGAATGAATGCAGCTATAAACAAAATACGGGGCGATGTGAAGCAGTGTTGGATGACTATCGATATAATCGATAATGTAATCGATAATGATAATGATATCGATGTAATCGAAAATCTACATAGTAAGAATGTGTCTCTCGAATTTGTGTTTATAATACAACTAGCGACCGCCTGCGAGTTCGTCTGCATGGACAATTATGTATCTATCCCTCGGAAACCGTACATTTTTCTGGCCAAAAGTTACCCTATGTCCTTTTCTGTACCCCTGACAATATGTATGCAAATTTTCTTGATAGTCGGTTGATTGAGTAGTTACGTAAAAGCGTAATAAACTTACTTTCGCATTTATAATATAAGTTAGGATTAGGACACACGATAAAACAAACTGCAGACAAATTGACTCTACCTCGAAAGATAAGAGCAAAGACAATCATGGTCAAAACACTTTCTTGCATTTGATAGGTTTATTAATCTGTAAGCACGAGATCGAATCGAATACAAAACGAAAACTATTTACAGTGATATTTATAATAATATTGTTGTTTGAACAACATTATAGACATACAAATTGTATAATATTCATTAAAATAAGTATGTAATGCAATTTTTAAGGGAACGGCGTTACATAAACCGAGAACCTAAAAATACGCAAGTGTAGTACTTATAAGTACTAGGTACTACCGCATTGCCAACCCTGTATGATAGGCTCGATAGACATGCCGCCGGGTCTAATGAGGTGGAATCCTACAAGGGTCCCTCAGGGCCAACCGGCGGCGTGAGGGCAAGTGCCGAAGGTTTCTAGTGGGTATTCCCTCCTCCCGAGATACCACCGAGGCGAGTCCCCTCCTGGCGAGTCCTACATATCCCCTCCCCGCTGACCTGCGGGGGGAAGCGCAGCAAAGGCTCGATAGCTACCCTATTTTATCGATACGCGTCCAGTGCGTCACGTCACTAATGGAAAGTTTCCGCTGAGTGACGAGGCAGATCCTTTCACTGCTGGCCGCCCGGCGCAGGCTCGGGTGATTTGAATTTATTACCGTCCACGTGATGAATGCTATCTATTAGTCTTCCGGCTATTAGGCCTATTATGATAAACTTAAGAAATCATTTAAATGGTATCCATATTTTAGTATGTGAAAATCTGTGAAAACAATATTTTAAGCCACTATGAGTGACATACGTAGTTTTATTTACAGTTTATAGGTAAAACTTTATGGTAGCTAGCAAAAAACATCTTGCCTTGGGCATCTCATCTTCAAATAGCCAATTTTCTCCTCTTTCGAGCTTTAAAATAAGCAATTAGACGATCAAGTCACATGTCGCAAGTGTATGTAAATCACAGACATTGTTGTGTTGTATGAAATAGACAAGCCTACTACGACAAGTGCCCTGTTTATCAAAACTTACAAGCTACAAGTAAAATTTACATGAAAATATTTAAAATTTTCATGTAAATTATGTCTTTTTCCAAATAATTTATGCAAGACACTTGTAAAATACAAAACTTGTATGTTTTGATAAACAGGGCACAGTTTTTTTTTTTAAGTTTATGACTTGTTAATGTTAACTTTTTTTAATTTAGCGAAGCGAACGAATAGAAAATTGGCAGGAGACGAGAAAATGTTTTGATTTCATCGATAGCATTTTCACGTAAAGTCCTTTTATTTCCTATCACAAATTGCTATAGGTTAAATTCATAATAGGATTCACGCAATTTTATTATCTGAAATCGTGTCATTTCCAAATAAATTCGCATACTTTTGATGGTTTTAGTACAAAATAAATAAAATCCTTTCCCTCCTCTCTAGACTTAGAAAACAAGTCATGCAGTTTATTACCAGATTATGTCACATTTAATTATGATAGTTGTGCTTCCGGTACTAATAACTATTCCGTGACAATATAACGCAACAATAATTCGTAGATCATGCTATCGTCATAAATAATACTAAGTATAGTCAGGTGGGGTAAGTGAAACATACTCTATTTTATTTTTATTTAACAAGGTGTAGTAAAGCTATAAAACTCGCAATTAGTAGCTGTATAGGCAATGTACTCCTTATTAAATCAGCCTTTAACGGTATGAATATATCTAAAGACTTGCATTAAGCAACAAAATCACGAAAAGAATATAAAAGCTAAGAAGTGTTTCACTTACCCCTGACAAGGGGGAAGTGAAACAGTGGCCAAAATAGCTTTAAATATTGTGTCCATTTAATTAAAAACAGGACAAAAGGATCACGTTTAACCGTTAATATCCAAAATGTATCAAATTCTCATAAAATAGGGTCCAGTTTTAAAGATTTATCAAAAAAACATCGTGTTTTGCGTTTGGACATCTAATGAATTTCTTTTTGGTTTACTAGCTAGTTTAATGATCGCAGCGATATCTGTGTTGTATTAAGGGAGGTAATTCGTCATTCCTGCTTTATCGACACATCGCTATGAGAATAAATTACGATAGTTTCTTAGATATGGTTGGGTGTTTCACTTACCCCACCTGACTATATACATATTTTTATTTTATAGAAATATAAGCAAGTTTACAGATTTTTGAAGTAGCAGATTGTTTTTATTTATTTTAATTAAGTTGGCTAAACGTTTTCGAATGTTCATCTGTCACTTGAACATTTAGTGACGTATTTCTATACTTTCATTATTTATTTAAACTCTTCGTCATTCGTTAAATCAATGCAATGTAATTTATGGCACTGCGCATCCGGTTAGAACGCTGAAGTGACTGTTATCTAAATGCACTAAAGATGAATAGGATATAGGATGTTACAAATAATATACATTCTCTGGGAAGAAATATTGTAACATTATTCACTTCTCAAGCTTACGCGCTCACTAGACATGAAATAAAGACTTTTTAACGGATACTAGCGCGGTTTTATTGAAAGTACTTTGGTAATTAGTTGGTATTTGGTTTGATTTTTGATTTTCCCGACGTTTCGGCACCTTTGCAGCTGCCGTGGTCACGGGGGACTGAAGCAACTCGTGAGCCTACCCTCAAGCGATGAATTTTTTAAGACGTTCAGAAATTAATATTTTACAATTTTTCAGAAATTAATCTTTTTAATTGGTTTAAGTTTCTTGAGCATTAATTAAATTACAAAATTAACTTAAACCAATTAAAAAGATAAAAAACATTGTAAAATATTAATTTCTGAACGTCTTAAAAAATTCATCGCTTGAGGGTAGGCTCACGAGTAGCTTCAGTCCCCCGTGACCACGGCAGCTGCAAAGGTGCCGAAACGTCGGGAAAACCAAAAATCAAACCATATACCAACTAATTACCAAAGTACTTTCAATAAAACCGCGCTAGTATCCGTTAAAAAGTCTTTTATTTCAAATATTGTAACATCAAGTGCCTACTTACTACTAGCTTATGTGGTTGGTAGATCTTATCATCTATCAGTTATGCGATTGAAAAATTGAAGTGAAGCCAAAAAATAGAGAATTGGAGCGCAAGCCCTCAACTATACTGCTCAAAGAAAATAGGGGCCGTTGTATGATTTTCCAATAAAAGAGCTAAGTTCTGAAAATATTTTTCTGTTAAATTCAATATTTTCCGACTTTACTGTCGAATTCACGCTTTCGCCGAATGTCAGAATTGAAAAATGATAAACGCGTACCTACCTAAGTTTTATAGGTAAGTACCTATATTTGTGTAAAACTCAAATTTCTTTTTATTACTGACACGCGGCGAATAGGAGAAATTATACAGTAAATTCGACATTATAGTAACAAGTTGACCACTACAGCTTTCGAACAATGTCAAATTCAAATAAAATCAGAGAAAAATACATTTCAGAACTTTTGTGTAGGTATTACATTACATCTTACAATTTTCCTTTGGTTCCTATTTTCTTTTGAGCAGTGATATTTTGGCAATTTTTTTTTCAAAATATTTACCCCGATTTACCGATGTACACGATAGTTTATTGTTATGAATTATTAAAACTTTTTATTAAAATTGCATGGAAAAACTCACACTCATTTCATTATTCGTACATTTTATCAGTCTTCATATTTTTTCATTATAAACCCTTTTCTCTACATCCTGTATATATTACCTTACGCGAAGAGGATATTTTGAAATTACCGTGAGTCACAGTTTGTCGCTCGGGGCAATTAATCAAGCAAGCCTGATTGCACTTAAGAACTCCCATAAACTAAACCATCAACTTAATATCAATAAACATTCTTTACAACAATTTAGCAGCAAAAAGTAAATGATAAAGTGAAAATAAATAAAAAAAAATTTTTTCGCACAGCTTGATAAAATTATATGAAGCACGTACCATGGGCAACAGCGTCGCTTAACTACTGCTAAGGTTAAAATCGCTTGCACGCCGCGCCCGCTGTCACATACGTTTAGTTCGTGCAGGGGCGATACGCGCGCACACGAATTTTGTTGCTAACTGGTTAAGCGACGCTGTTGCCCATAGTACGTAGGTATAGGTCGGTATTTACAAAAATTGTATCATGCTGTGAACTCTTTGCTGCCGCGTTTCAATTTCCCGATTCCGATCAACAATTTTTTTTTTTAATTTACCGGAAGTAAAAAATTTCGGTGGTCAAGAGTGAATGGCATTTTAAAATAAAGTATCCAACATTGTACTTTTCATACAAATGATAAAAATTAATGCTTATATTTTTTCCTCAGATAAATGAGGAGTTGTTTCAGAACGTGTACCCTAAATAAATATCATCTTGATTTTTTTTACTTTACGTAGTTTTGTATTTATTTTCATTAACCTCACGTTATTAGATAAATAAATTATACATATTTAACAGAATTTTATTCACACGATTGTCCTCATATCGCCTGCATCTGCTTGTGATAATAATATTAATATTAAAATCATCGTAATTATTATTGAGTTATTAAACTTGCTGACTGGTATTATTTGAACGTGAAAGTTCTTATACAAACTAACAATGTCTGCACACATAACAATAAAAGAAATATTTTGTGCTGTCTCAGACCGGATGCTATCGGCTAGTCTTGGATTCAATGCAATTCATCTACCTACTCGTAATTATTTATTTCGTTTTCCTGTACAAAGGATAACATTCATCATCATCATATCAGCCGCTCGACACCCACTGCTGGGTATAGGCCTCCCCCAAGGATCTCCACGACGATCGGTTCTGCGCTGCCCACATCCAGAGGCGCAGCGCGACCGCGAGCCAGATCGTTGGTCCACCTAGCCGGGGATTTCCAAAATAATTTCGCCATTTGGTAGCTAACCTAGTACCCTAGGACCATTTTTTCCATTTTTTCTTAAGTCAGTTTTTTTTCCGAAATATTTACAATTTAGTAAACAAACACCCCCCAAAAAACCCGGAATTTTTGGAAATTTGCAGAATTTCTAAAAAAGTTACCAGTAGATTTTCAAAACTCAAACGTTCACACGTGTCTCGATAAATTCCTAAACTTTTGGTACTATTTCCATCTCGATCCTCCCAAAATCCTTGGAGATATGGGCAAAAATACGTTTCAGGCGATTGATTAGATGCATCTGATAACCATTTTCATTGGTAAAACCTCAAGCGGCTTCTAACTTTTCTTAATGACCCTGTCAACCCTCTCGGCGGCACTCATGACATCAAAACTCATCGAATAAAGATGCGAATCCTTCCTATTCTCTAGATTCAACCCCAGTGAGATTTTTTCTCCTACCAAACATGAATAAATGTCTTGGCGGGCAACGATTTTCATCAAACCAAAAATGTGGTGTCTGAAATAGGCCCTCATTTGAGTTACCAGCTTTCAGGCGATAAAAGAAAAAAATAATGGGTTAAAGAGGTAGGAACTTCGTTGGACTGAATAGGGAGAGCTACAATAAGATTATGTAGAGAAATAAAACAAAATATTCCGAAAAAAGTCTTTCTTCATTAAAAAGTCATGGGCTTATCAATCCACCCTCGTATCTACCACCATTATTCCAATTCCAAACCATAATCTCGGAAGATTGTCAGGAACTAAGGTCGCACTGCATTTGCTGAGGTCTCTGAACAACTTTAATGATGGTCACAACCTATCTGTTCCAGAATGAACCCCTGGAAGAACCTGCTGCATCTAATAACGGCGCTGATCCCTGTGGGGTTGATCGTGTCCGCGCTCACGCCTAGCATCATCACTGTGCACTCCACTGACCCTGGTACCCCGTAAGTACCCCTGACTAGTTTATTGTTCAATAAAATTGTGACAACCCCTGGAAGAACCTGCTGCATCTGATAAAAGCGTTGATCCCCTTGGAGCTGATCGTGTCCGCGCTCACGCCCAGCATCATCACCGTGCACTCCACTGACCCTGGCACCCCGTGAGTACTCCTGACTAGTCTATGGTTCAATAGAAATGTGCGAACCCCTGGAAGAACCTACTGCGTCTGATAACGGCGCGGCGTTGATCCCCGTGGGGCTGATCGTGTCCGCGCTCACACCCAGCATCATCACCGTGCACTCCACGGACTCTGGTACCCCGTAAGTACTCCTGACTAGTCAATGGTTCAATATGTGCCAACCCCTGGAAGAACCTACTGCATCTGATAACGGCACTGATCCCCATGGGGCTGATCGTGTCTGCGCTCACGCCCAGTATCATCACTGTGCACTCCACAGACCCTGGCACCCCGTAAGTACTCCTGACTAGTTTATGATTCAATAGAAATGTGCCAACCCCTGGAAGCCCCTGCTGTGTCTGATAATGGCGCTGATCCCCGTGAGGCTGATCGTGTCCGCGCGCACGCCCAGTATCATCTCCGTACACTCCACCTACCCTGGCACTATGTAAGTACTCCTGAGTAGTCTATGGTTCAAAAGAAATGTACCAACCCCTGGAAGATCCTGCTGTGTTTGATGACAGCGTTGATCCCCGTGGGGTGGTATACCTAGTTACAATGCCTTCCAGATATTAGAAAACATCTACACAAACTACTTAGTTGTGAATTGTGAAGGTAAAAAGTTAATTATTTTTTATTAAAGGAATAGGTAGTTAAGTTAGGTATTTCTAAAGTACGGTGCAAATTATGGCGAGCTAACGATCAAAGATTCGCGTAGCGTGTGCGGTGTGCGCCGGCGCAGGCATCAGTGCACGCGGCCGCTGATTGAGCGCTCGCATGTTGACGTTGCTTCCTCTTTGAACTGATGATGATGACGTGATGACCATGCTGAACTCAGCTAAGCTGTTAAAATCCGCTTCAAAACTAAAAATCTTCACATTATATTTTGAAACTTTCTTGACTCTTCAAGATTTTCTGCTGCTTATAAAAAAAATCATCAGTCATAAATCTCCAAGTTCTTTGGTGGTTTGACTCGATGGCTCTAATACTCATTTAGCTACTAAGGGAAAGTGTGAGTAAAGAAGGTAAAATGTGTAGTAAGTATGACTTCTGTCAGCTATTGCACCGGTTCGCATGATTTGTTGCGCAAGAGCAGCCGTAGAAACGCGCGGTTTCCTAAAACGCGGCCATCATCGGTTACGTGTACATGAATATGAATGCGGATCTTATTAGGTTAGCGGTTGAAGGCGAAACTTTTATTAATTCAATGAGTTATAATACTTTTCTCTGCAGTTTTTGTTTTCACGATAACTATTTGTGACCCGTGCCTGTGGTCGAGGGTTTAAACCGCGGAAGGGGCAATATTAATGTGATGATTTCACCTATCATTTGAAGATTTTGCAGTTTTCAGATAATGTTTTAGATATCATTATTATCTGACAGAGGTAGGTATATATACCAACTAATTTTTTTTTTTGTTTCGTTGTTTAAATTAAACCTAAAGTCAAAGATGGGCTTTTCGAAAGCCCCAAGTGTGTTATTTTATCAAGTTTATGTTCTTTGAAACTTAACGATTGGTGAGAGTAAGTAATTACAGGGTTTCGGAGGCCAAAATGTGTGGTTATAAAATCACACGTTATTCAACATGTAAGTGTGACAGTCGCCGGTCAGTCTGCGGAAACCAGTTCAATTTCGTGAGACTGCTGGTCGCCAGTCGCCGCAATTGTCGGGCTATTGGGCAACTGACCACCTGCAGGGCCGAGCCCCGCCCTCCGACCGAAACGAAAGTTGAAATATTAACATGTTTTGTGATTCCCTTTCGATCTTATGAACGGTGTATATTGCGTGCTTACAAGCCTACCTAAAACAAGCAACAATTATTTACTGATTTTATCAGCTAATAAAAAGCTTAACACTATTGGTTGTGCTACGATCGCAAATGTCTATTCTATACTGACTGTCAATTAAGATTTAATGATTCGTTAAGCCAGACAGTTTGTTATGGTGTAAATTGACGTCAGTAGGCCCTAGATCACTACGAACGGCATCACTTCTCTACTTAATAGAGCACTTAGAATCAGGGACCGAAGCACATGAGAAAGAATAGTAGATTGTTATACAAGACGCTAAAATTACCCATTGCATACGAGGTAGTTTTATTCCCGAGCTTTAGCGAGGGAATAAATAGAAACCGAGTTACAATGGGTTTTAGCGTCGTGTGTTACACTCTACTTTTCACTACGATTGCGAAAAAATAAAATACATTATTAAATACCTATAGTTTATACTTCCGTAAACGAATCCACTCGTTTTTCTATCCTCCACTTCATAAACTTTTCATACAGTATTTAAATAAATGATTTGTGCTTGACGGCAAAAGATTAAAATTATTTCTATCCTATTACTTACTTACAGTCACACAAATTCACACAATTCAATCAGTTTGGAATTAGAGAAAAATTCTAAAGATTTCGCGCCAGTGCCTTTTTTAATTTCTACTGTAACAGCTAACACAATGCACGTGTAGGGTTGAAGTATGGTAAGTATGGAATGGAGAGGGTAGCCACTAGTAGGAAGGCCAAAGTGGAAGATCTTCCTCCGGGCTGGGTGGTATTTGCCCGGGGACCGCGGTCCAACCGATGATGGTTGGCAGTTGTATATTGCTGCTTCGCTGAGAAAACTTCGTCAGCGAGATGTAGGTTGCTCCATATATTTTTCCATACTACGAGGTGTTATTCCTTACTAATCTTTGTGTTTATACGACACTAGCGCCATCTAGTCACATGGTGATGATGATGAATCTTATTGCAATCATGTGTTATATGTGCGGCAGTACGGTAGATGCCGCTACATCACACCCCCCCTGAGACCGGAGGTCGATAGTCCAAGGATAGTCCAAGCTCAGCTGTCAGTGCGTCAGAGCTATGCAAGTGCCAGAGTAGAGTGCTGCAGGAGATGCCCCAGTCTGCGGTGAGTCGAGACAGTCTACGGTGAGTCGGGACGTTGTGGGGTGAAGGAAGGCGCGTCCGCCAGTGCTGCAGGTAGATCCGTGTCCACGGTGAGTCGGGACCTGTCCACGGTGAGTCGGGACAGTGGAAGGTGACGGTAGGTCCGAGCTGCTGGTAGGGTGCGCAGAGCTGCCACGCCGGAGTAAGGGCCCAGTGATGCTCCAGTCGTGGGCTGCGAAGACCAGGTCGGGATAATGCCGTCGAGAGTTGCCGAAGGTCCAGGAAGCGTCGTCAATGATGCTGCGATGGAACCTTGAAGGCTGCTTGGCTGCTGTGCTTCTGCTTGCGGTGTGACTGCTGCGGATGCTGGATAAGGTATGAGGAGTGATGGGCTGCGCTGCGTTGCTGAAGGTGCTTGATGTGCTCCGTCGGGGTCACCAGTGTAGGAATGAAGTATGGTAAGTATGGAATGGAGAGGGTAGCCACTACTAGGAAGGCCAAAGTGGAAGATCTTTCTCCGGGCTGGGTTGTATTTGCCCGGGGACCGCGGTCCAACCGATGATGGTTGGCAGTTGTATATATGCTGCTTCGCTGAGAAAACTTCGTCAGCGAGATGTAGGTTGCTCCATATATATTTCCATACTACGAGGTGTTATTCCTTACTAATCTTTGTGTTTATACGACACTAGCGCCATCTAGTCACATGGTGATGATGATGAATCTTGTTGCAATCATGTGTTATATGTGCGGCAGTACGATAGATGCCGCTACACACGCATTTTAAACTAAAAGTCACAGAGTATAAATAAGTCTATGATTTCACCGAAGAGATCGCTGCTTTTAGTTCCATTTTCAAAAATCGAGCGAGTTTTTCGAAAAAATTTCTAAGTCTATGGTTTTTATTCGTGATTATGAATAAAGACTTTTTCGTTTTAGTAGGTTCATTGGTAATAGACAAACATTAAAAAAGAAAAAACTTTATCCCCTACATAGATATAGTATATCCCCTAGGGGTAATTTTGCTATTTTATCCTGGCTCTTGTACCTTACAATGACCAACTTTTTGAGCAAGAGGAGTGAAAAAGGACTTTCTTTACTCATGTGACCGAAGCACTTATTAACCCTTTCGTTCATTTGGGTTTTTAGAATTTACCTACAGTGTAAAAAAAAACTTCATAGTAGTAGTGATGGATGAGGATTCGGGTGTAGTGCGCTTCCACCTTCGGCCCGTCACTTAACATCGGTAGGGTTATTCACGATTGTCGGAAATCTATTCGATTCGAATCCGTATCCTCCGAAATTACAAAAATATAGCTATTCTCAAATACATTCGACTGGCATTCGATTCACTTTCCGACGGGAAACGCAATGCATTTACAAAGTTTGGTTGCATAAGGTAGAAAATAATATCGAAGACTGTAGACTTTCCGATTTGATTCGGAAAGTTGGTTTCCGACAATCGTGAATAACCCCCCAGGTGAGGTAAAGGCCAAGCACTATCCCGTTGTGCCTAAATTAAAATGTTTGATAAAGAAACCCTATTCGATATGCAAACATAATAATCATTGCATCATGAGAAGAGATATCGTTGATAAAAATCGAAAGGGTTCCGGGTAGTGATGTACAAGACTCGAGTCCTCCGAGTCCTTTTGTCCAGAGCTCGGAGTCGTTTTACAGGGCTCGCCTCGTTTGTACGAAGCTCGACGACTCGGGAGTCTTTTTTAGCGCTCGAGCCTTTTTCTGAGCTCGGCCGACTCCGAGCCATTTTCACGGCTCGAGCCTTTTTGGAGAGCTCAGTCGCTCTTGAGGCTTTTTCACGACTCGAGTCTTTTTCGGCGCACTAGTTGTGATGGGCTGCTGATGAATTAGGATAAGTAGAGCTAAAACACAATAGATTAAGCATCTACGGTGCTCTTTATAACATAAGACATTCATCTTTTTGAGTTCTAATTTTGCAGACTAGAGTCAGATTTTCAGGGCTCGTCTCGTGAGCTCGATAGGCTCGGCTTTAATATCTCCGTAATTAATAATATTGTAAATATTATTATTGATGGAGATATTAAAGTCATAAACATGAACTCTAAGCTTTTTATGAGGCTCGCGTTCATTTTAAGACTCGAGCTTTATTGAAGGCTCGAACTCTTTTAATAGGTTCGAGCTCTTTTGAAGGCTTGAAACTCTTTTGAAGCCTCGAGGCGTGGCTCAGAGAGCTCGTTTTTCGGCTAGGCTCGGGCTTACGAGCCTACTGAGCTCACCTAGTCCTGCCAATCCGAGTCGAGTCTTCAAAAGTAGAACTCGACGACTCGAGTTTTGTACATCACTAGTTCCGGGCCCTGCTTAGAATTTGAGTAGCCCTTTATGCATCATCATCATCATATCAGCCGCACGACACCCACTGCTGGGTTTAGGCCTCCCCCAAGGATCTCCACGACGATCGGTCCTGCGCTGCCCGCATCCAGCGGCGCACCGCAACCTTCCCCCTCACGTCGGTCCCCCTTGTCGGGGGCCTACCCACGGAGCGTCGTCCGGTGCGCGGTCGCCATTGCATCGGATAAATTGATATTTCTTTGGAAATAGCTAAATCGCAATTTACCCGTGGACCCACCGGCATTACCCACTGGTGGGTCAACAATCACCTGGTTGAACAACAATGTTTAAATCCTAGGGTATAAGTCTGTGACCTAGGTAAGTGTGTGTTAGATAAATGCATGTATATATCATAAAATTATAAATCATGCGAATTGCGATCAATTTAGCTATGCTAATTACACTTATGAATTAGTATTTATCGTGTGTATCGTTCAATAGTACCGGAACTAAACTAGGAACTAAGTAATACGAAGACTTTAACAAATTGTATATCTTACGTAAAATTTACATGCGTGAAAATTCAGGAAATGGAGCATTTTTCTTAAAATTTAATTGAAACATTCTAGAACTACAAATCGACTCACGAGTCGATTTTTGTGCACGCACAGAAATATGTTACAGAACCTTATTTTCTTTCACATTTTCCCGGAAAGTATTCAAGGAAAATGTTTCAGTTACCTACTACCCGAAAGGTTTACTTTAGATGAAAAAAATACAAAAAAGATTTAGTTACTTACAGTTATTTGAAAATCTCTCAAGATATTAATATTACTAACGTGTAGAGTATTCGATCCCGGGATCCCGAAATTTTCGGGATTGAGTTTTCATAATCCCGGGATTTTCGGGATTGGTATATTAATTTAAATAAAGTTGCAAAATATAGTGTTATTATTATTTATTTATTTATTAGAAACAATTACAAGTGCGTGATGCTAAACGCTCAGTGCCAGTGCTCTCAGTATAATTGCACGCCTATCATTTATAATATAAAATACAAGAAAACCTGTATTTCATTCAAGCAGCATTCCAATCAAGTAACACAACCCAGCGGATTTGCGATGGTTTCTTGATATAAAACATTTTTTTTATATTGAACTAAAATTATAGACAAGCAACTCTCACTGGGTTATGTGGTGACACTTCAGTGTTACTGCTACTGAACAAAAATGTATGAACATTATTCAAGTTTAGTTTAGAAATGAGACATTTTGTGACTCATGAATATTATTTTAAATCAGTTTTTTCTAAGAAACTTCTTCACTACCTAAATAGTAACTAGGTTTTTACATAAAATTCGTCTATTTGGTCGATGTTAAGAGAGGTTTTGTCAATTATCTTTATTTGCAAATTTTGTTAGATATTTTTTTTCAATTTATTGAAGTTTAATGAAGATCTTATTCACTCTTGAAAAATATTTTTTTTATACAATAAAAAGTGTCAAACTAACCAGACTTAATGTCTGGTTAGACTTAATTTGACTCTTACTTTGATTAGTTAGTCATTAGATTAGCTAGGTGTGTACTGTATCGTAAAATATGTTGGTTATTGTTAAAATTTTGATTAAAGTACGTCGATTTTTGATGAAATCGAAAACTTGAATTTTTGATCTTCAATCCCGAAATAATCCCGGGATCCCGGGATTGCCTAAGTGTAATCCCGAAATCCCGGGATCAGAAATAAGGGCCGGGATCGAATTCCCTACTAACGTGTCACGTCACGTGTAATATGAGTAGTGTATTATACCTTCACTGAAACTTCTCTGACGACAATAAGTTGGACTTATATATGTTGCAAAAAGTTTAATCTTTCTAAGTCAAGATCATGGGGCAGATTTTTATCTCACAATAAAACTATCTAGCCCTTGTTTATTTTTTAATAGCGTATTTGTCATTTCGATTGTGCCCCTTTCCAAGTAAAAGACAAACAAAATTCCTCCTAGGTACTCAGGGTCACTGTTCCGAAGGTCGGACGCCAGCATCGATGCCCTCTCCCCCATCAGCGAGCCCTGCCGCCGGCGGCTGCTGTGCGAGCTGCAAGCAGAACACACTTACACGCAGTAAGTTATGAACACCCGGCCCAACAAAGAAAGAACTTCTTTCCAAAAGAATGCAGTCAACAAGGGCGTCGCCAAGGGTGGGCAGGGAGGGGCAGCTGCCCCCCTAGAGGTTAAATAATGTATCCAACTGCAAAGTACCTAAATCAAACTGCAACCTAGGACTTTGGTTAAGGCCGTTCAGTTGACTTGCTTTTCCGATAAATCTCAAAACTTGAAGTAATACACTAGCTCTTGACTGTAACTACAATTCATATTTTTCTCATCCTGTTTAATATTAACTTACTTTTCTATTCAAGAAGCAATAAGCGATTCATCTATCGCTATCCTTTATTGAAGAGGTTTAATAAATTCTTCCAGAGCGCACCAAGCCGGCAGACGCAGGGGCCGCCAGTGCACCAGGATCCGGTGCGAGGACCCGCAGGCCCTCTCCGACATGCTGCAGTGGCTCCTGTCGCGACAACAAGCCTACGCCAGGGGGCAGCACTTCACTTAGTACTTTGAAGAACACTTATTATCTCATGTTACTTGTTTTACCTACAGCAAAGAAGATTTTTGTTATAACAAAGTTTGAATAAATCATTGTAGACTTTTGTTTACTTATTTCTGTCATTCCATTAAGAACAGCATAGTATAAGCACAGGCTTATACTTATATACCCATACTTCTACAGACTTATACTAGGTCTGTTTTTAAGTATGGGTACAGACCCATACTTTAAAATGGTCATTCTACTAATATGAACGTAAGTAGAATATATCATTGTGAATTAATATAATTAATTCACATTGTCTCTCCAAATGTCAATCCTTAGAGCATTTATGTTCTAAGTGTCAATCACATTATAATTATATTCTACTAGATAAGTTGAATGGCCTTTGAATCTTTTACAACAATTTATCTAATATCAAAAACATTTTTGAGTCATGTTTTGAACAAGCGCTTTATAATCGCAAGATATCCTTATTCATATAGAAAAGTTATTAATTACACAATTTAACCTAATATTTAGATTAAGCCAAGATTATAAATAAAGGAGTAAAATTAAAAAGCGTCGGTTTCGTAACGGCATGCGTCGCGTGATAGCGCATGTTGCGCAAGCGCCGAGAGGAGTGACAAAAAGTTTGGAAAGCGCCGGTGATGGCCGCCGACACTATTATTTTAATCAGGAGCACTATCATGACTAGCATTGTGCCAGGTCACTGTATGCAACCACCAACCAGTCTTGCCACAATTTGTTTACGTGGTCATCATATTATCCATGAGTCGCCAAACTTTTTAGCTTAGCCTTAAGGGCAGACTAACTCCTTCACTAAGTTTTTTTATAGGTAACTGGGCAGGCATTTGACCACCATCTTGTTTGGTAAACAGGATGTGGTCTAAGGTATAGCATGCTCGTCCAGGAAGTGCTTATCCACTCATGTCTTGAAGAGACCAAGGTTGTAAGTATCGGGGAACACATGAGCAGGCAGTGCATTCGAAGCGAAGTCCCAAAGGCGACGATCTAGCTAGCTTATCGTAGGTAAGGTACCAACATAGGGTAAAACCGGGATAGTTGTGAGCCCCGGTGTGATCCGGCTCGCTTTCGCAAGCCGGATTGTTGGTCTGATATGATGAGAGGGCCTGCTAATTGACATAAAAAGACACCATTTTGCGATCACAACGCAACCTCATTACGTTGCCATTACGATTGTTACTAATTTGGTATTCTGCTTTAAAAAAATATGACCGCATTATTGGTCATCATTGAATCGTAATGTCGTCATAATGATGGTGTTGCCCACTAAAATCTACCATGAGGATAGATGTCACAGTGTAATATATATATTATAAATAATAACACTTGCAAATAAATTCCATTTCAAGTAAAAAAAACCGGTATTCAATCGAAATTTTTGTTTTTACGACTTGATTCCATTGATGCATTTGTAAATTAGCAGACTTGAGCCCCAGAGCTGACCCGCTTGCCGTAGTTTGGAGACCCTTGTATAATACCATCGCCATGAGGTGCAATGGTAGGTGCAATAAGCGGAAATCTTTGACTATAAACCGCTATTTTTGACTATGATCGCCACATACAGACGGAATATCGATTCGGAATTCCGAAACGGAATCATCCGAACGCAGCTAATCCACACAAATCTACACAGGTTGGTCAAAAGTTCTGTTACTGAGTTTCTTTATCGATTACTGGCCATTAAAACAAATGAAAAGAAAAAATAAAAATGACATATTATTGACAGTTTTATAAGCTATAATTCCATACCACACGTATATCATATTTTGTTTATTTCACCATGGAATGGGGGTTGAAGGAGAATCGTGTCGCTGTAATTGCTCTGCACAAATGTGGGCAGCCACCGAATATGATTTTCAAGTTGCTACAAAAGTTGAAAATCAACAAGCAATTTATTTATCGCACTATCCATAGGTACAGTAATACCTTGACCGTCGATGACCGAAAAAGATCAGGAAGACCACGCACCGTTCGGACACCAGCTGTGATCAAGGCAGTGAAGGCGAGAATCACGAGAAATCCCGTCCGGAAGCAAAGTTATTGGCAATACAGATGACTGTGAAGAGAAGTTCCCTTAAAAAAAATATCAATGATGACCTTGGGCTTCACGCTTACCGTAGACGAAAGGGCCATCTGCTAAACGCACGATTGAAGGCTATGAGGTTAGCACGAAGTCGCGCTCTACTAAAGCGGTACGCACAAAACGGCCATCGAAAAATCTTGTTTACTGATGAAAAAATCTTCACAGTCGAAGAAAATTTTAACCGTCAAAATGATAGAGTATACGCTAAGAATAGTAAAGAAGCCAGCATGATTGCTCCGAGGGTCCAACGAGGTCACCACCCCTCATCAGTGATGATTTGGCTGGGGGTGTCCTATTCAGGGCTAAGTAAGGTTCATTTCTGTGAAAAAGGTGTGAAAACTGGCGCTAGAGTCTATCAAGATACCGTTCTGGAACCTGTTGTCAAACCCTTAAGCCTCACTTTATTTCAAAACCAGCCATGGGTCTTCCAGCAGGACTCTGCCCCTGCGCACAAAGCAAAATCTACACAAGCATGGTTTCGGGCTAACAAAATTGATTTTATCGCGCAGGAAGAATGGCCATCCTCCAGCCCAGACTTAAATCCTCTGGATTATGCCATATGGCAACTTATTGAGGAGAAAGCATGTGCTAAGCCCCACATGAATCTCGACTCTCTTAAGCGCGCTATTCTCAAGGCAGTCGCAGAATTGGATATGGTGGTAGTTCGTGCTGCCATCGATGACTGGCCTCGTCGTCTAAAGGCGTGTATTCATGCCAGAGGCGGTCATTTCGAATAATTTTAATACATGATAAACTTAAATATTTGTGCTTTCATTTGGTATATAATTCATTGTAGCATTATTTGTAAATTTAGTATTATTCATGTTTTCCATAGTTACAGAACTTAGTAACCAACTAGGTATATACTGTATCTACAATGCGGCAATTTCCGTTAGGAATTTTCATACGTTAATATTATTCCGTTTCGGAATTCCGAATCGGATTCCGTCTGTATGTGGTGGACCTAAACACTATGTCCTGGTTTTATGTTTTATTAATGGAAAGATAATTTCTTTGAAGAAATAATCTGTCAATTAATTTAAATGGTATTTATTCGGAACCTGTGAATCAGGCATCAATTAAATGGAATTCACGAAAACTTTTGATAAAAGTTTTAGCAGAATTTAGCAGATTTTAACGGAGCTGCTAGCATAATGACAAATTTTAATCTGGTCACCTGACCCATAAAAACTCGGTCGAGAGCACTTATTTTCAGTTTTATTTTCAGATAGCAATTTCTTGATTTGTTACAACCGCCTATATAATGAAATATTTTTATAAAACTCGTCAACTATGGTTATGAAACCGGACATATAATCGGTGACAGTCATCTTGGTTTGGTATCAAGTGAAATTTGTTAAAATAAATCGCGAATTGCAACGCAAATCCGTTTCATATTCAACGTGAGTAATCGATTATTTATTAAAGTGTGAAAATGAAGTTATATAACGAATAAGTAATCTATAAATTTTATAAAGTCACTCGGTATTCTATTTAATAACCATGCATCATTCCGGTCTTAGAGTAAGACGGGATTCTACAGAAAGAGAAGCCATACGAAGCGTTTCCCCTCTGCCGAAGTACAAGCCCAAATGGGCATACGCGTTAGTAAAACCAGTTGCGCCCGGATTTCTTTCTAGACCGAGTCCAGTCGCGCATGTGAACGCTGCTCTGTTTAAAATGTCGAATTGATGAGTTTTTTGCTGTTAAAAGAGATCTTGAACATCAAGTATACGAAAAGAAGGTTTTACATTTCACATAAAAGTAATTTTTTATCGTATTATTGCTATTTGTTTACATTTAAACATTAAATTCGTATATTTTATTCTTGATTAGTTGTCAAATTTGTTCAGTGACATCGGGTCTGCTAGTCCATGGCTCGTCCGTACAAATTTCAGATCTGTCGCTAGATAAATCCGAGTTCTCGCCGATGGGCAACTTAGTGATGTTACCGTTAAATAATGTTTGTCGATAAAGTGTTGGTCAATCTGGCCCTGATTCTGCGCCAAATTCATTTGCGAGATTTTTGCATGATTTGCTCTGCACTGATGTGAGCTCGACAGATATCGCGAAATAAATGTCGAAATAGTAGATTATACAACAAGTGAATAAAAAGGGAATTTAGTTCGAGGGACTAACGCACAGTGGATTTTGGAACCCAAAAAAGTGACATCGTCGAGATAATTCCAAAATCTGTTAGTTCTAGTTATTTGTAACTCACGACGAGAACTCCCATGTGCTAATTATGTCTAGATTTTTTTCTAGACGAGTTTCTAAAATGCATAAAACGGGCGAAAATTTTTGGAAAATCCTTTATTACTCCTAAACGATATCAGCGATTGTAAACCTGATAGCATACTATTATGAGCTTAGTAAACACTCACATTTCAAGAGTTATTTGGAAGTTCTACTCGCGATAGTTTATGAGAAATTTGAGGTTTTCTGTTTTTCGCCAGGTTGTTTTCGCCATATTTCTCGTTCACTAACTTTGCTTAGCTAAATAGCTTGATTGACTTAGTTGTGTCATAAAAGTCCTCATCGAACTAACACAATATAAGGTCGCGCGCGATATTATACTCGTAGGTACCTAACGTGCTGCGAAGAAACTGTAAACAGATGCTATATTAACCACCTCCACCGTTACGTAGATATTTTATTTACAAACTTAATTAAATACATGTAATGAAGAAGTAAAATAACTATTGCTTGATGGATCAAACATGTTCAAATTTTCTCCAGATATTTTGGACTTTCGATCTGGCAATAGCAACATGAGTGGTGAATAACAACGGTGACATTTTTGATAGAAAAAATAGGTAACTAAAATCAAAATTACCTTATTAGTTTTATAGAAAAGTGTTCTAAGAACAGGCCCAAAAAGATCATTTTCATTTTTTTAAATTTTTCTATCGAAAATGTAGCTGTTGTTACTCACCACGCAGGTTGCCAATGCCCTAAATGCCCAGTTTACCAGTTTTTTACTTACGTACATTAATAAAATACGTACTTTTTACTTCTATTATTATCAAAATTAAATTATAAGTTCTTGACTTGACCACGACTATGTGACCCCCTCCTGGTGCCAAAGCTGGATACGCCCTTGATGGCAGTACTGTCATGGAGCGATGTTCAGTGTCAGCAGCCTGAGCCCAACTTCCCTGGGTACACATTAGTCCCAACCCAATCACCTACACTCTCGAGCTTTTTGTATAAAGCTCAAGCGTATAAAAATGACCTCTTTGTTGTTATTCACCCCATCGTAAAATGATTGAGTTTGTAACCTTTATTCCTTTTTCCGTATCGATATTGCTGCATCGACAGTTGAGCCCAGCCTTTTATGTCAAAAACGTGTCATATTTTGATGTGTGACTCATCCGTACACAAATTTTTGCTGTTTTGTTTTATTTTTTATGTGTGAGTGTCGTCATTACAGTGTAGTTTTTGTATGTGGGTATGCGGAACTGCACTTGTGTGCATTTCCCCCCCCCGCAAAAAATGCCAGAATAATTTGAAAAGAGTAATATCGCTAAGGCTTCTCCCTTCGTGACAAACGAAGCCTTTTGTTGCTCGAAGATTCCGGTAAAAGCAAACTAAATGACAGTACAGTTTAGTGACTTACGAAAATGTTATTTCATAGCCGCAAAAAATCAAGTAACAAAATATCAGTGCAAAATACCTGCATCTAGCAAGACAGCAACACACCTTGCACCTTCACCAATTAGGCTACTCTACACGTGTTTCGCCCCAACCCGGAGCATCCTCAAGGAGTTAGATCGTGCGTAAACCAACACCGAATCGGACGACCGAAGACGGTGTTAGTTTACGCACGGCACGATCTAACTCCTGAGGATGCTTCGGGTTGGGGCGAAACACGTGTAGAGTCGTCTAATTGGTGAAGGTGCAAGGTGTGTTGCTGTCTTGCTAAATTCAATTAAATAAATACAAAGAAAACTTTTCCCAACATTAATAATCGCCAAAAAATGTCGAGATAAAATCAGGGGTCACGCACACCTGCCCGATGCTTTTATTGACTTTCAGATTCGCTGTCAAACAATGCGAGATGATATCTTACTGCGAAAAAAGGTTTTTTTATCTGCAATGTATCATAAATCCCCAACCGCTTAGCAAAGTGTTTGCCTTCGTTGTCCATTGCTAAGGTATCTCACATCAATCCTAATGAAACGAAAACTTAATAATCATTGGATGTCGATGTGGAATTAAGCATCGTTTTATTAAGTGGTTTCGAAGTGAATGTCAATGATGGTCGGCAAATAAAGTACAATGAGGTTCCGTGGCGTTGAGTAACTCGGTACCTACCTACCTATAAATGAGAGGGAAAGTGCTATCCTGAGGAATGCGCGATGACACTTGTTGCGTCACCTGCTGCGATGTCGCGTGCGATGATCCGGCGCATCGAAAGATCTGATAAGTATCGCCATTGAAGGTCGAAAGTCATTATTTTTATATTCCAAAAATACATAAGAGGCGACATCACTGACGTCCATTATACAAGTACGCTTGGGGGCATCACTGACGTCCATTATACAAGACGTCAGTGGGCGACATACAGTTTACAGTGTAAGCTTTAACATGCACCAGATTTAAAATTAGTCTTGCAGCAATAAAATTTTGAAAATCGCAACTAAGTCTTTGGAGTAGCTTTTTGCGTCATACGCTACGCGTTTATACATACAAACAAACAAACAAAGATTACAAAAACAAACTTATATATAAGATCCAATGGATTTGTGCGTGTGCACCGCGTGGCTGTCACATGAGAGATGACCACAGATCACTAAAATTCTGTCTACGAGATGACTGACACCAGCGCCGCCATGACACTCTCGACCCCATTCGTACAATAATTGTTCGGAAATAATGCCGTAAATAGTCTCAAATCTCTCGCGCGCCATCATATAAATGTTCGACCCGCACCCTGATTATCTAAAAAGAAACTATTTAGCGACCGGTTGCATTTGACATACATTGCCACTTTTCTTTGGTATGTTTTTTTTTAACCCAAAAAGAAGTAGCAATGGATCACGATAATCTGTGAACTGCAACCAGTCGCTAGGTGGTTTTTAATTAGATAATCAGCCCGCCGACCACCCTCCATGGCGCATTACTTATCGCATTTCCATTCACCAAACTCGCACACTTCGCAGAAACGACTGTAACTCACTCTGGTATGGCGATGTTACATGATCGAAAGATCTCTGACTCGGACATTCAAGTACTTACTTTCTTCCTCTTTTACCAGGAAACTATAATTGGAAGAGATCACTTATGCAGATAAGTCCACCCTTCGCGAAATTTCACTTTAATTATCTGTGGTCATTATATTATTTTTAACATCGAAAACGTTTACATCTGACAACATACAGATAAGCGGTGATAGAGTTTTATAAATATTTTTTTGATGTCGACAGTACTGTAATTAAAAAACCGGCCAAGTGCATGCCGGGCCACGCGCAATATAGGGTTCCGTAGGTACCTACCCTAAACCATACCATAATTTATGGCTATTAACTTAGAATATTTTCAAAAGGCCTATCCATCGCCATCTCCCTATATGATTAAAGGGGGTTTTTATCCCCACTTTACATGATTGGCGTAATTACTAAATTATTTATAGTAGTGTTTTAACTCTAGTACTAAGGAACCCTCAGCTAAGGCCGCGGACGGACAGACAGACGGACGAACATGGCGAAACTATGAGGGTTCCTTGTTTACTTGACTACGGAACCCAAAAAGGCGATTTTCACTAAAATCTTAACTTGCCTAGTTTTAAAAGAACAGCTTTTTACTATTAAAAGTTTTTATAAAAAAACCGGTATAGTGACAATAAAAACTATTATATTCTAAAATGAAAATTTTCATTTAAAAGCCATAATAAATCTTTAACTTTGTGAACTTGCAAAGATTTGGACGATGAAACTTCACCATTAGTTGTACAACTTCAAAAACAAAACTTCGCATAGGTACCTAATTTTAGTACTCATAACCAAACGCTAATACGAAATTTAAGAAAGTGCATTCGTAAATACAAAGTATAAAGATGTCTTCGAAATTATGCATAAACATTACGCAAAGCGACGTCCTGCAGCCTCCTTACATTATTTAAAATTCATTTTCTAATCTTATGTAAATGCTAAGTTATGTCTCTGATAGGTATTCAAGTTTACTATTTTTGTTAAATAAATAAAAAACACATTTCATGCATATTTGCCTTTATTCTCATAAGGACAGATTCTCATAAGGACAGATTCTCAAAAGGACAGATTGTCAAAAAACCGAAAATGGTACAGCTGCACACACAAATTAATAGATTCTCAAAAAGACTGATTCAATTTTTTAAGTAGGAAGCTTACGCATGCGTAAATACAGAAATGCGCTATTTTCATAAAATCTTGTACCGTTTTATAAATAATACAAATATTTTCAAAGTTGATAAATAAAAATTAAATTACGTTACCAAAGTACCAGGGTAGCATAGATTTAGAGGAAGGTCATTGTACAATTTTTTTTCTGCCTACGTCACCTATTACGGAGAAAATAAATTAAAAATTGATTAAAAATATAAAAGTTAACCTTCGCCTTATTTATGCGATCCTGGTACTTTGGTGATGTATTGTATTAATTACGAAAAATAAGAAAAAAAGCTATTCAAACCTTCTTTTCTCTTTTTCTGCTTACCTGTACTGCTGTCCTTTTGAGAATCTGTCTTTTTGAGAATCTGTCTTTATGAGAATAAAGGCATATTTGTATCTTGAAAAAACAAAGTCATATAAAAGCAAAGGCAACAACTTAGAGCATTTAATTGGTTGAATGCTCTAAGGGCAACAACATCCAGTTTTTTGCAAAATGGCGGAAAACTATGTTTTTAGTTTCGAATCAGTGCCGTTACTATGGTATATTGGTGTTTTTGCTTCAAATCTATGATTTTAACGCTGCAAACTTATTAAATTAAACAATGAAGCAGATTTCACATTAGCAGATTACATTCGAAGTATTTATTATTCATTCATTCATTCTATAGTGAAAAAGTGGATGGTTGCTGCCTTTGTTTCTGTAAGCCTAAGGCCCTGTCCTAATTGGCCATCGGTCGTGCGATGGTGCGTCCGTCCGATGAAAATGGTCGTGCGACCGTGCGATCAAACCTAGCTGTGATATCTATTGAATGTCCTAATTGACGGTCGCGCGATCATGCGATGCGTCTATAGTTCAGTTCCATCGCACGATGAAATCGCAACGCATGATCGCGCGACCGATGCCAATTAGGACAGGGCCTAAAGGGTCTAAGATGACTATAACCTTTGGAGAGCTAGTGTCAGGCCACCCATCCGTCTCGTGTCCGGACCGTGTCCGCCGAGTTTGTTCAAACAATTACCGTGGTTGCGTCAGGAGGGGGCAGCGCGCCAGTGTGGAATGTAAAGAAATAATCCGAAAATAAACCTGCATTTTAGTTACGTTGTAGCTGCTATAATAATTAAAATATTTTGAAATAAAAAATCACGATCAAGTAAGTTCATACAATTGTGAATCGTCATAATTTTCCCCATTCCCATTTGATTGATCATTTGGTGACAAAAAATTGGTTTAGTAACTACAAACTTGATTTAGTTAACTTACACAGTATGTTGAGGTACTAACAAATATGAGTTAACCTAGTGCTGTAATTTATCTACACTTACTTACATCAAGTCAATCAAGTCACAAGAAACTCTTATAGTGTACTAACATAACTACATTCCTCCCAATGGCAGCGACAATTTTATGGCAGTAGGAATTTTAAATTATGAAAGAAGAGATTTTCCTCAAAACTTGTTACTTGTCCACTTTAAAAAAAATCATAAACTGTCTCTGGTAAAAAATAAAGTTATGCAAATCTTTTGCGGCCACATTATGACAGCCATCGGTTGTACACGCCTCTTAGTTGTACAATAGTATTGTAGAATGCTACCATTTCTAGCGTGTACAAATTGTAATGTGCTCTACATAATAGTTAGATACATAATGCATTAAGTTAAACTGTATTTAATACTTACATGTGAATTCATTACAACTTTTACTGTTACGTAAGTAGAAATTAAATTAGATCATCCTGAAAGTTTTCTTTCAGTGAACGTATAGAATCTTGAAAGATTAAACGCAACACAATTTTAATGAAGTCATTATGCAATTTCAGTTTTTTTTATTTTGGAATGTAAAAAATCATTCAATATAGGTAAGTATTTTTATTTTATTCTTTTGCAAAACAATGATCTAAATTAATGGTTTTGATTCAGGGTTGCAGAGATTTTTATCAAAAGCTTAATAATAAAAAGTTAACGTATAGGTAACGAAACTGATAGGTATTTGTAATTACTAGTATGTAAGTAGGTACCAAAGTTTCCTTTCCATTGACGCAAACAGCAACAACCCGATGATATGATTGTAAGTATGACTAGTAATTAACTACAACGCGATATTAATAGAAAAGCTTCCTATCAATTACAGTCACAATTCACGTAATGCATAATCACTCAAGTCGCATTTCTCCTCATGTGAAGTGAATCAATTGATTTTATCACATTGTACAATTTAATAACGGGCTCTGCAATAATATTGCAATTGACGCCCCTCTTTTTCACCAATGACAGCGGGTCAAAGTTCAACCATCAAAGGATGGAAGCGACTCAAGAAAACTCGAAACTCTATCCCCATACGAACCTTCCCTCCCATCCGAGCGCGCCACCCGCAGCCACTCTCACCAGCCAGTCGCAACTGACGCGTCGACGCTCATACACGAAACCAGTGCAACAAAAAAAAAGAAAAAGCAACAAAAAAATAAATAAAAAAGTAAAATATTTGAATCGCGTTCGAATTTTGAATAATTGAATTCGCGAATTCGAAGTGTTTTGTGCGCGCGAACAGTGAGAGTGTGTGCCAAGGAAAGTGAGAACTAGCATGCAGTGAAGGTTTCACTCTCGACGGGACACACTAGAGGTGAGTTGTGTAACCGCGGCTTTCTAGCGGCTTATGGAAACTTGATGGAAACTTTGAGAAAAACTGGCCGACGACCAAAGAGGGTGCTATGAGGTCTCATCGGTAATATTATGTTGTGTGATTGGATGCAGTCATACGGCATTGACCTAAACAAAAATATTTGTAAGCTTAAATGTCAGGCTCCGCTATTGTATTTAAAACAAGTTCTGCAATGTTTATTCATAAAATTTTACATTCAATTAGGATAGGGCAATTAAATTTCGGATTAAGTAGCTGAATTGAAGCACACTTAATGCTTCTTTGCTTCTGTTTTTAGAGATTGATTCAAATTAATTAAAAACCCAACTAAAACGTAAAACGACAAAATAAATTCGTAAAACTCGGTTTTTATTTTGACATACATAAAACAATATCAGCCTAGAAACTCGATCGTTATCAAAGAGACAATATGCCAATGTTGCTCAAATATGTGATTTTTTTAAACTTCCTTATTTTATTCAAAAGGTCGCAAATGATAATCTTATTTTAAAGTTGTAAATTTTTAACTATCTCAATAAAACTAAGTTAACAATCTCTAATTGACAAGTCAATAAACGAAGAGATTAACTTAATTATAGGGGGGTTTCACTTCCACCCCACTTGCTTCGAGACCGCTTCTCTTAATCACAGGATATATTGTGGAGAAGCTAATTACACAGTGGAGGTTAAATGGTTCCATATGAGGCAATAACTAATGAAGTTGCCATGAAACGTTTTTATGGAAAATAGTTAAAATGACGTGCATTTTAAGATGGTATACAATTAACATCATATGTGAACACTTCAAAATCAAAGTAATCACTTACACCACTACATTAGCAACCCTGAAATCCACTACCATTATCGCAATATCAGGGTCAGCCGGAAGATGTCCACGGATTTCATAGATCTCCTCAAGGATTCCCACGAGCGACGATCGGTCCTGCATTGCTCGCATCCAGCGGTTTTCTTTGACCTCCGAATGCAAGCAGACGATCTCATGTAGTCCTTTCCAATGATGATCTATTTCCCCAGATCAATCGGGCTCAATTTGAGCAGACAATTTGATACGCACTAAATCACAGCTTACGCGTTACCTTCAACTTTCTATCACACCGATGTTTTAGAATTGTTGGTATCTCATGGCAAAGTCAACTCTATAATATCCTTACTAATATCCTATACTGTTATAAATGCGAAAGTCCGTTTGTTTGTTACGCCTTCACGTCTTAACTACTAAACCGAACATCTTGAAATTTGGCACGTTGTCAGGGGATAGAGAAGGACATAGGGTACTTTTCATTTAAAAAAGTACTATTACCGAGGGACAGCAAAAAACTTTCCACACAGACGCTAGTTGATAGTTCACTCACATCTCTTTACATCCGTCGTTTTATAAAATACTTACATGTACTATGAATATTGCAAAGAAAACTCTGGCCACATTTATTTTTCACCCACTTTTATGCAATATCTTTCATGTCAACAGAGTTGCTCACTTCACAGATATAAGCAGTCCAAAAGCAGACAAATTTTTCAAAGAAATTATCTTTGGCAGGTAGTTTCTAAATACATACCATACCATACATTAATTAACTGTTCTAAGATCTATTTCATTTGCAATCTATATACGAGACATCTTTCGACATCCAAACACTCATGTAAACAAAACAGCGTTTTATTGTAACACTTTGAACGATTACAAGGAATGAAATTACGAAACATTGTGTATCCATTCGCCATGGTGTCGGCACAGACAATCGATCGCTGCGTCTAGGATTGGGTAACACTTCGGTTCTCGTGAGAATAGAATCGATTAGCTGGTAAAGAGCGGCTCTAACGCCGAATGCACTCCGTTGCTGCAATGAGCATTGATCACATTGAGGTACGATGATCAAACTTTATTGCCCTATAATTACTAAAGGAAATGAAGTGATCTTTTGTATGGAGACCCCAACATTAAATCCTCAGTCGATGAAACTTTGCAGGGATGTACTTAAGTATTCTGAACCAAAACCTATGTACAAATATCCAAAAACGAAAAAAACGTTTATTCCGAACCTAACCCCAAAACCTAACCCCCATGGGGGTTAGGTTAGGAAAGCAAAAATATTATTCCTAACCTAACCCTCGTAGTCACACCGTCTCACCCTATATATTTTGGATTATTTAAAAAATACGTTTCATTTATGATGCTTTATCATACTGTAAAGTTTCGTCTACTGAGAATTTACTGTGGGGGTCCACTACCTTCATTTCCTACAATAAATTTCTTGACTTGTAGTTTCGTAGTAGAGCGCTTTATGAAAAAAAAAACCGGCCAAGTGCGAGTCGGACTCGCGCACGATGCGGTAACAAAAAAACTACAAAAAATCACGTTTGTTGTATGGGAGCCCCTTCTAAATATTTATTTTATTTTGTTTTTAGTATTTGTTGTTATAGCGGCCACAGAAATACATCACCTGTGAAAATTTGAACTGTCTAGCTATGGTTCATGAGATACAGCCTGGTGACAGACAGACAGACAGACAGACGGACAGCGGAGTCTTAGTAATACAGCCTGGTGACAGACAGACAGACAGACAGACGGACAGCGGAGTCTTAGTAATAGGGTCCCGTTTTGACCCTTTGGGTACGGAAAAAAAAAAATTGCCGTTTTTTAAGGCAAAATATAAAAGAAAATGCATTTACCATACTAACATTTTCTTAATTTACTTAACAACCATGAACGCGAATGTTTTAAAAGTTTTTTCACAAATATATAAACATTCAGCAAGTATCGACTAAGATACAACGAATCAAGTGGTCATTTCTGGTAACAAAAAAAGGAGTCACTTTTAAGAGACTTTTTTTAACGTTCAGGAAAACAATCTGAAATCTTTTTATAGCTGATAGTGGTCCGTTATGATCATAATTCTAAATAATAACAAGTAACCGAAGCATCTTTAACATCATAGAAGATATGAGAGCCTCTGTGTGTGAGAATTTCATACTTTTACCCCTATTACTAATACGACAAGGCACTAGTAACTCGGTAGCTCAGCGGTCAGAGCATTGGACCGGATATCCAAGGTTCGATTTCGTATTTTTCATTAGCTTGTATAAAAATAGCATTGTGAATGCGAAAATCCCAATTTTTTTGTTCCCCTTTACAATAAATCTACAGAAATTCGTAACATAGAGATTTAAGCTCAGTTTTTATTAAATAATTTGCTTAGCCAAAGCCCTGAAGTAAATTCAAAGCTATATCTCTTTCTATATTTAACTGCTTAACATATTTAAATAGTTATAGATATTACGCGTAGGTATCTTCCGGGCCCCCTACTCAAATGGGCGTTTGAACACTACGCTTATAATCAAAGCATTAAAATAAGCAGTAAACTACAAAATTACGTGTTGCAAGCTTCTCAATTCCATACAATACATTAAAGTCTGTTATTTACCCGACTACGGAAAAATCGTGCTCTAAAAAGTAAGAAACAAGAAAATATTCATAAAAAGGATAACCGTAGTCGCATGCCACTTTGTCCTAGACACGCACGGCACGGGCTGGAGGTGGCATGCGACTACGGTTATCCTTTTTATGAATATTTTCTTGTTTCTTACTTTTTAGAGCACGATTTTTCCGTAGTCGGGTTTTAGTTTTTTAACTTCTTTTTTATTTTAATTATTTTGGAGTTGTCAATAGGGTGAAAGCAAGCAAAGCCACGGGCAAGAGCTAACAATTTATATATTTTTGAAAAGTGCTCATTAAGCCCTTTCATTTGGTACCCAACACGGCGTCATTAAAAATTTTTTTTTTTTTAGTTCATGTCTTTAACTCCTCTAGAGGGCGCCACATTCAATTTAATGTAACGTCATATAGCCTATGTTCATTGGACAATTAAGACGCTTCTAATGATACCTCATTTGTCAAATTATAACAAGTAGTTTAGAAGTTATGAGGGAACAGATGAATTTACAAACATACATACATACATACATACAGGTCAAAATCATATACCCTCCGTTTTGGCTTCGCCGTAGTCGGGTAAAAAGTATAGAATATTGGCGATTTGAGTACGGTATAGGGGAGCTGATTTTATATCTGTCGCGTATTTTTATCGCAAAGGAAAATTACAAAAAACCTAAAAAGTTTATATCTCAAGAAAGTGATTTTTGAGAAATTTGATATTAAATATTATAAAGTAAAAGTAAAAGCCAGGACAGGAACCCAGCTGTGCGCAGCCATAGCGCCTGCGCACCTATTAATCACGTTCCAATTCACAAAAGATTCACAAAAGCGTCATACCACAAAATCTAAAATACCTTCTTGCACCATTTTGACCGATATCAAGAAACAAAAATTATCTATAAGAAATATTGGCGTTCTCGAAAGTCTTGTTTTATATTTAAACTAACACCCGCCCTCGCTTCGTTTCGGTTCCTTCCTTTTTTTGCCAAACGCAACAACATTCCAACAATATCCAAAAAGAAAACAAATTAGCACCTAACAGTACCTACACTCATCACCTCCAATCTCCAAAAGTCTGTTTCCGTCCCGTTCCGACACTTCATTGGTGTAAGAATTGCGCTTAAATTTATTTTCCCGCACGTATTTTTTGCACAATATTTTTTTTCCAACTTCTTCAACAATTACCGATATATTTCTACCAATATACATAAAACCTGAACTTATTATACACCTAAACCTTCATCAGGAATCACGCTATCTATTGGTGAAAACCTCATGAAAATCCGTTTAGTAGTTTTTGAGTTTATCGCAAACAGACAGACGCGGCAAGGGACTTTGTTTTATAATATGTAGCGAAATTAATTTAACGACCATTTTTTTCTCATTTTTTTTTCATTTGAACCCGCTCAAACCTGAAAGATAGAATGTCCCTGAATACTACTATGCAATTGCAATGAATACTACTATGTATTACACTTGTACTATTATTTATTCTGTGGTATTACCCACAAAGATTGCAAAGTTTGATAGTAGTTCAAGAAAATCCATTGCTTATAATTATAACCAACTAGAACAAAGGAGATGGTTCATAATTCGATTTGATAATTAATATCAGTTTAAATAGGTAATATGCATAAGACACCGATTTTGATAAATTTGAGCTTAATCGCTGCGGAGTGCGGACACGTTTAAAAACATGATGGAACAGAAAATTGAAATAAAAAATTTATCATTTTAGTTTTATCACACGACGAAATCAGAGGAAAATAAATATAATGCACTTAACTGTCAGATAAAATATCGAATAAGAAATAATATTTTGTACGACACATATGTATTTAAACTCAATATTTACGGAGATATTTGAAAATTCTTGGCTAACTCCATAATAAACGCGCCTGAAACGTGACAAGTGACGTCACAAATATGTCCGATTTGTATAGAGCGTTTTCGGCGGTTTCTGATGCGTGCTAATGCTAACTTCAAGTAACTATATCACGAGAAAAAAACGCAAGACAAAAGTTTTAATATGTTGATTTTCTCACGCATTATACCTACTTTCGACTTTGATCCAAAAAAAAATTTATGCATACCTATTCCCTATTCCGAGTAATACTTTTCAACTATTTCATAATAGACAAAACGTCCGCCCAAATACTATCGAGGTCAATAGAGTTGGCCAGCATCGGTCACGTCTGCTCTCTTTTATGGCTTTTATCGACTAATGTACTACGATTATTTACTTTTTAGGTACCTATTGTTAGAAAAAAGTGATATTTGCTTCGGTTAAATTCAGTCCAATCAAACGTGTCTCGTGAAGTCGTGAATCAACATGTTATATAATATTTGGCCAATCTAACCTAACCATCAACTGGGTTAGTAAAATATCATCAAAGTTAACCAATAATAAAGATAAACGAGGTCGCAATCGCTATTTGCATTATAGAAGGATGCAAATTATCTACAATTACAAATAAGCAGGTAATATTAATGTTTTTATACAACAGGTGCTTCAAAACTAGGTCAAATTCTTTGTCAAACAGTGACAGTGGATCCTATTAGGTAACATTCGCGAACCTTTCATATTATTATGTTAATTGTGATGGACGCACCTAATCAGAGGTTAGGCCAGTAATTGGACACCGCTGGCGCAAATTATGTCAAACATCCATTGAGCAGTGATTAATAATTATACACATTTTAGTGTCACGTAACCTGCGTGCGTGGGAACGGCCGACGGGCGTCGGGCGCGCTCGGGCCCGCTCGGCCGCCGCGAGTGACGCAACTGCTTTCACCTGCACTGCACCCAAACACTGTCCGATTCCGATTTTGTAATTATATCGGAATGCGATGCTTTCTTATTTGGAATCGATTCGGTTTCCTTGGGTGTTGCGCAACGATCGATTATGCATCATAATACTTCCGTTTTGGGCGCGCTCTTTATAGTTTGACACACTAATGCCAGTTCGACTTGGATCCGCGCGTGATTGATGAACGCTCGCGATCTGTAGCACTGGCCTGGTACTGGCGTGGCGAGTCACATTTATAATCCTCATTTGCATATCATAATTATGTTCGTGTTTCAAAAACAATAAGAGCAAACACTTTCTGTTAATCCATTTGCATTTGAATTCAAAGCAATTACTTTCTATAATAAATCGTCCTTTTCCTTTTACTAAGTTATATCATGTTTAGATTGTGCTTCTGTATTTTAGAATTAAGTTTAAAATGGTTTGCTTAGGTTCGGCAAAACTTATTACATCAAAGAAGAAGACGAAAACCGCATAGGATAAAAACAAAATGCTTTTTTGCCCAGTAATATGAGTAAAATTAAAACGTTTTGATGATGAAAGATGTTTTTTACCACAATTAACAACGTAGTGAGCTATTGCAAAATAATTGGCTGCATTGCTCGTATACGGGTTTGCTCTTGAATAAAACATGGCCGTTGAGTCGGTTCACGTAATGCTACAAGCCGCCACAGGTTGACAAACACTGATTAGTATGAATGATGGCGCGCGATCACAGTATCAAAATGTCCCACGCGGCAAAACAGCGACGGCGGACGCCTACGCAACCACAACTCGACTTTAAATTGAATTTAGAAAACTAATATCAAAAGCAGGGACCCTATTTTTGAAATTATTCGGTTGGCATTGAAAGAAACTTGAGAGCGCTCGACGCCAGCCAAATGATCGTCGAATGAATTCAAAAATTTCAACTTTATTTTTTTTCTAATTAGGTATACAGTTAATACACACTTTGGTTGGAAAAACTATTTTTTAAATCAAAAATATTTCTTATAACTCTACATCAACTTCAATCATACCAGATAAAGACATCACACTTTAATTTAAATTATTCAACAAGTATTACCAAAACTCTACATAACCATAAAAAAATAAGAAAATAATAAAAGTTATATGAAACCCATAGTTAGTTATAATTTTGAATAAAAAATAACATTAATAAAACGCCCACGAGATAATTGCAACAAAGTCATTAGGTTGGTTAACCAGACTGTACGCGTTACGTTACGGATCCCACTCACTCGATCGTATCAGTGTGTGTAACGATATCTCGCGCGTATCTCGGGCGTATCTCGGACGTATCTCGTGCGTCGAGTTCAATTAAGTTTTAGTAATGAGCGCCGAGATCAGCTGATACAAGGTCATTGACCGCTGAAAGTGAAATCGTGATGGCCGCAAGTGACGCCTGCGCACGCGCCGGGACGCAAACGCTATAGGAAGCTTCATGTTACATAATATTACATTACTAAGAACAGAATGTGCTTGTAGGTATCACACTTACTTAATACAAAAATGGGAAAAATACAAAAAAATGTATACAACGTGTTACAAAATAAACCCCTAATGCCGAATATGGTGGAGCAAAGTAAAAAATAATCAATTGAGAATTTTGATGATAGTTTAGAATAGAGGAAAATCAACAACCTCGTCATAGCAATATTAAAAAAAGATCTATATCCGCAATCAGAAAATTACGATTTCTTTCCAGTTAAAAAAGGTAGAGAAAATTATCAACAATTAATGGAGACAGCGCGCCGAAACAAGGTCACGCGCGACGGAAAGAGGTGAGAGCCGATATAGGCCGGGTTTCTAGACGGCAGCCGTGCGAAACAAACGCCTATCGCCCGCTTTCCGCAGAGGAAAACCTCGGTGCGAAAGAGAAAACACTATTTGATTGAACAGCGCTGTGTCCCATTTTACACGATTTTGAAAATTTCTTTGTCTTTCAGTTTCAACTATTTGTAGCAATGATTAATATGTATTCAAATATCTATGATTTGTAGCCATATAAGATTCTTGTTTGTAGCCTTCTTCTTCTATTTTTATTTTGGCAATCTACTTTCCTCTTGGAAGTAATTTTTGCCAGTGTCAAGTGTTTAATAGTTCAGTGGTAGGTATTATTTCAATTTAAGTTTACATTAGAATAGCATTCCAATGTTGCCTGAAGCATTTAGCAACAAATATATCAAGACAGTTTGACTCGGTAAGTTCTGCCGAGGTAGCTACCACTACAATAAAAGTCTCAGCTTCACACAACCAAGATCGCGCTTTTTCAATTATCCCACATATTGTTCAGTTGCGTAGACACTTGTACCACAAAACTGCACCAATTTTGAGATATAATATCCACTTATGAATCAATTTGCAAATAATTAAAATAGACACCGAACCGAACTAGACAAAATGGCGCCAAAAACTCCTATGATTTGTAGTCAGTCATATTATTTCTAATAAGATTTTGTGGAATCATTGGGGGCAGTGTTTCTTTCAGACAAAATTCTCCGGGGGGGCAATTAAAAGGTTCGGGGGAGCTCGGTTCGGGGGAGCTCGTACGTCGATCACTCCACTAGTTTGCCCGTCTACCTACACACAACACATTTTTCTCCGGGGGGGCACTAAGGCTGCTCCGGGGGGGCACCGCCCCCCCGAAATAGTACCTGAAAGAAACACTGATTGGGGGATTACTCCCGAAACACGAACCAGCTGGTATCGAGTAAACGTCAAAACAGTACAATGGAAACCATGGCAACCGTTTTCAAAGTACTTAAATAACAGATATAACAGATCTCTTTCGTGTGCAATAAAGAATATTATTATTATTATTATTATTAACAGATTTTTGACGTTTATTCGATCCTGATATGAACTCGATCTCGTTAATTCCCGTCGAGAAGATAATCCGGCAGGCAGGGGACGCATTTTTGAATCATTCGAAATGAATCGTAAATTCATGCACGAAAGCAAAACGTATATGAAATCAATTTCGATTGCTCCCAATTTTACGTATTTTTGAAGCAATAGAAATTAGTGTTGCCCAGTTGCCCTAAAACTCGAATCCTTAGATGTAGCACATCCCTTCGGTATAAACCGTCCTTGCTCGAATCTTATATATAACATTTTTCATTTCACGCAGAAAATATAAAAACCGGAAAGCCATAACTGGTTGATTTTAAAAACAGGTATTGAGTTACGGGGGAACGGAATGTAAATAAAAAAGTTATAATGTCATTGTCTGTCAGTCATTTGATTTTGATATTTCTCTTTCCCTCACGTCATTTCTACTGGTAGAATATCGAAAACGAGTGGGTCGGACCACTCGTTGCAAAATTCACGAGTATGAATATTCATAAATAGCGATTTTAGGGATTCGCATACGAATCTTGCGATTTCATACACGATTTGTAAACCTAATGATTCAAAACTAGGGCCCCTGGTTATCTAATTAGAAACCACCTAGAGCGACCGGTCTCATTTGACAGATGAATGTGATATATTGCTACTTCTTTTTGGGTTAAAAAAATTCATACCAAAGAAAAGTAGCAATGTAGGTATGTCAAATGAAACCGGTCACTAAATAGTTAAAACCCTTGTTCGCTTTAGGACAGATTCGCTTTACGACAGATTCGCTTTACGGCAGATTCGCTTTACAGCAGATTCGCTATACGACAGAAGTACAGTCAACTCGATATAGAAAATCTGACTTAAAGCGAAAAAAGGGATTAATAAAACATCAAACAATCACCTAACCCTAAATAATTATTTATAATGTTATATTCAGTCAAAAGTACCAGGGCAACATAACTTACAAAGAGTTATTTCGATTTATTTTTTTGAAAAATTAAAGAGCTAAAAGGAATTAGACATATCTTTTTTGTAGAGACTTTTTAAGTACTAAAGCGAATCTGGCGTTAAGCGAATCTGGCGTTAAGCGAATCTGCCGTAAAGCGAATCTGTCGTAAAGCGAACAAGGGGTTTCTATTTAGATAATCAGTCTGTCGATTATCCCGAGAAGATCACGCCGATTCCCGTACCTATAGAAGGTAACTGCAAGTAAGTTTCGTATTTAACAGAATCTTGTGTCAACATTAATTGCACGTTATTAACGACGTTGTGGCTATCGGTTCCAAATGTAGGTTAATAGTGTGTTACATGGGGGTGATAAGAAGGCGGTAGCAAGGTATTTTATGGCAGCGGGCAGCGATAATTTAGCTAGGAAAACTGGTGGCTGTAAAAGTAGAAAATTGATTAACCTTCTGTACAAAATAATGAATGATTAAATTATGACTTATTTGCAATAAATACACGGTAAAACCCGATTAGCCGTAAACTGTAGCAATGCAAATATTTGTGTCAAAAACGTTACCAATTTGAAGGTTATCAAACAGCAGTTCCACATTTTTGAACACTTGATACAACATGGGCTTTACCAGTGGGTTAATATAGTAACCCTGACCTAATTCCTTCCTTTATAATTCAAGCAGCATTATTATAGGCGGATCTAGTTCGAGGTGAAAATAACCTACACATTTTCTTTTCATTTATTGACAAAATTGTAAAGAGATTTTACCACTAATTTTACTAGGTATCAGCGGTATACCTATAGGCCAAGAGATCACCAATTAGTTTCGGTTCCGTATATAAATCTGTCGCGGTCCGTTTGGTAGATGATAACTAGCAACCAAGGCTGAAAACCATTGGTCAGTGGTCGGGATCCAGACGGCGGGCGGTCCGCCATTTGGTGACCCCTGAAAACCCCTGTGAAAATTTCTATTAGTGTGTGTCCTTAGTGAGCCGTCTGTTCTTCTGTATAGATATACTGAGTATAGACAGACAGACTGCTGCTATACGGACGGACGACTCGACGGCTAAAATTATTACTTTTGTCGAGCAAAGCCGTTCCTCTCCTCACAAATAACAAAAACTGTTTACGTCAAGCAAACATTTTTCAGCTCATTAAAGAATAAGATCGGCATTTCTATCTTTTTCCAAAACAGTAACAAATCTTGTCACAGACAACCTTGATGATTCATCCTATTGTTTAGACTCGTTAAAAATTTTCTACAACGTTTGTCGAAATTTTATAAACAGCGCGTCTGTTATTTGGCTGCGCGCGCGCAAGTGAGTGCGATTTCACTGAACGCTCCAGTTCACGCGAGTTGCGACTCGGCGAGATGGCTCGGCTGAGGAACTGTTCAACGATACGCACTCGACGATGAGCAAACATGATAAATTTTAATTAGGTACACTTGTATAAGTGTCAAGATGAGAAGTAAGCAGGTATCTTGATCTTCTTTATCAGCCGCAAGGAAATCAGACAACCCACCAAATGAATATAAGATTATTGCAGCCTACCTATCAAACACATCCTACCAAAAAGACCTTACCCCGATAAAAAGGGGTTTGAGCTTGGTTGTAGCAGACCTATTATGTATTAGGTACAATAATTTTGATTTTAACCTCTGAAATTGTAAACCATCTGTAAAATCGTTCATGTTTTTTTCACGAATCTTCTTGATCTGTTGATTCTGCTTGATTCTTAAAGGTGATGTGACTCCCATAAACTTAATATTCACTAGCGAAAAATTTTCTAAGGCTATGGTGACTCCTTTGGAGAATAATTTAAATACCGAAAAAAATTATAGTCTATGACATATTTTTGCACACGTGCCACAAGAGGAAAAATTGTCTTTAACCTGTGCACGCGCTGTCGGTTTAGTCACAGTATAGAAAAACTATTTTTTTTTTCATTTATTTAAGGACAACCAACAAAGCAAACACTAAATACATGTTCTTAAATACAGTTGCAACTTATCTAGGACTAGTGTCATCTTAATTAAAGGTTGCATTTTAGTGGATATAGGGCACAGCCTCTATATCCACTCGGCATGCAATAGAAAATAATATAATCTGGTATAAACTTAAAACTACTTTAATTACCTATCAAATTATTTATCAGTATAAGTAGTTTAGTGTTGTGAGTTATGATTTTATGAATCTTTGGATATGAAAATATAACTAGTGGTGCAGTCTGTCAGTTATCCTAAGAGCCTAGCTCCGCCCCATGGCAAAGGAAACAGACCTCGTGTGGCAACATTCATCAATCAATACTTGACTGAATAGTTTCTGCCAACGCATATGACGTGGTTGGGTGAATCTACGTTGTCTATTACTTCCTGCGTCATTGTCTGCACTCAAAAATCCAATGCATCGCAATAAATAAATTAAAAATATGCAAACAATTACATTGTATTATTGTACTAGAATGTAAATAAATGCATATTTTTGATTTATTCCTTGTGATGCATTGGATTTTTATAGATTTTCGAGTTCAGACAATGACGCAGGAAGTAAGGAACAACGTAGATTCACCCGGTTGTTGTTAAATGCAACCTCTTAGCGATCAATCTTTGTTTTATTGATATCTCTGTAGGTTGTAATAGAAAGTAGAGTTGTAACTGTCTTGTTTTGATTTTAAAGTTGTTATTCATATCTTACATCAAACATTAAAATCATAGAGCATATCTAATACGATTATTATGCGAGAACTTTTGAACCTAACCTGACCTAAATGTTAACCCTTTGACCCATTATTGCTATGTTTTCAATCATAAAAATAGTAAAAAAACCGGCCAAGTGCGAGTCGGACTCGCGCACGAAGGGTTCCGTACCAAAAAAAACGACAAAAAAAAAACACATTTGTTGTATGGGAGCCCCCCTTAAATATTTATTTTATTCTGTTTTTAGTATTTGTTGTTATAGCGGCAACAGAAATACATCATCTGTGAAAATTTCAACTGTCTAGCTATCACGGTTCATGAGATACAGCCTGGTGACAGACAGACAGACAGACAGACAGACAGACAGACGGACAGCGGAGCCTTAGTAATAGGGTCCCGTTTTTACCCTTTGGGTACGGAACCCTAAAAACATGTTTTTAATAATTATTATTATCAAAAAGGCATATAATTCAAAATCATAAGTAAGAGTGGATCAATAAAAAAACATTGGCGAAATAGTACCTACCTACCTGCCGATAACATAAAACATGAGCATTTCATCCTAAGACGAGAATTTTATTTTATTTTATTTTAAATGTAGGTAGGTACTTCGAAGTTATTCACCGCGTTTGAAACATAACAATGGTCTATAGCAGGGGTGGCCAACAAGTCGATCGCGATCGACCAGCCGACCTCTGGAGACAGTGCAGTCGATCGCGAGAGACATAACAAAAAGTGCTTTGCTTGTAGTAGCAAAGCAACTAGCAAAGCAACCGAATGGTGCGGTAGGCGGATGCGGCGGTTTTGTTGTGAAAAATACCCGAAAAATGAAGATGCTTAGGCCAGGAATTTTTAAGTAACGCAGCTCTAGACAAGTTGGCCACCCCTGGTCTATAGCAGCCGGTGTTAAGGACGCACAGACAAGGCAGTGTTCACAGGTAGATAAGCTGCAGTAAAGTTCAGCTGTGGCGCAACCCAAGGTTTGTTTCCGAATAGATCACGAAGCTCCCACAATACTCGAAGCGTGAATCACCGCACACTGTATCACTACACTAGTGGCTCCGTGAGCTGTAGACCTCGCGCTAAAAAGTAGCTCAAATTGTATGTTGTTTAAAAAATAATCTAAAAGATGTCGCCACCCCTTTTTCCCACACTGCTCACGAAGTTTTCAAATAGTAGTGATTATTTCCTCTGTGGTAGGTCCGTGCAGTTTGATATATTATTTGGTAGGTATATTCGCAGCTAGATGGCGCTTCAAATTTTGAAAAACCATAAAGTTAATATACCTGAGGTAATATTGTGAAAAACCTGCTCACAAAATGTTACGAGAATCGGTTGAGAAATGTGACCTGTAGAGGAGGTAAGCTGGACTGAAATATGTTTTTTTTCTGAAATATGTTTTTTACATATCTCGGCTATTTTGAAATATTTCGAATAATGGGTCGACAAAAATTCTGTATAATTTTTGAACCTGCTCACAACATTTTACGGAATCGATTGAGAAATGCGACCTGTAAAGGAGAACAGAGCGCCGGAAAGAGGAAACTGTGTTTGAAAAATTCATGCAATACTTAGTACCACAGATAATATAATACTATACTAGTATAGTACGAAAAAAGCAGGAAAATTAGTTTGGCTATACATCTTGAACCAAAAGTTTCTCCTAAATAATCTGTGGTTTCGTTGAATGAAATACGCCAAAAATGTGCATTTTGCGCATCTACAATATTTACTTTATAAAGCCATTGTTACTTCCATACGAAAGACATCAACGCACTGGACAAAAAGATAATAAAATAAACATATCCAATAATAAAATTTTGCTAATATCGTCAAATTATATTTAGATATTTATTTCCTAGTTTAATATTTTGTTTTCAGTGTGATTCCTTAAAGTTCGGGATATTTTTGAAAGCATTAATAATTGTACAACAGTTTACTGCCGCGTATATTTGGAGCTCTATTTCCAAATTGCACTATTTATGGATAGTAAAGAAGCTTAGTAGCTAAAGAAGGTGTAACAAATGACATAGTATGGCATCCAGCTACCCTTTACAATGTAGAGACCGATCGCCGGAAATCGCTGGCGTTGCCGGTGGCCGGCGACCGGCGACCGGCGCGATCTGCTTCATTATCCAATTAGCTGATTGGCATTGGATCAAAAGAATTATTTGCTGGATAAAGCTCCTCGCACGCTTACACGCTAGATCATGTTAATTGTTAGAAGTTATATTTATAGATTACCAATCGGGTATACCTTATTGATAAAATTATTTAATATTAACCATTAATTGGTCAATATCGCATTTTTATTTTCAGTTGCATTGCATTTATGGTTGAAATACATTTATCCTATATCATTACTAAAGATCTCAGTAAATTAGTACTGGAGATATTCTCGCACGCCCATCTTATCTAGCCTACAATAGGGAATATGCATCAAATTTTTTTTTATCAATATCAATAGTATAATGCGTGAGAAAATCAACTGTAATATTGAAACTTGTCTCTTGCGTTTTTTTCTCGTAATATAGTTACTTGAAGTTAGCACGCATCAGCTCCCGCCGAAAACGCTCTATACAAAACGGTGACGTCACACATCACGTTTCGGTGTGTTTCGGGCGCGTTTAATATGAAGTTAGCCAATAATCTTCAATTATCTCCCTAAATTTTGCGTTTAAGTAGATATGTGTCATACAAAATATTATTTCTTTTTCGATATTCTATCTGACTGTAAAGTGCATTATATCCGAAAACGAAAAAAAATAACGTCATTTTCCCCTGATTTCATCGTGTGATAAAACGAAAATAATCATTTTTTTTTATTTTTCTTTCTGTTCCATCATGTTTTTACAAGTGTCCGCAGCGATCAAGCTCAATTTTAGGAAAATCGGTGACTTATGCATATTCCCTATTAAGTGCAATGCAACACCAGCCGGGTGAATTCTCGGGCGTTTTTAACGCCCTCTTTTTCCTCAAAATATTTTCATAACTTTAGAGTAAGAAAATTCTGTCCTCGTGTGCAGTAACTAGAATAGGTCCCTGACACGTAGCATTTTTTTTTTTTATTTATTTATTAGGCACAGAAACAAAATACAATCCAAAACATTATTTGTAGTTCCTTAAAGCTAAATATAGGTAGTGTTAAACTGTATTTCTAAAAATACTGCGCACAGCATTCGCAAAAGTATAATTTACAATTTACAGATACCCGCTTTTAAATATACGGGATTGGTACAGAACTATTACAATATTAAATATTATAATATAATAATAATATATTAAAATCCAAAAACTTAAATTTAACAAAAAAATTAACAAATTGAACATTTTTATACTCAAAATCACAAATAGATAAATAACGCCGACACAACCAACCAAAGACCAACCGAGGCTGACAAACATTAAAGCGGTTACAGTCCAAAACAGCTTCCAAGATTCTTTTTAAAAGTATACAAGCTTTGGGAGAAAATATCTACGTATTTCACATTATCATTATATGCCCTACACATACGAAACAAAGGATCATGATGTGTAACATTGTTGTTGCAGCTGGGTACAGAAAACAGCTTAAATTTCCTTTTACTTTCACTAGTTTTAAATGATAGATAGCTTAACAAATCCGCAACATCCCACTGAGAGTTAACAATTTTATAAAGTACTGATAAAAAGTAGTTTAGCAGCATAGGTTTTATTATTTTTGCAAAAATACTGAATCAAGGGTGGGTTTTTGTGGATCACGGATTAAAGTGGACATAAGAGTGCAAAAAGATCCATCAACGGATTTTAGTGGATCTAGGAATTTCCGCAACCTATCATGACAATTTATGTTGAGGAGAATGACGGTGTTCAAAGCGACCGTAAATTCCTGCAAACAGAGCGTTTTGTTACAAACGAACGAGCCAGTGTCCGATGAGCCTTAGTACTATAAACATTGGAATCGGTTAACCGCGCTCCACTTGAGACGGGCCGACCGATGACGGCGGCAATCCACAATCAATTTATATTTTGTACTAGCGGCCGCCCGCAACTTTGTCTGCGTGGAACGTTTTTTGCTATCCCTCGAGAACAATACTTTTTTCAGAATGGAAGGTACCCTATGCCCTCTGAACCCTGGCAACGTGTATGTAAAATTTCATGATGATCGGTTTAGTAGTTAAGACCAATAACAAACAAACAAACAAACGGACTTTCGCATTTATAACATTAGTTCTCAGTTATAGCTCAGTTTTGCACGATTAAATCTAAAATGTTTGTAACAGTTTTTATTCAATTCAATTGAATATGGTTATAATCTAGAGATCTTGATGGTATTATACGATAGTATTATAAAACGTGAACTATGCAACGTTCGTGTTATGTATTTTTTTATCATAAAGACACTATCTAGTGTCAAAAACTAATATTATAATTTGTGTTTATGTCAAACGGTCAAACTTGATTGTTGGACTTCTATTTGTATCATATCTCTAAAGTTATTGCTTTCTTTGTGATGTCCATCAGCCATTTTTATGGTTCCCCCCCCCCCCCCCCCCACTGCTGGGGCACAGGCCTTCCTTATGGGTGGATAAGGAGGACGGGCCATAACCCACCACGCGGGCCCAATCGGTGGGTGTTAACGACTGCAAATGCAGCCGGGACCAACGGCTTAACGTGCCTTCCGAAGCACGGTGGAGCTCGAGATAATAAATTTTTGGTCATCCATCCCATGACTGACTTTGGCGAACGTTGCTTAACCTCCGCAATAGGGAATATGCATAAGTCACCGATTTTGATGAATTTGAGCTTGATCGCTGCGGACACTTATAAAAACATGATGGAACAGGAAAAAAAATGGAAAAAATGTATAATCCTAGTTTTATCACACGATGAAATTAGGGGAAAATAACAATTTTTTTTTTTCATTTTCGGATATAATACACTTTACAGTCAGATAGAATATCGAATAAGAAACAATATTTTGTAAGACACATATGTACTTAAACGCAAAATTTAGTGAGATAATTGAAGATTATTGGCTAACTCCATATTAAACGCGCCGAAACACACCTGAAACGTGATGTGTGACGTCACCGTTTTGTATGGAGCGTTTTCGGCAGGTGCTGCTGCGCGCTAACTTCAAGTAACTATATCACGAGAAAAAAACGCAAGAGAAAAGTTTTAATATTACAGTTAATTTTCTCACGCATTATACTTTAGACTAAGATAAAAAAAAATTGATGCATATTCCCTATTGCTGGGCTAGGCGCTAAGCCACTGCGCCACCGAGCTCCCCAATACAAGAATATATCTCGCTTCAAAAAAAAACACTAGTAAAGTTCTTTTATATAAAAATATCATAAATTGTAAACATTGACCGTGACGAAACCCTAAATAGCAAAAAAACCAGTTCATTCGCTATTCCAAAAATGCTCTGCATTTCTAGTTCTGCGTTTCGCTTGAGTTATGGTTATCGAATCGGTGACACAAAACCATCCGAACGACGATAAATTTCCATTAACAGCAGTTTTACTTGGTTACTTGCTATTATCAAAAATAAAACAAAAAATTCACAAATTTTGCAGTTCCCGTAAGAATCGGAGCATTGAAAATGAATACAAAAATTTACGAAAAACAAAAATCAAATCAAATGCGAAGTCCTATTATATTTTTAAAGTTACTTAAGTAGAAGTACCTATTTATTTTTACGATTGTGACACTCGGCTTCTGCGAGGCTGACCGCCTCAAAATTTCAACAAATGCACTTTTCGTCTGCTTCTGCAACTTTTAACACTATTACCATGACGATCGGTCAATAAATCATAGAAGCTACATCACTTTTTATGTACGGAAACACCCGTTTTTCTACAATGAGGGGTTTTCAAATTGACATTTAAAAAAAAGAAAAGTAACTATTTGCCTCACTAGATGTCGTTGATGGTAAGAGGGAAGTCAAAAAATACTTTGAATCCCCTATTTTTTCCAACGCCATCTATCAAGCTAACAGCTTTTTGTCATTTTGAAAAGCTCTCATTCCAAATCTAAAAGTACCACCTTACAGGTCACAATGAGGGGTTTTCAAATTGACATTTAAAAAAAAAGAAAAGTAACAATTTGCCTCACTAGATGGCGTTGATGGTAAAAAGGAAGTCAAAATTGGTAGTAAAAAATACTTTGAATCCCCTATTTTTTTCAACGCCATCTATCGAGCCCACAGCTTTTTGTCATTTTGAAAAGCCCTCATTATTAACCGATTTTCAAATTTTTTTCACCATTTTGTAGCCAAACTAATATCCTAGGACCTTTTTTTATAATTTTTTCTTAAGTCAGTTTTTCCCGAAATATTTACAATTTAGTAAACAAACATCCCCCAAAAATCCTGAATGTTGCAAAACTACAAAAAAAGTTACTAGTAGATTTTCAAAATTCAAACATACACACGTGTCTCGATAAATTCCTCAACTTTTGGTAAATATTCCCATTTCGATCCGCCCAAAATCCTCGGTGATATGGTCAAAAATATATTTCAGGCGATTTGCATCCTGATAACCATTTTCAATGGTAAAATATTTGATCCACCGACATTTAGTATTTCAGAACGCTATATTTAGTATTTTTGATACTCAAAATATGAATTTATTGTTACCCGATTAAATACTACCCAAAATAATCATTGTTGGTTCCATACAAAAGACATCAACGATCCGAATTAGACGTAAAAATGTCAGCTTTACTCTGTATTGATATTTTGCTGATTTTTTTTATATTTTTGATTACTTACGTATTTCAATTGAATAAGAATCATTCAATTGCAATACTCAGAAGTATTAGATATGCTTACACTAAACATTTTGGAGTAATGCCTTTGATGCAATAACATTAACCTAGATAAGAGCAGAGTATGAGTTTTTAAAGTGTAAACTTTTAAGTTAACCTGATTAGTAATGTGTTTGGTAATGTTTGGTGCAAACTTCAAGTTTCACTATGTAAAAATTGTTATATTAGAATAAGTTAATGTTGTTATTCCTTTTAACCTTATATTTTGGTCCCCATAATGACTATTGGCTCTGTGCACGCTTTTAGCGCCACTTAGAGTTCGCCACCTATTTAAAAAATATTCTTGTGTTATTAATGTAAATTTCAAAATTACTGTGATTTGGGTGGACAAAGTGTTGTGAAATCATTTTTGGTTATTCAAATTAAATGTGGTTAGTAAAATCTATTCAAAAAGCGTGTTTAATTTTGGTTATGTCAGGGTCTCTTTACTTCTTTTTTAGTTGTAGTTTTACTGTAAAACAAGAAGATAATAGTTTTATTTAATGATAATAAACACATGAATTGTTCCTGTATCGCCAGTAATAAATTAAATATCGTTTTCAGACAGATGACAGAGCCTACATTATTTCTACTTTTTGCCACCATGAGCGCTGCAATCGAACCCAGCGAATAGCGCTCAAAGTTTCATACGATTAAAAAAATTCACAGATTTTACAGTCCCCGCAAGAATCGGAGCATTGAAAATGAACACAAAAATTTACGAAAAACCAAAATCAAATCAAATGCAACGTCCTATTATATTTTTAAAGTTACCTAGGTAGTACCTATTTATTTTTACGAAAGCGCCCGCTGACTGCCTCGACGCGGCCGAAATAATATTAACTAATTTTCGAAATTTCAACGAATGCACTTCTCGTCCGCTTCTACATCTTTTAACACTATTACCATGACGATCGGTCAATAATCATAGAAGCTACATCACTTTTTATATACGGAAACAGTCGTTTTTCTACAATTACAAATGTAAAGGGACCACCTACAGGTCACAATTATAAACCGATTTTCAAATTATAACGCCATTTCATAGCTAAACTAATACCCTAGGACTCTTTTTTTCATTTTCTCTAAAGTCGGTTTTATTTCCGAAATATTTACAATTTAGTAAACAAACATCCCCCAAAAAACCCTGAATTTTTGGAATTTCGCAAAATTCCAACAAAAGTTTCCAGTAGATTTTCAAAATTCAAATGTTCACACGTGTCTCGATAAATTCCTCAACTTTTGGTACTATTTTTATTTCGATCCTCCCAAAATCCTCGGAGATATGGTCAAAAATACGTCTCAGGCGATTTGCATCTGATAACCATTTTCAATGGTAAAATCAAACTAAAAGCGTTTTAGTTCAAAGAAGATAAGGTATCAATTCCGCTTTGAAAAAACGTAATAATAATAAAGATTGACCGATTTATCATTCTTGGTAATTCGCATGATAAGTAGAAGTACATTCCAATGATTGCGGGCCTCATGAACATGCAATTAGAAATGCTATCCATACGACATGGCAATCACGCACCAGATCTATATGCATAGCTTTAATCGCAATAAACTTAAAACAACACAAATTACAGGCCTGCGCTTCATAACCACATTAAAAACAAATTAGACTATATAAAATGTACCGAAAAAAATTGCACGCCACATTCGCTTTGCTCTCAAATATGCGTCGACGAGATGAAAGTTGTCACAGCCGAGATGGAGAGTGTTGTTAATTTTATAGAACATTGAATTTTATTACCATTACATTCATTATACAACGTATTAGATAACGCAAAATGTTTTCTGTTAAATCTGTTCACCTCGTCACAAGTACCTACATAAGTAAAACAAGATAATATAGAAAATATATTAATGGTAGGAAATGTAGCTTTTAATAATTATGAAATCATAAGTGGAACAGAGATAGTGGTTTTGATAACTTTTGGAACTACCACACCGCAACAGTGACCAACAAGCCATAACTAAAATAATTAATTAAATTTCACTTAGACTTTTCCTTAAATTTCGTGCCTACACTGAATGAGTTTTAAAGCTTTTTAAAAATTCGTTAGTGATCTATATAGAAGTTGTGGCTCTAGAATAATGTCACAAACATGACTATTTGTTATTATTTAAAGATATCAACGAATAAGAAAACGATTAGAAATTATCCCAAACTATAAGAAAACATGAATGACTTAATATCTGGGAGCTTTGTCTCGGTAAACTCGTGGTCAGGCCTTCGCAGTCACCACTATTACCACACACTGGAAAGTGGCCAGTCAACCACGTTGCCTCGGGAAAACCAGGATTTTCCATCACTTTCACTTTTATATGTATTTGTACCAGTGAACAAGTGATTACTTTTGCACGCGGTTGGCACGCGTGACACCTACATGACATAAAATACTTATCGCGCGTTAAACACGTCTGTTTACGTTTATGTTTAGTTTTGTTCTTACTTTCATTACTTGGAAACTATATTTAAACAACACGTTTATCCTTCTGTTAGCAATTTAATAATAATGTATTTATTTTTCTTCCAGATGACTCCCGTAAGACAAATGCGCATATTAGCGGCACTGTGCCTGCTAGCGGCCGCCTGCGCCGCCACTGATCGCGCCGAACAAAACATCACCACCACAAAAACAGTCAGAACGACAATCCTACCCTCCAGGACCACCAGGACAGAGCTCAAGGTCTCCCGCAGCCTCAACCCCCACGACACCACCACACTTAATGTCAAAACCAGACAAGGCCATATGACACAGTTAATCGTCAAAAAGAAAGACGGAAAGTCTACTACGCAACATGTTAGCACCACAACAGCACCTACCACCGTTTCCATGAAAACTACAGTCCCTGCCAAAGTAAACGCCACCACAGATGATAGCAAAAACAAAACAGAGACTAGGGATCAAAGGAAGCTCAATTTCGCCAGCAGCCCTCTGAACAGCGATCTGGCCGGTTACGAATACTATTCGAATACTAACCGCAACAAAAATACTGAGGTCTTCTCCGATGTCAAAGCAGAATACGGTAATTGGTCTCCCGTTTCCGTTTACCCAGAATCTCACATCCAAGAAAATGGTGGAAAACCTGAAACTGACCCCGAAACGTCAAGTTACTACCCAACTTACGATAACGAAAAAAGAATCGAAAATAAAAAAGTTTATATTACATCCACAAGCTACTTAGATTACGGTGGACCCGTGAAAAACTACAGGTTTGACCCTCATAATCCGGTGATAAAGAACGATCGGAACCCAGTCTACATAGAAGTGGTCAGCACTAAAGTTGCTGATGAAGGGAAATCATTCCAAATCCCCGATCCTGTTGTCATCAGTTCAGAACCGATGTACATAAAGAAAGCTATTGATAAGTATAACAACAAAAGAGGACGGTCAATTTTGACTCTAGGTGAAGATGGTATCCCCGAAATCCAAGGCGTAAGAATGCCAGATGATGATTCTGACAAGAAAACTTGGAGAAACGCTAGAGTTGTAAACGGAGAACTTTTACCGTATCCCGAAGGATACACTCCCCCTAAAGCCATCCCTGAGGCTGAAGCGTACACCGACGTGTCCTCCGAGGAGCCCGCGGATAGTTTCGGACCTTTCACCAAAGATGACAACTTCGAGCAAACAGACGGGCCGTTTACTAAATTTGATAACTTGAAATTTGATAGCGATGACGCCCGCGACGACATCGATATCTATACCAACAATCCATCTTTCTCTCAGAACCACAAGTTAGAAAAATTCAAGTCCGGATACGGTTACGGTCCTTTCACTAAAGCCGATAATTCGAAAGTAGCTAATTCGAAACTAATCGAATACATAAAACAAATAAACGAACAAGAATCAAAACGAGACTACTTCAGCGGTCGCAGTTCAAGGGCACATGCAGGAGATCTCGATTATTCAGAGAGCCACATTCAGAGACGCATGCTTCAGCACCCTGGAGAAGTCAATTACCCCAATTCCCTCATGTACACGCCAAAGAATGCGAAGCCGAGCTTTGATGAAAGCGTGAGAAATCCGGTTCTACAATACGCTCACCCAGAACTGGGGGTGCAACCCGCTAAAGCTACACGCGATAATCTTGAAAACTACAACGACCGAAAAATAAAATACTATTCTACTGTACCCAAAAGTGCCCATCCTTATCCAATGGAGCCTGTTAATGGTTACGGACAGCAGAGGTCGCAGAGCAATATTAATGCCAACAGATACTATGAAGACGAACACAAAAAGTTCTCTTACTACGAAAACAGCCATAGCCCCAGCTACCCATACGGTTACGGCTATATAAAAAGGACTCCTGAGCCATCCCTATGGAAAAGATTTACCGATTCGATGAAGGACACCATCAACAGCGCAAGCCAAACTGTTCAACAATTTACTAAACCTATCATGGATCCCATCGCTAAAGTCACTGATCCTATCGTTGAGGCTACTCAGAAAATCTCTCATAACTTAGGTCTGTATCCCTCGAACTCCATCCAAACTCAACGGTACGCCCAGGACAAGATCGGAGTAGCCGCGGCGGCTTCGGGAGGCACGGCCATGCTGCCAGCTATCGGCCTGATGGCTGGCGGAGCCGCCTTAGGACTCGGTGCTGTCGCCATGGGTAGGTTATTGGATGTCAACTTAATGCGTTCAGCTGGTTTAACGGACGAAGACATTCAAGACGAACTGGAGAAGGAGCACAAAAGAGCTTTCGGTGATGCACCCTACGATATCGATAGACACATCTTGAGCAGACAGAAGGTTTACGACGACAATTACAAGATGCCTAGTGAGAATGTTTACGTGGTGATGTCACCGGATGGTAGTCAGGCGAGGTCAAAGCGGGATACGCTTGCATTTTACAAGGAATCGAGTGATAGTGGTCCGTCAGTGAGGCGTAGGAAGCGTATATCGAAGAGGTCGTTGGACATGGACATGCCTGAAGACCTGCAGCACCTGGACAGCGAGCAGGCGGCGACGTCGGCGCTCACGTCGGCCGCCATGGACCTGGTGAAGCAGACGGACTGGCGGGACTCACAGTGCGCCAAGTACACCTTCTGCAAGGTGCTCACATCGCAGCCTTCCGACTCCATCTTCGCGATGGAGAAGAAAATGGAGTCACTACTCAAGTTGTAAGTAATCCTACTAAGATTATAAATGTGAAAGTTTGTGGGTTTGGATGTTTAGATGTTTGGATGTTTGTTCTTCAATCACGCAAAAACTACTGAACGGATTCGGTTAGAATTTGGCACACAGATAGTAGATAGCCTAGATTAAAACATAGAATACTTTTTATTCCTACATTCCCACGGGAACGCGAACCACGCGTGTGAAATCGCGGGCGGCCGCTAGTTCATGATATAATTGATTTCTGTATTGCAAAGCATTACCCCACACAACTTCAGATTGGTTAACTTTGAACTCAGACCAAATAAAAAAAGTAAGACGGAGTCTTCCGAACGAAGCGGTGAGGCCTGTAAAACTACGCCTTGGCTGTGTCCATACACAGATCACGCACACACGTGTAACGAAACTACGCCTTGGCTTTCCATATAAAACCCTGCCGCCCGGCCTCCACCCGCCCCCTTGTACGCACACATGTACCATCAAAAACCGGCCTCACTTCATTGTTCGCAACGCTCCATCTTTCTTTTTTATTTGATCTGAGACTTTGAATTATTCACCAACATTACTTTTACTATATTTTTACAAAAAATGTGAAATATTAGGTATACTACGGCCTATAAAACTTAGTCCCTTGCGCGTTTCAAAGGCAGAGTTACTTCCCCAGTTTATGCTACAGCTGGTCATGATTCTTATTTTATTCAAGTTGTTGTCTACTTATTCATCTATCGCATAAACCCCTCGGTTGATGTCGGTAGTCCGGGAGCAGCAACCCGACTTTCTCGAGGTCGCTCAGTGTCTCGGTCGCGTTGCGCAAACGACTATCACGTAACTGCACTCAATGCTAGGGTTGTAACATCTGTTTACTATTCGAATTTGTTTGTCATATTATTATGTTAGATTGCCATTTTACTGAACCCGATAACATTGAATAGGTAGGTGAAACAGCAGAAACAGCTTAAATTGAGAAAAAATTAAGAAGTTTCTACATCCTTGAATATTGATTGAATAATTTTAGAGCTATTACTTACTTACTACTTCATCAATAATAGGTGGGCTACTTTGAAATCTTCTTATACAATCTTGATGATAAACGAGATATAATCAAAACACCGCAAGAATACCCCTTTTGGGGTACATTTTAACCACCCGCCACTTAAGCACAACTCCGCTGGGGGGGAAAACCTAGGATAGTCATATTAGGTAGGTAACAAAAGATGTCATTAAAACGATAAAACCTTTTGTAGGAATCAAATCCGATCTGAATTTTTTTTTGTTTAATTTTACTGAAATATAAATAGTAGAACATTTTTCAGTTTTTCTTCTTTTAAATATCATTCCATCCAACAAACGTACAAATTACCGTGCAGATTATTAAATAGACACACGGAGATTACCTACTAGGTTTTGCAAAAGGTGTGGAGAAGCTGCGAATCCTAAACCCTACTTAAGTTTTGCGTTGCATAAACTGCAAACTGCGCGCAAGTGAGTGGTTCAATTCGGCAGTGAAAGCGATGATGCGCGCTTATCGCTTAATACACACGAATTAATCATTAAGCTTTCAACTTTATGGGTTCGATGGAATATTTAAAGGTCACTAATCGTTAATAAAATGTTTGCCGGCAAAAGTAACCATCATCAAACGTTAAACTGCAGATTAAGAATACTAGTTTCGAAATGCCGGAGAAGAATTAGTAAAAAAGGTAGCCCGCATTGTTTTTATAATTTTCTATTATAAAAAAAATTCTTGCAGTTTTCATAGGTCTTGGACCTTATAACATTATTTATTGAATTGCCAGAAAACTTTTTTTTAAAACTTAAATTAGGTGTGTAACAAAGATGAATGCTCTTATCAAGTGTAAAATTTGTTAAAACGACGTTCATGCGTACCTCCCTAGTGATTAAAAGAAAATTGATTAATTTGTGTACAATTATCAATTTTCTTTTAATCACTTACTTGGTAGGTACGCATAAAATTCATTTTAACAATTTTACACTTGATAAGAGCATTCTTCCCAAAAAGACAGAAAATAAAATGTATGTAAAAAAATTGATTATTTTTAACTTATCTATCATTCTTTGACTTGCACCGTCCATGACTACATACAGACGGCACTGTGTGCTTACATAAGTTACTTATTAATACCACTTAAAATAATGGTTACATAACGTAGCAATAACTTGAATTCAAGTGCAATGCACTTAATAATGCTTTAAAGCTGTAAAACTATGCTTGAATAAAACTTTCCATTTAAATGTTATGTCTTGAAGCAGTCTATTAGCTAAATTTAAATGTATAAATACATAGATTGAAGGTTTAGGGAGTTATAGTACATAAGCTCGCGACAATTTTGCCTTCGTCATATGACATCACGATGAAATGCATGGCACACGGTCGGAAAAGTTGTGCTGAGCAAGGATCAGACAGAAGATTATCGCAAATAAAATTGGCCGGAAGCTCGAGAAAATCCTTCACTTCCGGTTAAAAATCACTTTTGAAGGACTTCCGGCCCGATATGGCTTGGCAGACTTATTTATTCTCTATTATTTTAAAACGTTTATAATAATTTTCGTCAAGATGTCACATGACATGACGTAGGAAAAGGTATCCGGTGACCATCTTTGTCACCGTCTTTCAAGTACTTTCGGCCATTTCAGAAATGACAGACTTATGTACACTCTCTCTAATAATAGTGTCTCTGAGAATAAACTGCCAAGCTATATCTGGCCGGAAGTCCTTCAAAAGTAATTTTTAAATGGAAGTGAAGGATTTTCTCAAGCTTCCGGCCAATTTTATTTACGATTATCTTTTGATCCTTGCTCTGCACAACATTTCCGACCGTATGCCATGCAGTTCATCATGAGATGAAATTGTCTGCGTCATATGACATAACAATAACACATAACAATATTGCCTACGTCAAATGACATCATTGTCATATGACGAAGGCAATATTGTCGCGGGCTTACGGACTAGTAAATATTTATAAACAATCTAACCTAACTCCACTTTCACACAATTGATTTGTATCATAAACCGAAAATTATGCACTAAAAATTGTTTAAAAACAAAAAAACCGACTTCAAAAAACCTGAAAATAAAAAGAAAAACAGCTTCAAAATTAAATACCTCTAAAAAGCAAGAAATAATTTTCTAATCACCTACGCATATCACTGTAATAAAACACGTCTATTGAAGTCGGGTGGGGCTGGAGGACAACTTCTTTTTTTTATTCTAAGAGCCCCACCCGACTTCAATTGGCGTGTTTTATTACAGTGATATGCGTAGGTGATTAGAAAATTATTTCTTGCTTTTTAGAGGTATTTAATTTTGAAGCTGTTTTTCTTTTTATTTTCAGGTTTTTTGAAGTCGGTTTTTTTGTTTTTAAACAATTTTTTATTTTATTCTTTTTAGTGTAATCACAATACAGTTCCTATTTGATTTTGAGGAGTTCCCTTGCGTATCTTTGATATCCAAGGTCCAATAACAATGAAATCAAAATGGTATCATCTATAAAGTATCCTCTTTCAAACAATAAAAGAATCATCTAAATCGGTACATAAACAAAGAAGATATGGTCGATCATCCGTATAAGTTCACAAAATGGTAACGAAAACGACAGTGTTTTCAGGTTTTCCTGAAAAGTACTGAACCGATTTCAAAATTTCAAAAAATGGGACCAACTTGAGAACAAACCTGCTCTAATAACGTTTGAATCATTTCAATCGGTTCAGCCGTCTTCGAGTAATCGGTGTACATACAAAAAACAAAATAAAAACGGGTCGAATTGAGTACCTCCCTCCTTTTGAAGTCGGTAAAAAATGGCCATCTACACACATTTGTGTCACGAATTCATTTCTCCTGATGTCTTAATTCATGTAGTGGAGGTCAAAAGCAATGTTAGGGGTCACTTTCACTGCGCCGACATCACGTAGCGACACGCGCGCGCCATACCAACCACCGTTAAACATACGTTGCAGTTGTGAAATGCACTAATATGGAAATGTACTTCGAAATCGATCGATGGACCAGCAAATACGTTTTGTGAATTTAAATTGCCGCCGTTAAAATATCACGGTGTAAACTTACCAATGTGTGAGAGAAGGGAGTAGACATATAAATAATCTAAGGGAGTAGCTTCCTAAGTCACTTTTGTAGCCAGACAAGTGGTCATGTTTTTTTTAATCTAAATGAAAACAGAGCTTATATGAGTTAATATTAATCTAATCATACGTTGAAATTAGTCAAAACTAGCCATGCATTGTCATATCAAAGGGATTAGGCAACATTTTCGATAAAAGCTCCCAGGCGGCTTGACTTTTTCCGACACTTCTAACAATTATCATTATATTTCAACCAATTTACACAAAACCTTGATAAATTATATACCTAAACCTTGGTGAAAATGAAAACCTCATGAAAATCCGTGACAGACAGACACAGCGGAGGACTTTGTTTTATAATAAGTGAGTAGTGATAGTCAAAATTACTTTCAGAAGAGCATGTTCCAAAAATCTGACGTTTTGAAAGTACCTAGGTAAATGATCTCCGGTCATTCTTCTTAAAATTCAACTCTTCAATGTATTTATGTTACGTAGATCTCTTCACCAATATTTCTTATGTCCCGATTTCGTTGGCTTTATGAAAATTCATAATTACTGTTTTGGAATGACTTAACTAATAATACACAAATTACCTATGGATCAAATTAATCTACCTTACCATCAAAATAGGTACCTAGTAAAAATATATTCAAACTACACGAATTAGAACAGTCGGCAAACGAATAAACATAATAAAATAATTATCACCTCCATGCGTAAAACGTAAGTTTATTACTATTTTCTTTGTGATTTAATTTCTTAAGTTTTCTAAGAAGAAAACTTTTCCTGAAGTATTGTTACTCATCGTCACCTGAACTTGAACTGGCGCCAAGGTCGCTCTGAACACAATGGCAGACGAAAGAACGTGGCGGCGAGATATTGTTACATTGAGAAAATTATTTGTTACATTGAGAAAATTATTCAAGACTCGCGCAATTACAGTTATTGTACTTATTTATGTTCTGACCGCAAGTATTGTAAGGTCTCACAAGTTTGATTGACCTCAGCATGTTGTGATACTGTTGTTTATAAAGACTGAACACTGCAGTTTGATAACGTTCGTACTCGAAATAATGATACACTCTTCAGATTTCAATGCGAAAACATGCAAATCGCTGCATTTATTAAATTAGCATATCAGTTATGATCAAGTTATCCTGTCTTTGAATAATGAGTACCAAGGGCGTCGGCCCATGGCCCAGAGGGGGGGGCCATGGCCAATATGAATTGTCAAGAGCACCTAGTGAATTTATTTCAGTTTTGAGATGCGGAAGGATTTATCGGAAAAGCAAGTTTTTTCTACTTATAAATATTGAAATCATTAACACTGCTTCTAAAAATATTAAGAATTTGTCTTTTCAAAAATCTATTAATTTGTGTGTGTATCATTTCCGTTTTTTTGAGAATCTGTCCTTTTGAGAATCTGTCTTTTTGAGAATAAAGAGTCAATTGCTCGGCCTTAGGACTTTGGTTATTTTGCAGTTGGCTACATTTTTTAACCTCAGGCTTTGTTAAAAGAAACAGCTGGATGATAATAGTAGATTGTTATACAAGACGCTAAAGTGACCCATTGCATACGAGGTAGTTTTATTCCCGAGCTTTAGCGAGGGAATAAATAGAAACCGAGTTACAATGGGTTTTAGCGTCGTGTGTTACACTCTACTTTTCACTACGAAGGCGAGAAAATAAAATACGATATTAAATACCTAGTTTATACTTACGTAAACGAATCCACTCATTTTTCTATCCTCCACTTCATAAACTTTTCATACAGTATTTAAATAAATGATTTGTGCTTGATTGACGGCAAAAGATTAAAATTATTTCTTTCCTATTACTTACAGTCACACAATTCAATATTAGAGAAAAATTCTAAAGATTTCGCGCCTTTTTTAATTTCTACTGTAGCAGCTAAGAAACACAATGCACGCATTCTACGATCAAACTTAAAGTCACAGAGTATAAATATAAGTCTATGATTTCACCGAAGAGATCGCTGCTTTTAGTTCCATTTTCAAAAATAAAAATGAGAAACAGTATTAAGTCGAGCGAGTCTTTATTCGTGATTATGAATAAAGACTTTTTCGTTTTAGTAGGCTCATTGGTAATAGACAAACATTAAAAAAGAAAAAACTTTATGCCCTAGGGGTAATTTTGCTATTTTATCCTGGCTCTTGTACCTTACAATGACGGACTTTTAGAGCAAGAGGAGTGAAAAATCTATTCCTTCAGGCCACTGAATTCAGACCAACTCTTAATGGTGCTAGGTCGACTGCAATATCTAACAACTTCTAGATGGTGTAGGCTAGTCTGCAGTGCCCTCAAATAAATACGAGGCCACATACAGCGAAATTTCATCAAGGTTGGTTGAATCTAATCCCAAATAGCCCCAACAAAAACGCGGTATCATGCGTAATATGACGTAACAGTTACATCACTATCTGTCACAGAACGTCAAACTTTTTGCGCGCGTTTCAGACGGCGTGCCGCCGCGCGCTCACAGATTATGCAACGGTCGGCCTTTGGTGAAAGTGGTCCGACCACATTCCGCGTTTGTTTGGACCACGAGTCTCCCGCAGTTTTGTCTTGTCTTTGGTCTTAGTTCCGCTGCCGAGGATTACGCAACGAGTTCGTTGACACTGATGAGTAGAGCCCCTTGCAGGTAGTAATTATGTCAACTATCGCATTGCGTCATTTCAGAGGAAATAATAATATTTAAGTAGTATAATTTCCTCCTCTCGAATGATGAATAATGTTCTCATTTCGTTTGCCGTTAATGTTTCCCCTGTAAAATGCAGTTCCTGTCGGTTGTTTAATATCTCGTCCGAAGACACTTTCATTTTTTAATGTCACCGACTGATAATTTGATAGGCACTGACAATAGTTTTAGTCCGTGAGCCCACGACAGTATTGCCTACGTCATATGACATCACGATAAAATGCATGGCACACGGTCGGAAAAGTTGTGCTGAGCGAGGATCAGAAGATTATCGCAAATAAAATTGGCCGGAAGCTTGAGAAAATCTTCCACTTCCAGTCAAAATTTTAAGATAAATATAATCTTCATCACCGCCACAAATTACAAGTTTACCATAAATGCTCATCGCCTTTTCTTCTCAAAATTAAGACTTGAGAATAAGTAAGTACACCTCCAAATAGGCAGTAACAAAAGATACTATTTTAGAGTAGATAAATGACTGACCATAAAGTGACGCCTCGGCACATAACAAGGGTTTCCGCCACCACGATTGACCACAGTGAAAGCTGACCAGCCGCCCTGCCCGCGTCATTGTTTGCGCACACCTCTCGCTTCCTGTCCTTGTAAAATTGCATTTCTCTCAATATTATGAGCACGCAGTGACAGTTCACACTTTTCAATATAATTGTTTAACATTTCTGCTTTGAACTATCTGTATTTCCGGATAGATTGAAAGTGGTTTTCAAAACAGTACAGTACGATACCACTACAGGATGTTACAAATAAAATAAACACTTTTTCACAATTTGGCACAGAAAAATAACTTTTTTATTCAAACTATTACCACATTAGAAAAAATACATAAAAGAGGAATCAAAGACAATTTTTTTTAAATTAATGCATAGTTTTTCTTTCCAAATAATAAAAAAAACTGGTGCCCAACGAGGTGTTTTTCGTAGCTTAAAAAGCGTAAAAAAAGTCTGTTTGCACGCAGTATTGTGTCATTTATTTTTTGCGCTAAGAAGCTGCTACAACTTGGTCCAAGATTACCAATACAGATTTTTTGTGAACGGAAAACCGCGATTAGTTTCGTGCGATATTTTGTGTAACGGACTACATATTCCCTTTCATTCTTTCAAACTAAATTTTCTAGGTCATCGGATTACAAATCATCGTTTTGTCTTACGTTGCAGGATCTCCCGCGGCGGCAGCGCGAGCGCAGCGCAGGTGGCGCACCAGCTCGGGGACGTGATGGCCGCCAGCCGCGACCACGACTGTGCCAGGTTCCAGTGCCAGCAACACTGACGAACCACACCACGCAAACTGGGACCACATGATCGGACCAGATGATATAGGCGGATCCAACACATCCACGGATGCATATGTGGCTGCAGATTTAAAATTTGCTCCACTAACGAACCACGACACGCAAACTGGGACCACGTAATCTATTGGCGGATCCTACACTCCCACTGATGCATAGGAGATTTAGGCTGGGTTGCACCATCTTGACTTAACCTTAACTTTAACAGATACCAACTTATCTGACTCGGTGATCGTCGCTGTCGTCTATGACGTAACTTAGAACAATACATAATAAAATAACACCTTAGTTCTTTTTATCGCTGGCTCAGATAAGCTTGCCTCATGGACTGTTAAAGTTAAATCAAGATGGTGCAACCGAGCCTTAATATTTGAACGTATACTGCCAGAGACCAAGAACGCAACTAAATGCGTGATTGCCTCTATCAAAGTCTGCAAGACGGAGCGTGATACGGGCACTATGTGATCCGCCTTATCTAATAAACGTTAAACACACACATTATCGTGCTAATTATTAGCATTAAGCATCATTATGGATGGCCCCAGCATCAAAAAACCCACCACGAATGAACCTTCATGGAATACACTCAAGTCAAATATGGATGCATGGACTTATTTGTTATCTAACGACAACGAAAAGAGTGAAATGGACTCACTAAAACAGTACGTTACCTGATTTTCAACGACAATCAGTTTCTCTTTTATGGAATGTTTTAGTAAATAAGTGTTTCTGATTATTATGAACTATTGTAAAGTATAAAACGATATCTACAATGCGATAGAGCAGAGCTAAAGTACCTTTGATGCAACAATTGAATTCTATTTTATTAATGGCAGTAACTTGTGTATTATTTATAAGTAAAGACATTTCTCTGAAATGTTACCAGAAAAGCTTAAGATGTTGAGATAAGCTAACTCGCTCTACGGTAATAAAAGGCGGGTAGAGTTATTGTAAATAATAGTACTTAGATAACTTTACAAATATTCTCTTTTTACAGTTTTGAGTACTTACTTTAAGTAATTCACTATAAGCGTTTGTGTAAAGATTGTAAGATATATTTATCAATGTTTGATAACTTCCGCTGAAAACACGTCCAAACACTGTTATTTCTAATTGACGAAAAAGAAAAAACAGTGATACGTGATAATTAGTAATTTCTATTTATTATAAATCCTTGTCAGAATCATCTTTGATTTTTTTTAAGTTGACTTAATTGAAATACTTAACTTTAGAGAGGAATAATATAATTATCTTGATGGTGCGGACAAGTGATTTTAGGTAATTAATTATAATAATTATTTAATAATATTTATTCTTGGCTGTAAGATAGTTTTAGCCAGTTTTGATTTCAGGGTGAAACAATTGAATTTGTAGCAGGCGCGGTCCGAGGGGGGGGGGGGGGTCACAGGGGACATGACCCCCCCCCCCCCCCCCCAAAATCGTACATGTCACATAGAAAAACTTCAAAAACTGATTTGTAGAACGGAAACAGTGAATGAATAAGTGCCAATAAATGGTTTCTCATTTTAGTAAAGTGGAAACCTTATCCCCTTCAAATGTATCCAAAATAAAATAAAAACTGTATTTATATGTAATGTAATCTCAATTTTAGAAATATCAAATAGCCATAATAATTTACGATACCGCTCGTTCGATTTACACCTGTTTCTTATATAAAATCCAAAGTAGCGAATAAAGCCTTGTAATTATGAGAGATTTTACATCTGGAAGTGAAAATAAATTGTACAAAATGTAAGTACTTAGCATTTCACACCTCCAGGCTATAACATGATCAAAGCACTGTTCCTACAATAATTACTGAACGAGAATCACCCTGTATCTTATTTGTATTTATTGTTACCAAATATAACTATTTGTATGACCACACACCACTTTAAAAAATCACGATATTTAAGAAAGAAATAGACGAATTCTGATAGATAAAAAAATGAGAAAAATTCGAAAAGAGAATCTAGTTTTGATTCGATCTTAGATTTTCAATTATAACGACAAGACCTATGGGACTTAAGTAAGACTATTCTAAAGGGCTTAGATGTAAGCTATTAGAAGCTACCTGACGAGAGATAGCTTTATCTGTCTGCTCACAACATTTTGTGGCTAGCTTCTTTATCGCTAAGAGTCCCTAAAATTATGTAGTGGTTACCATAATGATTTCGTTATAAAAACGCACTACAAATCAAAAAAATATCATGACATATTTTGTCACTTTTTCCTTTTTTTATCAACAACGGTATGAATTTATTTTCGATGTAACAATAATACCGCAAAATTGGTATTGGAAACAAATATATCTTAAGAATTTAATTGTAATATTTCATTTAGGTATTTATTTAAATTATATTAGAAAGCGCGATGTTAAGTTGTAAATACGCTTTAACGAGAATGTAAATTATTTATTTATTTTTACATTAAAACAATTATAAAAAAGTATAATGTTTTATTGACAACCCACTGAAATGTTTTGAATTACCTAAGTACCTAAAATATTTAATATCTGAACCATTAACCAAGATTGTCGTATTATTTTCGTATCATCCAACCGGCATGGAAACTTCTGTAAAGAAAAAAAAATGCTCACAAATTGAATACATATCAGACAGAATTCAGAATATCCAATTAATTAGTGAGCGTCAATTTGACGGGATCAAGTCCCCAATTTGAAATGTATCACATTAAAGAGTTTGTGCTACATTTGTACTATTTGTACCCTGAACCAGACATTTGTACCTCTAAAGGTAAAGGCAGTATGTCAGGATCTCCCTGATCCCGCCACTTTGACGTCAAAGTGGCACGACCTTCTGAAAGTGCTACTCAGAGGCAGGTAATTCACACCCGAAGACTAAGTGTCCGGGCACGAAAGTGGCGGCGGCCGAGCGGTGGCGGGGCGGCGCGGCAGCGGAGCGGCGGCGGGGCGGGGCGATGAGAACGTGGGCACGAAACATAGCGGTCGGTCAGCCGCGTTAGTAGTGTTGTGACAGATGGGCTAAATACCATTAAGGTCCCGTGGACCTACCGATTTGACCTACTGGTAGGACCACGGTATACCACTATGTACTCGTGGTCCTACTGGACTAGGGCTTTTTAGAATATCGTAGTGACTAACCTAAATTGTATGTTAAAGAAACTTCTTAAAGTTTTTTTATTTCTATTGATGTGTCAAATGTGATGTTGCTATGGAAACAATTTCTTGTTAAATCAGTACCGAAAAATATTCAAAGGACGATATACAGGGTGGCCCAAACGGTGACACTAAAAATTTTTTTTTTGATTCCTCACATCTAGTTGTACCCGGAAATACCCTATGTATGTTCAGCGATTTTTTGTAGTTTTCGAGCTATGATTTTTTTTTTAAATTTTGAGATTTTTTTACTTGACAGACTAAAATATTTTTTTTACCGGAAATTATACATCTTTTTTTTATTTTTTTTTTGTTACATAGACCTCATGACTTGTTCTTTAACACATAAAATACCCAGCTTCCTATCATCAAAATAAGTTCCAAAAATATTGACCGACAATAAAAAATTGAGGTAAAAGCAAGTCATAGTTAAAATTTCAACTTTGAATTAAAAATTAAAAAAAAGGTTCCATGACTTTTTAGTAATTTTAAAAACTTAACAAGACCCTAAGCTTTAATTCTAATTAAAAAAAAGTGGTGCTTAATAGGCTTTTTTTAGCCGAAATCTGCCTTCAAATGTACAAAGGTAATTTATTTTAAAAGCACTCATTGTTATTATCTAAGGTTAATTAGGTTTGATATAACATAATAATTGACATTTAGTATAGTTTATAAATTTAGAGTTCTAAATTAGTTTAGTGGTAGTTAGTATGTTGTCACTTCAACAGCACAAGTTGGTCTTTGTACAAAGAAAATGGTCTTTACCTCCAACCGGTTTATCTTTAGCGACATCATAAATAACAATAGTTCTGGCAGACACTAGAATCACAAACAATAGACTTCCCGCGCGCCGAACAAAAGAAGGGGGACCAACACAGCGTCGTCTATAAGCACGTCCTCTCTTTCTCATCTAGGCCGTCTTGCTCTATCTATCTTGCTGTCTTGCTCTATCTATCTTGCTATCTTGCTCTATTCATCTCATGTCGGTCGCATTCCTCCCTCCTTCACCTCAGTTGTTCACAGCTTTCGCTCGTGTTACTACTACTCCTGGTTTTGTTTTCAATTCTGATACAACTACTCTCGCTTGCTAACTGGACTCTGATTCTTCCTGTGACTGATTTACCTGTGCTTGTGTTTCGGACTTTGATTACCTACCTTGTGATTTGGACCTTTGTGCTGCAACATGAGCTATTCTTTGCGTGAATACGCAGAGATGCACTATTTTTACGGTGTTGCCCAAGGAAATGCTAGTTTGGCAGCAAGGCTTTATCGAGAGCAATTGGAACGGCGAGGAGAACAACGGGAGCATTACCCGAATTACAGAGTATTTCAAAATACTCACCATACATTTATGGAGGGACGAATTCCTGGACGTTCATCTCAGGAAGGAATACCCAGAATGGATCCAGATATTATGGATCAAGTCGTGGAACAAGTGGAAAGGGATTCATCGACTAGCACCAGAGCAATCGCAAGAAGGACTGGTGTACCACGAACCTCAGTTATGAGGATACTGAAGTCAGGTGGGTTAATTTCATCTTGTCTTTAAACCTCATAATTACGCACCCATTAGCTCGCCCACTATGCCCACGTGCTATTTTTTTTAGCTGTAATTATTGTGACTTAAAAAAAATAGCACGCACGTGCTTTATGAGCGACTTTTTGTAGCACGTGGTCTTTTTAAGTATTGAACTCTGACTGAATGTGTATTTGGCAACAAAATAATCACTCGCTAGTGGGCGAGAAAGCGTGGTACATACCAGTGATTATCACTAGCCTACTATTTGGTGAAACTGAAAAAAGACTATCTTACCTATGCTTTGAATTTACAATTTCGGTGTTTTTTTTTTTCAGAGGGATACCACGCTTTTCATATCCAACGCGTGCAACAATTGCAACCTGCAGATTATCCAAGACGAGTGACTTTCTGTGAAACAATGCTTCAAAAAACTCAAGACGATCCTGATTTCTTCGACAAAATTTTGTGGACAGACGAATCACGCTTTGAAAGAACCGGAGTTTTCAATATTCATAATTATCACAGTTGGGCCATTGAAAACCCACACAAGGCAAGACCATCCAATTTTCAAACAAGGTTTAGTGTAAATTTGTGGTCAGGAATTGTCAATGGGGAATTTATAGGACCATTTGAATTGCCGGCTAGGTTGAACGGAGCGCAATATTTGGATTTTCTACGAAATAGCTTGAACGGTTTATTAGAGGATGTGAATCTACTAACAAGAAGAAGAATGATATTTCAAAACGATGGTGCTCCGTGCCACTATGCTAGAGAAGTACGAGAGCACCTTAACCAGACTTTTCCGAGACGGTGGATTGGGCGTGGCGGCCCGATTCCTTGGCCTGCGCGTTCACCAGACTTAAACCCCATAGATTTTTTTCTGTGGGGCTATTACAAAGAGATGGTTTACGCAAACGAAACAAACACTGAAGCAGAGCTGCGTCAAAAACTAAGAGAAGCAGAAATAAAAATCAAAGAAAATACTAATGCTTTCCGAAATTTAAAACAAAATTTTTTAAGGCGATGTAGGTTGTGCATTGAAGCGGGAGGGAGACATTTTGAAAACTTATTGTGAAATAAATTTAATTGTTGAATTTGTAGTAATTGTTTTATTTAATATGATTTATCCTTAAAATAACCAAAATAACTATAACTAAATGACATCGATGTTACCGCTTCGTAATAACATACTTTTAAAGGTTGTTTTTAATTCTTTATTCAATAAACAGTACCATTTTAAACTTTATTTTGGTAAGAATCATTTTGTGAATGACAAAATAGTCAATAAAAAATCTTAGAAAATTTCACCTTTGTGCATTTGAAGGCAGATTTCGGCTAAAAAAACCTTATTAAGCACATTTTTTTTTAAATTAGAATTAAAGCTTAGGGTCTTGTGAAGTTTTTAAAATTACTCAGAAGTCATGGAACCTTTTTTTTAATTTTTAATTCAAAGTTGAAAATTTAACTATGATTTGATTTTACGTCAATTTTTCACTGTCGGTCAATATTTTTGTAACTTATTTTGATGACAGGAAGCTGGGTATTTTATGTGTTAAAGTTCAAGTCATGAGGTCTATGTAACAAAAAAATAATTCAAAAAAAGATGTATAATTTCCGAAAGAAAAATATTTTAGTCTGTCAAGTCAAAAATTCTCAAAATTTAAAAAAATAATTCATAGCTCGAAAACTACAAAAAATCGCTGAACATACATAGGGTATTTCCGGGTACAACGAGATGTGAGGAAACAAAAAAAAAATTTTTAGCGTCACCGTTTGGGCCACCCTGTATATATAGTAATATAATAAGTCTATGATCCTATGTCTAAAAATGTTATTTAGTTCGAAAAAATGGTCTATAGGCGTTAACTAGTTTCAAAATCGGATCCTTTGCTCATCTTGTGTTTTTTAAATGATGTCCAAGATGCCGACATCCATACTAACCCTATTAGATATATTTATTTTAAAATATTTTTTATCTAAGTAAATTGCCCAATGTGAATGTTTTGGTTTAGCTGTAAGTTCACATTGTAATAAATAAATAAATAATAAACAATAATAAATAGGTACCTACTTAGTAATCAAACAGACACTATTATATTTTCAACACAACACTACTGTAATCGCGGGCTACCAAATCGAACAAGTTTGTTCATTTGTTTTCGTCGCTCTCCTCCCGCCCGTGCATCGCTCGTCGCCCCGCTCCGCCACCGCCCGTTTCGTGCGCGTCTCCATACTGTGCCATACTGTTGAATGCATCGCCGCCGCTCCGCTGTCGCGCCGCCCCGCTGCCGCCCCGCCGCCGCCGTTTTCGTGCCCGGACACTTAGTACTACATATGTACTTGTATATGCTCATTTTTCAACACAATCGTAAGTGCCGAATTAAAGTTATGTGATTAAAAGTTTGGTCCCGTCAATTTGATGATTCATGTTATCGCTGAATTCGTATGAAAATCGTTACAACTCGTGCAAAATTAAATGTGGAAACTTAGTACGTCCTAAGTACATGAACTTGTGTAATCTGCATATTAATAATTTAAGTACATCAAAAGATATCCATCATTCATCGTTATCTTTGAAATGGACACATTTATGCAGAAATGAAACAACCCAAAATAGTTTTGATAATTATATAATACTAGCTTTTCCCCGCGACTTCGTCCGCGTGGATATTCTAGAAAATACTTAGAGAACATTTACCTGGATAAATAGTATTCAATGTTCAAAATAAGATCAGCCGTTTTTAAGTGATTAGGCGGGTCCCCACCAAGCGCGCTGCCCCGGCTTTTCCTTTCAAACAATTTTATCCCCTATTTCAACCCCTCGATCCCTTATTTCGCAATAAAAGGTAGCATAAGTTATTTTTTGAGCTCTATCTCTGTACCAAATTTCACCAAAATTGGTTTATTAGACAGACGTGAAAGCGTAACAGACAGACGTTATTTTCGCATTTATAATATTAGTATGAATTATGGGTTTTGTATCATTGATTTTAATTTTCGTTCTGTCAATTTAACTCATCATGGTAATCGATTAAACAATATAATCTCTTAGTGTAAAAGTATGTAAGTAGGCACCTAATAAATACGATAGTAACATAACTTCTGTAGTCTTTCTATTCTGTGGTATAAGCAAATTTTCATCCTCTATTTCAACCCCTCCAACCCTTATTTCGCAATAAAAGGTAGCCTATATTATTTCTCAAGCTCTACTAGAGTAGAGGTAGACCAATGTAATAAATTTCATCAAAATCGGTTCAGTAGTTTAGGCGTGAAAGTGTAACAGACAGACAGACAGACAAATGCTCCACAAATTCTTATGTCCCTGTCCCTGTCCCTCTCTCTCTCTCTTTCTTCCTCTCCCTCTCCCTAATCCTTTCCCATTCCCCTTCCCGTCCCCGACCTCTTCACAAAAATTTTAGCCCCTATTTCACCTTTTTTAGGGGCTGAATCTGTCCACCGTGTTGCACTTCAAAATAAATGTCATATACGCAATCACCATCCCATAAAACCTTGAGAACGACATCCATATCGATTTTTATGAATACTTACCCATATTACCCCCTAAGGGATGATTTTCAAAATAACAAATTATGTGTTTGCCTATGTATTTTTAGACGTTCTCCTACGAATTTTAAAGTTGTAATTTCGATATAAGATTCTTTTTCCATACAAAATTTGAACCCCATTTTCACCCCTTTAGGGGTTAAATCATGTCCACCGTGATGAACTTCAAAATAAATGTCATTTTCGCAATCACCATCCCATAAAACCTCAAGAATGACATTTATATCGATTTTTATGTTTACTTACCCATTGTACCCCGAAGGGGTTGATTTTCAAAATTACAAAAAAAAATTTTGCTTATTTATTTTTAGACGTGCTCCTACGAAGTTCAAAGTTGTAATGTCTATTTTCTATTATTTTTCCATACAAAATTGAACCCCATTTTCACGCCTTTAAAGGTTAAATTATGTCCACCGTGTTGGATTTCAATATAAATGTCATTTTTGCCATCGTATTCCCAGAAAACCCCAATAACGACATCCATATCTATTTTTAGGTTTATTTACCCCATTTCATCCCCATAGGGGTCAAAATACTAACAATAACGATATACGTTGCGTTAGATTTCCATCCATAAGCTTAAATAATAAATTTAGCTATTTTTACTTCGTAAATGAAGGATTTTTTTTACACAACTTCATCCCCCTTTTCACCCCTTCGGGGGTAGAATTTTCAAAAACGCTAAGACACGTATATGTTAATTTTTAATTGTCAGCCTAAACATACAATTTGAAGATCCTAGCTTCGAAACTGAAGGACTTTCATACAAACTTTGGACCCCCATTTCACCCCCTTGGGAGGTGAGTTTTCAAAAATCTTTTCCTATCGGATGCCTACTAAGTAGGAAGTCTTTATAATATCTACCTGCGTGCCAAATTTCAGCCCGATCCGTCTAGTGGTTTGGGCTGTGCGTTGATAGATCACTATGTCAGTCACCATTGAGTTTTATATATATATATTTATCCAGGTTAAATGTTCCCTAAGTATTTTCTAGAATATCCACGCGGACGAAGTCGCGGGAAAAAGCTAGTATTATATAATTATCAAAACTATTTTGGGTTGTTTCATTTCTGCATAAATGTGTCCATTTCAAAGATAACTGGATGAATTATGAATTATGGATATCTTTTGATGTACTTAAATTATTAATATGAAAATTACACAAGTTCATGTACTTAGGACGTACTAAGTTTCCACATTTGATTTTGCACGAGTTGTAACGATTTTCATACGAATTCAGCGATAACATGAATCATCAAATTGACGGGACCAAACTTTTAATCACATAACTTTAATTCGGCACTTACAATTGTGTTGAAAATTGAGCATATACAAGTACATATGTAGTACTAAGTCTTCGGGTGTGAATTACCTGCCTCTGAGTAGCACTTTCAGAAGGTCGTGCCACTTTGACGTCAAAGTGGCGGGATCAGGGAGATCCTGACATACTGCCTTTACCTTTAGAGGTACAAATGTCTGGTTCAGGGTACAAATAGTACAAATGTAGCACAAACTCTTTAATGTGATACATTTCAAATTGGGGACTTGATCCCGTCAAATTGACGCTCACATTAATTACGTATAATAAAAACAAAACAGAATTCCGCAGTTGTAATGTCGGCAGCATGCATTCGACGCTACACAGATGGTTGGGAAAAGAGCTGAGATCATGTTAACAGTGGCCACCATGAGTTGATGCAAACTGTTTTCTCAATTGTAAACTATCGTTTTCTCTCTTTCATTCGCATTGACTGTGAGCAGTATATCCAATAGTTTACGGTAGCGACAACAGTTTTGATCAACTCATGGTAGAGCTATAGATGTAGTGAAAATTGTAAAAATACTGATATTACAATGGCTTAACATCGAATGGTATAAAAAGCTAAATATCGGTGCTGACCTTGGTCTCCCGCGCCTTTCTCCAGGAACCGGTTGCACTCCACGCACGGCTGCAACTCCTCCTCCATCAGGTACAGCTGTATGCAGACAAGCCATGATTAATCAGCTTTACAGAACCAATTTCATATTTTAATCATCATCATCATCATATCAACCGCTCGACACCCACTGCTGGATATAGGCCTCCTCAAAATGATCTCCACGACGATCGGTCCTGCGCTGCCCGTATCCAGCGGCTTCCCGCGATATTCACCCTCACGCCGTTCCCCCTTGTCGGGGGCCTACCCACGGAGCGTCGTCCGGTGCGCGGTCGCCATTCAAGAACCTTTCCGCCCCAACGGCCATCGGTTCTTCTCGCTGTGTCAAGCCCACTGCCACTTCAGCTGAGCAATCATTCGAGCGATGTCGGTTACTTTAGTTCTCCGGCGGATTTTCTCATTTCTGTTTCAATCACGCTGGGAAAGCCGAGCATGGCTCTCTCCATTGCACGCTGGGTGACCTTGAGTCATATTTTAAATACAAATTTAACTCTACCTACTGTATCTGTCTCTTTGTTACATTTTCACGCCCAAGCCCTGACCATGGAACTCAAGCTACTTTTATTCCGTAAAAGCCTTCAGGGTAAAGAATTTCCTCGTGAATGAAGTCGCGAATTGTTTTTGTTTGGTAAGCAGATGGACGAAGAAAGATCGTTGTTCGTCCAGAAGTGGTCGCTTCCTATGGAGAACTTGAAGCAATGCCGATCCAAATCGATCCAAAGAAATCTTCATCAAGCGACCCCCTTTTTTTATGCCGAAGAAACACGCTTTTACACCCGTCCCCTCCCGCAGGTGAGTGACAGGGGGGCATTGTGGGACTCGCCAGGAGGGGACCGCAACATTCAACGTTGCGGCTCCCTCCACGACTGCTTCCCGTGATTCCACCCAACCAGTTGGTTCGATGGGATCTCGGGAGGAGGGAATACCTACTAAAAAACTCCGGCACTTGCCCACTCGCCACCGGTTGGTCGTACGGGGGTCATGGGTGGTATTCACCCCATTGACCCGGTGGTTCGCCCGGCTACCCAGGCCTCCTCGCGGTCAAGCGACCCCCTGGGGCTTTAAGGGGACGGTTGCGTTTATTATGCAGGCGTCATTTTTACTTAAGTTAAATCCTTTTAGAAGACGGCTGGCTCCTAGATATTCTTAGGGTTCAGCTTTTAAAAATGATCACCTCAATAAACTTATAACTAAGTAATCTGTGATCGCAGAAGATAATAACGTATGGAAGCCCTATAAACTAGCAGGCAGAACTAAAGTAGCTGATCCTAGTACCTACCTATCATAAATATGAAAGTTTGGATGTTTATATTTTTCTATTGTCCTTCAAACCTCCAACGTAGCTCTAGCACCCCGCAAGGTGTTTCCGAGGGATAGAGAAATAACTGACCACGTCGACGAAGTCGCAGGCGGCCGCTAGTAAATGACCATCAGCCATTTTTAACGTCCCCACTGCTGGGGCACAGGCCTTTCTTACGGGTGGATAAGGAGAATGAGATATAACCCACCACGCAGGCCCAATGCGGTTGGTGGGTGTTAACGGCTGCAAATGCACCCGGGACCAGCAGCTTAACGTGCCTTCTGAAGCACGGTGAAGCTCAAGATAATAATTTTTTGGTCACCCATCCCACCGACTTTTGCGAAAGTTACTTAACCTCCGCAATCACTGGGCCAGGCGGTAAACCACTGCGACATCGAGCTCGCTAGTAATGATTATTCATAGTTACCCTGCCATCGTCGCCAGTGCCGGCGTACTTCCTGGTGGGGGCGCGCGGCAGCGCGGGCGGCGGCGGGGCGCGCTCGCGCGTCACCGCGCCCGACAGCAGCGTGTGCGACCCGCCCACCCAGCGGTTGCAGATATGCTCCCTGCGTTTGTAACACATCTGATACAATCACCCATTTGGCCCTCGGGAAATATCAGGAGGGGGATATGGGTGTTCTATCCCTCACGAAATCTTCGATTATTTTTTTCGTATGTATCTTCAGTAAGAGATAGGCCTACTATAGATTTATTACTAGGCAACTGTTGTTATTAATAGAATAAACTATGTCGGGATTTACACCATGTACCTGTTTATTTTTGAGACTCCGATATTTCGGCGCAGTTGCATGCGCCATGATCACGGAAGAACTGTCGATTGTTGCGTGCGGGTAGATGTTATTGGCAGACGAATCGGTCTACCCTCCGTCTAGTTATTTTATTACTACGTTCGATACCGGTACCACTGTCTGCAAACTCACTATTCACTCGAATTTGTTCTCGACACACGACACTTACTGTATCTGTACGCGAAACGGCACTTTTTTTATTTTTGTTGTTTTTACACAACCGGACTACTGGATTCCAGACACTCGACAATTTAAACCCATCCTCACGATTGAAGTTTTTGTATTTGGTTATTTCAATCGCTTCCCTGACCATTCTTGGTATGTAGTGGCGTTCTGTTGAAATAATCTGGGGGTTATGTAACTCGATCCAGTGATTTGTGTCCGAATGAATTAAATGTTCAGCAATGGCCGATTTTTGCGTATCGTTGTTTTGGACCGCTTTTATGTGCTCCTTTATACGGCATGCTATTGTGCGTTTAGTTTGGCCGATATATGAGCTACCACAACTGCAGTCGATCTTATAAACGCCAGGTTTCTCCAAAGGAAAACTATCTTTCGGGGACCGTAGACATTGCGATACCTTTTTTAAAGCAGTGAAGATAGTTTTTATTGCGTACTTTTTCAAAATATTTGAGACCTTATCTGTCACTCCCTTTACATATGGCAAAAATACTGGCTGTCTATCTACATCCTGCCTCTGTAACTGGTGCTTTTTCGTGTGTCTAAGTGGAAGCTTTCCTGAATATCCATTGCTCTGCAGGACATGGCGCACGTGTTGTAACTCTTTGTCCAGGTGTTCATCATCACAAAGATCATATGCACGGTTTGTTAGTGATGCCACGACAGAGTTTAGGTGTCTAGGATGATGATGCGAAGTAGCTTTGAGGTAACGATCTGTGTGTGTGGGTTTTCTGTATACAGAGTGGCTGAGTGTACCGTCAGCGCGCACATTAATCTTGACATCTAGGAATGCTAAGCTTCTGTCTACCTCCATCTCACAGGTTAGTTTTATTTTCGGATGAATGTTGTTTAAATATGCCAGATAACCTTCAACATCCTGTTTGTTTTCCTTCATTATGCAGAGAACATCAACGGTCTCAAAAATAAACAGGTACATGGTGTAAATCCCGACATAGTTTACTCTATTAACGTCAATAACCATGGAAATTTAAAACTGTTGTTATTTATCTGGGCCACAAATCTTTAGTAATCCTATCTCTTACTGAGAATGGGTTATTGAATTCGGCCGTAAACCGACCAACTAGATAAGGCTACAGTTAGCTAGCCATCTCTATAATGTAAATTTAATAAAAAAATACGATCACGTTACATTACACGACAAGTATTTATGTTTTACAAGCATTTATAAAGTTTCAATCAATGCACCATGCAACAGTTCAATAATAGAGGCGTCACCTGTGGTTAGGCGGTGCAGGCGGGTGCCAGGCGGGTGCCAGGCGGGGACAAAGGGCTCCTCGGGGTGGGGGTGGGGCCCACGCAGCGGCGGGGGCGTCCCGAACGCCGAGTCTACGCTCGACCATCGTCGGCAATATGACATAACAGTTAAACAATAGAGGCGTCACCTGTGGTCAGATGGCCCAAGCGGGTAACAAGCGGGGACACAGGAGTTCCTCGGGACGGGGGTAGGGCCCTAGCAGCGCGGGCAGCGGCAGGGGCGTCCCAAACTCCGGATCCACCAGCTCATCAGTGCCGGCACCTGTGGTCAGGCGGCGCGGGTGGGTGCCAGGGGGGTTCACAGGGCTCCTCGGGGTGGGGATGGGACCCTCGTAGCGCGGGCAGCGGCAGGGGCGTCCCGAACTCCGGATCCACCAGCTCGATCAGTGCCGGCACCATGACATAACAACAGTTTAACAATAGAGGCGTCACCTGTGGTCAGATGGCCCAGGCGGGTAACAAGCGGGGACACAGGAGTTCCTCGGGACGGGGGTAGGGCCCTAGCAGCGCGGGCAGCGGCAGGTGCGTCCCAAACTCCGGATCCACCAGCTCGAACAGTGCCGGCACCATGACATAACAACAGTTTAACAATAGAAGCGTCACCTGTAGTCAGATGGCCCAGGCGGGTAACAAGCGGGGACACAGGAGTTCCTCGGGATGGGGGTAGGGCCTTGGAAGCGCGGGCAGGGGCAGGGGCGTCCCAAACTCCGGATCCACCAACTCGATCAGTGTCGGCACAATGACATAACAACAGTTTAACAATATGGGCGTAACCTGTGGTCAGGCGACATGGGCGGGTGCCAGGCGGGGACACAGGGCTCCTCGGGGCGGGAGTGGGGCCCTCGCAGCGCGGGCAGCGGCGGGGGCGTCCCGAACTCCGGGTCCACCGGCTCGATCAGTGCCGGCACCAGGCACGAGCCGCAGAATGCACCCTTCGACAGCGCGCGCATCACCATTGCCGCCTGTACAACAAAATCATCAATTTTGGATGCAAAAAATATTCAATAATAAATTCCACACAATTGATGGTAAAACTTGCAAGATATCAATGCAGTCCCTGACGCCCATAAATAAATGCACGCACCAAACACTGGTAAATAAGTAAATGCAAATATCCGCAGACAGACTGACAGCAACAAACTTGCACTCATCACCAACACTTTTAAGAATAAATCAAAGTTCAGTTGCCTTTAGGTTTATTATCGTCTGAGAAAACAAAGTATCTTATGTCAATCAATGTCCTGCTGGGCCTACAGTTTTCCTCTGTTTTCCTGACAGATGCCTTAAATTCAGTCTAGTCAGTCCAGCTGACTGGCCCGTTTCTATTTTCTGGCACAGTACATACATACACATACGATACAATAATACATTTGCAATGAAATAATAATATTTAAAAAAATATCACTTCTGCCTTCTCTTGCGTCAGCGCCGTCAGATCCTTCAGGGCTATAAGTTAGGCTTACCTTGGGCTCACCCAGTATGAGGGCGAGGCGGCGCTGCATCTCCTGCAGGTGTCGCACCTGCTGCTCAGTCGAGTCACGTGCCGCCATCAGCTGCATCACTTCTGCCTTCTCTTGCGTCAGTGCTGTCAGGTCTTTCAGCACTACAAATCAAGGGTTAGATTGGTTAGATGCCTTACCTTGGGCTCGCCCAGTATGAGGGCGAGGCGGCGCTGCATCTCCTGCAGTTGCCGCAGCTGCCGCTCGGCCGAGTCGCGCGCCGCCAGCAGTTGCGTCACTTCTGCCTTCTCATGCGTCACCGCCGTCAGATCCTTCAGCGCTGTCTGTTTGTAATAAGGATATGTTTCGTGATCAAACGACGACAAGGTTGCAGCTGATGATCAGGGGTCAGTCAGTTCCAATTCTATATACACTTTTAAACTATCGCGTTACATTTTATTAAGTAGACATCTACTTGGTATGGTGGTAGGTGTTTAAACATTTATACACCTAGGTATCTTTAGTTTTCTTAATTTAATTCTATTTAATGGAGCTCTAACATTTAACACTGATCTGTTGGCGTTACTTTTTTTGGCCGCCAGCAATGTTTGTATTTGCACACCATTTTCATACAATTTCTTTACCTAGTACTATTATTTATTCTGTGCCTATGTACGCTGGTTTTTTTTTCGTGTTGCTAAAATGATGCGTGAAGGGTGTTTTGTTGGTGTGACCAACGGCGTCACTTCCATAACTTAAAGAATAAGTCTGCCAAATAGGCATCTCGTCAGTGGATAGCTTTAGCTATATATCACCGTCGCGATACTACAAAAGCCTGTTGATTTCGGCCAGGTACCTGGACGAAATCAACAGGTTATTAAAGTAATGTTTTTGCACAAAGCGATACTACAAAAGCCTGTTGAACTCGGCCAGCTACTTGGACAAAATCAACAGGCTTTTTAAGGTGAAACAAATTATTTTAAAGCCCAGAGTGATTCGGCCGAGTCGCGTGTTGAACCCGCCCTCGCTTTGCTTAAAAACATTACTCTAATGACCTGTTGATTTCGGCCTGGTACTTGGCCGAAACGTTCTGGCTTTTGTAGTAAAAAAATTTACTATAAAAGCCAGAGCGTTTCGTCCAGGCACCTGGCCGAAATCAACAGGCTTTTGTAGTGTCAAATCACCGTCCAGACAGTCTCCTGCTTGTTGAACTTGTCGTGGCAGACCGCCAGCCGGCCCTCGAGCTCGGTGCGCGTGGCCGCGAACTCCTCCGCAGTCAGCAAACCCGCCAGCCGCGAGTTGTCTGCCTGTGCGTCGAATATACGAGTCAGTTTTAGTAGAGATTGAATTATGATTACTAGAACAAACAACAGTCAACAACCTTTTAACTGCTTCTGTGGTCTAGTGGCTCGCCAACCCGTGTAAGACGCAGGAGTCCCGGGTTCGATTCCCAGGGGGGGGGGGTACAATTTGTATTCTGTTTGGTTGGTGGTAGAGCTTATTTTAAGTCCGCCTTCCACCATTTTACCTAAGTCTAACGCCATAACAATTTGAAAATTGTTGTGTTCCGGCAGTTAGAGGTAAGATAGCCAGTTCCTCAGTGATGAGGATTCCGGGTGTAGTGCGCTTCCACCTTCGGCCTTATCGTCACTTAACATCAGGTGAGGTGAAGGCCAAGCACTACCTATCTCGTTGTGCATAAAAACAAACATTGAAATATGGGAGGCTAATAAGTAGAGATTGTACCTTATCTCTCAACCCGTCTAATACTTCATCGCGATCAGCTTTTTGCTCTCTTAGCATCTCCACACACTCCACCAAACTCTATACAAAAAAAAATGTATTATTACGTCAGGCTCACATGCCAGTGAAAAACGTTCGTGCCAAAAACACTCGTTGTCGTAATGGCATTGGATCGCAATGTGTGAGGTAATAATGTGCGTCCCGAGTAGCAGTACATTGCGCATCATGCGGAATCTACGACGGACCAAACAAGTACATAGGTTTTCAAAATTGTATAAACTCGTCCAGAAGGCACAGGCGCGTGTACTATGAGAACGTGCGTGGCACGCGGGGTTATAAACGCGTCAGTGACGTTAGACATCAGGGTTACGCGTGCCATTGAAATAAGTCCGAGCCCGCCCACAAGGCCTATAAGTGCAAAGGAGCACGCAATAAGTCCATGAGAACTTTCGTGGCACGCGGGGTTGTAAACGCGTCAGTGACGTCAGTCATTAGGGTTGTGCGTGCGTGCCATTGAAATAAGTCTGAGCCCGCCCATATGACCTACTAGCAGCCGCCCGCGGTTTCACCCGCGTGGTTCCCGTTCCCGTGGGAATATCCGGATAAAAAGTATTCTATGTTTTAATCCAGGCTATCTTCTATCTGTGTGCCAAATTTCAACCAAATCCGTTTAGTAGTTTTTGCGTGATTGAGGAACAAACATCCGAACATCGAAACATCTAAACATCCAAACCCACAAACTTTCACATTTATAATATTAATGGGATAAGTGCAAGGAAGCACGCAATAAGTATAGCTAATTAGCTACCCCGTTCGCACAATTTACGACCTCGTGTGCCACGAACATTCTCATGGACTATAAGAATAGTCATCCGAGTGTATTCCTCTGCTACGCAATGCGCCGCCCGCCACTCAAGATGGCACAAAAGCAGCACTCACGCGCAGCTCGTCGCTCAGCTGCTGTTGGAAGATCGTGAGTCCGTTGTGCGAGTGTATCGTGTGGCTCAGCTGCAACTCCAGACCCTCATACCGCTCCGTCAACTCCATCATAGCTAGATACATAACAATCATCGTGATGAATTGTGCTGATACGCATTACCTACAACAATAATTTACCCAAGTCAAGCGTCAGTGTCGTGTCGAGTGTTGAGTGACAAGTGTCGAGTCACGAGTGACAAGCGTCAAGTAACAAGTGACAAGTGTCGATTCATGAGTGACAAGCGTCGAGTAACAAGTGTCGAGTCACGAGTGACAAGCGTCGATTAACAATTAGTGACAAGTGTCGAGTCACGAGTGACAAGCGTCGAGTAACAAGTGACAATGTCGAGTCACGAGTTACAAGCATCGAGTAACGAGTGACAAACAAAGTCACCGACACAGAGGGATAAGACAATGTCGAGTGACAAATATGTCAAAGGGACAAGACAATGGCGAGTGACAAATATGTCAAAGGGACAAGACAATGTCGAGTGACAAATATGTCAAGTCCAAGTTTTAAGTGTTCAGTATAGGAAGGTATTAAGTTTGAATGCCGACTATTGAATATCAGATTCAAAGTGTAAAGTTCTACGGTCTTATTACAAAAGATTTTTAAACACTGTTTAACTTAAGACACTGTATAAATGTGATGCTGACACTTTTTGGACAATATTGTTTGAAAGAGACAGCATCGCATTTAAACAGGGTTTAAAAAATCTTCCGTGTTAGGTATTACAAAAGATTGTTAAACACTAACTAAAAACCTGTTTAAAAGTGATGCTGTGTCTGTCAAACAATATTGTCAAAAAAGTGGCAGCATCACATTAAACAGGTGTTTAGTTAAACAGTGTTTAAAAATCTTTCGTAACAACACGGCTTCGGTTTAATGTGATGCTGACACTTTTTTGACAATATTGTTTGAAAGAGCTTCGCATTTAAAAATCTTTTGTAATAACACTGTGTTCTTTCGGCTGACGGCCTCCAATGTCTGTCGTCACATCCCACCTGCGGTTTCTGCGTTGTTGTTGACTTGCGCCAGCTGCGCCAGTCCCGTCTGCAGCTCTACGCTCATTTGGTTCATCTGATCCCGGAAACTCGATATCTATCCAATAATCCAATGCAAAAGCTAGTGTCAATAGCAGGATAATATTTAATTTTTTGCCCATGACACTACTGGTAGTGCCACACAGTAGTGTCATGGGCAAAAAATTAAATTACCTATCCTGCAATTTTTGGGATTGAGTTTTCATAATCCCGGGATTTTCGGGATTGGTATATTAATTTAAATAAAGTTGCAAAATATAGTGTTATTATTATTTATTTATTTATTAGAAACAATTACAAGTGCGTGATGCTAAACGCTCAGTGCCAGTGCTCTCAGTATAATTGCACGCCTATCATTTATAATATAAAATACAACAAAAAACCTGTATTTCATTCAAGCAGCATTCCAATCAAGTAACACAACCCAGCGGATTTGCGATGGTTTCTTGGTATAAAACTTTTTTTTTATTTTGAACTAAAATTATAGACAAGCAACTCTCACTGGGTTATGTGGTGACACTTCAGTGTTACTGCTACTGAACAAAAATGTATGAACATTATTCAAGTTTAGTTTAGAAATGAGACATTTTGTGACTCATGAATATTATTGTAAATCAGTTTTTTCTAAGAAACTTCTTCACTACCTAAATAGTAACTAGGTTTTTACATAAAATCCGTCTATTTGGTCGATGTTAAGAGAGGTTTTGTCAATTATCTTTATTTGCAAAGTTTGTTAGATATTTTTTTTTCAATTTATTGAAGTTTTAATGAAGATCTTATTCACTCTTGAAACATATTTTTTTATACAATAAAAAGTGTCAAACTAACCAGACTTAATGTCTGGTTAGACTTAATTTGACTCTTACTTTGATTAGTTAGTCATTAGATTAGCTAGGTGTGTATTGTATCGTAAAATATGTTGGTTTTTGTTAAAATTTTGATTAAAGTACGTCGATTTTTGACGAAATCGAAAATTTGAATTTTTGATCTTTTATCCCGAAATAATCCCGGGATCCCGGGATTGCCTAAGTGTAATCCCGAAATCCCGGGATCAGAAATAAGGGCCGGGATCGAATTCCCTACACGACACCCACTGCTGGGTAAAGGCCTCCCCTAAGGATCTCCACGACGATCGGTCCTGAGCTGCCGGCATCCAGTGGCTTCCCGCAACCTTCACCAGATCGTCGGTCCACCCACGGAGCGTCGTCCGGTGCGCGGTCGCCATTCAAGAACCTTTCCGCCCCAACGGCCATCGGTTTTTCTCGCTATGTGTCCCGCCCACTGACACTTCAGCTGAGCGATCCTTCGAGCGATGTCGGTTACTCTATCTACATAATCTACAATTATTTACTATAACACCCCTCTTTTTGCGTCGGAGGTTAAAACCGTACTTGCGATGAGATGCCCGTGTCCAGCCCGCTGAGCTGGTCGGCGTAGTCCTTCACCATGCTGTTCAGAGAGTTGATCCGGTTGCTCAGTTCTATCGCCACGTTCAACTTGTCAGCTAGAATATGAGACTCCTAAGCAAGCTAACAACTGGCTTTACGGAATGCTTTACGCAGGTAAAAGAATAAATTCGCTTCTCAAGCTTACACGCTTATTAGACATGAAACTTTTTAGAAATGACACTTATTAGAAATGACACTTTTTAACAGATAGGTACTTACGTCGGGAAAATAAGAAATCAAACCAAAGCACTTTCAATAAAACCGCGCTAGTATCCGTTAAAAAGCGTTTTATTTCAATATAATTACAACAGAGCGGGTGACAAAATACTGCAAGAGTTATCTCAAGACAAGACCCATCCATTCAATATCACAATATGATATAGTGTTTAGGGTGTACATGAGTCAGCACCTACTCGCAAGGCCAGGAAGTGGAACACCTGGCGTCAGCACGCTTTCGAGTGCTTTGAGCGACTGCTGGCTGCCTCTGTTCCATCAATCTGACTATTTTTTTTCATAAATTATGCATAATAATTAAGCAGTATACGAATTTTCAGCCTTGAGAAAGCTTTTGTACCGACCTCGACATTGTGACAACTTACGTGGCATGCTGACTCGGCATGTTCCATGATAATGCGGTCTGACTAGCTTCTCATGTTTTTTGTACTATTCTCTAAGTAAACTGCTAACTTGAACTAATAAATTTGAACCTTGAGATAACTTTTGTCTTAAGCATGTCGCACATACTTTAAAGCATGCTGACGCCAGGTGTTCCACTTCCTTTCCTTGCGTGTAGATGCTGACTCATGTACACCCTAAACCACTATATCATATTGAATGATGGGCCTTAAGATACCTCTTGCAGTATTTCGTCACTAGGTCTGTAACTAATAAATTCGCTGTTAAATCATTTGTGATACTAGTGACTCGGGTAAACATTACTGGTTAATTAAACGGGAATCTTTGTGGAGTTACAGAATCGAATAAGGCCCGTCTAGCATCAGACGGGGCCAGAAAAACACTTACAGACGCCTTTGGCGGTGAAGTTAGCATTGTCTGCGACGGCGGTGGCTTTGTTTGTGATCGTCTGTGCTTGCTTCATTAACTCTTCTCGGAGGGCTCGCAGCGCCTCGCTAGACCACACACAATAAGAGAGCTATAGTCTCATTTTGTTTTTTGTTAACCTACTTATATGAATTGATAAGGCCTTAATGAGCTACAACCATATACGCAGCTTTTAACGATCAAGTTTAAAAGTTGCCTTTACATTTCATGGTTCCTACCAAAACCTTTGTTGTTAAACCCAGGGGGACCATTACGAAAAAATTATTGACAACATCTACCACATCACAACATCTACCTAACATCTACCTAGATGTTTCGCTATTTCGATAGGTCGCTCGACAGTTAATCCAACGAGTCAATCATCGTTCAATAATTTTTTCGTAATGGTCCCCCTGGGTTTAACAACAAAGGTATGCATCTATGTATGCATGCATAGGTATGCATCTACAGAACGTCACCATATTATTTATGATTCTACTATGACGTCACACCACACGCCGTCGACCGAGTCGTGTCGCGCGCCGGTGACCAGTCGATAGTGCATATTGGCTCATATGAGAAAAAATTATTGAAAAAAAATTTTTTTTTTTTAAAAACACGTTTTTAAAACAGATTATAAAAAATAAAAATAAAAATAAAAAAAATATAAATTAAAAAGTATAAAATAAAAAAAATAAAAATAAAAAAGTATAAAAAAAAGTTTTAAAAAAATATTCTTTTTACTACACGAACGTTCTTTTTACGAACTTCACAGAGATTTGTCCAAGGACGATTCGTTTTACAATTATCTAAAACACGAACGTTCTTTTCAGCAGTAAGTATATTTACTTATAAACTGATGTAGGATTATAACCCTATACAGAAGTTTTAAAACGAAAAACGTGGGGCGCATTTTGTATTAGAGAGAGAAAGCATAATAGTTCATGTCATTTGCATTATTTTTTTAACATTGAAAATGTTTTTTCGATCGCTTCGGTAAGGTACCCAATTTCAGCAAAAGTGAGACATTGCCCTGGTCCCGTGAGTTTTGGGTCTACGTGTATGTACTAAATGTCAAAAGATGCGTCTCAGCAAGGGCTACAATATGGTGAAATAAATTTTTGAAAAAGTCAAAAACTTTTTTTGAAAATCGCATAAATGTAGAAAAATTACACACTTTTTCGGGGTCTTTTCTCACTAAATCGACAATTTCTCAAAAACGAAAAGCGATATCGAAAAAATGAAAAAAACCCCTAGAGATATTGAGTTAGGCTACCTACTGAAATTAGTATATGTCCCTGACTCTTACGGTCTGGGCTTATCCTTTATGAAGCAAAATGTTGGGATACCGCGGGCGACGTGCGCGGCGCGGGATAATGGTAATACGTAGTAGGTAAGATTGAAGTTTTTAAATAATTGTATATTTCAAAGCTTGTAATAGTTTTTAATATTTTGTATTTATTATTTATTTCCACATTTTTTTACAAATAAAAAAGTATTTAGATATATATTAAAACCATAATATTGATATTGATTAGCTCTAGCAGGTCAACAGACGGTATGACGTGAATAGAGCGTGAAGCGAGAGCTGATTCCAGATCTAGTAAAATATTTAAAAATCGTTAGATACGGCGGCGCGGGGCGGTACCATAGTGTGACTGCACTGAAATGTCTCCATAAGTCCATATTCAAGTAAGTGACGTCGCTTACTATGTGAAAACGAAAGAGAAAGTAGTGTTAGCAATAACTGTAGGAGCAAAAGAGATGATGCTATTATCTCCAGTACACGTGCTAGGCGTCGTAGTGAGTTTTTGTGTGTAGAGAAACGGATAAACGAATCTTGGGCGAAAGTTGAACAGAAGAGAGGTTTTAGTTTGAGGCCCGAGGCGAAGCCGAGGGCCTCTACTAGATCCAAAATATTATATATCGTAAGTTGCTGTTATTTCAATTTCGAGATTTGAAATTACTCGATCAGTCACGTCTTTCTTAGTGACTCTGCGATTCCAAATTTTACAACGATCTCTAAGAATGAGAGTGTGATGATGATGCCTAGGTAAACATGAGGGTTGTTATCGCATATTCGAGTGATGATGTAGTCGGCGCGAGTCTCGCATGCTGCATTTGATTTTGATTTATTTTTTATTAGGGTTAATTTATTTAGAAATTCGGATGTTTTAGTTATACATAGTACTTAGGTTACCTTTCAATAAAATATTAATGTCTATAAGAAAAGAATAATAAAATATTTTGTTAAATTCATTAAATTTATTTTCAATGTACCAGAAGGTCGTGAAAGGCACGAGATCTGTGAATTTTTTAACTTGATGATGAATTCATGCATTAAATTATCTTTTGCATGCCTGCGCCCCACGTTTTTTCGTTTTAAAACTTCTGTATAGGGTTATAATCCTACATCAGTTTATAAGTAAATATACTTACTGCTGAAAAGAACGTTCGTGTTTTAGATAATTGTAAAACGAATCGTCCTTGGACAAATCTCTGTGAAGTTCGTAAAAAGAACGTTCGTGTAGTAAAAAGAATATTTTTTTAAACTTTTTTTTATACCTTTTATTTTTATTTTTTTTATTTTATACTTTTTTATTTATATATTTTTTTATTAATTTTTTATATTTTTTATAAACTGTTGTAAAAACGAAGTTTTTTTTTAATAATTTTTATTTTCTACTTTTTAGTCTTGTATTTTCCTACCACCCGTTCGAGACTTTTTTAACTGATAAGGGGAGGCTTGAGGGGGGCTCGAGGTGGCTCGGGGGGGGCTTGAGTGTGGCTCGGGGGGGCATGAGGGGGGCTCTAGGGGGCCTCGAGGTGAGGGCTCGAGGGGGGCTCGAGGTGGCTCGGGGGTGCTTGAGGGGGGCTCCGGGGGGCTCCCCCCCTCGAGACTCCTCAAGCCCCCCCGAGCCACCCTCGAGCCCCCCCGAGCCCCGCTTCGAGCCCCCCTCAAGCACCCCCGAGCCACCTCGAGCCCCCCCTCGAGCCCTCCCCTCGAGCCCCCTCATGCCCCCCCGAGCTTCACTCAAGCCCCCCCGAGCCCCCCTCGAGCCCGATCAGACCCTGACCACTATTTCCCAACAAAGTACTCATCAAGACGATTCAAACGTGCCCATACTCGATGGAGTTGCACTGTTTCAATATTGAGTTCCTGTGGCATAGCCTTCCGGCTTCATCATCGGACCCTGGACCTCGTCTCCCGTCAGAGTACTCGTCAAGACGGTTGTAACGAGCCCAAACACGATAGGGTTGTATGGTGACATCATAGAGATCCTGTGGCCTTCTTCCTGATCCATCATCAGATCAGCTCAATGACACCATAATATTGCATTGCCTTCCAGTTCTGACCTATGTTTAAAGTTTCAAGTTTCTAGCTCAAAAACACACAAACAAACAAACAAACACACGCGAAAGCAACCTAATAAAAACGTGGTAAAAAGCCTTCCTTCATCTTTTCAACTCCCCAGTGCTTGGAGATTAAGGATAGTCTATGTAGATAAAAATAAATGGTGTTGGACTAACTCCATCTCCGGGTGCGTGACGCCCGGCACGGCGGCGGCGCCGGCGGGGCCGGCCATGGACGTGCGCGAGACGATGGAGGCGCGGGACGCCGCGATCGAGAAACGGGAGGCCTGAGAATTTCATTCATTACCATGTCGCAGCCAACTAGCTTAATCTGTCTTTCAATTAACGGCCTAGCCTTTTCATTTAACGGCGCCGTTAGATCAGTGGCCTAATTATATATTTACAGTCAGTGGCACGAATCATGACAATTTTTCGACGGAGTGGGGATAAGTTCGCGCATCTGCTCTTGTGAGCGACCAATAGCGCGCGCCCCTCTCCCGCCGCCCGCGCCCCTCACCGCAACGCATACCCAAAATACGCGTTTCGCGCAATCCCCACCCGATTTCATGATTCGTGCCACTGACTGTAGCTACCTATGTAATCAGATGGCTAGGCAAATGTCTTGGTTCAATGCTGTCTAATAGCTTGCCTAGCCAAGACATTGCAATTGTGGATCTGGCCAATGGATCTACTGAGAATGAAGGTACTTAGTCCCGTCTTTGTCATCTGGAGCGCTGTAAGGGCGTCAACGATGTGATTTTTGGTGTTTTCGGGAATAAAATACGTTTTCACGAGAATTAGTTCCATGGAAGAGTGCGTGGTTGTAAAAATAGTGTAGGTACGTAAATATTATTATTTTAGATACTAATATATCATAAAGTCTAGCAATGTTACCTTGGAGGCCGAGCCCAACTTGCCGGCGCGCCCGTCGTCGTCTTCACCCCCCTCCAGCATCGGGTCCATGGCCACCGACTTGTGGGACACGGCGCTCACCGGGCGCTTTGGTCCCGCCTGAATAACGGATACAACATGTGGTGGAAAGGAGCATTCAGCTCAGAGCCTTGAGTTTGCACTGCTCTGAGCAGCGTCGTAGAGGAGCTGGTAAGGGGGATGGCTGCCAGGGGCACAACCCTCAGGGTGGAAGCGCATTGCTCACCCACTGCTATAAAATAAGGGGGAAGCACTTTGCTCACCCACTGTTAAAAAATAAGTCTCTAGTCTTGGGGCGCAGAATTCAAATCTTGCCAGGGCGATCATGATCCTACAAATTAGTCTTGGGGCGCAAAATTCAAATCTCGCCAGGGGCGCTCATGACCATAGCTCCGGCGCTGGTTCTGAGGTTCCGGCAGCTTTGCAGGGGTTATAGATTATCTCAATTAAGTTTGCATTCCAAAAACAAGAATACACTGTCATTAAATATTTGTAAGCAGGTAGCCCTAACCAGAATGACGCCTTTCCCCATTGTCTCTGGCCGACAGGACATGGAGAGCCTACTGCGAAAAAGAATTGTCCATCAGCCATTTTAATGTCCCCACTGCTGGGGCACAGGTCTTCCTTATGGGTGGATAAGGAGCACGGGCCATAACCCACCACGCGGGCCCAATGCGGATTGGTGGGTGTTGAGGACTGCAAATGCAGCCGAGACCAATGGCTTAACGTGCCTTCCGAAGCACGGAGGAGCTCGAGATACAAAATTTTTGGTCACCGACCCTTGTGAACGTTGCTTAACCTCCGCAATCGCTGGGCCAGGCGCTAAACCACTGCGCCACCGAGCTCCTCAAAAGAAGAAAAAGAATTACTTAGCGATAATCAGACGATGCTCGTTCTGTTTAGTGCGAGACATAATCATTACTTCTGGATTAATGTCCAAAACCTGTAACGACGAATATCGTCCCTATCCAAAACCCATAACGGCGGTTATTTGTCTAAGTAGAGTCAGCTTACCTGACTCGCGGCCTTGACTTGTTGCAGTTGGTCGGCGACATCCTGGGGCAGCGCGCCTGCTAGCGCCAGCTGCGTTAGCATGTCAGCCATCTGGCTGACGGCCTGCTCCGCGGCGCGGACGCGAGCTGCCAACTAAAATACAACATCCTGTTTGTTCCAAAGAAAACTGAAATACGTGCACTTGATAAACAAATATTAGGGTACCACTAGCACCCAGGAGACAATATAGAAAAATCCGTTTTACTCAATTTACCCAGCCGGGGATCGAGCCCAGGACCTCACGAGTCACGAGATAGAGATACCTTGAAACTGGTGTACAGTACAACCCACTTGTCCACGAGGTCTTCCTTTGTACAGAAAAGCCATAATCTAGATTCTAGCTAGACTAACAATCATCTGTACAAAGACAGCTGAAGTGGCAGTGGGTTGGACACATAGCGAGAAAAACCGATGGCCGTTGGGGCGGAAAGGTTCTGGAATGGCGACCGCACACCGGACGACGCTCCGTGGGTTGGCCCCCGACAAGGTGGACCGAAGATCTGGTGAAGGTCGCGGGAAGACGCTAGATGCGGGCAGCGCAAGACCGATCGATGTGGAGATCCTTGGGTGAGGCCTAATACCCAGCAAGATCGATCGTCGTAGAGATCCTTGAGGGAGGCCTAATACCCAGCAGTGGGTGTCGTGCGGCTGATATGATGATGATGATGTACAAAGACAAAGGATACCTGCATAGCCTCCATAGTGTCAGTGAGTGAGGCGCTACCCCTGGCGATGTCGCTCCGCAGCTTCTCGTTGTCGGGCATGGCGGGCGGCGGCGGCGGGCCGGCGCGCCGCTGCAGGCTGCGCACCATCGCCTCCACCATCTCGAACTCCGATCGAGTCACCACCTCGAAGCTGTCGCGACGCTCTTTGGGATATTGGACTATGATCAGACGCATTCTCAAGGCGAATTAAAGTTTAAAAAATTAAAAATAGCGAATTATCTAACCATAAAGCTTGTCAATTCCCTACAAAACATCAATGTTTAGGGCCGCTCTTACTATTTCCATTGAGAATAACCATTAAGTTTCTAACTGGGAAGGAGTTAAAAGTTACTCAAGTCTATCTTTTAATTTTAAGTTTATCTTTTCTGGGGAAAATTATTTCTGAATTAATAACTCTGAACTTCTGGCTTTTCTACCTTTTATTACCCACGACACGACGGAACGGAGACGGTATATGCCTTTAGTTAGGGTGAGAGAATGTGTGTGCAAACCAATGTTACCATTTATCTCCAAAACCACTGGTCAAATTTTAATGCGGTTTTCAGTGATAGGTTTTGATTTTCAAATTTAAAGAGAGCTAGCTGTGTTCACTTCTTATTATGACATAAGTACCTAGTTGGTTACTAAGTTCTGTAACTATGGAAAACATGAATAATACTAAATTTACAAATAATGCTACAATGAATTATATACCAAATGAAAGCACAAATATTTAAGATTATCATGTATTAAAATTATTCGAAATGACCGCCTCTGGCATGAATACACGCCTTTAGACGACGAGGCCAGTCATCGATGGCAGCACGAACTACCACCATATCCAATTCTGCGACTGCCTTGAGAATAGCGCGCTTAAGAGAGTCGAGATTCATGTGGGGCTTAGCACATGCTTTCTCCTCAATAAGTTGCCATATGGCATAATCCAGAGGATTTAAGTCTGGGCTGGAGGATGGCCATTCTTCCTGCGCGATAAAATCAATTTTGTTAGCCCGAAACCATGCTTGTGTAGATTTTGCTTTGTGCGCAGGGGCAGAGTCCTGCTGGAAGACCCATGGCTGGTTTTGAAATAAAGTGTGGCTTAAGGGTTTGACAACAGGTTCCAGAACGGTATCTTGATAGACTCTAGCGCCAGTTTTCACACCTTTTTCACAGAAATGAACCTTACTTAGCCCTGAATAGGACACCCCCAGCCAAATCATCACTGATGAGGGGTGGTGACCTCGTTGGACCCTCGGAGCAATCATGCTGGCTTCTTTACTATTCTTAGCGTATACTCTATCATTTTGACGGTTAAAATTTTCTTCGACTGTGAAGATTTTTTCATCAGTAAACAAGATTTTTCGATGGCCGTTTTGTGCGTACTGCTTTAGTAGAGCGCGACTTCGTGCTAACCTCATAGCCTTCAATCGTGCGTTTAGCAGATGGCCCTTTCGTCTACGGTAAGCGTGAAGCCCAAGGTCATCATTGATAATTTTTTTAAGGGAACTTCTCTTCACAGTCATCTGTATTGCCAATAACTTTTGCTTCCGGACGGGATTTCTCGTGATTCTCGCCTTCACTGCCTTGATCACAGCTGGTGTCCGAACGGTGCGCGGTCTTCCTGATCTTTTTCGGTCATCGACGGTCAAGGTATTACCGTACCTATGGATAGTGCGATAAATAAATTGCTTGTTGATTTTCAACTTTTGTAGCAACTTGAAAATCATATTCGGTGGCTGCCCACATTTGTGCAGAGCAATTACAGCGACACGATTCTCCTTCAACCCCCATTCCATGGTGAAATAAACAAAATATGATATACGTGTGGTATGGAATGGGGAGGCGAAGGCAAAGTGAATTACAGATGGCGCTTCATTCTTTGGAACAATTGTCAGTTTGAGCTTATATTGTCTTTACTGTGTATTACGTGATTTTACTTTCTTAGATTGTATTTTTTTCTATTTTGCGGACAAACAATGTATTATATGCTAACTTTAGCTCATATAAAAGAAGTATTACGGAAAAGAAAAGCCAAAACAACAGGCAAGAAAGTTTATAGCAACTTACAAAAAATTGCTAACAAGCATTACATTTCTTTAAATTTCGTGTAAGATTTACAAGTAATCTTTTTATTTCAGATTAGAAGCATATGATTTAAATTTTAACAAAGCAACTGAGTGTGAATTTCCGTGTTTATAGTTGCCTGATGATGCCTTCTGTGCAATAGTAATTTCAGGTTTCTGTACTGGAATTTCTGTACCATCCAAAATTACACGAACCGTTTTATCATATTTATTTTATTATTCTAAGTTTCTTGAATGACTCTGGCATATAAAATTCTATTAATTCTCTGTTTGGCCCCAATATTGGGCTTATTCCATATTTGATATACCTATAAAATTCATCCAAGTTATAAATATGCTAGAAACTGCTGAGGTTGAAATATTAAAGAACAATGCTGTTATAATTCAAATGTTGTTTTATTTTGGCGAAGCTTCATCAAATTCATGAAACATTCCTTTTGATTTATAATGTTTCTCAGGCTCAGCAAAGGAGAAAATCGAGGGAAAAGCATCTTTTTTTTGATATTTTTTTGCCCAATTTTTTTTTTGTTACTGGGAAATCGATGAACTCCAATAATTTACAAGTTACATGCATAACAATGCGGAATTTTCTCAGTATAAAATTAAAAAGTGCAATACTCCAAGAGATTCCCATATGTTTTGACACTTTCTTTGAGGCGGCCCGGTACCAAGACCAGACGCCACCTATCGGGATAAAATTGCGCTTTTCCTCCCCATTATAGCTTATAAAACTGTCAATAATATGTCATTTTTATTTTTTCTTTTCATTTGTTTTAATGGCCAGTAATCGATAAAGAAACTCAGTAACAGAACTTTTGACCAACCTGTGTATATATGTAGTTCATCTTTAGTAGGCGTCAAATAATTTCTAGTTCCGTGTATCACAAAACGGACCTACTCGAAGGATTACGCTCTTACCTGGTGATTACCAAACCATGTTTAGAAGGAAACGTGTTTAAATCAAACATCCTAACCGGGCCTGGGCCTCGCCGCGGCGCGGGCGGCGGAACCTTTCTCGACTGAAAACAAATTGAAAGTTAAACATATTTGACAAACACTGACACCCAGCTCTCGGCGAAACGTAATATTTACCAACTAACACCTTCTCTTTTTGACGCTCCACTTCTAGAAGGAAAATTTGCGTTTAATTGAAAGATTCAATAATGAAAATAACTCAAGAACGTGTCGACCATATTATAAATACCAAGTCACAAATACCAATCTAGCTCATTAAGTCTATGGAGGGATATTTTTTGCATAAAAATCCTATTTGTTGGAGCTTTAAGTATGAAATTGCCGTTTTTTATGGCGAATTTTAAAGAATTTTGCATTTTCCATAGGTCTTTTGCATTTTCCATACGTACCTACTAACATTTTCTTAATTTATTTAACAACCATGTCAATGTTTTAAAACTTTTACACACAAATGTTTAAACACTCAGCTAACTAATGCCACATTTATTAGTGAAAAAAATAAGTATCGGCTAAGCTACATCGATATAAAAGTGTTTATTTCTGCTAACGAAAAAAGGAGTCACTTTTAAGACAGGTAAACTTTTTTAACGTTCAGGAAAGAAAACCAGAAATATTTTTATTGCTGTTAATGGGCCGTCATTATCATAAATAATTCGAAATAATAACAAGTAACCGAAGCATCCAAGCGCCAATTTCATACTTAACCATGCTTTAACCCCTATTATTTTGTAACTTAACAAAAGCTCGATTGTTTAACGTTTAACGGATAATAAAAACAAAGTTACCCTTTACAGAAATGCTGGTTTGCGACGCTACCCTACTTTTACCCTTCTCTTTCTGAAAAAAACAAACAATTTTATCTGCTTTATTCATTTCTGCATTTTCCTCTGTTTTATAATAGCGTTGTTCTACAATAAACTGATTTCGTAATCACAATATGTACATATTTTGATTTCATTTAGACCTACACTAATAATAACCGATTTCTGTTTTACCTTTTCACCACCATCTTTGGCTGCCTTACCGGTACCCTTGCCTGCCTTCTCTTGATCCTTGTCTGCTTTCTCTCTCTCCTTAGCTGCGGCCTTTTCATATTTAGCTTTATCTTTTTCATCTCTAGCTTTATCCTTTTCATCTTTAGCTTTATCCTTTTCGTCTTTGGATTTATCTTTTTTATCTTTAGCTTTATCCTTTTCATCTTTGAGTTTATCAGAATCAGATTTGTCTTTCTTCGTCGGGCTACCTTTTTTAGCTTTTTCCTTTCCGCTTTCTTCGTCCGTGTCTTCCAGGTCCGCCGCTTTTATTTCAACCAGCTGTTCTAGCAGGCGCATCTGTCTCGCGAGAATATGCAGTATGGTCTGGATCAGTTTAAAGTGTACCACGTTGCACTGAAAGTTAGCAAAAGTGAAGAATCAAAATTATATAAGTAGGTATGAAAAAGCTATTCTAAATTATCTACCTAACTGTTGGACAGATTGCTATGTATGAAATAAAACACTTTTTAACGGATAAGTATTGTACTAGCGCGGTTTTATTGAAAGTACTTTGGTAATTAGTTGTTATTTGGTTTGATTTTTGATTTTCCCACCTCACCCATTTCCCACCATTTTGATTTTTGGTTTCGGTACCTTTGCAGCTGCCGTGAGTGACCACGGAGTGAGCGCGCAAGCACAGAATAACTAATAGTACAAGTACAGAAGCAGCACGCCGCATACTAAGTTAAATAAATAGCGACTTTTGCTCCGACACCATAAAGTGCAATTCAGGTCGCGCAATGGCCTGCAGTACAGTTTATATTCACCTAGTAGTTGCCTCTCTTTCTATCGCGTGCTCTTACCTTTTCTAATGACGCAACGTTAAGGTTGTCTTATTTTAAATGAACTGCGTAGCGTATATCATAATGTGAAAAACGACATTATTTAATTGGTTTTTTGATTTTGACATCCGTAAACGACACAGTAATGTCGATTCGAAATTGTTACTATTGTAAAGAGGCAATATCTACGTAGGCAGTAAGATGCCGCGCGACTACACGGGCGGGTGTGTGGCGGCCCTTTGCTCGCTTGTTCCGCCGGCGGAACGGCTAGCAGTAGGTGCTTATCGCGCGACCTTGAGCGAGTGATGGAGGCCTGGCGCAAGCTTGAGAAGTGAATAGATTGCTATGTGATTTAAAAAAGCATTTGTGAGTCACAAGAAAGTAAGATGGAAAAAATAACAACAACGAATAACAGATGAAGGATTAAAAATAGGTCAAATAAATATAATATTGACCATTCAATTTTTTTAATCAAACAACCCGTTTTATAGTCAAGTGTAATTTAAGTCTCGAATACATTGGGACATGTTGCGGAACATGACCTACCACAGCTACGTAAAAAAATAATTAGCCATTTCTGCTAACGAAAAAGGGAGTAACTTTTAGGATAGGTACTTTTTTAACGTTCAGGAAAAAAAACAGAAATATTGCTAATAGTGGGCCGTTATGATCATAATTCAAAACAATAACAAGTAGGCCGAAGCATCTTTAACATCAGAAGATATGAAAGCCTCTGTGTGTGAGAAAAATCGGCAAATTCATACTTGAACACCCATTACATTCCAGCACCAACTGACCTTATCCGGCCCCAAGGCTATGTTGATGAGATCCTCGACGGTGATCAAGAGCGTGGCGTCGCTCATAGCGGGCTCGTATCGCATCATCTTTGCTACTCAATAGATACTTCCTAAATACTATAAATGCAGAATAGGCGCTCTTCATAGCTAGGTAATTTAAACGAAAGTAAATTGTACTTAGCCCGCAAACAACCCGTATATTTCTGTATTATTTCTGTCCATTTCTAAGATGTCAGCATTAAGTAATGGATGACAGAATTATCTGATTGTCATTCATTTTTCCATAGATAATACATTGGGCTTTCTACTGTCTATCAAAGAAAGACTCGTTAAAGAAGGTTCTATTTAGTTATGAATTCTATGGAACAAAAATAAACAAAGCCCACCAACGCAAGCACCCAAGCAGTTATTCTGTGACCCAAGTAAACACGGGGTTTGCCTTGCGTACTCTGCTGTCCACTTTCAGATCCACTTCAGGAACTAGATAGGTACCTAATAAAAGTTCAGGACAAGACTGGTAGAAACTGTCCATAATCCATACGACATGGGTTCCACATATTTTTGTTCTGTTCTTGCCCCTGGTACTATTATTTTTATCAATACGGTAACGAAATATAGTATTTCGGGTCGTGTTGGTGGAAAATTTGTCCCCTAATGTTTCCGAAGCTTAAGGAGGAGGATGGGCTCAGAAAAACAAACCCATTTCTGCCCGTTTGCCTCTGTTGGGAATCGAAAGGGTTCACTAACGCTGCACCAAACGGCCGTGGATGCAAATGCTTATGTTATGTATGACTTCTATGATATAAATAATTAAACAAGTGATAGTGTTGCTTAAACTGAACAACTTTCTCCTAGAGATGTGATGCTGGAGGCGCTTACTGAGGATAAAGTGAACCGCTCACCGGACAAACGTTTCCATCTTGAAAGAGGTTCATATCAAACAAAGACTTTCGTCGATTGTTTAAGTACGAATCCTAAAGATGTTTGGGCATATTATCCGCAAGTGCCGCAACGGAAGCTCATTAGAACGACTGATGGTACAAGGGAGAGTGGAAGGTCAACGTTCTCGCGGCCGATCACCCACAAGATGGACAGAAATAATTAAATCGACTACTAAATGTTCCCTCACTGAATGCACACGCAGTGCCACGAACAGAGAGAGATGGAGGAGTATCGCGAAAGCCGCAACAAACCTACCAGACAGTCCTTGACCACGACCACTCCGCCAGGAGTGTACGATTAAGAAGAAGATTAATTCTGTTATAGGTAAGTATACGTTGTATATTCCAGCACCGAATTACCTCGAGCCATGCTCGGCGTTTCCCTGCGTGATGGAATCAGAAATGAGGAGATCCACGAACTAAAGTAATCGACATCGCTCGAAGGACACTCAGCTGAAGTGGCAATGGGCTGGACAGATAGCGAGAAGAACCGATGGCCGTTGGGGCGGAAAGGTTTTTGAATGGCGAACGGTGCACCGGACGACGCTCCGTGGGTGGTAAACATTACCCCTGACAAGGGGGACCGAAGATCTCGTGAAGGTCGCGGGAAGCCGCTGGATGCAGGCAGCGCAGGACCGATCGTCGTGGAGATCCTATACCCAGCAGTGGGTGTCGAACGGCTGACATGATGAACTTACCTTATCTGGCCCCAAGGCTCTGTTGATGAGGTCTTCCACGCTGATCAAGAGCGTGTTGTCGCTCATAGCGGGCTCGTTGATACGTCGCCGAGTTTTCATCATCTTTGCTACTCACTAAATACTACCTAAATTATAACAAAAAATACTAATTATAAACACAAAACTCTTCTAACGCTATATTAATTCTAAAGCTATATTAAAATCAAGTAAAAACGTAATAATCAAAGTTTCCCGGATATTTCTGTCAATTTCTACGATGACAGAACAACAGATTCATTGATTTGTGGAACCTTTTTCGTATTGACATGTTAAAGAAGGTTCTGCTTATAATATTTTTGTTGAGATGTGAGCAGTGAGTGGTTGTGTTGTGACCACACTAAGGAAATTATAACGAAGTACTTATAATTTCTTTGGACCACACATATAAACCGCTCTCAACGTTGAAAGCTATTGTAGCGTACCTACTGCGTAGTGTACCTACATATAGATACATAATATAAGTGTTGCCGATGACGACAACCTCAACACTGTACCATAGGATGAAACGCCAAGCAGCAGGAGCGGGAGCAGAGCAGAATGAAAACACCTTTCTTGATATATGCCCATATATTGTGGTTATGGTTACAACTTGAGATGGGCGTGCGAGCTTACAAATTTTCCTACGTTCACACGTCCTAAGGTAACATTTTGTATGATAGCAAATATCCACTAGTACAAAAACTTATATTTTCTACCTATCTGGGGTAGTTTACAAAATTCAAATTATGACTACCCTACGCTATTACAAATTGTTAGCAGTGGTGGGGAGTGCGCCTACCCCCACTCCTCGCCTGCAATCAACTTAGCAGAGGTGGTGGGGGTAGCGAAGCCCCCACTCCTTTTTCTTTGCGAGACTACCTACTTCATTTTATTATTTGTCTACCTTTTACATTTTATGTTAGAAGATCTAGGTATTTAGGCACCTCATTATTTTAACCAGAGACCTATACAAGAGGCCTTTATTTATAATCTTACCTCTTAGTACCACATCAAAACCTTTAGGGCTTATGGGACAAAGGTTGGCGTATGACCTAGACATCTTTTAGGTCGAAACTACCACCTCCTAGACCCATATTACCTAGCCCATTACCTCAAAACCTTTACCAGTACCTTTGTAAGTAAAACACAAGCGTTAATATCATTTAATTCCTAGGATACCTAAATACCTAAACAATACCTATTTGAGCTAAAACTTGAATATCTCACAAAGTATAAAACTTACAGCTACGCTAAATATCTCATTTTACAGAACATTTTGAAAGCAACAATTTAAAACCAAATAGAACGTTACACATTAATAAACTTCAAAGTAATTAAAAACACAAACTAATTAACTCAATTAGTTATAACAAGCTACTACAGTACTTACATGAGAAAATCACAAACACAGATTTTATCACTAGGAACGCACTTAGTGTCCACAAATAGTCTTTTTGCTATACACATTTTAATCACTTTTTCCACTGATTTCACTTGATTGAAGCTGTCCGTAACAGTCTCCCCCCGGTGCAGCACTCGCGGCACCTTCCTCTTCAGTAGGGAGGACAGCCAATCTCGCTGTCGGGCGACGAAAAACTCCTCCTCTTGTCTTGACATCAGCGTTGCGAACCTCGCCGTCTGGTCCAGGATACACCGCCGTCACGACGCCTCGCGGCCACACATTGCGAGGCAGGCTGGAGTCGACGATGATGACGACGTCACCGGGCTTAAGTGAGCGGCCCGTGACGTCACGCGCGCCCCCGCGCGGAATGAGCTCTGGCAGGTACTCGCGCACCCAGCGGCGCCAGTACTCGTCGGCCAGCGCCTGCGCAGCACGCCACAGCTTGCGCGAAGCTGGCTCGCACGGCCCAGTGAGTGGCAGACCGCGCGAACCCCCCAGAAGAAAGTGATTTGGGGTGAGCGCCTCTGGATCTTCTTCGCTGACTGGTATATGGGTTAGCGGGCGAGCGTTTATGGTGTGCTCTACCTCCGCCAACAGCGTTGCTAGTACCTCTTCTCGCGGTGACTTCTCGTTCAGTGTGACTCGTAGCGCGCTTTTGACTGAGCGCACGAGTCTCTCCCACGCGCCTCCCTGATGTGGCGCGCCCGGAGCGATGTAGCGCCACTCCATACGCTCTGTTAGTGCGTAATCACGTAGCGCCGGTTCCCATTCTTCTATCGCACGACGCAACTCTACGTCGGCGCCTCTGAAGTTTGTTGCATTGTCTGAGTACATCTCGCGCGGCCACCCGCGGCGCGCGCCCATTCTTCTTAGAGCCATGATTGCCGAGTCTGTCGATAGCGAACCCACCAACTCTATATGTATTGCTCTCGTCGTGAGGCACGTAAATAGTGCGCCCCACCGTTTTTCGTGCCGCCGTCCCACCGTCACAGTTAGAGGTCCAAAATAGTCAGCCCCACAGTATGTGAAGGCCCTTGTGAATGGCTGTAATCTTGCCTTAGGTAAATCTCCGTGCACTGGAACCACAGGACGTGCCTTTCTTACGCGACAAAACACGCATTTGCTAGCGACTGTACGTATCGTCGGTCTCAGTCGCAGTATCCAGTATTTGGCTCTGACGTCATTCACAACGCGCTCATTGTGTGCGTGGTGGGCGCGACGGTGCTCACGATATAGTAGCAACCGCGCATACGGGTGCCTGCCGTCCAGTACTACGGGGTGAGTAGCGGGGGCAGACACACCCGCTGCCCCTATTCGTCCCCTGGCACGCAGCACACCTTGTTCGTCCAAATACGGATCTAGCTTTCGCAGCCGGCTTCCCGCTCTGAGGTTTCGCTTTGCGGTGATGCGTTCTATCTCTTCAGCGAAACATTGGCGCTGCGAAGCTCGTTGCAATCTCATCTCAGCCTCTTCTAAAAGCTCTACATTCATCGTAGCGGCACGGTCACGACATTTGCGTACGAATAGTAATACTCTCGCCATCGCTCTCACCAAGCGTTCATATGAGGAAAAACGCTCGGCTCGGGGCACACTATCGTTTGCTTCTCCCATTGTCGTGAGCACTATCTCTACCGTGTCTTCTTCCGTTACGATATCACATGTTGGCCATAAAGCCTCATCTTCATATAAAAATTCGGGTCCTTTAAACCATCTGTCATTACACGTCTTCATCTCTACATTAGGGCGCGTTGCGTCGTCCGCCACATTCAGCGCTGTCGGAACCCATCTCCATTGGCTAGCGTCCGTAGTCTCGGCTATCTCTCCTAAGCGGTGCGCTACGTATGGTGAGTAACGCACGCTATCATTCCGTATCCAATGCCACACGGTACGCGAATCCGTCCAATATACAGTTTTCTCGGGTTCCCAGCCTTGCTGTCTCTTGATAGAGCTTGCCAGACGCGTCGCTATCAGAGCCGCTTGTAATTCGAGTCTTGGTACGCTATGATGTTTCATTGGCGCTACCCGTGCTTTAGCGGCCGCTAATGTCACCTCTATTTCACCATCTTCATTCTTGACGCGCCAGTAAGCCGCGGTCGCGTAAGCCACTTCACTTGCATCACAAAATACATGTAGTTCTCGGCTCGGCTCTCCCCCCGTTCGAGCGTAGAGGCGCGGTAATCTTAGTGTTCGTAGCTTTTCTATGTCTCTAAGCCATTGGATTATCTCTTCGGCCTCCGGCCCTGGTAGAGCCTCGTCCCACTCTATATTTAGTTTCCAAATATTTTGTAATACAATCTTCGCTCGAATGGTGTAGTAGCTTAGTAAGCCCAACGGATCGAAAACCGACATCACCGCGCTTAGCGCTTCTCTCTTTGTCGGCGGCCTCGCTAACGTCTTTACTTCAGCCGGTACCCTCGCGAGCGTCGTGTTGAACCCCAGTGTGTCAGTCGCCGCATCCCATAGTAGCCCCCAGCGTGCGACCACAATCGTCTAGGTTGGACCCCAGTTGCTTAGGCGATGACGTAGCACGGCTCTCCAATGGCAGCTCAGCTAAGACTCTAGCTTCGTTTGAGTTGAAGCCTGTCAGCTTGAATCCTGCTCGCCTGTGCACTTCAATCACTTGTTTCATCGTAGCAATCGCCCGTTCCTTATCATCGAAACTGTCCACCCAGTCGTCCATATAATGATTGCTCGTTATCGCTTGACATGCTAGCGGGTACTCGTCGGCGCTCTCTCTCGCGTTCCAGTCGCGCACACTATGTGCTAAGAATGGCGAACTCTTTGCACCAAATATCATCGACGTCATTTTATATTTTCGTGGCGGTCCATCTCTATCGCCGCCTCTCCATAGAAACATCTGTGCCGGTTGGTCTATAGGCGCAATCTTCACTTGTAAAAACATCTCTTGAATGTCGGCTGTTATTGCTATCCTTTTCTCACGGAACCGCAAAAGCAACCCATTTAAATCTTGTAATAAATCGGGCCCCTCTAAAAGCTCATCATTGAGGCAAACATCATTGGCTTTTGCTGCCGCGTCGAAAACCAATCTTATCTTCCCCGGCTTGTTCACGTTTGTAACTGCGAAGTGAGGCAGGTACCATGCTCGTGGATCGTCTGTCTCTTTCCCACTGCACTGCTCCGCGTAGCCTTTCGTGAATAAATTTTCTATCTGTGTCGTATAAGCTTTTTCAAAGTCGCTTGACCGGTCCATCTTGCGTTCTATAGACTTCAAGCGCTTTACAGCGTTATAATAGCTGGGTGGTAGCGTGACGTCATCTCTCTTCCACGGTAGTCGTACTTCGCACTGGCCGCCGACTCGTTTAATACTCTCATTGAACGCTTTAACCGCTCTCACTTCCATTGGGTTTTCGCGTTCCCTCCTAGCGATACCGAGTGCGTCTATTTCAAAGTAACGTTTCACCATGTCGTGCAATTCAACCTCGGGTGCGATGAGCTCCGTCTTGTATACGTTCGACGCGCCCTCTAGCGCCGTGATTCGAGGCGCCGTTCCATGTATGACCCACCCTAGTTTCGTTAATGACGCTACCGGTTGTCTCTTATTGCCCATTAACAACTTTCTTGACACAATCAAATGCCAATTATCGGCCCCGATCAGTAAACGTGGTTTCACTCTGTCATAACACACGTCACTAGCCGTTAATCTTCTTAAGTGTGCGTACTGTAAGCAATCTTCACTAACTGTCTGATGATTGAGCGTCAAACTTGTCATCGTTTTAGCGCGAACATGATGGGTGCTTTCATCTCTTGCTACTAACACCAGGCTTACGTCTTCACTGTTCGCTACGCTCCCTTGCGCGTTTATACTACATATGCGCAAGTCGCTTACAGGCCCTTTCGCACCTATTTCGTCCGCCAGGTCTTGATCAAGGATCGTCACTGTGGATCCCTCGTCCAGCAACGCGTATGTCTGTACAGCGCCGCTGGGTCCTTTAACTGTCACTGGACACACCTTTAACATGACATTCGCCGCGACGTTGGCCCTATTAATCGTGGCGATCGTCTCAGTCTGCGACTCTCGCACCAACGTCTCTTCATTACTAGCGGCACAGTCCTTATGCAACGTAGCGTGGTGACGCGCATTACAGTTGTTCACCCCGCATAGTTTGTGTGTACAGCGGAACCTCCGGTGCTTATTGTTCACACACCGAAAGCACACTCCATTATTTCTTGCCCACTGCCATCTCTCATCTACCGTCATGGCTTTGTACTTGTTGCAGTGAGGTACTTCATGATCGTTTCCACATAGTAAACACGGTGCAGACGGCGTCTCTTTCCGGCCCAAAGTGTATATTCTTGCTACATTTTTCTTCTTATCGGTGCGTTTCTCGCTACGGTTTTTTACAGCGACGTTTTCTCTTTGCTGTGACGTAGTCGGTACGTAGGCAAAACGCAGCGCGCAGTCAGCCTCTTTCATAAGAAATCGAGATAAAACAATGATTTCAGGTTCACTCGATTCATTCTTCTCAGCGTAGGCGACCCAGTTCGATAACAAATGCGGGCTGAGCTTCTTGACTACCTCTCGAACCAATAGCGGATTTCGTAAGTACCCTCGGTCATCAACCGCTTGAATAACGCAAACTATATTTTGCAATTTCACTGCGAGGGTATTCAACTCTGTGGCACTCGTACCAGAACGCGGTAAACTTTTCAAATCTTCGAGCGCTCTGTCTATAAGCACTTCAGGGCGGCCGTAGCATTGCTCTAGTGTGGTCATAATACGATCGGGGTCGGTCGCACTCCATAATAGCGCCGACACACTTTCTCTCGCCTCCCCTTTCAAGCTCACGCGTAATCTTGCTAGATTTTCCTCTGCAGTGAACTTGTATAATCGTGTGGAATCACGCACTGCGGCCTTGAATAACAACCATTCATTCGGTGAGCCACAAAACACGGGCAGCTCTTGCGCGTACCGCGGCATCGGTCGTCTAGTTAGAACCCTGTCCAATGTTTCAGCGAGGTTTTCCACCCCGTAGCCCTTTTGCGTATCGACTACGGGCCTCGCGTCAGTCTCCATTGGATTTACACAAAACGTTCGGTTTCTATCTGTTTCAATGGCGCGCGCCTCATTGCGCTTCATATCCCTGTCTCTGTCTTGCACGATAACGGGAGCGATCTCTCTGTCTCTGTCTTGCGAAACGACGGGAACGATATCTCTGTCTTTCTCTAAATTTTCGTCTACCCGACACCGAGGATCGGCTGTGGTATCCAACCATTCTTTCAGCCTCTCTGGGATGCTCTCGGTGGGTAAGTCTGCACGGGTCTCCTCTTCCGTAATAGTATCCATTTCAACTTGTAACCTTTGTTGAATTAATTCACGTTCTAATTCCATTTCTCGTCTCTTAATCTCGGCCAACTGTTCCGCGGCCCGAAGTTGCGCCTGCCGGACGCGCGCAGCGATACTCGACGAACACACTGACGGCGGGTTACGTCTCAAAGCCTCAGTGTCGGTGGCGGCGGCGGCGGCGGCGTTGCCATCGTCAACTTCCTTGGTGGACGGCGGCGGCGGTAACGGTCTCTCTGTACCACTTTCTGTGGCCTCTTCTTGCATCGTGACTGTAGTCAATAACGGTGGTGGTGGCGGTGGCTGTGGCGCGATCGTCGAAGGTGACGCCGGTGGCTCTTCATGTGTGATTGCCCCCCTCTTCTTCCCTCCAGCTTGGCTTCTTGTGATTGGCATCTTCTTCTTTCTTGAAGCCTACCCCTTTTCCCCTTTGAAGCCTACTCCTAACAATCTCGCCCGGGCACACTACCGTGGGGAGCCCAGGTGAGGATGGAGGTCGTAGCAGGAGTGGAAGGGAGGAACTACCCGGCAGTGGGGATATGCCGCTCCGAGGTGCTCTGTCACCGGGGGGAACGCCCGGCAACTTCGTGCGTGCCTACAGTCCGGCCCTCAGATTGACAAACCCGTACCGGCGTAGCCGGACAATTTCAGCTGCCTTGAAAAAGGCGGCTGGCAGCCGTGTCCGTTAGGCTGCACCGCCTTGAACGGCGTTACTCACACTAACCACACTTGGCACCGTTAGGGTGTGGCAGTGTGAGCCGCGGTCCACCCGCGTACTGGTGACTAGTTACTGTGATTCTTCTTTTCTTCAGTCTTCAGTGATCGTTGGACGTATAATTATGTTTACTCTGATGCTTCGCTTCTTTCTTCTCGCTTGACACGCAGATTCTTCTTATCCGAGCTCTGGAGAACCACGCAGCACTCGGATTCTTCTTATCCGCGCGCAGAAGGACCAACAGCACTGTTGCCGATGACGACAACCTCAACACTGTACCATAGGATGAAACGCCAAGCAGCAGGAGCGGGAGCAGAGCAGAATGAAAACACCTTTCTTGATATATGCCCATATATTGTGGTTATGGTTACAACTTGAGATGGGCGTGCGAGCTTACAAATTTTCCTACGTTCACACGTCCTAAGGTAACATTTTGTATGATAGCAAATATCCACTAGTACAAAAACTTATATTTTCTACCTATCTGGGGTAGTTTACAAAATTCAAATTATGACTACCCTACGCTATTACAAATTGTTAGCAGTGGTGGGGAGTGCGCCTACCCCCACTCCTCGCCTGCAATCAACTTAGCAGAGGTGGTGGGGGTAGCGAAACCCCCACTCCTTTTTCTTTGCGAGACTACCTACTTCATTTTATTATTTGTCTACCTTTTACATTTTATGTTAGAAGATCTAGGTATTTAGGCACCTCATTATTTTAACCAGAGACCTATACAAGAGGCCTTTATTTATAATCTTACCTCTTAGTACCACATCAAAACCTTTAGGGCTTATGGGACAAAGGTTGGCGTATGACCTAGACATCTTTTAGGTCGAAACTACCACCTCCTAGACCCATATTACCTAGCCCATTACCTCAAAACCTTTACCAGTACCTTTGTAAGTAAAACACAAGCGTTAATATCATTTAATTCCTAGGATACCTAAATACCTAAACAATACCTATTTGAGCTAAAACTTGAATATCTCACAAAGTATAAAACTTACAGCTACGCTAAATATCTCATTTTACAGAACATTTTGAAAGCAACAATTTAAAACCAAATAGAACGTTACACATTAATAAACTTCAAAGTAATTAAAAACACAAACTAATTAACTCAATTAGTTATAACAAGCTACTACAGTACTTACATGAGAAAATCACAAACACAGATTTTATCACTAGGAACGCACTTAGTGTCCACAAATAGTCTTTTTGCTATACACATTTTAATCACTTTTTCCACTGATTTCACTTGATTGAAGCTGTCCGTAACAATAAGCATACGTCCGTCATGACGTAGTAGCATATAAGCAAATTGTATTTAGTTTATAAGTCAGTGGTTCACAGTTGTTATATGGAGTAAGACCATTAAGACGTACGTTCAGCTGCGTTCTATAATAAATGCAAACTTGAACACGCATTTTACATACCACATAGGGACAACATCCCCTATTATTTGGCACACCTTAGTAACCATCAATACCATCGCCCCAACAATATCTTATTTGCCAAGCTATCTTAAGATCATACTTGATATATTCTTCTTATAGGAACAGCATCTCAGGTATGATCTCAAGTGACGTGACAACGAAAGCGCCCAAACATGGTGTTGTTCTTCCTGCCACGACCATTGAAGATTTTCTCCTATCTTTAGGTGGTAAAAAATAGCTTGGATTTTCTACTATTTACTACCCCTGTTTTGATATTTTTTACTTACTAGATCTAAGAGATACACTGGTCGTGCTGGAAAGAATGCTTCCTAACACCTATAGATATTATAACATCAATGGCCGTGGCAGGAAGAACACCAAACATGGGGGGTGTAAGCCCTTTATACACATGCTTCTCGCTTGGCACTCGCACAAAAGCATCCCAATCACTGATAAGAACGAGCTACTGGCATGTCTATCGGGATTCTACCCGTAGCTGACGTGCCAGTTCAAAGCGTACCAGAAGATAGTCTAGGCATGCTAAATGCATGTACGTGTAGGTATCAATTTTATGCAGAATGCCAGTATCAGGATACATGCAGGCATGCCAGCTTACCTACACCTAGCATGCCATACACAGGGATGTGTATCAAGGCCTTTACTAACCTTACGTGTACTCCAGTGACCAGAGGGCCTAGACAAGTGTTGGCTTTTCAATTATTCGAATAGAATAGGTTACATTAGGTGTATGATATTGACATTTGAAAACGCCTCGATTGTCTATGGTCAGCGACATCTTACGACTAACTATAGGGCCGGTACAGAATCATCTCTAAGAATAAGACTGGTAGAAACTGACCATACACACGTTTGTTGAGCATAAGCAGGTTTACAACGGCGGCGAGTTAAAATTGAAAATATAACATAAATAACTACGACAAATAATCTGGAAGACATAATAATATACACTTTTAAACGTTCGCGTTGCATTGTAATTAATTAAAATGACAGGAATTAAACGCGTATAAACTACGATAGGTATTTTCACACCTACCTATTTTCCTGACGTGTTTTCGTGGAAGACATCAACCGCATCAGCACATGTATTTAGTAGGACAAATGAATAAACTTCTCATTTCTATTACTTGATATAGAACTGTCAAGTATCACAACATATTTTTGGTCCTTCGAGCCGGATGTAAAGAATAAGAAAGAAAATACCGAAACCTTAAAAGTATTGCACTTTTGTATAGAACAACTTTTTTTTTCAGAGTTGGCCCCCTAGTAAAAGTTGCTTGTAATCATGAGTGGAACCACAAACTGCGGGAACCAAATGAATAAAATTTCAGCATGTACACTGGCCTGCAGTGGCGTGCACTCCATACATGCAAATAAGCACTGCATACCCTGTAGTCCCATAAATATATGACCCTAATTCCCTACCCTATTATTTGTAAACTAGGTAAGTACTTGTAATTAAAAAGTTATGATGACCCATCATCGTGCACAGCACTTCTTCGGCTTTCCGTGTCTATTAGTTTAAGCGCCATCTAATTGTGGTTTTTGAAACTAACATCACTTCACTTTAACAAAAATCACAAGAACCAAAAGCTTCTTGAAAAGAACCAACGATCGGCCGGGCGACAGAGGCGCCAATTATTTACCGCGTGTCCATAAGCAGTACTACGGGCTGCTTCTTTTTCATAGAACGAATCTCGTGTAGTACACATCAAAAGTGTGACTGTGTGCGTGAAAATGTATGCCCGTGTTTATGTTTTGGAGGCACTGCTTATTTGCAACCCGACCGCGTCATGATTGCATTACAGAGAGTAGCGTTTTTTTAGTTTGCAGTTAGTTTTGCTTTGTTTTGATTGTTTTTCTTGGCGCAAGTAATTGACTATTTTAAGTTAAGTAAATAATTATTTCGTTAATTTACTGTGAAAAATTCAATAATTTACATGCGAGACCCATGCTGGCAAAGTTTGTTTAAATAAATCAAAAATTGCCGCTTTATCGAGGTTATCTTTTGAGGATAAAGTTTAATTAAATTGATTGCAAAGGGAAGATGCGTTGGGTTGGGTTTAAAAAAATGGTAGGTTGGTTATGAATGCCCCTCGTTCTTTTCATTTATTATAATTAATTATTACTGGCTAACAGCTTGTGTACGTACACACAAACCAATTGTATTGTTTTCTATGCATTTTGTTTTCCAATCAAGATGATAAAAATGTTTGGATTTCGTTCAGTATAGGTTGGTAGATACCGAAACAGTGATAAAATTGGTATATTTTTATCCGTGCCTACCCTGTCTAAAATCTCTGTGCACGCCACTGCTGGCCTGCAAAACTAAGTACTACAGAGGTCTATTTTCATACAAACGAGGTAACTTTGAAGCATTGGTTCTCCGCCCAGGATTAAACGTGGTGTGATCTGATGATGGCCATCCAGGGAGTGAATGGAGAATATTCAGATCCCCATACACACCCAATTGATCTGATCAGCATTCTAAGAGCTGTAAGGATAAGAGTTATCAGTTACAGCATTTCCATACATTTTAATGCTATTTTCGTGGTTTTTTTAAACATATCCAAACAGCTCTTAGAATGCTGATCAGATCAATTGGGTGTGTATGGGGATCTGAATCTTCTCCATTAACTCCCTGGATGGCCATCATCAGATCACACCACGTTTAATCCTGGGCGGAGAACCAATACTTCAAAGTTACCTTGTTTGTATGAAAATAGACCTCTGTAGTACTTAGTTTTGCAGGCCAGTGTATTTTAACGAAGCTAGAACTCAAAAACTTCATCGACTCCTGCGTTTTAACTTAAGAAGCTGAGAAATAAAAAAAAACGTTTGTTTATATATTTATTTATATTATCTTTCGTCTCCTCTCAACACTTAACGTCACAGAAATTCAAACAGCAAGAATATATTTCATTGCGTAGAACATTAATATACAACATCTTACTGAAAAACGTTTCTTAGCGTCTACGAACATTAGGCGATCGTGCACTCATCTACGGCGAAGGAATCTATTCATAATACTGAGTTAAAAAAATATATAAACATATCAATGGCAAAAAGCACGAAATACCCAATTTATTTTTTTAATTTTTACTATAAATAACGTGGAATGCAAGAGGGTACTCTTTATTGATTGGAAATAAAATCACACAATATCAATGGGTTTTTCATTAGTGTATAAATAGTATATTTTGTTAAATATAAATAACAACTAACAATAACATGGCGCAGGTATTTACAGCGGCGCCTTAACTAACGATAGCGATACGTTCGATCGACAACGCATCCAAATATAACAGAGGACGTCACTACTTAGTATCGAGTATTGCTAAATGCTAATGAAATAATATAAAGGATTTTTTTATAACAGCACAAAGTTTAAAGGACGACCGGCACTTTAGATAGAAAAAAAAATGATGAACTTGTATTTTTTGGTATTCAAATAACCAGTAATCTTTGTTACATGAATTAAGTTCTGTCTTATTTTCAACGCCTGTAGAAAAAGAGTTTTTTTTAACGGCAACATCTTCAAAGAGCGGAAAAGTTACTATGAAATGCAAAAACATGGCCGCATAAACCAAAATTCCTTTGTTTCTTTCGAAAGAAAACGAAATGTCAATTTGACTTCGATTCGGCATTGATGCTGTCATTTGGTTGACAGATATCACAGACTACTAATATGAACAAGTACAGCAGAATCACAGATTCAAAAATGAGTATACAACTTCAGCATAAAATGTCAGGTCTCCTTTACTCAATAAGCGACGGGTAACTTTATTTATTTGCATTTAGACTTAGTACTAGAGTTGCCATATTTGGATGGTCGGGGTGGTATGTACAGGGTGTAGTCCCGTGGGGGGTGGGGGGGTTTAGTCCTCGAGGTTGCGGAAGGCGGCGGACATATCTTCGAGCAGCTGGTCGAAGTCTGCTTTGATCTTAGCCTCGCCATCTTTTACGGGGTCCTGGATACAAAAACAAGTATTTAGAAAATCCTAATTACAGTTACAGCTTGACCATAAAGAGTTGAAATTAAATAAAAAAAAAAAAATTCAGTACAAAATAACGGGTGTAACAATACACTCAAGTCCACGCATTCCGATCATCATCAGGATCATTTAGCTACGAACTTATTGAAGGTCAAAATATTTTTTTTTATGAAATCTTAGTTTATTCGTTATTATCCATTTTTTGTCTACAAAAACATAATCAAAACTGTATGTATTTCGTAACAAACAATGGCTTCAAAACGTCATCAATCAATGTATTTAATGAGCATACACATAAAAGTTGACTTTCAACTCGGCCGCACGCAGCTGTGTAGCATTCACTCGCAGGCGCAGTCTGTTGTACGCGATACATTGCGTGGTAATGTATGCAATGACGACTTAATATGGGTAGCTTTAGTATGTCATGCTCACTTCAAACATTTCTGCGGTGGTGTCGTGTGAGGCGGGTCGTTACGTTCCCTCAAATATGGTTGAGCGAAGCGATGGCTGGTTCATGCGTCATGCTCGTGAACGGGTGCTGCCAGTGGGAATGGGTCTGCTTCTGTCTGCTTGTATTAAGGGCGTCGTATAACTCGTATATAAAAGATCTGTTTTATATTGTCTGTATGTATGGCACTTCTTACTCAAAAAATATAATTCTTAATAGCTTACCTTGTTTTGATTTATTTAATTGCAATATTTTTACTTTCTATAGTCAGTAGTTTAGTGAAAGACCTATGAAAAGCTTTTGGATATAAATTTTCAATTCGATGCCTTAACATAGGTAGTCTTAGTATGTCATGCTCTCTTTAATCATTTCTGCGGTGGTGTCGTATGAGGCTCAAATATGGTTGAGCGAAGAGATGGCTGGTTCATGCGTCATGTTCGGGAACTGGTGCTGCCAGTGGGAATGGGTCTGCTTCTGACTACCTATCTTAATGCATATTGAATTGTATGTTTTTCTTTTATTTTTATTTATTGTAACAGCCTAGACTGAATAACAAGTTCAAACTTTGAATTTAGCTTAAAATCTGTAAATTGATTAAGAAATTTGAAACTCATTAAGAAATGAGCTAATTCAATAATGTTATTTATTTGTTAATCTTTGTTAATATAAAGTCTGGAAACGATATACATATTTGTAAATATCGTTCCATCTGATTGATAAAGCTGACAAGTTTTTTGCGCCCATTTTTCTTGTCAGTTAAAAGACGTCATAATGGGTGGTAGGGTAAAAGAATTGACGATTCAAAAATGCTTATTATGTCATCATCATCATCATCATATCAGCCACACGACACCCACTGCTGGGTATAGGCCTCCCCTAAGGATCTCCACAACGATCGGTCCTGCGCTGCCTGCATCCACTGGCTTTCCGCGACCTCCACCAGATCGTCGGTCCACCTTGTCGGGGGCCTACCCACGGAGCGTCGTCCGGTGCGCGGTCGCCATTCCAGAACCTTTCTGCCCCAACGGCCATCGGTTCTTCTCGCTATGTGTCCCGCCCATTGCCACTTCAGCTGAGCAATCCTTCGAGCGATGTCGGTTACTTTAGTTCTCCTGCGGATCTCCTCGTTTCTGATTTGATCACGTAGGGAAACGCCGAGCATGGCTCTCTCCATTGCACGCTGAGTGACCTTGAGCCTCCTTATGAGACCCATAGTTAGCGGCCACGTTTCACTGCCGTAGGTCATCACTGGCAACACACACTGTTCATAGACTTTCGTCTTGAGACACTGAGGTAAGTCGGACGCGAAGATTTTTCGAAGCTTATTATGTGAGCTTATTTAAATAAAATATATTTCACTTTCACTTTCACTTTCAAGGCATTTTTAACATCACAAATGAAAGTCGTTTCCCAGCAATAATTTTGAACAGAAATAGTCCTAATGATGGGCAGAATACGTAGACCTCGGCTTCGTTGAGTGTCTTGTTACACCCGGTATAGTGAGTGTTGCCAAATTATTCGTGATTTTGACGTATTTACATAGAAAGTGGCGCCCTCAATTTTTGTCAACTCTTTATGGTCAAACTGTAATTACAGTTAGTCTAGCATCAATCTCAATTTTGAGTTTAAATAATTATGTAGAAAGTAATGGCAGGGGGTCTCACTCCGCGCTTAAACTTATACTACCCTACTGCTCGCGGCTGACTCAGTCGAGCCAGCGCACGAGGGTTGTCATGTGTTGAGACAGAGCTACGCGATAACAAGAGCTTCGGAAGCGCTTATAATAATGGGCACGCAGCGCTGCGTGCAATTTGAAATTGTACTTTATTGCCGTGCAGCGAGAGTAGCTTATTAATTGATTGTCCTCGCGCGGATGGGCTTCTGTACGTTTAGTGCAATTATATTCTGTGGTAATGGTAAAAAAATGCTACTTACAGATATCTAATGAGAAGAATAAGTGGGGGGAAAATATAATAATTTATCATTTAGTTGCAAAGCAAATATATGTGATTCGTATTCGATTCGTATTTAGTTGGTTATTATCAAGATTTTATAGATAAAGCATAACTTTGGAAATCCGAAGAAAGTAAGCGCAAGAGAGGAATATTATTTCTCTAGTAAATTACTTTCTATGTTGTTGACCATTCTCACTGCATATCCTGCCAGCGTATTGTGTACCGGTGCCGATAGGCACTGACCTTGACCTTCAGTGTCGCCGGACGGTACTGACCTTGAACTTCATGGAGGAGAGCTGGTAGAGCACGGTGCCCATGGCGTCGCGGATGGTGTTCCACGTGACCTTGTTGTCGGACTGCGCGGTAGACTCGACGGCGTGTCGCGACATGTCGTAGAACGAAATGATGTTTCTCAGCATGCCCACCGTCTTGTAGAACGGACAGAATCGGTCGTACGACGAGTAGCTGCGGACAGACAAGGTTACTTGTTATTTTAATCCCTATTAACATTAAACATAGGTACGGGATTAAATTGTTATTATAGTTCAATAACGACATTAAATAATATTCGTAGACCTATTCACTATCTGAGAAAATAGGGGTCCCGATCCCTTGCCCCCTGAATTCAATGTCAACAATGAAAAGAGCATTATCTCTTTCATAGAATGACGAAAAAATTTTATTTATGTGGAGACAGATCTAGTATTTTGGCGACAGAAAATACAATTTTGGAGACAGACCCTTCGGGCAGTAAATAAAGTATTTATAAAATTCATATTAATTTGATGATACGAATTTGGAGACCATTTTGATTAATATGATGAGAAAAATATTTATTGGGAATAAATATAATATAAATAAATAAAATAAATAAATAATAAGACAAATGTCAAAAGCAATGTCAAACTCAAAAACATTGGTGGGCCAAACACATATAATAAATCGTAGAATCAGTGGGCCACAAAATCTAATAAAGAATAAAACTCATTTTGAATTAATAGTACATTACATCCGAGAACGGGAAGCTAGCGATTGCATTGTCGAGGATGGTTTGAAGCCCGAGCCGCAGGCGAGGGCTTTAATCATTCGAGGAAATGCAACTAGCTTCCAGTACAAGGTTTGTATAATACTTTACTCACGAAATGCGAGGAAATACAATTTTCTTCGTAAAAATGTGATATTTAAATTGGTTCGCGTGGCCATGTTTACTGACCGGTCATGCAACCATAAAGTTTCATAAAAAGAATGCTAGCTGATAAGTTCTACCGATTTGAATTTGGAACACTTACTTCCCCCCGTATCTATAGACGAGTATAAGCCATTACTTGAGTATAAGTCATTACTTAAGTCGCCGTTTTTATACAATAAACAAGAATTTGAATGAAGTAAGAACTGTCAAAAGTAAGAATACTCGGCTAAGAATTAGTCGCCAATTGCATTACTTGAGAAACGTAGAATGCTCAGCTATCAGTATTTTCAGTACATTTATAGGTTATTTCGGCAACTGTCTGTCGGCCTATGATATTATTTTTAAGTGAAATTAATCAGTTTTCGTATCAGAATAATGAAAGATATAGATACCTTATTTGCAGGTTTGGATAAAATCACTACCGATCCATCGAAAGAAGTAGAAATTAATATTTTTATAATTGAATCCAGAGTACCCAAAGTTTATTTTCGTGATAAAGACGAAATGAATAACGAAAAACAATTGTAAAATGTTTATATACCTACCTAGACCATATCTTACTGAAAATAATAATTTTATAATTAATGATAATATTTTAACCTATTAGAATAATCTTGTTTCATGTCATTTTTAGTTACGGATGACGTTAACGTAGATGTTGATGTGACAAGGTTCCTGCGCATTAGCAATTGGCGGGGATAGTAAAATGTACTCTATTGCGATCGATGACTCAGCGGTTAGTCTGTAAGAATGCACCCATTGACATGACTGACATGACAGTTTCGTTTCTTTCTACGCAAACTTATAATGAAATAAACTCTTCGTTTCTTTTATTTCCAAACATCTGACCAGTCACACTATACAAAAAGCATTAACGATAAATTTTTATTATTTTAATATTATTTAATAGGATATAATACCAAGTTTTCACTTAAAATTAGTTTTAAATGTTACAACTTCAAATTGAACACGGAATGTAGAATGGCATTGCTGCCAACCTAATATGATTGTAAGTCAAAAGTATTACTTGTTACTTTTCTCAAGTAAGTAATGCCTTTTACTTGACTATTAAATATATTTTTTTTCTCAATGAGAATGTTCTCAAGTAATGGCTTAATGAAGTAATTGCTAAGTAACAAGTAATGACTTGTTTATAGATACGAGGGTTACTTCCCGCACTCAGTGCGGGAAGTAAGTATTGAATTTCATTTCCGCACTGAATTTAAAATTTAGAATGTGATGAACCAGACCTCCACGGAAATGTTGAATGCCCCGCATTCTTTTTTCAAATGGAATGATAACATTTCAAAGCATAAGTGAGTAAAATATTATTGAGACACGCTTGCGGGCTGTATCATGGGTCGCACGCAAACATGTAATGTGCCGCAGGAAATGGTAACAAATATAAACTTTGGTGATAAATATAATGTTCCCTTTAGTAAACAGTTTTTGACAGTTATACATCTTTAAACATTGCTTAGAATAGAATAGAAACGGCACGGAGCATTGTTTCATGTATGTTTTATATTATTTGTTTTTTTTATGTATGTGGTGTGTGCACTAGCATATGTCTCGTCGTCATAACAGGTACTAACCTGTTCTGCTGCAGGAAGTCGTCCTTGAGCAGCTTGGCCACCTCGAGCGTGATCTTGTCGGTCTCGGCCAGCGACGCCTTGCCCACCAGCTGCACGATTTCTGACAGGTCCTCTTCTTCCTGTAGGATCTCCTTGACCTAAACACCAGGGGTACACATTTATGGATTAGTATAAAACTGCTATTAGTACTAACTTGTTCTTCTAACCACCTGTGGTCTAGGGGTTCGCCTACCCGTGTAAGACGCAGGGGTTAGATTCCCAGGGTACAATTTGTACTCGGTTTGGTTGGTGGTAGGGCTTAAAGTCAAAGACAAAATAGCTTTATTCAAATAAACTTAATAATTAAGCACTTTTGAATCGTCTATATTTTCCTACCACCCGTTTTAAACTTTTTTCAAGACTTATTTCAAGTACGCCTGGCTAGCTATCACCTTCATACCTAAGTCTGACGCCATTACAACAATTCAAAAAAATGTGTTTCGGCAGTTCAAGGTAAGGTAGCTAGTTCCTCAGAGATGAGGATTCTGGGTGTAGTGCGCTTCCACCTCCGGCCTTATGGTCACTTAACATCAAGTGAGGTGAAGGCCAAGAAATATCCCGTTGTGTATAAAAAATATTGTAAAAAGATTAAGAAAAAATGTAATATGTCGCCTCAAACACGCTAACAAACACAAATGTGTGAGAAAGATGTAGACGTCAGGAAGTGCTTGTGGAGAGCAGTGCTTATGAAGGATTCTTTCTAATAGAGGGGAAGTTGTGAATGATCCTAAAACCGACTTTAGTTCTAAGGGGCACGAACTCCGGGTAGTTTTTCTCGTAGAAGACGCCGAGCGCTCGCATGTACTTGCTGTAGATTAGCCAATTGATGGAGGGGAAGTGCTTGAGAGAAAGTGCTTGCGAAGGATCCCATCTAATGGAGAGGAAGTGCTTGCGAAGGATTCTTTTTAATAGTTCTAAGGAACTTCTCGTAGAAGTTATAGAGCGTTCGCATGTACTTGCTGTAGGAGATGAGCCTGTGGACGGAGGGGAAGTGCTTGAGAGAAAGTGCTTGCGAAGGATCCCATCTAATGGAGAGAAAGTGCTTGCGAAGGATTCTTTCTAATAGAGAAGTGCTTGCGAACGTTGCTGTCTAAAACTAACCTTAGTCCTAAGGGGCTTCTCGTAGAAGTCATCGAGCGTTCGCACGTACTTGCTGTAGGAGATTATCCAATCGATGGAGAGGAAGTGCTCGTGGAGGGGAAGTGCTTGCAAAGGATCCTGTTTAATGGAGAGAAAGTGCTTTCGAAGGATTCTTTCTTAGACTGACCTTAGTCCTAAGGGGCACGAACTCCGGATAGTTCTTCTCGTAGAAGTCGTCGAGCGCTCGCATGTACTTGCTGTAGGAGATTAGCCAATCGATGGATGGGAAGTGCTTGAGAGAAAGTGCTTGTGGAGGTTAAGTGCTTGTCAAAGACTCTTTCTAATAGAAAGGAAGTGTTTGCGAGGATTCTATTTAATGGAGAGAAAGTGCTTTCCAAGGATTCTTTCTTAGACTGACCTTAGTCCTAAGGGGCACGAACTCCGGGTAGTTCTTCTCGTAGAAGTCGTCGAGCGCGCGCATGTACTTGCTGTAGGAGATGAGCCAGTTGATGGAGGGGAAGTGCTTGCGCTGCGCCAGCTTCTTGTCCAGGCCCCAGAACACCTGCACGATGCCCAGCGTGGCGGCCGTCACGGGGTCCGAGAAGTCGCCTCCGGGCGGCGACACGGCGCCCACGATCGACACCGAGCCTGGGGGCGGATATTGGCTGTTCAAATTGCTACAATTTAAGACTTATGGCCGATCGCACTAAACTTAAGAATCGCCTAAGTCTTTTCTTATCTACAACTCGACCGAGTTAACTAGGCAAATGACAGCTACATGACGGCTAAATTTATGACACTGTTTTAATTTGGTCGTGTTGTATTTAGGAAAAGACTTAGGCGATTCTTAAGTTTAGTGCGATCGGCCATTAGTGTATGATTGTTTTTTTTTATTTTTATTTATTGAACATTCTTACCACAGCATTTACAGAACATTTGACAGTCAGCCATTTTTGATGTCCCCACTGCTGGGGCACAGGCCTTTTTTATGGGTGGATAAGGAGGATGGGCCATAACCCACCACACAGGCCTAATGCGGATTGGTTGCAGTCAACAGCCGCAAATGCACCCGGGACCGACGGCTTAACGCGCCTTCCGAAGCACGGAGAAGCTCGAGATAATAAATTTTTGGTCACCCATCCCATGACCGACCCTTGCGAAACTTGCTTAATCTCCGCAATCGCTGAGCCAGGCGCTAGACCACTGCGCCATCGAGCTCTTCACAGAGCATTTACGCAGGTATAATTATACAGTAAAGCCAATTACGGAAACAACACTTTGTAATGTATAGTTTTAATGCCTTTTTGAGTTTTCAAAGTGTAAGTTAAGAGCAGAGCATTTTTACTGCATTTACTCTAACTAAATTAGAGTAAATGCTGTTAAAAATAAGTTGGTATACCAATATTACTTAACGCTTCATTTCGGCGTAATTTCGACTGGTTTAGTACGAATACTAATGTTTATTTATTTGTGTGTGTCTAGAGGTACGCGAATGGATAAAATTAGGAATGAGTATGTGAGAGGAAGTTTGAGAGTAGCGCCAGTAACAGAAAAGTTAAAAGGGAATCATCTGACTCGTTTTGGGCATGTTATGAGGAGGAATGAAAGACATGTTACTAGAAGAGTAATGGATATGGATGTTGAAGGCTGAAAAGGTGCGGAATGATATGAATGTGAAGGGAATGGATGAGGAGATGACGAGTGACAGGAAGGAATGGGAGAGAAGGACGCACTGCACCGACAATAAATAAATTGGACAATAAAAGCACCGACAATAAGGGTAGAGGGATGACTTGTGTGTGTGTGTGTGTGTGTGTGTGTGTGTGTGTGTGTGTGTGTCTCTGAGTGTGTGTGTGTATGAGTGTGAGTGTGTTATTGAGTGTGTTGTGTATGTGTGTGTTTTGTGTGTATGTGTGTTTAGGGGAGTTTGTGGGTGTGTGTGTGTGTGTTTGTTGCGTGTGTGTGTGTTGTGTGTGTACGTGTGTAAGGTATTACCTTCCCTGTCGGGGTTGCCCAGACACTTGACTCGTCCCGCGCGCTCGTAGACGGAAGCGAGGCGGGCCCCAAGTAGGCGGGGAAGTGTGTATGTGTGTTATTATTGTACTTTTTGTATAATTGTTTAAATGTCTTTTTCAGTTTCGAAGGCGTTAGTTAAGAGTAGAGTTAATTTTCACACCATTTACTCTTACTCAAGTTAGAGTAAAATGCTGTTAAAAGAAAGTTAGATACCGATATTTCTTAACGCTTCATTTTGGCGTATTTTCAACTGGTTAAGTGCGAATACTGATATTTATTTGTGTGTGTGTGTGTGTGTATCTGTGTCTCTGTGTAGGGTTATTATGTGTGTGTGTGTTGTGTGTTCATGTGTGTTTGTGTGTAGGGTTATTATGTGTGTGTGTGATGTGTGTGTGTGTGGTGTCTGTGTTGTGTATGTATGTGTGTCTGTGTGTAGAGTTATTATGTGTGTGTGTGTTGTGTGTGTATGTGTGTCGGGTTATTACGTGTGTGTGTGTGTATGTGGTATGTGTGTGTGTGTGTGTGTGTGGTGTCTGTATTGTGTGTGTGTGTGGTGTCTGTGTTGTGTGTGTATGTGTGTTGTATGTGTATGTGTGTGTGTAGGGTTACTATGTGTGTGTGTGTGTCTGTGTGTAGGGTAATTACCTTCCCTGTCGGGGTTGCCCAGACACTTGACGCGGCCCGCGCGCTCGTAGAAGGAGGCGAGGCGCGCGCCCAGGTAGGCGGGGTAGCCCGAGTCGGCCGGCATCTCGGCCAGGCGGCCCGAGATCTCGCGCAGGGCCTCGGCCCAGCGGGACGTGGAGTCCGCCATCATGGACACGTTGTAGCCCATGTCACGGAAGTACTCGGATAGGGTGATGCCTGTCATGAGGTAAAGTTATGTTAATACTGTATACGCTTTGAAACTTTGTTCTTAATTAATGAGGATAAGTAACAGGTTTGAATCCTATAGTTTTTATGGTTTAATATAAAAACATATTCATAGCTATGAAACTTTGTGAAAGACTTTTTGAAATCCGTTTAGAAATGGTTAAGTTATAAGAGTTTTAAAAGAAATGCCAAGCTCATTGCAATATGTGCTTTATCACGTACGATATAAGGTTAACAGTATTTTAGCACATTTTAGCTCGAATAACTTCTCAGGTTTAAGAGATATCGTAAAAATTTCTTCACAGTTAATCATGTGGTGGCATTAGCTTTCTAATTAGCCACAAAAATCGTTACTGATCCTCATTAACCAATCAAACGATTTTAGGATAGACGCTTGTGACACCATTAGCCGGGCCACATACAGAGTAATTCGGAATTCGGTACGTAACATCAAACACATATTTTCGTTCGGAATCATGGCTCAGTGAAACGCTGGACTTTGAGCTATGAACATCGACGATGGTATAATAGCAATTTCACAGTTGGTTGCTATATCTACGCTGCAAAAAGGGATAAAAGAATTACTGGGTGAATCCCCTTAACACCCGAAGATTACATGATATCCAATATTATATATTACACAAAAAAGGCCAAATTATGGGTTAAATCAAATGTCCATCATAGCCACTTATTATATTCTCATGATAACATAGAAAAAAGCATAAATAAGGACCATTCTATTACTTTTTTTGTAAAATAGAACTTGTAACTTAGCAAAATTAATAAAATGTAGGTTCCAAGGTCTGGTATCGAAAGCTGTAATTTATACAAAATACAAGTGTTTGTATTACGTCACTCACACATAGCATTGATCTATCTGTGCATATACATTTGCGTGTAGTAGTGAACTTTTTTCCGTGCGAGATCCCGAACGCACGGGCTTCCATGCGGAATTCCGAATCGGAGAAAATAAGAGAGAAACAGAAAACTAACGCATGCGTGTGTTAGGTCCATAGATTTGTACGAATTTGCTGCGTTCGAAATCCCGAATCAATATTCCGTTTCGTGATTCCGAATCGGGATTCCGTCTATACGTGGCCGGACTTAGTTCCTCAGTAACACTCCCCATAGATACCATCGATACCATATTTTTCTGCAATTCTGTATCGTGAACCCTGATCGTGATCGTGAATAACAAAGTGTGTTGCGTGAAGGTGTTTTAGTTATTTTTTAGGTATTGGTAATATTTCAGTCATAACCAGTATATATGGAGGCCTCTCGCGCGGCCACGGGCATGTTGGAGGTGTTGGCCACAAGAGCGGTTCTCTTCATGATGGACTCCGTGACTCCTTCGATCTCCACCAGCTCGGGGAGTCCCGCAGTATGTCACAGTATAGTTACCAGTATATATGGAGGCCTCTCGCGCGGCCACGGGCATGTTGGAGGTGTTGGCCACAAGAGCGGTTCTCTTCATGATGGACTCCGTGACTCCTTCGATCTCAACCAGCTCAGGGAGTCCCGTAGTATGACACAGTATAGTTACCAGTATATATGGAGGCCTCTCGCGCGGCCACGGGCATGTTGGAGGTGTTGGCCACAAGAGCGGTTCTCTTCATGATGGACTCCGTGACTCCTTCGATCTCCACCAGCTCGGGGAGTCCCGTAGTATGTCACAGTATAGTTACCAGTATATATGGAGGCCTCTCGCGCGGCCACGGGCATGTTGGAGGTGTTGGCCACAAGAGCGGTTCTCTTCATGATGGACTCCGTGACTCCTTCGATCTCAACCAGCTCGGGGAGTCCCGTAGTATGACACAGTATAGTTACCAGTATATATGGAGGCCTCTCGCGCGGCCACGGGCATGTTGGAGGTGTTGGCCACAAGAGCGGTTCTCTTCATGATGGACTCCGTGACTCCTTCGATCTCCACCAGCTCGGGGAGTCCCGTAGTATGTCACAGTATAGTTACCAGTATAGATGGAGGCCTCTCGCGCGGCCACGGGCATGTTGGAGGTGTTGGCCACAAGAGCGGTTCTCTTCATGATGGACTCCGTGACTCCTTCGATCTCCACCGACAGCTCGGGGAAGTCCCGCAGTACTTCAGACATCTCGTTACCTGGACAACATCAATATTTTAGGGAAATGTAAAAAAAATATAAAAGCAACTTAAATCATTCATATGGCTAGGCTAGAGTGTTGCGCTTTTGACTTACTAAAGCAAACAGGCCAACTTTTTTAGTTTGGTGTGCGTTTTTATTTTAGCAACATCGCGTCCAAAGAGTATTGTAATAAAAAATATGGCCGCGTCACAATAATTTCAATGTGTATGTGTTTATATCATTAATATTTGGGTGATATTTTTTTCGACGCGTTCGTAGCTTTGACTGTCTATCTACCTATAGACAAATAAATAATCAAAGAAAAGCAGCTGTATTTTATTTAAACATTTCTTGTAGTTTTGAGTGTTATGTTTAATAATAGGGATGGTGACATGAATCGCAAATACACTGGCCTGCAAAACTAAGTACTACAGAGGTCTATTTTCATACAAACGAGGTAACTTTGAAGCATTGGTTCTCCGCCCAGGATTAAACGTGGTGTGATTCAGTAATTCTCAATTGAGAAGATTCAGATCCCCATACACACCCAATAGATCTGATCAGCATTCTAAGAGCTGTTTGGATATGTTAAAAAAAACCACGAAAATAGCATTAAAATGTATGGAAATGCTGTAACTGATAACTCTTATCCTTACAGCTCTTAGAATGCTGATCAGATCAATTGGGTGTGTATGGGGATCTGAATCTTCTCCATTCACTCCCTGGATGGCCATCATCAGATCACACCACGTTTAATCCTGGGCGGAGAACCAATGCTTCAAAGTTACCTCGTTTGTACGAAAATAGACCTCTGTAGTACTTAGTTTTGCAGGCCAGTGTATAAGAAGTTATGTTTAAACTGTAGAAAAGAACATTAAAATACTGAACCCATATTTTGTAACTGTAAATACGCGTTATTTCATTTTTAATTAAAAACAATATCATGTTTAAAATTATCCTCAAAATCACGTGACTGCAAGCGCCAATCAATAATACGACATGATACTTTTAAAATCAGAGTTTTTTACATATGCTAATAAATTATCTAAATAATAGTAATAACGTTTATTCAGTAGAAAGATGCATTACAAAATATAAGGATAATGCGGAGTTGGTTTAGTTATGAATTATGATATTTAAAACTATAGGGCCGTTCAAATATTACGTAAGCAGAATTATCACAATTATTTACCCCCCATCTCCCTTGTCAGCAAAAGTAAGCAAAGCTCTTATCTTACCCCCTCTCCCCATGCTTACGTAAACATTTTTCAATTTTAAATGTATTTTTTATAATTTTAAAAATAAGAAAACGTATGTATAATTTGCGAAAATCCCCGAAAATGTGTTTCGTTTTCAAGCTTAGACAATGTGAGGGTTGCCATCCGTGTAAAAAGTAAATAACTACCGATGACGTTATCATCATCTAGACTCCCCTACCCCCCATGTCATCCAAAATAAGCAAAACAAAGACCCCCCACCCCCCCATAGTGCTTACGTAATACTTGAACGCCCCCTATATTAAAAAAAATATTTCACATGTGTTAGCACCTTTATTCTGCTTTATCTGTCCGGTAAGTTAACTGGAACATACCGGGAACCTGTGAGACTTCCCAAATAGTTTACTCACCACGCTCCCCGCAGCCAACGTACACGATGACGTCACTGTTGGAGTACTTGGACAGCGCCTGCGAGATGACAGTCTTGCCGCACCCGAAGGCCCCGGGGATGGCTGTAGTACCGCCCTGGACGCAACTGTATGCAAACGGTAAACAACATTCAATAAAAAACAAAATTCGATGCAAGCTCCGAAGTGTGACTCGTTGCGAATAAAGGCGTAGAGGCCGTCCGCCTTTATTCGCAACGAGTCACACTTGGGAGCTCGCATCGAAAACGCTGCATAAACCTTTTGAGCTTTAACAAAATAAAGTATGAATGGAATTGTTTCTCTTTTATATGTCTACAAAAAAGTCCGCGATGGCATATAGCTATAGCTTACTATACCCATTATGTCTTCTAAAAAATTGGTCACATACAGTGCAGTAAGTTGTAAAACCATTTAGAAAGATACAGTATTTATCCTAGTCACTTTCAGTATTTTATGCATATCTTTAACAAACATTGAAAATGTTTTTTCGATCGCTCGGGTAGGGCCCCATTTTCGCTGAAAATGTTTTTGCCCCGTGGTATGTAGTGGTTTAGGGCCATGAGGACGTACGAAGGCTCAAAAGACGCAGAATTGAAATGGCATTGAGATGGTAAAAAACTTTTTTGTAATAGTCGAAAACTTTTTTCGAAAATTGAAAAAAAAAACAAAAAAAAACCTAGATTTTTTAACACCATCCCTCGGAATATCTTCGATATCTCGTGAACGAAGTCAAAAATCGAAAAACTAAGAGACACGCCTAGAGATATTGAGACGGGGAACATTTTATGTCTTTTACTTTTTTTTGTGGGAGTGATAGGGGGGGGGGGGCGGGGGCGGTATGCTCCCCTTAGCAGCGCGTGGAGCGTCGCCGTGCGGTATTGCTCGGGTGTCATAGCCCTTTTTTTTTAAGCCGAAGGAAAACGCCTTTATTCGCTTCCCTCCCGTAGGTGAGCAGGGAGGGGGTATGTGGGACTCGCCAGGAGGGGACCGCAACATTCAACGTTGGGCTCCCTCCACGACTGCCTCCCGTGATCCCACCCAGCCTAATGGCTCGGTGGGATCCCAATACCCACTAAAAACCTCCGGCACTTGCCCTCTCGCCGCCGGTTGGCCCTGAGGGACAATTGTAGGATTCTACCTCATTAAGGGTGTCATAGCCCTGTGGAACTTCGCAGCTTAGAGATACGAAGATCTATTAGGACTTAATAGACGTGGAAAATTAAGGGCTTTAGGATAGTATAAACAAATTTTGGAAAAGTCAAATCTTTATTATCGTTATTTCTTTTGAAAATAAAAATAAATCCATGTTTTATACGAAGATCTATTAGGACTTAATAGACGCGGAAAATTAAGGGCTTTACACGAATTTTGAAAAAGTCGATTATTTTTGAACATATTAAAGTTTGAACTCTCAGGTTTGGTTTGACGTAGTTGAAGCCCGAGTCGAAGCCGAGGGCTTCAAAACAAATCTTAGATTTTTTTTATTGTTTAAGTAGTAGTACTACCTTTCAATAAAATAGCAGGTAATGTTTATAACAATGAATTTCATACACACGAATCGCAGAAAAGTAGATCCAATAATACTAATTCATATTTTTTTATAAAATTCAATAATCTATAATAGGTAGATTCATTTTCAATGCCCTTTCAAGTCGTGTAGAGCACGAGATTTGTGATTTTTTTACCTTTTTACACCATACCATTTAAATGAATATCTTAAGAGGGCATTCGCATTTTACATACGTAAATCAAGAACTTGGGAGTTTTTGAAGCGATTTTGGTCACATAATTTATTGTTTTAGCTTCTTTTGACTTCAACCATCTTAATTATCATATATTTTTATTGAAACTGTATTAACCAAAATTCGTTTCAATTGGATAATTGACTACGTAAACAGTGGGTTTCGAAAGCGCGATTTCCAGAAGACGGGCGAAGGCTCATCTTTGAAGTAATGTTACACCAATAATTATTACTAGGCAAGAAAATAATAAGTATTCGTTCGAAGGGGCATATCCTTTAATTGAACTTGTATTAAGAAAATTTCGAATTTTAGTTCATTAACATGTATTTTTATCACATCTAAGAAAGTAAAAAATCGAGAAAATGACTACAAGAAAACACGTTATATCTAGAAGTTATTTGGCAACATAAATATTTTTCTACGTAAGAATAAAGATTGTACTATAAATGTGTAAAAATAAAAAAAATATCCGTCATCAATCTTTTATGAAATTAATTTTCAAAGTAAGTATAAAATCGGGCGCATCAAGCGTTTCAAGTTAGTCGCGCGCTGGCGCCCTTCGAGGCAAGACCTTTGTCGGTTGACTTCCCGCCGCCGCACAAGTGCCACGCGTAATAATATTTCTATAAAATAAGTATAGTGCGACCAAATTTGGAACATTGATGTTGATCCGTAAGTAATTTTGTTTGTTTGTGAATCTGAATGGACTAAAATTAAAACTGTACTTAACATTAATTATAACAATTTTCTCTACAAACTTATTTTTGTTTTCCTTACAGAACATGGGTAGAAAAGAAAAAAAATATTATGGATCAAAAAAGTCAAGAAAAAGTAATAAAAATAATTTGCAGAAAGCAAGAGAAGCTGCGTTAGTACCTATTTAATTTTTAACAGGGTTAGATAAATGGCAAATCCACTAGCGGACACTTCTCTTCTTCTTCTTCTAAACAATACGGGTGGATTCTCTCACGGCAACTCGACGTTTATTGCGCCTATTTTTCGATCGGAGGGTGTGCGGCCGGATTACTCCAGCAAGCCCAGCTCATCCAGGAACGCCTATGTTAACCGTTAGCGACGAGAGCGGCAACGATTGCGGGGCGGCGAGCGGCAAACAACAAAAACGTGTACGAAGTATGCCACACCAAATATCACGGATTTTGGTAAATACTGACGGACCATAGTATAAATACTGTACCCGTAGGATGAACAGCTATCGGAATTTGAGTAATTTTATTGTAATGTAGGTATGGGAAATTTGTAAAGCGCCGGCGTCTAGCGCCGATAATTCTATTCAGTCAGTCATCGCGATTGATGTTGTCCAAAAAGCCGCCGTGTTGGCGTGACGAATAGCGACTCGGGAATAGTGTAAGGGTTGTCACGCGTTGATTTAGTATTTTTTATTTATAAATTCCTAATTACAGATTTAGTAGTTATTTAATCTAGAACTTACTGATTTAGGTGTCATAGACCGTGGCCCGGCCACGGTGCCAAAAAATGCTGTGGTTATGTCAGTGTACCGTACGGGTACGTGCTTTATGGTACCCAAAATTAAAAAAAACTAGTGCCACTGTATTTTACGAGATATAGCACATTTATATTCGGGTATTTCAGCTATTCGGGTATTTAATTAACGACTTTTGCTTTGTCACAAACAAAGTAAAAAATATTCGAATATTCGAATATCACCGACTTGAGTATTCGAATAGCAAAATAAGGCGAATATTCGAGCATATATAAGCACTGCGTCAGTGAGCAGACGTGTCGAAAATTTATTAAAATAATTAATTAATCACTGGCAAAATCGTGACCTCGTTTTTGACCAATCATCGGTAATTACAAACTGTGTCACTGTGTTAGGTATTATATACATTAAAGATTAGTTAGTGATTCAGTGAAAATGTTTAGTGCATAGGAGATTAGATTAATAAAGGATGGATAGCCCATTTAGCCGGGGTGGCAGGACCGGTCGCACCCCGCCTCCATCACCCTCGCCCGGCGGCGGCTCGGATCATCCGAGATCTCAAGACCAAGAAGAAGGGCCCCTGGAACTTATACCAACTCCAGAAATTCAGAACTGGATGACGAATATAGAACAGTGCCTTAATGAAGTTTGCCATATTGCTTCAGAAGGCAAATTAAACTCGGACCAAAAACTACGCATAAATAATCTATGTCGTAAAGTGAGCCACGGAAGTTCGCAGATGGCTGTGCAGTATCAGTCACTGAAACTGAAAACCGTTCAAGCCCATACGAAGATTCAGACCCTTTACACCCAACTTGATCTGTCACAGCAGTTACAGGATCTCAAACTGAGCCTTAAGGAGACACCAAAAACTGTCCCAGGAGTGTCCTTCTCTGATATGGTCAAAAAGGGCTCCAATAATTTTATTAAGACCTCAAATGTAAGTGCCGTAGCTATTTATCCAAATGACAAAGGAAAATCAAGTGAGGAGACAAAGTCCCTTGTGCAAAAAATTATTTGCCCTGAAGGGATGAAGCTGCAAGTTAGAGGTTTGCGCAAAACCAAAAACGGGGGTGTTATAATAAGCACTGAGACCAAAGACGACATTGAAAAGTTAAAAAGATCAACTCAACTTGCAAACTCGGGCCTTTCAGTCGATGAACTCCATAAGCGAAAGCCCAGAATCGTAGTTATCGGGATACCCGTGACCATGCAGGAAAAAGAGGTATTTACTTGTATATACCAACAAAATTTAGCTGACCAATTAGAAAACTCGAGCCTCGAATCGTTCCTGACCTCGATTAGACTTAGCCACAAGTCGGGCAAGAAGGAAGCCGAGACTTGTAATTATGTCTTAGAAGTATCTGCCGAAATACGTAAAGCCCTTATATCGAAAGAGAGGATTTTTGTTAATTGGTCATCTTGCCCTGTAAGAGACTTTACTTTGGTCACGCGATGTTATAAATGTCAACAATACGGTCATGCGGCCAAGTCTTGTCGGGAGCTAAACTACACCTGCGGCCATTGTGGTGAACAGGGACACTCAATAAAGGAGTGCACCAAGAAAACTGACCAACCAAAATGTGCTACATGTTCAAGGTTCAAAAAACCAAATGGTCATAACACAGGTAGCGCAGACTGCCCTGCAAAATGTTTAGCGGAAAAAAGGTACATTAATTCCATTGATTATGGAGGCGCCTAGGAGCGCCGCTTACAAGGGTATTAACAGCCCTTTTTCATTTTTATTTTATTTTCATTTCCTTTAATCTATTTTTGTATTTTTTTTGTCTCTTAATTTTAGTAAGTAATATTATGATTAATAATTTAATTGATGATTTAGACAGTCTCTCTGTATCTGAGTCTAAGTTGTGTGAAGTAGAAAAATTGCAAACAATATCTTTCCGTCTACAAAAATTCACTTACCATACTTACACAAAACATTCGCAGCATAATTAAAAATTTCGATAGTTTTAGTATTTTTCAACAGAGATTAGACGTTAATTCCGACGTCATCGTTTTAACCGAATGTTGGCTAGATAAACAATATAACCTTCCCTTATTACCAGGTTACAACATATATAAGACTAATAGAACTCATAATCAAAATGATGGGGTTGTAGTCTATGCTAAAAATCAATTAAATGTGTCTACAGAGGAACCCATCATAGATGAATGCAGCAATTTGCTTATTAAAATAGGATCAGAATTTGCAATATTAGCTTTGTATAGACCACCCGCTTTTAAAAGTACAACTAACTTCGTGGATTCTCTAAACAATATACTGCAAACTCTATCCTCATTTAAAAACATAGTTTTAATTGGAGATATTAATATTAATATTGATCCTGAAAAAATTGAGTCGGCTGCCCAAGATTACCTAAATATATGCTCATTCCATGGCTTGCTTCCCGCGCATACATTGCCTACTCATCAAAGTGGCTCTTGCTTGGACCATATCATGCTTAAATCAAATTTATCTTCACTTGCACTTGTTACTAACTCAACGATAACAGACCATAGTGCCGTCCTACTAACCTTAAATTGTAAATTACCTAGGTTAAACAATAATCGCACTGTCACTAAATTAAATGTAAATAATTTAGAAGTTGACTTACGTAACATCGATTTTACTCCAGTTTATAATTCTGCTGATCCGAATTTTTGCATGTTATATTTAGTACAAAATGTACAACAAGCGATTCAGAGAAATACATCGTGTGTTAAATTAAATAACAGAAGCTTCAACATAAAACCGTGGATCACTCCGGGTCTTATTCGCTGCATGAAACATAGAGATAAACTGCATACGAACGCAAAACGAAATCCTAATAATCAGATACTACAATTGTCATATAAAAGATACCGGAATTTTTGTAATAATATTTTGAAAAAAGTTAAAACTGCGTACGAAAAATCAGTACTACAATCAGCTGGAAAAAATAATAAAAAGATATGGAATCATATTAAAAATATCACCTACACTTCAAAACAACATGACTCATCATTATGCTTACTTCAAGAGAACTCGTCACATTTAATTTCCGCTAATAATGTCAATAATTATTTTGTTAATATTGGTAAATGTCTGGCAGAAAAAAATCATAACATTTCACTTGCCGCCCCTGCCTGTGGCACTTCCTTAAAATCCTTTGCTTTGCTTGATACTGACGAAATTGAGGTTGAAAAAATTATCATGTGTTTGAAAGATGACTGTGCAGTTGGGTGGGACAATATATCGAATAAAATAATCAAGCAGTTTAGGTACATTCTGGTGCCTCCCTTGACTTATATTTTTCAAAAAAGTTTATATACAGGTATTTTTCCCAAATGTTTAAAAAAGGCTGTAGTTGTTCCTGTATATAAATCTGGAACAAAAAGTCAAGTTTCAAATTACAGACCCATATCATTATTACCATCTTTTTCTAAAATATTGGAAAAAATTATCAATAATAGGCTAGTTCGATTTTTAGAAGAAAAGGCGATTTTGTCTAAATATCAATTTGGGTTTCGACCAAAAGTATCAACTGCTGATGCCGTACATCATTTAACAGATTATATTGTAAATAATTTGGACAAAGGTAGTCACACAATTGGAATCTTCCTGGATTTGGCAAAAGCTTTTGATACGGTGTCTATCCCTATCCTTTTGCGCAAACTTGAGACTTTAGGCATAAGAGGCACACAGCTGAAACTCTTCACGAGTTATCTGGAAGAACGTAGCCAATGTGTGAGAATTGGAAGTGTCCTCAGTGATGAGCAGGATAATACATCCTTCGGGGTTCCGCAAGGAAGTATTTTAGGACCTACCCTGTTTCTGATTTACATCAATGACCTTTGTAATATTAAGCTAGATCATGGGATGATCATATCTTACGCTGATGATACTGTACTTCTTTTCGCGGCTGACTCGGAAGAACAAGTATACAAGTATGCGCAACGAGGATTCAATGTTGTAAATAATTGGCTTCAATCTAACCTTTTAACACTAAATGCTGAAAAAACTAACTATATTAAGTTTTCTGTACGTAAACAGTGTTTTTCTAACACTAACCCAACACTACATGCCCATTATTGTGGAGTGCATATGGATAACCAATGTATGTGCCCCGAAATTAAAGAAACAGATAAAATTAAATACCTGGGTATTATATTAGATGAAACTCTTTCTTTTAAGCCACATATTGCGGCTTTAAATAGCAGATTACGTAAGTTAATATTTGTATTCAAAAAGTTACGACATATTGCTGAACCGACAATAATAAGGCAGGTGTATTTTGCACTATGTGAATCAATATTAACTTACTGTATCACGACATGGGGAGGTGCAAGTAAAACATTGATACTAACCACAGAGAGAGCACAGAGAGCGATTCTCAAAGTGTCAACTTCCCGCCCTTTTCTATTTCCCACTAACCTTCTGTATAAGTCTTGTAATTTGCTAACGGTTCGACAATTATTTATAATGCACATAGTATTAAAACAGCACTCAGCACTTTCTTTTAACCCTGACATAATTTATAAAAGACGCAAAGATATTGTATGCACTCAAAGAGTTTCTATTAATTATGCTTTTACAAAAAAATTCTATTTATTCCTGGGCCCACTGCTGTACAATAGATTAAATCGTATAGCAAACATCTACCCGCTCAATTCTAGAAATTGTAAGATCAACTTAAAAAATATCCTACAAATCATGTCCTATGAAGATACAGAGAGACTATTGGTTGTATTAAAATAGTAAATTGTATATTTATTTAAGTAAGTTTTAATCAAAGAATAATTTGTAATGTATGTGTACCTACTTTAACTTCAACAAAAACTTTTATTGTGGAGAAAAAAAATATATATTTGCTTAAGTAATAAGTTAGTGATTAACTAATTTTTGTGAATATTATTAGCTCAAATCGCCTGAAACACAGGATTTCCTAGTTCAGGCAAACGTTATATATTGTTCATTATGTAAACCTTGCACAAAAACTTTGTATCTGCACCAATGGAAAATAAATAATTATTCTATTCTATTCTATTCTATTCTATTCGAATATTCGAATTGCAAGCCCTAAATGTAACACACGATAATTATTTCATAAAATGTAAACACAAAATTTACCTTTTCTCTAAAGGCTCAATTACACTATACAATTTTAAGCAAGCGATTTTAAGACTGTCTTGAAAACGACTAAGAATGCGCGCATTTACACCACACAATTTCTAGCACGCTCGGCCGTGCTTACTGTCATAGTAAAAGAGAAGGCAGTAAGTCTCTAATGTCTTTTTCAATCAACGTAGTATTGGAGTTAGTTGTAATTTACATTGTAGTTTTTGTATTTGTTTTATTTTCTGTTTTAGTTCTTTAAGCACCTACCTAATACCAAATTCCTTTTCTTTAATCATTGTTTGTTAAGAGGTTAATTATAAATATTTTCAATTTGCAGTCGTCGTGTCAAATAAAATTTTAGGTACCTATCTCCTTACTTATATATTAATCAATATTTTTTTTCAACTTTTATCTACCTATTAGAAACCTACATAACATTAATATCTGACTAGGTTGAAAATTCGAAAGGCTCACGAATAGATATATTTTACCTAGTAGGTATGAAGTAGTATTGTAGGGCCATTTTAATAGGCCACATTTGACATTTGTCAATTTTCGATTCATAGTGAGGTGACCGTAGGTGTTCATAGCTTCAAAACATCAATTAAAGTGAATGAATCGATACAGACTTCAAACATGGAATATGAATTCAGTTATTATGAAAAAGCACTTATGAGGATACTATTTAATTTTAACTAAAATGCAATGAAAACCAAATCAAAAAATCATCAGTCAAACATGACATACGGACGGACAGACAGACAGACAGACATGACGAATCTATAAAAGTTCAGTTTTTTGCCATTTAGGCTACGGAACCCTAAAAAATGCTAACAAAACCGATGAAGATTTGAAATAATATGACTTTCAAGTATCTTCCTACGATGAATAGTGGAAATAAAATTTGATGTCGCGCCCCGTCAATTTCTTATATAAAAATTGATATTATTCATTTATGGTGAGAATATTCCTTCACAAGTACTCATTGCATTCAACTTTCGATTTTTCGATTTTTGGGTAACATCCCTAGTGTTTAAAAAGAAAAAGTTTTCACTGACATAACATTGTAACGACGTTTAGTTTTATTAAAACAAAAATTGTTTTTTATGTTTAGAATGGTTTTTCAGTGAAAATTAATCGTAAAGTTAATTTTTACGGTCAGTTTACCGTAAATATACATTCGTAATTGAAAACCATGAAGTAATTGTGCTGTTCTAACATAGAAAAAATATATTATATTTGATGCCCGCCGTTACAAGGTTACGTTGAAGAATTTTCATGAAGTGTCAAATGTGGCCTATTAAAGTGGCCCTACAATAGTAGGTTTATTTACCTAGTATCATTTTATTTAAGTAGATAAAAACCTCGGAGGAGCGAGGAGCTCGGTGGCGCAGTGGTTTAGCGCCTGGCCCAGCGATTGCGGAAGTTAAGCAACGTTCGCAAGGGTCGGTCATGGGATGGGTGACCAAAAATTTATTATCTCGAGCTCCTCCGTGCTTCGGAAGGCACGTTAAGCCGTTGGTCCCGGCTGCATTTGCAGTCATTAACACCCACCAATCCGCACTGGGCCCGCGTGGTGGGTTATGTGGCCCATCCTTCTTACCACCCATAAGGAAGGCCTGTGCCCCAGCAGTGGGGACATCAAAAAGGCTGATAGACAGATAAAAACCTCTAATGTGTAGGTACTTAATGCAAATTGCAAGAATCGTATCAAACAAAACAAGACTGTCGCTCTTGTGAATAACTCGACGGACACACACGCCGCACCGCACCGCACCGCACACCAACGCGAACGCGATGGCTCGCGCGCGGGCCGCGGCAGCGGCACCCACCCGCCCCTCGGCGTGACCCACCCGCCTCTCAGCGTGACCCACCCCGCGCCACGCCCGCCCACGGCGTCCGGCTCAGAAGGTGCACATCGTCGTTGTTGTCGGTCGCGCACGTATCGATCTACCTAGATATCGCATTATTATACGTTACACTATTTCCCAACAAAGTACTCGTCAATACGATTCAAACGAGCCCAAACTCGATGGGGTTGCATGGTTTTATTATAGAGTTCCTATGGCCTTCTTTCGGCTCCATCATCAGATCCTTGGACACTATTTCCCATTAGAGTACTCGCCAAGACGATTCAAACGAGCCCAAACTCAATGGGGTAGCGTGGTTTTATTAAAGAGTTCCAGTGTCCTTCTTCCGGCTCCATCATCAGACCCTGGACACTATTTCCCAACAAAGCACTCGTCAAGACGATTCAAAGGAGCCCAAATTCAATGGGGTTGCACGATTTCAATATTGAGTTCCTATGGCATGGCCTTCCAGCTTCATCATAAGAGCCTAGACCTCATCTCCCTTTAAAGTACTCATCAAGACGATTCTAACGAGCCCAAGCACGATGGGGTTGTATGGTTCCATCATAGAGTTCCTGTGGCCTTCTTCAAAGTTTCAAGTCTCTAGCTCATCCGAAAGCTAGTTTAAATTGTTCGCAAACTTTGTGGAGAGACAAACAAACAAACACACAAGCAAACGAGAAAGCGACCTACTAAAAGCGTGTTAAAAACAACCTACCTACCTATAAGTTTCAAGTCTCTAGCTCATCGGGAAGCTAGGTAGGTAGGTACTTACCTAGTATAAAATACTCTTTTCTAAAATTACGGACAAACAAATAAACGAACCTACTTATAAATATTATTAGTATAAATAAATAAATAAACAAGAAAACGTCCATATGAAAACGTGTTAAAAAACCAACATTCCTTTTTGAACTTATCTTGTACTGTGGCAGTATCGTCTATCTGTGGCGAGTCAGACAGAGTCTGTCTCTGTCTGTCACATTACCTCTACACGTTGACCTTGAGAACGCCTTTATGCCTTAGGTATAAAGTTGGTTTTTGTAGTACAACTGTTACGTCTGACGTGCCGTCGTAGGTACAGTTAGACTGTCTTGAAATCGTGCGTGCATTTAGACGACACAATTTTAAGAATCTTATTATCGAGCGGGCTAGGCCGCACGATTTTAAGATTCTTACTGTCTTAGTCCGTTTACACCATGCTTAGTCTTGAAATCGCGTGCTTAAAATTGTGTAATGTAATTGAGCCTTAAGTACATTTGGTTCATGATTGTAATTCTGCATATTTTTTGAAAATATTTCATGTTGTTGGTCGTCGTTCAGTTTCGTATTAAAAATATGCGTTAATAATGCTATGCTTAAACATAATTATGCTTAAAGTAGTCATGCTTAAAAAAATATGCATAAGCTGTTATGACTAAGTAATATTATGCGTAAACATCATTCGGTGAAATCATATTATGCTATGACATATTATGCCTTAAAATTTTATGCAAATACAAAGAGAACCACTGGGCCTCTGTACGCGGCATAAACACAGATCAAGATCGTTCGGTCATTGCAGCGTATGGTAGCAACTGTGTGCCGTACGTGAGGAGAAACGCACACACGCACACGCGCGCTCACTTCGCGCGGCGATCGAGCCGTAAATACCTAAAACCCGAGCGCGTAAATTAGGGAAAGCCCTCTTAAGAATTATCGTAAAAAATAAACGCGTGCAAAAATAAATTAAAGCATGATTCTTACACCGATGACCGATGACGGCAAGACTTTTGGAGCGAATGGGTGACGACTGTAAGGTATTTGTTTTCTTTTTGGGTGTCGTTGGAAGGTCGCATTTGACAAAAAAAGAAAGAAGCGAAGCGAAGCGAGGGCGGGTCGCTGGTTAGAATGGTAACTCACGGGAACAGCGAGTCGAGCACCCTCTGGCCGGTGAGCAGCGGGTGGTTGGCGGGCAGCTTCTCGGTGCAGGGCCGCGGCTGGCGCACCGGCCACACCTGCAGCATCGTGTACTTGGCCTTCTCGCCGTCGAACTCCGTCTCCAGCACCACGTCCTGTACACACGGCACACTTAGCGCATACCACACTCAGGTCTGATTAAGGCCAGGGGCCCTATTTATTGAATCGCTCGACTGATGTCGAGCGCTCGTTTCTACTGATTTTCGTTCGACAAATCAACTCGAATGTATGAGATGTCGAACGAAAATCAATAGAAACGAGCGCTTGACGCCAGCCGAGCGATTCAAAAATAGGGCCCCAGTATGTTTGAAATTAACGAAGTTAACCTTTTTTGATTCAATGGTAAACAATCAAATATTTTTCATTTTGAGTAGATAAAAACAGTAAACAACAGTAAAAATAAACAGTAATCATAAAAAAGTGTTTAAAAATTAACGTAGGTAGCTAAAAAACTAACTTTACTTACAATTTTTTGGAAAAACTGACTTTTACTGACCGAAGCCAAAAAAACTAACTTTCACTGACTTTACTGACCATTTTCGACCCCTGTAATATTATCGTGAAAGTTGCCAGGATGTATAGTATTGTATTATCTGTGCCAGACTGCCAGGATCAAAGATTGAAGAAAACCAAAATGTGTTGGAAGAAAAATTGTTGTTTACGAAAATTTGCGTTCAACATCCAAAAATTGATAGCAAACACATAATAGCAAACAACAAAATGACAGGTCTTTACATCTACACTAGCGCCAAATTAGCGGTAGTGTGCCGACTGGTGGACGATTTGTAAATCAGCCAAATTATCCTGCCAGTGCACATGCGGGGACTTATACCACCTCTCATGTTAGATTTATATGCTCAATAGTTTTTAATCCAGTACTAATAAGGCAAGAGCAAGTCACCCCAACACGAGTATTTATATAATTACTAAATAATATACTAATGCAATGGGTGGGACACATAGCGACAAGAACCGATGTTGGTTGTGGCGGGGCGGTTCTGGAATGAGTGTATTTCATGACTTCGACGACAAAACTGCGCATAACACGATCGCGACAACTTGTTACTGCCGTTACCGTGGTTGCGACAGAAGACTACTGCGCATATCGTCATAGCGACAGAACTCTACTGCGGTGCACCCTACTCCGATATAACGCTACTTCGACAACTCAAAAAAGTACTCAAGGGACAGTCCGGCAGTGCAACAAACAGTAGGTACTGTTTATTATTCTTATATTCCCTACCTCCGCAGTACTTTTTTTTTAATTAGAGGGAGAGCGGGGGGGGGATACATTTTATCATTTTGGATTGAAAATAAATTGAGAAAAACCTATCTATAGACAGTGCATGTACAGGTTTGATGAAGAATAATTTTCCAGTTTCAGTTCCATGTTTGGGAGTTCCATGTTTTGGGGAAATATAGGGGTGGGGGCCTTTATCTTTTACTTTTTTCGTGTGAAAATTAAGCGTTTTACATCTACCTACCAAGTTTCAACTGTGTAAATGTGATTTTCTAAATTTATTTTCAATCCAAAATGATAAAATGTCCCCCCCCCCCCCACTCTCCCTCTAATTAAAAAAAAAAGTACTGCGGAGGTAGGGAATATAAGAATAATAAACACTACCTACTGTTTGTTGCACTGCCGGACTGTCCCTTGAGTGCTTTTTGAGTTGTCGAAGTAGCGTTATATCGGAGTAGGGTGCACCGCAGTAGAGTTCTGTCGCTATGACGATATGCGCAGTAGTCTTCTGTCGCAACCACGGTAACGGCAGTAACAAGTTGTCGCGATCGTGTTATGCGCAGTTTTGTCGTCGAAGTCATGAAATACACTCTTCTGGAATGGCTCGCGCGCACCGGACGACGCTCCGTGGGTAGGCCCCCGACAAGGGGGACCGACGTGAGGGTGAAGGTCGCGGGAAGCCAGTGGATGCAGGCAGCGCAGGACCGATCGTCGTGGAGATCGTAAGGGGAGGCCCAGCAGTGGGGGTCGTGCGGCTGATATGATGAAATAATATACTAGAAGAAATACGACTCGTACCAGATCCTCTGGCGGGAACCGAACCCGCGACCTTTGGATATCCGGTCCAATGCTCTGACCGCTGAGCTACCGAGTCACTAGTGACATCGACGAATTTCTTCTAGTATATCCCACTCTTACGCTGCAAGCGAGCGTTATTTCACCAATGTGAGGAATCACCTCGACATTCAATTGAAATATCTTTTCAGATATTTTGACAATTAATTTAATTTTTAAATTTTAAGTTTTTGCATTCACTATTTATTTTTATATTATACTACACAGTGGAAGAATTTGGGAGAGCCCTACGTCCAGAAATGGACCCAAAGAGGCTAATGATGATGATGATGATGAAATAATATACTAGAAAAACGACCCGCACCAAATCAATTATTTACATTATTCTCTGAGGCTGTTTCAACGAAAAACTGAATTATTGAGTAATAAACTATATTTTATTTCGATTTATCCCCACTCCTTCAAAAGGGCGTCAAGATGTTTGCCGGAGCCTGTAGTCCACTTACCGTGACGGTGTAGTTGCCGGCGGGCGCGATGTACGTGACGGTGCCCTTCGCCTTGGGCGGCATCAGCATCTTGTGCTTCACCAGCGTGTTCTCGTGCACGATGCCGTACAAGTCTCCCCCGGTGATGTGTGAGCCGGCCTTGAGCGGACATACAAACGTCATCATAAATACTTAATGAGAGGTTCTTACTAATGTTATAAAAACCGGCCAAGTGCGAGACGGACTCGCGTACGAAAGTTTCTGTACTAAAAAACGGCAAATAATCACGTTTGTTGTATGGAAGCCTCTTAAATAATTATTTTATTCTGTTTTTAGTATTTTTTGTTATAGCGGCAACAGAAATACATCATCTGTTAAGATTTCAATTGTCTAGCTATCACGGTTCATGAAATACAGCCTGGTGACAGACAGACGGACAGCGGAGTCTTAGTAATAGAGTCCAGTTTTAACCCTTTGGGTACAGAACCCTAAAAAGTAAGTTTGTTACGCATTCACTATATCTATACTGTTGTACTCACTATACTGTTTAATTTATCAACTACTAGTAGTTGAGAACTACTAGTCCTTATCCTTACTCAGGCCCGTATCCAAGGGGGGGGATAGTTGGGATTTATCCCCCCCCGAAATCCAGAACACACAGTACAGGACTAAATTCAAATTTAGCGGGCGAGGCACTCTCCGGTTTGCGGGATGCAGTTGTCCCCCCCGAATTAAAAGTCTGGATACGTGCCTGTCCTTACTAATATTATAAATGCGAAAGCCCATTTGTTTGTTTGTTAGTTACGCCTTCACGTCTTAACTACTCAACCGATCATCGTGAAATTTTGCATACATATTATCGGGGGTGCAGTAAAGGACATAGGCAGTGGCGGTACCTCCATAGAAGCCTAAAAGCCCGGCTTGCTCTAACAAAATCTTATTTACACTACTAATTAATCTCAATTAATGACAACAACAAAATTATATTCACGAACGTAAATTTTCAATCAAAATCAACCAAAAATTCAATTTTTCAAACAACCGATCGACAGTCAAGTCGTTAAACTGCTTAATATAGCGTATAAATGGAACAATACACTACATCTCCCTCGCACTCGTTGGCTTGCAACCGGGCTTCGCGAATTCATATATCCGTACTCTTCTCACGTTAGCGAAACTGGTACAGCACTACATACATACTACTGTAAGTATCTATAGATTCTATGAAAAATTATCAATCCGAGCCAAAGCATGCTTGCTATTGAACATAGCTGCAAGTGCGTACGATGACCCGGCCTGTGATAAATCGCTATATCCAAGAAGCTTATACCCACAATGGAGATTGCACGCCTAGTATCATAGTGAAGATTGAAAAAGACTCTTTAGTGACGTTACGTCTTATTTCTATCTCTTTCTTTTTGTTTTACAATACGTTTTCGTTTCTCACGAACGAACGAACGACGAACAACGAACACGTATTGTAACACTAAAGAAATAGGTTGCAATAAGCCGTCACGTCACTCAAGGACATTTCTTCTATCTTCACTATGACACTGGCCGTGCAAGCTCCATTGGAGGGAGGTATAAGCTTCTTGGCTATATAATATCGCATTTCAATGGTCATGCTAAGAGGCTAAAGCAATATATCACGTTTAACTGTCAAAAAGACAACAAGTTGAGCATCAATAAAACGCTATATCGTATTTCGTCGGTCATACTACCCCTAATATTTTAAACACCACGGGTCCCCACCCGAAACGTAGTATTTAAAAATCTTTTATAATAACACCGCATTTTTTTTTATTAAAAAGCATACCTTGACATTCAGAGGGTTGAATTCCCAAGCGTGTTCCCGAGCTAAGCAGGGTATGTTGACACCCTTAGGGATGTAGATGGACTGTGTAAGCTCGTTAATGTCTTTCAGGGGGCGCTGGATACCGTCAAAGATAGAGCCCAGGATGCCGGGCCCGAGCTCCACCGACAGGGGCTTGCCGGTCCTCAGCACGGGGTCACCTACGGTCACACCGGATGTTTCTTCGTATACCTATGGAGAATGGGGTATTAGTGTCAAGATTTGGTTATTGAAATAAAGGGGCAATACAGGGTGTTTGAAAATAGCTTTATAAAGCGGGATAAGGTAGATAGGGACCATCAAACTAAACAACTATTACTTTGGGACAATCTCTGAAATCGTGAGAAAAAATCTGCTTTTTCATTCAATTGGGTTGGTAAACTTTTTCGAATATAATTGTTTGATATTTTTTGTTGATAGCACAAGTTTGAAGAATAAAGAAAATAATATTATGATTTTTTTATTTCACCTTGTTAATCAAATATATTTTTTTATATTATAATCGCGATAAAATATCAAACGTACGGCTGAACACGAAGTTCCCTTGCATTTACTGATAAAAAACCGATTGACAGGACAGATTTGACAGAAAGTGACAAAGAGTAATCCAATTATTTTACTCTTTGGTAATCATTAATAACGACGTAATGTTGTTGTTTGTTTTTCAGCTTATTTATTATGATTTTCTAGTGTTTTTATTGTTCAGTTATGGGAAATGGATCAGCTTGAAGAAATCCATTATCCAGCTTATTACGCCGATGAAGTACCTACACTGTTTTGTTCCATTTAGTTTGAAATATAGATGTGACCATCCACAGAACAAATTTTGTACAATTCCCATACCTTTGAAAGAGACGTGGGGTGCAGAGGATTAAACAGGAATTGCCTTCAGAAAGCTTTATACGTTTGTGATGATCACGTAAATATATGTATATCTACAAACTTACAAAAGAGTTATTTTATTTATTTTAGCCGACTGTGACTAACATGACAAATAGTTGACATTGCCAATGCCAAAATTTTCATTTTTTTTATTGGAGCAAAAGCACTACCTACGCATACAGCCGTAATAGCGATTCTCTAGTATAATAATGTACTCTATGATAGCGATTTATTGTACCATGCTGTAAATTTAAATTTTAAATAATTATTTAAATTAAAATGACGTATTATAAAAAATCCGCAATTGGTTATTCCTGACTCCAACGCCAAAAGCTACCAGAAAATATATAATTCACAACAATTTTGAAAAAGTTTACCAACCCAATTTGATATTTTTGTTATTAATTTTTGTATGAAACAGCTGTTTTTTTTTTGCTATTTCAGAGTTGGTTACTTAGTAAAAGTTGTTCAGTTTGATGGTCCCGATGCACATATTCGGCTTTATAAGGCTATTTATGTTCAAACATCTTGTATATTTGCGAGAAATAAAACGCTTTAATTCTATTTCGGTAGTACTAATAGGTTATGACAAACAGTCATATTTTCATAGTCATTTTTTTTTACTTTAACTCCTTTGTAAGGGTTTAAAATCATTAGAAAAGTTTGTCAGTTTTAGGTAACCACTTTTTTAAAGTAGATTATTTTGCAGCACAAATCCTGGATTTAGTAGCAAAATATATTACGAGACATACGAATGCAAAGTTTAAACATCAATCTTGATTAAGGAATATCTAAAAGTAACTGTAACTGTGATTTCTGTCAGTTTCAATGAAAAGTTGATTGCAACAAGTTACAAAATCAGGGGGCAGCACTCACTTGGATAGTGGCCATGTCGCCCTCGAGACGGATGATCTCTCCGACCAACTCGTGGTACCCGACGCGCACCAGCTCGTACATGGCCGATCCTGACATCTTCTCTGCCGTCACCACTGTACCGAGCAAACAATATTGTCAAGTTAATCATATATTTTTTTATAATTCTTATTGTGCAATCGGTCTCCTGGACTATGAGCAGATTTGTTGCTAAGAATGACATGTAGAGCAAGGCGCTCCATCGAGAGCCGACTCATTATATAATCATATACGAAGGGCACAGGGGAAAACATGCAATGTCACAAAGACAATGAACTGAGAAATTGCTAAATAAATCTTCTGATCCTTGAAAAAATTTACTGCATTTGGTCTGTATCAATATTTTACTATGAATATTACTCTGTGACTATACATGTTACTGCAAAGTCTGTTTTGGCGTTTCGTTCTACATTTGGTATTATATATTTGGTATACTTCACAATGGCATTGCCAGTTCAAAAAACATAAAAATGTGACATAGCATGTTTTTCCCCTGTACCCTTCGATATCTCAAATTTTATTCTAACAAGACAAGCGTAATAAATCTCTATGCTGGAGATTCATTTAACACATTCACTGCCATTTGAGCTAAAAGGCACTTAACAGAGAACATTGTGTTGAAATACACACAAATGAAAAAGAATTATCATTTTGTATTTATTTTATCATTATTATTATATTTATATCATTTTATTTTATTTAAACTGCTCTCAACATTGAGGTTGAGAGCTATCTTGTGATTTTGAGATGCTTTTTTTATAGGAACAGCATCTTGATAGCTCTCAACATTAAGAGTGGTTAATAAAAACGGGCCTTAGATTAAAACAAATAGGTGAGATCAGACTTGAGCCCCACCCCACGGAGTCTAAAGAGGCTTGCACTGCAGGAGCTCTATGAACTAAGAATATTTTCCAGATAAAAAAAAAATACTAACCAGGACCGGACACTGCGAAGACGTAACCGAACCTATCCTCCTTCTCCTCATTGGAGATGGTCGGCAGGCCAGCTTTCATCGTCATTTTGAATAAAAATTATTTTCCTACAAAATAAAATAAGTTGAATTAGAACATGATCAACTTAAATGTACAGTGGTGTAAGAATGTGCCAAATTCTTATCAAAGTCAGTGTTGATAAACCCAAAAACCAAATGTGTAGAGAAAAATATTAGTGAGTAAAAAATATGCTCATTTTTTAGACAAGGTAGGTACCTACCTAGTTTTTCATCTAATTAAAGGGAATAAGTATTTTTCAATGAATTTGTTAGTAGTAAATAAATGAAATAAAGTTACTTCTTTTATTGATTTTTGGTTACATAACTCTTATCTTAGCCTAAACTCTTAAAGGACAGTAAAATTCATATGGATCCATCATATTTGCATATCACCGAACAAGTCATCTTAATATATAAAATCGTAAACTGAATGACTGACTGACTGACTGACTGACTGACTGATCTATCAACGCACAGCCCAAACCACTAGACCTAGAGACTTGAAATTTTGCACACATATACTTTATACAGTGTAGGCATCCACTAAGGAAGGATTTTTGAAAATTCCATCCCTAAGGGGATGAAATAAGGGATGAAAGTTTGTATGAAAGTCCCTCAGTTTTGAAGCTAGAATCTTCAAATTTTGTGTTTAGGCTGACGATTGAAAATTAACAAATACGGGTCTCAGCGTTTTTCAAAATTCTACCCCCGAAGGGGTCAAAAGGGGGATGAAGTTGTGTATTAAAGAAAATCCTTCATTTTCGAAGTAAAAATCGCTAAATTTATAATTTAGGCTTATGGATAGAAATCTAAAGCAACGTATATTGTTTTTGTTAGGATTTCAACTCCAAAGGGGATGAAATGGAGGTGAAAAGGGTTAAAAAAACTTAAAAATAGATATGGATGTCGTTATCGGGGTTTTGTGGGATGACGATTGCAAAAATGACATTTATTTTGAAGTCCAACCACGGTGGACATGATTTAACCCCTAAAGGGGTGAAAATGGGGTCCAAATTTTGTATGGAAAAATAATATAAAATAGACATTACAACTTTAAACTTCGTAGGAGCACATCTAAAAATAAATAGGCAAATATATATTTTGTTATTTTGAAAATCAACCCCTTAGGAGGTGAATGGGGTGAGTAAACATAAAAATCGATATAGATGTCGTTATTGGGGGTTTCTGGGATGACGATTGCAAAAATGACATTTATTTTGAAGTCCAACACAGTGGACATGATTTAACCCCTAAAGGGGTGAAAATGGGGTCCAAATTTTGTATGGAAAAATAATATAAAATAGACATTACAACTTTAAACTTCGTAGGAGCAAAGCTAAAAATAATAAGGCAAATATATATTTTGTTATTTTGAAAATCAACCCCTTAGGGGGTAAATGGGGTGAGTAAACATAAAAATCGATATAGATGTCGTTATTGGGGTTTTCTGGGATGACGATTGCAAAAATGACATTTATTTTGAAGTCCAACACGGTGGACATGATTTAACCCCTAAGGCCGTCCGCTGCCTTAAGCGGGATCCCGCCGCGGGTACACGGCGCGGGAATATAGATTGCTGGTTTTTGAAGGACAGATGCTTGCGCAGTGCATGAGTAAGCTCCAATCTATGTCGCCCCGCGCGCGTGTCCCGCTCAAGGCAGCGGAGGGCCTAAAGGGGTAAAAATGGGGTTCAAATTTTGTATGGAAAAAGAATACAAAATCAAAATTACAACTTTAAAATTCGTAGGAGCACGTCTAAATATATATTTTGGGATTTTGAAAATCACCCCCAACGGAACGGAACGGAACGGGAACGAGACGGTAACGGGAACTAGAACGGGATGGGTACGGGAACGGGAACGGAAGGGGTACGGGACGAGTACGGGACAGGATCGGACGGGAACGGAACGGGAACGGAACGAAACGGGAATGAAACAGGAACGTTACGGGAACGGAACGGGAACGAAACAGGAACGAAACAGGAACGAAACTGGAATGAAACGGGAACGGAACGGGAATAGAACAGGATGGGAACGGGAACGGGAACAAGAACCGAACGGGAGCGGAACGGGAACAAGAACGGTAACGTAAGGCGTACGGGACGGTTAGGGGACGTTTATGGGACGGGAACACAGCGGGAACGGAACGGGAATGGGAACGGGAACGAAACGTGAACGGAACGGGAATGGAACGGGAACGGAACGGGAATATAACGGGACGGGAACGGGAACGAGAACAGGATGGGAACGGGACAGGAACGGGATGGGAACGGGAACGGAAACGGAAGGGGTACGGGATTGTTACGGGACGTTTACGGGACGGGAACGCAAACGGGACGGGAACGGAACGGGAATGAGGAACGGGAGTGGGAGCGGGAACAGGAACGGGAACTGGAAGCCTTGTGCGAGGCCCGCCACACGCGGCAAATGTCTTGCCTCGCGAGGCAGCGCGCTTGATGGGGAAGGGGTGCGGGATGGTTACGGGACGTTTACGGGACGGGAACGCAAACGGGACGGGAACGGAACGGGAACGAGGAACGGGAGTGGGAGCGGGAACAGGAACGGGAACTGGAAGCCTTGTGCGAGGCCCGCCACACGCGGCAAATGTCTTGCCTCGCGAGGCAGCGCGCTTGATGGGGACTCGCCTAATTGCGTAAAAATGGCTGGCCGGATCCTGGTTGAAGGTTTCTTAAAAGGATTTCGTCTAATATCCACGCGGACGAAGTCGCGGGCAGAAGCTAGTGTTAAAATAAATAATCAGTGACATTTCTGAATAGTGAGCACAATTTCTATTGAAATATTAAGTAGGTATTAGAAATATTGAACAAAAAAAGTTTTAAGCTTAAACATAATAGATGTAAGTAGATGAATGTGTAATATGTCTGGGATAATGTGGTCCCACATGTAATTTAGTTTACGAAACAAGACGTGACCATTGTGTTGGGTTTCTAATGAGTAATGTTTATTAAATAAAGATTAATTTTAAGGAATATTGGTAACCTGTTAATAAAAAAAACTAAACCAATCAGCTGATGTTAGATCACCTGATTGCAGATAACTCAATCGATGTTAAATAATACAATGTATGAAAAATAATGAAACCGATTACTGATTTTACATAATTTTCTCTGAATACTTTATCAGCATTTTCTGTATCAAATTAACAGCTAATAGTTAGTACCTACATGTGATATCCTAGCAACCTAAATCTGTAGCTCTACCATGAGTTGACGGAAACTGTTTTCTCTGCCATAAACTATCATTATCCCTCTTTCACTTGCATTGACTGTGAGCAGTATATCCAATAGTTTACGGGAGCGAAAACAGTTTGCATCAACTCATGTTAAAGCTACAGTACCAACTGAAATTAATAATTATGTACCACAATAATACTAACTAATCTGAGATCATCAGTCAACTGTCTATCACATCTCACAAATCAATACTCTTCAGAATACTTTTCTAGGACTTTTTAAAGATTTACTCCCTATGTAGGTACTTTGGTGAGTACCTAGCTAGTCTATCTAATAATTCCAGTCTAAAAATCTAGCCTATAACAAAAGTATGATACATTATGAAACTTAGGAGAGTAAAACTCTCTCAGAGGGCTAACCATGATCACTAAGAGGATAAATCACTTACTTTTTTCGGCTAAATAACAATAAAATGACCTAAGGGGTTAAACTGAACCTCATCAGAGGATAGGATCTGTCACATGATGGGTGGTACTGATGTATTTGACTGATTACATTAGTTTTTGCACTAAAATCTATTTACTTCCAGCAAAAGGTATTATTGTTATTCACACAAGGGTCATAGTAGTTTAGAAACTATAGAAATTATAAACTAATTGAACAAAATCGACGATGCGACGATGATGATAGAATTAGGCACGATCTTACCGACTTTATTGACTGTGTACTAAGTATCCGCAGTAACCACTAACACCAAAATTATTTAGGAAACTATAAAATTAATAGATTGTATCAAATTTTCTAATAATATTCCAACTCACAGGCTGAGGAGAAAGACGGTAAAGACGAAACGAGAATGGCGGAGAATCGCAACTTTATCACAAGACCAATGATAAAAAAACGAAGTCAGCTGACCTTACTCTATGACTTTTAGTCTATGGCAAACAATGCATTGATTTTTCCACAGACTACAATGATGCCAACGCCAGTTTATAAACGAACGACTTAAATTATGTCTGTGCAGATACTTTTTTGATCGAAAGTCGCAGCAAGTGTGCGTCGGTCATATACCCTTTTTGTCTATGAAAATTCTCTTTAGATATGTAAACTCTATTTTTTTTAATTTCCTTCCTCTGTCTATGGTTGTGGTCATTTTTGCAATCTTTGTTGTTTGGCGAGTTTTCCCTTTTCTCTCAATTTTGAAGCAAAATATTTAAATTTACAACCTGTTTTACTACTGTGCGTAATAATAACAAATTTAAAGTGTTATTAAATAAAAGCAAAACATTATAATTCAAAGTTGTCAAGTTTAAGTTAGATGTATGTTGGCTGTCGTGATAACAATTATATTATTTACACATGTGGTAGCAGCTTGTAGTGTACATTTTATCTTGATATTCTACAGGAATAGTAAAGATATCCAGCTGAGCAAGTCGTTAGCTTGGCTCTTACGACACGGCGCAGTCAAAGAAGGCTTGAAGATAAGGTATAATTTTATATTTATTTTATTGTTTACGAGGCATTTGAACTGCTGAGTTATAATTCTTTTCATATTACCGTTTTTACCCTCTCTTTGTTTTTATTGACAAAAAGTAATCGTTTTATTTACATGTAGAAAATATGTTTTTTATTACCACTTTGTTTTGATTTCGTATAGTTAATATGTTTCAGCCCTGAAGGCTACATAGATTTGAATAGCATCCTCCAACACAAGTCCATAAGAGGAAGGTATAACAAAGAGGACTTGAAGCAGGTTGTTCACACCAATGACAAGCAGCGATTCCAGCTGAGAGCCAATCCCCTGACTGGAGTGCTGGAAGTAAAAGCCAATCAGGGACACTCCATCACTCAAGTTACTGATGCTGAACTGCTAACTATAACAGAGGTACCAATTGAATTATTTAACTGCCTCTGTAATCTAGTGGTTTTCCCACCTGTGTAAGACGCAGAGGTCTCGGGTTCGATTCCCAGGGGATGTGTACATTTGTATTCGGTTTGGTTGGTGGTAGGGCTTATTTCATGTCCGCCTGGCTAGCTACCACCATCTTACCTAAGTCTGACGCTATAACAACAATTGTTGTGTTCCGGTACGGGTGAAATAGCCAGTTCCTCAATGATGAGGATTCCGGGTGTAGTGAGCTTCCACCTTCGGCCTTATCATCACTTAACATCAGTCATCTTAGTGTGTAGTGATTAGTAGGTGATGTCCCATACTGTTTAGCATACGCTGTTTAGTACAGGCTTTGTTGATATAAACTAAACACTTAACAGTCCTGTCCAGACGTGCTTAGTGCGTGTTTAGCTGCAAGTGAGGGTGAAGGCGGGATGCGCGGGAGGAGATACTCGCAGAAAAAATACAACGCGCTTTAAACACTGTACTTTGCTCGCAATAAACACTTAACACTAAACAGAGACTGTCCGAACGTGTTTTTTGCTAAACACTAAACGAGCCAGTCGCACTAAACACTAATCAAAATGTATACTGGCCATCAGGTAAGGTGAAGGCAAAGCGCTATCCCATTGTGTATAAAAAACCTTTTTGCAAAAAGACCATGAAATGCAATAATTATTGTTACATTATCTTAAATTGACAACTTTGATGAGTGCTTACTAATTATTTATTTAAATATAAGTATATATTTTTATATTACAGCCTAAATACAAAACAGTTGTCCATGGTACATATTTAAAATGCTGGCCACAAATAAAACTCGAGGGTCTTAGTCGTATGAAAAGACAACACATACACTTTGCTAAGGGAACTCTGGAAGATCGTACTGTAATTAGTGGTTTGAGGAGAGATGTACAAATATACATTTACATTGATATAGAAAAAGCATTGAATGATGGCATAAAATTTTACGAGTCAGAAAATGGAGTCATACTTTCTCCTGGAAACTCGAATGGTTATTTAGAGCCAAAATATTTTACAAAAGTTGTTAAAGTTAAAACTGGTATGTTATTTTGTTTGTAGTCTCCAGTTCAGTTATGTCTCATCTCATGTTATTCCATCAATTTGTACTGTGAGCCCCTAACTATCTATATTACTTCTATATATTCGTATACCTATGTTAACCTATTTACATTTATATTCTACTTTTGGTGCCAATATAGTCAGTCTGCATCAAACATCCGTAGTTGTCATTTCTCTCCGCTCCCGTCCCTACATGGCGACCCAGCCATGCGCGAGTGTCGTGTTGCGGTCTGATATAGCTGCTTATTTTTAAGTGCTCATAATTATGGCACTATCATTCGGACTTTTGTTTAACCGGTGCGTTAAGAAACTTTCGTGGCCAAAATGTGTCGCTCCGCAGTAGAAAAAGAAGACGTGATCATTGCCCAAAACGCAGCAGGGGGCAACAATGCAGCCTCAGTTCAGCAGCTCCAAAGCCACATCGAGGTCACCAACATTTTGCTAATCATCATCGTAGTGGTGATAGTAGGGGTCACTATTGGAGTGTTGTACATAGGATACAAGCGGTGCCACCGCAGATGGATCAACAAGGAAATTAATAGAGCAGCCTGGAGACGATCCTCCGCGAGTTGGCGTCGACGGCATGAGGATCCGTCGGGATCTCACCAGGGCAAACCGAACCCAGGGACTGGAATGCGGCCTGATAACACTGGATAAAAAGTGGCTGTGCGTTATGTGAAGTGTTAAACAAAAAAGTGTTCGGCGCGTATTAAACCGTACAATAAAATCGGCGCGTAACATAATAATTCCGAACATTATGACCAGAAAGACATTTTAAATAATAAAAATAATATTTAAAAATCGTAATACATATATCATTTAGCGTAATATTAATTTTATCTTCCAGCGCATAATAAGCAGTTTAATTCCATGTAAGTAATTTGTTATTATTTCGTTTTTTAGGAATAATAGATTGGTTGTTCCTAGGTACTTTAATCTTAAAATGTAATTGTAATAATCATAAATACTTGCATATTATAGAAGAAAGTAATGGCACAAGAATTATGCCAAATATACGAAGACTTGAAATCTATTAGAACATACTTAATAAAGAAAGGTAAAGAAAGGTATAAGGGTAATATTTTGAGTATTAAATACAGTGAGGCACAAACTTTAATTAAGAAATTTTATGTTCTAGAGGAAACTTTGTCAGAATCTTTAAAAGAAGGAAGCATACCTTCCGAAACTTTGACATTGACTAGTGATTACATAACGAAAATAAAAGAGTTGTATAAAAATATCGAACAGTTGTGTATCTTTCAGGAACCTCAGAAGGTTACCGTAGAAATGGAGGGATTCGATTTTAAAACGGCAGCCTCTTTGCTGCCTAGAATGGACGGAACCGAGTCCATCACAAAACAATTACTAGATGGTATCGAAATGTACGCTTCAACCCTAGATGAACCCAATAAAAAATTATTAATTAACTATGTCTTAAAAACCCGACTCAGTGAGTCCGGAAAATCGCGTTTGTCTGCGACATATACTTCCATCAGCGATCTTGTCAAAGATATGCGTAAATACTTAATTTCGCAAAAGGCGTATACTTCTTTGCATTCCCAATTAGTACTATGTACTCAAAAGAGAAGGTCAATTGAAAATTTCGGTAGCGAGTTAGAAAAGCTACTGACGGATTTGACTATGTCACAGGCAAACGGTGATGAAAATAAGTATCGTGTTTTATTTCCTATCAATGAGAAGTTAGCAATTAAGAGGTTTTGCGATGGTTTGTCTGATCAAAGGATAAGCACCATTATTGCGGCCCGTAATTATGATCTTTTAAAGGACGCTATTCGAGGCGCACAGGACGAGGAGATGTCGGCTCTTCCTTCCACATCGTCATCGGGGCCCACCATGATGCCCCTGCGCAGGGGATGGCAAAGGCCAGGTAAGGCGTCGTACTATCAACGAGGTGCTACCGCTCACCGAGGTAAGCCTTTTAACAATTATTATCAAAAGCAAGGACACCCTCAAATTAGGGGTCAACAACGATTTCCACGCGCGAGTCGTTTTCGTAGAGGTCAGTATTCGACTTTTACACGTACGGCTAACCCAAGGCGAATTAATATGATGGTTCCCGAACAAGAAAATTTTTCTGACCCGGACGCGGAAAATCAAAAGGAAGACCACCCTAGTAGCGATACATTGGATAATTTTTTTCGTTCATAATCATACTTGTTCTGGCAACAGTATAAACAAAGTCTATTTAAGTATCGACGATCATAAACATAGTTGGTTACTTGATACGGGTGCATCGATTTCTGCAATCAGGTATGAATCTATCCAATATTTACAGATTCCAATCCATAACGAGAGAGTGATGATTAATGGAATAGGTGGTAAAGTTGAGTCCAAAGGTTACGTTTGTTTAAAACTATGCTATAATGATCATTATTTCGAACATAAATTTTACATATTTGACTCATTGCCTAGTAACACCGACGGAATACTTGGTCAAGACTTTTTAATTAAGTATAGCGCTCACCTAAATTATGAATTAAATCAACTGCAATTGACTAATGAACAGGGGCAACAATTAACCTTATCGTTTGAATTAACCGATCCCACTAAAAAGTCGTTTCTAGTTATACCTAGTAGATGTGAATCGATATTTTTTTTAGATACCATTCAGAATGACGATTTCATTGTAAAATCAAAAGAATTATGCGAAGGAGTTTATTTAGCAAGTGCAATTGTTCGCCCAATTAATGGGAAAATTCCAATCAAAATATTGAATACCAGAGAAACAGACATAAAAGTAAGTAAGTTTGACATTGAAACGTTACCATTATGTGATTTCGAGATCTGTACTTTTGATAGGCCAGGTATAAATGCGGAAAGAGTTAAAAAACTATTTTCAGAGTTAAATCTTGGTTATCTTAATAAGGAGGAAAGAATATCGGTCGAAAATATTTGCGCGAAATACCCAGACGTGTTTCATTTAACGGGGGATATGTTATCAGTGACTAATGTATACAAACAATCTATTCAATTAAAACCTAATACTAGTCCTGTCTATGTAAAACCTTACCGAATACCACATTCCCAAAAAGCCGAAATTGAGAAACATATTAAGGAAATGTTACAGGATAATATCATCGAGGAAAGCTGTAGTGAATATTCTAGTCCATTACTTTTAGTTCCAAAAAAAACTGATTCATCCGGTCAAAAAAGATGGCGAGTGGTGATTGATTACCGAAAATTAAATCAAAATATACAAGATGATAAGTTTCCTCTACCAGATATTACCACTATATTAGATTCATTAACAGGTGCAATGTACTTTAGTCATTTAGACCTTTATCAAGGTTTTTATCAGCTTGACCTTGACCCTGAAAGTAGAAAGTATACAGCATTCACTACTAACTCAAATCAGTATCAAATGACGCGTCTGCCTATGGGTCTTAAAATAAGCCCTAACGCGTTCTCTAGGATGATGACGATTGCCATGTCAGGACTTAATTTTGAAAAATGTTTCGTTTACCAAGACGACCTTGTAGTTTTTGGCCGAAATTTAAAAAATCATAATCAAAACTTAATGGACATCCTTGCAAGATTACGTAAAGTTAATTTAAAGCTCAATCCAAGAAAGTGTAAATTTTTACAAAAGGAAATATTATATTTAGGACATGTGGTATCCGAAAAGGGCATACTACCTGATCCAGAAAAGGTCAGGGTGTTACAAAATTATCCGAAACCCAAAACGCGAGACGAAATAAAAAGATTCGTAGCTTTTGCGAATTACTACCGAAAATTTATAAGTAATTTTGCCGACATAGTAGCACCGTTAAATAAATTATTACGTAAAAATGTTGCATTTATTTGGACCTCTGAATGCGAGGATTCCTTTAATACCTTAAAATATTCCTTGACTAACCCCCCGGTGCTACAATATCCCGATTTTTCCTCAGAAAATGAATTTATATTGCAAACAGATGCATCTGGACAGGCTATCGGTTCAGTGTTGTGTAATGGAGATGGTCGCCCTATTGCGTACGCGAGTAGAGGGTTAAATAAGGCCGAGTTAAATTACCCGACAATTGAAAAAGAAATGTTAGCGGTTGTATGGAGCGTCAAATATTTTCGTCCGTATTTATTCGGTAGACGATTTCGGATTCAAACAGATCACCGACCGTTAGTTTACTTATTTAGCATGCGTGATCCGTCAAGTAGATTATTAAAATTTAGGTTATGCTTAGAGCAATATAATTACACGATAGAATACATAAAAGGCCGTAACAATGCAGCTGCAGATGCATTGTCACGTATTTCTATAACTTCGGAACAGTTACGCGATATAAACGCGAAAATAGTAAGTGTGATGACGCGTGCTCAAACACGAGCGCAACAACAACTGATAAGGACAGACACAAATTCAACAGGATCTTCGGTCGATAAGATACCCCGCAGCTCGAGGACTGATCACCCGAGAGTAGTGGAGCTTCTTAAAAAGCCGAAAATCATGATTGAATTAGCGTCAACTAATGTTAAAACTATACAAAACTTACGACAAAATAATTACGTCATGGAGGAGTCAAAATATTTCATTTATGTCCCCCAAAAATCTATAATTTTTATGAATCCCTACACTCGATCATTTCCTACGCGAGTCGTGTTAGTGAGAGATTTAGGGTTACTTTGTAAAAAATTGAAGATAGACGAAGTATGTATTATTAAAAATGAAAATAATAAAATATTAATAAATGAGTTAACTCTATTTCTTAAAGAAAATTGTATAAGTGGGTCCGGACCACAGGTACAACAGTTACCTAGATTTTGTTTTATAAAGGGGGTACAAAAAATTGATAATAGCGATGATAAGCGCGTTATAATGAATGATTTCCACCTACTTCCCACGAGTGGCCACGTAGGAATAAGGAGGATGTTAAACAATATTAAGAAACATTACTTTTGGCCGTCAATGGAAAAAGATGTAAAAGATTTTATTTCCAAATGTGCCCAATGCCAAACGCAAAAGTATTCCGTAGGTGTCAAACAGCCTATGGTTATTACAACGACCGCGAACTCAGCGTTCGAGAAAATATTTTTAGATATCGTAGGCCCTATTCAAAAGGACCACGCTAATTACTCTTACATCCTTACACTGCAATGTGAACTCACAAAGTTTACAGAAGCATATCCCTTAGAAAGGAAAGATGCAGTCAGCGTAGCCAGAGCCTTCGTAGAACAATTTATTTTAAGGTTTGGTATTCCGAAGGAAATCGCCACCGACCGTGGTACTGAGTTCATAGCGAGCACGATGAAAGAGATATGCAGTTTGCTGAAAATAAACCACATCACCTCCACGGCATACCATCACGAGAGTATCGGCTCACTGGAAAACTCCCACAAAACTATGGGTGCGTACCTTAGAATACATTCTGAAAATTTCACTAATTCTTGGAGTAGCTGGTTGCCATACTGGTGCTTCGCATATAATAACACGGTTCATACGGAGACTAAATATAGCCCGCATGAACTAGTATTTGGCAAGGTTTGCAATTTGCCTAGCAACCTTAGTAGTACAGTCGAGCCCTTAAATAATTTTGATAATTATCCTCTAGAGTTGAAGTATCGGCTACAAGTATCTCAAAAGGACGCTAGGGATAATTTAATACAGAGTAAGGTTGTAAGGAAAAATGTTTATGATAGAAGTAAGAACCCTATATATTATAATAAAAATGATTATATTTTATTAAGGAACCCTAGTAATGATAAGACACAGAATATCTATTTAGGCCCTTACTTAGTACTTGAGGACTTAGGAACAAATGTTAAGATACTAATTAATAATAAATCAGATATCGTTCATAAAAATAGAACGAAATTGTATGTTAAATAATGCGCTGGACTATTATTAAATGTTATGTATTTAATTTTTTTTTTTTAAACATTGTGTTATCTTGTCAGTTAATAAAAATATGTTATAGAGTTATTAAGCAAAAAAAAGCATGTAACCTTGCATTTTTTTTAATTAAGGGGGGAGATGTACTGTGAGCCCCTAACTATCTATATTACTTCTATATATTCGTATACCTATGTTAACCTATTTACATTTATATTCTACTTTTGGTGCCAATATAGTCAGTCTGCATCAAACATCCGTAGTTGTCATTTCTCTCCGCTCCCGTCCCTACAAATTGAGTGCTAACTAAAACATCTCACCACAATTAATTCTTAGTATTTATGTTATACATTTTATATACTATTAATGTTATCTATATTTCCATACACAACAACTAGAATTCATGATCTGTACTTCCCCTTTTAGTATTTCTTACCTACCTATATCATGTTATGAAAGTTTTCTGGTTAAGGCTACTATATGCCTCAAGTGGCGCCCTCATCTTAATTAAATTTGTTGCTTGCTAAGAGCAAATGTATCAAAAATTCACATGCACAGATTGAAGCTTATTTACATATGATAACCTCAGTAAGATATATGTAGTAGTAGGAAAATGTGCCTAAAGTGCACTTTTGCCTACTAGTACTACAACAAACTATATTTTACTGAGGTTATTGTTTGTAAATAAACTATAGAACCTTAGCTCCAATCTGTGCATGTGAATAATCGATACATTATGTACTTAGCGAGCAATACTTAAAATGAGTGCGCCACTTTGACGCCTATAGGGCCCTTAAGTATTCATATCTAATCTGTCATCACAAAATCAGAATGAGGATCAGTAACGATTTTTATTTAGTGGCTTATTAGAAAGCTTATGCCATCACATGATTAACTGTGAATTTTTTTTACGATATCTCTTAAACCTGAGAAGTTATAAGAGCTAAAATACTGTTTTTTTGGGGGTCCTTATGACGTCATTGCGACGTACGCGAACCTTTTGCCGTAGGTGATAAAGCACATATTGCATTGAGCTTGGCATTTCCTTCAAACCCTTTTAACTCAACCATTTCTAAACGGATTTCAAAAATTCTTTCACTAGGATTTATAGCTATCAATATGTGTTTATATTATATCAATAAAACATTCAAACCTGTTACTGATCCTCATTGTCTACAATTCAACTCACAATAATATCAGTTACGGTGAGTTGAATAGCAGTTAAGTGCCTAATTATTTAACTTTCATGTTTATTTGTAAATTTTTCTATTGTAATTTACTAATGTATCCAGTTCATAGTAATATTGACTCAGTGCATACAAGTTGCCATATTCTATTTCAGTAGTGACAAATCACTGTTTATTCTGAGATATGCTACTAATATTTATTTAAAATGTATTGATAGGTTAGTTTGGTTTGCAGTGCATTGGTATTAAAAGGTAGTTTGGTGGTAATTTTTTTTCTTACATTTGAACAAAGTTAAATAATTTTCAAATTTGAGATTTTAGCATTCACTATGCAATTTTTTTATAATACTAAAAAATGTATTATAGATAGAGCATTGGACCGGACTTTCAAAGGTTGTGGGTTCGTTTCTTGCATTACAATTCTGGTGACAAGTCGATTTTTTCTAGTATATTATATATATTATTTTGTATTGTATAAAATTAAGTTTTAATGCATTCGATTATTTTATTAATGTATCTATTGGATAATATTGAATTAAGGTACAACATTTAAGTTAAAATGCATTTCATTATAATGATTTGAGCTAAGAATTTGTCAGTCTATTTTATACTTCGAAATGGAAAAGTTTTAATTATTAACTCAAATTAATATTGTTTTATTATTGAAATAAAATACTTAAGCATCAGCTAACTTACAGAATACAAAGATAGTATCTGTAATCAAACCGCCCATATTTGATCTAAAAAGTATTTTTACTTACTATGTCATCCATCATGTCATCGATAGCTAATATCTTGTCTCACTCTGACATATGGCGGCTAATTTACTCAAAATTTGTGGAACAATTATGAACAATAGGTTTATAAACTGTTTTGCTTATAAACATTATTTCTGCTCATATACTAGACACCCATAATATCACAGATAAAATCAATCAATATGTTTGTAGGTGAGCAGTTGTTTCCTTGAAGGATGGAACCGCAGACCGAGAGGGCAGACGCGGTGGCGACATCTAGCGGGTCCCCGCGCCGGCGCGCTGTCCCCCGCCAACGCCCCCGCCCTGCCGCCGCCCCCCGCCCCGCGCGCGACCCCCCCGACCCGCTGAAGGTCATCGTCTCAGGTCAGACATCACTTGCACAACACAGAGAAACGAACCACCTGTTTATTCGACAAATGCCACATTCTACAAATGCCACATGAGTTTAAAACGCCAGATTCTAGAAATGCCAGATTCTACAAACGCCAGATTCTAGAAATGCCAGATTCTACAAACGCCAGATTCTACAAACGCCAGATTCTACAAATGCCAACTTCTACAAATGTCAACTTCTAGAAATGCCAACTGCTACAAATGCCACACTTTAATTGATATAGAGAAATAATATTTTCAAACACTTTTTGATATGTAATTTTTTGTTGTATATAATTTCAATCCATAGATATAGAGGATTTTGGATATTTGAAAGTACGAAACCAGGATCACATAAATATAGAGAAGGTTTACTTCTATAATTTTCAAAAATAAAAAACGAATAAACAATATCCATTAACCAAAAGTGATTGGAAATTTGATGGTCCCTATCTACCATATTCGGCTTTAGGGGTTTTTTGTAACATGTTGTATAGTAAGTAAATTATAACACAAAATATTCTCCCTCGAAGGTTTCCCTCCATACTCGCAGCCCCAAGACCTGGCTCGCGTGTTCTCCAAGTTTGGGTCGGTAGTGGTGAGCAAGATCACCCCCAAGTATGCCACCCTGGTGTTCAGCAACCCAGACGAGGCTTTGGAGGCTGTCAAGGCATCCAAGAAGATCAATGTGTATGGAGAGTTTCTCGTCGTGAAGCCCTTCACTGACAAAAAGGCAGCTGAATTAGCGAAATCTTCGCCCAAAAGAGACTTTACTAGGACTAAGCAAAAAGGTTGGTCTGTTCTTCATTAAATTACCGTTTCACTAAACTTAAGAATCGCCAAGTCTTTCCCTAAGTACAGCTCGACCAAGATAATTACTATAATTAGGCGTATGACAATTGCATGACAGACAGCTAAGTTCATAACAACGTTTTAATTTGGTCGAGTTGTAGTTAGGAAAAGTCTGTTCTTCATTAAAAACAAATGTTAAAATTTTTGTAAGATTTGTATAAAATTCTATCTACAAAGTTACAGGTACACAATAGAAAGTAGTCACATTAATAATAAAAAAATTGAATTACAACTTAAAAGTAAATATTGTAACGCAAGTTAGAAATGCTATTAAAAATTTCAGTAAGTACTTATTTTTCTTAGAATTCCTTTAGGTAATTCCCGCACTGAGTTTGTTTCAAATATTAGATTAGTGGGCCCCGTACAGAATGGACAAGTTTCCCAGTTTTTTTTTATTCGCTATTATTAAAATTAAGGCCAAATTATACACAACTGCGAAAGAATAATCTAATTATCTCTAAAAATTAAAAAGTTAGAGGCCGTGAAAGTTACGATTTTAAGATAATTTCGCTCATCGCGTCATCTGCGGAACATCTCCAGCGGCCGGCCGCCATACAAGCAACAGCGGGGCTACTCAAATGGCCACTTTTCTATTCGTTCGCTAACTTAAAAATTAAAAATAAGCCATAAACACCAAAATAACGTGTCGTAGGCTTGTCAATTCTGTACAATACAACAATGTCTGTGATTTACATAAACTTGCGACGTCTGACTTGATCATTAATTGCTTATTTTTAAGATTTAAGTTAGCGAACGAATAGAAAAGTGGCAATTTGAGTAGCCCCACAGGTCGGATGACGTCACGCCCTTAAAATCGCATCGCGGAAAAATTCGTCTACTTAAATTATTTATCACTCTGCCATTTACTGACCGATTTAAAAATTTTTCACTAGTATTTTTTAACCATTTATTTCAGGCTACTAGGCCCATACAATACAATATATACCTTACAGACTAACATACATAATTATTAAATAAGAAATACGAAGGCGACGTGTTGCGCAATGCAGTGTCCGGTATCCGACCGCGAAAGCGTCTGAACAGGACACCCTTCGGCCAAAAATCTTCTTTCATGAAGGTCGACAGATGTTCGGTCGGTACCCTCACCACGAATGAGTTGAAGTTCACATTGTGGCGGGACTCCAACCGCTCGACCCTCAGACTGAATTTGGTCTTCACTCTGATGTACTCTCCGATGTCATCAGGCTTCGTGCTGTAGTGTAGACGAGATACATACACAAGCGTTGTCGGGATACCCGGACGTAGCAGGTGGTTGTGTCTGGTCGGGGTGGTGCCACAAAGGTTACGGCGAGTGGGCTTCCTCTTCCTTTCCACCTTTTTGAAGCCGTCCTCGTCACACTCTTCATCCAGTTTCCGTAGATGCACTGGCTTAGAGACCGGTCGGCGTTGTCTGTCTCCCTCATTGGTACCCCGCTCGAGTTGTTGAACAGCGGGTCGTTTAGCAGCGGTGACTGCAGCGTATGCACGTTGAGAGGTCGACGTGCTTACGCGTGACGTCTCCGCCGGGGACATTAATTTTAGGCTATATTTTAATTTTATGAAGTTAAATAAAGCAGTTTTGATATCATGAAACTTCTCCATTGGATGAGCTTTTAAAAGAGCTACACCGAAAAAGTTCTCTTGCTTTGCAGTTTTGCCCGCTTTGCTTGCAGTAGATAAAAACATGTTTAAGTTTGGTCGCGTTCCTTTCTCTGTAGGAACAATAATCGAGCCTCGTGAAATAGACCTGAGCGGGGGCTTCTGGCAACAGCTGCAGCGACTTCTGGCAGCCGTGCGCCTCACGCAGGAGGAGGTGGCGGCGGTGGGCGCGCTCTACGACGACGTGCAGTGCGCGCTACAGCCGCAGTGGCCAGGTACCTATAGTGGGGCAACGGTACCTCTAGTGGGGCAACAGCTGCAGCGACTTCTGGCGGCCGTGCGCCTCACGCAGGAGGAGGTGGCGGCGGTGGGCGCGCTCTACGACGACGTGCAGTGCGCGCTACAGCCGCAGTGGCCAGGTACCTATAGTGGGGCAACGGTACCTCTAGTGGGCAACAGCTGCAGCGACTTCTGGCGGCCGTGCGCCTCACGCAGGAGGAGGTGGCGGCGGTGGGCGCGCTCTACGACGACGTGCAGTGCGCGCTACAGCCGCAGTGGCCAGGTACCTATAGGGGGGCAACGGTACCTCTAGTGGGGCAACAGCTGCAGCGACTTCTGGCGGCCGTGCGCCTCACGCAGGAGGAGGTGGCGGCGGTGGGCGCGCTCTACGACGACGTGCAGTGCGCGCTACAGCCGCAGTGGCCAGGTACCTATAGTGGGGCAACGGTACCTCTAGTGGGGCAACAGCTGCAGCGACTTCTGGCGGCCGTGCGCCTCACGCAGGAGGAGGTGGCGGCGGTGGGCGCGCTCTACGACGACGTGCAGTGCGCGCTACAGCCGCAGTGGCCAGGTACCTATAGGGGGGCAACGGTACCTCTAGTGGGGCAACAGCTGCAGCGACTTCTGGCGGCCGTGCGCCTCACGCAGGAGGAGGTGGCGGCGGTGGGCGCGCTCTACGACGACGTGCAGTGCGCGCTACAGCCGCAGTGGCCAGGTACCTATAGGGGGGCAACGGTACCTTTAGTGGGGCAACAGCGGCGGTGGGCGCGCTCTACGACGACCACGCAGTGGCCAGGTACCTATAGTGGGGCAATTGTAATTTCAGTCACTATTAACTTTGTGTCGTCTCTAATGACTAATTGTAGAATAACATCTTATCCAAAATGGACGGGTTCCTAAGACGCATGTTTCTGATTTACGCTGTTGTTTATGATGTTATTAGTCATCCACTCTTGCTAGGTTGTTGGTGTTTAACAACTAACCGAGTGTTATTCGTGCAGGTTGCACGGCGATCCCGTTCGGGTCGATCACGACGGGGCTGGGCGTGAAGTCGTCGGACGCGGACTGCTTCGTGCTGCTGCCGCCGCCGCGCGCGCCGCACCACGCGCACGTCAACCGCGCCAAGCGCCTGCTCGAGGCGCACCCCAAGGTACAACACACACACACACACACACATGCCGCCGCACCACGCGCACGTCAACCGCGCCAAGCGCCTGCTCGAGGCGCACCCCAAGGTACAACACACACACACACACACACATGCCGCCGCACCACGCGCACGTCAACCGCGCCAAGCGCCTGCTCGAGGCGCACCCCAAGGTACAACACACACACACACACACACATGCCGCCGCACCACGCGCACGTCAACCGCGCCAAGCGCCTGCTCGAGGCGCACCCCAAGGTACAACACACACACACACACACATGCCGCCGCACCACGCGCACGTCAACCGCGCCAAGCGCCTGCTCGAGGCGCACCCCAAGGTACAACACACACACACACACACATGCCGCCGCACCACGCGCACGTCAACCGCGCCAAGCGCCTGCTCGAGGCGCACCCCAAGGTACAACACACACACACACACACATGCCGCCGCACCACGCGCACGTCAACCGCGCCAAGCGCCTGCTCGAGGCGCACCCCAAGGTACAACACACACACACACACACACATGCCGCCGCACCACGCGCACGTCAACCGCGCCAAGCGCCTGCTCGAGGCGCACCCCAAGGTACAACACACACACACACACACATGCCGCCGCACCACGCGCACGTCAACCGCGCCAAGCGCCTGCTCGAGGCGCACCCCAAGGTACAACACACACACACACACACATGCCGCCGCACCACGCGCACGTCAACCGCGCCAAGCGCCTGCTCGAGGCGCACCCCAAGGTACAACACACACACACACACACACATGCCGCCGCACCACGCGCACGTCAACCGCGCCAAGCGCCTGCTCGAGGCGCACCCCAAGGTACAACACACACACACACACACATGCCGCCGCACCACGCGCACGTCAACCGCGCCAAGCGCCTGCTCGAGGCGCACCCCAAGGTACAACACACACACACACACACATGCCGCCGCACCACGCGCACGTCAACCGCGCCAAGCGCCTGCTCGAGGCGCACCCCAAGGTACAACACACACACACACACACACATGCCGCCGCACCACGCGCACGTCAACCGCGCCAAGCGCCTGCTCGAGGCGCACCCCAAGGTACAACACACACACACACACACATGCCGCCGCACCACGCGCACGTCAACCGCTCCAAGCGCCTGCTCGAGGCGCACCCCAAGGTACAACACACACACACACACACATGCCGCCGCACCACGCGCACGTCAACCGCGCCAAGCGCCTGCTCGAGGCGCACCCCAAGGTACAACACACACACACACACATGCCGCCGCACCACGCGCACGTCAACCGCGCCAAGCGCCTGCTCGAGGCGCACCCCAAGGTACAACACACACACACACACACACATGCCGCCGCACCACGCGCACGTCAACCGCGCCAAGCGCCTGCTCGAGGCGCACCCCAAGGTACAACACACACACACACACACACATGCCGCCGCACCACGCGCACGTCAACCGCGCCAAGCGCCTGCTCGAGGCGCACCCCAAGGTACAACACACACACACACACATGCCGCCGCACCACGCGCACGTCAACCGCGCCAAGCGCCTGCTCGAGGCGCACCCCAAGGTACAACACACACACACACACACACATGCCGCCGCACCACGCGCACGTCAACCGCGCCAAGCGCCTGCTCGAGGCGCACCCCAAGGTACAACACACACACACACACACATGCCGCCGCACCACGCGCACGTCAACCGCGCCAAGCGCCTGCTCGAGGCGCACCCCAAGGTACAACACACACACACACACACACATGCCGCCGCACCACGCGCACGTCAACCGCGCCAAGCGCCTGCTCGAGGCGCACCCCAAGGTACAACACACACACACACACACATGCCGCCGCACCACGCGCACTTCAACCGCGCCAAGCGCCTGCTCGAGGCGCACCCCAAGGTACAACACACACACACACACACATGCCGCCGCACCACGCGCACGTCAACCGCGCCAAGCGCCTGCTCGAGGCGCACCCCAAGGTACAACACACACACACACACACACATGCCGCCGCACCACGCGCACGTCAACCGCGCCAAGCGCCTGCTCGAGGCGCACCCCAAGGTACAACACACACACACACACACATGCCGCCGCACCACGCGCACGTCAACCGCGCCAAGCGCCTGCTCGAGGCGCACCCCAAGGTACAACACACACACACACACACACACATGCCGCCGCACCACGCGCACGTCAACCGCGCCAAGCGCCTGCTCGAGGCGCACCCCAAGGTACAACACACACACACACACACATGCCGCCGCACCACGCGCACGTCAACCGCGCCAAGCGCCTGCTCGAGGCGCACCCCAAGGTACAACACACACACACACACACACATGCCGCCGCACCACGCGCACGTCAACCGCGCCAAGCGCCTGCTCGAGGCGCACCCCAAGGTACAACACACACACACACACACACATGCCGCCGCACCACGCGCACGTCAACCGCGCCAAGCGCCTGCTCGAGGCGCACCCCAAGGTACAACACACACACACACACACATGCCGCCGCACCACGCGCACGTCAACCGCGCCAAGCGCCTGCTCGAGGCGCACCCCAAAGTACGACGTGCATACAAACTCACACACACACACATACATACACTCACATATACACATACACTCACATTGCACATATACACAACGCGCACGCACACACACACATACACAGCGCGCAGCGGCGTTTAAAACATGAATTCTCAAATGATCAGAATAATAGGGTATTTGACAACATTGAAAATATACTACAAGTTGTGTTCATCCTAACAGATAAAGGCATAAAAAATATATATTTAACTATTATATTAGACTAAATTAAGTCTCTTAATTGATTAATTTTCTAATGAAACACGTGAACTAGTTCGCAATAGACTGACATTTTATTTTTTTCTTAAAAGGGTTTACATACCATGTACCACAGACTAAATCTATATTTTGATACAGACTAATGTAATGACACCCCCACTTATCAAAATAAACTGAATATAAAAAAATATTACACAGAAACAATGCCTAACAAACTCATAAACTTGTAATGTTTTATAGGACACAGACCTTTAGTCATCATGTCAGCAGGCATTTCCTCTGTAGGAATATATTTCACTTTAACAATTTTATGCTTGACAACATCTCTAATATAATGACAACGTACATCAATATGTTTTGATCGATTATTATTCTGACTATTTATAGCTAATTTCAAAGCACTTTGATTATCACAAAACAAATCAATTACATAAAGCGTACCAGTTATTTCATGCAGTAAATTTCTCAAATAGACAGCTTCTCTAGAAGCTTCAGATAGAGCGGTGTATTCCGCCTCTGTACTTGATAATGAGACTGTTTTTTGTTTTCTACTTTGCCATGAAATAGCTGATCCTGACAGCATAAAGCAAAAGCCAGTATAGGATTTTCTATCTAAGGCATCGCTTGCCCAATCACTGTCTACAAATCCTTGTAGGTCACTATTATCATTACTATATTTTAAACAATAATTTTTAGTATGTTGTAAATATCTCAATACACGTTTTGCATAGTTCCAATGTATTTGACTGTAACAACTGTTAAACTGGCTAAGGTAGCTCACAGAGTAAGCAATGTCTGGCCTTGTTAATACGGCTAAGTACATTAAACTTCCAATTAGTTTTTGATAAGGAACATCAGGTAAACATTTATCAGATGACTTCTCTAAATTCAATTTAGGTTCAATTGGAGTACATTGTGTTTTACAATCAGACATTTTAAATTTAGAAACTAACTGTTCAATATATTGTTGTTGATCTACAGTAATAACTTTTTTATTTTTATTATAATTTATTCTCATGCCTAGATATTGTCTTACAGGTCCTAAATCTTTTAATTTAAATTCAGAACTTAATACATTTTTTAATTTATTAGTCTCAGTTTCACTGGTTGAAAATATCAAAAAATCATCAACATACAGCGCTATTATGATTTTAATTTCACCATCAATTTTTGTAAACAAACATGGTTCTGAACTATTTGTTTTAAAATCTAATTTATTTAAGATTTGTTGAACTCTTTCGTACCATGCCAAAGATGATTGCTTCAGCCCATAAATGGCCTTTTTCAATTTTAATACTTTTCCCCCACTTTTGTTTACAAAACCTTCAGGTAATGACATATAAATATTTTCTTTCAAAATACCATTTAGAAATGCAGTAGTTACATCTAAATGAGTGATACTCATTCCTAACTTTACACTAAGAGCAAACAATAATCTCAGGGTAGAATGTCGTACAACTGGTGAGAAGGAATTAGTATAATCAATACCAGGTTTTTGTGAAAAACCTTTTGCTACAAGCCTAGCTCTAAAGCGGACGTTATTATCAATATCAAGTTTTTTATTAAGCACCCACCTGCACTTCACTATTGTCACATCACCTGGATTGTCAACAAGCTCCCACGCCTCATTGTCCTCAAATGACTGGAGCTCCTCAGTCATTGCCTGCTTCCACTGCTCACTCTCTGGCCCCTCAAGAGCCTCTGAGAAGACAATCTCTTCAGATGCTGGAACAGTACTGGAAACACATATGTTACTAAAATCATACCGCTGAGGTTTTCTGATCTCGCGCTTGCTTTCAGGTCTCCTATCGGTCACTTGCTCAGGTGTTGCTGTTGACTCGTCTTTATGTTCTGGGACATCTATTGGATTTTCAGTTAATTTTTCATTGCCATCAACATACACTGAAGAGTCTGAAGAGCAATCAAATGAATCATTATTTTCATTAACTTGAATATTCTGTGACAATTCCCTCACTGAATCACTGCTCTCTTCCACTGGATTGTCTACTGGTGCCTCTTCATTTGGAATCCAGATAGCTGACTCATCATTGGTTTCCTCGGCTTCCGAGTCATCTTCCATCACTATGACATCTCTACTAATGGTGACAGTGTTCTTGGTAGAATTATACACACGATAACCTTTTACATCCTCACCATAACCAATTAAAATGTGTTGTGTGGCTTTCCGGTCCCATTTTAATCGCTTCTGTTTAGGGACATGCACCATGACTTTGCTGCCAAACAAACGCAGGTGACTCAAGTCTGGTTTTGATCCATACCACAACTCATATGGGGTTTTATCCAATCCCGATGCAATAGATCTATTTTTCAAATATACAGCAGTATTTGCCGCCTCTGCCCAAAATTTTTTGTCTAACTTTGCATCATACAGTAAACATTTAGCTTTCTCAACCACTGTACGGTTAGCCCTTTCACAAAGTCCATTTTGTTCTGGGGTATAATAATTTGATTTTTGATGTATTATTCCAGCATGTTTAAGGTAACTCTCAAATTCTTTATTGCAAAATTCTAGTCCATTGTCTGTTCTTAATATCTTAATTTTCTTACTTTGTTGGTTTTCAACAACTGATTTGAATTCTTTAAACCTGTTGAAAGCTTCACTTTTCTTCTTCAGAAAATATATTAAAGTCATGCGACTATAATCGTCAATCAATAACAAGAAATATCGAGCACCATTCAAAGACATGGTTTCCATCGGGCCACAAATATCACTGTGTATTCTGTGTAGCGTTTCTGTACTTCGCTCACCAACATGAGAAAAGGGTAGTCTCATTTGTTTTCCCTCACAACAAGTGATACATTGCGACTTGGTTATATCAGAATTACTTTCATACGATAAACCATCCACGATGCCATTTCTCATTTTATGCATATCTTGAGTGTTTATGTGAGCCAATCTTCTGTGCCATATGAGTAGCTCTCTACTACCTGCTCCAGCAGCCAACATACAACTTTTTGATTTCAATCTTAACTTATAAACACCATCGGTCAGATCTGCAGTCGCAACCAAAACATTGTCCTTGTTTTTGATATAACAGCGCTTCTCTTCAAATATGACATTATTTCCATTTTTAATAAGCTCACTTACAGATAATAAGTTGGTTGTTAAACTAGGCACACATAGCACATTTTTAACTGTTATGTGACATTCTAAGTCCGAAACAATGTCTACGTCTCCGGAGCAAACAACTGGCACTTTTGATTCATTAGCGACAACAATTTCTGGTAAACACGGCGTCATACTCATGTTCTTTACCCAAGCTTTATTCGCAGTCATGTGTGCACTTGCACCTGAATCCACGTAGAAATCGTTTTTATTAAACTTTCCATTCAGGAAAACAACATTAAATACACATTTACTTGCATTTTTCTTCAACAATGGGCACTGATTTCGGTAATGTCCTTCTTCTTTGCATTTATAACATGTGATTGGTTTTGTAGACATATCTTTCTCTGGCGCTGTCTTTTTATTCAATGTTGACGGACCGCCGCCATATTTCTTTGGCTTGAATTTATTTCTCGCGGCAAATGCTGTGCCACCACCTTCAAAATCATTTGAAAACTCCATATCGAGTAATTTCGACTTTATGACATCCGCAGTTATAGAAATTCCCGAATGTTCTATTGCCATTATCATTGGAGAATAACGATCGGACAATCCTGCTAATAATAATGACCCCACCCATTCATCCGTTATTGCAAATCCCGTGCCATTTAACCTTTGAGCTGTTTCGATCATTTGTGTGACATAGGTAGCCATCGAATCAAAATTTTCAAGTCTTATGGAAATCAAATGTCGAAGTAAGGTTATTTTTCTTGAAAAACCCGAGTCATCAAACATGGTCTTTAACACATTCCATAATTCTGCTGAGCTCTTGGTGTTCTTAATATGCACGTACAAAGTTGGATCGATCGTTAATATTAGTTTTGCCTTCGTTCTGGCGTCATCAACAGGCTTTATTTCAAAACCGGGTGTTGGTTTGATGTAGTTGTCCATTCCCTCCAAAACCAACAAGTTTTCAGCCGCAAAACACCACTCGTCATAATTCTCCCTGCCCTTTAACTTTGGCACACTGGCAATGTAATTCGAAGCCATATTTCAGCGAAACTACGTGATTTATCTATTATAAATATATAATATAATATATATAATAATAACTGATAAATTGGGATAAGCCCATAACCTCTAATGAAACACGTGAACTAGTTCGCAATAGACTGACATTTTATTTTTTTCTTAAAAGGGTTTACATACCATGTACCACAGACTAAATCTATATTTTGATACAGACTAATGTAATGACAAATTTCACCTAGAAATATGCAATAGTTTTTTAATTTTTGGAGGTGCTTACTCTACAATTTGGGCGGAAAATATATAAACAAAAAATTTGCGGATTTCTCTAAGCACAAGTGGCTGGTTTTTGATATATAATAAGTGGACTGTAATGAGGATGTAAGAATATATTGCGGGGTGTTCGCAATCTATAATTTTTGTATATATAGGTAAAGTTGCAAAGCGCTTGTAAATATTAGGCTAAATAAAAACGGGCATGGAAATCAAGGAAAAGTATAGGAACACGCACCTGTTTCTGGAGAAAGCCTTTCTCTTGTTATTGTCCCATCGGCCAGCCGAGGTGGGCTTCCAACATTTAGCACCACACACAAACACTTCACAATGTCTATCAAATATAGCGGTTTCTTCAATTATAAAATTCGTTCTTCTCTGTCTGAGCTCCCGTCGCGGAATTACAAAGGTAACTAGACAACTGGTCCTTTCTCGAACGTTCGATTACTTATAAAAAATTCACACACTTGCGACGGCGAAAACGGGACGACAATAGTTCGACGTGCGTGTATGAAAGGGATGGGAGATGATAGGATAAAACGCTTTGCAAATAATGCATTTTCAATTTAAATTCATACTACAATTAATACGAAATCCAACATCCCCCCAGCCTTGAAGAAACCCTTAAAAAAAAAAAGAAAAGTAAGTTTTTAGAAAAGTAAGAAAAAGGCTATACTTAGCAACTTGAAGTAGCGGGGATACTTATAACCAGAACGGATAAATAATAATGAAATAACTATGATAAACTAAATTAACAAAACTAATATGTATGACGGAAGGAAATACTAAGAATTGACTATTGAGTCGGAAGTGGGCATAACCGCACAACTGGTCGTTTATACGTTCCTGATTTAGTCTTTACTTCCGCCACGCGGATAACACCATCCTTACCAGGGTAAACATTAGTAACGATTCCTAACGGCCACTGTAAAGGTGGAGCGTTATCTACATTTAACAACACAACGGTACCGACTGTGACTGGTTTGGAAGGAGTATTCCATTTTTCGCGTTGCTGCAAATTATGCAAATATTCCGACTTAAATCGTTTCCAATATGATTGTACTATCGAATCCATTAAGGAGAAACGAGAAAAAAGACTTGTTCGTTCTTCGGATAGGTCAGCCGCGGGTAAACACTCTAAAGGAGAGGTAAACAAAAAATGTGCGGGAGTAAGCGCCAATGGCTCTGATGGGTCAGAGCTCAAAACATAAAGAAGGCGGCTATTAAGCACAGCCTCAATTTGAGTGAGAACGGTCAACATCTCCTCATACGTGAGCACTTGATTCCCTATCGTACGAAATAATAGCGACTTAGTGCTTTTAACGTTCGCTTCCCATATACCACCAAAGTGGCTTGCTGTGGGAGGGTTCATTCGCCATGTAATGCGATTCTTCGCGAGTTCACGACTAAAAGTTTGATAAAAATCAGCGGTTTGCAAAAGCTCGTGAAGCTCATTAAAATATGCTTTAGAAGCGACAAAATTAGTTCCGTTATCGGAATATAAAAAATTACAAGGACCTCTTCGCGATATAAATCGTTTAAACGCATCAATAAAGGCAGCAGAAGTTAAATTAGAGACTAATTCGATGTGAACCGCTTTCGTTACGAGGCAAATAAAGATACAAATATAAACGTTTACACTGCGTACGCCCCGTTTACGGTAAGGAGTGATATATAGCGGTCCCGCTAGATCTACGCCGGTGTGTAGATACGCTTTACATTGTTCTAATCTACATTTAGGCAAATCAGCCATAGGCGGAAACGTAGGTTTAGGATTAACTCGAAAACAATCATTACATTTGTGTATATATTGTCGAACAAAACGTCTAGCGGAAATAATCCAATATCTGGATCTTAATATTGAAATTAATAGTTGCGGTCCGGCATGACAATTGTCGCGGTGATAAAATTCAATTAATAATTTAACAATATGTCCTTGTCCGGGAGGTAATATTAGTCCAATTAATGAGGATATTTGTTGTATGGAGACTTCCGAATAATTCTCCCGTCTATGAAATTTGGCATGTGATGAAGTTAGGTAATAAAGATTACAGATGCACAATAAGCCAATAAATTTTGTTACGAGAAGTTAGGTATTTTTACCTAAACATGAAAATTGCTTATATCTCTCTGTGAATATTTCCTCGGGCTGAAACACTTTCTGTATACGTATTTATGTACTTGTTAGAATAAGTATGAGAAGGAATCCAATCTTTTTTCGATTTCAGAGATACCCCAAATTTATTTTTTAACATTTTTCAATATATCTTCTATTGAAAAAATTATCTGTTGATTATTATTTTTTAATAGGTTTTTATATCTCTAAATACATAGCTTTGTTCAGTAAGCCAACAAATTTTCTTCTTTAAACATATTTTTTTATTTTTTGACTTTAAGAGGTTATTTACGTAATGTGAAAAAATAGTCGGTCCATTTTTGTACGTTCATTAGATAAATTATTTTATATTAAAACAGATTTATCAATAATCCAATAATTTTTTGAATGCGCATATATTTTTTAAGATAGTCACCGATTTCCGATAGAGTGTAAGGGTTAACCTCCACTTGACTACTCGGCACTGCTTTGACACGCAGTTTTGGAGTAGTGTAGCGAGTTTGGTGACTACCGTTCTCACTACATAGTCTAAAACAAAGTCGCTTCCCGCTGTCTGTCACTATGTATCCTTAGATGTTTAAAACTACGCAACGGCTTTTGATGCTTTGATGTTTTTTTAACAGATAGAGTGATTCAAGAGGTAGGTTTATATGTATAATACATGGTGTCAAATTCCACATTACACCGAAGCGAAGCGAGGGCGGGTATTCCTAAACAAAACAAAAGATTAATTAGGTGAGATAGTTTACACTTTAATTTATATTAGATACTAGCGGTCCGCGACTTCGTCTGGTTTTTTTGCTATCCCTCGGGAAAATACTTTTTTCAGAATGAAAGTGTACCCTATGTCCTTCTCTGTACCCCTGACAACGTGTACCTTTGTAAAATTTCATCAATTAATACTATGAATTCGAGGGGGGCAGTAATAAAACAATAACATTATGCTAATGCTACTAATTTATCAATAGAATTGCAAGCGCATGTGACATTGCACTTACACTAATCTTTTTTACACACATAAATTGGATAATAAAAATGGAGCACACGATGGTGACATAAAATTATTACTTAACGAAATATACCTCATCATCCTCCTGCCCTTATGCCAATTTATTTATAGTGTTCTACAAAAATTAAATTTTGAGCTCGTAGAACGACCACTATTGGGGTCGGCGCAGCATGTAATTCATACTGCATTAGGTTTTGGCAAAGTTTTACGGTCGGCCGCCTGCCTGACACCAACCCTCCTCGGGAATGCTGTTGTTGACAGTTTCCTCGCTGCCATTCGAGTGACCCTTTGTGCGATGGTCTGTACCGGGTCCCTAAAAACTTCCCTCTTTCGCCTTCTACGATACCCACGGGATGAGATGGGACAGTCCTATTCTTAACCGGGACTGTACGGCGTCTCTTAACGAAATATACCTATGAATATTTTTGTTTTTGTTAAAAATCACCAGTAGCACGTTCAATTTTCACGCTATTCAAACAGTGTTATTATAGAATCACTATCACTAATTGTGTTATAACTGATTCGAGGTCACTGATATGTATCTGATTAGTCCTAAATGGAGCTACGATAGATATACTGTTACTGTATCACTTTATAGTGATAAAAGTGGGGCTCTTTTCCAATGATAGAAACGATTCTGTACCACATATGCGACTTATATCACCGATATACAGCTAAGTTTTGTGTTGTTTTGCTAGCTGGTATGATATCTGTCTGAAATTCTTTAATTATAAAAAGGATCCTGAACAGTGAACATGACATTAAGAAGCTTATATCTGCGTTGATGAATATTTGGCACGAACTAAAAAGCCAAATCGAAGCAAATCTACTTGAGATACTACTGTTTTGCAAAACACTCAGAACCTTACCACAAGATTATTTTGCTTCCAAGTCGAATTGGCTTTTAATCACAAAAAAGGATCTGTTAGTCGAGAATCTGACATCGCAAGTAAGCGCTTATGAAAAAGCTTTGATTGCTAAAGTAGAAACGGATAATACTGAAAATGTATTGACCGTCAAGATACAGAAGAAGAAGAAGAATACAGTTTTGCAATGTAATTATTGCGGAGAAACTGGACATGATGTGCGGAAATGCCATAAATGGATGAACAACGGAAGGCCGCTAAAGCCGCCAAACGTTAGTCAAAACCAAAATGTAAACTTGACTGTGTTAGCTATAGAACATGGATTGCCAATGTATAATGTTAACTGGTACGTTGGCAATGAAGCGACAAGCCATGTTACTAACAGAGGTGACTTCTTCGAGAGCTTGGATCACTTTAAAGGAACACATAAGGTGGAAAGAGAGACCAAAGAGGTGAGATCCTACTGCAATTTGCCCTACAAAATAATCTAACCATTTTAAATAGTACATTTAAGAAAAAAACCAGCCAACTTTGGACTTGGTTGTCCCCAAAAGGAACAAAAAGCCAACAAGACTATGTACTGTCCAATACTAAAGCAAAATTTTCAAATATCGAAGTTATAAAGCAGCTTCAGTTTCCTAGTGATCATCGTCTCGTGAGAAGTACTTACCAAATATCGAAAATGAAATGAAGCAGAGCAAATTTCATGAACAAAACAACTACTTTGAAGACTATAGAGGATGAATGCTGTTTTTTAGACTCTCTAAAACAAAATCTGAGCACAACTAGCTTTAGCGACAGCGAAAATGTAGAGCTATTCTACACAAAAATAAACAAAGCTATTACTGATGCGCTGAAGTCTATAAAAAGTAATAGCAAGGAAAAAAGAAGTGTAATCTCAGAGAATACAAAAATACTTATAAAAAGAAGAAACGAGTTACAATATAAAAAACATTTAAGCAGAGAAGAAAAGCATGAATTAAGCAACCTATACAAAACAGTTAAAAAACAAATTAAAGAAGAATACCAGGATCATAAACTTAATATAATTGAGAAACATCTAACAAACTCAGGAAGCTTAAAAAAAGGATACAAAGAAATAAAAACTTCTAAAAATTGGATTCCAAGTTTGAAAGAAAAAACTGCAGGAAAAGTATCTTTCTCAAGATCCAAAATAATAGAGACGGCTACAAACTTTTACGAAAATCTGTATGCCGAACAAAATCACTCTACTGTTGACAGCTCTACCCAAAATGAAAATTATTCACCCGAAACATCACCTCAGTTACAAAGATTTTCTATCGACGAAATATTATAAAAATAGAATCACTTAAGAAAGGCAAAAGTACTGGAAATGAGGACCATACCTTCTGAATGGGCAGAATCAGATATAATACTGTTATACAAGAAAGGAGACCCTGCTGATATCGGAAATTATCGTCCTATTAGCTTACAAACAAATCTTTATAAACTATTCGCCTCATGTTTAGAACAACGCATCTCTACAATCACAGAAAAATTTCAACTTATAGAACAAGCGGGTTTCCGTAGGAATTTTTTGACATCAGACCATATTCATGTCCTTGAACAAATTATTGAAAAATATGAAGAGCAAAGACGTCCACTCTACCTAGCTTTCATCGATTACGCCAAAGCTTTTGATTCAATATCTCACAGCAGCATGTGGGCAGCTCTACAAAAATGCAAAGTACCATCAGAAACAATCGAACTTTTAAAGGACATATACAAGAAAAGTGTAAGCCGAGTGAAACTAGACAGAAATGGCCCCCCTATAAACATTTGTAGAGGCGTGAGGCAAGGAGACCCATTATCTCCAACAATATTTATAACAGTTCTTCAAAGTATCATGGAAAAGCTTAATTGGTCCAAAAAAGGTCTTAACATAAATGGAGACTATCTCAGCAATTTAAGATTTGCTGATGATATAGTTTTATTCGCAGAATGTGCCACTCAATTGGAATAAATGATAAACGACCTCAACTCAATTAGCATGAAAATAGGATTGGCATTAAACACAGAAAAAACTAAAGTTATGACAAACAACTGGGAAAGGCTCATCAAAGTGGATAACCAAATATTGAAATACGTGCAAGAATATACATATCTAGGTAAACAGATCTCTTTTAAAAAATCCAGACACCATGATGAGATCATAAGACGTATTAACTCCACTTGGAACAAGTTCTGGAGCTATAAAGATATACTTAAATCAAATCTTCCTATAAGCCTTAAAAAGAAAATTTTGGATGCCTGCCTACTGCCGTGTCTATCATACGCAAGCTAAACATGGATATTTAATAGCTACATCATCATCATCATCATTAGCCTCATTGGGTCCATTTCTGGACATAGGCCTCTCCCAAATTTTTCCACTGTGTCCGGTTTTGCGCCTCCGTCATCCAGTTGTGTCCTGTCCTGTATTTAATAGCTACACAAGAAGAAAAATTGTAACATGTCAAAGAGCTATGGAACGGAGTATACTAAACTTGAAAATCAAAGATAGAATACGACATACAGACAAAAGGAATAGTACAAAAGTAATAGATGCATTATCACACTGCCATAAACTGAAATGGAAATGGGCAGGTCACATTGCCCGTATGAATGACCAAAAATGGACTAATAAAAACAGCTTGGTCTGGACCTCAAGGTAAACGAAAGAGATGCAGACCACTAGAGAGATGGTCCGATGAAATTAATAAAGTAACAGGAGACAAATGGATGACGGTAGCCCAAGACAGAAATAAGTGGAAAAAATTGGAGGAGGCCTATACTCGTAGAGAGGTCCTTGATAATAACAAATAGACAATTATGACGCATGTACTGACATTATAAAATTTATTATTTCTAACTATATATTATATATTTTACATAAATATGAATAATTTAATGCATTAATTGAGTATGAATGATAAAAGTTATTGTAATTTGACATAATATAATTTGACATAAAAGTGTAATTTGAATAATGTTATTAAGGAAATAAATGGCTTTATTATTATTATTATTATTATACGGTGACTGCGGCGAATGGAGAACCCATTGAAGCCATTGGTATAGGCAACATTAGAGCTGAAGCCATCGTTAATGGAAAAGTAGAGGAAATACTTAAGTTTGAAGCAGCTTCAAAGCTAAAGATCTTCTTGAATGTAGCTGAAATAGCAAGACATGTCATTAAAAAATGTTAAGTGACAAAGGAGGTGAGTTTTTTTAGTACGGAATTTAAAAATATTCTAATCAAAAACGGAATTGACAACATTTCAAAATTTTTGTCCTATGTTTTTATGTGTTATTTAGAAATTACTGATTAGTCTTGGTCTTATGATTAAAAAGCTGCAAATCATAAAGAAAGCATGCCGCTTTGCGCAGCAGCAAAAGTTTCACCCCTTAGGATAAGAGATGGCGATCTAATCTAAACCTTCCTTATTCACTAAAGACTCACCTATTCAAAAGATAATATTGGTATAAATAATATACACAGGTTGGTCAAAAGTTCTGTTACTGAGTTTCTTTATTAGTCAGGAGGCAATTATTTAATAAGTCGTCTCCTTCACGATTTTCGTCGGACTCTCTTCTATATACCTAAAACTGGTATGTATGTGTTCCTTGTGCTCTACAGAACACGAAACTGACGGTTTTAAGAGGAGAAAGTGGGGACACGCATAGCTATGACGTCACAAAGATGGCGCCGACCGTAACAAGTTTTTCTTAATTTCTCGAGTTTTATTGTATCAATTTCGTTGTTTGATATGTCATTTGAAAGGTTTTATAATTGTCTATGATTGCTCTTTTAAAACCTACTAATTTGGTTTTGTCGTTTTTGAAATATTAACAAAAATATGTTTTTTTTTTATAAACTTTTTATTATTTACAGGTTTAAACTAAATATAGAAAAAGATTTGTGTACCTAAGTTTGTAATTTTATAATAAAAAATAAAGTGCGTTTTCATATCTTCTCAGAAATATAAACATCATTGTAGTGCAATAATAAACAAACAAGTTGTGACCAATTCTGTAAGGAGAGTACTCATATTTTTTTTTTCATTTTCTTTTTATTTAATGAAATGTTTCTTCATTTCTCTAGTTATACTTCATCAATTTCAATGTTTGATATGTCATTTGAAAGGTTATTAATTGTTTATGATTGCTTTATTGACACCTACTAATTTAAGTTTGTCGTTTTTGAAATATTATCAAAAATATGTTCTTTTATACACTTTTTCTTATTTTCCGGTATAACTATAAATAAAGAGAAACATAAATGTGCCTAAGTTTGTTAGTTCATAACAAAAAATAAAGTCCGTTTTATTACTTTCTCAGAAATATAAACATGATTGAAGTGCAATAATAAACAAACAAGTTGTGACCGATTCTGTAAAGAAAGTACTCATCTGATTTTTTAAAGTTCTTCTTTATTTCATCAAGTTATTCTTCATTTCTATAGTTCTACTGCTTCAATTTTGTTGTTTGATATGCCATTTGTGTAAAGTGTATGTAATTGCCTATGATTGTTCTTTCGAAAACTGCTAATTAGGTTTTGTTGTTTTTTAAATATTAACAAAAATATGATTCTTTTTCATACACTTTTTCTTATTTACCGGTATAACTAAATAAAGAGGAACATAAGTGTACCTAATTTTGTATGTTTTTAACAAAAAATAAAGTCTGTTTTATTGCCTTCTCAGAAAAATAAACATGGTTGTAGTGCAATAATAAACAAACAAGTTGTGACCAATTCTGTAAAGAAAGTACTCATCTGATTTTACCGCCGTTTTCACTATTGACTTTGAAATGATAAGTATTTAAGAGCTGTGAAAAAGAAGCTGTGCTTTTTACAAATTACAGTATACATATAATATACGTTTACTTTTATATGTATTATAATATCACACATCAAGCAATTTAGATGTACTTGCTAAGCTATTATAGAAAACAATGTACAAAACCAAAGTATTATTTATTGTAATTACCTATAATAACAGTGCAAATAAAAACTATTCCCAATGTGTAGTGAAAATCACTTATTAAGTAGGGAAATGATGAATGAGATAATGTGTTTAGTGAACAGAGCATAGCAAGCAACATATAAGTACTACTCATCAACATCAAGAAAGTTATGCTGATTAAAACATAATTCTTTTCCAATCCTATCATACGTTTTTGCTTTGAGCGTGCACAGTCGCATTTCGTCATCCGGCAGTCTGTCTTACACTGGCACGATATGAGCTCGATATCTTGCAGACATATTGAATGGAGGTTTCAAGCTTGTGATGGGAATTAGGGAATTGTTATATAACCTCCAGCCACAGTTTTCTGGTAAGTATTAAAATGTTAAAACGCGAGATTACTGTTTAACTTGTTTATTCAGTGGTAAATCCATATTTATGTATAAAGATATCTAAAAGTCAGACATTACCAAACAAAAGCTAACTGACACTGACTAAACTCCTTTTCTTCTTTTTCTTTACCCGTGTTTTATAACAATCTCTTTGCTAACCTCTACATTCCCCCTCAATTCTAATACTGTCTATACTATGTATTAAGAATTGCTTTTTAAAACAACTAAATCAAGTTAATTTTTTTTCTCTGATTCTACTACTATCTTTGTTTTCTTTTATATTTGTCTTCATTTATCTTTATCTTCTTTTATCTCGTTCAACGACTATATTCGTCAATCTTCACAACACTAATCTTAGACTTCTATTTTCGTCTTCTTTTTTTCCTTGTCCACACCACTTCTTCTATTAACTATATTCAACTTCTTCAACTTACATTACTTCTTCTACTATTTTTAACTTCTTCAACTTCTTTATCTTCATAAAGACTATATTTTGTCTTCTTCTTTCAACTATTCTTAACATCCTCTTTCAACTATTCTTAACTTCTTCTTTCAACTATTTGTAACTTCTTTAACTTCATTATCAACTATTTTTTACTTCCTTTTTTTATTATTTTCTCATTTATTTTATATGTAAAAGTCCTCAATTACTTCAACTATTTTTATAATTCAACATACTTCTTCTATTTCAACTATTTAACTTTATTTTTCTATTTTCTCATTTATTTATTTTATATAAAACATTATCTCAATCCTCTATCTTACTTTTCTTTTTCCTTCCTCTGTTTTTTTGTCCGTTCGTGCTTGGTTCATCCATTTTGGAAATCCTGTTCCTTGCCATGTCATTAATTGATCTGTCACATGAAAATTTTTGTAATCTATCGTAATCGTCGTTATCGTCGCTGCATTTCAATTTTATTTCATTGAATTTCTCTTCCTTCTAAACATGCTTCCATAATTTCGTATGCACTTTTACATCTTTTTCACTTCTTCCAAATTAAAAAATTTAATCGAGTAATTTTTTCGTTTGCATATACTAACAACTATACAAATAACATTATTTCAATAGCAAAATTGTAGAAGTATGGGGCGGCCCATAACCTATTAAAATGTTAAAACGCGAGATTACTGTTTAACTTGTTTATTCAGTGGTAAATCCATATTTATGTATAAAGATATCTAAAAGTCAGACATTACCAAACAAAAGCTAACTGACACTGACTAAACTCCTTTTCTTCTTTTTCTTTACCCGTGTTTTATAACAATCTCTTTGCTAACCTCTACAGTAAGAGTAGGGTTTGGATCGGGATATTCGGAGTTTTCCAAATAAGTCTGGTAATTAGCTCTGTGTAGATGGTGCTTCTGACTTCTCTAGAAGGTGGTAATTAAATTACCACCGGTTTTCTCAAATGTTAAAAACCTAGACAAACTGAAATTACCAAGATATCAAGCTCATATCGTGCCAGTGTAAGACAGACTGCCTGACAATGAAATGCGACTGTGCACGCTCAAAGCAAAAACGTATATTGAAAGGAGTATGCTATATTAGAAAAGAAATATTTTAATCAGCATAACATTATGGATGATGATGAGTAGTATATGTTGCTTGCTATGCTCTGTTCACTAAACTCGATAATTCAATTATGTCAACATTATCTCATTCATTATTTCATTGTTATTTTCTATTTTGTACAATGTGATTTACGTAAAAATAAGTAATTTTCATTACACCTTGGGAATAGTTTTTATTTGCACTATTATTAAGATTACAATAATACTTTGTTTTGTACATTGTTTCTATAATAGCTTAGCTTATATTACTTCTAATTAACTGGATGTGTGATATTATAATATGAATATCCTACTATCCTACTAATATTATAAATGTGAAAGTTTGTGGGTTTGGATGTTTGGATGTTTGTTCCTCAATCACGCAAAAACTACTGAACGGATTTGGTTGAAATTTGGCACACAGATATTAGATAGTCTAGATTAAAACATAGAATACTTTTTATCCCGATATTCCCACGGGAACGGGAACCATGCGGGTGAGACCGCGGGCGGCCGCTAGTATGAAATTATATTACATCTGATATTATATTAAAAAAGTATACACATTTTAGATTTATACTTTAATTTGTAAAAAGCACAGCTTTTTCTCTTGAATACTTATCATTTTCAAATCAATAGTGAAAACAGCGGTAAAAATCAGATTCGTACTTTCTTTACAGAATTGGTCACAACTTGTTTGTTTATTATTGCACTACAATCACCTTTATATTTCTGGAAAGGTAATAAAATTGTCATTATTTTTGGTTTTACATAAACATATTAACTAAGATACATTTATGTTTCTCTTTATTTAGTTATACCGGTAAATAAGAAAGAGTGTATGAAAAAAAAAACATATTTTTGTTAATATTTTAAAAACAACAATACTAAATTAGTAGGTTTCAATAGAATAATCATAGAACATTATATAACCTTTCAAATGACATATCAAACATTGAAATTGATGCAGTAGAACTCGATAAATGTAGAAAAACTTGATGAAATAAAGAAGAAATTGAAAAGAAATAGACGAGTACTTTCCTTACAGAATTGGTAACAACTTGTTTGTTTATTATTGCACTACAATGATGTTTATATTTTTCTAAGAAGATATTAAAACAGACTTTATTTTTATTATAAACTTACAAACTAAGGTACACAAATGATTTTTTTTTTTAGCTTATACCGGTAACTAAGAAAAAAATCATGAAAAAAAATCATACTTTTGTTAATATTTCAAAAACGACAAGACTAAGTCAGTAGGTTTCAAAAGAGCAATCATAGACAGTTATATAAGCTTTCAAATGACATATCAAACAACGAAATTGATGCAATAGAACTCGAGAAATGAAGAAAAACTTGTTACGGTCGGCCGCCATCTTTGTGACGTCACAGCTATGCGTGTCCCCACTTCCTCCTCTTAAAACCGTCAGTTTCGTGTTTCGTAGAGCACAAGGAACACATACACACCAGTTTTAGGTATATAGAAGAGAGTCCGACGAAAAATCTTAAAATGCTTCGTCGCCACCTAACTATATCGATTACTGGCCATTAAAACAAATGAAAAGAAAAAATAAAAATGACATATTATTGACAGTTTTATAAGCTATAATTCCATACCACACGTATATCATATTTTGTTTATTTTACCATGGAATGGGGGTTGAAGGAGAATCGTGTCGCTGTAATTGCTCTGCACAAATGTGGGCAGCCACCGAATATGATTTTCAAGTTGCTACAAAAGTTGAAAATCAACGAGCAATTTATTTATCGCACTATCCATAGGTACAGTAATACCTTGACCGTCGATGACCGAAAAAGATCAGGAAGACCACGCACCGTTCGGACACCAGCTGTGATCAAGGCAGTGAAGGCGAGAATCACGAGAAATCCCGTCCGGAAGCAAAAGTTATTGGCAATACAGATGACTGTGAAGAGAAGTTCCCTTAAAAAAATTATCAATGATGACCTTGGGCTTCACGCTTACCGTAGACGAAAGGGCCATCTGCTAAACGCACGATTGAAGGCTATGAGGTTAGCACGAAGTCGCGCTCTACTAAAGCAGTACGCACAAAATGGCCATCGAAAAATCTTGTTTACTGATGAAAAAATCTTCACAGTCGAAGAAAATTTTAACCGTCAAAATGATAGAGTATACGCTAAGAATAGTAAAGAAGCCAGCATGATTGCTCCGAGGGTCCAACGAGGTCACCACCCCTCATCAGTGATGATTTGGCTGGGGGTGTCCTATTCAGGGCTAAGTAAGGTTCATTTCTGTGAAAAAGGTGTGAAAACTGGCGCTAGAGTCTATCAAGATACCGTTCTGGAACCTGTTGTCAAACCCTTAAGCCACACTTTATTTCAAAACCAGCCATGGGTCTTCCAGCAGGACTCTGCCCCTGCGCACAAAGCAAAATCTACACAAGCATGGTTTCGGGCTAACAAAATTGATTTTATCGCGCAGGAAGAATGGCCATCCTCCAGCCCAGACTTAAATCCTCTGGATTATGCCATATGGCAACTTATTGAGGAGAAAGCATGTGCTAAGCCCCACATGAATCTCGACTCTCTTAAGCGCGCTATTCTCAAGGCAGTCGCAGAATTGGATATGGTGGTAGTTCGTGCTGCCATCGATGACTGGCCTCGTCGTCTAAAGGCGTGTATTCATGCCAGAGGCGGTCATTTCGAATAATTTTAATACATGATAATCTTAAATATTTGTGCTTTCATTTGGTATATAATTCATTGTAGCATTATTTGTAAATTTAGTATTATTCATGTTTTCCATAGTTACAGAACTTAGTAACCAACTAGGTATAATATACAATTTCACTATTTAATCCTACTAATTTTATTAATGTGATAGTTTGTGGGTTTGGATGTGTGTTCCTCAATCACGCAAAAACTACTAAACGGATTTGGCAAACAGATAGTAGATAGTCTAGATTAAAACATAGAATACTTTTTATTCCGATATTCCCACGGGAACGGGAACCACGCGGGTGAAACCGCGGGCGGTTGCTAGTAGATCATAAAATTAATATTTAAAAACATCGATGTTTCGATACAAGGATGTTTTTAAGGCTGATGTTTTTTGTACATCGATTTTTGTTCTGGAACTTCGATGTATCGATACATCGATGTTTTTTCTTTCAATATTTGCATCCCTACACATAAAGCATTGATATGTCCGAAGAATCCTAATGCAAACAAAGAGAAAAAGGGTCACACTTTTCTAGCTGCTTATAGCACCATCAAAAGTAATGACAATGAATGGGTCACTACTCAGTGGACTCAGGAGCATCCTCTCACATGACCTACCGCAAGCTAACTATAGAGACTTTAACAGTGATGTTGATATTAATGTAGCAAACGGCCAAAAGTTGTATGCATGTGGCTCAGGTAATGTCATTAAAGATGAGAGTATGCAATTTGGAGTGAGAGAGGTAAAGTATGTCCCTTGATTCTCTGCAAAGGAGAATGGGCAAAATGTTCCAAGGGTTGTAGCACTTTGAGTTGTATATCATTAGAAAGGTCTCATTTAGTAGATCAAAGTATTGTATGACAGTGGTCCAATGGATCTATAGGGCAATCATCCTACCGAGAATTCTCCACGGAGCACTAGTATGGTGGCATAAGGCACAACTAGAATACAACAGAAAAAAACTCACAAAGGTACAAAGACTAGCTAGCATCATGGTATCAGGAGCCATGAGAACAACTCCCACGGCCGCCTTAGAAATGATACTAGGCCTTAGTCCTATAGATCTTGAAATCGAAAAGAGAGCTACAGAACAATGGCTTAAGCTGAAAAGCACTAACCTATGGTAAGGAAGACACACTGATAAAGGTCACGCAGAAATAGGGAAAAAGTACGAAGAAAACCTTTCTATGATACTGGTTAATAATGACCTAATAAAAAAGGAGAGGATATTCGACAAAAAGTACAGAATAAGCATCAGATCCAGAGACGACTGGAACCTAGAACAAGACAATCTGGATAGCACCGCAGTATGCTACACTGATGGGTCAAGAAAAGAATCAACTAAGCTATCGGGAGCTGGGATATACATAGCTAAACCCAACACTAAAAGAGCTACTTTCAATCTGGGCAGATACGCCAGCGTATTCCAGGCGGAAGTATTTGCGATATTGGAGTGCGCGCATATGATTAAAAGTGAGATAAGCGATCATAACGTAGGAAAAATAATAATATATAGCGACAGTCAAGCAGCCATCAAAGCCCTTGACAAAACGGAGACCACCTCAGCCTTGGTGAAGGAATGCAAACAAAGCATTCAGGAACTTGCAAACTTGGCTGAGGTGGAAATTGCCTGGGTACCTGGACACGAAGCTAATAAAGGCAATGAGGAAGCCGACGAATTGGCCAGAACAGGGGCTGATGAACCTTTCACTGGGCCCGAACCAAGATTGCCAATCGCACATAGAATTACTAAGAACATGATTGAAATTCGAACAATCAAAGAAACCAACCAGAGATGGATGAAAAAAAAGGACTGTAGACAGTCTAAGATCTTCATCAAATCTGTTGACAAGAAGAAAACTAGAGAGTTGCTGAAACGAAGCAGGAGAAATATAAGAACGATTGTAGGAATACTGACAGGACACTGTGCATTAAACAGACACTTGCCAGTGATCAAACGGACAGAGAATCCCATCTGTCCGCAATGCAAAGAAAAAGAAGAAACAAGCTACCACTTCATGGCAGAATGCCCGATGTACGTATCACTGCGCTGGGAGCTCTTTGGAGCGGACAAGCTTAAGGAAGAGGATTTAAAGCAGTTAACGATAAGTCAACTCAGCAGGTATTGTAAGCTTACAGGTAGGTTCGAGGGTCCGACGCCGGTGGGGTAAATGATAACCCGCCTCCCCCCTGTGGGGATTTGGGGAAATGGGTGAAATGGTTCCAATCAAGGTGACTGATCACCCGTCCGGCTTCCCCCCTTCTAAATAATAATAATAATAATTGTATGACAGCAAAGCTGAATTCCGCGTCAGTAAAAAGTTACAGGAGTTTGAAGATCGTATAAGTAGTATTAAAGTGATAGTGTTTTGTATCATATTTGACCATCAATATGAATAAAAACTCTAAAAAAGTATATTCATATTTAAAAAATACTACACATTTTTAAAGGTAACACTTCATCATCATCATCATTTCAGCCGCACGACACCCACTCCTTAGCATAGGCCTCCCCCTGGATTTCTATGACGATCGGTCCTGCACTTCCCGCATCCAGCGTACTACGTACGTACTACTACTACGTACTACGGAGATCTTCGAGCATCGTGTTCAGGTCTTCCAAGGTCTCAGCCATAAGAACTAATCATCGGCAAAACGAAGGTGTGTTGTGTGAACAGTTTCGAGAAATAACGTCTCCCTGTAACCACACCTCGCTGCAGTTAGATGGAATGGGATGGGATTCTGTACTCGGACCGACATGGTGGCATTTTCGTATAAGTACCTCAACACCTTGATATACCTATAGTCCACTTGGCACCTCTGGAAAGACTACAGCACCGCCCAGGTTTCTATCGAATCAGAGGCTTTCTCATAGTACTCGAACGTCAAGCAAAGTGGCAGATTATACTCCTCGGTCTTCTGTATAAACTACCGCTGCGTATGGATGTGGTCTTTTTTTTATGAATAAACTGTCTGCGCGTTTGTCCTCACTTTCACCTTATGGAAAGTGAAATGGAGGACGAAGATTGAGCACGCACAGTCAGTCAAATGCCTATTTACTCTCGCTTTAAGGCTAAGGTCTTTAAAGACGCTTAAGTTATATTGTTCGGGGAATACAGACACATTGCAGGGAGAGCAATTCACATCTTAGCTGTTCGAATTAAAAAGTTGAAGTACGTGGAATATCGACAACATAAGGATGAAAAGCCACCCTGGGTCTTGTAGTTCAAAGATGAAATGGGGAAGGAGGTATGAGCAGTGGCGGATTTGCCCTAAGGCCAAGTAGGCCCGGGCCTAGAGCGGCCAGATATTAGGGGCGGCCGGCCAAGCGTGGCGAAAATTTGTTATTTTTGTTAGAGGATTACATAAAAACTGGCATTGGCAAAATTACAATACAAAAAAAAACAAATTCTTTATTGTTTTAAAAACCACTGATTGCAATATTTGTGGATGAAACTGACTAAAATTCGCGCTGCCCGGCCATTTTTTTGCTATAGATAAGCAAGAGTATACGATTAGTAGATCAAACTGACTAAAAATCGCGCTGCGCGGCGGTTTTTTGCAGTTTTTTAAACCTTTTTTTAAAACAGGGTTTTGCTGCATTTGACAGGCATTTTACAGTTTAGACAGGCGTGCGGCCGACACTAAGCTAAGGCAGGCATTTTGAATTACGCGGATGAAACCAAAGACTATAATATTAGTGAATGAAACTGAAAGAAAAACGCGCTGCGCGGCCGTTTTTTTGTTGTAGACACAGACAGACAAAATTACAAGGATAGTGGATGAAACTGACAAAAAATCGCGCTGCGCGGCCGCTTTTTTGCTGTAGACAAGCATTTTTAAGAAAATCTGGCATTTTCTGCATCCTAGACAGGCATCCTCGTCCTCCCTTACACAGATGGTAACTACCCGAGGCTCCAGCCCCCCCCCCAATGATGGGAGCTAAAAAGGGGCGGCTGGTAGTATTCGGCCTAGGGCGGCCAAGACTGTTAATCCGCCACTGGGTATGAGGTTGGGTATTAAGTGGTCTATGGAGCTAAATCCATTTCGGAACCCGGCTTGTTTGGGAGATAGGAAGTCGTCGAACCTGCGAGCGAGACGATTCGTAAGGAAATTAGAAAACAGCTTATAAACGTGGCTCAAAAGTGAGATGGTTCTGTAGTTCTTTAGGAGGGACTTGACACCCTTTTTAAAGAACAAAATCACCTTATGTTCCATGCCTTCGGCGTTCTGCCCTCGACAATGATGAAATTGAAAAGCTTCTGGAGGACTTAAGGCTTATGTATATAAGCCGATACTTAAAGTCCTACTAACTTCGCTGCTTCTAAATAACTAGCTTAGCAACTAGCTTCTAACTAACTTCCTACTAGCTTCGCTTTAGAGCGGGCGGTATCGCCCTCTCTTAGAAGTTCTGCAGTGATTCCGTCGTCACCCCCCGCCCTGTTTTTTTTGTGTATCCATCAAACATGTGGGGGTTTGCCATAATCGCCATGCTTGGATGGCGGGTTTGCGATCGCAGTAGACCAAGGTTTTTGGAGACGCTGCTGTTCATCTCTTGATGGCTGTGCTGCCTTAGTCGCCTTTCACGAAACGCCAAACATGGTTCTCTCTATTGCACTTTGGGTGACTTTGCGCTTTCTTATGAGACCCATCGTTTCGTTAGTGACTACGTTTTACTCCCGTATGTCGTCACCAATAACTCACACTGGTCAAAGACTTTCTTGTTGCGACACTGAGGTACGTAAGTAGGACGCGAGATTTTCTGAAGCTTCCCGAATGCTACATAATTATCCGAGCTGTATTCGACGAGAGATCTTGCTCTCGAAATTGAACTTACCTAACTGGTAACCTTCATCGGTAAATGAAGGTGCTGGTCATTAATGTTGATGCCGAGTCCTTTCCAGTCTGAGTTTAAAGATGTCCTCTAACAGTTTCAGAGAAATAACATCTCCCTGTCTCATACCTGTCCATTGCAGTACAAGGTGGTCCTCTCGAAGTTGTTACGAAATACGAGTATGTCTACCTCGGGCAAACATTGCAATTGGGTAGAAACAACTTCGAGAGAGATGCCAACAGAAGAATACAGCTGGGCTGGGCAGCATATGGGAAACTTCGTCGAGTCTTTGAGTCGCCAATTCCACAGAGTCTAAAGACGAAAGTTTTCAACCAGTGCCTCCTGCTTGTCATGACATACGCATCCGAAACGTGGACACTCATTGTAGGGGCTGGTTCACAAATTTGAAGTCGTGCAGCAAGTTATGGAAACGGCTATGCTCGGAGTTTCTCTGAGAGATCGGGTCCGGAACGAGGTGATCCGACAGAGAACTAAAGTCATCGACATAGCCCACCGGATGGACCGGCCATATTAGCCGTAGAATCGATGGCCGCTGGGGCAGACGAGTTCTTGAGTGGAGACCGCGTATCGGCAAACGTAGTGTGGGACGCCCTCAGACAAGGTGGAGCGACGATCTTCGCAAGGTGGCTGGCATAAAGTGGATGTGTATAGCCGCGGATCGTGCTCAGCTCTGGCGTGCACTTGGAGAGGCCTATGTTCAGCAGTGGACGATGATAGGCTGACGATGATAATGATGATGTCTCACACCTCACTGCAGTTGAAAAGGATTTGTGCTCAGGTTCTGTACTCGGATCGACATGGTGGCATTTTCATATGAGTACACGTCGATATACCTGTAGTTCACTTGGCACCTTAGGACCGACTGCAACTCTGCCCAGGTTTCAATATCCAATCAACGGTTTTCTTATGAGAAAGCCGATTATGACGTTAATGTTTTTGTAATGTGGACTATGGTGCACGAACGCCACGCAAAGTGGCAGAATATACTCCCCGGTCTTCTGTATAGCACCAAGCTTGTTCGGGAGGATGGAATTCGTCGAACCTGCGAGCGAGACGATTCGTAAGGACTCTTGAAAACAACCTATAGACACGGCTCAGAAGTGAGATGGGTCTGTAGTTCTTTAAGAGGGACTTGTCTTGTCACCCTTTTCAAAGAACAAAATAAAAAAAACGTATTGTCACATATTTTACTAGTTAAATTGCGCCTGTGTTTTCTTATCATTTTCTTAATACCTAGGATTTGATTGCCATATTTGTGCCAATGAAACAATATAAATAGTTATTGGATCAAATAACGTATTTTCTTTAGTATTGTATCTTTATTATTTAATAACCTATACTTTAATAACTCATTTTGTTGTTTCTAGGGAGTTGGTAAATAGTTTTAGTGTTTCTGACATGTAGCTTTAATCACTTTCCGCAAATAAGACTTAATAATTGTTCTTGGAATTATTTAAACAGTAACTAGCAGTATTTAAAAAAAATACTGAAAAAGTAGCGAAATTTCGGTATACCGGTAATTGAAATTTCAATACCAGTATCAATACCGGTATGAAAATCATTCCGGTATTCCATGCCCTAGTTATGCAAATGCATAAAATCTGATATCTACTTACAAACACACTTATTTATTATTTTATTCAAAAATACCTACCACTATCCTTAAACTCTGGAAACTCTTAATTATTTTTGATAACGGTGGCCACCAAACTCGCCTACACTACTCCAAAAGTGCGTGACAAAGCAGCGCTGAGTAGTCAAGTGAAGGTCTCCTTACGCTCTATCATAAATCGGCGACTATACTAAAAAATATATGCGCGTTCAAAAAATGATTGGATTATTGATAAATCTGTTTTAATATAAAATAATTTATCTAATAAACGTATAAAAATGGTCCGACTATTTTTTCACATTACGTAAATAACCTCTTAAAGTCAAAAAATAAAAAAAATATGATTAAAGAAGAAAATTTATTGGCTTACTGAACAAAGCGATGTATTTAAAGATATAAAAACATATTAAAAAATAATAATCAACAGATAATTTTTTCAATAGAAGATATATTGAAAAATGTTAAAAGTTAAATTTGGGGTATCTCTGAAATAGAAAAAATGTTGGATTTCTTCACATACTTATTCTAACAAGTACATAAGTACGTATACAGAAAGTGTTTTAGCCCGAGGAAATATTCACAAAAAGATATAAGCAATTTTCATGTTTAGGTAAAAATACCTAACTTCTCGTAACAAAATTTATTGGCTTATTGTGCATCTGTAATCTGTATTACCTAACTTCATCACATGCCAAATTTCATGGACGGGAGAATTATTCGGGTTGCATAAGCCCCGTTGATCGGACTATATCGGGTGTTTAGAAGAATATTCTAATGTCGAGTTCGATAAGCGACCTCCGACACGTAAAAGTCCGTTACATAAAAATGGAAATAATTTCCGTAACTTAGTGGAACATGGTTGACCCTTAGAGATATTCTTTATGTCGTCAGAAAAATACTTAGACTGAACGGCACGAATAATTTCCAATTCAGCCGTATTTAAGTCTTCAGCGGTGATAATATCATTTAGCGGCAATTTTTTAATAAATCGAAGTGAAAAAACAGTAGCTTCCAGCAGCTTTTCCCAAGTGGAACATTCTGAAGCTAATTTTAGATGCGGGTTTTCATTATCAGTGGATTTAGTCACATGCGAAACTGTTTTTTCCTCCGGCAATGCAGATCGGTTGGGTAAAAATTGTTGTATTGGCCAGTCTTGTTTAGGCAAAGATAGCCAAGACGGTCCTTTAAACCACAGTTCATGTTGAATGAGCTGTGCAGGCGTGAGCCCTCGAGACACACAGTCTGCGGGGTTCTGTAAGCCAGCGACATGATATAAATTTTCAGGTGAAATGTTTTCCTGAATTTGAGAAATGCTGTTGGCAACGTAAGTGTTTAATCTGTGCGGCGAAGCAACAGACCAACAGAGAGCCACTTCAGAGTCCGAAAATGCATAGATATTGTCGATTTTATGTCGCTTAGATAAGGTATCATAAACGGTTTTAAGAAGTCGAGATAGTAAAAGTATTCCGTTCAGCTCTAAACGTGCAAGAGTGACCTTAGGCTTAGCGGATGCGACTCGCGATTTCGAACACACGAGCGAAATAATTGGTGGAGTATCACCATTCACGACGTGTAAATAAATTACGCAGCCGTATGCGGATTCACTCGCATCTGAAAATGCGACTAAGGAAACCATAGAACCGGTTTCAATTCCTAAGTGGCGCGGCAATGATAAATCAGATATTTGAGGTAATTCTAATAAATATTGTTGCCATAATTTAACACTGCGAGGAGCACATCGTCCCAATCGAGATTTAAAAACCAGAGTTCTTTAATTATTAACTTAGCGAAGAGAATAATAGGGCCGACGAGTCCTAAAACGTCGTATAAGCGAGCGGTCGCGGATAAGATGGCGCGTTTAGTACAAACAGGTGGGGGACTAGCAATTTCAAAAATAAATGCATCCTGAGCGGGTAACCAACGCAAACCTAAAATCTTAAATGTATTTCCATCATCAAAGGAAATGCTTTCAGATTGACGGTGCGACTCGGGTATGTGCTCGAGTAACTCAAGCGCGTTGGAAGTCCATTTAACCAAATCAAACCCACCGGTTTTGAAGAGTTGGATCAGATCGTTAGCTGTCTTGACCGCTTCCTCAAGAGAAGAAGCAGACGAAGCCACGTCATCCATATAGATGTCTCTCTCAAGCACGGCTGCCGCAGTTGGCCAGTTATGCCGTTCATCGCTAGCGAGTTGACGTAGCGTGCGGAGCGCCAAAAATGGTGAAGACCGAAGTCCAAATGTCACTCGAGTGATCTCAAAAACCTCGAGCGGGTCGGTATCTGAGAATCTATACAAGATTCGTTGATCTTTGCGGTGCGGAGCATTCGTATAAATGCATAAATACATTTGTTTCACATCTGCACAAAAGGCAATGCTGAAAACACGAACATTTAAAAGTATTTGGAAAATATCAGCCTGTAGATTGCAACCCGTATACAAGATATCATTAAGTGACAACCCTGTATCGGTCTTGGCACTGCCATCCAAAACGGGACGGACTTTGGTTGTCGCCTTGTCGTTGCGAACTACGGGGTGGTGCGGTAAATAAAAGCCTGGGGCGGAGGACGCCTCAGGCGCGGTGCGGGACAGAATACCTTTATTTAGGTAATCACGAAAAACTTCGTCATATTTTAATTTTAAATTAGGATCATTAGAAAATTTCTTTTCTAAAAGTAAAAAGCGTTTTTTGGCGGTAGTATAAGAATTGCCTAGATTGTTTGGGTCCTCTTTAAAAGGAAGGTCGACTGAGTAACTGCCGTCAGAGTTACGAACAGTTGTTGAAGTATAAATATTTTCACACTGCATATCGTCGGGACTTAAAAATGTCCGTGAGGGTAACTCTTCGACTGCCCAAAATCTTTCGACAATCTGGTTTAGCGGGTCCGAAGTGAAAGCACACAAAGTGCGAGTAGCGAGTTGCGGGGAAATAATTGGAGCGTCACCTAAAATTAGGTAACCCAAGGTCGTTTCAAGGGCGGAGGGCATACCACTGTGCGAGCTTTTAATTTTATCAGAAAGCAATAAAAATTAACACCTAAAAGTACATCTATAGGTCCCGGTTGCGAAAACTCGTCATCAGCGAGCGGTAAGTTACGAATAAATTCTATGGACGCAGTATCCACGCACGTGTCTGGCAACTGTGACGTAATCTGTTGTACTACCATCGGCCTTATAGAATATTCGCACTTATTATCAAAGCGAGAACTGAATTTAAGTGAAGTAACACCGAGAATTCTTTGTGAAGCTCCTCCAATTCCTTGAACTTCCGAATAGCGGGTTTGATTATAAACCGGAAGCGATAAGCGCTTACAACAAGATGCGGAAATATAATCGCTTTGGGAACCAGGGTCCACAAGACATCTTAGAAAATGAGTGCGGTTAAAGGAATCAACAACTTTAATTTTAGCAGTCCCTAACAACGTAGTCAGATTCGAAGTCGATTTCGAAGTCAACGTTTGACTATTATCGTATGAAACTGTACAGACCGATGCACTAATCGGCGCCGCCGCCGTAGGAAGATTTATAGAAGTGGCGGGACGATGACTCATTTCGGTCGACTGGTGGCGGCCGGCTGGCAAAGGGCGCGGCGCGTCATGAGCGGTAGCGGAAACAACATCAGCGGGATTTGGCACCACTGATCCAACGTTACAATTTGACTGAACATTTTGAGTTGGATTGAAATGCAATAATGAGTGGTGTCGCATTGAACAATGAGAACAAGTATGTTTTGAAGTACAAGAAAAAGTCTTGTGTTTTACGCTTAAACAATTGTTACAGAAATTATTAAGTTTAATCAAATTAAATCTTTCTCGCGGGGTCAATTTTATAAACGATGAACAAGAATATAAATGTTCATGTTGCTTGTTATTACACAAAGCGCATTTATCGCTTACGCTTGGACCACAACCTAAGTCTTTATTCATAAAGGACTTCAATGGTTTAGGGATGTGTCTGATTTGCTGTTTAGACTGAGAATTATTATTATCTATCGGTTTACTAAGGTTCATAGAACGAGACAAAACTTTACTTTGTTCATTTATAAATTCAATTAAATTATGATAAGAAGGTATTTTATCCTTACGATAGGTAATTTCAAATAATTTAATAGTGTCTGCGTCTAACTTTTGCAGAGCTAAATGCAAAAAAATAAAATCTGTTAGATCATCAAGTTTTAATTGCTTAAGCGCTTTTACAGCTGAATCAAAATTATTTATAAATGAATCTAGCCCATTAGAACTAGTCATGGATAGCGGTTTAAACTGTAACAGTTGTTTTAAATAAGCGGATGCGAGTGATCGGGGGTCGTCATACTTCTGCACGAGGGCTTCCCAAATAACATTATAATTTTCTGCGGTCGGAGCCAACCCTGCGCAAACGCAAGACGCCTGCCCGGTTAATTTACCTACCAAGTAAAATACCTTTTCGCTTGCAGTTAGCGATGCATTATCGTGAATCATACTCTTAAATTGTTGATAAAACAACGGCCATTTTTTGACATCACCGTCAAACGACATTAAATCAATGGGCGGAAGACGAGGTTTTGATTTTAATAACGAAGTTTGCGGTTCAAGACTTTCGGTTTTATTATCGAGTAAAACCTGTTTTATAAAACAATACATTTCTTCAAATGACGACCAAGCGTCATAATCGACCTCGGTATCAGGGTGCAATTGCAAATTTAACATGTTATATGAATCTAAAATTTCCTGAAAGTCTTTCCGCAATATATCAATATTCGAGGCACTAGTGCAAAATGACAGATAAGACTGTCGATCATTGTTTGCCCTTTGTGCAAGCTCAAAAATATTTTCGACGCGTTTATAAATGACATCACGTTTGACAATATATAAAGATAATTGATTTTTATTTGTACTTAATGTGTCGAAATAAATGTCTGCATCACTACCTTTTCTACTCTTAGGTTTAACCATCGTGAAAATTAAAACGGTTTTCGTAATATAAATTACGCGATAAGTTAAATTAGCAAAGTTTTTACTTGGCGATATATGTAATTAATACGAATATTAAAAAGTGTAAAAAAGTATTAGCGATTGTAATTGTAAAACAATTAATTCTTATAGCGGAACTAACAATTAATTATTGCGGGTGAAAAATATTAGAAAATGCGGGTAGCGAACGCCTAGACGCAAAATGCGAAAATGGGTCGCGAGGTCGCGACGCGACGGAGCGAGCCGATCCGAACGAACAAGATTTTAACTAAAACACGGTGTGGAATAAAATGGCGGATTACAAAATGGAATGAATTTGCAAAGATTATAACTTTACGTTGTGTTGTACTACGTAATGCGGAGCGGAAATACAAAATAAACAGTTGTCGGTGCGGGAAAATATAAAAATAAACGACAACTATTTATTACGCAATACAGTGACCGTTTAGTTATAACTCAGCATGCGGTTTGCGGTTATCAGATACATGTTTTAAGTTAAATGAATTAATGCGAACTATATAAATGACCAAATTATGCGGTTGATGTGATGATATCAAAGTATTCTGGCAAAGTAACCAAGAAATATTCGGTTCGAAGTGACCAAAAAAAATATGGAGGTGCTTACTCCACAATTTGGGCGGAAAATATATAAACAAAAAATTAGCGGATTTCCCTAAGCACAAGGGGCTGGTTTTTGATATATAATAAGTGGACTGTAATGAGGATGTAAGAATATATTGCGGGGTGTTCGCAATCTATATTTTTTGTATATATAGGTAAAGTTGCAAAGCGCTTGTAAATATTAGGCTAAATAAAAACGGGCATGGAAATCAAGGAAAAGTATAGGAACACGCACCTGTTTCTGGAGAAAGCCTTTCTCTTGTTATTGTCCCATCGGCCAGCCGAGGTGGGCTTCCAACATTTAGCACCACACACAAACACTTCACAATGTCTATCAAATATAGCGGTTTCTTCAATTATAAAATTCGTTCTTCTCTGTCTGAGCTCCCGTCGCGGAATTACAAAGGTAACTAGACAACTGGTCCTTTCTCGACCGTTCGATTACTTATAAAAAATTCACACACTTGCGACGGCGAAAACGGGACGACAATAGTTCGACGTGCGTGTATGAAAGGGATGGGAGATGATAGGATAAAACGCTTTGCAAATAATGCATTTTCAATTTAAATTCATACTACAATTAATAAGAAATCCAACAATTTTGTTTTCAACTCAACAATAACTTTCAGGTATTCACCGAAATCCTGGCCATCCCTCGAGCGAACACGCCAATAGTGAAATTCTTCCACATCCCCACCGGCACCAACTGCGACCTCAGCTTCAAGACCGCGCTCGGAGCCCAGAACAGCAAGCTGATCGCGTACTTACTGCACGCCGACGCACGGCTTTTGCCGGTCGCAGTACTAGTCAAGTACTGGGCGCGCGTCCACGAACTCTCAGGAACCGGGAGACTGACAAACTACGCCCTCATTCTGCTCTTCATCTTCTACCTCCAACAACCCCCCTTAAACATCCTCCCCAGCGTTCATTCCCTCCAACAAAACCCCGCCAACGACATAATCGTCGACTTCTGGAACACCGGATTCACCCCAGACATCAAACCCCCGAGATCCGCCGACAATAAATCCATTCTCGAAATCCTCGGCGGTTTCTTCGGCTTTTACTCAGAGTTTAATTATGAAGAGCTAGTGGTCTGCCCGTACTTAGGAATACCTGTCAGAAAAGACGTGTTCAGAGACGTGAATCTCCTCCCTGATGAATATCAACGATACAAGAGTAACGTCGTGAACAACATAGTGCTGCCGCTTAGATGCAACACGGCGATGTGCGTCCAGGATCCTTTCGAGCAATGCCACAATGTTGCATCTGCGATATCTGGGAAAATGTTGGCGGATTTGAAAGCGTATTTCAAGCACGCCGCAGATGCCTATGAGGCGGCGAAACAGAACGACGGCGAAAAGTTCTTACAGACGATCCTCCTGACCAAACCGAAGATCATAAGAGAGAAGACCCACCCGGAATACAGAGTGAACCTGTTCCCTCGAATTATGCTCACGATTGTAGATCCCGATTGGAAGCCAATAGTTCGCGATATAGTGTTCGCGATATTCGAAGACATGCTAAAAATCAAGCTCGGGAAAATCGAAGAGAAAGTGAACCCGGACTCGAGGAAACAGAAGGAGAAGTACACGGGCACCGTGACGAAAGCGATTTGGAAACGGAAGCAGTTTTCGAGGCTTTACAGCGTCATCGACTTGGGGTTTCGGGAGAAGCAGGCGAGGATCACGGAGGAGATCCTGAAAGTCGACAAGCAGGTTCTAAACGTGCAGTTCCAACTGACGCTGACGTTCTGCCAGGAGCCGCGCAGCGCCGCGATGGCGGTGAAGCTAGGCGAAGGCGACGCGGACGCGTTCCGTGACTTCGGCAAGTTCTACATCTCGGTGATGCAGGGATGGGTGACCACGATGCTGCGCCCGCACGCGCGCGCCGACCACAAGGTACGTACGACCTCTGGTGGTTACCTCGGCAGAACTTACCGAGTAAACTGTCTTGATATACTTGTTGCCAAATGCTCCAAAACAGCATTGGAATACAATGCACCCGCATTCTAATGTAAACTTAAACTGAAACAATATCTACCACTGAACTATTAAACACTTGATACTGGCAAAAATTACTTCCAAGAGGAAAGTAGATTGCCAAAATAAAAATAGAAGAAGAAGAAGAACATGTAAGCTTGTGTGGGGTGTCATAAAAAGCAAAATTAAATGCGCTACAATATTGTTCTTTCATTTGATCTTGTTAATACCATAGTTTGCGAGAAATTTTAAGTTCTATAAAAAATCCCAAAAATCTTTAGTTTTTTTATTTTAAATCACCATAAATATTAAACTGATGTTCTTATTTGTAAACAATCAATATGCTTACAAAGCCCATTTAATGCAAATGAAAAGAAAAAAAAAATAATTTAAGAAAATTTCAGCAATAAATATTATGAAAGTCGCGCGCCGAATTGAAAGAAGTTTTTTTGGGAAAAAATAAACTCAAAATTTTTCGCAAACTGTGGTATTTACACGGTCAAATGTAAGAACAATATTGTAACGCATTTAATTTTGCTTTTTATGACACCCCACACAAGCTTATAAGTAATATATTTTATTTTGTATACGCCATATTCTGAAAGCGGCAGCGGCAATTTCGATGACGTCATAACGGGATAACCACGTTAGGAACTGTCTCCCGATAGTTTTTTAGTCAGAATACCATGCCTAACAACATACTAAAATATGCCGCTGGTTTCATCAAGTGCACCTTTTTTCCCTTAAGGGAAGGCACTTTTGTATCCACTTGGCCATGCTCAGGCGAATGTGCGGCTCATTTGGCCGAGCCGCTCAAATGGAGACGCCTGACCTTGCTCGGGCCGAGTGTGCTCAAGCGATATAAGGCTTAACTTGGTACCTACAGGCTTCTTGACTAGACGCCATAAGAGACGCGCGAATAGAGAACTTCCTATACAAACGTAAAACCAAAATGATGTGCAATATGAGCATAATTAACTCTTCTTGATTAAGAGCCCGTCCCTATTTCGCTCTCGCTCGCACATTTCATGTTTTCTCATGATTTCTTAAATCTGAGTGCGCAATTGAAAAATTTGTCTCGGCCACTTTTCGCAATATAAAATTGCAGACATTTTAAAATATATTTCAGTTTTTTGTTGCTAAAGTACAAAAAGTTATCGTTTCTAACAGTAATTTGAACTGGCAAATGCAATAATTTTTTGTACTTCAGCAACTCGAAACTGAAATATATGTTAAAATGTCCGTAATCTTATATTGCGGAAAGTGGCCGAGACACATTTTTCATTTACGCACTCAGATTTACAAAATCTTGAGAAAAGATGAAATGTGCGAGCGAGAGCGCGGCAGTAAAAGTCATTCGGATTAAGTATTTGTCTAGGGTTCTTTTAAAAAATATATATAAAAAATACAAAAATATTTTTTTAAATTTGAGATTTTTGCATTCACAATGCTATTTTTTATACAATACTATTACTATTTTTTTATGTACAAAAATAAAATAAATATGGCATATTTATTTTGAATGTTTTTATTTATTAAAATCTTAACCTGAATAACATCACAAGAAAGTTGACTTTGCTCATATTGTAAACCATTTTGGTATTAATTTTGTATGGAAAGCTCACTGTTCGCCGGCCTTTTAGGTAGGTTGACTTTAGTATGTCATGCTCACTTTAAACATTTCGTCGTGTGAGGCGGGTCGTTACGTTCCCTCAAATATAGTTGAGCGAAACGATGGCTGGTTCATGCGTCATGCTCGTGAACGGGTGATCTATGTTAATTGTAACATTAATGTAATGTCTGAAAACGATATACATATTTGTAAATATTTGCATCTTATAAAGCTGATAAGTTTTTTGCGCCCATTCTTAATATCAGCTAAAAAAACGTCATAATGGGTGTTAGAATAAAAGATTTGACGTATTAAAATACTTGTTATGTGAGCTTATTTGAGTAAATAATATTTTTATTTTCTAGGACACCGCCGCCAAGATCGCCGACACTATTCAAATGCTGGACGCCAATATGGAAGCTCTAGACCTGGAATCTGAGGACGAGTCGCCACTGCCGCTGGTGGTGACCAACTCCGCGCTCCGCTGCGGGCCCGCGCCGTGACCAGCGGTCCACTTTGGGCCCGCGCCCTGACCCACGCCCCGCGCCCCCCACGATACTTATTATAGTGAATACAAATTGTTTTATTGATTAAGTGAAGATTTCTCACGTTCTTTTAAACGTGGTTAGAAACTTATTTTTAATTTCATGACTCAATCATAATCTGTGTTAAGATCCTGTAATGTAAATAAAATAGATTGTGATAAAATTTGTGCGTTATTTTTAATCTAATTCAGATCGAGACATATCTCTACATATAGAGGAAAAGTCAATATATTTAGGTAATATTTTACCGATACTCACTATTAAAGACAAGTACGGACCAACACAACCCGCGCAGATAAAGAATGGGATTAGAAATGGCATCGTTTATATTCACATCTCGCTCACACACTAAACGCCTCACCAATCGCTCTCTCAGTCACATTCGTGTAAACGCGGTGAGCCGTCATTTTCAATCCTTTTTGTATTTTCAAATGCGGGCTAATTATCTAAATAGAAACTATTTAGCGACCGGTTTCATTTCTCATACATTGCTACCTACTTTTATTTGGTATGTTTTTTCTTACCCCAAAATGAAGTAGCAATGTATCACATTCATCTGTCAAATGAGACCGGTCGCTATGTGGTTTTTAATTAGATAATCAGCCTGCGAGATAGTGCTTGGCCTATGTTAGGTGACGATAAGGCGGTGGAAGCGAAGTCGAAAGCTACACCCGGAATCATCACTGAGAAACTGGCTATCTTACCTCTAACTGCCGGAACACAACAATGAGGATCAGTAACAGGTTTGAATCCTATAGTTTTATTGATATAATATAAACACATTTTGATAGCTATTAAACCTAGTGAAAGAATGTCGTTTTGTGTCCCTAATTGCAGTTTTTATTTTTTTAATAAAAAACGGTGAAAGCTACAACAAAACTATCTAAGAACAATATATTTGTCATTAAATTCTCTAATCATTTTTTGAATGAAGGTGATAGCACTTATAGTTTTCAAATTTTGTTTGAGTCTCTTCCGATATTTTTTGAAAATATCACCCTGTGGGAAAACGTATAGGACAACACCGATATTTCTTGTATTAAAGAATGAGACTTGGCACACTTGTTCCTTAGATGGACCAGAGTGGAAAACGCCCGGGAGACAGCCGGTGACACCCTGCTGGGGGGGAGGGGGAGGGGGTGAAATTTTCTAACGACACGCGTACTGTTGGTCGTAACAACTGCTAATGTATAGCTACTATGGCAAATCGGGTATCGTTTTCGGATAAATAAAGGATGGCCAATCATTTTCAGAAATAAAGAAACACCTTTACGTACAAAAACATGAATTGCCGTATAATTGAAATGCCGAACATCTAAAATTTTACAAAAAAAATTTTTTTTCACTGGCGATAAATTTCTAACGAGTACCGATATTGGCTTGAAAAAAGTATGATAAGAAAGCCATATTCATACAAATTCCAAAAATATAAGTTTCATTGGAATAGTTTCATAATAAATGTGTTAAAAATATTATACATAGCGTGGCAGAGCCATAAATAAATCTATTAAAACTCCCCATTTATTATTCTAATTTAAAAAAGTTATCGTAAACGGTGAAAGCTACAGCAAAACTGTCGAAGAACAATATATTCTTCATTAAATTTTCTACAATAATTGTCTTGGAAGTATGTTGATAGGAATTATAGTTTTCAAAACAAACTCACAATCGTTGGGTAAGTAACGGAATTAAGGCAATTAATAAAACTACCTACCTATTTCATGACTAATCACAAATTGTATTTATTTTTTAATTTAAATCACACGAGTCTGTACTAGGCGCTGTTAGTATGGGAAAGACTCGTGTGATTTAAATTAAAAAATAAATACAAAATATCAAATCTGTTATCCTTGGCGATCGACCTTAAAACCTCTCGCGATCGACCGTTTGGGCACCTCTGGTATAGGACAACACCGATATTTCTTGCATTAAAGAATGAGACTTGGCACACTTGTTCCTTAGGTAGACCAGAGTGGAAAACGCCCGGGAGACAGCGGGTGACACCCTGCTGGGGGGAGGGGGAGGGGGTGAAATTTTCTAACGCCACGCGTACTGTTGGGCGTAACAACTGCTAATGTATAGCTACTATGGCAAATCGGGTATCATTTTCGGATAAGTAAAGGATGGCCAATCTTTTTCAGAAATAAAAAAACATCTTTACCTACAAAAAACATGAATTGCCGTAATTGAAATGCCGAACATCTAAAATTTTACAAAAAAAAATTTTTTCCAGTTCCGATAAATTTCTAACGAGTACCGATATCGGCTTGAAAAAAATATGATAACATAGCCATATTTATACAAATTCTAAAAATATAAGTTTCATTGGAATAGTTTCATACAAAATGTGTTAAAAATATTATATACAGCGTGGCGGTGGCATAAATAAATCTATAAAAACTCCCCATTTATAATTCTAATTTAAAAAAAATACCGGAAACGGTGAAAGCTACAGCAAAACTGTCGAAGAACAATATATTCTTTATTAAATTTTCTACAATAATTTTCTTGGAAGTATGTTGATAGGACTTATAGTTTTCAAAACAAACTCACAATCATTGGATAAGTAACGGAATTTAGGCAATTAATAAAACTACCTACCTATTTCATGACTAATCACAAATTATAATTATTTTTTAATTCAAATCACATGAGTCTTTCCCATACTAACAGCGCCTAGTACAGACTCGTGTGATTTAAATTAAAAAATAAATACAATTTGTGATTAGTCATGAAATAGGTAGGTAGTTTTATTAATTGCCTTAATTCCGTTACTTACCCAATGATTGTGAGTTTGTTTTGAAAACTATAATTCCTATCAACATACTTCCAAGACAATTATTGTAGAAAATTTAATGAAGAATATATTGTTCTTCGACAGTTTTGCTGTAGCTTTCACCGTTTACGATAACTTTTTTAAATTAGAATAATAAATGGGGAGTTTTAATAGATTTATTTATAGCTCTGCCACGCTATGTATAATATTTTTAACACATTTATTATGAAACTATTCCAATGAAACTTATATTTTTGGAATTTGTATGAATATGGCTTTCTTATCATACTTTTTTCAAGCGGTACTCGTTAGAAATTTATCGCCAGTGGAAAAAATTTTTTTTTGTAAAATTTTAGATGTTCGGCATTTCAATTACGGCAATTCATGTTTTTGTACGTAAAGGTGTTTTTTCATTTCTGAAAATGATTGGCCATCCTTTATTTCGATACCCGATTTGCCATAGTAGCTATACCTACATTAGCAGTTGTTACGACCAACAGTACGCGTGTCGTTAGAAAATTTCACCCCCTCCCCCTCCCCCCCAGCAGGGTGTCACCGGCTGTCTCCCGGGCGTTTTCCACTCTGAGGCCGTATTATGACCTCTTATTTTCAGGCATTTTTCTGACTGGCCATCAATCTATCTCTTTTATTTGCTATACGACGAGAAAGAGATGTCACTACAGCAATTTATAAACCTGGCAGGATTTAAGAGCTTGTAATACGGCCTCTGGTCCATCTAAGGAACAAGTGTGCCAAGTCTCATTCTTTAATGCAAGAAATATCGGTGTTGTCCTATACGTTTTCCCACAGGGTGATATTTTCAAAAAATATCGGAAGAGACTCAAACATAATTTGAAAACTAAAAGTGCTATCACCTTCATTCAAAAAATGATTATTAGAGAATTTAATGACAAATATATTGTTCTTAGATAGTTTTGTGGTAGCTTTCACCGTTTTTTATTAAAAAAATAAAAACTGCAATTAGGGACACAAAACGCCTCCCCAGGGGGGGAAACAATCACTTTACGACTTGTTTCTACTTCTATATTTTATTGTATACGTAAAAGCTACATGCATGCCAAGTTTTATGCTTTCTGCCGGATGGGACCATAACCTAGTACAATATAGGTTGAAATGAGCCGTACTAGACCCCTTTTTCCATTCGGATCAACTGAACCGACCAACGTTCACTTTATTTAACATATTTGTTTGTATTTAAAGTCCGGTCGCAAAGCAGAAGGATCGTACAGTGACCTACTTTATCTCTGTCGCTCTCGCGCTAATATTATTGTTGTCGCATTCACCATTCACCAGGGTAGACTTAATTTGACTCTAACATTGATTAGTTAGTAATTATATTAGCTAGGTGTGTATTGTAACGTAAAGTATGGTAATTTTTGTTAAAATTTTGATTAAAGTACGTCGATTTTTGACGAAATCTAAAATTTGGATTTTTAATCTTCAATCCCGAAATAATCCCGGGATTGCCTAAGTGTAATCCCGGGATCAGAAATAAGGACCGGGATCGAATTCCCTAATCACAAGGAATAAATCAAAAATATGAAAATATTTTTTTGATTTATTCCTTGTAATGCATTGGATTTTTTAAAATTTTTCGTGCGCCGACAATGACGCAGGAAGTAAGAAATTCGGAGATTCAGCCGACTACAGAAAAAAGCACACCCTCACGTGCCCTCACACCACCAACCACCGGTGTCAGGTGTGTTTGTGTGTGTGCATTGGCGTAGGCCGTGCCCAGCCCGAACAGCCTAGTGGCAACCCCAGACAACCTGATATCATTTTTTAAAGTCCAAAGCGGCTCTAAAGTCTTGTGTTTTCAAACATCATGTTGGGGGCGTGGCCTATGAGTTTTGTTGAGCAAAAACACAAACATTGTTTGCCGAGACGAACGGAAAACATCCCCCGCTCTCGCCTGCGGGGAGGGGAAGTAACTCATTTTGTGTTGGCGCTCACTAGATGCAGACGCCTCGCCTACGTTCGTGTGCCATTGTGTGATTTGTGTATTGTCTTAGTAATGGAGTGGAATAAGGAGAATACCTACTTTATTTTTAATTGAGTTGGTCAGAGAAAGAAAATCTGTTTCTGTTTCTTCTTTGGAGAACTAAATCCACTATTGCCATTACAGCTACCACGTCTTCTTCGTCGGAACTCATTTTCGAATCTGAGCCGTGATTGGACGCAAATTTTCTCAACAAAACATGTTTTCAAAACAAAACCTAGGCGCAGCGGACGTGCGGTTTGAAAATAATGTTGTGAAAATAATGTTTTGCCAACAATGTTTTGTTGAAAATTAAGCGCAGGCAGGCAAATTAAACATCGAGATACGATTCACCGGGGCGGATGGAACTTTTTTTCCCATCGGTCCCGGTACCGGGACAGAGCCACCGGGGTGGATGGGACTCACTCTATTTGATGAAGGTAAGCCCCCAGTCTATGCTAAAAATAAGAGCTGTCATTTGGGAGAATATTGTTCTGTGGCATGGCTCCTCAATAGATCTGCGACAATCGCATCACTGCATGATGTCGCAACGCGTGAGGTGGGGCATAATATCTTTCCCACAAACAAACTCAAGGTCGAAACAAATTATCGGACGCGGCTTATGGACGCGGCTTACTGCCGCGGCTGATAGGTATCTGGGACTATGAAAATACACTGAGGTGTGCAAACTATCGGACGTAAAGACGGAAATATACTATTGTGTTGTGTCGTGTCGCGACGAGGTACGTATCGGTTTCATACATTTAGATCGCGACGAGGTACGTATCGGTTTCATACATTTAGTATGTATGAAACCGATACGTACCTCGTCGCGACACGACACAACACAACACAATAGTATATTTCTAAAGGTCCAAACAAATTATCGGACGCGGCTTACTGCCGCGGCTGATCAGGGGGCTTACCATCAGCAAATAAGAAACCGTTCACTTCAAAAGCAGGCCTTAAAAAGAACTGCATATGGCCTGCTTTTATATTAACCTTTGAGGTCATAGTATGAAAAAGTAAGGCAGTTTAGTTTAAGTCCTGCTATAGGAGCTCATAGTAAGGCCCCTGAGGTGTGCAAACTATCGGATGTAGTAGGTCGCGGACGTAACCATAGACTAATATGACGTCATCGGACGTCCAATAGCTATCTGGCACGCAGGATGTTATGAGAGCGTGCACACTTATCAGCCGCGGCAGTAAAGCCTCAATTACATACGCCGATTTAGCTTCCTTACTGGGGATCCAATTTCAGATTGGAAACGATGCCCCGAATTGGATCCTAGTTGGGGAATTTAAGGGTTGCCTCCCTAGCCAAGGCTATATAGGTAAGGCAAATGAAACTTTGATCATGCAGCCAAGTCTTCAGTCATATTTTTTCTTTAGTTTGCATTTCTGCGGGTGTATTATTACGGGCACGTAATTTAGCAAGACAAAAGATGCGCAGCAGCTACAAACACTAAACTCGGTGCATCTTTTGTCTCATCTTTGTTTTACCAAGTTATTTATGCCGGTACCTATATCACATTATAAGTAACCCCTAGATGATCAAGCATGGCTTGTCAATAATTTACATTGCATTACCACCACCACTACCATTTGAGTGCGTACCAAAAATTCAAGATGGGGGCCAACTTTTTTGTTTTTGGCCTGATTTCGATGAAACTCGGGTTTTGGTACTATTTTGGCAAGAAAATAACAACTCAATTTTTCAAATAATAAAAATCCAAGATGGCGGCCATCTTTTTTGTTTGTGGGCTGATTTCGATAAAACTCAGTTTTTGCTACTATTTTGACAAGAAAATAACAACACAATTTTTCAAATACTAAAAATCCAAGATGGCGACTATCTTTTTTGTTTGTGGGCCGATTTCGATGAAACTAGGTTTTTGGTACTATATTAACAAGAAAATAACAACATAATTTTTCAAATACTAAAAATCCAAGATGGCGGTCAACTTTTTTGTTTTTGGGCCGATTTTGATAAAACTCGGTTTTTGGTCCTATTTTAGCAAGAAAAAAACAACTCAATTTTTCAAATAATAAAAATCCAAGATGGCGGCCATCTTTTTTGTTTGTGGGCTGATTTCGTAGAAACTCAGTTTTTGCTACTATTTTGACAAGAAAATAACAACTCAATTTTTCAAATAATAAAAATCCAAGATGGCGGCCATCTTTTTTGTTTGTGGGCTGATTTCGATGAAACTCAGTTTTTGCTACTATTTTGACAAGAAAATAACAACACAATTTTTCAAATACTAAAAATCCAAGAGTGCGGCCAACTTTTTTGTTTATGGGCCGATTTCAAAGAAACTCGGTTTTGTTACTACTTTGACGAAAAAATAACAACGAAATGTTGAAAATAATAATAAAATCAATATACTAGCCAACTCTTTTATTTATGGGCCGATTTCTCAATTTTTCGATTTAGATGATGATGATTATTGTTACTATTTAAGTAGTTAGTACCAAAACCCAAGTTTTATTAAAATCGGACCACGAACAAAAAAATAGGCCACCATCTTGGATTTTTTATATTTTTAACATTGCCTTGTTATTTTCTTGTCAAAATAGTACCAACAACCGAGTTTAATCGAAATCGGCCCAATAGCAAAAACGTTGGCCGTCATCTTGAATTTTTGAATATTTTTAACATTGCGTTGTTATTTTCTTGTCAAAATAGGACCAAAAACCGAGTTTAATCGAAATCGGCCCAAAAACAAAAAAGTTGACCGCCATCTTGGATTTTTAGTATTAAAAAAATTGTGTTGTTATTTTCTTGTTAAAATAGTACCAAAAACCGAGTTTCATCGAAATCGGCCGCCATCTTTTTTATTACGGAGTTCTAGTGGCCTTTTTCCGTCCGGCTTCATCATCAAACCATTTCCTATCAGAGTACTCATCAAAACCTACCTTTACATTTCCGTTAATAGTGAAAACTCATTGTTTAATCTATGTACAATAATGTTATTGTCAAGTACTGGTGACAACCCTAATCAGTGAAATCATGTCCTAATTGGGGCATAGTGTGATCGCTACATCCAATTTGGGTTCCTAGATTGGATCCCCAGTAAGGAAGCTAAATCGGCGTATGTAATCGAGGCTTAAGCCGCGTCCATAAGCCGCGTCCGATAATTTGTTTGGACCTTAAGTCGCGGACGTAACCATAGACTAATATGACGTCATCGGACGTCCGATAGCTATCTGGCACGCAGGATGTTATTAGAGTGTGCACACTTATCAGCCGCAGCAGTAAGCCGCGTCCGATAATTTGTTTCGACCTTTAATGGTGTATTCCAGCAAACGAACCGCTAAGTCATCGATCACCACAGAGATAAAAAAACTGTAGGCTCGATAGATGGCGTTGATAAAAATGTATGTGTCACTGATTTTTTTTACTAAGCCACAGAATATATACTCTAACGCGAAAAGAAACGACACTCGCGCATGTATGCTCGTAAAATCGCTCGCGGCTATGTGTGCGTGTCTGGAGGCGCGCGGGGGCTGCGCGCGGCGCGCGGGGAGTGTAGCCGTTAGTCGCCGACTTACTCGGGCAAGGGTTCTTTCTTCTTTCGCTCGCCGCTCGCTTGTCCCACCGCAATCCGTATTGTACCGCATTTCGCACGGACTGACTACGCGTTTAATTTACATTATTTAATTGTTACATAATTAATCATGCCCGGCGGCGGGCGTTATTGTTGTGTTTATGGCTGTGGCAAAAACCAAAAACAAAATCCTGATAAAAGTTTCTTTGTATTGCCCAGTGATCCAGAAAAGTAAGTACCTATAAAGTAAGCGATAAATTTATATCTTATTTTAAAATAACAAAAATATGTCAAAGTTGCCATAGTTGATGGGACCTACTATTGCAACTTTACCATATTTTGAATTTTAATAAAATAAATATTTATCGACTATTTTATAAGTTAAAATATACGAAATATTAGTCATGCCCTTACCGTTCCTTTAACCTGACTTTAATTATAACAAAAAGCTCTGAAAATAAGGATTTCAGACGATTAAACTCGCAAACTCGCAAGTAGGTAAAATTGACAATAAATAAAAAAACCGGCCAAGTGCGAGCCGGACTTGCGCACAAAGGGTTCCGTACCAAAAAACGGCAAAAAAAGACTTTTCTTGTATGGAAGCCACCCTTAAATATTTATTTTATTCTGTTATTAGTATTTGTTGTTTTATCGGCAACAGAAATACATCATCTGTTAAAATTTTAACTGTCCAGCTAACACGGTTCATGAGATACAGCCTGGTGACAGACAGACAGACAGCGGAGTCTTAGTAATAGGGTCCCGTTTTTTACCCTTTGGGTACGGAACCCTAATAAAAATGATTATAAATCAAACCTTTCCTTCATTAACACGTTAAGAGATTAAAAAAATGATTATATGATAAATAACAGAAAATAAAGTATAAGGGTTGCAATTTATGATGTGTACTTACCTAATATAATTAAAAGATTACAAAAACTTATTATAAATCAAACCTATCTTTCATCAACATGTTCTTGCACAAGTTTATTTCCTAACATACCTACTATGTAATTTACTTTGCCACAAGTCTAAATTCCATTTCGGTATCAACCCTAGCGCTTACACGCTCTGGCTCAAGGTCGCTGGCGCTCAAACTCTCACGTACAGAGTGTGTCACGGCTGTGACTAAGCTTCGAAGAGTATTCAGGTAGGCAGGATAGTAAGCCTCCTGGGGCCTTACTATGAGCTCTAAGAGCAGGATTTATATTGAACTGCCTTACTTTTTCATATCATAACCACGATTTAAAAGGCCTGCGGCAGGCCTGCTTTAGTACATACTCTTAAACCGTTCACCATTTTTATGTATGGACAAAGCGTAGCATGACGCACGGTTTGACAGTTTGGGAGCTGTTTTATAGCGTCTGTAATGTCAAATAAAGCAATTCATAAAAAGTTCCTACGTAATCAGCTTTTTCAAAATTCTTAAGTGTATTTAGATAAGTTTTGTGTGAGAATTTTAAAATTTGTGAATTTCATCGCACTTAAAAATAAATATGAAGTTGTGATAGTTTATTTGCAATGTTCTCATTAAAAAACTAGTATCCATTTTTAATTTTTCATCGCTTTAGAACGTCGTGGTAGATAACTATTCCCGCCAATTGGTGATGCGCAGGAACCTTGTCACATTAACATCCACATCGACGTGACGTGATCCGCAACTAAAAATGCCATGAAACAACAAAATTCTAATTGGTAATCAATATATTATTTATTGAATTGTTATTTTCATTAAGATAGGGTCTAGGTATATCAATAACTTACAATTGTTTTTCATTTTTGAGGTTAAAAACATGGCCACCAGGCGCATTACCAATTGGCGGGGACAAATCTCTGAGTCATCGATCGCCATAGAGTACATTTTAACCATGAAAAGTTAAATATTGAACATTGGCCAGCTTTCATACTAACCTTTGAGGTCATTGTACGAAAAAGTAAGGCAGTTCAATATAAGTCCTGCTATAAGAGCTCATGGTAAGATCCCTGGTTAAAAAATGTACTCTATGGCGATCGATGCTTCAGCGATTGGCCTGCTGGAATGCACTAAACGTAGTGATTATATTCTCTTTGCACTCAACGTCAAAACGACGTGCGAGGGTGCGAGTGCGTGCGTGGTTTTTTTCTTGTGTTTTACGTTTATTTACCACAATATTAGGCTTGAAGAAATAATATCAAATCAAAGCAAAAGCATTCACTCTTACAAATATATAATGTTGTTTTAGTAACAGTTATGCTGACTGAAGTAATTGTTTAAAGCCGTTATTATTGCAGTGCAAAATGCAACAAGGCAAGTATTGTACAGTGATAAAAATAATCCCAAGTAATAAAACTTGGTTACATTTTCACACAAATAACGTTACTTTATTTTTCTAGAAATATTACCTGGTTACTTGAACTTGAAAGGTAGTTTCGATGAACAGGTTAGGAATATAATGCAGAATGTGAGGTTGACTAGGCAAGAAGTAGACCACCTAAACCTGTTGTACATACATGTCGAGGGAGCTCTCCAGTCCTCATGGCCAGGTAAAAAATTACAATCACTGAATAATTGTCACTAAATAGTATGTTTGTTTATTCGCTAAGTTCTAAACTAGAGGTGCTCAAAAAGTCGATAGCCAAGGACACCAAATGTCGATCTCCTTAAGGCTCCGTACCGATTTTGCCGCTGACTGCCGCTCTCTTGCTCGCACATTTCATGTTTTCTCAAGATATTTTAAATCTGGGTGCGTAAATGAAAAATGTGTCTTGGCCAATTTTTGCCTTTTAAGATTACGCACATTTCAACATATATTTCAGTTTCAAGTTGCTGAAGTACAAAAAGTTATCGTTTTTGCCAGTTTAAATAACTGTTAGAAACGATAACTTTGTGTACTTTAGCAACAAAAAACTGAAATATATTTTAAAATGTCTGTAATCTTATATTGCGAAAAGTGGCCGAGACACATTTTTCAATTGCGCACTCAGATTTAAGAAATCTTGAGAAAACTAGAAATGTGCGAGCGAGAGAGCTGCAGTCAGCGGCAAAATCGCTACGGGCTCTTAAGAAAAAGTATGGGCACCCCTGTTCTAAACTATGCAACAAATTTTTATACAGTTGTCACTATCATTTAAATAATTTCTTCCAGAAGGTTTTGTGTGTATAATACACTAGCATTGCTAGTTGCCAATAAATTAGTGATGCTTTAGTACCTGTTTTTGTTTTTCAGGCTGTAAAGTAGTGCCTTTCGGGTCAATAGTAACTGGTCTAGGAATCAAAACAAGTGACGTAGATTGCTTCATTGATATACCAGGAGATAATAAAGGCAATGATAAAGCAAATGTTGTAAAGGCTCGGAAACTTCTTGGTCGGCAACCTTGGTTATTTCAAGAACTCTTCGCAATAACAACGGCAAAAGTTCCTATAGTGAAATTATTCCATGTACCTACACAGAGGCACTGTGACATCAACTTCAAGAGCCCGAGTGGTGTGAGGAACAGCCTTTTGATAGCTTATTTGTTGCATTTGGACAAAAGGGCATCAAACTTGGCAGTACTCGTCAAATACTGGTCTAAAGTGCACAACCTCACCGGGACCAATCTGATGCCCAACTATGGCCTTACAATGTTAGTGATATTCTACCTGCAGCATATAAAAATTTTACCATCTGTCTTAGAACTGCAAAAAGATCATGAAAAACGAGTAGTGGACGGTTGGAACACAGCATTTGTTGAAGATTTCGGCTATAACACAGACAATGTAGATTTCAGCTATAACCAGACTCTTTATGAAATCTTGGGAGGTTTCTTCAAATTTTACAGCACACTTAATTTTGAAGAGAATATAGTATCGCCATTTAAAGGTACTCTTATACAACGGAATCTTTTCAAAACTGTAGAAGATGTTCCTAGTGAGTTTGAATTATATAAAAATAATGTGGGGAGTAAGGTATGCCAACCTCTCAGAATTGACACAAAAATGTGTGTTCAAGACCCTTTTGAACATAATAGGAACTGCACAATGTCAGTTTTTCCAAGACTAGCCGCCACTTTATTATCTCATTTTAAGTTAGCTGCTCAACTGTATGATGAAAACTCTAAAGACTTTTATATCATAGACTTGTTGGCTAGGAAGCCTCCACTTACTCCTATGCAGCAAAGGAAGAAAGGAAATCAAAAGAAATTTAACCAACCGAGATTACCTCATAAAACTGTTACAGAACGAGTTAGAAATGGTAAAGTTACAAAACTGCACAGGAAACCACAGAGAAGTTTCCATTTAGAAACACTTTATAGGGACGGTTTTAAGCAAAGATTTAACAAACAAAGGCATAATGTTTAGATAATTTTATTTTATAAAATAATGTATCTGATTTTAAAACTAAAATTGATCTCAGTGTAAGTGAATATGGCTTTTTGTTGGATACAAAGACAATAATTTGTTTAGATTTGAGACACTGAGAATGTAACTAAGTTTGACAATTAATACTAATTAATTTCCTACTTATGGATAAGCTATGGCCATTCTTGATTCTGTTTTAGGGGAATTTTATTAAATAGTTAAGGAAAACAAATTGAAAGATAATTTTCTTTGGAATACTAATTATGATTATAGATATAGCTATAAAAATATTTTGGTTTAAGTAATTTCCTTCTTTTAATGAGTATTTGAATTGTTTGATTTTGATCTTTGGTGAAATTGGGTGTCATGATTGGCCGCACCCAATACCCGATTTACTCATAAGTCATTAAAAGAGAGTGTCTCGTTCTTCACTAGCCAAAATTTGTCTATTACTTCACCACCAAGGTCCACTGAAATCTGAAAAAGAAAGGTATTTATAGCTAGTTGCAACAAATACGTAAATAACCATAAAAATGTTCTTGAAAGTCAGCAACAAAAGTACTTTGTCAAAGCAACTTTCATTAAAAATATCTCACAGTTTGGAAAGTTCATAAAAAAAATGCTATGACAAAATACTAAAATTGGTAAGCGACTTTCATTGCTGATTGTACCTGTTCAATATTGATATGGGTCTTATTGAACGCTTTAAACTTCGTGTATCCATAGTCCTGAGAATGGAAAGCCGACCATTTGAACGGATTACCTGTAATAAATTATGATTTTTATAAATTTCATTAATCTTTAAGACATCACATCATGAAACACGTAACATTGTTATTTTTATATTACTTATAATAAATATAAAATAAGTAAATCCTTTTTATTTCATTTTATAATAACTCATAAATAGTCATTAGTAAAAAGAACAGTGAGTAGTAGAATTTATCAGATAGTGGTGTCAATTTGGTTGGCACAACTTAACTGATTTGATAATATAAAACTTAAAGGACATCAGGCAGAGTCCTATAGGAAAAAAACCCAAGAATGTATAACATTTCTGTATTTTCCAAAATGTAGGCATGTAATTAGTAATGCATAGAAAATATTCAGATTTTTACGAAGATTTATGTTTTAAGAGTTATTTATGTTTGAAAGTTTTTTTTTTGGTAACCCCGACACTAAATAGCAACACCACCACGACAACTCGTTTCGTTAGCTGCGTTATGCTAGGGCCACACTACCGTGATATGCAAACAATTATGACCATTGATGAACCTTATGCGTATAGGAATAAGGAAAATTATGGCCATAAATTAATGCCATATCACGGTAGTGTGCACGTAACATTAGTGATACAGATTAGCAATACAATGTACGAGTCGGAACCAGATCAAACGGAAAATCTGTGCATTGCATCTGTGTGTGTGCATGTCGCACCCAAAACACTTTTGACAGTTGACTGACAGCCGGCAGACATTCTTTTGTTTTAATTTGCAATCACTTGTGCCACAGAACAAATATACTCAGGGGAGACTTGTGCAATCGCTGACAAAGATGTCCGTTTCATTGATATGCTTTTGTTTTTTTCAATAATTAATTAAAGCTAAATGAAGGAGTTAAAAAAAATTGTTGCTGCTGTTTTATGATTCTAGTAACGTAAAGTGTTTATAGATAACAGAATTATGTTTATACACTTTTGGGTCTCATGTGCCTGATGTAAAAATTTAGTCCTGACAAATTAGTTAAGTCGTATTCTGTTCTTGTCTTTTCAATACGCGCGTTTTTTTTCATAATAAAAGCATAATAAGTGCGTTTTTTTCATAATAATAAATACAGAAAGAAAAGGATGGAAAACTAAATTTAGTTTAGTCCTGTCAATTTTAGTCAAGTTGTGCCATCCAAATTAACACGTTCATATTTAAATCCCACTGAGCAAGTAATCACTAAAATCCAAGTGACATTTATAAATACCAGAGACAAATAAGAATAAAATTAACAAATCGAGCGAATTTTTACAAAATGTTGGTTATTAATAAAAAGTTATTAGGTGTCAAAAACAAATGCATGTATTTTAGATTGTGTAAGTTTGTTACTTTATTGCATTATAGTTTTAAAGTAATCTTTTGTAGACATGGGTTGTAACAGGGTAAATTGCCTACCTGTTACAACTGTTCCTGTTACACTAAAATAACAGTTTCAACATCCTGTTACAAAAATAACAGCCATGTCGTAACAATTTGCTTCCATTGTTCCGCCTGTTCCGTGAAACAAGCGCTTCTTTACTCTAACCTAAGGACTACTTACATAATGAAAAGAGACAAAGCTTGTTATTTTTATCTATTAAGATCATAAACTGTTATTTTTTCTGTTAAGCAAGACTAAACTTTATTACAATTAAGTAAAATCTAATATTATAAAATTTGTTTTCCATCGCGGCAGTTACGGCACACAAGCGTCATCTAGTTTTTATTGGGTAAACCATCATGTCATAATGAACTTGCTTGCAGCATTACTTTCATTCAGTATTTCACTTTAATTGCGATAGATGGCAGTAGTTATCATAAATTCACTAAAGAAATTTAAATACCTAATAAAGATAAAGAAAGATTGTTGTTAAAAATACAGGTCCAAGCGATTTTCGACCATATTGACATTTGAAATTTGGTTGGTTTTTTCGCATATTCTCGTTTACTAACTTTGCTTGTTCATTAAAATCAGTTATTTTGATAAATGTCTGATAATGTTTTTTTAACGAATGATCACTAGTCAAATGTTTCCTTACCTTCCCTTTTTTTGCCCTACATCATTTTATTCTTTCGGTCGTTGCCTGTGCCCCAGCAGTGGAGACATAAATGGTGATGATGATAATCATGAAATATCAGGTGATTTAAGTCTACTGAAGGAAAATTCTAAATTGCGAAAAATTAACCCCAATCTGGGAACCCTGAGCATTTCCTTAACTCCCTGGCAGCACTAGATGTCCCATTTCCTACCCGCATATCCTACTTTGCCTAAGAATGCATCCATTCCACGTAAATAATAAAGTGCTTTAACATCCTTTAGGCGATAGCTACACGCATGGTAAAATATACGGTGATCCATCAGTATTTAATCAGGGGCGTATTACATAAAAAATAGTTAATTTACTACAATACTTTACCATTGTTGTCATTGGGGGAGGATTATGTTTCTTATAAATTATAAAACATAATTATACCCTAATAAACTACTACCATGGTAAATTACTGTACTTTTTCATTCTTTTATGAAAAAGACCCCTGATTCAATACTGATGGATCACAGTATTTACTACGCGTGTAGCCGTCGCTTTAGAATCTCAATAAAATAAAATAATTTTATTTTAATTCATCCCGTTTACCTACCTTTTAATGTTATGTTACATTGGCAAAATAGTCAAACTCCATTGCGACAAAAAACAAAAAGGCCATAAACATAGGAACAGATAACACGACTAATTTACAAAGTCGAATGTATTTTTGATATGGTCGGTTTATATAACAGGTAAAAATAACAAGCTTTGTCTCTTTTCTTTCCATATGTTAGAGTAAGATAGCGCTTGTTCCCACGTAACAGGCGGAACAATGGCAACGGTTGTTACTTTGATAACAGCTAGGTACAGGGAACAGTGAAGACGGCGAGAACAGTCTGTTTCGCCTGTTCCTTTGAACAACAGTTATTTTATAGCGCTCGTAACAGGGCGAAACAGTTACATTTAATTATCTGTTGTTTTTAACTGTTACAATAAATACGCCTCACGTCTAATCTTTTGATTAATAACTAACTAAAATGAAAAAATATTATCAGCATTCGCCGGAAGACAGTCAAAAAGATAAGTTTTTTTAAAATAAACTTGGCTACTATAATATTTTTATTTTATTTTAACATTCTTTATTGTACATTTTATAAAACAAATGTTACAAAAGGCAGACTTGATACTAAAAGCATTCTCTCCCAGTCAACCTTTAGGAAACAGATATCAATGAATAATACTAATAGAACTACAAGGTTATTTTGTGTGCGTTACCCCAGCAAAAAGTTGAGCTTTAGAGAGATGAGACCTTATCAGATAATTAGTGTGTCATGAGGAGAAATTTGTTTACTAATAGCAAAATTTGTGTGAGTTGTAGTTTTTAAGATATATGAGAAAAACAGATTTTGCTGGGGTCACGTTTTAAACATTACCCTGGCAAAAAAAGTTGTCTCAGCCTGGAACCAAATACATGAATAGATAGCTTTTGTTGCATAGTAAATGTTAGCAAATAGCAAAAATTGTGTGTGTTATGGTTCTTGAGTTATTTAAGTTTTTGCTGGGGTAACGTTTTGGGTTTTCCCAGATCTCGAAAACGGTTAAACGCAGAAGTTTAAAAAAAATACCACTAAGAGACCTTAATTTGTTTAAATTTGTTTGATTGTTAGTTTTTGATTTGGTTGTCGCAAACCAACGTAATTAAATGGTTTCTAAAAACAGAAAAAACGAATTTGCAAGTAAACTACTACACTTATAATCAAATAAACAGCTGTTAAAAATAGCCGTGGTAGACACTTATTACGTCAAGAATTTTAGGCTTTGTAACTTTACACGATATAAAGATATAAACAAATTTAATAAATTTTAGACTGGTCGTACTTTAGCGATCGAATACACAGTTTCCATAACATTAAGACACATCGCATACGTTAAACAAATTTAAGTAATTCATTAACATTCCTTCCTGTTAATTTCAGCTCTCAATTACGCCTATCATGAAAGTTTTAACAAAAACAAGATTAAGACAGCAATTCTTGAATAAGCCGACCAAATTGTAAAGGTCACTAAAAAGCGACCGCACCATACGTACGGGTTATCTTCGCAAATTAGCAGCTTAGTATCCGATGTTTTGTACAGTTATGAAGAAAAATGTTATTGATATAGCTTAGATTCAACTAGTTTTCTATTTTATAAATTAATATCGTGTTTATTTATATCAAATAATAAACTTACGCGATTAATAGTATTTTAAAAAGAATGTAATAATTCATGAAAGTTAAAATTTTGAAGGCACTCAACATTACATAAATAAAGGTAAATAATAATCTAAACCTAATTAGGTAATAATCTCGCTAAGCAATTTATAGTGTGATTTATTTGTCAGTATCAATACATACATTTATAGTAATTTGTTGCTTCTGTTTTTTCAAACCAAATGTTTTATTTTAATACCAAACCTACTCTTGTCAATCCAGTGACCACTATGTTTGACAGGTAAAAACATTTACCCATAAAAACTGTTCCTACCTAGGAACAGTTTTTACGGAAACTACCACGCATTTTTTCCATATAGGTATATTTCTCACCATTTAAACCTTCCCCTGGAACTACGACAAACATTTTAAAACCAAAATCGGTCACGCCAATCTTAAGTTTTCGCGAGACTAACGTACATTTTATATTTAAAGATAATCTGACCAGCAAACTTTTGTACGCAACTGTACTAACAAAAGATCCATATTATCCCGTTCATTTAAGATGGTTACGCTTATGTATAGCGCGGTCGCTTTTACGTGACCTCTACAATTTAGGCGGCTTATTAGAGAATTGTTGTAATATTCTTGTTTTTGTTAAAACTTTCATGATAGGCGTAATTGAAAGCTGAAATTAACAGGAAGGAATGTTAATGAATTACTTAAATTTGTTTAATGTATGCCATGTGTCTTAATGTTATGGAAACTGTGTATTCGATTGCTAAATTACGACCAGTCTAAAATTTATCAAATTTGTTTATATCTTTATATCGTGTAAAGTTACAAAGCCTTAAATTCTTGACGTAATAAGTGTCTACCACGGCTATTTTTAACAGCTGTTTATTTGATTATAAGTGTAGTAGTTTACTTGCAAATTCGTTTTTTCTGTTTTTCGAAACCATTTAATTACGTTGGTTTGCGACAACCAAATCAAAAACTAACAATCAAACAAATTTAAACAAATTAAGGTCTCTTAGTGATATTTTTTTCAAACTTCTGCGTTGAACCGTTTTCGAGATCTGGGAAAACCCAAAACGTTACCCCAGCAAAAACTTAAATAACTCAAGAACCATAACACACACAATTTTTGCTATTTGCTAACATTTACTATGCAACAAAAGCTATCTATTCATGTATTTGGTTCCAGGCTGAGACAACTTTTTTTGCCAGGGTAATGTTTAAAACGTGACCCCAGCAAAATCTGTTTTTCTCATATATCTTAAAAATTACAACTCACACAAATTTTGCTATTAGTAAACAAATTTCTCATCATGACACACTAATTATCTGATAAGGTCTCATCTCTCTAAAGCTCAACTTTTTGCTGGGGTAACGCACACGGTTATTTTAAGTTAATACAAAACCTCTCGTGGGGTTGATCAGACCATCAAACTGAACAACTTTCATTATGGGACCTACCTTGAAATCTCGAAAAAATCAGCTGTTTCATACATTTCGATGGAGTAGGATTGTACTTTTGAATGGAACAGCTGGTTTTTTTCGTGATTTCGAAGTTGGTCCCATAATGAAAGTTGTTCAGTTTGATGGTCTGATCAACCCCACGAGAGGTTTTGTATTAACTAAAAATAACCTTGTATATATTTTATTTAATCAATGAATATGTGAGGGTACTTACGCCGGAAGTGGTCCCGCCCCTCGCGGCAGCCCGCCGACCCCGTCACGATGTGTACGGGCGCGCTACAAACAAAATATTCAACAGTGCTTACATACTAAATATTACCAACATTACTAGTGCTCTGCCTTTGTTCTATGTAATTGTATGCCTAAAACATATAAGTACTCGTTTTACCAAAACTTCATTAAGTAGTGTTTGGACTAAATCGTTACTTGCCTATTCCGCAATCTACCTTATTTGGCATAATTATGACTAATTTCGTTTTGCCTAAAATTCATCATAATTTGACAAGGAAAAATCTAAGTAAAACAAAAATTAAGAAGATAAAACTATCGATTTATTTTAACTAATGTGCATTACTTATATGAAATAAAAATTAACTTATGTTAAAAATTCATGTGGAATCAAGGAATATTATAATTACGAGAGTTTATGTACCCTGCAGGCACATTTATCGGCTGCTGAATTAATTTCTGTTTTTGGAACATCTAAATTTTGGGATCAGGTTAGGGTCCCCACACACGAGCGACACGCCACAACCACAAAACGTCGCCACTGACCTATTCCTGTAGTTTTCATAAATCGCCGCACACGGTAAACGCCGGTAGTCGCCACACGCTACAAATAGTGTAGGAAAGGAAGAAACTTTACAGTATGATAAAGCATCATAAATGAAACATATTTTATAAATTATCCAAATCGTTTTTTTGTTTTGTTTTTAGATATTTGTACATAGGTTTTGGTTCATTACATCCCTGGAAAGTTTTATCGACTGAGGATTTAATGTTGGGGTCTTCATACAAAAAATCGCTTAATTTACTAAGTACACTAAAACGTCGCTTCTCGCTTGTGGCCGACACCGGCTTCTAAACTGCAAGCAAAGCAAAAAGCAAAACTGCCACTTGTGGCTGTCGCGCGCTTCAACTACTTTTGTACGCCTAGTGCGGCATTTGTAGTTGTGGCGTGTCGCCCGTGTGCAGGGACCCTTAAAATGAAAAGAATATATAAAAATATCTCTAATTTATTGTTGAAAGTTCAACAAACAAAATGATAGTATACTTTGGTATTGATAAAAAATTTAAATCACAATATATCACAAAGCCGTCTCATATCTCTGTGTCAGATCATTATCTATGGCTTGAAGTTAATTCTCAGATGCACGGACACTCATTTCACTAGATAGACACTATCTTAGTATTCACAACGATATGTCAAAACAAGTTTAAATACGTTACCCGCGCTCCACAATGGCAAGACGAAAGTCAGGTAATTGCCCGACTTTCAATTAGTCAGGCACAGGCTCGTGACACGTAAACACACACCACTCTCGTCAGTCAGACACTAAAAAACCGTGACATTCTTTTCAAAAATGCCTTCCTGCGTCTTTAAAGGATGTGCAAATTATACAGCAACAGTCAGAGATCGGAAAAATGTTTCATTTCACACGTAAGTAAAGTATTTAACTATAAAATGTATTTTCATAATACAAATATTACTCTAATCGGCCATATTTACAAAGAGCGAGATGTACTATGTATCGCGCCAATGAGCATGCAGCGTATCAGACGAAACTTATATGATGTCTGTTTATCTCTTTCTAACGACAAGTATTCCGTATGGTGGCGTTCATTTTTGTCCCTCTCTTGACATAATAATGTCAATGTGTGTATCTGCAGTACCTGTCGCTGTTTTAAATTGCATGATGTTGGCCTATGACGCATCTAAACTTGTTTTAACATCGTTGAGTATTCATAATCAATTCCCGTGTGTCTGAACACAACACATTATTTTTCGGCTGAGATTTTCATCTATTTCTATAAGTCATTTTCCATTCAACTCGCTGCAAAATCTATAATATTAAGATTTCCAAGATTTCTAGCGATAATGCGTGTGATTATCTAGATGTTGTATGGCTCATGGAGTTCTTTCACTATCCAGAAGGAATCAATGACGTCGGGTTTGGTGGCCCTCGCCTTTACGTGTTCAACCGAAACCTGCAATAAAAAATAACATTAAGAGATTTTGATGGGCCATAATCTACCGGGCCCAATGCGGATTGGTGGGTGTTACTTAAATAACGACTATAAATTCAGCTAGAACCAAGTACATAGCGTGTCTTTCAAAGTACAAATAAATTCACAGTATATTTTTGGTCATCTAATCTGCCGCAAGATAAAGACAAATAATAATAAATTTTATTTCTACTGTAAAATATGACATTAAAAGCATTACAATAAGTACATAATTAAAAAAAAGATTTTATGAGGGTAAATGAGCATACAGAATCTATACATATAAAACTCTTAATCGATTGATTGTTGGCATACGCGTAGTGCTCTAACGGCTGAATGCAGACGCCATTTTTAGACGGGAATACTTTCTACCAGCATCAATTGAGGATTCTAAAGATTTTCTAAAATGTACACGCGAACGAAGTCGCGAGCAAAAGCTAGTTTATAATAAAACTAGCGGCCGCCCGCGACTTCGTCTGCGTGGACAGTCTTTTTGCTATCCCTCGGGAACTACACGTTTATTCTGGATGAAAGGTACCCTATGTCCTTTTCTGCACTCCTGACAATGTGTATACAAAATTTCATGATGATCGGTTTAGTAGTTACGACGTGAAGGCGTAACAAACAAACAAACAGACTTTCACATGTATAATACTAGCGGCCGTCCGCGAGTTCGTCTGCGTGGAAAGTTTTTTGCTACCCCTCAGGAACGAAACATTTTTTCGGGATGAAAGGTACCCTATGTCCTTCTCTGTGCCCCTGGTAACGTGTATGCAAAATTCCATGATGATCGGTAGAGTGGTTAAGATGTGGAGGCGTAACAAACAAATAAACAAACAAACAAACGGACTATCGCATTTATAATACTAGCTTCCGCCCGCGACTTCGTCTGCGTGGAAAGGTTTTTTTGCTATCCCTCGGGAACTATACTTTTTCGGGATGAAAGGTACCCTATGTCCTTCTCGGTACCCCTGACAACGTATATGCAAAATTTCATGATGATCGGTTCAGTAGTTAGGACGTGAAGGCGTAACAAACAAATAAACAAACGGACTTTCGCATTTATAATATTATATTAGTAAGGATTAGTAAGGATGGCAGTGTACCTGTTCGATGTAGAGGTGCGTGCGGTTGTGCGCGGCGAGGCGCGTGTAGCCGTAGTCGCTGGAGCGCAGCGCCGACCACGCCGCCGGCCGCTCTGCGCCACACGAGTACCATTAGTTATAAATGATAAAAAATATTTTTTATTTAAAAAAGCACGACTGCCACTGACGTCCATTATACAAGTACGCTGCACAGGCGAACGTCACCAATCGTTTGTACCGATTTGAAAATCGCCATATTGGCGCTGAGAGCAGTAGATTCTATACTATGGCAGTAGTGAGTGTACTTGGAATTAATTAGTTCCAAGTACACTCACTACTGCTATGTAGAATCTAGTGCTCTCAGCGCCAATATGGCGATTTTCAAATCGGCACAAAAAATTGCTGTCATTTCATGACAATAACCTGTCCAGCGTACTTGTATAATGGACGTCAGTGACGACTGCCCTGCCAACAACGAACTAAAAGTCGTTGCAGTCGGGAGACCTTTTTATGGAACAATTTTTGATCAAAGAGCCAAGAGGTCCTCTGACTGCAATGACACTTGTTGTTTAACTTTTAGTTCGTTTTGGCAGGGCAGTCGTGTCTTTAATATTTTTTTAATTTATTTATTTTTATTTTACTCATTTTAGTGACATACTATATAATTTTGGAATGTGCTCATTAAGGCCTTTTATTTGATGTCCATATTGTAATAATAGAAGAAAACATTTTTTTTCGCAGTTGAAAATGGCGTCGTGCAGTCGTTATAATTGATTTTTTTCTAAAAAATATATAGTCAGTGTCACTCGGGATGCTATAAGGATTCTTACGATACCCCATTTATCCAAATCAGTTCAGGCATTTAGAAGTAATGGTGGAATAAAGAAACTCACATACATGAACCCTTAACACATATACCTACACTCCTTTTCGGGCAGTCGTGTAAAAAAGTAGATTAAAAACTAAAACCCAACTCATTTTGTGATGGGTCACAGAATAGTTGGGTTTTAGTGTTTAGGTCAATGAAAAAATCGCGCTCTAAAAAGTACTTAACAGGAAAACATTCAAATCAGAAATATTCTTAAACAAAGTGGCATGCAACAACTACGCTTATCCTTTTTATTGACTAGACTATTGTCTATAAGTAATGTAAAAATAACCGAGAAAAAATCGGGAAAAAACCATAGACACGAACAATGGTCTCCATCTACAGAAGCACCACTAAGCGGAATACATTTTCTGACATCCCGCCATTGTCTTGTCTAACAGCTTAGAAAATATTTTTAATACTTAATCACGTTTTAGTTTATCAACCCAATAGACTACAGGCCCGTCCAAAAAATGGATGGGTCATATGAACCACCAGGTGACGTATATAGGACGATATAAGAGCATAAAATAATAAGATTTAGCACTATGCCGTCACTTGTAAGCTGTCCAACTGAGTGCAGGTAGAGTCAGTACATTTTGGTCATATATTTTTGTACGGCATTTTTACCATCGATAGATCCATGAAAAATAATAAGAAAGCGCGCAGTGCCGTAAAAAAATGGTGCGCCACAAAGTCGGTATTTTATTTTTATTTTCTGACAATTTCCAGGGTAAATTTGATCATTTCATTCTGACGGCATCAGTTTCATACTGTTTCAATACAGCTTCTAATGCATTATTCCGCAACGCCGTACAAAAATCATGCGACAAGGGGAAAAAGTCGAGGGTTACAACTTGCAACCTTCTCTCTTTTCGTGGTCCAGGGTTTACCGACTTTGTGGCGCACCATTTTTTACGGCACTGCGCGCTTTCTTATTATTTTTCATGAATCTATCGATGGTAAAAATGCCGTACAAAAATATATGACCAAAATGTACTCACTCTACCTGCACTTTTAGCCTAGGAAGTAGTGGCAAAAGGTCAAAATTTTTCATTAGATGAATTCACTTGGCACATATTTAGCTTAGGTAAAACTGAGCTGATTTAGCCCGGTAGCCATCCTCCCCCCCTTGGCAGGTAGTGGGGGGTGATATTCAAAGTTTCACGCCGCCGCACTTCAGACAAAAAATCATATCTCCTTCAATATACCTATAACCTCGATTGTGGTATCATTTTATGATAAATTAGGGATAGGGGACTCATTTTTGAGACATTTCATGTACAGTTTCATAGGAAAAAGGTAAAATATAACGGATAGTATCAAAATCTCTTTGCTATTTTTTTTATTTAAGAGCCGGTATCTTCGAAAATACTAATTTTGTGCAAAGAAAAAAAATATTGTATTAAAGTAAATTTATCCAGCTTTTAAAAAATATATACTTTAAATATAGGTATCGTACAATGTCTATCTGAAAAAAAAACGAACATGGTATGCGACGGTGTTTCCCAACGTTTCCAAGAGCCAGTATTAGATGTTTTATTTCATGCAAAATGTATAGAACACAAACTTAACTCTGTAGCAAGCATAAAGAAATTCATTTTTGAGTCATTTAATTTTATAGACATTGAAAAAATATATATATATTGCTAAAAGTATCAAAAAATGTTTTGCTATTATTTTTATTCAACAGTCAGTATCTTTGAAAATACTAATTTTGTGCAAAGAAAAAAAATTTAGACTTAAAGTACACTTATTCAGCTTTAAAAATATGTATACTTTATATATAGTTATCTTACAATGTCTCTCTGAAAAAAATCAAACACAGTATGTGACAGTGTTGCCAAGAATTTCCAACTGCAAATACAAGTTGGTTTTTTCATACAAAATGTATAGAATACAAACTTAACTTTGGTATATTTTGTCGCTTATGTTCTTACGGTCTTACAATCTCTCTCAACTATCCTACGGTCTAATACATACTTAGATCTTTTTGTGGAAGTCATAACGACTATAGAAAAAATTAGACATACTTGTTCTCAGTACGAGCAAGTCATAAGACGACGACGCGACGTGGCGTCAAAAGATTAGATCTCAAAACGACCCAGGTAGGAAAATATTCTACCAAATTAAGTCTAAAGTGCAAATAATGTTTAAATTATAATTATTAGGTACCCCAAGGACCTAGGCATATAAATATATCGTAAAAATGAAACTATTGTTGCATTAAGTATTTTTATACACTTGTGAGCTGAAAAAAATGATTAACAGGCTTATTTTCATACAAACGAGGTAACTTTAAAGCTTTGGTTCTCCGCTCAGGATTAAACGAGGTGTTATCTGATGATGGCAGTTTAAAGAATGGATGGCGGAGACTTATAATGCTAAAGAAATGGAACGGATTAGATAAGTCATTTAGCTCAGGGTTGAACTTAAAAAAATAACAAGCGAAAAATTTAAAGTATGGAAAATGTAACACTCAACACTCTAGACGGTCTCTGGTGTAAACGACTCTTCTGATCCGTTGGGTTTCTTTTGCGATCTGTGCCTTCTCCATTCATTCTTTAAATTGCCATCATCACATAATACCCCGTTTAATCTTGGGCGGAGAACCAAAGCTTTAAAGTTACCTTGTTTGTATGAAATAGGGCTGTTGTTCCATTTTTCTGCTCACGAGTGTATAAAAATACTCAGTGCAACAGTAGTTTTATCTTTACGATATATTTGTATGCCTAGGTTCTTAGGGTACCTACCTATTATGATTTAAACACTTTTTGCACTGTAAACTTAATATGGTAGGATAGGACGTTTTCCTACCTGATCGTTTTGAGCTGATCTTTTGACGCCACGTCGGTCGCGTCGGCGTTTTGTGACTTCCTCATTCTGAGATGAAGTCTGTCTATTTTTTTCCATTGTCGTTATGACTTCCACAAAAAATTTTAAGTATAAATTAGACTGTACGATAGCTTAGAGAGACTATAAGACCGTAAAAACATAAACATCAATTGGCCGCAAAGTTAAGTTTGTACTCTATACAATTTGTATGAAAAACCAACTTAACCTGAAATTAAAGACGTTTGGAAACACCTTCGCATACAATGTTCGATTTTTTGTCAGATAGATATTGTATGATAACTATATATAAGTTTGTATGTATTTAAAGCTGAATAAATGTACTTTAAGATAGTATTTTTGTCCTTTGCATAAAATTTGAATTTTCAAAGATACCAACTGTTGAATAAAAAAAATAGCAAACTGATTTTGATAATGTCGTCAATATAGTAAAATATATCACTTTTTTTCTATGAAACTGTACATTAAATGTCTCAAAAATGGCTTCCTCATCCTTGATTTATCACAATATGATACCACACTCAAGGTGGTAGGTATATTGAAGGAGATATGATTTTTTTTCTGAAGTGCGGCGGCGCGAAACTTTGAATGCCACCCCCCCCTTACCTGCCAAGGGGGGGCGGATGGCTACCGGGCTAAATCAGATCAGTTTTACCTAAGCTACATATGTGCCAAGTGAATTCATCTAATGACAAATTTTGACCTCGCCATACATGAGTGCCACTACTGACCCAACTATTTTGAATTCTCACAAGCACTCAGTTGGACAGCTTACAAGTGACGGCATAGTGCTAAATCTTATTATTTTATGCTCTTATATCGTCCTATATACGTCACCTGGTAGTTCATATGACCCATCCATTTTGGACATGGACCTGTAGTCTACAAGCTTTAGTTACTTTAATCGCGAGTCCTACTAACTGATTTGGATGAAATATGGCAGACAGATAGTTTATAGCCTGGATTAAAACATAAGATACTTTTTCTATCCCGGTCAAAGGTTTTTTTTATTTGTAAGAAAACCAATAGTAAGGCTAATTACAGGTTTCCCTTGATTCCCTACGGATTATCCGATTTTCCACGCGGACAAAGTCGCGGGTGGAACCTAGTTAAAAATAAATATTAAAAGCTATAATAATTAAAGTTACTCACTCACGAACCTATCCGTGCCTTCCCGGCATCCTGCCGATCCGGTCACCACGTGGATCGGGGCTCTGGAATAGTTTATTTAGTTTGATTATTTATATTTTATTAAAACAATCTCAAATTAAAAACATATTTTTGGCTTTTGCAATCACATTGGGTAAAGTCTGTTTATCCTTATTTGTCTTATTTAGTAAAAACAGTTTTTGTTGTCATGCGTCTTTTAAACAATTTCTGTCTTATTCAGAGATGTTTCACAAAACTGGGGTGCAAGACTGTTCTAACGAAACCTAGTTTAATGCTTGTAAACCAATCACAATGCACCTTTTAATCCTTAAACGGTGGGACGAAACGGTAAACTGTCACTCTGAATACGATTTGCGCTAAAATAACGTTAGTCCGCAGTCTAACGCCATGTTAACTTTGGCCCTAGTTTAACGAACGTTCTCTGAATAAGACAGTAATGAGGGCTTTTCAAAATGACAAAAAGCTGTAGGCTAGATAGATGGCGTTGAAAAAAATAGGGGATTCAAAGTATTTTTTACTACCAATTTTGACTTCCCTCTTACTATCAACGCCATCTAGTGAGGCAAATAGTTACTTTTTTTTTAAATGTCAATTTGAAAACCCCTCATTGTTATTAAAAAATATGTTGTCCCATTAAATTAAATTGCCATTAAAAAAATTCACTTTTTTCATAATCTGTGTGTTGAAAACCATTGGTTGTATTTTAAAAAAGAATATTTCAAAGATTGTTTATGAAATAAGTCACGTAAGAATAAACAAACTTATACAGCATAATAGTATATTTCATTAAACTTTAAATTCTATGAAACTTAATTTAATTGCGGAGTATTTAGAACGAAAAAATAACTTGTAAAAACAACTAAAAAAAACTAGTTAATTATAAATTGTATACAGTGTAGTGTATAAAAGAAAAGGCAAAAAAATATAAGTAGGGGGAGGGTCACAATTGCGTTAATTATCACCAAGCAAGGACAAGCGAATTGCCAATGTTGCCATTATGTAGTCAGCAGCATATCAGGTTGAACACTGTCAAAATTCTCCAAATCATTTTAAACCTAACTTATGACTTGAAGGATCAAAATCGATTGACATGTCATGTCTATTATTTACATGTTGTGGTAACCCGAAGTGCTGGTGATTGTAACAAAATAATTAAAATAAATGTTAAGATAATTAATATATTTAAAAAATACTAGAAAAACTTGACTCACCCGCAGCACCTCAGACGGGACTTGAACCCACACCTTTGCGATTCCGCACCAATGCACTGACCAATTATGCTACTGAGTCGCGAGGTTGCGATAATTGGTCAGCAGTGCATTGGGCCGAAATCCTTAAGTGCGGGTTCGAGTCTTGTCTGAGGTGCTGCAGGTGAGTTGATTTTTTCTAGTATTTTTTTAACATATTAATTATTTTAATATAAAAATTGCATTATAAATAAATCTAAAAATTCAATAAAATAAATGTTATTAAAAATAAGCTTTACCTTATGTTAATACTGCCGAAGTGTGTTAGTAAATAAACTTCTCAAAATCATGCTGAGCACCTTCCCAATCATAGAGTGCGTTGTATGTATTATCCCGACGTAATACAATACAATATAGAAGCACCCACACAAGTTTTTAATAATAAAAAAAAAACCTGTGTCTCTATCGCAAAATTTAGCATAAAATTGACGCAAAGTTTAGCGTAAAATTGTCGCAAAGTTTAGCATAAAATTGTCGCAAAATTTAGCAATAATTGTCGCCAAATTTAGCATAAAATTGTTGCCAAATTAATAAATGATTATTTTGACGAATACCGAGAAGTAACAAAAATAATTCAAAAGGCTCAATGGGGTATGTCCGAAAAAAATCAAACTGGCTGAATATTTTTTAATAGGTAGGAATAAGCTCCCTTAGTAATAGAAACAAGTTTTTTTTAATACTTGTTGTGGTTGTGGCAGGTGGTGGCAAAGGCATAAGCTCCATTCTGCTGTTACTTTCGTACATTTGTGAAGTCGAAGAGACTTTAATTTTTTTTTTATTTTTTTACGCAACCGAAAATTCTGAAACTTGTTTCTATTTCAAGGGAGCTTATTCCTACCTATTAAAAAATATACAGCCAATTTGAATTTTTTCGGACATACCCCATTAAATAAATATTAGTCCAAACATAACACACACACACACTAATTTACAAAAATCATCATACTACTAAAATTAAAAACATATTTTAGCATTCGAAATAAATGCAAGATTAAAACTGTCTTTCTGTTTGTTAAGTTTTCACGCCGAACCAATTTTGACGATTTTTTATATTTATTTATTTAAGGCACATCAAAAAACAATAGGTAGGTATGTAATAGATAATTTGGATATTTGAAAAAGACAGGAAACCAAATTCTATGTGACACACATTATTTAAATGTAATTCCACGCGGACGAAGTCGCGAACAAAAGTTGGTTAAATAAAAGAAATAAAAAAGTGTGTCTATCCTTACTTGTTTTATTTAGTAAACAGCTTCTGACAGTAAAGTAAAGTCATATGTCTTTTAATTCGTAATTCCTTTCGTAATTTATGTCAAAAACCATTTTGTTGTATTTTATTTGTTTTTTTCAATAAAGAGTTGGTTAAAGTTTGTTTGACAAGTAAAGATAAACAGGCTGTACTTAAGTATAGTATAGATATACAATGAGTGAGATTAATTTAACAATACAACAGAAGTGACCAACTTCAGAGCGCTTGCGGTACAAAACGACGTATTTTAATCTGTAACAAGACAATCTCTTTGCCATACATTCCGAGTGAAGTTGCAGCGGATCATTGTATACAGGGTGTTTGGTAGTAACCTTATAAAGCCGAATATGGTAGATATAGGGATTAGGGGGCGTCCATTAATTACGTGAGGTGATTTTGGCGATTTTTCGACCTCCCCTCCCCCCTTGGTGAGATGTCGTGAGATTTGGCTCGACCCTCTCCCCCCCCTATAAATCTCACGTGAGATTTTTCAAAACGTGTATTTTTTAGTGTGATTACGTTAATCTGTGCTTTCTTGCTCTGCATTTATTTAAATACACATTATTGTTTAGGATTTAGCACTATTTTGGTATGAAAAATATTTAACTTTATTTAACCTAGTTTTTCGCAATACTTTTCCTGCAGAAAAAAAAATTACGTGATATTTGCCGAGACCCCCCCTCTCCCCCACGTGAGATTGGGTGGGATTAGGCTCGACCCCCTCCCTCCCCTAAATGCCTCACGTAATTTATGGACGCCCCCTTATCAAACTAAATAACTTTTAATATTTTGGAAATCGCGAAAAAAAACCCGAGTTTCATTTATTTTGAAACTTTAATTATTTTTTGTACGAAACAGCTGTTTTTTTTTTATTTTTAACGATTTCACAGTTGGTCCCATAGTAAAATTTGTTCAGTATGATGGTCCCTATCTACCATATTCGGCATTAGGGGTGTTGTAACCAGGGATTGAAATACCGTTAAAAAAATATAACGATAAAAATAAATTAACGTTAAAAATACCGTTAAAACATTTTATTGGTAAATTTACCGGTAAAAATAACGTTAAAAATATTTTACCGGTGAAATTAGCGTTAAATATAGCGTTAAACTTTACCGGTACAATATACCGGTAAAATTATCTCTAAAAAAATAACGTTATTAATAGAATTAACGTTAATTTTAAAGTTAAAGTAAGAAATAACGTTAAAATTAACGTTATTTATTGAAATAACGTTAATTTCAATGTAACGTTATCTAAATTAACGTTATTTATTGATATAACGTTAATTTTAAAATTAACGCTTAAAAAAGTAAAAAATAACGTTACATTAAAAAATAACGTTATCATTCCCTGGTTGTAACACGTTATATCGTGAATGTAATCGCATGTGTCTGACCGTGGGTTGACGTAGGGCTCGTGTACGGAGCCGTTGTAGACCCGCTGGTCGTACAGCGGCCACGTGCGCTCGTACGAGTGCTCGTGCGCCCATATAACCAGGTCCACGCCGAACTCCTTCAAAAGCGGCTCCAAACCTGCACAAGTCATTTTTCATTGGTAACTGGGCAGGCCATAGACATAGAAAAATTTTCGCTGCGCTCAAGAACAAAGCGTGGAAAAGAGGAGTTAACATTATACGAACACGGTCGGTGAAAAAAGAGACAAAGAATCAAGTGACAATGTGTCAACATTTTTTACAGTAAGAGTTTTTTACAGTCCCGCCTAGCAAATGAGCAATCACAGTTTGTTTAAAATATTTGTTAATCCTTATTAGAATTTCAAATAAAGGTATCGTGGAGCCATGGTGTCTTGTGCTCTAAGTAATTGTGACGTGATAAAAAGAAACAATCCAAGTAATCACACTTTTCAAAGGTAAATAAGATTTTGCCTACTATACTACTATTAAATACAAAAAAAAAACATATTCTGTACCTAATTTAAGTCTGACTGGTCGAACCCCGATTTGATCGACTTGCGTTTCGGTTTTTGACTGTCCAAGTTAGTCTCTCCTAGGTTTGGCTATAAATGCGTTAGTCAAAGCCCGAAACACGCTTTAGTTTTGGACTTTGACTAAGCCTTCGTGTCAAACTTGAGGTTTGACTAGGCAAACCTAGAAGTGCCTGGACTTCGGGGTTTGACTTATACATTTTATATGAGATACGTAAAATATGACTTAGGATTCATAAAATATGACTATATATGGCAAAGGAAATAAATAAACTATGTTCCATACTGTTTTATTCGTCGATAAACAAATAAATGTAGCGAAATTTGGTTTTAGAGAAATGTGTGGCAATATCTTATTTACCTGTGAAAAGTGTGATTACTTGGATTATTTCTTTTTGTCACATCACCATTACTTAGAGCACAAGACACCATGGCTCCACGATACCTTTATTTTAAATTCTAATAAGGATTAACAAACATTTTAAACAAACTGTGATTGCTTATTTGCAAGGCGGGACGCTAGGGGCTCTTACTGTAAAAAAGTTTGGCACATGTCACTTGATCATTTGTCTCTTTTTTACATAGACCGTGTCCGTATGATGTTAACTTCTCTTTTCCACGCTTTGTTGGTCTTCTTGAGCGTAGCGAAAATTTTTCTATGTCTATGGTTAGAGTAATTCACCATGTGTCAGCCGGAGACACGTGTCACCAGCTTACACATCACATCGGCTCGTAGCTCAAAAACTTTTCGAGCTTTGATAAATTTGGAGTCTAATAATGATAATACTTTCGAGGTATAGTCCATGATCGTAGCTTAAATAATTACAAAAATACAGTTGTGCAAGCCAGTGACACGTGTCTCCAGCTCGCACACAGTTTTATGCTCGTAGTTTCAACAGTATTTGAGTGTGATGGTTAGTTTTTCTTGGATCTCTTTCTGACTATAGTCTAAAACCCTGAGCTCACTGTGTCACCCGCGTGTCGCCCGCTTACAAACATAAAATAACTCATAGTAACGAACTTAAGGTGGCTGCTATTATTATGCTTTAAAATATGACATGCTTAGAATTTCTCTATATCTATGTCTATGAGGAAGCTGGAGATCCACTCGTGAGGTTTACAGCTCACAGAGCCACAAGAATTAGTAGTGACTAAACAGTAATCGTATCTTAGTACGCGTAAACAATCCAAAGCCAGTACTAACCGCAGAGCCCCAGGAAGCCGGTGCGCGTGTACTCGAGACTGCAGTCGACGTCGTCGGAGTTGCTGCAGTACATGGGATATAGTACACGGGATATAGTACACTACACAAGCCAGTACTGACCGCAGAGCCCCAGGAAGCCGGTGCGCGTGTACTCGAGACTGCAGTCCACGTCGTCGGAGTTGCTGCAGTACATGGGATATAGTACACGGGATATAGTACACTACACAAGCCAGTACTAACCGCACAGCCCCAGGAAGCCGGTGCGCGTGTACTCGAGACTGCAGTCCACGTCGTCGGAGTTGCTGCAGTACATGGGATATAGTACACGGGATATAGTACACTACACAAGCCAGTACTAACCGCACAGCCCCAGGAAGCCGGTGCGCGTGTACTCGAGACTGCAGTCCACGTCGTCGGAGTTGCTGCAGTACATGGGATATAGTACACGGGATATAGTACACTACACAAGCCAGTACTAACCGCAGAGCCCCAGGAAGCCGGTGCGCGTGTACTCGAGACTGCAGTCCACGTCGTCGGAGTTGCTGCAGTACATGGGCCGGTGCCCGAATACCACGATCCACGGCCGGCGCCGCCTGCACAAACGGTTACTCATTAATAAGGGCCCAACACATGCACAGGCCCAGCCGGAAGGCCGCCGCGTATCGGTCAAAAACAAAATAGTTGCTCAACTAGCAATCGCAGGCCGAATGTGCCATGCTTAGAGCATTCAACCAAGTTTAATGCTCTAAGGTGCTAAGCCACTGCACCAGCGAGCTTCTGAGCTCCAAGTTTAGTAATGGTTCGACGGTCCGCAGCAGGGACCGGAAAACCCCTTTTTGCTTAAGTCAATTGTTAGGGAAACCCTATTAAAAAGCTTACCAAATGATAGGAAAGGGAAACCTTTCGATAGGGTCGACGATCATCATATCAGCCACACGACACCCACTGCTGGATATAGGCCTCCCCTAAGGATCTCCACAACGATCGGTCCTGCGCTGCCTGCATCCACTGGCTTTCCGCGACCTCCACCAGATCGTCGGTCCACCTTGTCGGGGGCCTACCCACGGAGCGTCGTCCGGTGCGCGGTCGCCATTCCAGAACCTTTCTGCCCCAACGGCCATCGGTTCTTCTCGCTATGTGTCCCGCCCATTGCCACTTCAGCTGAGCAATCCTTCGAGCGATGTCGGTTACTTTAGTTCTCCTGCGGATCTTCTCGTTTCTGATTTGATCACGTAGGGAAACGCCGAGCATGGCTCTCTCCATTGCACGCTGAGTGACCTTGAGCCTCCTTATGAGACCCATAGTTAGCGGCCACGTTTCACTGCCGTAAGTCATCACTGGCAACACACACTGTTCATAGACTTTCGTCTTGAGACACTGAGGTAAGTCGGACGCGAAGATTTTTCGAAGCTTCCCGAATGCTGCCCACCCGAGTTGGATTCGACGAGAGATCTCTTTCTCGAAGTTGGACCTACCTAACTGGACTGCCTGTCCTAGGTATACGTAATGGTCAACAACTTCAAGTGTAGTGTTCCCAACATGAACTGGAGAGGGTACAACATGGGCATTTGACATAATTTTCGTCTTATCCATGTTCATCCTAAGACCCACTCTTTGGGAAGCACTACGGAGATCTTCGAGCATTGTGTTCAGGTCTTCCATGGTCTCAGCCATAAGGACTATATCATCGGCAAAACGAAGGTGTGTTAGGTACTGGCCATTAATGTTGATGCCGAGTCCTTTCCAGTCCAAGAGCTTAAAGATGTCCTCCAACGCAGCTGTGAACAGTTTCGGAGAAATAACGTCTCCCTGTCTCACACCACGCTGCAGTTGGATAGGATTTGTGTTCTGGTTCTGTACTCGGATCGTCATGGTGGCATTTTGGTACAAGTACCTCAACACCTCGATATACCTATAGTCCACTTGGCACCTTTGGAGAGACTGCAGCACCGCCCAGGTTTCAATCGAATCAAAGGCTTTCTCATAGTCCACGAACGCCAAGCAAAGTGGCTCATTATACTCCTCAGTCTTCTGTATAACCTGCCGCAGCGTATGGATGTGGTCTATGGTGCTAAAGCCTTTTCGGAACCCGGCTTGTTCGGGAGGTTGGAAGTCGTCGAACTTGCGAGCGAGACGATTCGTAAGGACTCTCGAAAACAACTTATAGACATGACTCAGAAGCGAGATGGGTCTATAGTTCTTTAAGAGGGACTTGTCACCCTTTTTAAAGAACAAGATCACCTCACTTATGTTCCATGTCTTTGGCGTTCTGCCCTGGACGATGACGGAATTAAAGAGCTTCTGGAGGACTTTGAGTATCGGCTTACCGCCCGCTCTCAGAAGTTCTGTAGTGATACCATCGTCACCCGCCGCAGGGTCGACGATATGCTTACCATATTGATAAGATTTTTGAAAACAAGTCTATGAAACCCAACCATAAACCCCTTTAATGGTAAACGGTTCATGAAATACCCAATCAAAACCCTTTTAACGGTAAGCGGTTTCGCTCCTTCGGCCCAGGTGGGACTAGGTATAAATTGCTTGAACACGTTTTAAAACCCATTTATAAAGCTTTCATAAGGTTTCCCCGATAGGGTTTTCTGATTCGGTAAGTGCTTACCTAGGTTACCCTTTCGATAGGGTTAGTCGACGATGCTAATATGCTTACCGTACCGTACCGTTTTTGAAAACAAGTCTATGAAATGGGTACGTATCAGAATGTCTAAAGTTAGAATGTCTAAGCTTAAAATGGCAAAGTTCAAAATGTCAAAAATTTGAATGTCTAATGATTAAAATGTGGAAAGTTCAAAATGTCAAAAACGGAAATGTCAAACGGTCAGATAGTCCTAAATAAAAATGTCTAAATTTAAATGAACAAAACTTAAAATGTCTAATAGTCCAAATACTTATAATAATGTATATAATTTACTTATGCCTTTCTTTCATTAACAGTACAGAACGCCTGTGCGAGATTTTGTTTTTCTGTACCTCCCAGAGCACATATCACACCTTTTCTTAATGAGGCCAAATTATTAAAGATGGGAGCAAGATGTGATCTTCATTTCGCTAGTTTACTTTTTGATGTAGTGATTAATAAGGTACCTGAGTACTTAGCTGATAAGCTGGTCTGGGCTAATTCCAATGTGCATCTCAAAACTCGTGGAGCGTCCTGGAAATTGGTTATCCCTCGACATAATACTGCTGCTTTTCGTGGTAGTTTTCGGTATTTAGCAACTAAGTTCTGGAACAATCTCCCTCCGCCTATTAGGCAGGCTAAGACTAAGATTGCTTTTAAAAATAATTTTAAGAAACATCTGCTTTCGATTCAGTTAAGTACTCCTTAATGTTGCTTAATACCGATGTATCATTAGTTCTAATTAAATTACAATTTTATTTATACATTTTTATTATTTTTTATGGATTTGATTGCGTTTTTATTTCATTTATTTATTAATCTATTTTATTATTTATGTTTTTATTTAACTTATTCTGCTAATGAAATTGTTTTTTTTTTACCTAATAACTATTTTATTGTATGTAGGCAAGCTCATGAGACAAAATTTATAAGTGGTGAAAATAAAAATGTGCGACTCTGATAGTGTGTATGTGTACGTGTGTACGTTGTCCTGTGTGTGTGTAATGTGTTTATATTATAGCCTCCGTCTGAAAAACAGCGTTATGGCTCCAACATCAATGCCGTAACATATGCTGAGCCGGGGACTTTTTCTCCATTGTAGCACTGCTCACAATACTAAAGTAGCAACTAAAAGTGTTTAATTTCTGTTTCTTTTTTGCTTTTCATGTGTTTTGTATGCATTGTTATAGTGTGTGAAATAAATTATTTTCATTCATTCATTCATTAAGGTACTTAATTAATTAGGTTAAATAATTGCGTATTAACCTCTGTGCCTCCGCCGCACATCACCATAGCCGCTCCCTGATTCGGTAGCCGGTCACTGATTCATTAGCAGGCCAACAAAATCTACCAATTGAGTTTGAAATAGATTAGATTTTTCAGTAGACTAGTTCAGACTCATTTCCGGGAGCTAAAGTTGCAATAAAGCATTTCAGGCGAAGCTCAAAGACACCCCCACAGACTCAATTAACCTCAAAGAAGGCGATTCGTTCTAAGATCCAAACCAATTCAAATAAATCATTGTGAACTTAGACTTAATGACCATTGATATTTTAACTCGTCAAGTATTTGATACGTTTGATACTTTGAATTTTGCTATTTTGAATTTATACATAATGATTTTCGACATTTTAAACCATTTGAATTTTGATTTTTGACATTTTAAGTTTAGACATTTTAACTTTAGACATTCAAATACGTACCCCTATGAAATACCCAATCAAAAACCTCTAACGGTAAGCAGTTCCGGTCGTTGCCATCTCTATAAAGTAACTATAACTGAAAAATATTAGTTTATTTGGGGGCAGGTAATGGCAGCCCCAACGGATTTTTCTTGCGTTTGTAATTTATGAATAGGTAGGTAAAGTATGTATAGTACCTACATCACTTTTAGTCGAGGGATTTTTGTAAAACTTATTTTAGTCTTTTTAAATAAAGAGTAACAATTTTTACCGTCGTGGGTTTTCAAAATTTTTTATTTTTCAATATTTTGAACATGTTTAGAAATATATCAGGCCAAGTCATTATGGGACCGCCTAGTATATGATCTAACTACGACGAATGATATAACTACTGACTGACGGACATTGGCGTAGGAAAGGAACTACAATCTGCTCTAGCACCCTCCCCCTAGCTTTTCCCCGAAACTGGAGGCCAGGGCCCTATTTCACCAAGTCGACATTTGTCAGTGACATATGTCAGCAATTTTTATAGTCTTTTTTACTTTAATAAGGGACAATAAACAGTGGATAATATTTACAAGTCGACAATTGTCACGCAAACTTGACTCAGCTCCAATCTCATATCAAGAATTACTGACAAATCTACAAATATGTCGACTTGTAAAAAATATCCCTGTTTCACAACATACCTGTCCCTTATATAAGTAACGACAATTGTAAAATTAACCGACATATGTCGGTGACAAATGTCGACTTGGTGAAATAGGGCCCAGGCTGCCCCTTGAAAATATCTCTAGGCTCTTGAGGCATCGTGACCTTTTACCTAAAACGAACTAACTCTGTTGTAGTTCTAACCATTGGCTTTTGATTCGATAAAAATAACTGCAGGCTTATTCTTGATATCAATCCCGATCGATCTGTAAATGGAATTGTAACGTTTTGTACTCTTGATTCGCGAATCAAGCGAGATTGGAATTGTACGCGTCCAATACTTTAAATTAAAAGGCACTCTCGAATTCAAGGAAACTACTATGTCAAGATCTAAATTGAACACGGATTGAGATTATCATGCATTGGAATTGTTGCAATTTGGCTGTTAATCAAGGAGCTCGGTGGCGCAGTGGTTTAGCGCCTGGCCCAGCGATTGCGGAGGTTAAGCAACTATCGCAAGAGTCGGTCATGGAATGGGTGACCAAAAGTTTATTATCTCGAACTCCTCCGTGCTTTGGAAGGCACGTTAAGCCGTTGGTCCTGCCTGGGTGCATATGCAGTCGTTATTGTCGTTAACTCCCACCAATACGCATTGGGCCCGCGTCGTGGGTTATGGCCTATTCACCTTATCCACCCATAAGGAAGGCCTATGTTCAGCAGTGGACGATGATAGGCTGATGATGATGTGCCTCAGCAGTGGGGACTTTAAAAACAGCTGATGTCATGGTAATCACCTGTTGATATCCATAGCAGCTATGGTGAGGTCCTTCTTGAGCCACTCGTACTGTTCCACCATTAGCTTAAGTCCATACTCGGTGAAGTAGTACACCTCAGTGGAGATGGACACGAAGTGAATGGGGCCCACGTCGAAGCTGTAGTACAGGTTCGATGCCGGGCCGGGCATGCTGAACCGGGACGAGTAGTGCGAGAAGTTGCTGGAAGCCAATTTTTTTTATGGACAACGGGATAGTGCTTGGCCTTCACTTCACCTGAGGTTAAGTGACGATAAGGCCGAAGGTGGAATCGTCATCAATGAGGAACTGGCTATCTTATCTCTAACTGCCGGAACAGCAATTTTTAAATTGTTGTTATGGCGTCAGACTTCGGTAAGATGGTGGTAGCTAGCCAGTTAGACTTGAAATAAGCCCTACCATCACCCAAATCGTGTACAAATTGTACCCCTGGGAATCGAATCCGGGAGCCCTGCGTCTTACACTGGTGGTGGGCTAACCATTATACCATAGAAGCTGTTATAAATGAATTAACCATATTATTCAAAATTCAAGCCCCATATATCAGCCGCAAGACAGCCACTGCTGGGTATAGGCCTCCCCCAAGGATCTCCAAAACTATCGAACTTATACTGCCAGAATCCAGCGACTTCCAGTGACCTTCACCAGAGTGTAGGTCCCAAGTACTGGGCTAATAGTAAACGTACGGATGTTCAGAAGACAGCACCATTGGTAAATGAAAGTCTTCCGATTCTTGTTCACAATAGACAGTAATATGCGTGCAGTCTTTTAGTTTATGCTAACCTGCGTGAAGTGGACAAATTATACATTTTATTCAACCACACTTTCACCCATGGTCCTTTGAGTCGGATATATGAACCAGCGACCTATGGATATACAACCGGGTCTGAAGCGCGATAGATCCTTTCTCCTTGCCTCACACCACCGTCATCGTGCCAGTAGCGTTAATACATTTGTTAGCGATAATTTATCAAGAATTATCGAAAACTTTCAAAAAATTGACGACGGTGGCGTGAGGAAAGGAGAAAACGAGAGGGTAAGGTGAGATGGTCTATCGCACTTCAGGTGCCGAGTTAACTCTTTCGGGTTGTAGCTATATGCATAAAAATTTGTAGATTGTAGCTACAATCCACAACATTTTTAATCAATTACGTACTATGCGCTCTCGTGGTTCCCGGGACAGGTCATGTAGGGCAGGGCGGCGGCCAGCGGCTGCAGCTTGCGCATGAACTTGTCGCCCACCTGCCCTTCCTCCTCGTTCATGTCGTACGCGAAGTCCCCCACGTGTAGGATGAAGTCGTATTTGCCTTGGGACACGTCGCGCTTCAGAAACGGGAGAGACTGCGGACAAGACGTTTAACCTAAGGATTTTTATTTATTTATTTTATTTTATAGGTAACTGGCCATCTTGTTTGGTAAACAGGATGTGGTCTAAGGTGTAGCACGCTCGCCCAGGAAATGTCTATTCACTCTTACCTTGAAGAGACCAAGGTTGTAACTATCGGGGAACACATGAGCAGGCATTGCATTCCATTCCTTGGCAGTTCGCATAAGAAATATAGGTATGAATGAAGTGCTTGTTCAGACGTCGTCGGCGGGAACCGCGCGATTTTGGTTACACTGCTGTCAATATAGGTAACACAAGATAGTTACTGATACAGGAGCAAACAATGTATAAGAAAGCGCGTGTCATACCGCGCGGTTTCCGCCGTGTCTGAACTAGCACCACAGAGGAAATAATCACTACTACGTAGGACCAGAGACAAAGCTTCATACAACCGCGCAAATCGGTTGCACTACTACAAGCACGCGGGGCATGTGTGCGTGTCCACTGGCCGCTTGTCGCGTACGCGGCGAAAAAGAAAAAACAACTGACAGCCAGTGGACAATCTTCAGGGCTTTCTCAGGGCACGTTGTTTGCAAGTTTGAATATTTTAATTTAAAAACGTAGTGTTTTATTTTTATTTAAAATGGTTGTTTATTGTACTCTGTGCATGAATAATAATAGAAAAAATAAAAATTTATCATACTTTAACTATCCCAAGGAGTACGATAGGTAAGTATATAATATTTAATCATTTTCTTTACTTTTATAAGTAAGTACCTTTATTTTATTATAAATATGATCCTTGTAATAAATATGATTTATAGTGTTCCGTATTCCGATTTCGGGAAAAAATAAATTTATGGCATCACCTCGGTGTCTGTCCGTCTGTCTGTCACAAGCTTCCAGAGCCAAACGGTTTTGTAGCATAATGGCCCAATGCCGTGGTTTTGTATACCTACAAGATTCGAATATTAAGGGGTCGTTTTGGAGGGTCATCAGCATAAACGCTTAAAAAAATTTTTTTTATTGTAATGAGTAGGGTAGCGTCATGTAGAGCCCTCCGGTTACTATCATTTGTGATTGTAAATTTTAACGTCATTGACGCTCATTGCGGAGTTTGGTGGCGCTGTGGTTTAGTGCCCAGCAATTGCGAAGGTTAAGCAACTTTTGCTAGGGTCGGTCATGGGATGGAAGACCCAAAAAAATTTTATCTCGAGCTCTTTCGTGCTTCGAAAGGCACGTTAAGGCGTTGGTCCCGGCTGCATTAGCAGTCGTTAACACCCACCAATCCGCATTGGGCCCACGTGATGGGTTATGGTTAATTCTCCTAATCCACCCATAAAAAAAGGCCTGTGCCGCAGCAAAAGGGACATTAAAAATGGCTGATGGTCATGACGCTCATTGATTCGAAAATTGATCGTTTTTACAATGTCTTTTTTTAAACATTGATCAAACTTTGTGGTGTGGCTAAGATCATCAAACTGAAGAACTTTGACTATGGGTTCAACTTCATCAGAGCAAAAAAAAAATCAGCTGTTCCATACATTTTGGTCGAGTAGTTATTGATGTTTTCTATGGAACAGCTGAATATTTTTTTGATCTGATTAAGTTGGTCCCATAGACAAATTTCTTCACTAAGCCACATAACAAAGTTTGATCAATGTTCTAAAAAACAGATTGTATAAACGATCAATTTTCGAATCAATGAGCGTCATGACCCCATTAGTTTAATATTACCTCACTCGATGGCGGTACCTGCTTCGATTTGTTTTTGTAATATTCAAATACAGATAAAAAAGTCATGAAACTTTTAAATTGTTTCTTAAAATAATCACCAAATGCAAAATAGTAGTGAATTCTATGAAAATTTGGTAAAGTTTATTTCTATCTGTGCTAGGCATACTGCGACGATAGCGGCGCCATCTAGCATTCTACAAGAAAAACATTTTAAATCGCCCCGATAGTCAGTTTACGACCGACGGGCCATTTCTTTAGTATGGGATGAGGTATCTGTACTTTAGTATTATGTAATCTGTGGTAATAATAATTGAATAATAATATGAATTAATAATTAATAATAATTACTTTTGTATAATAAAACTATTGAATTTATGTTTTGTTTAATTTGTAATAACCTATTGTGACAACCCTGCTCAAATATGTAACAATTTTGCACGTTCTTAAGAAGCTTTATCTCTGGTCCTTTTGTTTACTCATGTGCTAGCACTAAGGGCTTTTAAGACTGTCCTCTTGGCATGCCAAGAGGTCAGTAAATGAAGAGTATAATGGCCAGCCAGCCCCCGTATTACATTACAAGCTCTTAAAGCTTATAAGTTTTCTAAATAGCTATCAATACGTCTCTTTTATTTGCTATAAATACAGCGAGAAAAAGACACACATAAGTAATATAATAACCATTGAGATTACAAAGATTTTAATATTAATTACCAATTTGGTTTTACTAGATAGTCCAACAAGGACGTTTTACTAGATAGTCCGTCTGATACAGAGGGTTTTTTACCAATAAAAACATAATTATAATTTAGTGTTTAAATAAAATTAAAGAGTAGGTAAGAGTAATAAATTATCTATAGTAAGTATAGAAGTTTAAGAGAGTAATAATAAAAAATGTATTAAGTATGTATTGTATGTACTTATAATAACGTAGAAAGTTTACTTTTTGATAAGAAACAATCTGATTATTAAATTAATCGAGTCGAGGGTCGAAAACCTCATTATAATTCGATATCAAAAAGTCATACTCGCAAATGTTATCATTTCTGTTTCTGTTCCGAATAAACGAGATAAGGGTCAAGAAAAACAATTATAATAACCATTATGATAATTGAGATATTTTTGACCATTAAAATAATAATAGAGGCATTTTAGAGACATAGCATATTTGAATAGGTAAGCGCACTGCAAAAATGTAAACTAAAATTTATAAGCATTCCATACTCGAGGTGAAGCATTTTAATGATACGGCTACACATGTTGATGTGTTTATAAACCGCTCTCAACATTGAGAGCTATCTTGAGATCATAGGTACATGAGATGTTCTTATAGGAACAGCCAGCACTAAGAAATGGCTGTTCCTATAAATGGGGTCTCACTAGGAAAACATCAGATGTGGCTTAGTTAGCAGGTACCGCCATCTAGTGAGGTAAATGTTGGAACTAGTTTAAATTTGCCTCACTAGATGGCGGTACCTGCTTCGATTTGTTTTTGTAATATACAAATACAGATAAAAAAGCCATAAAACTTTTAAATTGTTTCTTAAAAAAATCACCAAAAGTAAAATTGTTGTGAAACAGTAAAATGAAGGGTTTTTTTAACAAATTTCAATAAAAATTGAGTGACCCAGAGGAGTTTTTGGCGCCATTTTGTCGATAACGGTTTGGTGTCTATTTTAATTATTTGAAAATTGATTCATAGTGGATATTGTGTCTTAAAATTGGTGCAGTTTTGTGGTACAGTGTCTACACAACTGAACAATATATGGGATAATTTGAAATAGGCGTGATCTTGGTTGTGTGAAGCTGAGACTTTTATTGTAGTGGTAGCTAACTACTAAACTAAAAAACAAATTAAGGTCTCTTAGTGATATTTTTTTCAAACTTCTGCGTAGAACCGTTTTCGAGATCTGGGAAATCCCAAAACGTTACCCCAGCAAAAACTTAAATAACTCAAGAACCATAACACACACAATTTTTGCTATTTGCTAACATTTACTATGCAACAAAAGCTATCTATTCATGTAGTTGGTTCCAGGCTGAAATAACTTTTTTTGCCAGGGTAATGTTTAAAACGTGACCCCAGCAAAATTACAATTCAGACAAATTTTGTTATTAGTAAACAAATTTCTCCTCATGTCACACTAATTATCTTACAAGGTCTCATCTCTCTAAAGCACAACTTTTTGCTGGGGTAACGCACACCGTTCTATCTCCTCTTCTTTTTGCTATATTTATCAACTCTATTTCCAATCAATTAATTTCTTCCTACCACCTATATGCAGATGATTTGCAAATTTACACTCAGGCCACCGTAAATGACATCTCCATAGCCATTGATAACATGAACACTGACCTGGCAAAAATCTGTGAATGGAGTAAAGCACATGGATTAAAGGTCAATCCTGCCAAAACACAAGTACTCGTAATTGGAAGCACTAGGTTAAGATCTAAAGTCGACTTTTCCCTATTGCCACCTGTCACTTTCAACGGAGCAAATCTACAGCTCAGTGACCAGGTTAGGAACCTGGGCGTATACTTCGACCGCAACTTGAGTTGGTGCGTGCAACTACAGGAAGTGAGCCGAAAACTTTTTGCTGCCGCCGGTTCTTTGCGTAGGCTCAGAAACTTCTTGCCAACTGCCACCAAGATTTCGCTAGCACAGTCCTTGTTGTTGCCCATACTTGACTATGCTGATGTTAGCTATCTCGATCTCACTGAAGAGCAACTAAATAAACTTGAGCGACTTCAAAACTTCTGCATCAGATTTGTATTTGGACTTCGCAAATACGACCATATCTCCGAATTTCGTACGAAGCTCAAGTGGTTGCCTATTCGCCTTCGCCGGAATATGCACATTCTTTCCTTATTGTATAATATTCTCTTTAATCCCATCACCCCTTCTTATCTTCAAGATCGTTTCAAATTTGCAAAAGACTCCCATTCCCGTTCCTTAAGGTCATCAGAAAACTTGCTACTGGAAATGCCAATGCATTCTACTGTGTTCTACGATCGGTCCTTTTCAGTACAGGCTGCTCGTCTATGGAATGCTTTGCCGGTGACGATAAGGACTGCTCAATCTCACCACACTTTTAAAAAACTTGTCAAAGAGCACTATCTTGCTTTTTAGGTTATTATTATCTTATTTTTTTTCCTAGATTACTACTGGATTTAAGTTTATTAATTTCTTTCTCTTCGCACTGTAGGTATACTATATAAGTTTATGTAGGTTTATTATATTTTGTATATGAAAAGGTATATATAAATTTTATTATATTAGGTATATTTGTGTAGGTATTCAAGTTTAGTAGGATTATTATTGGTATTTTATTGTAATTTTGCACACTCCCAGCTACCCCATCGCATTTATTTTTATTCCTGTCCATCCCAAGGTTGCCTGGAAGAAATCGCTTTTTAGTGATAAGGCTGCCATTTGTATTATATCCTTTAAGTTTGTTTCTTTTTATTTGTTCTGTGTGTATGTATACAATAAAAAGTATATAAATAAATAAATAGCTACCTCGGCAGAACTCACGCAGAATTTACCGAGTAAACTGTCTTGATATACTTGTTGCCAAATACTCCAAGCAGCATTGGAATGCAATGCACACGCATTCTAATGTAAACTTAAACTGAAACAATACCTACCACTGAACTCTGAACTATTAAACACTTGACACTGGCAAAAATTACTTCCAAGAGGAAAGTAGATTGCCGAAATAAAAATAGAAGAAGAAGAAGAAGAAGTGAGAGTCAGAACGATGTCCATAGTGTTAGATTTCAGTTAGCTGGATGTTTACCTTGGAGTCGTTAAGGCCCATGTCGCCGTAGATGGCGACGCGCACCACCCAGTCCTCGCCGGCCGGCGGCGTCTTGAACGAGAACTGCTGCGACCACCCATCCTCGGACCCCACCTGGTATACTGCACCAACCCCACCAAACTATTATTTATTTTGTGGTTATTTGGGTAAAGACTATAAGTTAAGGGCCAGGTCTGGAAAATATCTCTAGATACGCCATCACTGATATTCTCCTCAACATATTTTTATAATTTTAGTGTAAGAAAATTCTGTCCCCTTGTAGAGACGAGGGTAGGTCCCAGCATAAGAATGAAAAAAATATGGTCCCAGGTAGGTAGTAGTGAGTAGCGTTTAGTAGCATAAGTTATATTATTTTTACAACATAACAGGCATGACAATTTTATGTCGAAGAGAATGACGGCGTTCGAAACGCCCGTCCAGTCTTTGTTTAATTAACATAATTAATAGTGGTGTCAATTTGGTTGGCAACAACCACACACCATACAACAAGTACTACGGCAACAACTAACTAAAGCTTTTTAAGTGAAAGGACTAAACCACAGAATGAAGAATAGTACTAATGTACTAAACTAAATTTAGTTTTCCTTTTCTTCCTTAATGGAAAAGATAAAAAAAATGTTTAGTCCTGTCTATTTAAATACTAAGTGGTGCCAACCAAATCTACACCATTATTATGTAAAATGTTAAGTTTAAATAGCAAAGTACTGAATAAATTATTATGATATGGGCAGTAGTATGTATGGTTGATCACAATAATTAATTCTGTATATGTGTATATTGATAAAATTTTCATATTTAGTTGCGAAACCAAGATTATGTCTATAAATAGCAAAGACTTCACTAATCGAGGCAACGATATAGAAACGAGTACCTTATCATTTGTTTTGATTAAGAACATTGTTTTTGTGCCACTTAGGTCACTCTAATCATCAAATAATTAATGTTTAGGTAAGATTTGGAGGGGTGATATCTACATTGAAAAATAAAGTACCTACATCTGACAAACAAATAAAGCGTAACGTAAGTTATTGCCAAAATTAAATATTCTTGTTTCTTTGGATTATAATCAACTAGCGGCCGCCCGCGGTTTCACCCGCGTGGTTACCGTTCCCGTAGGAATATCGGGATAAAAAGTATCCTATGTTTTAATCCAGGATATCTACTATCTGTGTGCCAAATTTCAACCAAATCCGTTCAGTAGTTTTTGCGTGATTGAGGAACAAACATCCAAACCCACAAACTTTCACATTTATAATATTAGTAGGATAACTCTTCCGCCAAGTAAATCTTCTCTTGAGTGTGAGTTTTTGAACTAGATCCCCACCCGGCCGTACCGGCTAATATTTCGAACTTCGGCGGCTCTGTCGAGTTTCAACTTAAAACACATAAATTGAAATAAGGAATTTCGTATTGCACCATTTACCGAAGTTATTTGGAAGATATCGATGTTTGTGTGACATCATGAATTGGGGTTCGCCATTTTGTCCTGATTGGGGCTCGATTTACCTGTTTTATTTTAATTTGAAGCCCGGCAGACTTGCCTTACTTAATTATGACAATACGTAATTTTTTCCTTCCCCCTCCCCCCCTTTCGAGTCACACGAAATGAATGGACGACCCCTTACCATAGCGTGTATCAAACTTGAGATCCTTCATGGTAGCCCTGTGGATCCACTGGCGACGCTTCATGGGGCCACCGTCGACGAACACGGTGCTCTCTCCGGTCGCCTCCTGATTCGGAGCAGACACCCCGTACCTCACCACCGATGCTGTGTCGTTGAATGTTGACCATGTCGCTACTATGTCATTTGTCTTTCCTATAGCAACAGAAAGAGTTACACTAGATTTATATTGTGACATGTAAAAAAAACAAGAATATATTTCAAGGCATATTGTTTGCAATTTTTTATTGTTTGTGAGTTGAGAATGACATACTATGTAGGTACTACGCGTTCACTTCATTATTGCCGTTACCACCCGGCCCGCTTCTTCATACCGCGCCCCCGGCGTCGCCAAGGGAGGCGCGCGGGAGGCGCGCGGGAGGGCGACACAGGGGGTGCGGAATGATGAAGCGGGCCGGGAGGAAGCGGCAATGATGAAGTGAACGCGTAGTAGGTATATTATAAAAAATCTGATGACAACATATAATTACTGTTTTTTTATTAAAATAATATACTTTGAAATAATACACTTTTTAATAGATACTAGCGCAGTTTTGCAAAGGTGCCGAAACGTCGGGAAAATAAAAAATCAAAATTAATACCAACTAATTATTACCAAAGTACTTTCAATAAAACCGCGCTAGTATCCGTTAAAAAGTGTTTTATTTCATGTCTAGTGAGCGCGTAAACTTGAGAAGTGAATAAAATATAAAAATAAAATACTCAATATTTAATCAATCCGAATTTAAACCAAAATTAACTTTGTCCATTTTAAATAAATAGAATTTCAATAACAACAATCTTTATCAGCATTTCCTCCTCCATATTTTGCTTACAAACATTGTGTGGGTGGGATTATCTCTATCTAACAGAAAATGAAGGCGTAATTATTATATTGGTAATAACAAGCAATGAAGGCGTAATAACAATGAGGCAAGTAAACAAAATAAAAATTGAGCCACAGAATATAATAATAGTCATATCATATAAATATAAAATAGTACTAAATGTGTTGAGCTTAGGTTTATTCAGGTGATATTTGGTTTTATAACAGTAATATTAGCCTGCTATCATATTGCACCGCACAACAGTGGAGAGGGTTGAAATTATGGCAAAGTTAAGCCGTTTCACAAAAATGTAATGATCAGTGGCGTGGGACTTTTAAAAGGTACGCTGATGGGAATCTACTCTACAAAACAACAAGCAAAACCTTAAAAATAATAGAAATTTTATCTTATGAACCTTAAATATTTATTTTACAAATGTAAGAACCTATAAAAATACAAATAAATCAATCATACTTCCTATTAATTAAAAAAATAGGTAATAAGCTTTTGTTAGCAATGGAAATGAAAATCATATACCTATGAGAGAGACCGCATTTACATTATTCCAGTAGAAGTACATTATGTAGTGTGTTTGACGTTCTTTTAAAGTCTACAAACTCGCCAGGCAATGTACTACTACTGGAATAATGTAAACGTGAGAGAAATTGGAGGGGAATCACAACTTTGCATTAAAGGATTTGCCACACCAGGGCTCCGTCACTCCGCGCGCGAGTTTGAAGCGCTCGGCGTCCTCTGAGAGGACAAATTTCATACATCAGAAAGGATAAGACCTACGCGATAGAAAGAGAGGCAACTACTAAGCGAGTGTTTTGGAGCAAAGGGAGTGCTGTGCGACCTGTATTGCACTTTATTGTGTCAGGGCTAGAGTCACTATTTATTTAAACGATTCTGCAGAGTGCAAATTCTGTACGCTAGTACTATTATCTATTCTGTGGCCACACTGGATGCGTTCTCTGTTCTGTGATCTGATCAACCCATAAAATTGTGCACGTCAAATTGAAAAAATCTTCAAAAAATTTTACAAAATAAAATAAAACAATTGTATTGTTATTAGTGACCCCCTCCAAAATTTTCCCTGCCCATACATTACGTTCACCCTACGTATGGGTTGACCGTATTGGGATATTTTGTCAATGAGAAGCCAGGAGACTTTTATTCGCTTCTTTATTACCACTTTTCACATTATAGATTTATTCCATCTTCTCTTAGCTGAGCCCAAATTCGTATCATCAAACTATCGACTGACATGTGTGGCAGATTGTCAACCTTGAGATTCAAACATACCATAGATATCCCATGGAGGTCGGAAGCCTCCCGCAACACACCCCCTCAATCTGCTACACATGCTGACCATCCTATTGGGATATTTTGTCAATGAGAAGCCAGGAGACTTTTATTCGCTTCTTTATTACCACTTTTCACATTATAGATTTATTCCATCTTCTCTTAGCTGAGCCCAAATTCATATCGTCAAACTATCGACTGACATGTGTGGCAGATTGTCAACCTTGAGATTCAAACATACCATAGATATCCCATGGAGGTCGGAAGCCTCCCGCAACAGACCGGACCGCAGAACGCATCCAGTGTGGCAAATCCCTAAATATCACCGCTCAATATTTCATATCAAAGTCTGTAAAATGCAAAGATTATTCCCCTAACCTTCTAAGTGCCTATTTACATTTTGTGTAAAAATAAGCTTTATAGTAAAGTACCTACCTATCTAAAAACAGTATTATCACTATCCATGGCAAATCTATGAAACAAAAAGTTACTTACCTCCAAAGGAAAGGTGAACTTGTTCTGGTTGAAGATTGTTATCGTTTGAAAATATATTTTTAGACGAACACACTCCTAACATTACTAACAATATAAAGCACTTCATTTTTATAACAAAGAAACCAATACCTAACTATAAAACTAGATTGTTTAATTAATTGAAAGCGACACACTCGCACTGACCAACCAAGAAACAAAACAAAACTACGTCCTTTGACGGTAAGTCGGTAAATGAGTTAAACTCACATCACAAACATTTTAGCATTACTGTAATAACAATAGTAAATACCTATTCGTTTAAAACAAAGGGGTTTGATTACAAAATATTGAATTTGCTTGGTTTGAGACTTGAGAGTTGAGTGGACTAGGGTTGTTGAAAAAATATCGATACATCGATATTTTTTATTCGATATATCGATATTTTTAGCCGATATATTTTGAACCGATATATCGATACAAAATAACCAATATCGCAAATCGTATCAAAAACGATATATTTTTATTTATTTTACTATCATTACATCACTCTAAAGTTGCTAGAATACCGTCAAACCCTCCAACTTTGGACACTTTTTTTAGAAAATCGATCGCCTCACCATAAAAATGTATGGTAAGGCGTATATTTTATGATGTGCAAGTATAGTGTACACAAAAAGCTAATAGCCAAGCATAGGTACACTTTAAAAAACACATTATTTCATGCCTTTATATTAATTTTAAAGGCCTGCCAAAGTTACCTCCACTTTCCGCCAACATGGTCCATTGCTTGTATCATCTAAAGTATAGCATCTATTTACATATAATTAAGAACTATACTAGAAATCTGTCCAGAGATGGCTTGCAGAAAACAATGACCACAAAATATGGCCGTTTTTACGTTTTAGAGCAGTGGCTAATGTTACCGAGTCATTTTAGCTCATTTCCATACAACAGATTTTTGGGAACTAGGGTTGTCACGAATTCGACCTATGTTCCTTGGAGAAAGTTGTTCAGTTTAAGCAACACTATTACCTGTTTCAGATTGTTAATTAATTGGTTTCACCTTATACAGGCTGATATGCGTTAATAAACTTCAAATAATTGACATTGACAGAACGATTTCAAACCTAAGAAAAGATCTTAAAACGCAATCCACATATGTTATTATTGTATCTTTTTTTTCTTTACGGAAAACGCCTCATTGAAACCCAGAACTTGACAAATAATTAAATTACTGGTACCTACGTAACAACCCTAGCGCATATTTGATCGCGGCCAATGTTTCCAACTCAAGATTCGGGCGACTGTTTGTAACATTTGCCGCTCAATTTTCTCACAAACAAAGATAAGTCGTAATTTAAAATGCACATTAAAACGTTTCCCTGATATCATTCTTTAGCATACCTGGAAATGGGGAATGTCTGAAAAAGATCAAATTGGCTGAATATTTTTCTATAGGTAGAAATAAGGTCCCTTAGTAATAGAAAAAAGTTTCAGAATTTTCGGTTGGGTAAAAAAGTTTTTAAAAATCAAAGTCTCTTCGACTTCACAAATGTATGAAAGTAACAGCAGAATGGAGATTATACCTTTGCCGCTAACTGCCACAACCACTACACGTATTTAAAAAAAAAAGTTTTGACATTTTGTCTTGAATCTTTTTTTTTAATACCATGTTGTGGTTGTGGCAGGTGGTGGCAAAGGTATAATCTCCATTCTGCTGTTACTTTCATACATTTGTGAAGTCGAAGAGACTTTGATTTTTAAAAATTGTTTCATGCATCCGAAAATTATGAAACTTTTTTCTATTACTAAGGGACCTTATTCCTACCTATAGAAAAATATTCAGCCAATTTGATTTTTTTCGGACATTCCCCATTACTTACCTGGGCTCCATATTTTTTGCTCACCATCGAAAATAAAGAGAGCACAATTTGGTTCACCAGTTCAATGCACGTCTTTGTCAACTGCTGACACACAACCAGATGAAGTTAGCAATGGAACTAACACTTAGTGTTATCAGAAAAATAGTCTATTTTCTACTAATGGTTAAAAATTAAGCCTATCTTACATAGTTTTGGTGTTATCAATTGTTTTTCTTTTTTTCTGGTTTTGGCCAAAATTACCCTCAAAGTCCAAAGTTGGAGGGTTTGACGGTACCAAGCTATACAATGCGTTTATTATTCCTATGGCGTTATGTTGGCAGTACCGTCATTGTAATCTTATTGCGATGGAATAAGGTTCAAAATTGAATAAATTTACGGGATACCAACATAACGCCAGAGGTAATAACCGATGAAATGCACTCTAAAAGATTGGAATTGAAAAATGGAAAACAACTTATCTGTACTTTCATCATAATTCATTATTGATTTTTTTTTTATAAAAACATATTGTCTATGACTTGTACGTTTTTTGCACTGCGTTGAATATCTGATTTAATAAATATGCGCCTGATATTATAAATAATATTCGTTTTTTTGAGATTTTCATACATTAGTTAAGAGTAATGTACCTATATGTTGTTTTATAAATTCTATTGATATTACTGAGCTAGACTAAAATAAATACATTATTTCAAAACCGCAAATGTTCTTTGAAAATTCGACCGATATATCGATATCTTTTTCGCGATATATCGAGGCCGATATTGATATTTTTATAAATATCGATGTATCGATATATCGATATTTTTTTTCACTTCGACATCCCTAGAGTGGACTGAGTGACCAGTGTTGCCAGGTCAGATTTTTACATTACCCTAGGCTTGGTCAGTGTTGCCATTGTAAATTTTTTACTTTCCGTGTTTTGTCAGTGAAATTGCCGTAGATCGGCGGAAAATAGCGAAAATTGCCGTGTTTCGATAGAGCGGTTTTCAACAGGCCGTTTAAGAAAAAAAAGTAGTTCATAAAATAGAACTAGATGTCGTTGTACTTAGTAGGTAGCTTTTTATGAAAAATATGAAATGTAATTACTATTTTATTATGCGTTTGTTGAGTACCTATGTGGTTTGTTGCTTTGTGCGTTGGTTTTCCTATGGCGTGTTACGAAAACTTTTCTATGACCAATATTACCATTAGTGGGAAATAATATTTAAAAAATCGACTTAGTTGAAGTAACGCCATCTGTCGACAGAACTATACTAAAATTCTTTGCTGTCAGAAAACCGCTCATTACTACACTCCTAAAAGAATTAGAGCATATGAAATTACCGTGTTTGTATGAAAAGTTCTGCCATAGAAAGCCGTAGCAAGGTTATAGTTGTAAATCAGCGGTTGTTATCGGGTAGTTAACCAAAGCAGCCGATAATATCGTTTAGACAGCGGCTAACAACCGGCTGCTTATCCGACTCAATACCAAAAGGTCTCACAATTATAGAAATTGTTATAAATACAAGCCGTTATATAAAAATAGGTATTTTTACTAAATTAATTACCTACTCTGACATGGTTTAAAACATAAAATGTTAAATATAATGAATAAGGTATTTTGCAATGTCCTTCTACAAGACAGATAGTAAACTTATGTACCTACTTTTTTATACGGTACTTAATATTTAATCTGTAGGTATAAAACTCCGTTTCGCCATTTTTATTATTATAATTATTGTATAATATAATAAGTAGGTAGGTGAATATATTGAAAAATCCAAGATGGCGGCCAACTTTTTTGTTTGTGGGCCGATTTCGCTAAAACTCGATATTTGGTACTATTTTGACAAGAAAATAACAACACATTTTTTTAAATACAAATAATCAAAGATGGCGGCCAACTTTTTGTTTGTGGGCCGATTTCGATGAAACTTGGTTTTTGGTACTATTTTGAAAAGAAAATAACAAACCAATGTTGGAAATATTGAAAAATCCAAGATGGCGGCAAACTTTTTTGTTTGTGTGCCGATTTTGATGAAACTCTGTTTTTGGTACTATTTTGATAAGAAAAAAACAAAGCAAATTTAAAATACTAAAAATCCAAGATGGCGTTCGACTTTTTTGTTTTTGGGCCGATTCCGATGAAACTCGATTTTTGGTACTATTTTGACAAGAAAATAACAACGAAACTTTTAAAATAAGGTCAATGCGGGGAAGTGTGTCATACTTTTTTCCAAATTTACTTTGAACTTAAAAATCAAGTAGTTTAAGGTATAATTTCTCACTCTCTGTGAAAACAAAATATAATAAGGTTCATAATTGGCTGGTAACAAAGTGCTTTACACAATATTGTCCATTAATCATTTATTTTAAAGGTATATTATAAAACGCTATGGTAGACACACTTACCCAAGGAACTGAGGCAAGTGTGACTATATCGATAGTGTACAATAGGCAGTTATTTTAAATTTAAAAATGCTAAGTATATACTACCTGATCATGAAAACCAATCATTTGAAGACTATATTACATAATATAGTTTGTGAGAATATTTTAAGGGAGCAAAAGTCATGAGGCAAGTGTGTCATAATATGTTGGGCAGGGGTAAAAAACATGTTTAAGTAAAAACAAATTATAAATCTTAAATGGCATATTTTTATATCCACCAAGTTGCTCTTACAGTGTAGTACTGTTTTTACAAATCAACATATTATAAATCTTAAATAGCAAATTTTTCAACATCTCTTGAATTTTTTCTCTTTTCCGCGCACTTATAAAGAGGATTAAAAACTCATTACTGCCCGCTAAACACTAAGATGTTCCGAATTCAATAAGTGCGCGTAAAAGATCTTTTAAACGCACTTATAAAGAGGATTAAAAACTCATTACTACCCGCTAAAAGTTTCTTATAGAAAACACCACCTTTGGGTGCACTTAAAGGCGAACCAAGTCGTCCTTTTCGAATAGATGGGATGAAAAAGTACTTTTTTACACCCTTTATTAGGGTTCTATTTTCTCTTTGGGGTACAGAAAAGCCTAAAAAGTGAAGTTGCTAAGTATTATATCTAATTACTAAACAATACAAAAAAAAATTTGTAAACCCTGAATTGGGGCAAGTGTGACATATAGACACACTTGCCTCATGCAAAGTAGGCACACTTCCCCAGCCATCAATTTTTGAGGTTCGATTTTTCTTACGGACGTAAAACTCTTACTTTCATCAGTTTAAACAAAATTTAAAGAGAAATATTAAGTTTGGTTAGTATAGAAGCAGCTTACCAGTACAAAATTATCAGAATCGTTGAAATCACCAAGATTTTTATAGATTGAAATAACACTCGTGAACTAGTGCTCGTCTTAAAAAACGTGACAGATTTTAAAATGGCGACAGCTTCAAAAGTGCTTGACAATGCCATCTAGATTGAGATTATGTAAAATGTAATTAGTTTTACTTACAACAACAGATGTCGCTGCCAACTAAATCTCAAATAGTTTTCCTAATATAAAGAGCAGACACACTTGCCTCCCAGCTACACTTACCCGTACTGACCTTACTATAAATCCAAGATGGCGGCCAACTTTTTTGTTTTTGGGCCGATTTCGATGAAACTCGACTTTAGGTACTATTTTGACATGAAAATAACAACGCACTGTTTAAAATATTGGAAAATCCCAGATGGCGGCCAATTTTTTTGTTTGTCGGCCGATTTTGATGAAACTCGGTTTTTGGTACTATTTTAACAAGAAAATAACAACGCAATGTTGGAAACATTGCAAAAATTCAAGATGGCGGCCAACTTTTTTGTTTGTGGGCCGATTTCGATAAAACTCGATTTTTGGTACTATTTTGACAAGAAAATAACAATACAATTTTTTTTATACAAATAACCAAAGATGGCGGCCAACTTTTTGTTTGTGGGCCGATTTCGATGAAACTTGGTTTTTGGTACTGTTTTGACAAGAAAATAACAACGCGATGTTGGGAATATTGAAAAATCCATGTTGGCAGCCAACTTTTTTGTTTGCGGGTCGATTTCGATGAAACTCGGTTTTGGGTACTATTTTGACAAGAAAATAACAAGGAAATTTTGAAAATACTGTAAATCCAAGATGGCGGCCAACTTTTTTGTTTTAGGGCTGATTTCGATAAAGCTCGATTTTTGGTTCTATTTGGACAAGAAAATAACAACGCACAGTGCGTTATTATTGACGTTTTTATTCTTTCAATTTAAATGATTTTCAAATGTGACGTCACGTAAATTAGGACCCCTTCCCCTTGTCACACAATGTCACACTTCGTCGACCCTCTCCCTCCCCCTTAACGTGTGACGTAATTTATGGATGGCCCGTAATTGAGAAAAATTACCCAAAATTTCAGAATTAACTAGTTTTTCCAAAACCATAAAGATGTGCTTATTTTTGTAGTAAGTTTAGTTTTTTTATGTTTGAGAATACCAGCCCCCCTAAACACTTGCACCTAGCCACCTAAATCAACTTCAGCCACCCTAGCATGACCACCGAAAAACGATATTGTATGTATCGCATGATGAAACAATTGATTAATAATAAATTAAATCATAATTAATTAAATTGAAGGCATTTAAAATTAAAATCATTTTGTTAATTATTATCAAAATAAAATAAGTTAAAATAAAATTAATTTATTACAACGGTAAAATCATGTATCGCGGCGGCGGCGGCGGCGCGGTGGGGCGGGCGGCGCGTTTGACGCGTCACGTACACTACCTTACTTACCAGTCAGTTTACCACAGTGTACAGTCAGTGGCACGAATCATGAAAAATTTTCGACGGAGTGGGGATAAGTTCGCGCATGTGCTCTTGTGAGCGGCCAATAGCGCGCGCCCCTCTTCCACCGCCCGCGCCCCTCACCGCAACGCATACCCAAAATACGCGTTCCGCGCAATCCCCACCCGATTTCATGATTCGTGCCACTGACTGTAGGTAGAGGTGTGGCCGGGCGGCGGCGGCGGGCGTGGTGGCGGCATCGTGTACAGGGCTGCGTTCCGTCGCTTTGGGTGTAGTTGTTTGGTTAAAATTTAACCCGTTTGGGTTGCAACCAAGCGACGGAACGATCGAGTTGTTTTTATAACCTCTTTAGGTAAAAAGTTTTCGTTTCCACTTGGAATACGGATAATTTAAACTTTCCTTTAAACTAAATCAAGTAAAAATTTGTTTTTTGTGTAGAAACCATGAATTTTTTGAAACTTAGACACAAAAACATCAAAATACAAAATGATGTCAAAATGACAATGACATATTTTGTTAGCATAAACGTCAGAGCGTTTTTCAACCATCTATTTTTATGGTTGTTTGGTTGCAACGCTCCAAGCCACTGAACGGGTGAAACTACGCTCTGACAGCTGTCAGGGTAAAATTTCACCGAACCACGGAACGGTCAGAGCGCGCACCGGAGAGCGCTCGAGTGCACTCGTGCGAAGCCACGGAACGCACCCCAGGAGCGCTAAGGTTGTGATGTGACATTGTGACAGAACAGAACCTAGGCAAGAACCTTATATATGACCAGTACCTTGATTACGTAAAGCTGTTGCTAACAATTCTCGATTGAAATCAATTGAAAGCGCGGTTGCATTGCTGCTTTAGTTAAGATAGTTGTCACTTTGGTTCTTACTAAAGCAGCGATGCAACTGCGATTTCTGTCAGAGTTGATTGCAACAAAGTTACGTAATTACCCCCCAGAACATGAATATAAGATTCTTGAACCTAGGACTGCGTACATTGTTTGCACAGTATATATATTTATTCGTTGAAAAAATTAAAAAAATATTAAAAACACGACTGCCCTGCCAAAACGAACTGACAAGTTAAGGGTGCATCGCGCGTCCACTAGCGCCGCCAATCAAGAAAAAATCATTACAACGAAATAACTATGTTAAGGCCAGTACATTCCAAAAACTCTGTCTCTGTCTTTTTCTTTACGTGTAAAGTAATGAAAATAACCTCACTTTTTCATATTTTCAACGTTTTTGTTGTTATTTTGAGCATAAAGATACTTTTTTAAAAAGTAACCGTAGAATATTCTTCTATATGTCATTCATTACCTATTTTTCTATATATTTTTCGTGAATAAGGGATTGATAAACTTTAAGTATTATCCAAAAAATATATATATATAAAAATATATATGATCTATAAAATTAATGAAAATTTTCTTTGTCTTTGTATATTTTTTTAGTCGAGTTAAGATACGAATATCGTATTTTTAACCGTAAAATAATCAAGATCGTTTATGAAACTTCAACATATATTTTTTTCTGCTCGAAATAAACAATAATTGATTGTTTATTTTTGAATCAAACATAGGCCAAAATCGATAATTTGGAATATACTGACCTTAAATAAAAATCCGAAACATATAAAAACTAGTATTAGCTATCAACTATTTTTGTATGCGTTAAATTCTTAGTATAAATGTGTTTGTGTATTAACGCCTAAAGTGGCCACTTTGGGCGTTTAATATTAGTTTTTATATGTTTCATATTTTTATGTTGTAATGATTTTTCTTAATTGGCGGCGCTAGTGGACTCGCGATTTACCCTTAAAGAACAAGTGTTATTTATTGCAGTCGGAGGACCTCTTTGACTAAAAATTGATCCACAAAACGGTCTATGGCAGGGCAGTCGTTTTTTTTATTAATTTATTTTTTAACGCGAGGTCTACAGCTCTGTCCACGGAGCCACTAGTATCCTACTAATTATTATAAATGTGAAAATTTGTGGGTTTGGATGTTTAGATGTTTGTTCCTCAATCACGCAAAAACTACTGAACGGATTTGGTTGAAATTTGGCACACAAATAGTAGATAGCCTAGATTAAAACATAGGATACTTTTTATCTCGATATTCCCACGGAAACGGGAACAACGCGGGTGAAACCGCGGGCGGCCGCTAGTAACAAACTATAATGAACCTTTTTCTGCCACTAGACAAAGAAACAAAAACACTACATAGTAGATTTATGATCTCCTTTATTTATTATCATAGAGTAAAAAAATATAATTACTATTAATATAATTACATCCTAAATAATATTAATTGTACCCTTAAACATAAAGTTAATATCACAAATTACATTGTGATAACCGATTTGTACTTCAGGTGAGTAAACAACAAATGTAGGCAAATGTATAACTATTTTCGATTATAAAAACAATTTCATCAAATTACACCAACATTTAATAATCACCAGCCCCAGCCGCTGACAAATATGTGTCACGACAAACGCCCAAAATTCATTTCACCCTCGCTTCCTTTGTGTCTGCTTGTAGTTGGTTGTCTAATCGCTTGGCCTAAACTAATTTCTCCCTCGCTTTTCAAAGGCAGTATATCTCCAGAAAGTATATCTGAACTACGTGGAGACACAACCGACGCAGAGCTAGATCCAGAAATAGACTGAACTCTTGTCTTCCTAATTTTCCTTTTCAGTTTTAATTTGACTTCTCCTAAGCTACTGATTTCAGACGATGAATTATCGGCGTCTACCGAACTAGAGCTACTTACTGTGTCCTTTTTCAAAGTTTTTGACTGTTTTGTTTTGTTAGTGTTTTCCTGATCCGTTTTAGATGAGGTTCTACTAATATTGTCTAAATTTGAAAGAACTTCACGAGAATTTTGTGGTAAACGCAAACTAAAACGTGGTGAAGATAGGTTAATGGAGATTCCGTGGTCGTCAGGCTCGTTATCGATGACAATTTTTAATTCATCATTGTTGATCGTCATCATTGGACTCGTCTGTCGATCTATTGTGAGTGAAAGCGAGAAGGGCGATGTTGTTCTAGTTTTCGTCCTAGTTGGCGATGTCATCGCACATTTAACTCGAGCTGGCGAAGTTTGAGTATTTTTCTGAAACGCCGCCACATTGTTTTTTCTATCCTCATTATCCTTTTCTTTTGATGATGTCGGTTTCATTATATTATTTTCTATAATTTCACCATATTCATCAATAATTAACTTTTTAATAAACTCCTTTTCCAACTGAAACAAACTTTCGATTTCTCCTTTAGGGTCAATCGACGGCCATAAATCATTGCGTATAGGTTGTATGATACTTCTGTCATTTCTAGGAGATGTTTGGGTTTCTTTTAGGGATATTTTACTACCAGAATTACTTTGAGTTCCTGTTTCTTGAGTATCAACTGAATGAACAAATTCAAATATGTCGACTGTGTCTTTGAATGACAAGTTCAAAGACTTTGTGTACGTAGTATTTTGCACATTTCCATTTTGATTACACACGTTGGATGATTCTTGATTCACTTCATCGTTATGTTGTTCTCGATGAGATTCGTCTAAATCACCAGATTTTCCACTATCGGTAAGTTGTCCATCTTTTGAAGATTGTTCAGATTTTTCATCTTCGAAGTCGTCTGCATAACTGTCAACACTACCTTCGCTAGGCGGGTTTACATTCTGAAGATTTAACTGAATATTCTTCGAGGTTTCCTTTATTTCTTTTGATAAAGTCTCACTTACTGTCTTTTCAATGTCAATAACTTCTTGTAGCAAATTTTCGTCAGAAGTAGTTAGCACTTTCGAACTATTTTTATGTTGCCTGTTTTTGGGGCTGTCATTGTGAAAAGAGTTTTCTCTACTGCTTAGTATTTTGTCCAGTATTGGACTTAATTGTAAATCATTTTTGTTGGGAATATCGTATATTTCACGTTCTATATCACTAACTCTAACTCCTCCCAAGGTTAATTTAGTATATGGTATATATTCTCCATTATTTAATGTTTTTGATTTTGTATTGCATTGCGATGAAATGTTAGACTTTTTTGGGGAAACTTTTTTCGATTTCGAAGTCACACCCCTACTTCGAGAACTTGAAGGCTGTCCATAGATAGAATTTAATTTATTTTTCCACTCATCTATATTTAAGTGAGATCGTTTCTCTGCCTTTTTAGTAGCTAAATTCTTTTTATTTTTAAAGTCAGTACGCGCTGCACGTTTGGGCGAAATTTTAGTTGCATGTTTAAATTGTTTTTGGATATTTAATTTAAGTTGGGCATCAGAACTCAGGTTGTTTGCAGAATCGCTACTTTCACATGTAGTCATTTTAGATATTTTTCTAACAGGTTTCTGAAATGAATTTTTATCAGCTTGAGCTTGCTGTTGGTCGTTTTTATGGGCCCAGTCAGCAGTTTTACAAGATTTTGATAAAGATCGCGGGGACTCGAATAGTACTTCAACTACGCCAATATTTTTATTGGCTTTATTTAAATTTGGGTTTTCCTTTGACTCTGGTATAATGTCTAATTGAAAAACTTTCTGCTCCATCAGTTCGCTTCTTATATTTATACTCGGCATATTCTGTATTCGTAATAATTGTTGATTTGTACTCTCCTTGCTGGGTTTAACATATTCATGAACTATTTCATCATAAGATACTGTAGGAAAACTTTTAGTGACCTTTTCATTTTTTGATGGGTTTAATGTAGATTTAGATCCGATCAAATTATTTTCATTGATATGAATAGTTTTAAGTCGTGTGGTCTTTAATTTTTTTATCTTATCTTCCTTTTTTAATGGTGATATTGAGTTTACTTGTACATTTGTGTTTACAGCATTGGGCTTATGAGCTTTACTAGCTAGCAATTTATTAACTAAGTTTTTGTTTGGTTTTAACTCAGGTGAAAATGGCAACGTTTTCTCAACAATTTTATGGCCGTGGAATTTTGCATTAACAATTTCTTCGATATGAACTCTTTCGTTGAATTCCTCGTCTAATGGCGCCGGTTGCGATTTTATGTGAACGCCTGGTTGATTAATTTTACACAGTTCTCCGGAGAGCAACTTGAGATCATCTGCGGTAGACTGCAGCATATCGTGAAGTTTCTTCAAAATAATTTCATCCTCGGGTCTCAAAGCCGGTTCTGAATTCCAAATCTCGTCATCTATGATGTTAACCATTTCAACCTTTTTGTTGCTTTCAACCTGGAATAATATGGAAAAAAGTATTAGCACAACCTGGAATTTGCAAATGCCAAATAACATGCATTGAATTCAGTTTTCACTATTATATGTGTATGACTAATTGATGTCGTAGGGCAAACTTGTGGTAAAATTAGAGGTATATTTACCAAATATCTATCGACTGGGTATCTTGAGCGGCCGGGCCTCATCTGTTGGTCAAGCACAGGGGCTCGGGCATCCTCTCGGACATGCTGTTGTTGCGATCTGTAACAGAGTTAAAAAAAGTCTGGTAAGTACTATATCAGTCTTCAGTACATTCACTACTATTTTATAACTACTGATTTGGAGTAGCTTGGTCGAAATCGTCCGAATTTCTATTGCTTGAGGTCCATACATTTGAGTATTACCACAGGCCATATAAGTCTGTAAGTATTGCTTACCGTTTGCGAGTGCAATGCTAAATATTTATATGTATATTTAGATGATGGAGTAGTCAAATCTAGGTAATGCTTGCTTTTAGGTAATGTCTTACAGGCACAGAGCATGTAACAAATACTATTTACAGGGCTACTTTTTAGGGTTCCGTAGCCAAAATGGCAAAAAACGGAACCCTTATAGATTCGTCATGTCTGTCTGTCTGTCCGTCCGTATGTCACAGCCATTTTATTCCGAAAGTATTAGGATTACACAGTTGAAACTTAGTAAGTAGGTGTATTCTGTTAACCGCTTAACGATTTTAACATAAAAATAATAAATAATAAAGATTAAGGGGGGGCTCCCCATACATGGAACTGAAACTGAAAAAAAAAATCTTCTTCATACCAATACGTGCGGGGTGTCTTTAGATAGGTCTTTAAAAATGACATTGAGGTTCTTAAGACAATTTTTTCTCAAAGTCAACCGTTTGAAAGATAAACACTGCCAAAGTGGAAAAATGTGTGTCCCCCCCTCTAACTTTTGAAATAAGAGAGTGAAAAATCTGAAAAAAATATATGCTATAGATCTTAATAAACACTTTCAACGAAAATTGGTTTGAACGAGATAAAAGATTATTTTTCGAGATATATCATATTTTCCAAAACCGCAAATATAACTTTGTCATTCATACCAACACTGTGAAAAACAAAGTTATTTTTGTAGACGAAAAAGGATAGTGGTATTAAATATGGTATGGTATAAGGTAACTACGGAACCCTACGGCGCGTGGCCCGACACGCACTTGGCCGGTTTTTTTTGTTTGTGTCAGTTGTGTGCCGTAGTGTCGTCGGCATAGTTGAATTTGGGGTAGCAGTAAAAATTAAACACTTTTCGTTGAAAATTTCACTACTATGATGGCTTGCCATGCCAACCAATATATGTACTATATAACCATCATCTAAACAGAAGTTGGAAGCCTCTAAGGAGACTTAAAGCAGACTATATCAAAGCAGAGCTGCTTGATCATGCAGACTATAATGTTACGTTAACAGGTCATGGCAAGGTCACAGAATCTAAGACCCTTTAAAGTTAATTATCCAATGTTCCTCAAATATCCCGTCAATAGTGACCACCAACATATTGTCATTGGTTGGTTATGTTATGTACCTCTACATAATAAATAATAAAATATATTGCTTTTTTATATTTATGTTACGGCTAATACCACAGAATACATAATACACTCGGCGTCAGAAAAATCGCACTTTTTCAAAAATTTCTTCAATGTTAATTTAATCCTATCTATCTAATCTAATGGTAAATACTCGTCGAACGGAATCAATTACTTGGATTCAGTTTCCGAGCAACAGTACATTGCCTAATTTTTTTGCAATATTTGAGCAACTTCATGGGCAATTGTATCCATCTTGGGTATTCCTTTTTTTTATCGAACTAGAAGTGTGTTTTCTCCATCATCTCGATAGCAAATTTACCCACATTTCTTGAATTGACCGACATTTATGGCGGCGCAAGCCATAACGCTTTTAGCGTTTAATTGTAACTGTTATATTGATTAAATCAAATAATTATTAATTAAAAGCTCATTAAATGTACTTTCAATAGTTATAAAAACGTTAGCTAACAATAGTAGGTCTAAACTTCTTTTCGAAGAGGTGCAATTTTTCTGACGTCGAGTGTAGTACAAGTCTAATACCCGAAGTGCGGCTACACCTAGTTCTAGCCGGCTAAAACTAGGTGTAGTAATAAAATAGTAGTAAACTGATTAAATGGTCATTTGGGAAGGAGAATGAAATGAAAGGACATTGTTAAAAAATCACATCAATTGTATTTCACCAACATGTACATTAACGTCTTAAACAAAGCATTTCACTGCTTCTTACAGTTAGAAAGAGACAAGTCTCAAATTATACATTTTCGGTCGACTGCTTTCGACATCTACGAATAAGCCTAAGTACAGGCGGACTATGTTATTTTGACATATTAAATGTACGTCTGGGAACAATGTAGACACAGTTAACTTTAATTAGGTATATGAAAATATACAAACATGGATATAAAATGTGCTTCGATAAAAATAGTGCCCATGAGACAATTTCAAGAATCTCTTCCAAAAAATGCAAACACATTGCCTCATTGTCACTATTATACAAAACAAATGTCCTTGTTACTACTGCTACGGCCGGTGACAGCCATTTTGATTTTTTTTTACAAACTTGATATTTAATCACCTGTCCTATAATAGGCTACAGATTTTGTTTCTGCCATGTTACAAGATTTACAAACAGACGTCAGCCACGTACATTTAATGTAACAAAAAAGAAAAGCACACTTCGTGCTCACAATTGCTTTTTGCCACTTCGGGCGAGAACTAACGGTTGTCAACCCGTATGTCGGGTACCTCCACTGATAATACTAATTATCAATTTCGAATCTATCAGAAAAAACTTAGTGTTAAGAATTTGTTTGTTAACACCGGCTGTTATTAATTCGATCGTCATTTTTTTTATGGATAATAATTTCTGACAGCACCCATTAAAAAGTAAAAATTGTTTAGAGATAAAACAAATACGACAATACATAAAGTAGCTTACTATGAATGATGAAGAATTTAAAAGTCTCGACTAATACTGACAGAGTTTTTGACAGTTTAGTGGCCGTCCCTTGCTACCTACCATATTTACAAGTAAACAGTTTATACAACATATTATGTTTATATATATATATACAAGATATCTAAAATAAATAATGGACATATCAATTTAATTGAATGTTCTAATATGTACCGTTTAAAGACAATAGTCTCGATTTACAGGTGGTTATCAATTCCCTATTCGAAAAAGTAACGTTAGAAGACATGATTTTCGTCTTGTAACAAATGCGCATAAAGTCTGACCATGACACCTGATAATTTTACCGATCAACTGTCACGGTCAGGCCAATCTACAACTATGATAATACAAAAATATTATTAGAAATGCGAAAGCAAAACCCAAGCTGTATGGCTGTCCTCTGATAGCCTTCGAAATTGACACACACTACCAACTCTTTAACATTATGACATATAATGACAATTATATAATGATAATTACTTCACTTTATACAAATATAGCAGCGAGTTTTAAGAGTTCCTATAAGGCCGCGTAATCGCGGTTCTGACAATTTGACATTTCACAAAATGACTAGGTACGCTCCCAGCGTATGTAAAGCGATCTCGCTAATACTGCAGCCCACCCCGCGCGCGAGCCTCGCCTGCCGCGCCCACGCCCGGCGCGCGGCGCGGCAGCGGGAAGCTTGCGCGCAACCAACTTCCGTAACGCGCTTACAGATAATTTATCCTTACAAAATAATCAACTCAAATCCATATATATTTATAAATCATCAAAAATTTAATTTTGAACGATTCCCAATAGAAACAAAAGGTTGTATTCGCAAGGAATAAATAAAATATTAATGAGCCGAATTTTGTCGTCAATGTAAGACAGTAACGGAACTCGAGCCACTCTGAATAAAATCGCTTCATAGTAAAATAAGTATATTCAGTACGCGTCGTATGCAATAAATACAATTATACAACGAGCTAAGGTCTGTACACGGTGCGACGATTATCCGACGTCCAACTATGTTTTTACAATCAGTATTACTTTCGACTACATAATGTCATGATCGTATATCGTATAATACTCGTACAGTATACAAGAATCACATAAATAAATGCCAAGTTCACTATGGTTAGGGACCTAAAGGTAACTAAGAAAATGGCATCCGAAGAAACACCGCTCACGAAGCGGTGGACCGTCCTCGAAACAACGACTCCTGAGAGAGATCGGGCCGACACACCGTCCCGCGAACGACGCCGCAAAACTAGTCAAAAGCGGATATGTACACCCGGAAGAGGCAAACCCTCATCGAAATCACCCAACACATCGGCGGCCAAGGAGCCGACACTCCGAGTACAATGCTCACCGAAATGGGGAAACGTCGCTCGCTGGCGGACGGCGTCGGCGAGCGAACTAAAGATAAAACTATTTACAAAGGTATATACAAGTGTCGGTGTGTGGCGGCAGGCGCCGGCCTGGTGCGCCGCGGAGCCGCGCGCTGTGCGCTTGCGGCCTCGTGCCGCGGCTACTGCTCTCGCGCTCTTCACAGCGAGAGGGACAAGAGGTAGAGTCGGGGTGGCACTGCGCTGCCCTAGGTCTCCCGCTCCTTCTTCGGCTTGAATTCCTCACCGAGAATCGTCGCTATCTCACCCTGCATAAATGCCCATGGGACTGTTGAATTGGCCAATGGACATTTTTCTCCACTGGGACAGTACACCTACAAAAAAAGAAAAGAACGGTCAGACTAAAAGTATTTAACGATGTCTTTTTGCTTCTGCATACAGGCTTGTAAAGATGTAAGTATAGAAAAGTTAATACACTAAATAATAAAACGTAACCAACCTCTGATCCTTGCTGTCTCTTGATAGAATCACGGGAGCAGGGGAAGCAGAACTTGTGGTGAGGCTGGCTGGGACACTGAACGAAGTGGGTGTCCTCGAGTCGTTCTTGGCAGAGTGTGCACTTCAACAGCGGCGTGGGCGCCGGCGCTGCCGCGTCTGCGCCGTCGCCCGCCTCCGTCGAGGACACCGATGTAGTCGAGGACACGTGCCGCGAGCCCGACGACCGCCGCCCGCCATTTGACCCTGCGATCGGAGTATACTATTAGCTACCGTCTGCCGGTGGAGCCCAGGGGCGCCAATCCTAACGCCGTCATTAAAAAAACATTGTGCGATAACCGAGCAGACTGTAACTGAATCACGAAGCGGGCGCAGGCGGTCGTCGGGCGGCCGCCGCGAACGCAGCCGGCGCGGTGAACGGACGGCCCGCCCGGATTCAAACCCGTCTCGTCTCAACTCGCCAAATCGAAAGAACACGACGCTTCAATTTTACCACGCGCCTTATTACATCAGTCAATTTTTTATTGCATTTGTAAACTTCCTGATAATATCTTTGACTAAACTCTATGCTTATTGTTGTTAGAGAGTTTATTTGATCATTCTTGTATGCTACGCGTCATTGCGTACCTGAGGAATTGGGCGAGTGTTGACTGGAGCGACTATTTGAGCGCTGCGGCGGAGGTTGGGGTGGCGACCCACCCGCGGAGCGCGGTGAGCCTGGAGGCAGCGTGTCCGTCACGGACATGAGCGCCGCCATGGGGGAGGGCCCGCCACTGCCAGCGCCGACGCCTCCAGCGCCCGTCACGGGCGGAGACCCTGCCGACCGTCCCAGTGGAGAGTTTGCTGAACCATTCGTCAGGGGCGCACTGTTACCATAACCTGAAAACAAACAGATACTTTAAATACAAATATTGTCATATGATACAGAACACATTTGTAAATACGACGGACAAAACAGAAATGGACCACACACAACCCAGTATCAGTATCAAATTATGATTTGGGCTTTAAACGAAGTATCTTTTATCTTTACCTATCCCTATCGAAACTAAACAGAAGATTATTTGTTTAACTATGCGATTTGTTTCATTTGTATTGCTAGTAGTCTTCGCTAATTTTGTAGGCCATCCATCATCATCATCATCACCAAATAAATAAAAACATAATCTTATTGCATTTAAATCAAACTTTAAAATAAAGCCTTCACGATTTACAGGACGATATTGCTATACCTACTTTCAATGATGGATGACACATCGTTTGCGGTGAACCGCCCAATAGTAAACATACGTTCACACACGCACATAATGTCTTATAAATAGCATTGTGTTAATATACGCTTACGTAGTGAACGGCCAATGTGTCACTGCGTTGTCGGTCATACAACGTGGCGTTTGCGATGGCGAATCAGTGAGCTTAACCCAGCTAGTAGACGGCCGGCTAAGTATAAACGAGTTGATACGAGTGCTACATTCAAATGTACTTATAACCCGTCATATCGCGACCGAGCTACTGCGACGTTGCCAAACGAGTGTGGAGTGGATTATGTAGGTCCTGTATACATACGCATTATTGATAGCTGGTCATTGCTGTGTTGTGCAAGGTATAGTGTTTTTCAAATATAACGAGTATAGTTTCAGAGTTGCTACAAAGTCAGATATCTACTTATTTATTTTATATTTGCTGAGAATATGAACAAGTAAATGCAACTATTGTTGGTGATCCATTTAAAATAATACATTTTATGGGTTTCTTTTGGGTTCATAAACGCGCCTCTGAATTGTAGAACACAACTACTCATTTAGTAAATTATAATATATTTTGTAATATTTTAGATGTAAGATTGATATAATAATAATTTCAGATGATTGACTTAAAATTTAAAAAGCGAATTATCAACAACGTGTTCATATTTAAGAAGGCACGGCCCATATAGCGGCGATGACGTCATTTACGGTGACCTTTTTGGCCAATAGATCGTGGCGGGCACCGCGCTCCCTACACACACGCCAGCGGAATGTGGTCGAGCGACTCTGCCAACTGCCGAGCGTAGGCAGGCGCTATATTTTTTCGCCCGACGACGCCCGACGGCCTACCTACATACGTACGCGAGCGAAAATGTCGTCACGCGACGTTGCCACACCGCTCCGTGTCGTGCATGCATTCACAGCGTTTACATTACGTGGGTGTTTGTACGTTGCGAGGTTGTGTGCGAGAGGCCGCGAGTGCGGGCTCGCTTTCGAGAACGCTCAACCAGTTGGACCGGTTTCGTATTTATGGACTCAGTTAATGTAATGCACCTACCTATGTCATCTTCGTCTGCTCGCATCTGTTTCGGTTTAATTTAAGGCAGATCACAATGTCCATTACCTATTGGGAATCTGGTGCACTATGTGCCTGATTGCATATTTATTTGATTGAGATACTTAGTTTGACCTCTTTGTCCTTTATTTTACAACTTTATAACCCGACCGCGTCGCCTTTATTTTCAAAATTGCATTGCATGCTGAATTGCGCCGTTCACGGATTATATTATTTGACTATAATAAGAATATGATATATTAATAATAATATATATTTTTATTAGTTTATTAATATATAATATATAAATAATAATTATAATATATATTAATATATTTAAATATAATTATACATTAAAGAAATATTTACAATCAACACCGAAAGACAACCGTTATATATTGAACAAGATAGATATTTTTGAATTTTCTAAACTGTACTGAAGAGATTAAATAATATTTGTTTGGCAAGCAATATTTACAATTACTTAACACCAACAGACAAGCGTTATTAATTGAACATGATAGAGATTTGAATTTTGCTAAACTGTACAGAAGATATTAAGTAAATGATATTTTTTTGGCAAGCAATATTTACAATTACTTTATACCAAAAGACAAGCATTATTTATTGAGCAAGTTAGAGATATTGAATTTGGCTAAACTGAACAAAATAAATTAAATGGTATTTATTTGGCAAGAAGCATTTACAATTACTTTATACCAAAAGAAAAGCGTTATTTATTGAACAAGATATTTGGATAAACTGTACAGAAGAAATTAAATAATATTTATTTGGCAAGCAATATTTACAATCACTTAACACCAAAAGACAAGCGTTGTTTCTTGAACAAGATAAAAGTTTTGAATTTTTCTGTGCAGAAGAAATTATCTTTCAATGTCAGTGAAACGACTACACTACAGCTGGATTGACAGCAACCTAAAAATATTAAATTATTTAGTAATAAACAAACAAATGGGTTTGTCTACAGTTTTATACTACGATGTTAATATGGTTATTTACTACACCAGTACCTCATTTATTAATATTCATACTAAATTGATGACTAATGTAATGACTAAATAAGTATACAACTAATTACCAAACAATGTGACCATTACGATATACTTATATTAGCAGTAATTGCAAAATAATAAGTTGGTTTTTGATCTCTAACTAAATACCTATACAATACATATATTATTGATTTATCAATTTTCATAAGGATAAAAAAGAAGTTAATAATGTAAGTAAGACTATGCACATCATATTTTTTATTTTATGACGGGAAGAAATTATATACCAAGAAATCGTTAAGATACTTTAAATAATAAATAAGTAGTCCATTTCTGTCTCGAGTCTTGGCCAAACACGAGTTAATTTTGAAAATGTCCCTGAAATATTACAGCTAGAACAGTCACTTACCGTTTGTCTTGAAAGAAGACGCATCAAAGGATGGTGTGCGTAGTGGATGTTTCTCTTGCTTGAATACGCGGTCTGGAGCAAATGGTGCTGCCAAAGAAACTGCTGGTAGCGATTCACCACGCGTGAGTGGAGGTCGGGAGTGCTCTTCTAACAACCTCTTTGCAGGCTCATGATGATTTTGGTGATCATCATCATCCAGTGGCCGCTTCAGAGTGAGGCCAGGAGCGAGGCGAGCGCCTCCATGTGTTGGCAAGTGGTGCGTCGGTAAATGCGCTAATCGCCGACCTTCGTGTTCTTCTCGCCGGCCTCCGTACTCTGCTAACAGACCAGCGCTAGCTGTTGGCCTTGCGTGGTGAAGAGTAAACCCAGTAGTGGGCGCGTGGTGGGCTGGAGGAGCCGGTTGTCCTCTAGTAGCTGTTTCAGCCCCATTTTGGTGAGCTTCTAGAGGAGAACGATGTGCTTTTGTGTGTGTTGGACCGCGACCCTCTTGAAAACCATGGGCACGTTTCAGTTGTCTGGCAGTATCTAGCACTACTTCGATGCGGTCTGCACCTTCGTAGTTGACACAACCACGACAAACTGCCTCCGAAAATTCGTGTAACATTGCCCACGGCATGCGGGGCAAGTCACACAGGTAGCAGTGCTGCCGTTTCTGCATCACCGACATCTCGCCGCCGGACGTAGTACGGAGCGCGAGAGATCGGTTGTCTTCGTTTCTCTTGAAAATTGTCACAGATTTTTTAGACTCGTAAAAAAAACACCATCACCAATTATCACAAGGAATCACTCAACCGCTTCACATTCGGTTTCGAGAACGCTGAGTACCGAAGTCACAGAACTTAAAACGCACTCGCTTCAGTAGCCGATCGAAGAGAGACTGAGCTCTGAACGCGGTCGGTGGGCGGCGGCAGGCGCGGGGTCGGGGCGGCGGCGGCCATTATCGAGCGGTGACGTCAGCGCGCGCACCACGACCGAAGAGTGGCGACGCGCGACGCACCGAGGACGAGCCGTTAGCCGCGACGCGGATGCGCTACCAGCCAGCGCACTTGAATACAACACAAATGCTTATCGCTTGATAACGAACACTAAGAACGCCTAGTTAGTCACATTACAAACAGGGCTTTTGGCTGGTTGGTACTTTATTTATATACTAAAGCGTTATCATACTATAACGGATCATTTAGTCATAAAATGAATACATAATGTTAAGACCGGGTTTCGACCAGCAGACCAGTCAGGAGTAAACTTTCATAAGTATGACTATAAAGATACCTATGCCATGAATACACATTTACAACAAAAGTACCCTCCTATCTTTCAAAGCATTTTCCTCCTCTTGGGACTTAGGACCTATTAAAATGAAATAAAAATACATTTTAAAAACATATCGATAGCTATATGTAGTAGGTAGTACTTGATTCGTCCAAGGTAGTACTGTACTGATGGAGAATTGGAGATGCATTAAACAATCTATTCTTGCTCAGTTTCCTTTCGGCCGGCTGCATTCTAAATTATTATTACTCAATAACACGAACGGATCCGGTTGAAAGACGGAGCGGGGGACGCGCGACCGGTGTGGCGGCCATCTTGAGACGTGACGTCACGTGACGAGTCAGCCGAGCATGCGGTGCGGCAACGTCGCTCGCTTCGCTTATGTTATGTTAGCTGTGCCATGTTGCCGCTCATTCTGTTGTGTTTTAATAATAATAATGTAGGTAGCTCATCGGTTTTTGTATGCGACTGAGGATCGGAGAAAAAACAGTTATACGGCCAGGTAAACGAGGATGACGAACCAGCCAGAGCGGTTGCATGCCACGTTCGCTTCGAGTTTCTCTCAAGTCTCAACTATTGCGTGCGCGGTTGATGCTTGTGTTGATTTTCTATATAAACGTAAACAAAAGTATTTACGGCAAAAGTTTGCTCACAAACAAATGAAGTTGAACGTTTTCAGTTTTAATGTCTTTGCGATGCATGGCTGAAAATTTTAAAAGTGCCTGTGAACAAAATGACAACGCAATCTGCAATCAAGTAATCCAATTTTATTCTTTACCTCCTCTCACGAACAAAGAGTAGGTAACTAGATTCAGCCAAGTAAATTAGCAGTAGTGAACTGGTGAGTCTATCTATAAAAAAACACATTTCAGCATCAACGTTTGTTCATGCAAGCACAGAATTAGTAAACTAATTAAGTACTGAATCGTGTAATGTAAATGCATCATCATCACTATTCAGTCAGAGGTTCGATTATCTCGAAGATTCAGAGGCTCATGAAGATTTTAGAGTATAGGAACTCGTACGTATGGTATGGCATTATTATGCCTATACCTATGTAATGTAAGAGTTTACACTCGAAGAAAATGATTTATTTTAATGGCAAAACATACTTGTAACTGGATACGAACGGATATTATAGATTCATTGATTAAGAATCCAACTTCACAAAACTACGGGATTGGTGTTATGAATAATTAATGGTTAAGCCATTTGTCTGGTATTAAACACAAATTATGAAAAATTTCATCAGTATATGTAACTTCGAATCGTTAGTGGAGGATTAAGAGCGCGCTTGCGCGATTGTCCCCTTGAGGACGAGTAAAGGCACGCGCTTTTCATGTTTATTTACATTTACATCTAGCCCACTGCAGTAGAGACACGTAATAAATAGTGGATAAACCTAAATATCTGTATTCAACACCGCTTTTATTACCACATTAACATTTTAATCGACTGGGGAGCGCCACCACTCCAAGTTATCGCATGACAAACAACAGAAGCCCGCCCAAGCTAGGCTAGGCAGGTTTTACGTTTGCCTATTGATTTTCTGGAACTGCCTGCACTATCGTAGGATCCCCGACCCGTAACATATTTACAACTTGTTACGTTGAAGACACAAATATCGCTGTTTACAACGTTACAGACCGAGTTTATCTGAGGTTATCCTTCTGTTTTTAGAGATATATTCTCCGAGGAAGGTTGGATTTACCGTTTAATAATTAATTTTATCTACGTAAGTACTTTATTTTCGTCATCAATACAGAAATATAAAACAGGCTCTGCCGTTATCGTACGCCTGATGTGATGTTGTTATGTTTTTAAAGTAATATTTTTGTTCCATAGAGATTATTATGATCAAGAATTTTAATTCTTCGCGATTTCTAGGGTGTCTAGGTGAGAATAGCGAGTCATCACGTATATTCTGGTGAGGGGAGGGATCGATGCGTCTGGACGTTGTGCGCATGCGCCGCCCCGCACCCATAAACACGTGTCAATGTTTATTTACGTTTCGTGCACGTATTATTAACAGCATTGGTCTCGCTCCTCCTTCATCATCCCAAATCAAAATCGTTAGTCTAAATTCATCCGTATCAAAATTGAAATAAGGATTATTCTTTTTCAACGTGAAGAGAGGTTGCCTAAAATTTTCGTTTGACGTCATCACGCTGCTATAACTTTATTTATGATTATATGTTAAAGAGCATCATAGTATTGTATTTGAGATCCTTTACTTTAAAAATAATCAAGACTTGCAAATCTGTCTTTCGTTGTTTTGCCTATAATAATGTTAAAAAGCAGTAAATATTTCATGTTCATACAAAAGACGATCGTTAATGTTTTAAATTAACAAGACTGGTTTTTAGCTTTAACATACCTGTCTGTAAGCATAAAAATACCAGTTGGTTTGGTTTTCTTTAAAAAATCAAAGTTTTTTTTTAAGTATAACAAAAAGACTTGCGTAGTGGAAAAAAACATATCAAAACATAATCTAAATTTGTTCAAAAATAGACTACTCAAACTGTTTTTTTATTACAACTATTACAAGTTAAACAGGTTCACTTTTGGTGGACAAAAACAACTCTATTAAATAACAAAATTGAGGAAGTTAATTTATTTTGGAAGTTTAACGCTCGATAGTTGTATCGAATAAAGCATTGACTAAGCCTTCCACACCTTTGAATTTAAACAAGAAATATTTTCGGATGGACTTACTAAAATACAACGTTACATCAGTTGGTAGCCCGGGAATGAAGGGGAGCCCGGTATCGACCCGTGACGTCACCAGGCTTCACCCTGGCCAACCCTGATCAGAGCGCCATAACCAGCCAGAGATACATGACATTACTGACTCAGTCTATCGATTGAATTTGGGCGTTTACGTCTGGCGCAAAATAACGTATGCGTAGAAGAAAAAAAACTGGTCCTAAAAGATCACTTACCTATGAAATATATTTTTTATGATACAGATCTCTGTGGTTAAATAAAAACGCAATTAGAATAATTGAAACATGTTTAACAACATGAAATTAAATGTTGAATGCCTACTGCGAAAGAGTGAGAATTAAGATATGTAGGTACTGTCTCCTATCTAAGTATCTAAATCTGTCTCAATACTTAATAAAAATAATCGTACAGCAACTATAACCTTCAATATCTATATATTAGTAGTTATAGAACGAATTATTCAATGGAAGATCCGACAGATCTTCTTAATCAGTGATTCCATTGTGATTACTAATCACAATTACATAAAACTGCTCACCGATTTCAAAAGCATGCGGCGATCTCTAAACACAAGGCAACAAGACCTATCATAACGAGTCGTTTACCCCGAACGGTGCAAGGCGGGGTGACGTGTATTCTCCATTTTTATCGAACCATCAAAAACATGGCGCATGCGTAGATTCATTGATCCGGGAGAAGAACCACCCTTCCCATAAGTCAGCAGACGCCATTCCTGGCACAAACAGAAGATGATAACGATGACTAATAATATGACGCACACAGTACAAGTAAACCTTGAACGAAATCAAGGTCTTTTATTCTTGGAGCTGTTTATCCACTTAAGAGTTGACGTCTGATTGATGCAACTCGTTGTTCGTTACATCACAGCTGTCATAATATTATCAAATATAGATGTAGTAAAAGACACTACGACCACGGAATACATATACACGCTATAACTATTAAATATCATCAGCTTTAAAATAAAAGTCTTAAGTTATACAAAACGATGCAAAACAATTAACTATTGAAAGGCGTAGGTGTCGATTAGTTGAATGACCTCGGCTAATGGGTTGGCTCGTGAATGCAATTGCAACAGCATGCGACAAGCAAGGCAATGCGACGACGACAGTTCATTGCCGGCGGTCGATAACGGCCGGACCGCTACCCAGAGCGACTTGTCCAGATGAACGAGTGGAAAGCTGTCTCCGAAACTAGTATAATAGACTGTCGACTGGAATCTGCTTCACACGAAATTCTATAACGAACGCAAGACGCTATCAACGAAAGCGATAACGTAAGATAATCTAAATAGAGTGCATTGACTCGACCTTAATACCAAAACATGGGTATCATAATATCTCAATAGGTATAATTTAATAATTTTGTAAATAACAATATGCAACGAAGTGATTCTGATAATTGGCCATGTTGTATACAGAGTAAATGCTATTGATGACTTGGTTAAATAGATTTTAACGATGAAGGTAAAACTGGTTTGGTTCGAGCTTGCAGAGCTACAGCAATAAATGCAATTTATAAACAAAACCATTATGGAGATTTCCAACAAATAAAGCAATATGCGCAAGAAAGGGTTCGCTGGGGCATTCTGGAGCGGGTTGCAGCGATCCTTGGCCCCGTTCCGGCGGCCTGACCCGGGCTTTGTCCGCAGAATTCTGCATCTTGCCTTGGATCACACGTGCCGGGTTTGCTATTAAAGTTAAAGGATTTGCAACCACGTTGTGCATATGGACGAATTGTAATTTGAAGTGCAACACAGTGATCTTATCTACGGTTCTTAATATTTCTGGTATTTTTGGTTTGGTATAGCTAGAATTTGTATCGGTGGCGCTGCTTGATTTGAGTAGTTATGAAAAAAGCATTGAAAGTACATAGTTTCAAATCCAGGAGAGCATAATCATAAATAAGTAGGTACAAACCCAACCCAATATCTTCAAAACCTAATGCAAAAATTGTCTTTCATATCCAGAGTTTATATTGATGCCTTATTTATTATAATGAAACAAGAGAAACATCTAGCATGAGTAGCTGGTGACAGCCACATAGTAAGCCATCCTTGGCCTGGTTAACATGACCCGGTCTTTAACCCCGCACTACACCAGTTCAGTTGCCTTGACAGTTCTAAGTTCATTATTTATTTGACGACAGTTCCTGCATATTCTGACAGAAGTCACTAATAATAATGTGCGGTTTATGTTGGTTGAAAAATTCGACGTTCCACAAAATAATAAAAGCGTATGATTCTCCAAATATTTCCATGTTTTCTTTATATAAACTTTGGCCGATTAGGGAATTCATGAGTGAGGGATCCATGGCGGGCATGGCATGATTACCGGTGTTACGTACCGCTACTGTTCTCTCGGGAGCATCACTTCCGTCACTTTAATGTTTGCATTTAACGGTTTGGTTTGACCGTAATTGCAGCTAGCAACTCCTTATTATAAACAATGGCTACTGCAATGAAATAACAATTTAATATAAATATGATACAATTGCGTTTACGTAATCTAAAAGTACCTATCATTATAGTGTTCTGTAATGGAGTTGAGTCGATCCAAGACATGAGTCACCTCCGCTGTTATGTATGCATGACAAATATGTGAACCAAGGTAGATATGTAGTCTGTAGGTATAACACGAAGCACAACATGAGTTCAGAAATAATTGGTCGTTAAGTTTATGTATAAACTCCAGAAATATTGATAACATACCTACATAAATAACAAAAACTATTATGAATAACAAGAAAAATTAAGATATTGTTAATGCCAAAAATTCTGAAATACGATACGATGATAATGAGTAATCTTACGTTCTTAAATGCCAATATTGGAAGCTCTTCATTAGAAAGCCCAAGAGATGTTCGAATAATGAGGTCACTTTCATTGAGGTATAAATAAATGTTCCCGAGATGGTCCTTGGCACGGTTGCCTATTTCCGAAGGCTACCTGGTACCTGTACCGGAACTTTTTGTCGAGTCAAAGTCTGACTTTGCTTAGGACGGAGCGGAAATGCGGTTGGTGGGCGTGGGAAAATTGGGACCCCTAATTTGTTATATTAGTAGGTCACGGGGTAAATTTTCATTACATGGGATGAGAGATATATTTCAACTTTGGAGAAAACAGTAATATTTTGTGCCATTCTGACGCTCACAATATTTTTTGTTCTATTAGCACTTTGCTCATTTCATAAAGATTAAGATTCTAGAGAAAATAGTGATGCGTATAATATGTCCCATATCGCCTGGACAAAACACCAATGTTAGGTGCTACTAAACATAATTATGACTAAACTACATCCTGGATACAGAAGGTTGCACGCCAATATAACACCAGAGTAGGCCAAAATAGAAAATCTTAGCCTTTCTTAAATTGTTATGGATATGGGGTTTTCTTGTCTTGCTTAAGTGCTCCAGCTTTTTATGCTATTAGCTCGTTTAGGAATCTGTTTATGGTGTGTAATATTGATTTCATTTACTTCTAAACATGGTATATTTACTTATGGTATAAAATATTACCAACTAAAATAAAAACGTCTCAAAATTCTGCGTATTGGGAAGCATCAGAAAAATGATGAGACGGCATCGTTAACATTTGAATGCGGCAGTAAATTCGCCGTGGAGTTGATCCAGCATCATACCCGGGTCAGGGATCAATAACCGGGACACCCGGGTCGGCGGGTCCTTGGCCCGGTTGTGCCGCGCCCGGAATGCTCAGACAGCGGCGAGGTGGGTGACATACTCCGTACCGTAGTACTGTTCGCCTCAGATCAGAACCTTAACACTATCTATTGTTTTTTGTTTCACCAAGTATCAAGCTGGGTAAGTTACACCCACCCAATTACTGGCCGAATGTTCAACATGTACGTACAGCACTTATCTGATATACCACTTGTTTTCGCAACTACTTATCATGTGGCATTGATAACTGCTAAATACGTTTATTAATAAAGCGTAAGGCGGCCTTTTGTAATAAATAAATTATCCACTGTTATTGTACCTAGTTGGTTACTAAGTTCTGTAACTAAGGAAAACATGAATAATACTAAATTTACAAATAATGCTACAATGAATTATATACCAAATGAAAGCACAAATATTTAAGATTATCATGTATTAAAATTATTCGAAATGACCGCCTCTGGCATGAATACACGCCTTTAGACGACGAGGCCAGTCATCGATGGCAGCACGAACTACCACCATATCCAATTCTGCGACTGCCTTGAGAATAGCGCGCTTAAGAGAGTCGAGATTCATGTGGGGCTTAGCACATGCTTTCTCCTCAATAAGTTGCCATATGGCATAATCCAGAGGATTTAAGTCTGGGCTGGAGGATGGCCATTCTTCCTGCGCGATAAAATCAATTTTGTTAGCCCGAAACCATGCTTGTGTAGATTTTGCTTTGTGCGCAGGGGCAGAGTCCTGCTGGAAGACCCATGGCTGGTTTTGAAATAAAGTGTGGCTTAAGGGTTTGACAACAGGTTCCAGAACGGTATCTTGATAGACTCTAGCGCCAGTTTTCACACCTTTTTCACAGAAATGAACCTTACTTAGCCCTGAATAGGACACCCCCAGCCAAATCATCACTGATGAGGGGTGGTGACCTCGTTGGACCCTCGGAGCAATCATGCTGGCTTCTTTGCTATTCTTAGCGTATACTCTATCATTTTGACGGTTAAAATTTTCTTCGACTGTGAAGATTTTTTCATCAGTAAACAAGATTTTTCGATGGCCGTTTTGTGCGTACCGCTTTAGTAGAGCGCGACTTCGTGCTAACCTCATAGCCTTCAATCGTGCGTTTAGCAGATGGCCCTTTCGTCTACGGTAAGCGTGAAGCCCAAGGTCATCATTGATAATTTTTTTAAGGGAACTTCTCTTCACAGTCATCTGTATTGCCAATAACTTTTGCTTCCGGACGGGATTTCTCGTGATTCTCGCCTTCACTGCCTTGATCACAGCTGGTGTCCGAACGGTGCGTGTTCTTCCTGATCTTTTTCGGTCATCGACGGTCAAGGTATTACTGTACCTATGGATAGTGCGATAAATAAATTGCTTGTTGATTTTCAACTTTTGTAGCAACTTGAAAATCATATTCGGTGGCTGCCCACATTTGTGCAGAGCAATTACAGCGACACGATTCGCCTTCAACCCCCATTCCATGGTGAAATAAACAAAATATGATATACGTGTGGTATGGAATTATAGCTTATAAAACTGTCAATAATATGTCATTTTTATTTTTTCTTTTCATTTGTTTTAATGGCCAGTAATCGATAAAGAAACTCAGTAACAGAACTTTTGACCAACCTGTGTATACTGTTGCCGAAGACTGTTGTTGCTCAACCATCATACATTGTATATCTTCAAGTGTTTCACTGACGTCATCACCACAATATCATGGCAATGAACCAAAGTGTTATATTCGTTAGTTTGCTGTCGTATTCTTCGTTTGTTTTGTATTCAATGAGTTATTGATAATATTGAACTAGGTACCATGGGCAACAGCGACGCTTAACCACTGCTAAGGTCAAAATCGCTTGCACGCCGCGCCGTCACAACCATACGTTTAGTTCGTGTAGGGGCGATACGCGCGCACACGAATTTTGTTGCAAACTGGTTAAGCGTCGCTGTTGCCCATAGTACGTTCTGTATTTCATTTTCTTGAATGCGTTTAGGTTTGAGTGAAGATTTTAAAGTATGGTTGGTTGTATGTAATGCCTATTGGTACTCATTATTTTCGTTCTTTATTTGTACTTCATACATTCCTACAAAACTTCCATGAATAGAATCGGTAGTTCATTAACAGATTCAGTCACATTGTTCAAAAAATTGCAAACAAGATACTCAAATACGGTTTTTGTGGCGGGTTGTATTGTACTGAACATACCTATCTTATTAATAAAAATGTACCCAACGGTTTGCTACTACATATATGTATATATATGTTTGTGGCTATACCTAATATTAGCAAATAGTCATTTTGCGGTTTGCCTGTTTTGTAAGGACGAAAGGGGAAATAGCTGTGCCTTTTCCTCAGAAAAAGACTAATTAATGAGGCTGGCTCGATGACTATAAGGAAAACGTTGCATTTACTGCGCAGTATTTTTAAACCAGACCATACCAATACAATAGCCATTTTGCAACTTTACTGACTAATAAAAATAATAATTTTAGATTCGCACAACAATACTGAGCGATTAATATCGCGATTAATTGTGCTTGTTAAATATTTAACTAAGAAATATAGTTGAATGTTTTAAAGGAAACATAAGACAATAACTAACGTATAATGATGATAAAGACAATTCCTAGTACTGAATAGTAAACACCGACCTATCCAACTATGAGCACCTACTGAGTAAACATCTGGACAGACAAAAAGGTGCCTTGTGTGATACGATCACGCACTGATAGCAACATGTTTTTGGATATTACGAGCTATGATGAAGAAGTAAAAATAAAATTGTTGGTTTCATACACAAAGTTGCAAGGGAAACAAAGAAGACGACAAAAGTAGATGTTTTCATGACTATTCGGATTTCCAAAATGTGACAAGACTAAGTAATTTTGTGCATAAGTGTCAGTTCTGTTCCCGGATAATTTACATACGGCAAACGTATTTAAAAATATACATGAATGCCGTTTTGCTTCTTTTTAAAAATAAAAGACTCCCCGCCATGGATTGTCTCATCTGCAATCAACGAACAAGACCAGAAACCGGCAGAAAAAGAATGACATATCCAACAAACTTGTTTTTCTGGATTTTGTGTCTACTTGTTATCATAAGTATCAACGTTTGCTCTCTTATTTGTATAACATGACATTGAGCTGAGTTTGTGTGTGACTAAACTGACAATCGGCTCAGTTCGCGGGCGTATGTGAATATTGATAAGCGATAACGACCGCTCGTCCGTCCGTCCGCAAATAGTCACATCCTCTTGGAAACGGAAAGTTTGCTCAGCAAACATAGATATGTAATCAATAACTTCGAAGGACCTATTCGATGTTACGTAAAGCGGAAAGGTACGGTTGGGCCATCCGTCGCCGTTTGTTAATAGCTGACACAGATAAGTTTCTCAACTATTAGGTTCGGGGAAAATCATCTTCATTCATTTAAGAGCCGTGTTTTTGTTGATGAAGACTTCTCCACTCCTCCCTTCTCCCTACACATTGCCATCTCCTTGATCTTCTGATACGTTAGAATAAATGCGATTAAATACAAAAATTATCACGGTCTGTTCTAAAGCTACGACATCAACTTTTTGTTTATCATCCAAATAACCAGATATATCCTGTGTTTCACGATATTTTTAACCCACCGCTGGAGTCGGGTCCGGTCGGGGAACTCCGATGGCCATCGTCGCACCGGCTCCTATTTGCGATCAACCGGGCAGCTTGCCACCTCCGCAGCTCAGCAGCGCGTCAATGAACTTGTTTCTCCAAACAACTATGACGAATACACTGCCTGCACCATTATTTACATTCTCATATTACTTACCACTCAATTTTGAACTGCCACCGTAGACGAAGAAATACCTCAGGATTGCAATTTTCATACAAAGCGACTTGAGCACATCGTATTTCATGCAGGTAATGCGTTTTTGTTGTAATGACGTAATATTTAACGTCTCCTGGTTCTTATATCAATATACTACGTATCAAAGCATGAAAGTTTTTAATAAGTTGATTAGTTTTTAAATTATCTACGTTTAATTAGGGATAAAATAAACTATTATCGATAATAGCCTTACTTACCCATAGCCCTCCCTAACATAAGGAAAATCAGGCACAAATCAATCAGGCAATCTTACTTATGGTCAAGTTTAAGTTCCTACATTCAACAAACAAATGTATGTATAGGCAAAGTAAACTGTTGGTTGCAGGTTTGTTATGTAATGTGAGTACAGTAAGGTTATGTAACCCCACAGTAATCGCAATGCGAAGCTCAGGAGTGCGTTGTTTACACATTTACAAGTAGTGCGCAGTTTTCTGAACGGCAATTAATATGAGAGAGACAACTGCATATTGTTGCTGTAAGTAAATTCATAGATAACATCTCATAAGCTAGCTCAATCTGGAAATAGATAACTCATTCTTGAATAGTGGCATACATTAACCAGTATAATGTGCGAGATTTTTTGTAAACAATGGCAGATACGTGTCCTGCTTGCCTCGTGTCAATTAACTCCTTAATGGTTTTACATACATTATGTTTAGGAACACGTAGTCGCAGCAAACTGTGACAGCAAAAAAAAGAAAAACCGCCTTCAAAAAACCTGAAAACAAAAACAGCTTAAAAATTAAATACCTCTAAAAAGCAAGAAATAATATTCGAATCATTCGTTACACATATCAATATTAATAAAACACGTCTATTGAAGTCGGGTGGGGCTGGAGGACAACTTCATTTTTTTCTAAAAGCCCCACCCGACTTCATTAGACGTGTTTTATTAATATTGATATGTGTAACGAATGATTCGAATATTATTTCTTGCTTTTTAGAGGTATTTAATTTTTAAGCTGTTTTTGTTTTCAGGTTTTTTGAAGGCGGTTTTTCTTTTTTTTTAAAATGCTTTTTTATTTTCAACTTTTTAGTGGTAGACTTACATACGTAAGCGCAGCGTGTAAATATTTTTTAACTTTATATTATAACATTTTCAATGGTAAAATGCCCAGAACTCAATTTCCAAATTTACGCTGTTTGTTTTTGAGGAGTTCCGTTGTGTTTTCGTAGTCCAAATCTAGTCCAGAACGTTGCATCGTAAACCATGATTTGGTTTGTTTTGGATTGCCATAAACTTACCAAAACCTAAATCACTTTACATATACTATTTGACTTTGAGGAGTTCCCTTGTGTATCTTCGAAGTTCGAAGTCCAATAACGATGAAATTAAATTGTGACCACTCTTGAAGTATACCCTTTCAAATAAAAAAAGAATCATCTAAATCGGTTCATAAACAAAGATGTTATGTCCGAAATTCCATAAAAACTCGTACGATGGCGAGCTAAATAATTGATATTTTTCAGGATTATGAAAAAACTACTGGCCAGATCTCTGAAAAATTTTTATGGGACCACACACGAACTATGTTCTTTGAGATAAAAAAGAATTGTACAAATCGGGTAACAACTGACGAAGCTACGTTAAAACATACATAAAAAAAAAAAAAAAAAAAAATACCGTCGACTTGAGAACCTCCTCCTTTTTTTGAAGTCGGTTAAAAATAATAGTCAACGAAACCCATTCCATGAAGGTCAGAAACATTACAAAGATACAATATAATTATTCATTGGATTGGATATGCACAGACAATCGGGCTACACCAGCTGGCAAGCTTATCGAGCCTTGTAACCTGAACTAGGTATGCGATGCTGACACACCTATATAGCATTAAATCTGCAGCAATACGGTTCAATTTCGTGTGTTCCAGTGGTATTACACCACGCCACGCCTTTTCCCAGAACTATAACATGTGGCGTGCTTGGTGTTACGAATCATCATTGTTTATATTGGTAACTTCGATAATATAATTAAGCAATCGACAACTTGTTTGTGAAATTGGATCGATTTTTTATATTAATATCTAGACATTAGATAGGTTTACTACTTTATTTAAAAATTCTAACAATTGTTATTATTATCTGAACGGAAACTAAAACATTATAATTTTTATGTACATACCATGTCTGGCTCCTATCCTAATTCCTAACCCGTAATTTAAGATAGGAGCCATTTAGGGGCCGTACCTAAATGAAAGGTAAGATAACGGAACAGACGAACTCAATGGAACTTAGATTCCACGCCATAAGAAATAAGACTATGCCGAGATAGGTACCGAAAACAAAGATGCTGCAAAGAAAAAGTTAATGGAAAATATTTTATTTTTAAATTACACAGGTGCACGAAGAAGCCAGACACAAAACAAGAAACTTGACATAATAACATAATTTATGTCAACTATACAAAAGCGTAGATAATTTCGTAACTAAGAATTTGACTATCAAAAGGCTTCTTTTAGTTTTAAAATTATTCACCATAATTGTGATATTTCATTAAAAGTACCATCAGAAGTATCTTTGATGGTACTTCTGACACATCTTTACGTCGCTAGTTCCATCAAAGGTATTTTTAACCATTTAGTCCACATAATATGCCATATTCTACAAATGCCAGATTTTAGTTGATATGGAGAAATAATACCTATGTATTTTCAATCACTTTTCGTGAGATTTAATTGTAGACTTATCGCATGCATGCTAATAGGTATCCAAAAAAGTAGAATGTTTAGTGTTTTAAACAAAATTAGGTACTTAGGTAAGCCTTAAGTTAACTAACTTTAGAATGTTAGATGTTCTCCAATGGTCGTTATGATATTGATGATTTTCTTTCAACTAAACAAATTTTTTTGCTCTATTTGTTTTTCATATACCTATTGTCTATGTCTGATTGGTTTCCAAGATCATCAATGATTAGACTCAATTGACGTCAACTGTCTCAGATCAAGTGCAGATGGAGGTGATAGTGTGTGCGTCAGCTGTCGTCACGGACAGGAGGCCCACGACGAAGCCACGGCGGCGCCGCGTGCCTGACATGATAAGCTATCAGTATCACCGCCTGCCGGGAACTTTCCATTGCACTATCGTACGCTTCACAAATTCCTTTGGGCTCGTCTGCATAATCAATTCTTTGTTACTTTTTATCTCGCCGATAACATTTTAACATATAACAGCTACGTTACATTCTTCTACATCCAACATTGGTCTTGTGATTCCATCGACAACATCACGAATGTTTTGTTTTCAAAGGGAGATAATAAATGATGGATTACATTAGTCGTAATTTTCATTCTGAACATCGAGTCTGCGTCTTTCTTATCTGTCACGAAGATCCATTCCCACCATGGGGCCTACCTACCTGTCTTATCAACCATCGATCATTTCTGCTTAGTAAGCTCCGGTTTCGGAGAATATGTTGGATTCTCCCCACAAAAAGTTGGCTGATTATCATAGTTATTTAAATATTCTTTGGCGAGTCCAGAATAATTTTGTTTTTACAATAAGAGATAAGTCTGCCTGTTCCGATATCGTAGTTGGAGTAAACAAAATATACCTACAATAACAGTAAATGATTATGTGACTCCTGAAGCCGGATGTTTATGAGCTCAATGACGGATAAAATTGTATAAAATCTACAGTAGGTAGGTACAGGCAACCACTGACTCATTAATGTCGGTCTACCTAACCTACATAGTAGGTAGGTACCTGACCTGAGCCACAGAAAACATAATAGGTATTACAAATCCTGAGCTGCAGTATTTTAAAGGATTTTTTGTTCTTTTTCATTAGCACAAATGTGCAATATTGATAATAATCCAACGGCAATGACAATTATCATGAAATAAAATCTAAAAATATTGGTTGGTTACGAGTAGGTAGGTACTTTGTATCGACGAAGATAAATACTACTGATACTGATTCCCGTACCTACGTGGAGATAGGTGTGTACGCAAATGTACCTAAGTCGGAGATATGATATCGCTATCAGTTGTTTGTCGAACAGCACCTCCGTGTGTGCACATATCTACCGTGCAACATCGGGTCGTTTCATCGTTATCTTCTATTTATTAACTGGAATGTCCTGTACTTTACACTGCACTTAAATATGATCGAAAACTCTGACTTATTTCGTTGCGAGATTGCGACGTTTATTATCTATTCTATGGTATCGAATGTTTAGTACTATTATATTAATTATACTTATATTCTGTGGTATCGGCTCCTTTTACTTCGTAAAATGTCCACACAGACAATTATGAAAAAGTAATAAAAAGAAAACTCTAATTAACTAAGACATAAAATTCCACAATTTACAATACTTTATCTTCAAAATTATTTTCTGACTGGAAGTAGTTATATTTTATGTGAAACTATGAAACATTAAAGCAAATAACAGTTATCTTGAATAGAATACGGGGCACGGGAAGTCTATACTAATAAGTGTACATAATATTAGAACTAATACAAAAAGATTTGATAAAAACGTTGCTACAAATGCAGAAAATAGATGGCATAACCGCATAATATCACAATATTCATCAATAATATCAGGGTCAATAAGAAGTAGTACAATATATGAAATCGATGGTAGAAATACTGGTAATATCAGAAATTGTGATTGACGTATCTCTCGACATAGATGGCATCGCTGCCGTTGCTCAACTATACAAAACTGATAGGTCTACATTGAGAACTGGTTCCATTTTTATATTTTTGGGAGGTTTCTATGCGATTGTATATACGACATCGACAGAGAGAAAATGTGATGTCTTTTGGCATTTTGTCATTTCTTCAATTCTACTATTCCATCTTTTTTACACTTTATACATAAAAAGAAAAATATTTATTAACTTAAGTATGGCTTTTTGGGTAGTGAAGAGAGTAAATCGGCGAGTCGTGTCATCTCAAAAGTCGCGGCTGAAAATTTTGAAGCTCTAAGTAATATAGTCGTACATTCAAATTACTGCGAAATATCAATTTGATTTATATTTTGAGCTTGGACTTTTGTTATATAGGTACTATTGGAGCTGCAAAATTTTCTTTGCCGCGGTTTCAGATGACACAACTTGCCGGCCAGACGCAGATTTTTTGGCGTTTAGATTAGATTAGATTCACTCAACTCTATAAACCGTAACCCCCTCTACAGAATTTGGGGTCTTGTCAAATCAATGAAATATAAACATGGTAAGGTACCAGTCTTGTCATCGGATGGATATGTTACCTATGTACATAATATTATGTGCTTCTTACTTAATTATGAATTTCAGGGAATATTTAGTTACGTTGACAGCATTGAATATGTTACAAATTCCATGGATTTTTAGCTTCGGTGAACACAAAAATGTTTCTGAGTATGAATAAAAAAATGTCATTAAGTAAGTAGATATTTTAAGACATTTACCTACCAATAAAATTAAATCATCGGTTAGGTAAGACGTTCTAGAAGAAATACATATACAACTTATCAATTTCGTATCTTTTGGACAACAACAGACGATTACCTAATTAAAATAAGTGGAAAAATTGATAAACGTTGTCTTTACAGTGACTACAGCGTTGTTTACGCGTGCAGCGATAACAGTCCACGACACGGACGGACGACGCAATACAAAAATGAATACTTACATACATACATAATTCATTATCACTGATAGTTTATTTACAGTAAGTAACGTATTTTAAAAGTTAAGTTCACGCAAGATATGAGGTCATCAGCGACTGCGTTGTTAATTTGTTATATTTTACTACCAATGATAAAGTATAGGTTAGGTATCTACCCACATAGCGAACTTATATGCTATTTACATACGAAGAAAATAAAAACAGCTCTATTTGTCTCACGTCTTCATAGAGATGTCAGTTGGAGACTTTTACTGCGCCTTTTGATTTAGGATGTTTTTATCGCCCCGGTGGTGCGGTATTTGAAACGAGATAATAAAACGTGCGATAAATCGTTCGCAAATAGTTGTAATTATGCAACGTGCGTCGCGGATGGTCCGGCGAGCGGCGCGCGGCGGGACACGTTCAAGATTCAAATTCAAATGTCAAGGTGAAGGCGCGACGCGAAAGGAAACGCACGCTGACGTCACCGTCGCCATCTTGCCACCGCTCGTAACCACACTTCGATATAAGCCCTCTCTAGTTTTATTTAGGACACTAGACAATCACTCTGCAAAACTTCATTCATTGCTTTGTATTCTAAATATAGATCGTTACGATACGCCGGTATGTGAGATGTGAGGCATCTGGATTTAAACAAAGCCCTATCGAACAGTCACGGCCAATTGTGATTTAGACAATTAGTCACAAGAAAGATGGATTGGTTTATTATGAGGTCAAGAGCAAACGTGACGATTTCGCTAAGATCACTGCAAATGACTGCAGACTAACGCCTGATAATAAAAATACTTACAAACGAGGCTCGAGCCTTCGAAGCACGGCTTAAGAAATAAAATTTTAGTAAGTATGTGTCAAAATAACAGTACTTACTTACCTAAGTCTTGAAACTTGAATTATGCTGATATTTGCTGAAACAAACAGTCACCCATCATCCAAAGATGATAAGTTAGTCATTCCGATGAAGTAAGAATCAGATTTCAGATAGGAACTTGTCAGGCTATTAAATTACGTCGCTCGAGTCAAACTGCTTAATCTCAGGTGCAGGGCATTGAAGAATGGAAAGAAGGAAATCTCTCTAAACATTTTATAGGCACTATAATTATCATATAATTAAATTGTCATAAAAGTAGAGTGGATTGCATCAAGCTAATCAAAGACGATTCTCACGCGGGCGTTGCGTGCGTGCAGCACCTCGCTGAGTGCCTGAACGTCAGTCGTCGAGCGGTTCCCTCGGCCATTGTGGCGAGGAACTCGACTGGAAAATCTTACTCTAATTACCGCCGAAACGACCTAAGTGAATTTTTTTACCACTCACAATAGCTGTTTAATTATTGCTATCTCGTTCACAGCAAATTTTACGTCATCCATTTGAACAATCGTGGCGAAATTAGACTAATTAGTCAGGGTTTCCTTATAAAATGTAACAGTGAGTTCATAATTAGAGGATTCATTGTTTCTTGGAAGTACTACTGTTTGGAACTGAACATTACAGAACGAAGAATTTACATGAGCGTACCTCCATTTGTACAGTTTAAATTAGAGGTTTATAAATCTTGTTCAAGAGCAGTTAATAATAAAAGGATGCTGGATTAATTGAATGCTCACGGCTGAACTCGGAAAAAAGGAGCATTACAAGCTCTAATAACTAGACATTAAGTCTAATAGTATGGGAATATGAAAGTGATAATAAGCTGGAAGGAGGGGGGCAGTTAGCACACCAGGTCCGTTCCCCGGAGCACCGACACCGTGCGAAGTTTCCCACAATTATACATTACATTACACTTGGTGATTTCTTAGATCACTTTTTACAACCGTCGGTCTCAGCTCAAGGAACCGTCTTCTCATAAAGGAATATTAAAACGTTGAAAGCCTTGACGTCTGATTTAGATTCTAACCAGTTTCAAAATAGAAACACCATATTATTTCTAACAGAACTGGTTTTTTATAAATGTCGTCCACGTCCCGCGGAAAAAATTTAAATTCATAGAGCAAGATGTTACCGAAATCGTCTATCGCAATGGACGAACGTGTTTTTGCAACGGCCGAATTAACTTAAAACGGGTAGATGTATTCAAGACACGAGTCTAATGTGCGCGTGGAAGCGGACGACCTTCGGGGGACCAGTTTTGGACACCGCAAACATCACTGTTTGGCGAAGCGAAAAGAAACGTGACCGGAGTTGGATGTGACGTGACGAGACCGCGCCGCCCGCCGCCCGCTCGCAAGCCTCCACGTAACAAATGGTGTTTTTATGTCAGCCTCCACGGTTAATGGTGTGGGTAAACGTATTCGATGCTATTACTGACTGAATATGGATTCCATTGTTTTACAAACGCTTGTATAGATAAAATGTCATCTACATAGGAAGCACATAGCATCTTAGTGGTTCATTAAAACATACAAATTTTAATAAATAAAATGTTTTTTTAAGCCTGCCTCGCATCTGCCTTGCCACGTGAACCAAAGCAAAATAGAAATCTCGATCAGTACTGGATGTAAAAATAAACCAAACGGTACCGAGGGGAACCGAGAAAGGGTGGATTGTAAATAAATAAAAAACGGAGAAAAGACCAGCTGAATATAAGTACTTGAACAAAGAACTTCCTCTGGATTACCTGCAACAAAAGGAGCAAGTCGTTAGTACACTACTCATATTATATTTTGAACGGTGTAAAGAAGATAACATTTTTAAGTATTATGGATAATAAAAATATGTATATCCATTGTAACAGATCCTTTTCAAACATAGACGATTCTTTTATCTCGCATAAACAAGATAACACAGATATGCTTTGAAATATAGGTACCTACAAAGAATTCACAGATTTTGCAGTCCCCGCAAGAATCGGAGCATTGAAAATGAATACAAAAATTTACCATAAACCAAAATCAAATCAAATGCAAAATCCTATTATATTTTTAAAGTTACCTAGGTAGTACCTATTTATTTTTACGATTGTGACCTTATTGACTCGATGCAGCCAAAATATTATTAATCGATTTTCAAAATTCTAATAAGGTCAATAATCATAGAAGCTACATCACTTTTTATGTACGGAAACCAATTACGAAACACCCGTTTTTCTACAATTCCAAATCTAGAGGGACCACGGTCACAATAATTAACCGATTTTAAATTTTTTTTTTGCCATTTTGTAGCTCAACTTACTAGCATAAGGTATTCCCTATGACCCTTTTTAGTTTTTTCCCGAAATATTTACAATTTGGTAAACAAACACCCCCCAAAAAACCCGAATTTTGCAAAATTCCAAAAAAAGTTACTAGTAGTTAGTAAAAAGTTCACACGTGTCTCGATAAATTCCTCAACTTTTGGTGCTATTCCCATCTCGACCCTCCCAAAATCCTCGGAGATAATGGTCAAAAATACGTTTCAGGCGATTTGCATCTGATAACCATTTTCAATGGTAAAACAACGAAGATATTACGAGGTTAAAACTGTAAATAATGTGAATAACAAAATTAAGCCTGTTAAATTCTTCGGTGGTTCTATAGATATTTTTACAGTAAACGGAAACACCGACTTTATATACATAATCGTTTAAATATAGTGCGTTATTTTGCATATGAGCAATACTCGTGAATCACTATGAGATAAACTGCATTGCCAATTGCCAAGTCAAAGTTCATCTCCGAGTCACATTCGTAAATTACCAGCTTCTGCCTGCGACTTCGTCCGCGTGGAAATTCGGGAAAATCCTCACTCCTCAGGGAACCTTTAACCAGGATAAATAGTACCAAGCGCGCTGCCCCGCCTTTTCCTCTCTCTCTCCCCCTCGAACTATCTCTGCTCTCTCTATTTTGAAAATGAAGGATTTAAAATGAAGGATTTTCAAAACAAAAATTACTATGTGTGTATAATTTTTAATCGTTAGCCTTAACACAAAATTTGGAGATCCTAGCTTCGAAACCTTTCATACAAACTTTCATCTCCTATTTCAACACTTATTTCGCGACAATAATCTACGTCCTTCCTTTGTCAATCTCTAAATACTCTCTGTACCAAATTTCATCAAAATCAGTTCACTGGTTTAGGCGTGACAGACAGAGTTACTTCCGCATTTATAATATTACTAGTGGCCGCCCGCGTCTTCGTCTGCGTGAAAAGATTTTTTGCTATCCCTCCGAAACAACACTTTTATCTGGATGAAAGGTGCCCTATGTTGCCCTTATCTGTATCCCTGACATGTATGTAAAATTTCATGATGATCGGTTCAGTAGTTAAGACGTGAAGGTATAACAAATAACTAAAAAAACAAACCAACAAACTAACTTTCGCATTTATGATATTAGTAAGGATTAATAAGTATAAGTATGGAAGTTTGGATTACGCTTACGTATTGTATGTTTATAAGAATCATTAAATATGTGAAACAGTCCAGAAAATATAACATGAACTATAGAAAATAAGTCGACGTTAGCCTAAAACTCATCACTTAGATTTAGAAAATAGCATGCGATGCGGTCTGAGTTGCGTGCCTTGTGGTAGCGTGTCGGCCGGCCGTCGCCGGCGCACGCGAGCACGGTTTCCGAAGTTCGCGTGCAACACGACACTGTCACATTTCTATCCTTCGCCACGCTAAATATAAAGAACTGCTCCCATTACTCCACAATGCAGATAAGCAAAGACGATTTCAGAATATGTGCTGACTGCTGTAGCATGATAATCAAGTTATCACAGATACACATTCAATGATCGAAAGCGTTGATTTTGTAATTTGATTCGATAACTCTTATCATCTTTGTTTGGTGTGGACATATCATTTTATTATGTGACCATTAGACATTACAGTCGTTACCAGTTACAAAACACAAAAAGTTAATGTAAGTTGTTGTGTAAAAATAGTAGAAGAATTCCAGAGGAAATTAGAACTACAGCTAAAACTTCTATGAAGCAACTGCTTCGACATTATGGATTTTGGAAGAAGGAGCAAACACATTTAAAGCATAAGACAATAGATTCACAAGGTGCCCTCAAGAACAATCGGAGAAAACTCAATTAAAAGAACAAAAGCTCCATCAGTGTACCATTAAACAGCCGTTCCAAATGCCACTGTTTTAGACGGACACCGTTTCCGTTCGCCATCAAGCATGGCAGGCGGGGATAGGCCAATGCCGTGTTAGAGCGGCATTAGGAGCTGCAGCTCGCTCACACGCGAGGAGTTAAAACAAATTAAGCTATGGCATGGCGTCGAGCACGCGACCACGGCTAGAAAGCGTGGACTAGACACGCATCACACCCGTAAGCCCAGATGCATATTAACTGCGATGCGAGATACCACACCTACGTGAATTTGTGTTTATCGGTGCATTGGATATCATTGTTCCGGATGGCCGACAAATCATAAACGAGAATCTACGCCAGGTTTAGTAAGTCTAACAATATGAACATAGCTGAAATAAAGGAAGCAAAAGTCATAATAAGTAAAGATAGGGGTATGGTGGAACACCTTAGACAATGTAATGTGATCGTTATTGTCAGCGATCTTGTAACAGACTCATCGAGTAAATGTTATGTCATTTGCCGAAGACTAGCACTCCTAAACAGAATTACATATAAAATTGCTATTGAAATTGCTCGTATAGTAGCGACCTGATATTTCGAGCCCATGACATTTCGTGCCATTTAGAAGCACACGTCTCACGTGGATTTAACTCCTAAAACATGTCTGTCAGTCACGGAGCTGAAACGGCGACCTTAGGACCTTTCAACGCGCGACGGTTGGCCTCGATAAATGCCAACTATCTTAGTTACTGATTGATCTATTTTGAATTCTTTAACAAAACGTTCCTTTTGTATAGACCAGTCTTGAATAAAGTCTATCAAGTTCGCACGCTGCTCCTATTTGAAACGTTACAAATACAAGTTCATTTACGTCACAATACCAAACAATTTCAAGTTTAAATCAATCTAATGAATGGTTTTAAAAAATATGATACTACTGAATATACACTAGTACCTGTACGCATAATTTTTGGACCAAAAACCTACCAAACAAACCAATGGACATTCATACCAGAAATATTCTTCGTTCTCTGGCTGGCCGCTGGACATTGCATAGCAGAGCTACAAACTAGGACAGAAACAAAATTTAAGATAAGATGAGTAAAGTGAGTAACTAACATTATATATTTCGTATGCAGCTCTGTTTCCGTGAACGTGAGACACGGAGTCAGTCAACATTGCTGCAGGACCGCGATAATTAGAGCCTTGACTTGACTTTTAAACAAGAATCATAATGAAATAAAAGACTTTTTAACGGATACTAGCGCGGTTTTATTGAAATCAAACCAAATACCAACTAATTACCAAAGTAACGGGTGGCGCAAAAGTAAAGACCCTATTTGGTTCAGCTATAACATTTTTTCTAAATTAGAAAACTAGATTTAGGTTTTTTTAAATGTATATTTGTGCCATTAAATTTCGTACCATTAGGATTTAAAGATGATGTCTTTTAAATGGTGACCTCCAGAGTTGATACACATTTGAGCCCTATTTATGACATTTTGCATAACTTGCCGTAACACTTCCTGCGATATGTTCGTTATTTCTTGACGAATGTTTTCTTTTAGAGCTGCGAGAGTCTGTGGCTTGTTCACATACACCCGAGATTTCAAAAAACCCCAAAGAAAGAAGTCTGGACTGGTCAGATCGGGTGATCTTGCAGGCCAAGGCAAATCGCCAAAACGAGAGATAACTCGGCCTGGAAAAGCGTCCCTCACTAAATCCATATTTATTCCACGTTCTTGGGGAGTAAAACGGTCCATGTTTATTTTCAGTGTATTTTATATTTGTTCACTACACAATTTTCAACAACAGAATGACAGAAAATGTCATATAAAAAAAATAAAAGTATTTTCTTTAGTGCCAGTACTTTTGCGCCACCCGTTACTTTCAATAAAACCGCACTAGTATCCGTTAAAAAGTCTTTTATTTCATGTCTAGTGAGCGCGTAAGCTTGAGAAGTGAAGAATCATAATATATTGCTTGATAAGGTTTTTTTAATCCAGTTTGAGAATACCAAATCTACTACCTACAACGATTTGCTTTTGCAAATGACGTCTCTCAATTTAAGGAAATACTTACTTATCATTAAAATTTGGTAAGACTGACTAAATTAACAGTTAGGTTATTATGTAGTTGTTATTCAAGTCTTAAGTCACCTTTTAGTTATGTTCAACATTTGTAATTGAGTTTGACCTATGAGTGGTACTTCGGCATTTCGTGTCTGTCGCCACCAATGTTGCCGGTTTCCGTGATGGAAGCAGTTAGGCCATTGAAACTTTCATGAGAACTCGAATGGCTCGAGCAATTTGGGGGCGACATGCGATGTGCCATGCCTCAAATTGATCTTCGCCTAGATGATAGATTTTTAATGGTTCTATTTACCTTTTAATGTGGTCGTTTATATACAGGTTTTTACGTTACTTGGTAATGATGAGTCAAGTACTCAATGACCGCAAGATGGGTTGATAAACTGGCAGCTGGCAACGAGTTGTATGAAATCAATAAGGCATTAATTGGGTGCGTGAGCTCATGTGACAAGTTAAGTTGATTACGGCAGGTTTATTAATACGCTGAGTGACGGGCGCGGGGCGAGTGGACGGCGAGCGCGGTTAATCACGTGCGGGTGTCACAGGCTGCCTGCGGGCTGCGGCTTCGTTACGTGGCGGTGACGACGCAGCGCCACCGACGACGCACTGTAAATATTCAGAGGACAGAAACACCGATCAAAATAATGGATTTATTATGAATTCGGCAGGAAAGAGTGGAAACTATATAAGATTACAATCTAGGGGGTATGGTAGTAGCGCAGACCATAATCTCTAGCATTATCATTTGTCACTTCGTCAAGCTTGTAGATTCGTCTTCTTTGCTCACTCAGTAGGGTTTGGTCTATTGGTCTAAGAATTGCATATTCTTTGTATTTTAAAGACAGTTTAACCAGCTTGAAGGTGCAATGAGCAATATCTCTGCCATTATGCTTGCCACGTCAGAAGACCTAATGGCAGACTGTTTTACACCTTACGAAATACCTTTTTACATTAAGTGTGGACTGGCATTCGTTTTCATACTATCGGAATATCCGTAAATGTGTTCCCCTACAAGCTCATTTTTGCTTTTCTCGAAGAATTAAAGGAAACATGTTGTTAGCCATAACACTTTCTTGTAAAAGAGAGAGTTTAACGGATTTCAGCGGAAAGTACCGCAAAGTCTTGAGAGCAGAGCGAGCTAGACGTCTGTTATTAACTCTAATCATCATTAAAGTTTAATTTTGAAGTTGTTATTAATGATTTTTTAACGTTTTATAACTACTAGCTTTAGCTGGGCGGGGCAGCGTATGGGAAACTTCGTGGAGTCTTTGAGTCGCCTATTCCACAGAGTCTAAAGACTTCAACCAGCGCGTCCTGCCTGTCATGACATACGGAGCCGAAACGTGGGCACTCACTGTAGGGCTGGTCCACAAATTTAAAGTCGCGCAGCGAGCTATGGAAAGGGCTATGCTCGGAGTTTCTCTAAGAGATCGGGTCCGGAACGAGGTGATCCGACAGAGAACTAAAGTCACCGACATAGCCCACCGGATTAGCAAGCTGAAGTGGCAGTGGGCCGGCCATATTAGCCGTAGAACCGATGGCCGCTGGGGCAGACGAGTTCTTGAGTGGAGACCGCGTATGGGCAAACGTAGTGTGGGACGCCCTCAGACAAGGTGGAGCGACGATCTTCGCAAGGTGGCTGGCATAAACAGGATGAGTATAGCCGCGGATCGTGCTCAGTGGCGTGCATTCGGAGAAGCCTGTGTTCGGCAGTGGACGATAATAGGCTGATGATGATAACTTACTGTCGTCTTACTACATAAAACATAAGTTGAAATCCCGTCTGAGCTGCTACTGGTGAGTCGATATTTTCTAGATTTTTTTCTATTAAAATAATCTGAATAATATTTATGGACTGATTTAAGAATGGTCTAGATTTTCACTTAAAACCCTAAATGGGTAAAATAGATATCGCCGAGATAAAAATTGCGTCTTCTAGGTATTGTGGCTAATAAACCAGTTCTTAAAAGCTAAGGTACTGCATTGGAACTTGGAACGTCGAGGCTGGGCCCGCTGACCTGCCGCGATAGCATCCAGGTCCCGACCCGGGGGAATATTCCACTGGTGGTTACGATACTCGCAGAGATGGACCAAACTCATACGAATTAGGTAATCGTGTGCAATTTGTCCGAAACACGAGTCGATGATAATGATTACCCTCAACTTTCGGATCACTTAGCAGATGTAATATAAAACATTGGGCCTACGTGGTGGGTAACATGTATAGCTAAACTTCCAGTTCATACAACGAAGGTTCGTGTGTGCCTTCATAAAAAGGCTCATGATGATGATGATGAATATGAAACAGTAATAAAAGATTATGAATGAAACCAAAGGACATTCCCAAAGTACAAACAAATAAATTTTCAGAGATGACTACATATTATATGATGTTATCTAAAATCATTGACATACCGTTTTATTATTTCGATTCCCTACCGTTTTATTATTCGGAACATTCAAGAAGGCAATAAAAAAATTGTCAGACAACTGTACGAATATGCTTTTATGAAGTGATATTAAATTAATGATGATTACTAAAACTGTGACGAATTTCTTCAAAACCGCGCCTATCATATCAGGTTTCTGTTACATCATAATGTAAATTGGGTGGTAATTTAAATTTTAAAGCTGAGTAAACAAAGTAAAACTAACGAGCAAGTATGTCCAATGCCTTTTTAATGATCTCGAGTTCGACTCGACTGGTTTAGGTGGGGCTTCAACTAACATTTCTACTCTATTAGTAGCGCGATTTTTAAAAATACTATAATATAAAAAATACTAATGAAACATGGATGGACTCTTTGATCATTTATATGTAATCAAAGGATGGCCTAGATAACAGTGAGGTTTCTACATTGTTATTCTTTTAATTTGGGAGAATGCTGCATATGCATGCCCTCGTACCAGCACCTGGTAAGCCTATTAAACCCACAAAGCTGCTTGACCCAATGAGCCCTCAGTCTGAGATTCTGTGGTCGGAGGCCACCTTGGACTTACGTGATCCAAAGCGGAAGAATATATTCGGTGGTGGAAGCTCGGGTTTGACCAGGGGCGACCATTATGTAAAATAACGAAGGCACGCAAAAATTTGGAACATTTAAATAAATAAGTAATAAAATCAGTCTTAATAAAAACTTCAATGGTAAGAGATGTGTAGGTTAGGTACCATTCAAAAATATATTGTTACAACTCGAGCAAGTCAAGAGCATGACGTTGCATTGTAAGATGTCGGAGTTGATAAAAAAACATAATTAGCGGAAACATCTCAGTGTGACCATGACGGTCTCCACATAAATGAAAATCACGTGAATATTGTTTTTTTCTGCGCGATGTACGAGTATAAGCAAATTTTAGTCGGTTGTCTTGTCTCTAAGCATGTTTACGGTGTTTCACAGAGGAAAAGAAAAATGTTAGATACCAGCTTCCACACGCGACTTCATTCGCGTGGACTTTCGGATAATCCCTAGGGATCTTTTGACCGGGATAAAAGGTATCTTATGTTCCAGACTATAAACTACCTGAATGCCATCCAAATCCGTTAGGTCTTTTTTGCGTGATTGAGTAACAAACTTCCAAACTTTCACATTTATGAGTTCCTGCTAAGGAACATGCTACTTAGCTTAACTTAGCTATAGCTACCTATCTATATAGAGTTGTTCATAACGCCTATAAAGCAACAGCACGCTACAGACTATATGCTATTGATTTCTAGCGCGCTATTAAATACGCTATGTTATAACGCGCTATTTATCAGGTAGCATCAACGATATATGTAATATCGTTGGGTAGCATGCGGGCGGCTGGCTGGCGCGTTATATGCAGCACGTTAGATTTCGTTACTTCACACGTCGTTAGACAGATCGCGCGCTTTACAAAAATGTTATTTATTAATACGTTACATTTTAGTCTTATATAAAATAAAGCAGTTATGTAAACTAATGAACTTTATTTCATACTTTTCGGCCTGAGAACTGTCTATAATTGAATTATTCGATTTCGGAAAAACAAATTAATTTCGGAAAAAATTGTAGGTAGGAAAACTTAGTCTAGTGATCTGTAGTTAAGAAAAACAGGTGCAAGCTATTTTCGACCTTATTGACATTTCTATATAAGTAAAAGTGTGAAAATAGCCATCACTGAGAATGAGATGGTGTTCGGTAGTAAATAAAATAGGTAAATCAATGAAAAAATAGCAGAATCTGGTGGTATTTACATGAGATCTTAAAAAAAATACTGTTGCAAATATTTCTGCTGCAATTTTAACAGTGCAGCAATTTAAACAGTAGGTACTTAAACAACTTCTCAATAAATTTAACTCCACGACGCGGGCGTAGATAAAAATTGTGTTATTGTGACACAGATGACGAAATTCTACGTTATCACGAGTAACGCCAGCGCGACACAAACAGACTACTACGCGATAAATTGTCTGTCTGCAACATTTTTAATATTTATTAATACGTTAGCAACCGTACGGCGATGTTTAAAGGGGTCAATAGCTTACAACACGGTTTCTCGAGCTCTCGTGTCAAAACACATGCGTGTGCGTCTCTGTGTGAGCGGTTATGTAAATTACCCGATCGATCGCCACAAATCTGTAGCTTGGGTAAAATATAAATGAAATTGTCAAAACAGTTGCGCATAGGGTTGCCAGGTCGTCTAACCTAATAGCCGGACAGACGAGCTAGTTTGGCCGGACATTTGGGTAAAAAAGCCGGACACTCTAAATTATTAAGGATTTTGTGTCTTATTTAATAATACGACAATTTTTTTTACGTAAAATTAGGCTTTTTTGTCCATTTACAATAAAACTTCTTAAATTCTAATGAAATAAAATAAAATTGAATAAGGAATAAGACTTCTTTATTACTACTAATCATTCATTAATATTATTATTCCCCAAGGGAAAACATTAAATTAAAATTAAGAAAACAAAATTGAACAAAACAAAACTTCTTCACCAATGAATAAATTTAACATTTTCAAAATCTTCTTTGTCTAATGAGATGAAATTGGACAACGAATCAGTCTTAAAACAAAAAATAAAACAAACAAAACTTGTTCACTTTAAGGTAAATCAAATAAAAATAATTAATATTTTGTGTTCGATTTTCTTTTAAAATACTACTGTTAAAGTCTTTACATGTTAAGTAAGTGTTTATGTTATAGTCAAAACTCATTAACGGTCAAAACCACTTTGGTCTGCAAAAATCAGGCAAAAGTGGTTCTGACTAAGGTCATTGGTCAAAACCACTTTTGACTGTTTTTTTCAGTCAAACGTGGTTTTAACTAAGGACGTTGGTCAAAATCATTTTGACCGGCAATGTGTAAAATGAATACATTTTGGTATTAGATGGAAAGGCACGGAAAAAGTCTTAAAGAGTTCATTAGGTTAGGTTAGAACTGAGACCAAAAACGCGCGAGCAAAGCGAGCGTGCCGCGGCAGTGGCCAGCGAAACTCAAGAAACGAAGTTTTTGTAAAATTTACTATAAATAATGGTCTTCTGATGATATAATACCGTACCGCTTAACAGAAAAAAAATTATTCGTTAGGGTGCACCGATGAATAGATACTTCCTTTATTTAACTACAGTAAAATTCCAATAACATTAAAACAAAACTTCCATGCTCTCGTCTTTACCTCGGTAAAGTATGAAATAAATAATAAATTCATACATTAATGTCCGATAGTCTGAACTTGAAATCAGGTAAAACTACTTTTGACTAAGAACGTTGGTCAAAACAACTTTTGACTGCGAAAATCAGTCAAAACTCTTTTTGACTAAGAGCTTCATACAAAACCACTTTAGCCTGATTTTTGCAGTCAAAAGTGGTTTTGACCGGATATGAGTTTTGACTGTAACATTTATATTAAATTCTACAACCAACATTTGCTAAAATGTTTGTTTTCTTAATTTTAATTTTGTGTTTTCCCTTAGGAAATAATAATATTAATGAATGCCGCATGCGCCTTGCCTCGCGCAGCTCGCTCGAACGTCTACGTGCGTGAGTGAGTGGTAAATGTAAAAAGCCTACCAAAAGCCGGACAGGCCGGACACCGTTTAATTTGGCCGGACACTCAATCAAAAAGCCTACCTATGTCCGGCTTTAGCCGGACGCCTGGCAACCCTAGTTGCGCAGTTATTCAACAAAGTCAGCAACTTTCAGCAGGCTAGGCTCACTCCGCGCTTTAGGTACGAAGCTACAAGTAGCCAGCGGGTCCGTCCGGACGGACTAATTTCAGAGGGCTATCGCGTGCCGGCTGGGTCGCACATTAGCAGTTCGATTTCGATAGTCACTCTATAATAATATTATTATAACCAAAATGAAGGCATATTACATCGCAATGGGCTGCCTTAATACTAATAAAAAGGATCCGAACCTCACGTGTTTTTCATACTTCCAAAAGTTCCAAACGACATCGAAACGTAAGAAGTGCTTGTCTACTAGGTACTTAGTATTTAGTATCCATTTATTCTTAGGTAGGTACTTACTTACCTACTTTCGAAATAAAGTTAATTATGAATACAATTTCATACATACATACATACATACATACACTCACGCCTGTTTCCCATGGGGGTAGGCAGAGACTATGGATCGCCACCTGCTACGATCCTTGCACACTTCTTTCGCTTCATTCATATCCATCAATCTTTTCATACATGCCCTGCGGTTTTTGTCACTGCGTACACCAGCCTTTTTTATAATAACCTCTATTTGGTCCGCGTAGGTTTTTCTGGGACGCCCTCGTGCAATCGTTCCTTCCACATTCGCACAGTATATCTCTTTCGTGATTCGCCTTTCATTCATCCTCTCTAAGTGACCAAACCACTGGAGCATTCCTTTCTCAATTCTTGTCACTATATCATCTTTCAGACCACACCTTTTGCGAATCACCTCATTGCTCACTCTATCACTCAGTTTTACTCCGCATATTTTCCTCAACGATCGCATCTCTACCGCATTTATTCTGCTTTCATTCTTCTTCTGCCATACCCAAGATTCACTTCCATACATCAGTGTCGGTACCAGCACTCCGTTATGAATAGCCATTCGCGCCTTTGCAGAAACGGTTTGGCTACTCATAACCGAGTGTATAGCACCACTCACCGAATTTCCTTTCTTCACTCGTCTTTCTATGTCTTCCTCACTCTTTCCGTACAATTTCATTTCGTATGAAAGCAAATTGACTCAAAGTCAGCATGTCTGATGTGGCGTTGACTGTACCTATCCAAGGTTATTTTGAAACATATTTAAGTACCAACACATTATTTCCCAACCTCATAACTTGTAATAAATTAACTACCTGTTATTTAATTATTATATAAAAGAAGAAAGTGAAACCCTGAATTCGTTAGAGGAGATAAGAGCTACGCGATAGAAAGAGAGGCAACTTCTAGGTGAATATAACTGTAGCCAAGGGAGCGGCGTGCAACCTGAATTGCACTTTATTGTGTATGGAATAGAGTCGCTATTTAAATAAATGACTTTGCGGAGTGGATCTTCTGTACTTGTACTATTATTTATTCTGTGCTTTCAGTGTGTTTACGTTTCGTTTTACAGCAATTTTATTTTGAAGGAACTGAATGTAAGTAAGTTAGAACACACTTTACAGTGTTATTAGATTAGGCAGGGGCCGTACCGGCTAACGAATCGATTATCGAAAAGTCTGCTGGGTTTCAAATTAAAACTGCTAAATCGAGCCCCAAGTGGGCCAAAATGGCGAACCCCAATTCATGATGTCACACGAACATCGATATCTTCCAAATTACGTCAACTGAAAGTACAAGACGAAATTCCTAACTTTTATTTTTCTGTTTTAAGTTGAAACTCGGCAGACTTTTCGATAATCGATTCGTTAGCCGGTACGGCCCCTGGTCACAGAATATATACTCTAACGCGAAAAGAAACGACACTCGCGCATGTATGCTCGTAAAATCGCTCGCGGCTATGTGTGCGTGTCTGGAGGCGCGCGGGGGCTGCGCGCGGCGCGCGGGGAGTGCAGCCGCTAGTCGCCGACTTACTCGGGCAAGGGTTCTTTCTACTTTCGCTCGCCGGTCGCTTGTCCCACCGCAATCCGTATTGTACTGCATTTCGCACGGGCTGACTACGTGTTTTTAAACTTTACTTACCCTTCAGTATTGCCATTTTAAAGTTTTAGGCCAGTAAAATTCAACATTAAAAACGCAAAGAGCGATATAAAGCTGCATTTTTGGTATGTTATTTAGACCCCTTAGAGGTGTGTAAAACTATGTTTTGAAAGCAAAAAGTTGTGTTACATGCGTAATACGAGAAAAAGTGCAAGATTTTCAGTTTTTGCAGTTTAATTAAAAAACTATGGGCTTTTGAATATCATTTCGAAAGTATATTAAATTTGAAAGAATATAAGCCTACCCACAGCTCCGTATGTTTAATAGTTTTTGAGATATGATGCTTGAAAAATTTTAATTCATCGGCACATCTAACCACCCACACCGTTCGTTATTTTCATACAAGCATACTCACTTCACAGTCTCATAAATAAAAAAGGTTGTGCATTTCTGCAATGGTTTGCATTTAATAGATTAGTCGAGTACACATTTTCCGAATATGAATGTGTGAAAAATGATTATAAATTATACCTATCCTTCATTAACACGCTAGAGATTTAAAAAATGATTATAAATAACAGAAAATATAGTATAAGTGTTGCAATTTATGATGTGTACCTACCTAATATAATTAAAAGATTACAAAAACTTATTATAAATCAAACTTATCTTTCATTAACATGTCCTTGCACAAATTTATATTAATTTCCTAACATACCTTACTATCTAATTTCCTTTGCCACAAGTCTAAATTATATTTCGGTATCAACCCTAGCGCTTACACGCTCTGGCTCAAGGTCGCTGGCGCTCGAACTCTCACCTACAGAGTGTGTCACGGCTGTGCCCTGGTCATGGTTTATTTGGATGAAAAGAGATTTAAGGAGGTATTATCTTCTTGAGAAGTGAATAGGTATATCTTATCTTATGCATATTGCAGAACAGCCTACGCTATTACAAGCTCGTCAGTTTTCTGAACGTCTCTTTTATTTGCTATACAGCAAGAAAGAGATTTAACTATACTGCAATTGATAAACCTGGCTGAAGTGGAAAGTCGATGGGCGAAAGCATAAAGCATGATGACATGTGAGAACAAAACTACGTGTTTATTACCAATTTCATTTAATATAGGTACATCTGAGTCTAACTTCTAGCCCAACAGTGACACAATGGCAGATTTAACCAAAAAACCAAAATATTTACTGATTTACTGCATAACACGGCAGAACTTCAGAGCCTCAGTCATTTCACAAAGTTGCTAGTTTATCGGTTTTTATAGAATACACTTTGGAGTGTGTGCAAAGGAACTGCACGCACGACCTTGTTCCTCCAGCCCCTTTCCACCATCAGGGTATCAGACGCAGGTTAGCATATCACCGTCAGGGATTAAAATACCGTTAAAAAAATAACGATAAAAAATTAACGTTAAAAATACCGTTAAAACAGTTTATCGGTAAATTTTATCGGTAAAAATAACGTTAAAAATATTTTACCGTTAAAATTAGCGTTAAATATAGCGTTAAGCTTTACCGGTACAATATACCGGTAAAATTATCGCTAAAAAAATAACGTTATTAATTGGAATAACGTTAATTTTAAAGTTTAACGGTAAAAAAGTAAGAAATGACGTTAAAATTTACGTTATTTACTGAAATAACGTTAATTTCTATGTAACGTTATCTAAATTAACGTTATTTATTGACATAACGTTAATTTTAAAATTAACGCTAAAAAAAGTAAAAAATAACGTTACATTTAAAAATAACGTTATCATTCCCTGATCACCGTAGATACTCCAAAGGTCCGTACCAAGCGCTTTGCCAATACATTTCTTATGCGAACTGCTGAAGCACTGCCTGCTCATGTGTTCTCCGATGGTTACAACCTCGATATCTAAGTCTCTTCAAGCAAGAGTGAATAGGCATTTCCTGGACAAGCAATGCTACACCGTAGACCACATCCTGTTTACCAAGTAAGATGGTGGTCAAATGCGTGCCCAGTCAACAATAAAAAGTACAAAAAAATAATAAAAACCAGTAAAGATCTAATTGAAATAAAGTACTACTTGTACTATTTTCTGTGCTAAAGTATGAATTTGTAATACGAGTTTATAATGCGGATTTGAACTGGTCATAATTAGGCCATAGCGATATGTTATCACAGCACAATACAAGCAACTGAGTTCATAGTAATTTAATAATCCATTTAATGAACCAGCTCGTTTCCTTTTATGTTTCCTATTATTATGAGACGGATATAAGTATATTAAATTTATTAGCTTAAAGGTGCTCCCTCACGGGAGCATTCGCGTGTAACGTTACAGATTTGAGCATTACATCAGTGAAGGAGGAGAACCGAGCATTACAATTCGCACCTTGTAATGAATACATCAGTGAAGGAGGAGAACCGAGCGAATGCTCGTCAGTCAGGGAGGTATTATTGTAATGTAATGCTCAAAGACGAATCTATAAGGCACCCATTACACACACAATCTGATCACGCCAGACCGCGCCAGACTGACAAAGATTGACAGAGATTGATTGTGTAACGTTGTTCGCGATCTGTTTCAATCTGGCGCGGTCTGGCGCGATCTGGCGTGATCAGATTGTGCTGGATTGTCAATCTACGTCAATCTGGCTTGGTCTGGCTTAGGGTTGGCACCTTTTTTTCGAAGTATAAGTATTATTTTCAAAACATTTAAACATTATAGTACTTACTTTTGGGATATTTATAAAAATGTAGTACACATTTATTTTTAACTAGCTTCCGCCCGCGAATACATCCGCGTGGGTGGACATTCGAAAAATCATTAAAAAACAATCTAGCACAATCTGCTGCGATGCGATATTTTTAACCGACTTCAAAAAAGGAGGAGGTTCTCTGTTCGTATGTATATTTGTTTTTTATGAAGACTGCATTGATTTGGATGAAATTTTGCAAACAGTTTATAGTCTGGATTAAAACTTATGATATTTTTGATCTCGGTCAAAGGTACCCTAGGCATTTTTATTTCTTTAAACATTTAAATTAATTTGAAGTGCTTTTGGGAAATTTATAAAAATATAGCCCATATTTATTTTTAACTAGCTTCCGCCCGCGACTACATCCGGATGGACATTTGAAAAATACCCAAAAAAAAACATACAGACGAACATAAAAACAACCTCCTCTTTTTTTGAAGTCGGTTAAAACATCGGATCGCAGTAGATTGTGCTAGATTGTAAGTCTACCATGGTAGATTGACAATCTACCACAATATGCTTGCATCGGATCGCAGTAGATCTTGGTAGATTGTCAATCTACCATGGTAGACTGACAATCTAGCACAATCTACTGCAATCCGATGTTTTTAACCGACTTCAAAAAAAGAGGAGGTTGTTTTTCTGTTCGTCTGTATATTTGTTTTTTATAAAAGCTGAACTGATTTGGGTGAAATTTGGCAAACAGTTTATAGTCTGGATTAAAACTTATATTTTTCATCTCGATCAAAGGTACCCTAGGCATTTTAATTATTTTAAACATTGAAACTAATTTGTAGTACTTTTGGGAAATTTATAAAAATATAGCCCATATTTATTTTTAACTAGCTTCCGCCCGCGACTACATCCGGATGGACATTTGAAAAAAAACAAAAAAAAACATACAGACGAACGCAGAAAAACAACCTCCTCTTTTTTTGAAGTCGGTTAAAACATCGGATCGCAGTAGATCTTGGTAGATTGTCAATCTACCATGGTAGACTGACAATCTAGCACAATCTACTGCAATCCGATGTTTTTAACCGACTTCAAAAAAAGAGGAGGTTCTCTGTTCGTCTGTATATTTGTTTTTTATGAAAGCTGAACTGATTTGGATGAAATTTGGCAAACAGTTTATAGTCTGGATTAAAACTTATATTTTTCATCTCGATCAAAGGTACCCTAGGCATTTTAATTATTTTAAACATTGAAACTAATTTGTAGTACTTTTGGGAAATTTATAAAAATATAGCCCATATTTATTTTTAACTAGCTTCCGCCCGCGACTACATCCGGATGGACATTTGAAAAAAAAACAAAAAAAAACATACAGACGAACAGAAAAACAACCTCCTCTTTTTTTGAAGTCGGTTAAAACATCGGATCGCAGTAGATCTTGGTAGATTGTCAATCTACCATGGTAGACTGACAATCTAGCACAATCTACTGCAATCCGATGTTTTTAACCGACTTCAAAAAAAGAGGAGGTTCTCTGTTCGTCTGTATATTTGTTTTTTATGAAAGCTGAACTGATTTGGATGAAATTTGGCAAACAGTTTATAGTCTGGATTAAAACTTATATTTTTCATCTCGATCAAAGGTACCCTAGGCATTTTAATTATTTTAAACATTGAAACTAATTTGTAGTACTTTTGGGAAATTTATAAAAATATAGCCCATATTTATTTTTAACTAGCTTCCGCCCGCGACTACATCCGGATGGACATTTGAAAAAAAAACAAAAAAAACATACAGACGAACAGAAAACAACCTCCTCTTTTTTTGAAGTCGGTTAAAACATCGGATCGCAGTAGATCTTGGTAGATTGTCAATCTACCATGGTAGACTGACAATCTAGCACAATCTACTGCAATCCGATGTTTTTAACCGACTTCAAAAAAAGAGGAGGTTCTCTGTTCGTCTGTATATTTGTTTTTTATGAAAGCTGAACTGATTTGGATGAAATTTGGCAAACAGTTTATAGTCTGGATTAAAACTTATATTTTTCATCTCGATCAAAGGTACCCTAGGCATTTTAATTATTTTAAACATTGAAACTAATTTGTAGTACTTTTGGGAAATTTATAAAAATATAGCCCATATTTATTTTTAACTAGCTTCCGCCCGCGACTACATCCGGATGGACATTTGAAAAAAAACAAAAAAAAACATACAGACGAACAGAAAAACAACCTCCTCTTTTTTTGAAGTCGGTTAAAACATCGGATCGCAGTAGATCTTGGTAGATTGTCAATCTACCATGGTAGACTGACAATCTAGCACAATCTACTGCAATCCGATGTTTTTAACCGACTTCAAAAAAAGAGGAGGTTCTCTGTTCGTCTGTATATTTGTTTTTTATGAAAGCTGAACTGATTTGGATGAAATTTAGCAAACAGTTTATAGTCTGGATTAAAACTTATATTTTTCATCTCGATCAAAGGTACCCTAGGCATTTTAATTATTTTAAACATTGAAACTAATTTGTAGTACTTTTGGGAATTTATAAAAATATAGCCCATATTTATTTTTAACTAGCTTCCGCCCGCGACTACATCCGGATGGACATTTGAAAAAAAACAAAAAAAAACATACAGACGAACAGAAAAACAACCTCCTCTTTTTTTGAAGTCGGTTAAAACATCGGATCGCAGTAGATCTTGGTAGATTGTCAATCTACCATGGTAGACTGACAATCTAGCACAATCTACTGCAATCCGATGTTTTTAACCGACTTAAAAAAAAGAGGAGGTTCTCTGTTCGTCTGTATATTTGTTTTTTATGAAAGCTGAACTGATTTGGATGAAATTTGGCAAACAGTTTATAGTCTGGCTTGACCATAAAGAGTTGACAAAAATTGAGGGCGCCACTTTGTATGTAAACACGTCAAAATCACGAATAATTTGGCAACACTGACTATATTTTGTACTGAAAAATTTTTGTTCCATTTTATTTAATTTCAACTCTTTATGGTCAAGCTGTACCCTAGGCATTTTAATTATTTTAAACATTGAAACTAATTTGTAGTACTTTTGGGAAATTTATAAAAATATAGCCCATATTTATTTTTAACTAGCTTCCGCCCGCGACTACATCCGGATGGACATTTGAAAAAAAAACAAAAAAAAACATACAGACGAACAGAAAAACAACCTCCTCTTTTTTTGAAGTCGGTTAAAACATCGGATCGCAGTAGATCTTGGTAGATTGTCAATCTACCATGGTAGACTGACAATCTAGCACAATCTACTGCAATCCGATGTTTTTAACCGACTTCAAAAAAAGAGGAGGTTCTCTGTTCGTCTGTATATTTGTTTTTTATGAAAGCTGAACTGATTTGGATGAAATTTGGCAAACAGTTTATAGTCTGGATTAAAACTTATATTTTTCATCTCGATCAAAGGTACCCTAGGCATTTTAATTATTTTAAACATTGAAACTAATTTGTAGTACTTTTGGGAAATTTATAAAAATATAGCCCATATTTATTTTTAACTAGCTTCCGCCCGCGACTACATCCGGATGGACATTTGAAAAAAAAACAAAAAAAAACATACAGACGAACAGAAAACAACCTCCTCTTTTTTTGAAGTCGGTTAAAACATCGGATCGCAGTAGATCTTGGTAGATTGTCAATCTACCATGGTAGACTGACAATCTAGCACAATCTACTGCAATCCGATGTTTTTAACCGACTTCAAAAAAAGAGGAGGTTCTCTGTTCGTCTGTATATTTGTTTTTTATGAAAGCTGAACTGATTTGGATGAAATTTGGCAAACAGTTTATAGTCTGGATTAAAACTTATATTTTTCATCTCGATCAAAGGTACCCTAGGCATTTTAATTATTTTAAACATTGAAACTAATTTGTAATAGTACTTTTGGGAAATTTATAAAAATAAAGCCCATATTTATTTTTAACTAGCTTCCGCCCGCGACTACATCCGGATGGACATTTGAAAAAAAACAAAAAAAAACATACAGACGAACAGAAAAACAACCTCCTCTTTTTTTGAAGTCGGTTAAAACATCGGATCGCAGTAGATCTTGGTAGATTGTCAATCTACCATGGTAGACTGACAATCTAGCACAATCTACTGCAATCCGATGTTTTTAACCGACTTCAAAAAAAGAGGAGGCTCTCTGTTCGTCTGTATATTTGTTTTTTATGAAAGCTGAACTGATTTGGATGAAATTTGGCAAACAGTTTATAGTCTGGATTAAAACTTATATTTTTCATCTCGATCAAAGGTACCCTAGGCATTTAAATTATTTTAAACATTGAAACTAATTTGTAGTACTTTTGGGAAATTTATAAAAATATGGCCCATATTTATTTTTAACTAGCTTCCGCCCGCGACTACATCCGGATGGACATTTGAAAAAAAACAAAAAAAACATACAGACGAACAGAAAAACAACCTCCTCTTTTTTTGAAGTCGGTTAAAAACATCGGATCGCAGTAGATTGTGCTAGATTGTCAGTCTACCATGGTAGATTGACAATCTACCACAATATGCTTGCATCGGATCGCGGTAGATCTTGGTAGATTGTCAATCTACCACAATTGATAGATAGATTGTCAATCTACCACAATCTACCGCGATCCGATGCAAGCATATTGTGGTAGATTGTCAATCTACCATGGTAGACTGACAATCTAGCACAATCTACTGCGATCCGATGTTTTTAACCGACTTCAAAAAAAGAGGAGGTTCTTTCTTCGTCTGTATATTTGTTTTTTATGAAAGCTGAACTGATTTGGATGAAATTTGGCAAACAGTTTATAGTCTGGATTAAAACTTATATTTTTTATCTCGATCAAAGGTACCCTAGGCATTTTAATTATTTTAAACATTGAAACTAATTTGTAGTACATTTGGGAAATTTATAAAAAATAAAACCCATATTTATTTTAACTATCTTTCCGGCCGTGACTACATGCGCGTGGGCATTTGAAGAATCCCTTAAAAAATATACAGATGAAAAGAGAACCTCCTCCTTTTTTAAGTCGGTTAAAAATATTGGATTGCAGTAAAAGATGATAAAATTTGGCACACAGTTAGTTTGGTACCCTAGGAAGTACCTACCCTATGTATGTACCCTATTTTTAATTTTTAAAGGAAGCTAGTTAAAAATAAATGAGGACTATATTTTTTCATAAATTTCCCATAAACCTACCTACTATATTTTTGCAATGTTTTGAAAAATACTATTTTACCTCGATATTTATACTATACCAGGCTATAAACTATATATGATGTGTGTAAAATTTAATCAAAATCAGTTCAGCCTTCTGAAGCTGAACTGATTTGGATGAAATTTGGCACTCAGTTCATAGCTTGGTAATATCGTATTAAAATTTATAAAAAATCGTATTAAAATTTATAATACGATATTACCAAGCTATGAACTGAGTGCCAAATTTCATCCAAATCAGTTCAGCTTCAGAAGGCTGAACTGATTTTGATGAAATTTTACACACCTGTGCGTGTAAAATTAAATATCGATATTCATCTAACCCTAACTAATCAAGGCATAAAATAGCTAGACAACAGATTTTACTAGGTACTTACTTACTTTTCGAAATAGATAGGTACTTATTATACGCAGACCGTATAAATAGGATAAATACAAGGATAAATATAAATACTTTATACGCAGACCGACCGAGGTCACAGAAATTAAAATTCATCATTTCAATTACGTCCGGGAATCGAACCCAGGATCTCTTGCGCGGTAGACTGGCATGTTGAATACTGCACCACTCAGGTCATCGATCGATATCACGCGAAAATTAATGCAAAAAGTTGGCAACCCTGCCAAAGCCCACCGTGGATCGTGGTAGATTGTCAATCTACCAAGATCTACTGCGATCCAGATCTCGCTGGATTGACCGTGTAACGTCGCAAACCAACCGCATCAAATTCCATCAATCTGTGGTTTTGATCAGATTGCACCAGATTGACGTGTGTAATGGCCGCCTAATGTTAGAGTACACGTGAATGCTCCCGGTGAAGGAGCACCTTTATATATTTAAAAGGCTATACGTAAGTTCTTTTGAGATCAGTTTTACGGTATTCGCGGCACTTCAAAATAGCTTTCGATGACGTAACGTCTAGTAAGTCGTATCTTGTCTGTAACTCTGATTATGACGTAGAAACCTTATTATTTAAGTTGTTCTTGGGCAATCTTGAGCCAACCAAATTGTGGGGTGTCTACAAACAAGGTTTGACAGCGCCGACCCACGCAGCGGCCCGTGACGTCACGGCCACGTCACGCGCCGTATTTGCCAACGGTTTGGGCACAAGACTCGTTTTCGTTTGTTAAATAAATATGCAAAGGTCAGGGAGAAGTCAAATTACAACAAACGATTTAACAGATAAATTAATAAAAGCATTATATTTTAAAACAATGGGATACTTCAATATTTTATTATTCAAATGTAAAAAAAGGCGCATGATATCCATCATCCTTCCTAAATTCCTTGTCATAAACATAAATTTTAATTAAAACTAGTTGAATCTAATTCTACATCTACGTTACACTTATTTGGATCGAGTGTTTTCGTCAGCAATTCTTTTAATTACTTTTATTTGATGTCTTAATTAAATGACTTAGCGGCTATGAAATGTCTACAACATTTAATATCAGCCAAACGGGTTTTATTAAATTGTTGGCTTACTTCTTTTACATATCTAAAGAAGTCACAGATCAGCAGGCGAATTATTTTTAGAATATCTACAAAACCCATGTTTTAACACTGTATTTAATGTAGTTTTCCGATCGAATTAGAGACTTTAAAACTTCTGACCTCATCCTGTTATTGATAATTTTATCGTAGAATTTATCCCGGAAATTACGCCCTAACCAGATAGTGCTATAAATAAAACCAGAAACTGATACAGTCATACTCGGTTGTAATAATAAATTGTAATCCAACTAATGTCAATAAAAGAGGAAAATATAATTCCGCAAAACCAGACCTGATAGCTGACAAAAGCATTTGCGTAGCGTAATTAAAGTCAGATAAAACGGCGCTGACGTCAAAGCATGAGGACATGAGTACATCCATAATGCGCTTATCGCCATTACAACCGCAGACCACCACACGCCACCTATCGCAGGTTTCACACGTTTCCATAAAGCTATGAGACGTGATGATTCCCTTTTCAATGCGTGTGATGTAACTTCAAGACATCTATCTGACACTCATGGCGGAGTTTCAAAATCTATTAATGTGTCGCTCGCTTATGCCGATTGTGCAGCTTCACTTTTATTTAATGAATTATCATTGTATACTACGAAGGTGTGTCCACTATTCTAAATTATTCAATACGGTATACGTTTAATACCTATTAGGTAGATGACTACGTCACTCGATTATCCGGTTAGCGCTTAGAGAAAAGGTTTTGGGTATTTTGGTACATTCATTAACTTAATAATAATTATTATTTAAAGTTTTTTCTCACCCACCATTGGATTTTTTATAAGTAGACACTGAATCGAAATATTATTCATGTTTCCTAAAATATTAATGAACACAAATCGTACGGTGCGATATAATATTTTTAAACATGTTGTAGCACAGAATACATAATAGTACAAGTGTTGTAGAGACAAGAATGTTTGAAAATTTCCGTTCTGTTGATGTAGTTTACAATCTGTAACATTTCCCAAATGCATCATGAACCGACTGTAAAGCATTTCGGTGTAATTTGTATCATTCAAACTTCGTAGCCGTGGGCAAGGAGCCAACGGAGAAAATAAACGTTTCATCTGATGCCACAACACTGCTGCACCACGGTAAAATCACTCTGGCCACCGACATGAAATGCATGCGAAGCATTTGATTTATTATACAATGCATCGGTTGGACCAATATTTGAAAAGCTTTTGGGCGTACGAGCCTTTGTATTACGAACACTAACGTAGAAGTTTTCGGGGTTAAGGTAAGAATGGTGCGGCCATTCAATAATTGAGATTACACAAGTTTGACGTCACTTGGCATTTGGCAACACTCGCCAGCGTACGTTATCGTTGTTGAGAAAAACACTCATCTGTCACATCTTCATTAGCGGCACATGACTGTTTTCACAATTCATTTACTTTTATTTCTTGAACATTTTCTTTTCATGTCCTTTTGTTTGGTGCATTCACTATAACTTTTTTAAAACAACACTACTACCTGATATGATTGCACAGTCATAATCTGCCCCTATAATGACTACCATTATAGGGTCAGATGATAACACAAACTGAAATACAATAAAGTTGTATTTCTTTAATGTTCACTAATCCGCCTCGACTAATTGGCACAAAAGTTGTGATACTTGTGATGGTTGAGGAAGTACTGTCTGTAACTACAGTAACGGAAGGTTATACTATACCTGATTTTGTTAATTCAGCAACATCATCAAATATGAAAAAGCTCACGAAAAAGAAATTTGCATTAAAGATCAACATTTCGATTGTAGAATGTGATTTTGTAGAATCTTATAAATATGCCGTCATTTACTATAGGTACTTACTAACTGATATACATATTAAAGATCACGAGACATTTAATTTACCAGTGCTAATGAGAATAATAGTATAAACGAAACGGCAAATTGTAGTGTATAAATTGGATTACTAAACAAAATACAAGAGTTCTATTCTATAGCGGTGTTCATTTGGTGGTCAATTTCCTATCTATAAATAACTTGAAATCAACGCAGCTCAAGAAATATTAATATACCTACGAGACTTGGAATGTAGCCGTGTCTGCATTTCGAAATAGTTTTTGCAGTGGAACTCGAATCGAAACGGACATTAGCTGTCCTTGCTGGCGAGCTACCATTATGGTCCGACCTGTTCGAGGGAACAAGTTTCTGCACTGCAAAAACTACCTGTCGCTAGTGAATGTCCACAATTGGTGCCGCTGCAGCTTACAGCTCGATTATCCATATTAGTTTGATCATTTTAATCTGAATGCCACAAAAGTAGAAGTATTTTAAGTGCCATATTCAGATATTGTACTGAGTATGTCCAAATATTTGATCCCACTTCTGTGTGTAGAGTTCAGAAATGTTTTTTTGTAATTTTTAAGCTTTTATGAATAATGGCATGAAAATCTAAATAAGCACAATAAAAAAGATAATGTTCTTTGAATAACAAAATTGTGAATGGGTAAATAATACATCTTGCTAACATTTAATATATTTCCCAGATAATCGCTAACTTTTGTTGCTATTAAAATATATTAATAACGCTAAACGAACCGCGAAGATATTAATGTAATATGTACGCCAGCAGATGGCGGCTGCGGAGCGTCCAATAAAAATATCGCGTCTTAAAATATTGATACAGCAGAGTCCAAACACACGGTATGTAGGTACTAGGAAATACAAAATGTTGATCGGTGGTGTAACGTTGCGTTCTGACACCAAGTTTAAATTTTGGCGCGGAAGCGAAATGGTAGTTTTCAGTACCTTACAGGAATTGGCACCTCCCCCTTAACGTCATTGGCGGACGTGTGTAGCAGCCGCAACTTTAATAAATGTCTTTTCGAATTTTTTAGTATTTGAATAAGGTTTTGAAATGAATAAACATTGGAAAACAGAACAAAGTCTCTCAATATTCGCTTCAGTTTTGCAGAGAATTTGACGATAGAAAATGGCGCGTGCGGCGTGTCATGATTTCGACCAATACGAATATAAGATTCTTGATTTCGACGAATAGCAACAACGCCCAATAGGAAGGCTGATTTTGGTGCCGCGGTGTTGCCATTTCGCGTCACATTCTTCTATCTGACACTTTTAATGAAGTTATGCACAAACACCTTTTTGCTGATTGAAGCGTCGAGTGACAGTTCTTTGTGTTTTGTCCAAAAGATTTATAGTCGACAAAACACAGGTATTTGTTTATGTAGGTTAAATTTTTATTTACAAAAATATTTGGTCAATTTTTAATTTCAAGTTATGGTAGGATTTGGGAAAACGGAACGTTTTGGAAGAAGTTTCAAAACGAGCAAGGGCAACACCAAGCAAGTTTTCAGATTTTCAGAAAAGAAAGATGACAGTTGTGATGAACGAGATTCCATTTGGTTATTTTATTTAACGCGGCGAGAGTCGCTCGCATAATAATTTATAGTCAGAAAACGTTACTGAGGTAAGTGCAGTTTTATCTGTTTAATGCAGATGTCGCAAGACGCCAGGAACATTTTTTTTGAGGTTGTTCTTATTACAGGTAGAACCACTGGTCACTGGTTTGAGGGTGTGCCAGATTCCCCAATTTTACTTACTGTGGTTGAGTTCGGCCAGGCAAAGTTTCAAACGGGTGGTGGGAGCAGGCGGTTTGAACACCCGCTAAACAGGATTCTGTTCAGCGAAAACCTGGTAAGAATCTTGGAAATATTATTTCCCACGCCACGCCGCCATGCCGCATAGCACAACGTGTTCGTGGTCGGTTTTCCAGTTTGCTAATCATACATATTTTGTTACAGCTATGGGAAGTTAATTTTATTCGACTCATCGTTTTATGAGAATACCCTACTTTGGGACGGTGTCCATCCACGGCCACGTCACCGGCCTGAACGAATTGCTGTCCACCGAGTCCTAATTTCATTCAAGACTCACAGGAGCATTAATAACTAGAAGTTGTCATCATATCGGACACATGAGGTCGGTGTAACTTTCACTACAATTTAGCTTTTTTAGTGAACCGTGGTATCTCCATGTAGGGCTCGGTTTCTTGACGTAGAACTGTAACTTTTACCTTTTGCGGCCCAACGCACACCAACCAAATCGTACCCATGTAAAGCGACCCCTATCGCTAAGCTAGTATTTTGGAATTTTTCTTATGTAAGGTGTAAACCAAATTTTAACAATATAGACCATTAAACCCATACCATCTTTTATTTATTTTTGTTTACTCCTTATATTTAATTTTCTTTGCTCCGTGGCTCTCATCGGGCAGTATTCAAAGAGAACCACGTGGCAAATGGCGCCCACATTTATTTAAAGATATTGTTTGGTGTGTGTTGGTCAGAAATATCCCCCATCTTTCTCATATCTGGGCCCGGACCGCAGGGAATATTGTGTGTGTAAGATTTGTCCTGGCCCACACCTTTGGCTTACTTATGGAATGATTTTAGTACGATTGAAAGATTGAGAGAGGGTAGGAGAGAGTAGGGGAGTTTTTTTTGTTTTGGTAAAAGTTTACAGTCGAGTCATTATATTTTTGCTTAACTTAGAGTCATATTTTGAAAAGAGGGTAGGTATATATTTTTGCTTAACTTAGAATCATATTTTTGAAAGTATTTGGTAGAGTCATTATGTATTTTGTGTAACTTAGAGTCATAATATATTTTTCAAACAAGAATATTTAGTTCATAATTATTGAGCGAATAACATTTAAGATCATTTTTTCTGCTTGAACAACATAACCACAGTAAAGAATTGTTTTTCAATTTAATAAATTTCTTTGGAACATTTTATTAGGAATTTGTTTTTTTAACAGTAGCGGCATAGATTTAAATTGATTTTTAGGATTGGAATACCACGCGTTCTAGTTTTGTAATTTTATGTTGTGGTGTGCTGCTATTGTGAATGTTATAAAGTGAAAAAAAAACACAAGTGTGGTTGTTTCATTTCCTTTAATTTTTAAGTGTTAAGCTTTTGTTCCATGTTTTATGTTATGTGTTATATGTTTTTATAAAACTAAGATTTATATGTATAGGTATCTACCTACATGTTTCATGTTTAAAAGTTAACTTCAAGTTATATTGTTTTTATGTAAAACTGTAACTAAACAGACATAAATATCAGATTTTACATTTGGTAACAAACTAGTGTTGTGTACACATTCATACTTTGAAAGGAAAGATTTCAGTTTTCAGATTAAAACTTTATTTTGTTTTTACAATGAATACATTTTGTTAAATTTAAAAGTTCATACAGTTGGTTTATAAATTTGATACATTTTGTTAAAACTACCTACATTTTATACATTTAGGTGATAAATTTACAAAATATTACAATATTGTACAAGCGGTGTGTCGTTGTGGTCAATACAATTACAAATAATTTTCTTGAGTACTGTGTTTTCTCTGATTTAGTGTTTGATAATTTAATATTACCTTTTATTTAAATTATTTGTGAAGGAAATACCACCAGTTCTTAACGATGGATTTAGAAATTTTAGTACATTCTCTTTTAAAAGATGAACTTACTTATGAAGTGACAATTAGGTCTGAAACACCGACTTCTACGGTTCCTTTGTTGAGAAAGCAACTAAAACAGCTTCTTATTGAGTGTCCCTCTGAGGTAATCACAGAAACAGAGTTTGAAAGTGGTTCGGAACTTAAAATTATTTCAGATAAAATTAAAGAATTAAAAGCAAAACTTAGTGAAAAATCTGTTACAGCACATTGTTTGAGCAGATGCCGTGGTTTGGTACGACACTTACATCATAGGCTTTTGCGAGTTGTGTCGGATGACCCTGCTGTTTTGTCACAAAAGGCAGAGTTGTCTGGCGCAATTGAGTTTTTATTGTCAGTTTCTGAAAAGTTTTTCTTGTCAACAAGAGCACAGCATCTGGATCAGAGCGATACCCAGGTTGAACCGGTGCCAGTAGTAGCAGTTGCAGAATGTTCTGGTGATAGGAATGTGGCAAAGTGGAACTTGAGATTCAACGGGACCACAGACCCACGCTCATTTTTGGAACGTGTCGACGAGCTCCAAATTTCATATGGTGTTTCTGACGGCAAGTTGTTCAACTCAGCCGCTCAGTTGTTTTCAGAACAGGGTTTGCTGTGGTATCGTGGCATTAAAAGTCAGGTTGACAGTTGGGCAGAACTGAAATCTTTGTTGCTCGAAGAATTTGACCCGGTCGATTATGATTACAGGTTACTGGGTGAGATCCGTTCACGAACACAAGGAATGGAGGAGCCAACACACATTTATTTTTCAGTAATGGCATGCCTATTCAACAGACTGAAATCACCACTGCCGGAGGAGAAGCAGCTTGAAATCCTTTTGCATAACATCAGACCGTATTTTTCACAACAGTTAGCTTTGTTAGATATTACTACAATTTCCGATTTAAAGACAAAATGTCGTAAACTTGAATCTGCTCGCCAACGTTCGGATTTTTTTGTTGAACCGACTAAGTCGAATTTTCTGAGTCAAGAATTTTGCTATAAGGGTAAAGCAAAACAAGTTAATTATGTAGCAACACACAACACCAGTAGACCGCCAACAACATCACAACAGTTTAATTCTAATTCAATGCCTTCTGCAAACCAACGAGTGTGTTATAAATGTGGCAAGGGTAACCACAATTTCAGATTATGTAAAGTGACACCTCAAAATATAAAATGTTTTAAATGTGGCAAAGTAGGTTTTACTGTCACATCGTGTCCGAATTGCAGTAAGGGCACAAGTTTTAAAAGTTCACCACAGACAAAAAACTAGTTGGTGAGAACCGAGGTAATAATTTAGTGGATAGTGAGGGTAAATTTAAATCTTTTCGTAGCATCGCTTCGGTTCTCTTCGCACCTAGTGAAAATGATGTTAGGCCTTATTTAAAATTTAAAGTGAATGATTTTGAAATTATTGGTTTATTAGATTCAGGTGCTTGTATCTCAATTTTAGGGAACAATGCACATAAACAATTTATCAAGTTTGGGTTTGAACTTCAGGAGCGTGTAGACAGGTCGTGTAGCGTTGCAAATGGAGTTCAACTAGAATCTTTAGGGTTTATTTTTGTACCGGTTACTTTTGGTAAAATTAGCCGGGTAGTGAAATTTTTTGTGATTCCTAGTATAGTCACAGAGGTGATACTAGGTTGTGATTTTTGGAGATCTTTCGATTTAGGAAAGAACATTTTTGATCAAATAGATTATAGGAATGCTCCTAAATCATTTTTTAATAATTGTAGTTCAATTCACTCAGAACAAATAAATAGTATCCAGTCGTATAATAGTTTGTCTTTTAGTCAAAAAGAATTGGCTGATTCAATGGTGAAAGACTTTGAATCAATTTCTTCAGAAAGGATTGGGTTAGGAAGGACCCCTTTAACTGAGCATGTTATTGATACGGGAGAGGCCATACCTATTAGGATAGGTCAGTATCCGTTGTCGCCGGAAAAGAAGAAAGCCTTAAATGACGAGTTGGATAGAATGCTGGAATTAGACGTTGTAACACCTAGTGAAAGTCCGTGGAATAATCCCGTTCTATTAGTTAAGAAGGCGAGTGGCGATTGGAGATTCTGTCTTGATTGTAGGAAGCTTAACGCCGTTACAAAGGGCGATGCATATGCTATTCCGTACATGCCTCAGATACTTGACAGCCTTAAGGAGGCTAGGTACTTATCCTCGATAGATTTAAGCTCCAGTTTTTGGCAAATTCCACTCCAAACTGAGTCGCAGGATAAGACTAGTTTTACTGTTCCGGGAAGAGGTATCTTCAAATTTAAGGTGATGCCGTTTGGACTCTGCGGAGCTCCGGCTAGACAGCAACGTTTGATGGATAGGTTGTTGGGTCACGGGTTCTGCAGTGATATTGACAACGGAACAGTTTACTGTTACGTTGATGACATTATTATCTGTAGTTCTGATTTCCAAACGCATTTACTACTTTTAAAACGGGTGTTTGACAAGCTTAAGGAAGCTAATTTATCTATTAATTTTGCAAAATCTAAATTTTTTCGTAGTTCTATTAAATATTTGGGTTACGTTGTAGACGAATTCGGTCTGAGAACGGATCCGGAGAAGGTTTCCGCAATTTTGAACTTTCCTACTCCAACTTCAAGTCGTGAGGTCAAAATGTTTCTTGGAACGTGTTCCTGGTATAGACGGTTTATTCGTAACTTTTCGACTATCGCCGCACCACTAAATAAGTTGACGTGTAGTGGAAAGAATGCGCCACCCTTCTCTTGGTCACAGGAAGCCGAAGAGTCTTTTAATACTTTGAAAGACGCCCTAGTTACAGCACCGGTTTTAGCTGTACCAGATTTTAGTAAGTCTTTCACTGTACATTGTGATGCATCTTCATATGGGTTAGGAGGAATGTTATCTCAGGAAATTGAAGGACATGATCACCCTATTGCATTTGTAAGTCGTTCTTTAAATAAAGCAGAGAGAAATTACAGTGCTACAGAAAGGGAAGCCTTAGCTGTTTTATTTTCGGTCGAGAAATTTGAACCTTATTTGGGATCTCGTCCTTTTAAAGTTGTCACGGATCATTCATCTCTTAAATGGTTTACTAAGCTGGAGAACCCTTCAGGTAGACTGGCGCGTTGGTTTTGTCGACTGTCTCAATTCGATTTTCAGGTTGAGCACAGGAAAGGCACAGACAATGTGGTTCCAGACGCGTTATCCAGACTTATGGACGCTAATACCTTAAACGTGATCAACTCTGTGGAGGACGAGTGGTTTGATAAAATTTTTAATGGTTGTAAGTCGCATCCACTTAATTTTCCAAATTTTTGTGTAAAGGATGGTAATTTGTATCGTTTTTCAAAAAGTAAATTTAGTTTATTGAGTGAATTTGATTGGAAGCTGGTAGTACGGAAGGATCAGAGAGAGGCCATTATTAGGGAGAACCACTGTGAACCAACAGCGGCTCATTTGGGAGTTTTCAAAACCCATAGACGCCTTTGTCTACGGTATTATTGGCCAGGAATGTACAAAGACATCGTTGATTTCATTAAACACTGTGACACTTGCGCCGCATACAAACCATCACAAAAGGCAACTCCAGGTTTAATGGGTCAACCGAAAGTCTGCCATAAACCATTTCAGGTTTTATCCGTGGACATCGTCGGTCCAATGCCAAGGTCTCGTTCTGGTTTTGTTTATCTTTTGGTAGTTACCTGTTGCTTTTCTAAATATTGTTTAATTTTTCCAATGAGACGTGCTACTTGTGCGGAGGTGGTGAAAAACTTGGAACAACGCGTAATTTTAGTACACGGCGTTCCAGAGACTGTAATTGCTGATAACGGAGTGCAATTCACAGGATCTGAGTTCCGCCAAATGCTCGAACGTTATAAAGTTCCGAAACTCCATTTTACCCCGCGTTACACACCTCAAGTAAATTTGGTTGAAAGATACAACAAAACCATAATGACAGCTGTTGCTTCTTACGTTAAAGATAATCATCGTACATGGGATGAACAATTGCCAAAAATTCAGTTTGCAATTAATAGTGCCGTGAATGAGTCCACTGGATTTTCACCATTTTTTCTAGTACATGCTAGGGAACCAGTCATCAGTGGTACCTTTTATAGGGACACAGATAAGGAATACGAACCTGGGGTACCTAGGGACGAATACGCCGGTGAATTTCACAATTTAAAGACCATTTTCGAAGAGGTACGCGAGCATTTATTAAAAGCCCATGCTGAGAACACCACTCACTATAACTTAAGAAGAAGAGAGGCTAAATTTTCTGTAGGTGATGTTGTGTGGAAGAGAACATTTACTCAGAGTGATGCGCAAAAATTTAAAATGGCAAAGTTGGCACCTAAATTTGAGAAATGTAGGGTCAAAAAAGTTTTATCGCCTTTGGTGTATGATTTGGAAAGGGTTTCTGATGGTCAATCTATAGGTTCTTGGCACATTAAGGATTTAAAAGCTTAGGGCACTTATTACATCTTCTCTAGTAGTGTGTCAAATACACGAAATTTGGCACACGAAGCGTATGTCTGTGTGTGGTGTTTACAGTTATTTTCACTGTAACACTTTTGGTTTACATGGTGAGGTATGAAAGGACAAATGGTGATGAACGAATGAATGACGATTGCATGCGGAGGAATTGGGGTGTGAAAGAGCAGGGAATTGCCGGTAGCCAAGCTATAGGTAGATGGAGGACTGGTTTAGTTTTTTTTGTGTGGTTCTAATCTCTAATGAGTTAGAATTCACTTTTTGTTACGAGTTTCGAATCTATTTTTTTACCTAGGTGTAGATTCGGGTAAATCTTGATATTTTTTTTTATTTTTTGCTGTTTGGCAGGTAGTGAAACTTATATTTTTTTTCCAATTCATACTCCAATTTTGAAACGACTCGTTATGGAAGAAACCGGCATGTTTTTTTCTGCTATTTGGGTGACTGAAATTTATGTCACAAAATTTTTTTTAATCTTGAATATTTAGTTGTTGTACAGTCACAACAACTGTAGGCATTTGCGTATTTGGTGAATGCTACAATTTTTTTAGGAGCGTAGTTTCGTCTCCTTGTTTGGTTTACAACTTGGTTTTGAGTTGTAAATGTTTTGTTTGTGCGGTGTTGTTTTGTGTTTTGTCTCGTTAAGTGGAAGTCCTGTGTCGTCAAATGTGATGTCACTAGGGTGACGGGTTGTACGTCCAGGGTATATATATATATTTTTTTTTGGGTTGTCGGTCGACATGGTTCGTTGAATCGTAGCATTCAATAGATTTTTTTTCTAGGTTTGTGTTAGTAGTAGGATTTGTAGTTTGAGGACGCTGAGGGCAGCGCCTTTTTTTTCAGGAGAGGGGGTATTGTAACGTTGCGTTCTGACACCAAGTTTAAATTTTGGCGCGGAAGCGAAATGGTAGTTTTCAGTACCTTACAGGAATTGGCACCTCCCCCTTAACGTCATTGGCGGACGTGTGTAGCAGCCGCAACTTTAATAAATGTCTTTTCGAATTTTTTAGTATTTGAATAAGGTTTTGAAATGAATAAACATTGGAAAACAGAACAAAGTCTCTCAATATTCGCTTCAGTTTTGCAGAGAATTTGACGATAGAAAATGGCGCGTGCGGCGTGTCATGATTTCGACCAATACGAATATAAGATTCTTGATTTCGACGAATAGCAACAACGCCCAATAGGAAGGCTGATTTTGGTGCCGCGGTGTTGCCATTTCGCGTCACATTCTTCTATCTGACACTTTTAATGAAGTTATGCACAAACACCTTTTTGCTGATTGAAGCGTCGAGTGACAGTTCTTTGTGTTTTGTCCAAAAGATTTATAGTCGACAAAACACAGGTATTTGTTTATGTAGGTTAAATTTTTATTTACAAAAATATTTGGTCAATTTTTAATTTCAAGTTATGGTAGGATTTGGGAAAACGGAACGTTTTGGAAGAAGTTTCAAAACGAGCAAGGGCAACACCAAGCAAGTTTTCAGATTTTCAGAAAAGAAAGATGACAGTTGTGATGAACGAGATTCCATTTGGTTATTTTATTTAACGCGGCGAGAGTCGCTCGCATAATAATTTATAGTCAGAAAACGTTACTGAGGTAAGTGCAGTTTTATCTGTTTAATGCAGATGTCGCAAGACGCCAGGAACATTTTTTTTGAGGTTGTTCTTATTACAGGTAGAACCACTGGTCACTGGTTTGAGGGTGTGCCAGATTCCCCAATTTTACTTACTGTGGTTGAGTTCGGCCAGGCAAAGTTTCAAACGGGTGGTGGGAGCAGGCGGTTTGAACACCCGCTAAACAGGATTCTGTTCAGCGAAAACCTGGTAAGAATCTTGGAAATATTATTTCCCACGCCACGCCGCCATGCCGCATAGCACAACGTGTTCGTGGTCGGTTTTCCAGTTTGCTAATCATACATATTTTGTTACAGCTATGGGAAGTTAATTTTATTCGACTCATCGTTTTATGAGAATACCCTACTTTGGGACGGTGTCCATCCACGGCCACGTCACCGGCCTGAACGAATTGCTGTCCACCGAGTCCTAATTTCATTCAAGACTCACAGGAGCATTAATAACTAGAAGTTGTCATCATATCGGACACATGAGGTCGGTGTAACTTTCACTACAATTTAGCTTTTTTAGTGAACCGTGGTATCTCCATGTAGGGCTCGGTTTCTTGACGTAGAACTGTAACTTTTACCTTTTGCGGCCCAACGCACACCAACCAAATCGTACCCATGTAAAGCGACCCCTATCGCTAAGCTAGTATTTTGGAATTTTTCTTATGTAAGGTGTAAACCAAATTTTAACAATATAGACCATTAAACCCATACCATCTTTTATTTATTTTTGTTTACTCCTTATATTTAATTTTCTTTGCTCCGTGGCTCTCATCGGGCAGTATTCAAAGAGAACCACGTGGCAGTGGGCGACCGAAATAGCCTCGCTGACGTCACGCACTGTCAAGGACTGGCCAACCGTAACCCGAACTCGGCAAATATCAAGTAACGGCATCTTAAAACATTTGCCGAAATAAAAACGACCAAATAAAGCAACTATTGATAAAAATGTTGATATTTGACGCGCCCTTAAGAAATGCAAGCATTCTTCATTAAATGACCAGCCTTAGAAATTGAATGACGTATTATTAGGCAACGTAATAACCGATTGCTTATATTAGAAACATAGTATTGATTGTGTAATAGAAACCATAACAATACAATTCGAAGCTTTAGTGAAATGCGACATCAACAATCGAAATAATTCGCAAAGAGACAAATTATAAGATACTTATTCAGAAATATGTGATTCCATTAGTTTGTTAAAGGCTCCAGCACACCGGATGCGTAAGCGTATGCGTAAGCGTATGCGTAAGCGTGCACGTAGACGTTCCATGACGTTGTAATGCCTGAAACCTTATGAGACATGGCACACCGCTTGCGTAACGTACGCGTGCACGTAGACCGATGCGTAACCCTACGCATTGCAGCTCTCATGAGACAACCAGGCTGCGTACTTACGCAGAGCGGAAAGCATTGATGACGTTGTACTCAATGGCATTCCCTATTGGACGTCACACCGAACAAATACGAACACGCACGTATCTGTCCTGCGCGTCACTACGCGCGTAACCACGCGCGTGACTACGCATCCAGTTGTATTTGTTTACAAATAGTAGCGGTACTAACGGTAGTAAGTGGTGTTTTATTTTGTTTTTAAGTAATGAATAACGATATTAAAGAAAAACTAATTGAATTAGTGCGAAAAAATTAGTCCATTTACTCAATCTTCGTCTGACATCGCGCACTAGAGTCGCAAACATGGCTGCCGCAGCGGCTGGGTACGCAAGGGACAGGTTGCGTTGCGTGCCGCGTAGACGTATGCGTAACCCGGTGTGTCAGGGGGTTACGTGCGTAACTACGCGCGTGTACACGCACGCGTAAACACGCGCGTGTCTACGCAGCCGGTGTGCCCAGGCCTTAAATGAAACTGGATATTGGTATATGCCGCGCAGCCGCGGGGATAAAAAGATAACAACTTTTTTATCTGGGGGGGCGATAAATAATCTGTTATATGTTATACTAATAAATAATCTACAAATAGCCACATTGACGTCAAACATTACTTTATTATAGATAGCTTCCGCCCGCGACTTCGTCCGCGTGGATATTAGAGAAAATCCTTAGGGAACCTTCAACCAGGATCCGACCAACCGTTTTATACGCGATTAGGCGGGTCCCCACCAAGCGCGCTGCCCCGCGAGGCAAAACATTTGCGACGTGTGACAGGCCTCGCACGAGGCTGCGCGCTTGGTGGGGACCCGCGTAATCGCGTATAAAACGGTTGGTCGGATCCTGGTTGAAGGTTCCCTAAGGATTTTCTCTAATATCCACGCGGACGAAGTCGCGGGCGGAAGCTAGTTTATTACAATAATCAGAATTAGGTCCAGAGATATTAAGAGTATCACGTTCCCGTTTCTTTACTCTTTCCCGTTTCCGTCCCCGCCCCCGTTCCCGTTCCTGTTCCCGTGTCCGTCCCCGTCCCCTTGGGCTGAATCATGTCCACCGTGTTGGACTTCAAAACAAATGTCATTTTCGCATTCCTCATCCCATAAAACCTCAAGAACGACATCCACATCGGCTTTCATGTTTACTTACCCCATTTACCCCCTAACGGATGATTTTCAAAATAAGAAAATATGTGTTTGCCTATTTATTTTTAGACATGCTCCTACGAATTTTTAAGCTGTAAACTATGTAATGTCTATTTTATATTATTTTTCCATATATAATTTGTACCCCATTTTCACCCCTTTAGCGGTTAAATTGGACTTCAAAATTAATGTCATTTTCGCAATCACCATCCCATAAAACCTCAAGAACGACATCCATATCGATTTCTACGTTTACTTAGCCCATTTACCCCCTAAGGGGTTGATTTTCAAAACCACAAAATATATGTTTGCCTATTTATTTTAAGACATGCTCCTACGAAGTTTTAAGTTGTAATGTCTATTTTATATTGTTTTCAATACCAAATTTAAATCCAATTTTCACCCCTTTAGGGGTTAAATCATGTCGACCGTGTTGGACTTCAAAATAAATGTCATTTTCGCAATCTTCATCCCAGAAAACCCCAATAACGACATCCATATCGATTTTTAGGTTTATTTACCCCATTGCACCCCCATTTCATCACCATGGGGGTTGAAATTATACCAATACAATATGCGTTGCGTTAGATTTCCATCCATAAGCCTAAATTACAAATCTAGCGATTTCTACTTCAAAAATGAAGGATTATCTTCTAAACACAACTTCATCCCCCTTTTCACCCCTTTGGGGGTAGAATTTTGAAAAACGCTGAGACACGTATTTATTTATTTTCAATCATCAGCCTAAACACAAAATTTGAAGATCCTAGCTTCAAAACTGAGGGACTTTCATACAAACTTTCATCCCTTATTTCATCCCCTTAGGGATGGAATTTTCAAAAATCCTTCCTTAGTGGATGCCTACACTGTATAAAGTATCTGTGTGCAAAATTTCAAGTCTCTAGGTTCAGCGGTTTGGGCTGTGCGTTGATATCTCACTCAGTCAGGACTTTGAATTTTATATATATATACACAGGTTGGTCAAAAGTTCTGTTACTGAGTTTCTTTATCGATTACTGGCCATTAAAACAAATGAAAAGAAAAAATAAAAATGACATATTATTGACAGTTTTATAAGCTATAATTCCATACCACACGTATATCATATTTTGTTTATTTGACCATGGAATGGGGGTTGAAGGAGAATCGTGTCGCTGTAATTGCTCTGCACAAATGTGGGCAGCCACCGAATATGATTTTCAAGTTGCTACAAAAGTTGAAAATCAACAAGCAATTTATTTATCGCACTATCCATAGGTACAGTAATACCTTGACCGTCGGTGACCGAAAAAGATCAGGAAGACCACGCACCGTTCGGACACCAGCTGTGATCAAGGCAGTGAAGGCGAGAATCACGAGAAATCCCGTCCGGAAGCAAAAGTTATTGGCAATACAGATGACTGTGAAGAGAAGTTCCCTTAAAAAAATTATCAATGATGACCTTGGGCTTCACGCTTACCGTAGACGAAAGGGCCATCTGCTATACGCACGATTGAAGGCTATGAGGTTAGCACGAAGTCGCGCTCTACTAAAGCAGTACGCACAAAACGGCCATCGAAAAATCTTGTTTACTGATGAAAAAATCTTCACAGTCGAAGAAAATTTTAACCGTCAAAATGATAGAGTATACGCTAAGAATAGTAAAGAAGCCAGCATGATTGCTCCGAGGGTCCAACGAGGTCACCACCCCTCATCAGTGATGATTTGGCTGGGGGTGTCCTATTCAGGGCTAAGTAAGGTTCATTTCTGTGAAAAAGGTGTGAAAACTGGCGCTAGAGTCTATCAAGATACCGTTTTGGAACCTGTTGTCAAACCCTTAAGCCACACTTTATTTCAAAACCAGCCATGGGTCTTCCAGCAGGACTCTGCCCCTGCGCACAAAGCAAAATCTACACAAGCATGGTTTCGGGCTAACAAAATTGATTTTATCGCGCAGGAAGAATGGCCATCCTCCAGCCCAGACTTAAATCCTCTGGATTATGCCATATGGCAACTTATTGAGGAGAAAGCATGTGCTAAGCCCCACATGAATCTCGACTCTCTTAAGCGCGCTATTCTCAAGGCAGTCGCAGAATTGGATATGGTGGTAGTTCGTGCTGCCATCGATGACTGGCCTCGTCGTCTAAAGGCGTGTATTCATGCCAGAGGCGGTCATTTCGAATAATTTTAATACATGATAATCTTAAATATTTGTGCTTTCATTTGGTATATAATCCATTGTAGCATTATTTGTAAATTTAGTATTATTCATGTTTTCCATAGTTACAGAACTTAGTAACCAACTAGGTAGATAGGCGGCTATACTAGTATAATAAAAAGGATTAACAGAAAAGTGTATCCGTTGTCCGAGAGACTATAAATAATTCATAAACTGATGACTATTTTGTCGACAATAATAATATTATTATCAAGCACAATAATGAAAATCACGTGTCACGGGTCACGGCTGCTAAAATGCGAAAATCTACGAATGAATTGCGGCCAATATTCTGTAGGAATAGTGAACAGAAAAAAAATTGGGACGCAAATTGCTTGACCAACACATATTTATCACACCTGTGTCAATAATTATTACACAATCTGTAAGACACGTTCGTAGGTCAGAAATAGACTCCCACTGACGCTATACAATACAAGCTACTGTCAAGGCCTAGGTTAGGTACTCGACTAATCTAATGATCCTAGGACCTAGGCCATTGTTATCACTGTACGTTATACTTCGATTCGCGTTAAATCTTCAGTGGAAACAATAGTAAGTAAGTATGGTGTATGACTGGTGGTCGATGTTATTTCCACGGGCTCAATGGCGTTCAGACGCAACCGAATCGACGCCAGCGTACGCGGCACCATGAACGGCTAGTCGATGGTAAGTAAATTGCCTTAAACGCAGACCAAGACAGAAGTGGAACCAAGTGGATTACCCTTGGAAAACAAAGAAGTATTATAAGAATTTAAAATACGAAACGGGATCATTTCGTATTTTAAATTGTTTTTACATTAGCAATGTTTTCAGACTCTGCATTCCTATGAATCCACGTAAGCCTTTATCTATGGCATGTGTAACCAAAACAATGAGAGAGAAAGGTAGATTACCTAGTCTAAAGCCTGTATGCATGTTTTGCAAATTGACGGTTTCCTTATCATTTCCAAATTCGAACCAGTGTTCTTAATAATGTTTCAATGAGTAAATAATAGAGCCGATGTGTATTAAATTCAGGTTGAAGGCTATGGCAATAAAAATGTAGTGTTTAATGAAACACATTGCTGTTGCGTGCACTGTGCTGGCTGACGTCACGCGGCGCTCAGTGCCAAGGCTCCCCAACGTAAACAGTTGATCCCGCATCATGGAAATTGGTGATAGGCCAGCGATCGATACCACTAACACACGATTGGATAACTTACAAAACAAACTTGATACATTAATCATATGGAATTCTTATGCGGGAAAAAAGCAGGTTTGTATCTAGGTGTTACTAAGTATCGGCGGCAGGTTGCGGAAGGAGTACCACATTATCCCCGGGGCCCGTCGCACTAACGGCTGAGGAACACCCAGGGGGTTTTAGTGGAGTCACCACATAACCACCCCCGCGTTCCCCGCGCGGGGGGGTATGCGAAGGCATTTCAGCCTGGTAAAAAAAAATAAAAAAAAGGTGTTACTAAGTATGAAGTTAGATCCTTAGATTCAGACATTCAGTTAAGTTAGGAACTCAATAATGGATCATTTACACAGCTCAGTCCCGTCAACGGTCAGAGGCAAGTAGTAGTAGTTTCAATAGGAGTACAAGTTTTGACTGACGACGCGACGCGACGTCACGTGCCTGTCAAAACTTGTAAAGTTTTGACAGTCAGTACTTATTTTTGACTCACCGTTGACGTGATTGAGCTGTGTGTATGAATGATGAGATGATCCTTAAATAATTGATAAAAAACAAACCATATGATGGCTAATATAGTTTCTCATTATTATTGCGACTTTGCGACTCTAGTAGTACCAAAAATTAAGAGTTTAGACAAAATCAAGCAATTTTATATTCAAGCCAAATCACTCTTGAATAGTCTTGAAGAACAATGTACAGAAAATCTTTGTTTGTATCCGTATACAGAAAAACCCAGCGATAATACAATGAGCATTATTTATAGCTACAAACTTTGTCAACATTTTATTATTTACGTCGATAATATTGTTCAATGACAAACAATAGAAACTTTCGCTTTTGCAGGACTTGTGCCGTTAGTAGAGAATGCAGTGAAAGTGCCGAAATTATATGGTGGAGGCATCATAAATCAGGATCTCCTGGAAGTGGAATAAAGGAACGAGTAGCAAACGCAACGGTCCCTAAGGAAATGGACTATATCACATTTGAAGAATTAAGAGAAGCGTAATAAATGGCATAACTGTACCGAAAGACGACGTATCTAAATTCCAAAAGCATTCCCGATCAAAGTTAAGAATCGCGTCTAAAAAGCTGGCACTAAAGTCTTCAATTTAAATTTGGATTTTTCCAATATCTTTCACAATCACAAATGTTATTGCAAAAAAAAAGAAAAATTTTGAATGACTCGAAGGTTCTTGTCAAACAGAACAACACACACAATGTATTTTTTGTTCGGAAAAATAAAAAAAGCAAAGGTGAGAGGCAAAGTCGATCAAGTTACTATTGTTACTACATAACACGTCATACAAACAAAATAATATTTTATATGGTTATGTTCAGTAATTATTAAATGTTAAGCTTGGTATGTTCTTATATCAAACGTTGCTTTGATAATTTAAAAATCTTTTATGAATCTTTATTTGTGTACATACATATTTCTCATCAAAACAAGAGAGAAATGATATGCAGAAAGTTAACTTAAGATTTTCAAGGAAGGCGCATAAATAGTATTTCTGAACAATATTACTCTTTTAGTCGAACCGTCCATGTCTAACAAAGTTAACTTTCAAAGGATAGCGGTGAAATCGTTAAAAGCCGTTTGAAAGGAAATTTTATGGGCCACTTTTGCTTTTATTGCTGTTCATTTTGTACACGTTACTAAGTGTTCTGTTTATGGTTATTCTGTTCCGAGGTCTTTGAAGCCTCTTGTTTAACGAGACTGCTGCCTATTTAATAACAGAATTCAGTGAAAGCCATTATGTCATTTTTTTTAAATGTTCCTTGATATTTGAATTAAGACCTCTTAATTCCACAATTTCCGACTGGCTAAATCCATCTTTTTTATTTGCTGAACAGCCAAAAAGAGAAGTCAATATAGCTACAGCAATTTATAAACCTGGCAACATTACAGAATACAAATGTACAAGCACCTGCCCCTGTATTAGAACTTCTTAAAACTTGCCAGTTTTCTGAATAGCTATCCATGCGTCTCTTTTATTTGCTATACAGCGAGAAAGAGATGTAACTATAGCAATTCATAAACCTGGCAAGTTTTAAGAGGTTGTAATACAGCCTCAGTATTGAAACATTGCATGCTTTTGATTACATATATGCACCTATGGATTAAAAAAACGTTGTTTTCACTACATTATAGTATGAAATGAAACCGAAAACCACTCTAAAAAAGGTTGCGTAGGACCATTGTTATATTAATATCAATATTTCAGAAAAGGCAACATACGGCGCCGCGGCGGCTAAATTATGTTCTATATTACTTAAAACCCACATAATATGTGATGTAGTTTTCTCTAGTTAGTCAGAAACGTTTGGAGCATGAGTCACAAAGAGTGTGGTAAAACAAAATAGTTGTAATGCGGCGCTCGCATCGGTTACATAAAACGCACCTGAGCCAACATCCTCCACTGCGTTTGCGCAACAAGTGGAATGAAGCCATTATTACTTAAATCCTTCTTGCTTGTGTGTTCCTGTTCCTTCAGATTTTACTTTCTTGTCATTTTTAACTACTCTAAGGCCCGTTTTTATAAACCGCACTGAACGTTAAGAGCAATCTTGAGATCAGACCTGAGATGCTATTCCTATAATAAGAGCATCTTAAATATGATCTCAAGATTGCTATCAACGTTGAGAACGGTTTATAGATACGGGCCTTAAGCTGTAGAGAACTTTTAAAAATCTCACCCCATGAAAAAAAAAACACATTAGACAGATACTAGCGCGGTTTTATAGAAAGTACTTTGGTAATTGGTTGATATTTAGTTTAGTCGCTACTTTAAGGAGGTGAATAAATCTCACCTCTCCTTAAGGTAGTGACTATTTATTTATGTAGTATACGAACTATATGAATTAAACTCCAATAAAAAATATACATTATATTTATTGAACAAAGTATAACAATCAAGCCTTTTACAATTGTGTTATTGAAGTTGTATAAGTATTAAATTACTTATGAGAATCACAAATTACTTTCCTGAATGAAGAATGAGTAGGCCACTGGTAATGATAAAATTATCTAGTAAACATTATATTGTGCCAAAAATGGCGAAAACATTGCACAAGGGCCTCGAAGAGGTCGTCTGGTCACTCGAGACTAGCTGAGACCGATCATGACGTCACACGACAGGAAAAGATTATAAACTCGTTGCTTGAAGCCAAGATCACTTCCTTTTCTTCAACAATCTATTTTTGCTTCATGTATGAATTAATTTTCGGTTCTACTACACCAGTTTATCTGACCTTGATTCTTGGCAGCGCAAAAACAAGTAACTAAAATTATAGATTAAATGGAAACATTCCATAGCTGTTTACAATTTGTACACATACTATACTTCCTATTAAGAAACATTCGTTTAAAACATTGAGCTGTAAGAGTAGATAAATGTCTAAGAGGAGTTGATTGTTGGTGAATCTTGTAGAACTTAGCGTTTTCAGCAAGTCTCACTGAGTGTCTTGAATAAGTATGAGTACATACATTATGTGTACTTAGTTCAAATGTTCTTTGTGATAATAATGGTGGTGACGTCACTTGGCGAACATCTGCCGCCGCAGCTGGCTCTCAAGGTTGAGTTCCAAGTGGATTCGTGTAACCAAAAGCAACCCTAATACTATTATTATTCTGCAAATCAGCATGTTACTTTTATTAAGATCCATATCTTCTCCAAATCTAATCATTCAGACTTCCCCATAAGATCATCAACATAATACGAAGTAGCTACTGCTTAAGTCATTGGTTTAATGATGATTTTTTTAAATAAGTATGTTTCTTTCAGTGAATAAAATATCCGCAACAATGCGCTTACTTATAACAAACCTATACTTAACTCAATTAGTTTTCCCACTTTTTACCCAACTACGCGAAAAGCAAAAAAACTGAGGGTTTTGACCGGTAGGTACGTATGTATGTTCATCTCTCAGACCATAGAAGGTTCATCTGTTTCCTTATTTATACTTAATCCTGTTAATGGAGTAGTTGTAAGCTCATGACGTGACAGAGTCCAATATGTTACTTCACACGGCAATTAAACTACGTACTAAAATCAATTCGCATCGGTGTTTACCACGTTTTTTCTATCTTGTGCTTAGAATAACGTTGTTTCTAGGTTTTCGTTGTATGCATATCAGGCCAGGCGTAATAATTTACCTAGATTTATAAATAAGAGTTTAAACAGTTAATTTAAATGCCTAACGATCAAGTGGTGATTGATTATAACAGTAGGCAGGCTCAGTACCATGTGTGGAATTTGTGTTACCTACTGCAAACTTGCAAATCGTGATTTTAAATCTGTCTATAGTAGAGGTTGTATTTGTTTAAGTTTCACTCGTCGGTGTAAGACTTCTTTGCAGACTAGCTGGTTCCCTGTTTTTCTTATGCGTTCTTAGAGTTTTTTACTTTCTTCCTGTGTTTTTCAGCTCACGACTACTTTCCTATACTTTGCTTTTCTTACTCTCTCGACCGTCATCCCGCCGTCTTTTGCGTCAACTGTTTTTCTTAGTCTTTCCAATACTTCGTCTCCGTTCTCCTCCTGTTCAGTGGATGAGAAGACTTCTTTTTATGGAATGAGGATTAGTGGCCACCTCTGGTTTATCGAGAGTTTATCAAGCCGCCTGTAAGGGCTCTGACTTGGCTTACCGACTGTTATCAGTTGACAACAGCCGGGACCAACTGTTTAACGTGCCTTCCCAAGCACGTAGGCGTTCGTTTGTAATGCCACTTAACGGTCACCCATACGACACCTGGGTACTTATTGTCTAATTTCAAAATCTATCGCAATCACTTTCATTTGACAAATGGATGTGACACATTGCTACATTTCTTTGGTGAGTTTTTATTTGTGCCAAAAAGAACTATCAATGTATCACATCCTGAAAACGATTGCCATAGATTTTGAAATTAGTCAATAAGTACCCTGGTCGGACCGAGCGTTGGTTGTTCCGCCATGAGCGAAGACTACTGACACTACCCCCGTATCTATAGACGAGTAAGTAATGACTTGAGTAAAACTTGCAATTTTCAAATGCTTCTAATTTATTATTTATTTATTTATTTATTTATCACAATGTGAACTTACAGCTAAACCAAAACATTCACATTGGGCAATTTACTTAGGTAAAAAAATAATTTACAATAAATATATCTAATAGGGTCAGTATGCATGTCGGCATCTTGGACATCATTTAAAAAACGATTAAAAAGAGTAATAGCCCTAGGTGTGGGTGCATTACGAGCATGCTGCGTGTGTACAGCAGGAGGTAGTGCCAACAGGTCGTGCCGACGACGCCGGCCAACACGCACGTAATTCTGCGGGACATAATAACTTATAGAATTCAGCACTGTGGGATTGTCCACCTTATTTCGCAACAAAAAACAATAATGCATTGCAAGTAAAAGTTTACGTCTGACTTCCAAAGTAGCAAGGCCTACCATTCCCGTTACAAATAATGACGGGAACAGGAAGGGATAGTACCCGAAAGTTCTTTTATAAAGGTACCTTGCAAACTTTCTCTGTACCCTTTCAACCATGAGGGTGTACTTCTTGGTTCTAGGATCCCAGATGATTGCACCAAATTCCAGCACACTGCGGACGTATGCGTTGTAAAGCATAACAGCGACATTTAAGTTACGAAACTGAGCAGCGGTTCTAGAAATAAACCCAAGGATCTTGTTTGCTTTCTTACAAATGGTCACGATGTGCTCCCGAAAGCTAAGCTGACTGTCCATGATAACACCAAGATCTCGAATTGAATCGACTTTCTCTAAGACAATCTGATCCAAAATATAGTCATATGCAATAGGTATTGGAGACCTGGAATATATATTATATTATATTCATACGCATTTTATAGTATCAATTAACCTTAAATTCACCAAAACTGCACTAAGAAGTCATTTAAGATAAATATTACTATAAATTGCGTGTGAATATGATATGAGAAGCATTAGAAAATTTCAAGTTTTACTCAAGTCATTACTTACTCGTCTATAGATACGGGGGTACTTTGCTCTTTGTTATGTGACTTCGCACCGCATGTTTAGGAACTTACGTCGAGCATAACAAACTCTGCATTGACTTTATAGGCTGCTGCAAATAACAGACAGTTTTCCAACTTGGTCAACAGAGTTAAAGCTGAACATTTGGTGATATCAAGCAATGGTGTCGATTCGGTTGGCAACGACTTAACTAAATTGACAGGACTAAACTAAATTTAGTTTTCCATCCTTTTCTTTCTGTATCGAAAAGAGAAGAACAGAATGCTAAAATTAAGTTTAGTCCTGTCAATTTAGTTAAGTCGTGCTAGCCGAATTGACACCATTGTAAGTAAAATATTAACGAAGTCATATTTCTTTAATTTTTTGCTTAAGAGATGTCAATCTATAAAATCCCTTACTCTCCAACAGAACATATTTTATTGGGATTTATTTATTTATGTTAATAAAGGTATTTTTTGCTCGATCAAATCAAACCAATGAAGTGTCTTGTGATTTTACGGACAAATTCTATGTTAGCAATAAATCAGTGCACGCGTCCTCTCCCGACGAGTGCGGAGTGCGAATGGCGCGCGGTGGAAGGGGGCGGGTAGTTGGACAGACGCATCAGTATGCAGCGCAGCGCAGGAACGCGCCGGTATTCGCGCAACGTACACGCACTACGTCATGCTTATGCGAGGTGTAGCCAATCAGGGACGGCTCCAGGGATCGCTGGATCAAGTTGACAAGAAAAGTATAGTTTCGTTTTACGAACGAGAAAAGGTGGACAAGGAATAAAACAATTCATGGCAAAGATAGTTATTGCTTACAAAAAGCTATTATACAATAGAAATCAATAGCATCCGGTTTAGGGAGAGTTCAATCATTGCAATTAAAATTTGTTTTCAGAAGAGACATGCATGTGTTCAATGTGTCGATTCGATGTCGGAAAGCGACAAAAATGTTGCGTCATCCATCTTTACTTCTGCAAGAACCGTGTGTGACTTTGGTTGTAGAATTCTAGCTTACCGTTCTTAAGACACGATACAACAAAATATACTGAAACAAGTACCTACTTTCTATTCTATTCTATTCTAAGGATACCAAACATTTATATATTATACCTACATTAAATATAATGTAGGTATAAAATTAATTAAATGAGTTTATTTTAATACATATTCTGAAGAAATATTATAGTTAATTACTTGTGTATTTATTATAATTAAATTTCCTCATAATGGTTAACATTAAAAAATTCAATAATATGCATATTTATCTAGGGTAAATTAAAATAAACCAACTCTCCAATTTTTGTATTTGGTTAGTATTCACAAAAAATAAACAACATCCTCATTCTGACTGGTGTTTCGAGGAAAAATATCAAAAACACCTGTTGCTTGAGATGATTAATATATTAGGAAAAATGTTGGTGTTTCGCAATCGTACTTCCCCACACCGAGATGCAGTTTAAAAACTCGTGGTTAACCAGTTAATAATACCACGTGGCCCTTCGTGTCCTGCACATTACAAGACTGACGCAAATGGCGAAGCTAGATGAATTCGCAACGCGCAGCTAACAAGCAAGTACACAAATGCTGACGCAAAACGAGTTTGTAAGTAATGTTGCCTTAAAATCTTGTAAACAAACATTGCGGTAGCGGTCTTTTACCTTCGCCTCTTGTTTTCGCAAAAAATATACTCAGTTCCACTTAGCGGCAATTGGCGATGACGTCTTAAGACGAAGTTTGGCAACTAATGGCAACTGAGATGTTTGAATATTATACAGAAGAAAATTATACAAAGTATCAGAATGCTATTTTCGTTAACTAACGGTGATTCAAACATAATACTTATGTGAAAACTGACGCACCTACATAAATTACTTTTATGCGCGTGAAGGTAAGCGATTGCAAACTATTTATGAGCGTAAAAGGAAAACTATAAAATGCTTTGCAAGACGTAAATAACACATTCGGTGACAGTATCGATGGAGACTTTGAAGGAGTAGAAACGCCAAATATGAGTATAACGATAAATATAATAATCTTAATGATTATAGTACTAGACTAGCTTCCCGCGACTTCATCCGCGTGAACAGTAGAAAAATATAGCGACCAGTTTAAATGACCTCCTTAGTATGAAAGCTAGTAAGTCCGAAGAGTTCAAGCTGTTCCCCTGGTCCCACCCACCCGAATTAGATGAAACATGGCTTAGATTTTAAGTTGGACCCTAAGCTACCAAAAGCTCACCAAAATCCGTTCAGCTGTTCTTGCGTGATACGCGCACAAACATTAAGAATTTACAGTTATTATAGATATAACACAAAATACAGACAAACGTCCATCATGGCCCATCCTCCTTACCACCCATATAAGGAAGGCCTGTGTGTGCCCCAGCAGTGGGGACATAAAAAAAGGCTGATGGACAGACAAACGGAACCAATACCACCCAATACGACATTTTGAAGAATTATGTGACACTACAATACATAATAATGACTGTTTGTGCGTCACATGCGATGCGACGCGTCCTACATGCAATGTTACAAAATAGTATGCTACAAATACAAAATTAAATGTTAAGCATTACAACCAATGACACTCGTAAAGTGTAGTACAACACGCACTTAGGAGGGGTACCTAACCTATATAAAAACCTCGGAGGCTATAAGAATTTATCTCCGATGTCATTACTGGACGTCTGCATATAAAACGAGTATTTTATGGCACTACATTGTATGTGGTTGTTCATTTATAAGTTTTAAACAAAACAGGTGATCATAACCATGGAAGATTATTTAGGACTTGGGTACCACGCAACATTGTCACGCAATTTCTTTTGGTAACATTTGCTTAGCTACTCTACTCATTATATTATCATATTTTAGACGAACAAGAGAGATACAGAACAAGTTCCAAAATCGAGGATATTAGCTCATTGAAGGTGTTGTTGTTGAATACCTTGAATAGACAAAAGTTCCCTTATGCTGGAATGTGGAAAATATGCATGATGGTGTTCGAAATTATCTGATTTAAATTAGCTAGAAAGCAGGTACATATGTGGTTATTCCTATCTGTTATTCCAAAGAATCTAAGTTGAATTCTAGGAAACCTATGTCCGAGAATTCTCCCTGTGCTAGCTCTCTCTCTAGCTTAGGGTAAATTCTCGGATATAAGTTTCCTATAATTCAGGGTGGATTCTTTGAGGTAACAGATCGGAATAACCGAAAGTATGATGTAAGTATGTAATAAATAAAGTATTCATAAATTGTCACTGGTATAAAATTGTTCACTTCTCAAGCTTACCAGCTGCAAAGGTGCCGAAACGTCGTCGGGATAATCAAAAATCAAACCAAATAACAACTAATTACCAAAGTAGGTACTTTCAATAAAACCGCGCTAGTATCCGTTAAAAAGTGTTTTATTTCATGGTATAAAATTGGTTGGTACAAGAACATGGCCAGCCTGATCTTGGAGACATTATTTGCACTTTGCTTACGAGTAATTTCTAGAGTTCTGACTTTACAACAAACAAATAGATTCCCGGGGGGTAATTACGTAACTTTGTTTCAATCAACTCTGACAGAAATCGCAGTTACATCGCTGCTTTAGTAAGAACCAATGTGACAACTATCTTAACTAAAGCAGCAATGAAACCGCGCTTTCAATCGATTTCAATCGAGAATTGTTAGCAACAGCTTTACGTAATCAAGGTACCGGTAAAAATGTTAAGGTAAACCATAGCAGATAATTCGGCATACGGCCCTGTCATTTCCTGGCACGACATTCCCGTCACGTCGGCCGAAGGACGTCGGAGCACGACCGGGCAGATGCGCTCGAGTAAATCGTGCTACAAACCGCTCCCATCTCCCCCCGCCTCATCCCACCACTGTGTCAGCGTGATGGTAACACATGGTTCGGAGAAAAGCCTGCTCCCTGCACTGAATAATAATAAGCCTTTTGTACGACCGACCTCTATAGATTTTGGTGCTCAGAATTCGTCATGGTCACATAATAGATGCTGTCAATGAATTTCAAAATGATGCCTTCAAGCAACACAGTGGTTCCTTTGTTTTTATTAGGAATTAAGGATTTATATTCTGAATTTAGAAATATTTTGGCGTTAATAACTTCTGTTTTAGAAGACAATAATATAGGAGTACCAAAGTAGGTATAGTACTTGTACTATTATGTATTCTGTGGTATAGTAGGAAACACACAAAGATTTAAGTGTATGAATAAAGAAAGGAAAGATGGTCAAACTTGTTCAGAGCGTGGAACCGTCACATTCCAAGAAGCTGGTTATAAAGGCGCATCCATATTAAGCGGTCACGGTCCGGCGAGTGTCGGTCAGTGGCGTGGTCCCACGTCCACGGCGCACGCTGCACGCTCTGCGGCTCAAGCGAGAACGATGCGCTTTCTAACGCTCTTGGCTGTTGGCCTTACATACGCAACCAATTAGTACCCAACGTTTCGTAAAACAACTCGCCAAATTACTAAATTATAATAACCTCTTTTGATAACATCGCAATGAAAATTCGTTACAGTTGAGCAGCGGTTTGTGTATGTCCTGAAGTTAGATAAAACTAGCGATGGTGTGGTGATTAATATTTAATTCAGTTGTCGTTATATTAATTTAGAGATGTACTTATTTAACAATCTATTTAAACTTTCTTTTAACTTCAAACAGGTTAACATTCGACGTCATTCCGTTACCTGTATCATGATCTTGTAGGTAATTAAAACACTACTCACAAATTAATGTCTTGCGCTAAGTTATGAAATATCCCTTGGTTTCTACGATCAATATCGTTGCTTGGTTTAGATAATGATGTCACTTGACAATGTCAAGGTCGCATCAAATTATTGTTACACTAATCAACTATCATAACATTGTACCTAATGAAATGACGTTTAAGCGTAACAGCTCCGTGTGTTCGAGTGAACCACAATTCTTGTGTTTACCGCTTTTAAAAGCGAGTTTCCAACCGCTAGACAAAAACGCCGCCTAATAATAATACGAATCGAATGCGAGTCATCAGGGCGGGCGAACGGAACGGTCACGCGCGGCGGCCAAGCGTGCCGCGCCGTCACGGGACCACGGCTGCCCCGCGCGCCGCGCCCGCCCCGCGTCTCGGCCCGTCGCGCTCGGCTGCATGGCGGTGTGAACGCGCCTTTAAATTTGCATGAGCTAATGTAGGATTCACATCAACCGGCGCGCCTCGGTGCGCATTTTACCTCTGCCAAAGGAAATTAAAGCGTCTATATACAATTGTACAGTAGTTTTTCATATCACATAGAGCCGGCTGCCAGTGCATGACAATTGACAACATATCAAAATTTTTATCCTGTTTTTTTATGTGTTATTTAGAAATTACTGGTGAAAACATGAGACACGTATTTTTTTATTTTCCAAAATTTTTATTTTAAGTCAACGTAATATTAATTTGAAAACTTATCTATTCTAAAAGAGCGTAAGTGCCGTTTAAAGGATTTTTGGCGGACAATATCCTTATGATAAAAAAATCATTATGACGTCAACCTGCCAATCTAATCTATGGACGGTAATGACGTTTGTTTGTTTATCTTTTGCTCGAGGTTGTTTTCTTTTATTGTCGCTATTTTTACCTTATTTTCAACAATAATAAATAAAGATATTCGTAAATTAGATTCCATAATCTCATGTGTAGTTCCTGCCTGCAAAAATACTGTGATTGAATGCCCAAACAAACACTGTTTTACGTGCCAAACCAAAGTCTACACGTTTACAAGTGGTGTGTTGCTTTAAAGTTTTATGGAAATTGAAACTAATGCACTTCAAAACAAACTGTATTTATTAAACAAATTCAAACGTACACAATATCTTTTTATTTCTAAAAATAAAATGTTTCGCAGAAGAATTCAGCTTTTGCAGCATGATGAAGTCCATTTTGGTAAGGTTGCGACTGTCTGCTATTAAAAATCCTTCAGAAAACTTGATATTATATTTCGATAGATGTTAAATTTAACCAAAATACTAATTCAAGTTAAAAATATCATGAATACATTCAAAACAAAACTAATCAAAGTGAAAAATATTTTGATTCTTGACACAGACTTTGACATAAATTGTAACCTTGACAGCGACAGTTTTTATGATTATTATTTTTTTAAGATAAAATCACACAACTTTTTCACGCAAAGGAGTTAAATATTTAATATTCCTTTATCTCGATGATACAGTGTTTTTTCTACATATTTCGTTAAATTATTGATCAAAAGCCCCGAAAAATTATGTACGGTGTCAGAAATTGAAAAACCTCGAAATGGTTTTCGATTTAAGGTACCTTGTAAAAAATGAAAACATGTCAATTTTCAAGCAAATATTAAATTAACTACTTGGATAGACGCTTCATTTTCCTCTGGCAGAGGTAAAATGGAATCCTACGCGCGCCGGTTGGTGTGTATCGTAAATAAGTTTGCAAATTGGCAGAGAATATATAATTTTACTTTTTAAACAAATTATTACGATATAGCTTAATAAAACATTAATTTGCGAAGAAAGTTAGTAAGAAAATAATTCGTTTTCAGAAACTAAATCGCTCATTGCGGAGCTTGACAGACTGATCTTACTCGATCACGTTTGTTAAGCAACGCTCGGTCCGACCAGGTGTCGGATGGGTGACCGATAAGTGGCATTACAACTGAGCGCTTCCGTACTTCGGCGGGCTCGTTAAACCGACGGTCCCGGCTGTTGTCATCTGATAACAGTTGCTAAGGCAAGTCAGAAGCCTTACAGGCGGCTTGATAATTCTAACACCAGAGGTGGCCATTAATCCTCATACGATAAGAAGAAGCAACTAAATCATTAGTTAAGTGATAACCGGAGAAAAAAGCGATTTCTGACAGAAAAAAAGTACTTATGAAATCTGTAAAATGAGATAAGATAAGTAAGTATTGGATTATGTATTCTGTGGTAATGGAGGCTGTTTAGGAGGAGAATTGTCAAATAATAAAATGTATTTCAAGCTAAATCCATCTTCTACGTTATCATATTTGTAGTATTATAGATATTTCATCAATCTCCACGAGATCGATAGAAGAAACAAATGTAAGGAAAAAATTGCCGATAACTACGAGTCGAACGATGCGATAATAAGAACTTAGAGCAACGCGGGCTTTCCGACGGAAGCCCGTGTTGCTCTAATCTAAGGATAAGAAACTAGAGCCAATCAATTTACGAAAATTAAAAAGAGGTAAGTATTTTAGTTGCTAGTTTTGCTACGCACTATAAAATGACGGCAATACAACAAGATAAGTACCTCGTATATGTATAAAAAGTAAAATACACACGACATTGATCTCTCGCCACTGTAGTGGCACAGAATAAGTGGCTAAGGTGTTGGACGGTGTGCTTGACTCGGAGCTTGAAAAGCACCTAAATATTAGCGATGCGCAGTTCGGTTTCAGAACCGGGCTATCCACTGAAAGCGCAATATTAAGCCTCAAGCACACCGTTCAGTACTATACAGAGAGAAGTACTCCGGTGTACGCTTGTTTTCTTGATCTGTCAAAAGCTTTTGACTTAGTCTGTGGGAAAAGCTCAGGAAAACAAGCGTACATTCGCAAATACAACGACTGTTTCATTACTGGTACAGTAACCAGACTAATAATGTAAGATGGGCTAACTGTCTATCGGACACGTACAGATTGGAGTGCGGGGTTAGGCAAGGTGGGTTAAGTTCGCCAAAGCTCTTTAATCTGTACGTGAACGAGCTTTTGATTGAGCTCAGTAGTTCACTAGTCGGATGCTCTATAGATAATGTTTGTATGAACAATTTCAGTTATGCTGATGACATGGTGCTACTGAGCCCTACTGTAAGCGCCATGAGATCCTTGTTACCCCCTGGCCACGAAAACGGCGGCGGCGGCGAGAGGCGACGCTTGCGGGGCGGCGAGCGGCAAGAGGCAAAAACAAATGTAGGAACATGTACGAGGTATGCCACGCTTACCGCGGCAGCGGCGAGAGGTGACGATTGCGGGGCGGCGCGAGTCGAGCGGCGCGCGGCGGCGGTGAGAGGGGCGGCGAGAGAACGAAACAAATGTACTGGCGAGTATGGAGGCGGCCACAATCCCGAGCGGCGGTGAGCGGCGCGCGCGGCGGCAGCTATTGCACCGAGCGACCAAATCAAACAGTTTTGTTTCTTCCGTGCGTGAATATGGAAACGGAGCAGTTTATCGTTGTTATTTTGAGTTTTTTTAGTATGTAATCGAATGTTTCTGTACCTGTACGTGTACGTACTCATTATAAAGAGTATGAAATTCGCCAAATTATTTAGATTTTTTGGGTCAATCAACTTTTATTTGTCCTATGGTTTTGATCAAACATAAAAGTGTAATCTTGACATAAAAAATAAAGGAAAATTTTAGCTTATAATTAAATTAGTAATTAAACTTAAGAAATAAAGTATCTATCATTTTGGTAACATAAATAAATATATTATTTACATAGTTATTTGTTCGTATTGTATAGGTTGCCCAGTTGAAATTTCATACAGTGAAAAGAGACATCGATATCAACTGGACAACCGTTAAAATACGAACTAATATGTAAACAACATAGGTACCTATTTATTTCTATGATCAAAATGATACTTTACGTGTTACATTTAACCCAAACCATTATTTAAGTATAAGATAGTTTTACAAAAAAAATATACTTCTATGTTTGGGGACAGCAAAACTGATAAGACACTTAAAGTTGATCGACCCTTTTATTGACTGGATGTACTCCTAACATAAGAATATTTTTTTATTTATTCTTTTGCTCCAAATCTTAATTTTCCATGAAGGCAGGCTAGTCAGTAGGTACTGCCATTTTCAATAGTGCCATTTTAAACTTGTGTTTAATAATAGTAAATAATATTGGTATGTACTTTCTTTTAAAAAATCGACTCGTCACCAGGATTGTCTCAGGCGGGAATCGAAGCCGTGACCTTCGGAAACCCGGTCCAATGCTCTTCCAACTGAGCTACTACTGAGTTACGAATGTTTTATTAGTATATTATTTATAGCATTGTGTATGCTCAAATCTTAAATTTAAAAACTATGTAAATAAGGCCACCGCTGCCGCCGCCGCCGCCGCCACTAGGTGAGCCGTGACATACCACCGCGCACCGCGCCTCCTGCCTCTGCCGCCAGTTTTGCCGCGGCAGACGTGGCCAGGCCCTTACCCCCTGGCCACGAAAACGGCGGCGGCGGCGAGAGGCGACGATTGCGGGGCGGCGAGCGGCAAGAGGCAAAAACAAATGTAGGAACATGTACGAGGTATGCCACGCTTACCGCGGCAGCGGCGAGAGGTGACGATTGCGGGGCGGCGCGAGTCGAGCGGCGCGCGGCGGGGCGGCGAGAGGGGCGGCGAGAGAACGAAACAAATGTACTGGCGAGTATGGAGGCGGCCACAATCCCGAGCGGCGGTGAGCGGCGCGCGCGGCGGCAGCTCTTGCACCGAGCGACCAAATCAAACAGTTTTGTTTGTGCCGCGCGTGAATATGGAATCGGAGCAGTTTATCGTTGTTATTTTGAGTTTTTTAGTATGTAATCGAATGTTTCTGTACCTGTACGTGTACCTACTCATTATAAAGAGTATGAAATTCGCCAAATTATTTTGATTTTTTGGGTCAATCAACTTTTATTTGTCCTATGGTTTTGATCAAACATAAAAGTGTAATCTTGACATAAAAAATAAAGGAAAATTTTTAGCTTATAATTAAATAAGTAATTAAACTTAAGAAATAAAGTATCTATCATTTTGGTAACATAAATAAATATATTATTTACATACTTATTTGTTCGTATTGTATAGGTTGCCCAGTTGAAATTTCATACACTGAAAAGAGACATCGATATCAACTGGACAACCGTTAAAATACGAACTAATATGTAAACAACATATTTATTTCTATTACCAAAATGATACTTTATGTGTTACACACCATTATTTACCCAAACCATTATTTAAGTATAAGATAGTTTTACAAAAAAATATACTTCTATGTTTGGGGACAGGAAAACTGGATAAGACACTTAAAGTTGATCGACCCTTTTATTGACTGGATGTACTTCTAACATAAGAATATATTTTTATTTATTATTTTGCTCCAAATCTTAATTTTCCATGAAGGCAGGCTAGTCAGTAGGTACTGCCATTTTCAATAGTGCCATTTTAAACTTGTGTTCAATAATACTAAATAATATAGGTATGTACTTTCTTGAAAAAAATCGACTCGTCACCAGGATTGTCTCAGGCGGGAATCGAAGCCGTGACCTTCGGAAACCCGGTCCAATGCTCTTCCAACAGAGCTACTACTGAGTCATGAATGTTTTATTAGTATATTATTTATAGCATTGTGTATGCTCAAATCTTAAATTTAAAAACTGTGTAAATAAGGCCACCGCTGCCGCCGCCGCCGCCGCCACTAGGTGAGCCGTGACATACCACCGCGCACCGCGCCTCCTGCCTCTGCCGCCAGTTTTGCCGCGGCAGACGTGGCCAGGCCCTTACCCCCTGGCCACGAAAACGGCGGCGGCGGCGAGAGGCGACGATTGCGGGGCGGCGAGCGGCAAGAGGCAAAAACAAATGTAGGAACATGTACGAGGTATGCCACGCTTACCGCGGCAGCGGCGAGAGGTGACGATAGCGGGGCGGCGCGAGTCGAGCGGCGCGCGGCGGCGGTGAGAGGGGCGGCGAGAGAACGAAACAAATGTACTGGCGAGTATGGAGGCGGCCACAATCCCGAGCGGCGGTGAGCGGCGCGCGCGGCGGCAGCTCTTGCACCGAGCGACCAAATCAAACAGTTTTGTTTCTGCCGCGCGTGAATATGGAAACGGAGCAGTTTATCGTTGTTATTTTGAGTTTTTTAGTATGTAATCGAATGTTTCTGTACCTGTACGTGTACGTACTCATTATAAAGAGTATGAAATTTACCAAATTATTTTGATTTTTTGGGTCAATCAACTTTTATTTGTCCTATGGTTTTGATAAAAAATAAAGGAAAATTTTAGCTTATAATTAAATAAGTAATTAAACTTAAGAAATAAAGTATCTATCATTTTGGTAACATAAATAAATATATTATTTACATACTTATTTGTTCGTATTGTATAGGTTGCCCAGTTGAAATTTCATACAGTGAAAAGAGACATCGATATCAACTGGACAACCGTTAAAATACGAACTAATATGTAAACAACATATTTATTTCTATTACCAAAATGATACTTTATGTGTTACATTTAACCCAAACCATTATTTAAGTATAAGATAGTTTTACAAAAAAAATATACTTCTATGTTTGGGTACAGGAAAAGTGATAAGACACTTAAAGTTGATCGACCCTTTTATTGACTGGATGTACTCCTAACATTAGAATATATTTTTATTTATTCTTTTGATCCAAATCTTAATTTTCCATGAAGGCAGGCTAGTCAGTAGGTACTGCCATTTTCAATAGTGCCATTTTAAACTTGTGTTCAATAATACTAAATAATATAGGTATGTACTTTCTTGAAAAAAATCGACTCGTCACCAGGATTGTCTCAGGCGGGAATCGAAGCCGTGACCTTCGGAAACCCGGTCCAATGCTCTTCCAACTGAGCTACTACTGAGTCACGAATGTTTTATTATTATGTTATTTATAGCATTGTGTATGCTCAAATCTTAAATTTAAAAACTGTGTAAATGAGGCCACCGCTGCCGCCGCCGCCGCCGCGACTAGGTGAGCCGTGACATACCACCGCGCACCGCGCCTCCTGCCGCGCCTCCTGCGTCTGCCGCCAGTTTTGCCGCGGCAGACGTGGCCAGGCCCTAAGGGCCTGACATTTGTGAAAGGTACGCTCGAATTCACGGTCTTATTTATAATACGATGAAGAGCCAATATTTGGTTTTCAAGGCCCGGGGTAAGAGCCCGTTAACTGTACCCGCTATAAAGTTGAACGGTATCGAATTAAAGCGGGTTCAACAGTTTAAGTACCTTGGTCATTATGTTACCGAGGACCTTGATGACCAATTAGATGTTGACAGGGAGCGCAGAGCGCTGGCGGTCCGCTCTAATATGCTTGCTCGCAGGTTTGCTCGTTGCAGTAATCAAGTTAAAATCACATTGTTTAAGGCTTACTGCCAATCCTTTTATACGAGCAGCCTGTGGTTTTCATGTACAAAAAGATCGCTTAATGCGTTGCGCGTGCAGTATAATAATGGCTTTAGGATGCTGTTGGGGTTGCCCCGCTTCTGTAGTGCCTCGACGATGTTCATGGAGGCGAGGGTTGATGGCTTTCATGCGATAATACGGAAGCGGGTGGCATCACTACTTAATAGAATTCGTAACAGCACCAACAGTATCCTAAATGTCATAGCTGAGAAGTATGACTCGAATGTTATGAGGGCTTTTATTCGTGTCTTGATTGAATAAAGTCGCAAGACACTGTCCAGTCGGGGGCACGGGTGAAGGTCATACCCAACTAACAATTTTACGTCGTACAATGGTTGTACAAACGTTATCATATTACCACTGGTCGCAAAAGATAGGTCACACTAACGTTATAATAACGTTTGCTCAACGCAAAAAGGGCCCCATTTATACGACCTACATTGTTGTTTAATGGTCATACAAAAGTCACAAGATTACCACTTTCATCGTACAGTAGTCGCATCAAAACTTTACAACGACTCTTTCGTTATATTGTGGTCATACAGATGTTTTTGAATGACGAAAACGTTGTATATGAGTCAAGTAACAACACTTGTACGACTGATTTTTAATGTGCGTCAGTGACTCGTGTTTGTGGTTATGTTTCGAGATCTGAGTGCAAAATAAATCCATTACAAGGAAATAAATGGTGAGTATTAATTAACTTTCATATCTTGCTAACTGTGTTTGTCTCTCATACCGTTTAGTTCGTCTGGGAATTAAAATTTTATGATAATATACCTATGTAAATACTATTCATATTTTTTATGCCCCTTCGTAGTTTTGCGTTTAAAACATAAAAATTGTATTAATAAAATTATATTTAATTCTCAAAATGTCAGCCATGTTAATTAATTTTGTCGCACACTAATCTCTATATGACGTTTGAAAGACAAAAAGTCATTTTAAGGTTATTTGAAGACCAAGTAAGGCCGCCATTTTGTTAAACGTCATTTAAAAGTCGAAACTTGACTCAAATGCGACTACAAGTCGTACAGAGGTTTAAGCTAAAACGTTAATATAACGTCGTATAATTTAGTCGTGCAGACGTTGCTATGACCAGTTTATTATGACATATTTGTCGCATGACTAAAAAGTTAAATTTAAGACGTCTATAGGACCTAGCAGTCATCTCATTACTATTATAAGACTGTTATCCGACTTAAAGTCGTACAAGTCAGGACTTATGCAACGTTTTTGCTTGTTGGGTACATAGCTTTTAATTATTATTATGAATTATTTAATTTCAAATTTGCCCTGAATACTAACATAGGATTTAAGTTAATTGTTACTAACAAAATGGATTGTAATATCTGAATTATGAAATAAATTATTATTATTATTATTATTGAGCTTAAAATCTGAATGGATAACATTGTCGCAGTCTTTATATATTCTGTAGTATCCCTCCTCCTCAGTCGTTCCCTCATGGTTGAGGATCGTGAGTGAGTTTCCACCTGTCGCGGTCTTCGTCTTGATGCAGTGCGACTTTCACTGTCATATCCAGCTTTTTGGACACCTGGTCTGACCAACTTTTTGGGCTTCTGCTTCTCGGTCTTTTTCCTTCTATCTTGCCTGTTACGAGGAGCCGCTCTGTGTTGTCGGTATCTCGATGTGGCCAAAATATCGTAGCATTCTTGGCAGGCAGACAGAGGAAAGACGGTTTTGACTGTAAAGTCACTGTTGAAAGAACTGAAGCTCGAAAACTTCAGTTCTTTCAGAGCAGATTCACAGGTTCTTCGTGCTGTCCACGGGATTCGGAGAAGACGGCGCTAGCACCAAATTTCGAAAGCGTCGATTCTTTGCTTGTCTGCGGCTTTTATAGTCCCAAGCCTCGGAGCCGTACAAGAATATGGGCAGAACCAGGGTTCGCACAACGTAGACTTTGGTTGTTCGACGGATGTTGCTGTCCTTCCATATCCTGCTGAGCTGAGTCATTGCTGCTTTGGCCATTCCGATTCTCTGTCGTATCTCTGGTTCACTATTTTCTTTATTGGTTGTCAGGGACCCCAGATAGACAAATTGCTCTACCGTTTCGTAGTTATTCAGTGCCCCAGATTGCGGAATTTTGTGATTCTGTAGTATGTTGCGTTTCAATCTTATTGGCGGCTGTGAAGTTAGTCACTATGCGCGTAGCCGTGCCCCACTACTCGCCTCTTTCACCCACCCACCACATATACATAATAGTATAGATGTTGCCGTTAGAGTACGGAATCCGTTAATCTGCAGATTGACTAGTGAATCTGCAGATTAACTGTTCGAGTCAGTTAAAGTGCGGAATTTTTCTTAAAATATACGATTTCCGCACTTTAACTAGTTAATCTGCAGATTAACGGATGCTACACTTTTAAAATGCGGAATACAGTGAGTTAAATAGCCACGGCTTCAGGAAATTGAAGTAAAAGACCTATATTGAAAGTTTATTTTACAAAACCTTCGTTTCTGGCGCTTCGCCGGCCGCTCCCGCGGCACGCTCGCTCCGCTTCTCGGCTCGCGCGTTTTTGGTTGCAATACTAACCTAACCTAATGAACTAATGCCCGATTTCACCAACGTCCCCTAAATTTAACAGGACCCGCAAATCTGTTAAGGGACCACATAACCGCGTTCATGCGTTTCACCAACGCAGATGGGACCCCTATGGTGCTAAAAGGACTGCTAAGTTTAGGGGGTGCAATATTCAGTCCATAACGTTATGTGCCAGTTTAAAAATCTTTTTTCGAGAGTAATATTTGTTAATTACTAAAGAAAATGGATAGGTAGGTACTTTATTGAATTGTAGAAAGCTTTAAAATTTTTGAGTTACTTCTGGGAAATACATTATTTACACGACATTGAATAATTCGACAATGACTGGACTATTTAAAAAAAGTGATAACGTGGACTTTTAAAAATATATAATTATATAAAATATAATATACTTACAATATAAAAAATAAAAATATATAAAAAAATAAACAAAAGTATTCCAATAGTAATTGTAATTATTATTGGAATACTTACTTAATATTTTATTCAATATATAATATACTTACAATATAAAAAATAAAAATATATAAAAAAATAAACAAAAGTATTCCAATAGTAATTGTAATTATTATTGGAATACTTACTTAATATTTTATTCAATATATTATTTAATAATTTATTTCTTATTGGGATAATAAAATGAAATACGGCTTAATAAATAATAATAAATCAACATAGTGATTTTTTACATTTCATTGTGATTATTATTTGAATACTTACTTTATATTTTATTAAAAAATATTTTTAATATTTTATTTCTTATTTGAAAAATATAGTGAAATATAGTCTAATAAATAAGAAGAATCAACATGATGATTTCAGACTTTCTATAGGAATATCTGAACACATTTTATTCTACGGTATTCCAAAGGCTTCAAACAGTTTAAAAAAAGTGTTTTTTATATTTATATTTTAATCTAGGGTCAAACATTTACTACAATAGATCAATAGAATTAAATTAACGTAATAATTACTAAGTTAAAGGGCAAAAGTTACGGTTAACACATCCAAAATGATGAAAAAACTGTCCCCTAGCTATGGTCTCATAGTTAAAGGGCTGTTTAGTTGGTGAAACGTATTCTAAACAAGGGGTTCGTTTGGGGGCTCTTTTATTTAAAGGGGCACATAGTTAGGTAACGGTTTAGGGGATGTTGGTGAAATCGGCCATAAGACTTTTTCCGCGGCGGGGGGCTTCGCCCCCCGAGCCCCCTTGACATTACATGACCACAACCTTTAAATTGATAATAAGATACTATCTGCTAATTTTACTGAATGCGATTGCCCTTAAATAAACTGTTACTGTCATGGGGTTGAATGATTAGGACTCATTTGATAAGCTACTTCCTACATGTCAAAAATATAATAAAAATCAAAAAAGTCTACAGTTGAATTTGAAAAAGTTATTAATTCCACTCAATTTCAAAGATTTGCAATATCTGCTATTGATTGTTAATGATAGACTAAAGGACTCGATTGTAATTAATTCTATGAAACAATTACTTAAACTGATAGGTGTATAAATAAAGATAAATTAATTCGATTATGGTATAAAAAAAGCTTACTCATAATATACGTTTATCTTTATCATTTAATTAATTTTCAATGTGCCATGACATGATGACAAGATATAAATAATCATTATAGATAATTAATAATTATCAGTATCAGACAATAACATCTAATTATAAAACCATACTTTAGCAAATAAATTATTATTATTTTATTTTATAGTCTCCTTAGCCTCACCCTGCAGTAATGGGTTTGAATGTACCCAGTGTTGTCGCTACCAGTTCGACTTTATAAGCTTGTTACTCGAAAACGTCATGTTTTGGGAGATTTGTCGTTTAACAATTCATCAAATAGGCCGCTATTTGGAAAAAAAATTGCGAGAGTAGGTATTCCAAAACTCTTTCTAGGGTATTTTATAGTATAAAATAAGATAAGAATAAATTTCAGATTTTGAAGATGAATCATAACAAGCAATATAATATCCCAAAATAAAGGACAGTACACAATACATTCGAGTTATATTGAAGTCCCTTATTAGACACACAAATAATGATTATAAACTTAAAAAAGTCGCCGGCGATAAAGCTGTTAATAATATTAAATATTAATAATATCAGTCAGCCAGCCATGATGTTTACGACAGCAGAGGTAACCATTTCAAAGGATCCAATCTAATCAATACTAACGTGATAGATTAGCCCTTACTTATACAGTTATCTTTAATAACATGATAGTAACCGATCGATCAAAAGTTGTTTTTGACGAGAGATAATTTGGCTAACACCTGGCCTTCATATTAAATAGATTTTTCGTGTTTAGTCACACATGAAGTGGTGAGGGTATTTTTCCATTAGAATTAAATACTTAGTAGCTTAGAAGTCGCTTATGTAGAACATCATACATAATACGATAATACAATACACATACAGATCACGGATAAGAAAAATATGATTGAACAAAGGTAATCAAAATGTATGACAACTAAAATAGAAAAGAAAATAGACTCTGAAGGCAGAAAACTTAAATTAATAAAGAGAGCTCTGAAGTTTTTAAAGCCAAGAAAATGTCTAGTTTCCTTTGGAAACAAAAATGCAGTACTGTAGTGTAGTATTCTGTGATGCAGCCATTTGTCGGGCTGAAGGAGTCCGCAGCATTTAGCTTCCGTACGTTTACGTTCCAAAATCGTTCTATGGAAGGCGCCAGCGTACACGGCGACTCCTGAACATAAAAGAGTTGACGACTCGTGCGAGCGAGAAGTGGATGATATAAAAAAGAAAGTCTCGTACCGTTCGACGACCCAGTTGCCACTCCGGCAGCGACGTGACCGGGGATAAAAACGAAATTAGCCTCACGTCTCTCGGTTCTGCTGAAGACAGGCACACGAAAGCGAAATTAACAAGCAATTAATACAGACAGGAAGTCAATCATTATGCGGCTAAACTACTAAGCTAAGCACGTCGCCTCCAAATAGCCACGAAGGCAAAGACGAGTTCATTGCACTAAAAATGAGGTAAGACGTAATCGAATCGAGTGCAACAGATTGGTCTTATGACCGATGTTAACTTTGAACATTTATCTCTCTACTTGGGCACAGAATAAATAAACTTGGGTGAGAATTTTCAGCAACCTATAATGATCAGATCTAGAACTTCCAAGAATGGAACAACACAGAAGCAAACCCACATTAATTGGGAACAAGCATAAAGGAATTAGGATCCATTAAAGCTCTTCCAATGAGAGTTTTTATTGCCCAGACTCATTAACCAATCATGTAGCCTGCAACTAATCGAAAACAGTAAATTCTAATCGGCATCGTTCCACTTCAACCTCGCCTGTTCTTGTTCGAAAACGGATCAACTAAAATAGTCGCTTCTGGGCTTTCATACTCCATTACTGATACATTGATATGATTCCTTTTGAGAGGCATTATTGTCGGCTCCAGACAGATTGATGTAAGTAGATAAATAATACAAAAAAAGCGTGTACGTACAGAGATCTTTGGCCAAGAGTACAAGGTAGTGAGTGAGTAGTTTATGATATTAAGGCAGCTTCTAGTGAAGTGATGGTGCCGGTGCGGCGACCGGCCTTAACCAGAATGCCGGTGCGCTGACGTCGCGCTGTGGTTAGAAAGTTGCCGTGCTTGCGTCACGGCGCATCGGGTTCGTCGACCCCGTGCACGCGCCATGTTAGTCTCCAGGGTTGCTACATTGCTTGAATGATGGAGGCAGACAGACAGCTCAATGAGAATACTAATGAGCGGCTTAGTTCGTTGTTAAGACTGCAGCGGATTAAGCAACTCGAGGGAGAATTGCGAAATATGTGGATAAACAGTTACCTAAGTGGATTGCAAGAGGACCAAGATATGTGTCCATAAAAATCTCAAAATAGGTAGTTTCAGACAGATCTTCGACGATATAAATTGGAGAACAATTAGATGAGTAGCTAGTAGGGTAGGTATAAGTAGTCATAAAATATATCCACTCAATACATTTAACAATGCATATAGCAATACATTCTGTTGAACTCCTCATCGCAACTTTTAATGTTGTCAAACCAACGAATATAGACGAAGATTTGATGTGATGAAAAGGCAGCCCTAGCTACATCACTCAGCATCAACATAGCGACACCATACTATAGCGACCTCGTTCGGTCTCGAACACGCCCGCTCCTCCGGGGCAGTTGGCGGCGCGGCGAGTCCAGCTGTTCCTCAACGACACAACAAGCGATATCACCGACCCGACTACGATACACACACTACAAACACAATACACTCCTCGACAGCCAAAAACATCGGCATTCGGCACCAATTTGCAATTCCAATAAGCACTCCTTATTTAGCATGTTTATCATTTCCTTAGAACTGTAACAGAGCAAGCGCTTTTCAACATATGATAATTTATTGTAAGCCGAAAATCTCGAATTCAGTTCTTAGTAAATAAGGATAATGTGACAACGTAACTCGCTGTGACCCAAATTGTTTTACTTTTATTCACTTATCTACTCGTAGACGGTTAAATAGAGATAAAGTTCTTGCTGATAAAACTGAATTTTATGATAACGTTGCGTTATATTTGTTGATCACATTTTTTTGTTATCACGTAAGGCTGTCATCACTATATATAGAAAATATAAAAAGTAACACAAGCACAACACGATGTGTGTGTACACAGAATGGCGTAATAGTTACATAACGGTTTCGGAATAATAATTCTGTTTACTGCAAAGATGTAGATTGTAGAGTAATTTGCGAACATTTTATAACGAATTTTCGAAAGGAGACGAAGCAGTAATATAAATAACAAGTTAATCATGCCTGCGCAGATGCAAAAACCAGTGTACGACCAGTACGACTTGGAAACAAGAATGAAGTAGGCGAGCTAGGCCTACAACCTTTCTCTTTTGCAAGCTCGGTAACTTCCTTTCACGAGAACACATTTCAACGCTACCAGTTCCCCACCGACCAGCCACGGCGGACCTCTACTTTTTAGTAACATCAGACATGAGCAGGAGGTCTCGTAAATTTGTTGAGTTATTACTGTCGGACAGCCGGTTCGTTGGCCGGCCTTAGCCCAGTTGGGTGACGTGAAGGGGCCCAAACGACTCCCCTCTATAACGCTGAGAACGTTCTCAGCGATCGAAACGTAGTTAATGAAATAGGGTCAACCGTGAACGCATGTTTGCTCGATAGTTCAATTACAAACGTGGGAGGTATGGAGGCGGCCAAAAAAGCTGAAGAAATGAACCCATGTCGACAGCGCAGTCACTAATATAAGGATACCACGACTAAACATACCAATACCTAATGTATATTGAGTTTGAGTACAAAAAAACCTGTTTAGCATTGCCTCGAGCTGGGGTAACATTTTCACAGCTCCTCTCTTGAATTTATAACCAGACGTAAAGCTTCAACAATCAATGTAACAGGTAAAATAATAATCATCAGTCATCGGTTGTTTTTAATTTTATACATGCATGGTCCACGATGTTGTGGAATATTATGTGTCATGTGATGCGATATGTATGACCTTGATGCCTCGACTTAATTCATTTTCCTCCTTTAGCCTGCGAATCATATTAACCATCATTTGAAATGTTAATCGCAAAAACCCGGTCGAAGTCTGTTTAGAGTACCTACGCTGGCTACGCTATTTATATAAGAAGCTTTCAAAAGGTCAAACAAAACAACTCCACTAAAAATTTTGCCTGCAAAACTTTTACCGTTCTAATAAGTATAGGTACCTAGATGGAAAATGCGCGAAGAATCACCAACTTCAATTTATTAAAGTTTGCGACTTGGTACACTGGGCTGAGATTTTTTGTCAGGTGTCAAATTAACGTTAAATTCTACATAAAATTGATTATGATGTGGGTGGATACAAAAAATATCTAAAGTTAAAATGAATATAAAAAATAGTTATGGTGTGTGAGTCAGTGCCGGCTGACCTTGGCCAAGACAAAGAACACACTATTGTGAGGGACAACAAACAGTATAATATAATGGCAGTAAAGACGATAAAAGTGTACTATACGGGCTGTCGAACGTGTCCAGAATCACAATCAAGTATTTGTATAGATACTATTAAGTATTTGCGATTGACTCAAGACGACGTTTATTGTTTGAATACAAAAACAATGCAAATAACTAAGTACTTAACTATCAAAGATTAAAAGCTTTGTGTCTGTGAAATATCGTAAAAGTACGCAAAAACTCTTTGAACATTGAAGATTCTAATAATTTTGTTCTTTACCTTAATGCGACATATTGAATCAAAAGTCTGCAAATGGTCAGATAGACCTGAATGGATTAGTTATTAATAAACATGACTGAAGCACAGACCGCACACGGATCATGTAATATTTGCTCTTAATGAATAAGCAAATAAAATATGTGTGCCAGTCGTGACAGGCAATTAAGTCAGTCATACGTGGCTCAAACATCGGTTCGATACACAGTAGGGAAATCACGTAACCATGTTGATTGAACTTACGTAACTTTTGTATTGTAAATAAATGTTCAAGACATTTACGCTCTACAAATAATAAAGCGATAATAGTGTTTCATAACTTCAATGAAGAATGTCTCTATCAGTACTGAGTCGTAATACGGATGTGTTATTACGGGATGAGAAAGTAAATCTTCTAGTAGTTCGCTAACAATCGGCAATAAGTAGTGTAGCAACGCGGAGAGATGCATCACGACGTCCATTGCTACACGGTGATTCAAGAATGATAATAAAATAACATGTTCTTGGAAAACCGTTCTTCCTCGAACACCTTAACGCAAAATGCGCACATTTTCATATCTACGTCTATAAGTATTTAGCATAATAAAACTAATGTTTTGTTAGTGCTGGTGGTTATGTATTCATGTTATAGACAGACATGTGTAGTTGTCCAGGAGTACCTACATGAAAGGTCAATCAAACCATGACACGATGCGATGAGACAACGTATCAACGTACCGCCTGGTGATGAGATTGCGAAAGGTTACACGGTTAGATAAATATGTAGACGGATACAAAACAGACTCCGAGATAAATTACTACACGTGGAAAGAGTTCGATAACGCTTCTAGAAATGTTACACGATATGGCATCGTGGTGGTGGCATTTCACCGCAGCTACCTTGAAATTCTTAGCATAAAAGATAACAATTTCTAAGTCACGATACAAGCAACCGAAAAGTGATTTTATTTTGCGAATGGTGCTTTTGAAAAAAGTAGCGACTAAGGACTCATTGAAGCGCAAACATTCCTGATTGGTTCCGTAGATGTGCAGGCAACGATCGCTAATCAGCTGATCGTATTCGCTACAGTGAGAACAATTGCATGACCAACGGTAGTGGTGAGTCGCCAGCACCTCGGCTCACGCGCAGTAAAAACACATTTCGTCAAGATCACGTTGCGCCGGCGGTGGCGGTGATGCAACGAGCACCGAGCAGCGCGATATCGACGGAATGTAATTAAACGTGTCGCCGCGCCGTGACGAATGCGTTATCGTGGGTGACCTTGGCAGTGACACTGCACACGCCACTGCAGCCTTCACGCCCTCACTTTAGAAAAGTGAGGGCGGCAACAATTTCCCGCGAGCATACCATACTATGGCAAGATGGCAGTAATTGTAGGTACGATACAATTGAGATTCAGGTGTAAATAAAGAAACCATATAAAAATCTGTAATTCAAAATTCACAATGCATTCCTACTCATTGTTGTTACTCGTTACGGCGCAATCTGGCACTCTGGAAGTAGATAATTTAGGTGTAAAGTAGGTGTTATAATTAAGGTTTTACTACTTAACTGCGCAAAAGCAAGTTGAAAAGTTTTAAGGGCTTCACTGCAGGTAAGGGCGCAGAACAAAGGAAATAAAAACAACAGACGGCTTACAATCCAGAGGTGCGACAAAAGAAAATTTACAAAACTGAAAATAAATCCTAACTTTCGAAGAAAAATATCAACACGTGTTCAGTTGTTTTTGGAACTTTATTATTCTTCGAACAAACAATGAGAATGGCAAAGATCAAACTCAAGTACCTACGAACAGTTTATTTTCAGTAATTTACAGTTTTTGTCGGAGGTTACGCAAAACAAATGTTTTTTTCACGATGTTTGAAGTTTGAAACCTTTTTTAGTAGGTACCTACCTAAGTGTTCAAAGTTCAACTTTGCGTTAGTACAAGTATTTTTGAGTAGGTACACAATCTAAAATAGCTAGGCTATGTCAGGCTAGGTGCACTCCGCGCTTTAGGTACAAAGCTACAAGTAGGTAGCGGGTCCGTCCGGACGGACTAATTTCAGAGGGCTACCGCGTGCCGGCTGGGTCGCACATTAGCAGTTCGATTTCGATAGTGTGCCTTAATACGAATAAAAAGGATCCGAACTTCACGTTTTTCACTCTTCCAATAGTTCCAAACGACATCAAAACGTAAGAAGTGCTTGTCTACTAGGTACCTAGTTAGTAACTAGAATCCCTTTATTCTTAGGTATTTACTTGTCTTATTTACTAAACAATCTTCGCCTAACTTTTTATTGAAAAAATAATTTATAGATTAGGTAGGTGGTACTTACTTACCTACCTACTTTCGAAATAAAATTAATTATAATTACAATTTCATTTCGTAATAAAGCCAATTGCTTTAAAGCCAGCATTTATAGTCTGATGTGGCGTTGACTGTACCTAGCCTATGTTTTTTTTAAACGTATTTAACTACACATTATTTCACGAACACATAACTTGTAACAAATTAACTACCAGTTATTTAATTATTATTTAAAAGAAGAAACCCTGAAGTCGTTAGAAGAGATAAGAGCTATGCGGTAGAAAGAGAGGCAACTTCTAGGTGAATATAACTGTAGGCAAGAGAGCGGCGCACATAGGAGTATTTTTATTAAAAACTCGGTCAAAATTATTTGATGTTTCTAGTGAAATGAAAACTGCATAATATCAGTGAAAAAAATATTCTTTGAATATAAAGCCATATTATTAGTTCTTTTTGTATTTTCAGTCAAAAAATGCAATTTTACAAATTATTACAAATAAAAAATAAAAATGAAGACATTTTACACAATATATGATTATACTAATCATATTCGCAATCATAGTCGCGTAGCCAAAGAAAAATTACCTTCGATAATACTAAAAGTTTTAGTTTTTGCTGAGTGTATAGATTATGTGCATTGTGAGCTATTGTTGAAAAGTTAGAAGTTTTATGCCGGTGCTTTAGGTATAGTTTAGGTATTTCGTAATATTTCGTTTAACGTAATATATATAGAATTAAAGTTTGAAATGTTGATTGTTTCAGAATAAGAACTATGTTATCTTCATAATGTAAAATATTTAGAAAGTTATTATGTGTGGAAGTGCGTAAATCACAAAATCACTCTTTTGTGTTAGAATAAAATTTTAAAATTTCTGAAATCTTATTTTAAGACTTTCAGTGGTTAGATATACCAGTTCAACAAAGTTTAGAAAATTAAGTGGTGTGCTTCTTTGATATTTTCATTTTTCCTTTATAACATACGGAATAATGAATTAAAAATTGATAAGATCGCTCTTACAATACCTTTTCAATGCACTTATATACTACACAAAAAATTAGAAACATACATAATGTGGGTTTTGTTTAAATTACGGATAAATTATTGCACTAAAATACGAATTATACGGGACGCGCGAGCGGGTGCATGCAGGGGCCGCTGACTGCCACGCGGCGCGCGGGCGAGCGCGGGGCCACAAACAATAAGCTACTCTCTTTGCATGGCAATAAAGTACAATTTCAAATTTCACAGCGCTGCGTGTCTGATATTACAAGCACCTACGAAGCGTCACTCTTTTTGTCGCGTAATCGATGAAATTACACAGAATACTTATAAAATAAAATAAAGCTACGTACCTACTAAATAAGCTGATCATAATTGTTTTTCTAAGGTAGTTTGGCGAATCAACTTTTAAGGCACTCCTTTCAGAGCATTTTGAAACAGAAAACAAAAATAAATTTAATTGAATTTACAAGAATTTAGGTATATTCGAATTTATATCATTTATCTAATTTTTAGATTTTAAAGGTGGCCACGAATGGCCACGATGTTTGACGTTTAGTTTTTGAGATTTTTGAGAATAACAAAAGATCGTCTTAAAAATTTCCCCTCTGTTACCTATTTTGTGTTTTTTTTTGTGAATGAAAATGATACTTCTAAGAAAATCAGATACCGTAAACTGCTGCAACTTTGCACGAAATTTAAGGTTTTTTTTTAATATCTCTTCAAGTATTTATTATCTGTGTCCATTTTTACATCAGCGCGCGAATTGGAGATGTATGTCATATATCTTAAGGTTCATAACGCCGAAACGGCTGTTAGATTGATCTCCAGAAACCGTCAAAGTCATAGGCAAAGTTGTGATAAAATATCCCAACTTTGCCTAGAAGATTATAAGCAAAAATACGAGCCGCATTTAAAAACTGGTCTTAATTATAGAGCCATACAAATTGCGTTACCATCGAGATGTGCATGGATTACCACAATAAGCATCAATATTTTTTTCTGGCATGCAGGCGAAGTTGGGCACAAGCAGGCAAACTTTGAGCAGTATCAGTAAATATTTCCATAGTAAATTTGGAGCATACTACGGGTTGCCACAAATAGAAAAACACAAAATTTAAAAGACTTACTATAATTTCAATAAAAATGGGTAAATCCGGACGTAAACCAACTAAATTCACAGGACTAAACTAATTTCATTTCATTTGTTTTAATTTCTTTATTTTGAATTTATTCTTTTCTTTTGAATTTATTTTTTTATAACTATTAAACCTTTAAACATTTATAATTACTTTTGTAAGATTGTTTTCTATTTTTATAGCTGTATATCTTTTTATTTAATAACTAAACAAAGTAAACATAGACTGCCCTCCAAACCGATTTACTGTCGTTGAGTAAGTAGTGGCAACCCTAAGGCTAGGCAAACTTGAGTCACTAATGCTCGAGAAGCCTTATACAACATTGCCTACCGTGGTTCTAGCCGTAAATGATTGACAATTAACAAGAAAAACCCTTAAAAACAGGAGAAAGAGCATATTTGCTTACCCTATAAATACTAAGAGAGCTGAAATTCTCGATTTTTCCAAGGAAAAACTAAAAGTTTGCGACCGTTGACAGCTGACAGACAAAAAAGTAACGGTGTTGCCACTTTGAATAATAATGAAATGGGTTGCCAATAAAACGAAGGTATTTCTCTCATTATCAAAAGTAAAAAATAGATGGCGGTTATGAAATAATGTTAGTTTTACTAGATTAGGCAGAATTGAAGCTTAGCAGCATAGCTTATCTTGCAGCAGTTTACGGTACTTTAATTTAGTATTTAATACAATAAGAAAGTATCCTATCAAAATAATGTATCTATGTTTATAGTAATAGTTTCTAAGATTTACATGATTTTAACTCCACTGCGTTACTTTGACATAAATGTATGTTAAATTTTAAAATAATTTGATATTAAACAGCCACTTGAAACTTACGTCTATGTCAGGCAGTACCTTTCTTTTCTTTATACATATTACGTTCACTGTATTGTTTACAAGTATAATTGAATTGTATAAATTATTTATACATAAAAACCTACGATCAAGTATATCCTAGATAACGCTTACGAACTAAAACAGTATGCAAACATGGCACCTCAATAGCGTCCCACTTACAAACTTGGCGCTTATTTTGTACATGATCACCTCTTATTTTGTACAAACTCACATTTTATATCACTTATTTTGCACAAAATAAGCTTATTTTTACAAAAATACATCTTTTATCACTTACTTTATGCAAAATAAGCATCCAGTTTGTAGTGGGACGCTATTTGAGGTGCCATTTTTGAGACTCTGACCGGACATCTAGGGTATCCTTAATCAAAGATAAAAGTAATCAAAAATTAGGGGACCCCAGGGTAACACTAGAGAATATAGTAACTCCAGAGAAAAGAAAATAATTAGAGAATACTAGCTTCCGCCCGCGACTTCGTCCGCGTGGACATTCGAGAAAATCCTAAGGGTACCTTTAACCAGGATACGAAGTATTCTATGTTCTAACGTCCTGCCTCGCTAGGCAGTACGCTTAGTGTGGACGTACCTCGCTTGCAGGCAGGGCGTTTGCCACTAGCGCGTGAGAATGCGGCCCGACATCGCACTCGGTCGCTATAGTACGCGCTTACCAGCCAGAGGCCTGCTGCGCGCAAGGCACGTTCACACCAAGCGGGCTACCTAGCAAGGCAGGATATTAAACTTTTTATCCAGGTTAAAGGTTCCCTAAGGATTTTCTCGAATGTCCACGCGAACGAAGTCGCGGGCGGAAGCTAGTAGTATAAAATAATATAATACTTAGAGAGCGGGCTTAGATTTTACTGCATTCACGTGCATTTTTTTTCTGAGAAATTACAAAAGACAGACCCCATAACTCGACACTTTATTGTTTACTTTTAAGCCATTGACCATTTTACCGTGCCAGATGTGGGAACACCAGGTCCAGGTAGTCGTCGTTCTAACAGTATAGTTCCCAAAAGATATTGTTACAACGAATTCATCGTAAACTCTTCTTAAAAACTTAAAAGTCGTATATCTTTTGATTGAGTGAACCGATTGCGATGAGATAAAAACTAAATTACTTCGCAAAATACATAGTGTATTTCTGTGTAAACATCATTACGATTGAGTTAGCGCTTTTTAAGTTATTAGCGCACAAACATACAGATAAACAGATAAACTGATAAAAAGGAGACAACCCTAACGGCGTCAGAAGAGATGAGCGCTACGCGATAGAAAGAGAGAAAACTTCTAGGTGAATATAACTGTAGGCGCTGTAGCGGTGTGCGATCTGAATTGCGCCTTATTGAGTCGTAGCGAGAGTTGCTATTTAATTAAATGATGTTGCAGAATGCGGCTTCTGTACTTGTACTATTATGTATTCTGTGACGGAGTGCACGTTTTTTAGGTGAGTGTTAAACTTTTAGTTTTTCCTTGGAAAAATCGAGAATTTCAGCTCTCTTAGTATTTACGGGGTAAGCAAATATGCTGTTTCTCCTATTTATAAGGGTTTCTTGTTAATGTCAATCATTTACGGCTAGAACCACGGTAGGCAATGTTGTAAAAGGCTTCTCGGGCAATAGTGACTCAAGTTTGCCTAGCCCTAGGGTTGTCACTACTTATTCAACGACAATAAAGCGGTTTGGAGGGCAGTCTATGTCTACTTTGTTTAGTTATTAAATAAAAAGATATACAGCTATAAAAATAGAAAACAATCTTACAAAAGTAATTATAAATGTTTAAAGGTTTAAGAGTTATAAAAAAATAAATTCAAAGGAAAAGAATAAATTCAAAATAAAGAAATTAAAACAAATCAAATGAAATTAGTTTAGTCCTTTGAATTTAGTTGGTTTACCGGATTTACCCATTTTTATTGAAATTATTACTATAATTTCTTTTAAATTTTGTGTTTTTCTATTTGTGGCAAGTTGGCAACCCGTAGTATGCTCCAAATTTACTATGGAAATATTTACTGATACTGCTCAAAGTTTGCCTGCTTGTGCCCAACTTCGCCTGCTTGCCAGAAAAAGATATTGATGCTTGTATGTGGTAATCCATGCACATCTCGATGGTAACGCAATTTGTATGGCTCTATAATTAAGACCAGTTTTTAAATGCGGCTCGTATTTTTGCTTATAATCTTCTAGGCAAAGTTGGGATATTTTATCACAACTTTGCCTATGACTTTGACGGTTTCTGGAGATCAATCTAACAGTTGTTTCGGCGTTATGAACCTTAAGATATATGACATACATCTCCAATTCGCGCCTTAATGTAAAAATGGACACAGATAATAAATACTTGAAGAGATATTTAAAAAAAAACCTTAAATTTCGTGCAAAGATGCAGCAGTTTACGGTATTGATCAAAATGTTTAAACCAACTAACTTGTCTTATTTATCTATGTAGATGCCTACATCTGTGGCTAATTTCATAAAATTACTGTCGTCTTTGAGGGCCTTCTATTTTGTGGCAATTGTATAAATTAGGTAGGTAGGTACATTAGTTAGAGAGCTAGGTAGATTAGAGTCGCACTATCCATACTAATATTATAAATGCCAAAGTCTGTTTGTTTGTTTGTTACGCCTTCGCGTCATGAATACTGAACCGATCATCATGAAATTTTACATACACGTTGCCAGGGGTATAGAAAAGGAGATAGGGTTTTATCCCGAAAAAAGTAACGTTCCCGAGGGATAGCAAAAAAACTCCACGCAGACGAAGTCGCGGGCGGCCACTAGTGGAATCATAATAATATCATTTCGGGATAAGAGATAGGTCAGATAGGAGTCGACACGTCTTGTAAGTAGCCGAGCGTACAACTTGTAAGTAAGTAGGTAGCTGTAGGTAGTGTAGGTAAGTACCTTCATACACTTCGCGCGCGAGCATAAAGGTGGCGACTGACCTGTAACATTTCATCATAACGTAACGTTACGTTACGACGAAATAATAATAATTTATTCTTATTTATAACGCGAGTGGGCCTGGGGCCCTATTTTTTTTTGAATCACTCGACTGGCGCCGAGCGCTCTTTTCTATTGATTTTCGTTCGACATTTGACTCAAATGTATGGGATGTCGAACGAAAATCAGTAGAAGCGATTCAAAAATAGGGCTTGGACTGGCGGCCGGCCGCCACGCCGCGCCGCCGCGCGCCGCCAGCAGCACCGGACCGGCGCGGGCGGCCTGTAGCGACAATACTACATATTTTATCCGTAATTAAACAAAAGCCACTGTATGTATTTTTCTAATTTTTTGTGTAGTATATAAGTGCATTGAAATGTAAGAGCGATCTTATCAATTTTTAATTCATTATTCCGTATGTTATAAAGGAAAAATGAAAATATCAAAGAAGCACACCACTTAACTTTCTAAACTTTGTTGAACTGGTATATCTAACCACTGAAAGTCTTAAAATAAGATTTCAGAAATTTTAAAATTTTATTCGAACTCAAAAGAGTGATTTTGTGATTTACGCACTTCCACACATAATAACTTTCTAAATATTTTACAACATGAAGATAACATAGTTCTTATTATGTAACAATCAACATTTCAAACTTTAATTCTATATATATTACGTTAAACGAAATATTACGAAATACCTAAACTATACCTAAAGCACCGGCATAAAACTTCTAACTTTTCAACAATAGCTCACAATGCACATAATCTATACACTCAGCAAAAACTAAAACTTTTAGTATTATCAAAACTTCTTTATGAAATTTAATGTCCCACGACCGGACTATCAGTGTCGTCATCTCAGTCATTATTTTTTTCAAGACTAGTGTCTAAGGACTTGGAAGTGTCTTCGTCGACCTGGAGTTATTAATTTTTTTTTTCAAAATGGAGGAAGAATGAGGAACTATTTTCAGCTAAATATGATAGATGAGGGTCCGTACTTTCATAAATAAAAAAATAATTGCCCGACAAAGCCCGATACATAAACAAAAATGCATGTGAATTTGTTTCTAAGTAAAAAATTGCTTATTTATAACATGTCTGAAATAACACTCAATAGACTTATAATTTCCGTATTAAAATAATAAAATAACACATGAAAAATTCAGAATATACCTTCCTCTTAAATGTCTAAAACAATTTATTGTAGCACGCCTTCAAAAATAACCATAAATCACCTTAGAAGTTGTGAAAATATTTGGAACGCCGAGAACAAAGATATTATATGCACACGTATGACTCTATCAGACTGATAGTACGCCAAAGCGTGCCGCGTAGTGTTAATTTTGTGCCTTGTACCCGACTCGTGGGTTAATAAGGTTTATAAAAAAACTGGTTTAGGACTACTTTGCGTTAGTTTCTAAATTGGACTTTTAACCAGTTTTAGAGCAAAAATAATCCTTTGTGCGGCGTGCAACCTGAATCGCACTTTATTGGGTATGGAATAGAGTCGTTATTTATTTAAATGACTTTGCGGAGTGGATCTTCTGTACTTGTACTATTATGTATTCTGTGGCTATGTCCAAAAAAGCAATATCTTAAATAATATGGAGAGCTAGCGAAATAGGAACGAATACCAAAGTTTTTAATAAAATGCCGAGTAGTTTTTCTTTTCATCACATAAAGTATTTTATAAAGATATGAAAAGTGTTATTATATCAGCCTTATTTCAAGAGAAACGTTGTTATTTTCATCAGCACATAAATAAGAATATAAATAATCCAAAAACATTGTGGAAAAATCTAAAGAAACATGTTGTTATAAAAAATAAAAAAGAGTTTTCTATACCTGGTCTTGAGCCTGACACTATAAATGACCATTTTCTTAATGTTCCCGGTTCTTCTTCCACTAGTATCTCTCAGTTGACGTTCTATGAGTATCACAGGCATGGCACTTCAACATTTAGTCTTTCCCCAATTTCAGAAAAATCTGTTGCGGACATTATTCATGGTCTTCACTCGGATGCAGTTGGCATTGACGGTATCTCATTACAGATGATTATCATGACTTTGCCTTACTCTCTCAGTGCTATTACAGCTATGGTAAATAAATCCCTGACTGATTCGCATTTCTCGGACATTTGGAAGACGGCTCTTATTAAGCCTATACCAAAAAAATCGAACCCTACCAGTGTCCATGATCTGCGGCCAATTAGTATACTACCTTGCCTGTCAAAAATTGTTGAAAAGGCAGTGGGCATGCAAATGATCAAATACCTGGAATCGAATTCTTTGCTTCCACAGGCTCAGTCAGGTTTCCGAAAAAAGCGCAGTACATCTACGGCACTTCTTAACGTAGTAGATGATATACTCTCTGCACAAGATAGGGGAATGGGCACGGTTCTAATCCTCCTCGACTATTCACGTGCCTTTGACTGTTTGGATATTCCACTACTCCTCTCAAAGCTCTCATATTATGGGTTCGATGCTGCTGCAGTTCACTGGTTCCATAATTATCTGCTGAACCGCTCTCAAATCGTGGAGGTCAAGGGGGATGATGGTACGGTTGCTTACTCACAATGCAAGGCCTTATCTAAAGGCGTTCCACAGGGTTCAATACTGGGTCCCCTCCTTTTCATTTTATTCACAGCAGATATAACTGAAAGCATACAACATTGTCAGTACCATCTTTATGCTGATGATGTCCAGTTGTATCTCAGTTTCCATCCTAATGAGACATCTGGAGCAGTGGAGTTGATGAATAAAGATCTGCAGCATCTGTCTGAATGGTCAAACAGAAATAGTCTGGTATTGAATCCAAACAAGACCAAATTTATGATTCTTGGATCTAATAAACAGGTTTCCTCTATTTCTGAACGCCAGCCACAAATCACCATTGCTGGCCAGCCTGTTAAGAGGGTCTATGAAGCGAGAAACTTGGGAGTGATTTTCGAGTCTAACATGCGCTTCGAAAAGAACACCCTTGAAGTTGTTCGTAACTGTTTTTACCGACTCAAGGTTCTCTACAGATATCGCCCTTTTCTCTCTGAGGATTTGAGAGTTAGATTATGTGAGTCACTAGTACTCTCCAAACTGAACTACGCTGATACGGTATTTGGCCCTTGTCTACTCTCGAGAACTAAACAGCTACTTCAGCGTGTACAGAATGCGTGTGCTCGTTTCTGTTTCTCCATCCCTCCGAGAGCACATGTTACACCTTTTATAAATAAATCTAATTTACTAAAAATGAACTCCCGTAGAGAGCTGCATTTTGCCACTTTACTCTTTGACATTATTCAGTCTAAAGCTCCTGAATATTTGTATTCTAAACTCAGGTGGGCAAGAGATTATAATAGGTACAATACAAGAGCGGCTTCTTACATGATTCAGACACCAGCCCACAGTACTGCTGCTTTCCGTGGGTCTTTCAAATACTCGGCCTCAAAGTGTTGGAATAACTTGCCCCCACCTCTTTACACACTAAAAACACGAAAAGCATTTAGTAATTCATTTAAAGAGTATTTACTTAAAACACAGTTACTTGAATAGTTACTTACTAATTGTGATTCATGCTGGGCTTTGGGCGGCTTGGTTGTTTGTACACTTGGGGTGCGAGTTTAGAGTTAGCTCACATTTTTTGTCTTTGTATCGTTCGTAAATAGTCGCAAGTTTAATCTTTGTTTTGTTACATCTCTGTGCATTTTGTTTGTTAATTACCTACCGGTTTCAATGGCAGCGGCAAAATTATTTAATTTATGTGGAGGTCATCTAATTTTCGCTTAGTTTAAACAGTTTTTTATATAGAAATTATTATGTCCACAACACAACACAAACAAAAACAACCACAAAATTTCATGTCTGTCTGTCATCATGTAATGTCATTGTCAAATTGACTGACTGTCAAAAAAGAGGTCACAGACTAAATAAATGTTTTGATAGTCCCGTCGCACAATAGTTTGTTTATAATCAAGATTTGTGGTTTGCTGGGAAGGCAAAAGAATTTAATTTTTTTTTTCAGCCTTTATGTATAGTTTTAATTTTGTGTTACTTGTATTTAGTTTTGCTTTTTTATAATTATTTTATTGTATTTGTGTCATGTTCGCCGTTTCTGATGTCATTGCTGTGCTCAGCAGAATACCAGTGCAGCAGGCCTAACTTGCTGCTTATACTGAGTTGAGCACAGTTTTGGCATCACAACGTTGCACAATGTGTTTTTTTACTGTTTTTGTGATATGTCTATTTCATGTACTTTCATGTTGTGTATTCGTTGTGTATGTCCAAATAAATATATTTTCTTTCTTTCTTTCTTTTCTTTTCCTGATATTATCAGTCAGTAATATCGTAAGATCGTAACTGAACAAAGTGTAGCGTAAACAGCGAATTCACGTTTTGTGTCAACGTTGAAATTAGCAATGTCAAACTCATCACGTTTTGGGGGAGAATACAGATAGCTCATTACCAACGGGTCACAATTGAAATTGAAATCAAAAGTCACGTGGGAGTTGATAGCTGGCGGCGCGTGAGGTGGTTGTTAAAAGCCGATTTACGCATCATCTCGGAAGTACGAGGGAAGTACGCCAGGGACAGACAATGGCCGCGCTGTGATGTGACTGCGCAACGCCAACTTTCAAGCGCCCGTATGAATCGCTAATGTAATTAGACGATGCCTCCTGCATTAGCATTTCGTCCGGCGTGCATGGCTGAATGTTGGCTGAACACCGAAAGCATTTTAAAGCTTCTATTCAAATTAGCACAGTCAGACTACTTTGCAGTCGGACTACATAGGGCAGTCTAGCATCATCAAACAATTCAGCATTCATTTCATTCCTTTTAGTTACTTTTTCGTTTACTACAAAAATGTGCAAAATAATTTTAGTCGAAATTGTATATGTATAACATGGCAATAACAATTGGGTAAAGTATCTCGGAATTCGCCACATCGCCACAGAGGAAGCGGACGGTATTTGATAGTGACAACAATGACGAAAAACCCCTTTTGGCCTCTACTTGGCATGAGAGAAATTACGGGAAACCCAGTTCACCAATTTCCTTTGGTTTCCTGTTAAAGACAAACGAATTTAGATCTACAGGGAAACAAGCTACTTCTATATTTTTCCTCAAAATACTTTAAAAGAAGTTCATAACGATAGCAAAGCAGATAACGTTTCTGTCTGAACGCAAGTATGGTTTTAACAAAACTAATTTCGAGCGCCTCTGTGGTCTAGTGGGTCGCCCACCCGTGTAGACGCAGGGGACCCGGGTTCGATTCCCAGGAAGGGTACATTTTGTACTCGGTTTGGTTGGTGGTAGGGCTTATTCCAAGTCCACCTGGCTAGCTATACCATCTTACCAAGTCTGACGCCATAACAACAATTTAAAAATTGTTGTGTTCCGAGAGGTAAGATAGCCAGTTCCTCAGTGATGAGTATTCCGGGTGTAGTGCGCTTCCACCTTGGGCCTTATCGTCATTTAACATCAGGTGAGATGAAGGGCAAGCTCTTCCCCGTTGTGCATAAAAAAATGGTCATAAAGTGCGTTACTATGTGAACTTCTAAGTCTAGCGCTCTAGCGCAAAGTGAACTAACCCAGCTGAATCAAGCTGCACGAGTATCAGGTGACTAATACAAAAACATTGATAATAATCAATGATTAAGATTAAAAATACACTAAAGTTATTTAAAAATAATGTGCAATAATCCTGATAAAGCATTCGAAGATAAGAGGAGGCTAGTACAACCATTCTTTGATCTACCCCAATATAATCAATCAAGTCACATTAGTAATTGTGAAGTTGATTTTACATTAGACTCTGTGTCTAGTAGAGCAAGACTGTAAGAAAGTTATCGTAAGTATAACACATGAGAGCTTTTACTAAACTAATCGGTTCCATTTCTTTATGTTTATAAGTATTTATAACATGGTCACAAATCACAATATCTGTGGACCTGGCGTCGATGACCAACGCTCTGTTAAGGTGTGAAAATCATTAGAAATGAGAAAGTAAAGAACAAAAGCTCACTTTTCCAAATTAAGTATGAATATTCATTTTATTTTCGAAGCTTAGAGGGAAGAAGCGAGAAGGAATCGTATTCCAGCGGAGTCCACATATATTGTGGCCATTTTTGCGTTGCTGTCTGCAATCTGCACCACCCTGCGCCATAATTGACAGTCCCGCGACATTCTATCGCCTATCCCACTACGTGCAGATGTTGCAAACTGTTTATTGATATTCGCGACGCCAACACGCCGCGATCGATTATCATTGTAAATGTTGGGCAAGCAGACGAGACGCCAACTTAACGCTAGTGGTTTCATTTTGAAGTTTCCCATGAGTTTTAAAACATACCTACTTCGCTATTGGACTTTGCCAATGGTAATGCAATTCACATGCAATACCAACAAACAAGGCTTATTGGCGGTTGACCATAGAACTTTCATAGGCAAAGACTATCTTCCCTGAATACTCTTTTCATAGTGAGATAATTCTTACTTCCTTATCCTTACTTAATTTTATAAATGCGAAAGTCAGTTTGTTTGTTCGTTTGTTATGCCTTCACGTCTTTCTTACTGAACAGATCATCATAAAATTGTGCATACACGTTGTCAAGGGTACAGAGAAGGACATAGGGTACCGAAAACATTACTGTACCCGAGGGATAGGGATAGAGAAATATCTGTCCACGCAGACGAAGTCTCGGGCGGCCGCTAGTGCTATGATATTCTGTAAAAAAGTTAACTCATTTGCAGATTATACCACACCACCACACCACAATCGTTTTCTTCCAAAACTGTTTAATTTTATAGCTTTTGTAAGCTTAATTCAAGCCGGGTAGAAATTTTATTGTCAACGATTTCCAATTGGAAATTTTTGGACATTAAAAACGGTCTAACTAAACTAAAGGATTAGCGTTATTGTGGTCGAGGATATTGACTGCAGTGGCTCGTCTGGAGTAGCAGACACGAATGTTAATGCTGGCCCGTGTGTCCTCGGCTGAGCCGGTCTGGCGATGGAATAGTAATTGTGCATGGAACGTGCGCCGACTAACACGAGGAGGCGAAAGGGCCAGAACTGCTCAATGCGAAGCTGAATGCTAATCAAGGACGGCTGTATAAAAAATATAAGGTTTTACTAATAATGATGTTTTCAAAATCACACAGTGGATTTCCTTATACGTACATAATATTTGCCATCCATCCCCCTATCTCCGCGTATAGCGGGAAGTGTTACAGAACCGATTTTCAACTCATCTTTCAACAGGTTAAGTTATTATAGTTGATGATGCAGTTTTAATAAGCGAATGCATAAACTGGTTCACATTACCATAGCCGTGATAGGTCACGAAATATTTATAGATATTGATGTAAGCTCAAAAATACTTGATCACGAACTGTGAGTTACTTTGTAAAGATCGGTAAAATATCGCATAAATTTTGATATTTTCGTTATGAATTTTTGTATCTGATTTTTTTTGCGCGATTGCAGAGTTGGTACCTACCTATCATAGTAAAAGTTATTCAGTTTGAAGGTCTCTATCTACCATAATCGGCATTAGGGGATTTTCTGTAACACGTTGTACAAAGCGGCTGCGTTCCCTATCTCTATTACTGTTTTTAGGGAAAATCTAGTAGGTAAGCCATTTAGTGAAATTTTAGTGATATACAAGTTTTATAGCTAAGCTACTTTTTGTATAATCTGCAGGATTGTTAATGTGTTTTATTTATCCTACTAATATTATAAATGTGAAAGTTTGTGGGTTTGGATGTTTAGATGTTTGTTCCTCAATCACGCAAAAACTACTGAACGGTTTTGGTTGAAATTTGGCACACAGATCGTAGATAGCCTGGATTAAAACATAGGATAGGTACTTTTTATCCCGGGAACGGGAACCACGCGGGTGAAACCGCGGGCGGCCGCTAGTGTATAATAATTAGTTTTATATTAAAACTTGTAGCGGCGTCAGTAGGGTGAAAAATACGGCGTTTTGTGAACCAGAGATTTCCTTTGGTAGGATTGGTCCTTAGGACCCTAGGATGGATATAAGAAGTGGAGCCACCACGATTTTTGTAGTAAATTTTTTGAAGTTTTGGCTTTTAGCCCAATCTCGATAGATGTATTAGTTAAGCTGATATGCCCAGTTTGATATCATATTCGTATGAATTTAGGGTGTCGAATTCATTTTTGGATTCATATTTGTACGATTCAGTTGTTAAACTATAAAAAAAAAATTAAAACAAAAATAAAATACTCGCTTGATTAAAGAAAAAAATTGCCATTAAATACACAAATTGGAATATTTGAAAAAGAAAAATACCTCGTAGGAGCTCTTATATCCTTTTATTTTTAAAATAATAATAAAAGAAAATATTCTTGTTTTGGCTAATTAAAAAAAATAACTTCGTTACCGTTGTAAGGAAGTTATTATTTTTATTAAATATTAAAAATTTAAATATCAATTCGAAACTTGTTTGTGATAGGCTCAAATTGTAGCAAATTTAGTTAGCTTTATAAAAGTATAGAGTAGAAATTCCTGAAAAACGCTTCCTTAAGGTAGTTTTTTCGAAAATACTGAAACAAGTGCCAAGTTTTTCCAGCAGTACAGGGTTTCCAAGGGTTAAAACTTGGGTAGAACTACTCTCAAGGTACCTAACAAAATCTGAAAAAAATCGTAGTTACATGCGCGCTTGTGATATTTGCTTTTTTTTGTCGATATTGACTGCCATTTTTTAGTAAAAGTGCCAATAAAAGTGTTATAATATATATATATTTGGAATTGGCTATTTATTACCTTTCATTTGATACCCATATTGTTATAATAAAAAATAATAATATTTCCATAGGTGTAAAAGAAATTGACGGCACGCGACAGTGAATTTTTTTTTCGCCATTTATTGTTAATAAAGAAATGTGTAAGTTATATTTTTTCAACTCTTCATTCTATAAGCTTTGTTATCGTATTTTTTCTTTGCAAATAAGAACATCAGTTTAATATTTACGGTGACTTAAAGTAAAAAAAATGTAGTTGAAAATATTGGTTATTGTGTAATGTTTAGGAAACTTCTTAATAAATTGCTTTTTTATACCAGAAATGAATTCTACGTCATTGATTTATCCGAAAATGATACCAAACTTGGCTTAGTATCTAAACTTAGGCAGTTATTAACCTCGGACTTCGTTAAGGCAGAATTCCCCCTCCCCCCCACCTGCTTGAAAAATCCAGGTGGCTCCACTTCGTAAACCCATTTTAGGAACCCAAGGATCAATCCTACCGAAGGAAATCTTTGGTTCATGGATAGCCGTATTCTTCGTTTTTTTGCCTCTTACGATTAGGACTATTGTCGGTATCAAAGCATTAGAAGTAGCTGTAGACTTTGTAACACCAACAACAACAATTATTGTATAATAAGCGGAAGCGGACGGCCGTACACCGAGCCGATCATCAAAACTATCTGCGACTATTTCACCGGATCTGCGCGGGCGCATCCAGTGGAGCGGCTCGATGTTATCGGCACCCTGATTATCTAAAACTATTTAGCGACCGGTTGCATTTGACATACATTGCTACTTTTCTTTGGTATGTTTTTTTTACCCCAAAGAAAAGTAGCAATGTATTACGTTCATCTGTGAACTGCGACCGGTCGCTAGGCGGTTTCTAATTAGATAATCAGCCCGCGGATGTTATGCAACCGTTCAAGGCCGAGTGACCAACCATAGCTAATCTCTATTTGGTAATTGTTTTTTTTTTATGAAACGAACGCACTGCCTGGTGCCTGGTGAAAATTTTAGCAAAGTCAGCGTAGTCAGTGGCTCTCTTATTTGCCGGAAACGGAATGTCTTTATTAGGTATGTACATCAACATTCAATCAAATGTTTAAACAATAACAATGTTACTCATCACTATAATATCATTCTGATGATTATTGCAATCTGATTAAACACCAGACGTCTGCTTAAACTTTACAATAAGTATATTTTATATTAATTATAATTTGTATGTAAATTAAATTATTTATTTAAAATAAAATTAGGTCAGTGCCAGTGTATTTATACGGACTTTATTATTTATCGGAAACAAATTGCATTTCAAAAATGTCTTTGACATGACACAGAAAATCATAACAACAACTCTGTGGTCATATTGTGACGTGACACCTTCAGAGTGAAGAGTGAATTATGACCTCATTGCTAGCTTCCAAGTAGTGTCATTGAGTCAGCGATGTATGAGGTAAACAACCGAGCGATGCAAAATTGAGAAGTTGAACCCAAGATCCAGAGCGATATAGATAACTCCAGAAACGTATTATGGGTTATACTTACGAGGGCTCACGTCGTCATGTGATAACGCTCTTAAACCCGCTCACGTTGATTGTTTCCAATTTCTTTGCGGGCGCAAAGTTTCCAGAGCACGTGAACACCGGACGTGACTTGGAAAATTCGGCGCAGTTCCAAACTCCGGCCCCGGGAGACGCCGCGAAACCGACCAAAAGAGTTAAAACTTTTATTTGCCGGGACGTCGTCGGGTTTCGTGATCGTGCATAATCCATAAATAGTATTAGCGAACGTGACCAAGTAAGGGAAATCCCATGAAAGCCTCGTCGCCTGTCGCAGTTTCAAAAGGTTTTAATTCTTGAAAACAGAAAGCCTTTCGCTTTGTTGAAAATCATATTTCAACTTTTATTACTCGGCGTGCTTCTACATAGCGAATTCTGCAAGTTAATTAATGTTAACTTTTCTCTTAAGCGGAATCTCGCTGAATCGTCAACTCTATTGAGTATAATAACAACGATACCTAAATCAAATCGGCTCTGTTTTTGATTGGTGACTTAGCTCAATTTACAAAACAAAGGGATGTAAACCTGCTTTATTGGCCTGTTCGACCAATGTTGAACAGTAATAAATGGCGCTTACACGACCGGTCGCAAATACGGAAATGCAGCGCAATCTCAAGGTGAGGCACGTCGGTCGCTCTAGGAACGGGAAGGCAGGCGCAAACGACCGGGATCGAGCGAAGGCGGGCGGGGAGGGGCGGGGAAGCTGCGCTTGCGCCGCCCCGGCCGTCGACCCGGTCGGTGACCGCAGGGCGTGCCCTTCGAGCCTATTGTGTACCTTGACTCGATTAGAAAGTTGATTCGAGAAAGGCTAAATCAGTATTCGGAGTAGGTCGGAATTTGTAAAGTTGCCGAGGTCGTGTAAACAATGCTCGTTGATTTGATGTTAGGCGCATTCAATTGGCCACTAACTGTTCCTTTCAGTACAAAGGAATGTTAACGTCAGAGGCTACAAACACACGACTACAACAATCACCATTGTTAGAATAGAAAGCAAAAAAAACATTTAATTAGAAATTTTTGGGCTTCAACGAGCAACTTTAAATAGAAATTAGTTTGTTTGAATAGTTTACCATTACATACGCTAAAATGTGGCAGTTAAGTTGCCATTTGTGCGGTCGACAATCCCAGTCCTCACCCCACCTCCTCCACGCCTCTTGCCACCTTCAGTCAAGTTCGTGACTAGAAACTTGCCGACCACGACCAGTCCCTCATTAGGCTACCTTCTTACATAACTATACATATCTGCCTCTAGATACTCTAACAGTGCTATTAGCCGCCTCCAAGGCACCGCAACAGCTTAACTTAGAAGACAGACAGAATCTTGAAAATTACGATATCAATTACAAAGTTTGGTATGACGAACTTTGTTGGTTATTACTACGTATATAATGATGATTTAGCACACGGTAATGCTGGGTTGGGTATCCAGCATAAGTTAAGTGCTTTCGCACACGAGTTATCGTAATCGTATCGTATACGATGTGTTTGGGTATCGTTCTAACACTTTATACAAGAGGTAGGTATTCAGTTACCGACAACTACTCCCTTTACACAAAGGAAGGCAAGGCAATGTTGGCTGCACCATAAATAATATTGCTGAAATAACTAGCGTCCGCGACACCTGCCAATTTCAAAACAGACCATGAATCTTATTCAAATCGCGCGACAGAAGAGAGAGATGGAATGAATTCCCGTGGAAGAGAAAACGATGGCGTTGCTTATGCTTGTTTCGTTGCCTATGCTCGTTTCGTTACCTATGCAAGTGCTAAAAGTGCATTCATAATGACGCGCGTTCATTGATAACTGAGTGGCGTCACTTCTACGTCTGAAGATGAGCGGGAACCGATCGCATCTAACCGTATTAGGGCACATTAGGAGCCCAGAGATGCGCTGCCAAAAGATTCTTACATCATTAAATATTATAGAGTTGGCGGCGAAATTAATAACGAAAGTGTGGACGCTAAATATAAAGTTGTTTATTTATAATCGACAGGTAGTCTTCATAAATAGCAGTCGACTGTCGTCATCGGTACTAGTGACATGCATCAACGAAGCCAAATATAGTACTTATACCACAGAATACATAATAGTACAAGTCTTATACTTTGTGTTACTTTCACGATATCAGGGGTCGAAACTGATTGCAGTGACAAAAATACTGATTTTACTGACTGTAAGACTCAAAAATACTGACCTATTACTGACTTAATTTCTATGTTTAAATGTGAAAAAACCGGCCAAGTGCGAGTCGGACTCGCGCACGAAGGGTTCCGTACCAAAAAACAGCAAAAACTCACGTTTGTTGTATGGGAGCCCCCCTTAAATATTTATTTTATTCTGTTTATAGCATATTTTATTATAGCAGCAATAGAAATACACGATCTGTGAAAATTTCAACTGTCTACCTGTAGTCGTTATCAATATGGAGCAAAAAACAACAACAGTTCTCTTATACAGGCGATAAATAGCCTTATAAAGCCGAATATGTTAGATTAGATGAGACGGCAACACACAAACCCGGAAAATCGCCACTTTTTTGAAAAAGAAAAGATTTTTTTCTTTGGTTCCGTGTATAAATTTACACTAACACTTTAACACATTTTTAGTCAGTTTTATCCATTAATCTAGTAATCTTGCTTGCCTTTTGTAAAAAAAAGGGCCGCGCAGCGCGATGTTTAGTCAATTTCATCCACTAATCTTGTACTTTTTGCCTGTCTAAAGAAACAGCCGCGCAGCGCGATTTTTTGTCAGTTTCAATCTTGTATTCTTTGCCTTGCATTGTATCTCTATTGTAAAAACAAACGGCCGCGCAAAGCGATTTTTAGTGAGTTTCATCCACTAATCTTATACTCTTGCCTGTTTACAGTAAAAACAAACGGTAATAATAAAAAAGTGTATAAATTTTTTATTAATGTAGGTAGCTAAAAACTGACATTACTGACCATTTTTTGAAAAAACTGCCTTTTACTGACCGAAGTCAAAAAAACTGACTTTCACTGACTTTACTGACCAGTTTCGACCCCTGCGATATGGAATCAAAAGGTTTACAATATTTTCAAGTTATCCTACCTACACTCTACAGTAAGTAAAGGCAAGAATTCTGAACGGAATTTTATCATCAAAGAAATTCGTATTGTATGCACGAGTATTGGTGATATGAATATCAAATATTGAGCGAGCTAATAGTGACAAGACAGAAGGCGTGAATCGTTCAGCTGTAACACGAGTTGGGTCAGGTACGCTGGCTGACAGCCAAATGCATTACCGCAGCGGAAACAGTCGTTATATCAAAATGCGCGAAGGAAACGAAGAAAACATAGGAGCTGTCGGTCACGTGTGGAAAAATATAAAGTTCCTTGGTATTTTCACAGTATAATCTAATAGGTACTGTGGTATTTCTAGGTGACACATATACACATGATCAGATGGATGGTTATGGTTGTGATAGTTATGACTATAATACTAGCGGCCGCCCGCGACTTCGTCTGCGTGGAAAGTTTTTGCTTTCCCTCGGGAACAGTGCTTTTTTGGATGAAAGTTACCCTATGTCCTTCTTTGTACCCCTGAAAACGTGTAAGCAAAATTTAATGATGATGGGTTGAGTTGAGACGTGAAGGCGTAACAAACAAACAAACAAATTAACAAACGGACTTTCGCATTTATAATATTAGTAATTATTAACATTTTGTTTTGAAGTAAGGAGAAAGAAGAAAACTGAGAAATGAAAATCATCTTTTGGTAATCGCAAATTTTTAACCGCACTCTAAAATTTTACATCAAAACGCGAATGTGTGATAGATCAGCGGATTTTAATTTTCAAAAATTTCCTCGAAGTATACTTTGAATTTTCCTTCTTATTGAAGTTATACATCTTTTCGAACATCGATCTACAAAGGAACATTAATATGTTAGCACCGAAAATACTGGAGGAGCACTTGCGATGAGACGCGAAAAGCAAGAGAGAACAGCCCCCCTAGCCAAAGTAACATTTGCAAATTTTCGCTATCGCTTCGCTTCGAAACATGTATGGGTTTGACGTTTTAAAATTCGATTGTTAACGAAACCTTTTGTCAATCCCATACATGTTTCGAAAGCGAAGCGATAACGAAGATTAGCGAATGTTACTTTGGCTAGGCCCTCAGAATGGAAACAGCTGAAACGTAGGCCTGTCGCAAGACACGCTGCTGATCGCTAAAGCCAAGAAGGAATAAAATTTATCTTGTTAATTATTAGTGTCAATGTATAAAATATTTGTTTGATTAGTGTCAGCGATAAAGGTTAAGTAAAGTAATATGTCCTTCACATCACTGATCAATACAATTTGTGCGAGGTCTACAGCTCACTGAGCCACTAGTTATTGGGCCTGGAAGCACAGAATCTTAGAATAATAACACCTAGAACGATAATTCCCTACAAAGCGCACTGTCAAAAGTGAGACAACTAAAACAGCCAAAATGTCGCCGTTTTCAGATTTTTATTGTCCATTATTACATAATCATGCCTAATAAGTACAAAACAGTTTCAATTTCCCTACCTTACAGAGATTAGTGACTATATTATTGGATTTTAGTTACGATTAGGTAACGCATGAAGGATATAAATCTGAAAACTGAGCCATTTTGGCTCAGTATTAGTTGCCTCATTTTGCATACGAAGACACGGCTTCTAGGTGTAATTATTCTAAGCACAGAATAAATAATAGTACAAGTCTGGAAGTCCCAGTTGCATTGCAAATGTAGTGTCATTTAATTCAATGGGTCTCTACGGGCGTAGCCAGGGGGGGGGTTTTGGGGGTTCAAACCCCCCCCGAAATATACAATAGGCATCATCTATTTATTGATCTATAACATTAAAATAAAGTTAGGCAAGGCGAGGAATATAATTATTAAACATTAACATTTTGAATTTGCGCTGCTGCCATCTGTCACCGATCATTTGAATTACACCCCACCGCATCACATTCGATAATTTTCGTATGTTTTCGTGCACCGCTCGGCTGTCGCCAGTCAACATTCAGCAGCAGCACCGATTACCGCGATAATAATTTAGTGGGTAGGTCAAGGGTAGGTATATACATATTCTAGCGTGCGTGCCGGACTGCAGTGAACGAAGTATTTTGTCACTTACTTGTAAGTAAATGAAAATAACTAAAAAAAAATGGGCCAATTTAATATATCACATTTGACATCTGTCAGTCCATAGTGTGATTTGGTAAGTAAATGGTAAAGCTTTCTTTCGTGATTATTTATACCATAAAACTTATTATTATTAAGTTTTGGCATCCCGAGGTAACCTCGGCGAGGTTAGCACTAGCAGACAACCAGCCTACATGCCTTATGATAAAGGAGTAACAGATAAGATCGGCCACGTTTTACGTGAATACTCTGTACCAGCAGTCTACACTCCTGGCATAAAGGTCAACAACATATTGGGTTCGCCGAAGGATGTCACACAACACCATTACACTACAGATTACAAGATTAGCGGATGAAACTAACTAAAAATCGCGGCCGTTTTATTACAATATAGACAGGCAAGAGTACAAGATTAATGGATGAAACGGGTGAAACTAACTAAAAATCGCGCTGCGCGGCCGTTTTTTTTCAATAGACAGGCAAGATCACAACTTCCAAGATTAGTGGATAAAACTGACTAAAAATCACGCTGCGCAGCCGTTTTTTTTTCTCAATAGTTAGACAAGATTACAACTTACAAGATTAGTGGATGAAACTAACTAAAAATCGCGCTGCGCAGCCGTTTTTTTTTATAGACAGGCAAGATCATAACTTACAAGATTAGTGGATGAAACTGACTAAAAATCGCACTGCCCGGCCGTTTTTTTACTATATACAGGCATTTAAGTTACATCTTTAATTTTAAATATTTATTTCTCCCAGCGGTCCTCTAATGTCCATGGGTTCATTTAATAAGAATATACCTAAATGTCATTTCATTTACATTGTTGTAGTTTTATTTTCTTAAAACCCCCCCCGATACATAATTCTGGCTACGCCCGTGGCTCTACAGTTGTGATAATTCTTTTGAGCAAACTTTTTGATGTTTTAAAATAAACGTTAACAAATTAATGAAAATAGTAAAGTCTCAGATGCAAACCCATATAAAACGCCGTCACATATTTCGTAATGCTAATGCAAGCAACAGAAGAATCCACATCTTCCTGCCAAGAGATTATAGCGGGATTGGATGAGTCAGACTGCGGCCGTTCAGTTTTCATCGGGACCAGCAAATGCATTGGTAGTACATCGTCAGAAATAAACTGGCATGGCGCCTTGCGCCTCGCCGGCCGGAAACGGAAATGACGCGGCGGACGAGCGTATCAATAGTCCGCCGATCGTAACAGCGGCAGCGGCCGTGAATGCCAGCCTTTGTGCATAATTTACCCAGTAATGACGTCATCAAATTAGCTTATAATGTCTATCATGTCATTTAGATCTATATTTACCTTATCATTATCTTCTATTTGCGTGGATTTTACGAACATATCTGGCACACGATTTTGCATATTAAACTACCTAATTAAAGTTACATAGCCGATTTTTTTGACTTTCAAAGTGAAAGCTTGAAATAAACCCGTTCTCTTTTGACTACATTAAAAACCCGTCATTATGACTCCACACGTAAACGTGCAAAAAACCGCAGAAGAGGCAGACCTTTTTATGGTGTTTTTAGTTTTTTTTACAGCCGTCACCTGGTGTCCCACCGGGAACTGTGATGGCGTCGTTTTTAGGCGTCCGTGCGGGACGGACACACCCCGTCTCGCATGGGTTATGCTAACGGTTAAAACAGGTACATACCTACCTACGCATAACGGATCTTCCCTATTTAACTGTTAATGTGGAGGGAGATATAGTTTTTGTCGTAAAAATTGGTCGCAAATGATAAAATTCATTTATATCAAAGTATTTTCGTTTTTGTTTCCAATTTCTACTGGGCAGTTCTGTCAGACTTTTCTCATTAGTTCTATCTACCTACCGCAAAGTATTTAATAGTAGGCTCTAATAAGAAAAAAGTATTATGAGTTCTACGGTAGAACTGGCCAATAATACTATTTTTATGCAAGCTTTATTGATTTAAAAATCATCATTAATTGCGCAGTTTTAGCCACACTAAAATATTACATACAACCCGCTTAAATGTGACAGTGGTACGTTTACAGCTATTTTTTTTATTAATTTTTCAAAAAACTCCTCTAAAAATATTTTGAATTTTCTTTCATTATCATTGAATTATATTAATATAACATTTACATTTTATAAACTATCAATTTAAAAAAAAATAAGCAGAATTTATAAAAAGTTGTGGACAAACAAGAGTTAACAAATGCTAACGAAACAACCAATGTAACCGTTTTCATTATTAAAAAGTAAAAACAACCGATGCCTCCTGTGAGGATTGAACTCACGACCCCTGGTTTACGAGACCAGTGCTCTACCACTGAGCTAAAGAGGCGATAACTGGGGTCGCGAAATAGCGCTCCGAGTTCTATAGACCATCGCGAGCAAACATCAGCTGCTTTTATCAAAAGATTTTGTGAAATTACCCCCGATAAAAGTGAGAGATAATATCACATATTAAAAAATAGCACACTGTGCTAAAAAACTAATGTACTGACATATATTAGTTTTTTCAAAACTACTTCCTATAAATCACTATTGTTGTTTTTGGATTGGTTAATAAAATATTTGGCGAGATTAATATGCACCACAATGGTTAAATTTTGTTATTTTGAATTGAAAAAGTGTTAAGTATATAATTTTTTTACGAACTTTTTTACTTTTACGCAAGAAAAATCAGTCGGGGTTTGCAGTCTCTCTGTTTTATTTCAATTAAAATTTTAATTAATCTCACACAACTGTAAAATATTAGTTAATTTCGGGGCAGGTAATGGCAGCCCCGACGGATTCTTCTTGCGTTTATAATTTATGAACATGTAGGTGGATAAAAATTATGTATAGTAGATATAGATTATATAGACATATAGATTTTCGTAAATAATATTATTTTTTTATCGATCGAGGTGATCTGCAGCTGTCCTGCAAAACCGAAATGATACTTGTTCAATACAAAGAGCCGCATCGAAATCGGTTTAGTAGTTTTCAAGAACTCTTCAAATGCAGACGTACCTGGTTGCCGCAGCGCCCCCTCGTGGTCTGCCACCATGAAAAATCCTAAGAACCTGCTCTGAAATTACCTAAACCTTTTGAATGCAAAAAAACCGCATCGAAATCGGCCCAGTTGTTTCCGAGGTAAATGGTTACAGACTTACATACATACAAACAAACAAGCAACCTTTAATCCCAAACGCATATACCGCCTCCGCTCCGTTCCGTCCGTTCGTGGGTAAAAAGCGCCCTTTTATTAAGGGTGCACCAGCGCCCTTTTATTAAGGGTGCACCGAGCCACCACTAGCGCCGCCAATCAAGAAAAAAACATTACAATGAAATAAAATAACTTTGTTTAATAAAATTCTATTAATGCCGATAAATATATTCCCTGGTGCACTTAGAGCAGGGGTTTTCAAAGTGGGGGGCGCAGAGACTTTCCAAGCGGGGTGGGTCACTTGTGTATTTTATGTCATTGATTTAGGTCAAATCTTTTTTTCTTACGTGCTTAAAATTTAACCTAAAATTGTTTAGGTAGATGAGGGGCGGTTCTTTTTTTTGGTAGAAAGGGTGCGCGTCCCCCTAGGATGACAAGGTTTTTAATACTGTCGTAGTAAAACTTGAATATTGATATTTGACCATCACTGCAATGCAGACGGACTTATTTTAGTCATTCTTTTCTCAAATTTCTTAAATAAAGAGTATTTATTGTTATAGTCAAAGCTCCGGCGCTCCTAGGTTTGGCTAGTCAAGCCTCAGGTTTGTCAGTCAGTCAAAGTCCAAACCAATAACGTGTTTCGGCCTTTGACTAACGAATTTAACGGGGTTTGACTAGTCAAACCAAAACCAGGAGATTTTCAGTCTCATTGATTTTCTAGTATATTATTCAATACTAAAAAGTTAGAGAGACATTGAAAGTTTAGATTGGTAATAAAAAATCAAAACATACCTTGCTGAATTGCGATGCTTATCTGTAACATAAAAATACAATTATCTTTTACTATAACTTCTTACAATATAAACAAAAAGTTTGCCGAAACCCGGGATCGAACCAGGGACCTTTAGATCTTCAGTCTAACGCTCTCCCAACTGAGCTATTTCGGCCAGTTGATGTAACACCAGAAAATACGCCCAGCTTCTGAGGTTTCCTACGTAATCAATAAGTTGGCGCAAATTTATACACTGTCAAGTATACAAAATGAAAATACTCTATGGCCCCATCATCATCAGATGCAACTAAATTATATCATAGTCATTAAAGTCAATGATAAAATTTCCTGCTGCCTTCTATGCCATTTCTTGTTCCACGCTACTACTAACGCCATCTATGAAGATTGTGTAAAACCATGTTTCACTCTGAAAAAGCATTGTGCTGATAAATAGTAAACTTTGAAATGGCTCATAAAAATTATTGATTTACATTCAAAGCTTTTATAAAGAAGAGGCTACTTATCATTCAATTTGTTGAAAGTTGACAAACTGAATTTACCTAGGAGAGTTGAAGTCTATCAATTTGTTGAATGTCGAGTGGCTTTTTGGTATAACCGCTCGCAATGACAATGGGATGGAACCTTGTCAAAGTAAATCTAAAATTGACTAATTAGTTAAGTTTTATTTAATTAATCAACTAATTGCTTACTTGAGCAAAAGTACCCTCTCCTCGGATGCGTGACACCATGTTTTCAGATATCCCTGTGGTTTGCCAGCGTGTGCGTCTCAGTTTGACAAGGTTCAATCCCATTCTCATCGCGCGCGGATTATATTTAGCAATAATCATTGTACTCACAATGTCTGCTTGCACTACATTACAAATGATATAGCTAACAGTATTGAAATCAAATTGAGTTGAGAGTTGTGTTTTGAGTAGAGTAAGGTCAATCTCAGTGTGAAATTGAATGGTGAGTAGGGTCTTTAAGTATTTGGGTATAAGCAATAGAGTATTATTTATTTTTTCATATAAATGACTGAACACAGACCATACAACAAGTACGTGTGACTGAAATATCTTTATTAAAATAGAAATGTTTTTTTATTTACCTACCAGAGAGGAGTGCAATATATTCTCAAATAGAATGAAAAATACTTCAGAAACAAATGCTCAAGCTCATTAAACCTCAAAACTTTCGTGCTTTGGTAGCATACCTTTATGCAATGCATAGAACAGCACCTTTGCTCTTGACAGGATCAAGTTCACATTAAAAATAATTTGTCATCATTTCGCATCAATCAATCATCAGGATCAGACAAACGTTAAAAATTTGATATTTTGGTACATTGAAAACAGTTTCCATAATAGGTAACCTTTTGACTTTACTCGATTCCAAATCGATCTCGATATTCTTGTGTGTCCTTCTCTTCCAACCCCTTCAAATTCATTTTTTCTGCGGTCTTCCTCTTACTTTCCAGCCCTCAACATCCATATCCATTACTCTTCTAGTGCCTTTCATTCCTTCTCATAACTTGCCCAAACCAATTTACTTTATCTTAATACTATTTAGGTAATAAATAATTTGTCTGTACCTGAATCCACTTCCTCCAGGACCTGCGCCTGTACTGCCTTGTCAGCAGCCACTTGTCCTACGTCATCCAGTATCACACCACAGCTTTTAAACAACTTACTACGCAACTTCATTTGCTTATCTGTTTCACGGTAAGCTTTAATCTCATCCTGAAACAATTACAAATACTTATAAGCTATTAAACAGAATATATAATAGTACTAAAGATACAGAAGTCTGTGCGAGTGCAATCAAATAATAATCTACTCTTAATGCACGGCAATAAAGTACAATTTTAAATTGCACAGCGCTGCATGCCTTCTATCATAATCATCTCCAAATTCTTTCTGTTGCGTTGCTGTAATAACCGACCCATTACATCCCTCGTGTTCTAGCTTAACTGAGTAAGCTATGAGCTAACAAATAACTTTAAGTGCGGAGTGAGACCCCCTGCTATTACAGCATCTTGTAGCCATAATTATACAATGAGTATTTAGAATTCAAATAACATATTAAAGTAACAAATTGATAAACTACTTACTTTTAACTCCTTTAATCTACAATGTGATCTACTTGAGTAACACTGCCTTAGATGGGAATCTGACCAATTTTCACTGTCACGGTTTGAGACTATAGGGGCGGAACCCCTAGTTCTTATGTTTGGTACAGTTTGACCGATAGTTCGACTAGTTGGCAAATGACGATGAGGTGATGTTGATGGATTCAATGATCTTATTGTTTTTTTAGGTTTCACTACAAACTTTCTTTGTGCTGGAATTTCAGGTGAATAGTCATTCAAAACCACCGGCAACTCACTAAATAGAGATGAACTAACATTCGAAACAGATGGTTTGGCGCCAACAGAAACCGATGAAGGTATATCATGTCGTGTAACGAGTGACGGAGATTTCAAGGTACTTCGTGATCGATTCTGCACACGAGACATCACTCTTTCGTACTTATTTACGCGTCTATTGTTGGTGAAATCCATTCTACTTTGGTGGAAAACATTTATAACCTAAGTTCTTTGGCTTCAATCTTTTTCGATGAGTACAACAAGCTGTGCTGTATTCCACTTTTGTAGTAATTTATATAATAAATTCAATCAGCATACTTTGACACCACGATTGCGATACTCTCGAGAAAGTTTTAAAACTGTACGATCAAAAATCAAAACAAACAATCACAACCAACCAACCAAACCAAAAAATTGACATGACAACACAGGTCACAGAACAGAACGAACGTCGAACAGACAGAACACAGCAGATGAATTCCAGCAGACCAATCGCTGTTTTTAGTCACCACAAGAGATGAAAGTGAAAGTGAAATATATTTTATTAAATAAGCTCACATAATAAAGGTCCAAACAAATTATCGGACGCGGCTTACTGCCGCGGCTGATCTGAGGTGTGCATACTATCGGATGTAGTAGGTCGCGGACGTATCCGATAGTTTGCACACCTCAGACCAGCCGCGGCAGTAAGCCGCGTCCGATAATTTGTTTGCACCTTAAGCATTAAATCGTCAATTCTTTTAACCTATATTATGACGTCTTTTAGCTGACAAGAAATATGGGCGCAAAAAACTTGGCAGCTTTATCAGATGGAACGATATTTACAAATATGTATATCGTTTCCAGATTTTATATTAATATAATAATTCAAACAACTTTATTTTTAACCTCACCAGCACGAAAAGCGCGCTTTTTGCGCGTAAAAACTCGCAGCAAAATCGATTTTTGCTGCGAGCGTGAGGCAAAGTGCTTTTTTAAATTTCTAACACCAACTTTTAAAACAATAAAGAAAAAGAAATAAAGTGACAAGGATTGGATGAGACTTGTAAGGCGCCGGCTACACGTCGTGGTAAATACCATGATCCATCACCCAGAGTACATTTTAAGCATGGAAAGTAAAATATTGAACATTCCATACAAATTACTTTCCATGGTTAAAATTTACTCTATGGCGATGGATCACGATAAATACCACGCGTCTAGCCGGCGCCTAAAATTGATATGTGAGAAAAGGATAGATAGAGTGCTTTATGGTGTCATACACGGATTAAAAAGTAAAAAAATAAAATGCACGGATACACCAAGGAGTTTTAAATAGGATTGTTAAAAAGAAGGTTTGATAATTCGAAATAAAGAGTATGGACGAAATGAGGTAGCATGCATGAAATAAATAAAAAATTAGAAAAAAATATGAAAACTAACATATTAGTGTTTGAGGGCCTCCGCTGCCTTAGGCGGGATCCCGCCGCGGGTACACGGCGCGGGAATATAGATTGCTGGTTTTTGACGGACAGATGCTTGCGCAGTGCATGAGTAAGCTTTAATCTATGTTGCCCCGCGCGCATGTCCCGCTCAAGGCAGCGGACGGCCTTATGATCATAAATAAATAAATAAGATAGGATAAATGAATAAGAGAAAAACACAACGTAATAATGTAAAACAAAACGACGGGAATCTACTTTATGAATAAAAATTTTCAGCATAGGTTTGATCGAACTATTTTTGTCATAAAATACAAAAAATAAGTGCGTCTAACGATGAAGATAGTTGTCAACTCCAAAAGAGTTGAGTGAACAAGTTTCTAATGCTCTCACGTAAACATTTTCTCGCTGGTAGAAGTGAAAAGTTGTATGTTATACACGAGACCAAAATTTTGTTCTGCCTCATGACTTTAAATCACTTACTGTGTTCAGTAGTCTATATTAGAATCACTTGCTGCGCTCGTGATTCAATTCTAGACTACTTCGCTAGCTCGTGATTTAAAGTCGGCACTCGCAGCACAAATTGATTTTGGTCACTTGTATAACAAATAACTATTAACATACGTAGATGCCTGGTGTTGCCCAATCACTAAATTTCTTTTTAAAGTCTTTTGATCTAATAGATCTTTGCTTAAATGTTTTATTAAAGGGGCATTATGGGCAAAGGACTCGATTTTGCCTCGACTGTTTAAAACACAGTCAACCAACGCTCATAGACCATTTTGTTGAACTAATGGCGGGTCCATAGCGAAGTTTTTTAGAAAACAAGGCCTCTCCCAAGAGTCTCCACGATGATCTCTCGCGAACACTTTGGAGCCTTTATTCCGCTCAATAGCCTCTTTAATACGGTTCGTATTAAATTGGTGAAGGTCGCTCGTCAAAGACTAAGGCTCGTATTACAGAATCAAACTCAAACTCAAATCTCTGCTTGAGTTCAGTTAGATAGGGATGGCGCTATATGCGATGAATAGCACCATCCCTTTCTAACTGTACTCAAGCAGCAAGCAGTGCTTGAGTCTCGTTCTATAATACGTACCTTAGATATGTGCCTATTTAGCTGCCGATAAAGATGGATGCTCATCTGAGCTGAGCTATGGAGCCACATTTCACTTTTTGGAGTTTCTTTAGTTTGGACGGCGCGGGTGGGTCTTAAAGAACTTGGACCCTACCGCACGGACAGTATTCACCTCTATGTTGTAAGATCGTCCACATCTATGCTGTTCTCAAGGGCTTAGAAGCGGTTTTGGAGTTCAAGTTGAAAGCTCTCGGGCTTTTGAATAAGGTCCGGTAATGGTCGGAAACAAAAACACATAGGTACACAAAACTTTGTTTCTGAAAAATATTTCTCTACACACGCCGTCCACAGCGATCGCGTGGCTTGTGTAGACAAAACTTCAGTCTTGGCAATTTAGCATTTTACGTTAGCACTAAAAATAGCGTCGCTTTCAATTCAAGTTAGACTCTATTTACAGTCGCAAAATGTTATCATTTATCAAGAATTTAAAATAGAAGATTGATTTAGTATAGGATAATTTTTCGCTGCTCCGAATCAAATTTTGAAGAAGCCCATGGCCCAGGGGGATCAAGTTAATATTAGGCCCTCCGCTGCCTTGAGCGGGACACGCGCGCGGGGCGACATTGATTAGAGCTTACTCATGCACTGCGCAAGCATCTGTCCGTCAAAAACCAGCAATCTATATTCCCTCGCCGTGTACCCGCGGCGGGATCCCGCTTAAGGCAGCGGAGGGCCTTAAGGCTGGCCCCAGACCTACCGGTTTCATTTCTTTGCTTTGCTGTTCTACCATGGACCGCCGGCCAAGAGGCTTCATTTTCAATCTATCGCATATTTTGACCTGACCACATTGGCAAGATAGCCATTAGTTTGGTGTTATCAAATATCGTCGTCTGGGGTGAGATGAGAAGTTTTAGTTTTCGTTTTAAAAAAAAAACTGCTGTTTTATACAAAAAAATATAACGAAATTATCAAAATGTATGAAACAGTTCTTTTTTTTTCGCGATTTCAGATTTGGTCCCATAGTAAAAGTTGTTCAGTTTTATTATGGTCCCTATCTACCATATTCAGTTTTATAAGGCTTTACCAAACATCTTGTATAAATAAGCGATCGAGTTATTTTTAACGATCGGAGTCCATGTTCAGGGTGGCACATCTCCTAAAAGCTTCCTACTTCGCAATCCAGGCGATAATATTTGATAAAACCAAGCTAATGGCTATCTTGCCAATTTGGTCTAGTCCCAAAATGCGATAGATTGAAAATTACCCTGGTTGGCCGGCGGTCTTTCAAGCAAGGTAGCACAGCAAAGCAAAGAAACGGAACCGGTAGGTCTGGGGCCAGCCTAAAGAGAATGAGAAATATTATGAATTGTATTTAGAGCACCTAGTGAATTTATTCATGTTTTGAGATGCGGGATAACGGAAAAGCAAGATAGTTGCACGGCCTTAGTACTTTGGTCACCTACTTTGCAGTTGGCTACATTTTTTGACCTCTAGGGGTGGGGGCAGCTGCCCCTCCCTTGGTGACGCCCTTGAATGTAGGTCTAAATTGGGTTTAAGTTTAAGGCCAGGGGTTGGGTTTAAACTGGCTCTTTTTCACCACATTTTAAACATGAAAAGTAATTTGTTTTTAATGTTCAATATTTTACTTTCCATGGTTTTTACTCTAAGCCCGATTTACATTTCAATAAGTATAGTTCGAATCACGAAAGATGACCACAAATGGCACCCATCTTCGCGTCAAAATTCATGAAGAAAAAACTTTAAACAAAATAATATTTCATATATTTAAATAATATCTATTTGAATATGAAATATTATTTTATCTAAAGTCTTTTTTTCATGAGTTATGACGCGAAGATGGGCGCCATTTGTGGTCATCTTTCGTGATTCGATCTATACAGTCTGTAAATTGGCACCCTGATTATCTAAAAAGAAACTATTTAGCGACCGGTTGCATTTGACATACATTGCTACTTTTCTTTGGTATGTTTTTTTTTACCCCAAAGAAAAGTAGCAATGAATTACGTTCATCTGTGAACTGCGACCGGTCGCTAGGCGGTTTCTAATTAGATAATCAGCCCGCTGATTATCTAAAAAGAAACTATTTAGCGACCGGTTGCATTTGACATACATTGCCACTTTTCTTTGGTATGTTTTTTTTAACCCAAAAAGAAGTAGCAATGGATCACGATCATCTGTGAACTGCAACCAGTCGCTAGGTGGTTTTTAATGGCAAAGTGAATTACAGATGGCGCTTCAGTCTTTGGAACAATTGTCAGTTTGAGCTTATATTGTCTTGACTGTGTATTACGTGATTTTACTTTCTTAGATAGTATTTTTTTCGGTTTTGCGGACAAACAATGTATTCTATGCTAACTTTAGCTCATACAAAAGAAGAATTACGGAAAAGAAAAGCCAAAACAACAGGCAAGAAAGTTTATAGCAACTTACATTACATTTCTTTAAATTTCGTGTAAGATTTACAAGTAATCTTTTTATTTCAGATTAGAAGCAAATGATTTAAATTTAAACAAAGCAACTGAGTGTGAATTTCCGTCTTTATAGTTGCCTGATGATGCCTTCTGTGCGGGATCCCTTGTTTTTGCATAATGTTTTTATACCTAATTTGATTTGGCATAACAGGTTCGGCATAATTTTTTTTGTCATAATAATACTTTGGCATAATTGTTTTTAGGCATACTATTTATATTAGCATAATTATCATTTAGACTAATTTGTTTTCGCATAATGTTATTTGGCATATTGTCTATTCGCCTAATATTATTTAGTCATAAAACTAAAAAAAACAATAAGAATAAATTTACTTCATTTATTTTCATGCAAAAAACATAGGTATTATACAAAAATATAAGGTTTATGAAATTTATAAATTATTATATGCCGCCAATACATTTATTTATTTTTATTATCTTTTGATTTTTATTATTTTTTTATTAGGATTTGATTTTGCATCTTCTTTTATTTTACTCATGGTATTTTGAACCTGAAACACAAAAATAAAGTACTAATTATTACCAATCTTACTTGGGTAATATAGAGTAATAATAGGTTAAGGTGCGGCGTGGGTGGCCCTTGGGCCACCCGTAAGCCGCCAACATGATTGTAATACACACGATAATTATTTCATAAAATGTAAACACAAAATTTACCGTTTCTCTGAGAGCATTTGGTTCATGGTTGTGACTCTGTAATTTTTTTGATAAAATTTCATGTCGGTCGTCGTTCAGTTTCGTAATAAGTCGACAGTTACATTTATAATTGTTATTTCTTCTCAATTCACACACCCAATAATATTTGTTGTTTACTTCACGATTTTTCTCATATATGAAACCATTAACATTTAATTTAGTTCTTCCTCTTTTACTAATAAAAGTGTGCATTGGTAACTATAATTCACTTTACTTTTAATATAAAATGATTAAATTACAACTTTGCAATAATATAGTTAGACCCAGAATAGTTAACGATACGTCCACCGTCGTCTTTGAAAAATAAAAAATTGCTACGTTCTACCTAAAATGTAAAACGCCTACAAATTTCAACAGAGCAATATTATAATTATAAGATGTTATATAATGTATAAAGTTTTAGGAGTTAATTATTCTGCGTATAAGTGTTAGGTCTATTAAAAATATGCGTTAATAACATTATGCGTGTTTAAATTTATGCTAAAGAATATTATGCTTAAATATGATTATGCTTAAAGTAGTTATGCTTAAAAAAATTATGCCTAAGCTGTTATGACTAAGTAATTTTATGCGTAAATAATATTCGGCGAAATCATATTATGCTATGTCATATTAGGACAATATTTTTATGCAAAATCATAGGGAACCCTTCTGTGCAATAGTAATTTCAGATTTCTGTACTGGAATTTCTGTACCATCCAAAATTACACGAACCGTTTTATCATATTTATTTTATTATTCTAAGTTTCTTGAATGACTCTGGCATATAAAATTCTATTAATTCTCTGTTTGGCCCCAATATTGGGCTCATCAAATTCATCCAAGTTATAAATACGTAGAAACTGCTGAGGTTGAAATATTAAAGAACAAAGCTGTTATAATTCAAATGTTGTTTTATTTTGGCGAAGCTTCATCAAATTCATGAAACATTCCTTTTGATTTATAATGTTTCTCAGGCTCAGCAAAGGAGAAAATCGAGGGAAAAGCATATTTTTTTTTGATATTTTTTGCCCACAATTTTTTTTGTTACTGGGAAATCGATGAACTCCAATATTTTACAAGTTATATGCATAACAATGCGGCATTTTCTCAGTATAAAATTAAAAAGTGCAATACTCCAAGAGATTCCCATATGTTTTGACACTTTCTTTGAGGCGGCCGGGTACCAAAGACCAGACGCCACCTATCGGGATAAAATTGCGCTTTTCCTCCCCATTAGATAATCAGCCCGCGGGCTTAAGGCACAGAATAAATCTTAAGGCGTTAAGACGATCGATGACTCAGGGATTTTCCTGTTGGAATGTACCCAGACTAGAGATAAAGATTTGACAATTTACTTCTTTCTTTTGGTTAAATTTTTTCCGCTTCGAGCAGAAAAAACACGCAGGCTCATAAATAATGGGCTCTTTACATGGGTCAAGCGATTAAGTAGTAAATGGGCAACTTAATTTGCGTAACTTAACTTAGTTTTAAAAACGGCGTTCACGATTTAAGTAGTGAGTAGCCAGTGTACCCAGTGTTGCCATGGCACCCGTTTTTTTACTTCACTAATTTAAAAACGGGTGCAAGCGATTTTTGATTTCGATCTTATTGACGTTTGAAATTCGTTTTTTTTCCATATTCTCGTTTTACATACCATTAATTTTTTTTATTATAATTTCTATTTATATGAATCCTTTAGCCGTATTTGGTCCAATTCGTAGTTGGTCCAATGATAAAAAAATGTCTAATTCGCACTTAGACCAATTCGTAGTTGGTCTTATTCGCAGTTGGTCCAAATCGCGGTTGGTCCAATTAGCAGTTTGTCCAATTATCAGTAAGTCCAATTCACAGTTAGTCCAATTCGCGGTTGGGCCAAAATGGATAATGTTGCCCTAGTTATAATAATAGTACATATAGAACGGAATCTATGTCTAGTATAGTGCATTTATTTTTTGTTTTGTTTGGTTGATTTTTTGTGAAAGTTCAAAACCAATAATTATTTGTATTTGATTGTATATAAGTATGAGTAAATACAGTAAAATATGTGCATAGATGTGTAATTATGATTTATGAATAAATCAGTACAATATGTATATTGGACCAATCGCGAATTGGACCAACCGCGAATTGTACCAAGTGCGAATTGGACTTACTGATAATTGGACAAACTGCTAATTGGACCAACCGCGATTTGGACCAACTGCGAATAAGACCAACTACGAATTGGTCTAAGTGCGAATTAGACATTTTTTATCATTGGACCAACTACGAATTGGACCAAATACGGCTAAAGGATTCATATAAATAGAAATTATAATATAAAAATAGTGTGAATAGGACTAAATGCACCTATAGGTCTCAAAATAGGGTGAAATCATGGCCAGGGCCACGTCCAGCGGCGCGGCCTGTGGTGCGGGTGGCGTGGTTACTTCTCCAAAAAATAATCTAGATTTTATTTACTAAATCACTTCCCTACTTAATAGGCAACTTAATTGGCTATTTACACGCGAAAATTTAATTGACCGACAACGACAACTTAATTTTAACTAAATTACTTAACAACTTGACCCGTGTAAACGGCTCATAGCGCCATACAGCCGCCAGTTTATTTTCAAAAGATTTGTACTGTTTATCAATGATAAACTTCTCTTTCTTTTAGGATTTTAATGTTCTTGCTTCTTTCTATAGGAATTTACGGCCACACAGAAACAAAATAATGTGAAAACACATTATTTTTATGTTTATTACAGACAGAACACCGGTTTTTTGTTTTTATTAATGAACACCCGTTGTAACCACACCCTCAATAAAAGTTCAATAACCAGTCTGTGCTAACCACCCTTGTAATAAAATAATAATGAATCTCAACAATGCTGTCTGCCGTAGAAAAATAGCAGAATGTGTGCATAAGCTTATAAACTAAATTTATGGGTAGGGTATAAATACTGTTTTTGTTTATAATGCATAATATCCATGATGTTCATAAAGTTTGAAACATATCAAAAAGACATGAAATTTTTTAATGGCTTTATTAAATGCACTTAATCATAATCATAATAATTTTATTTGCATGAATGTAGGTACATAAATGTTGACAAAATTAAGTTATAGGCCATGGTTAGCATGCAAATGGTAGGTACATAAAAGTGATTTTGAAGTTAATTTAAAACATTGATTTAAACAATTAATTGATAAAATCTAACTTAAATATGTCATTTATTACAAGAATGTCACATTACAAACTTACAATATATTTAAAAGGTCAACTAAGGTCATTTGGTTTATTATAATATTCGGTCATTGTGTAAAATGTCTGCTCCGTAAGATAGTCAAATAATTTCCGTTTAAATGTCCAAAAATCATTACATTTCCTAATGTCACTTAAATGACTATTGACTAAAGTTATTTGAAATGCAAATAATAAAAGCCTTATCTTTTACTTTATTTTCCAACTAATTCATTATGCTTTGTTTCATAAACAACCTTGGCTTCGTCCTGAAATTCATCACAAAGAGCCGAAATTTGCTTTGTAACACTAAACACTAAATCTTCGGAGACTCCAGTTTGCTTTTTGGCTTTTTTAATATAATCATTTTGTACATCTTTAAGCGCATCTCTACATTTGATGTACAGAGCTTTTGCATTTTTCGCTAACGCTTCTCTATGTTCCTTAGTAACTTTAGGGACAGGGACGTACAATGTAGTTCCATCCTGCTGAGGATTTAAGTTGAGGCCAGAGTTATGAATTGACTTTAGGGCATCTGGTATCGCTTGTGGGAAAGATGCAAAGTTGATAACAATAGTTTTGGGGTTTTTACGAACTATCTGTGCTAGCTCTTGCAGTTCATAGTCTTTTCCTTCAAATTTTACCACCAAAGTTTCTATGGAACCTGTTGTAGAACGCAGCGAAAGGTTCTTGGCAAAATCTTCCTTCATTTTATCAATAGCAGCAATGCACCTATGTTTCATTTTATCTACTGGAATAAGTTCGGACATTAACGTGGGGTTTACTTCCACTTTAGCTCCTTTTCCTTTTTTCTCCTTTCCTTTATCTTTGCTCTTTGCATAATTTCTAATAATAGTACTATTTACCGGACTGAGGCAAACTATTCTTCCATTCACTTTTGAAACATTATGGTGACTAGGTTTTAGCGAATTTATTATTGCGGGCAAAATTGCCCTTTGGAATATTCTCGTCCCCATAATAATTGGAAAATAATGTAGCAAAATCTCTCTTTCTAAGCTTTTTTTCAACAAACAGAGCAGTGTTGCCACACGCCAGATCGAGAAATCTGGATAGAACGGTCGAAAAATCTGTACAAAATCTGTATGAACACAAAACGCTAAAATCTGTATAAAATCTGTAAAACTGTAATAAAATCTGTTCAAGAAAACAATATTTATTATTTTTTGTACATATTTTTATTCATTTTAACAATCATTTTTTTATCAACTTGGAGTTTATAACAGGGTTCATCACAAAGAAGTTGTTTCGTTAAAAGAAGTCCCTCAATCGTTTCAGTGCCTAAATGGTTTCTTGTTTTTGTTTTAATTAAATTTACTGCGGAAAATATTCTTTCCACTGCGGCACTGGAATGAGGGAGACTTAGTAAAGCAGTAACAAATTGCAGAAGAGTTGGATATAATGATTGTCCATCTAAGTCTAGTGCACAATTGACTTGATGCCAAAACAATTCTGTATCTTCTGCGCTTGATTCTAGAAGGTCGTCATTCATTCTCAATTGTCGCCACTCATTGTCCAATGTTTGAAAATGTTCTTGTCCGATTATATTAGGAAAAGCCTGTGCAATGTGAGTCAATGATGGTATACTGCGCCGTTTAACAATAATGGGATTGAGAAAGTTTAAACTTTTTGTGGTGTTATTTCCAAAATTGTAACGGGATTTTATTTGTTTAGCTCCTTCTACATAAAAATCTAGACATCGTAGTTTAAATACATGTACATCATTTGGATTCAAATTATGAGCAGTAGACAACGATACAGCAACATTCGCGCCAAGATAAAGATCATCAATTGGTTTGTAGTGTCGTGGGTTATCATGCTGGACATTGTGGAGCTCAGTCTCAAATAAATATGAGCTATTCATATAGCAATCCAGGAATGATTTAAATATGCGGCACAAATGCTCATGAATCGATTGAATTTGTGGCTTTTCGGACTGCATAGCTTGATTAAATTTTGTGAAAAAATCCAAAGAAAATTCAAGAAATTGCAAGTACATTTTGTTGTACGGGTTGTTCAGCATATGTAAAATAGAATCCGCTGAGTTTAAACGATCTGTCGTCACAGCATCAATAAAAAACAACTTGAGTGCTTCATATTGCTCTAGAATCCGCACTACCGCCCTGCGAAGTGAGAGCCAACGTGTTTGGCATGGATGCAGGATTTTATGGGGCTTTAGTGCAAGAAACTCTTGAAATTCCTTTAGTAAACCTGTTCGTTTCGGACTCGTACTGATATAATTGTATGCATCCCTTACAAGGCCTTCAGGTTCACGCGGTAACTTTGTGCATGCATAGGACGCGCATAATGCGAATGAGTGGCAAATGCATTTTACAACATACAAATGGGGAATATCTTCTAATAATCTGCTTGCTACAGAATTATGCTGACCCATCATAGCATTAGCTCCGTCGGCGGCAAATCCAACCAAATTGTCTTTATATGGAATATCATTATCTGTAAATAATTTTACTAGATGTTCGTAAAGTTTTTCGCCTGTCGCATCTTGAACGGGTATTAGTGCAAAGAACGCATCTTTAATTTTTTTGTTTCTATAATATCTAACAACAATGCATAAAAGCTTGACACATCCTCTGTCCGTACTTTCATCAATAAGCAGTGAGAATTTTCGAATTTTTAAATCGGCAATTAGGTTTTCTTTTTCAGTGTCTCCTGTAACGGATTTAATAATAGCTGTGGTTTTTGTGCGACTACACGCAAGTTCTTGTGCAGTAGGACTATCCTTACATATTGTTTTTATGAGTTGAGGGAGGTGTTCCATGACATTCATTGAAAGATTATGCTCAGCTACAAAAGACGCCAATAGAACTTCACCTGTTTTTACATCATTAGCAATCATACCTTTTTGAAAAAAAGCTGTGACTGGGTTTTGAATGGCAGAAGATCCAGGAACTGAGTTCAGGTGTTTAGTTGTTTTCATATGTCGCACAAGATCATTTTTCCCCCCACCACCGATTGCAAGGTCTGATAAACAAAATTTACAGTATGCGTAATCTTCTCCTTTTTTACTTTTTGTTAACCACGATTTAAAACTGCTTTCTTCCAGCCAAGTCTGATTAAAACGCTGCGTATTGCGTGACTTTTTCGCGAGCATATTAACAAGTTATTTACTTCACACTGAGAGTGATCAATTTTAATTTTCTTAGAATTCAGCACTGCACACACAAGTCACAACACAAAATCGACAAGAAAGTCAAGAAATCTTAGCGCAAATACGACTCGCGATACTCGACTAGAACTAGAATGGGGAGGCGAAGGCAAAGTGAATTACAGATGGCGCTTCATTCTTTGGAACAATTGTCAGTTTGAGCTTATATTGTCTTGACTGTGTATTACGTGATTTTACTTTCTTAGATTGTATTTTTTTCGGTTTTGCGGACAAACAATGTATTATATGCTAACTTTAGCTCATATAAAAGAAGAATTACGGAAAAGAAAAGCCAAAACAACAGGCAAGAAAGTTTATAGCAACTTACAAAAAATTGCTAACAAGCATTACATTTCTTTAAATTTCGTGTAAGATTTACAAGTAATCTTTTTATTTCAGATTAGAAGCATATGATTTAAATTTTAACAAAGCAACTGAGTGTGAATTTCCGTGTTTATAGTTGCCTGATGATGCCTTCTGTGCAATAGTAATTTCAGGTTTCTGTACTGGAATTTCTGTACCATCCAAAATTACACGAACCGTTTTATCATATTTATTTTATTATTCTAAGTTTCTTGAATGACCCTGGCATATAAAATTCTATTAATTCTCTGTTTGGCCCCAATATTGGGCTTATTCCATATTTGATATACCTATAAAATTCATCCAAGTTATAAATATGCTAGAAACTGCTGAGGTTGAAATATTAAAGAACAAAGCTGTTATAATTCAATTGTTGTTTTATTTTGGCGAAGCTTCATCAAATTCATGAAACATTCCTTTTGATTTATAATGTTTCTCAGGCTCAGCAAAGGAGAAAATCGAGGGAAAAGCATCTTTTTTTTGATATTTTTTTGCCCAATATTTTTTTTGTTACTGGGAAATCGATGAACTCCAATAATTTACAAGTTACATGCATAACAATGCGGAATTTTCTCAGTATAAAATTAAAAAGTGCAATACTCCAAGAGATTCCCATATGTTTTGACACTTTCTTTGAGGCGGCCCGGTACCAAGACCAGACGCCACCTATCGGGATAAAATTGCGCTTTTCCTCCCCATTTGAAACTCCAACCAAACAAATCGTTTCATACTGCTCATTCCGTTCATTCATTTGTACTGAAGGTATTCCCCGAAACTTATGTTTGAAATGAAACATATAAGTTTCGGGGAATCCCTTCAGTACGCTATAAATGTTGCCAGGGACAAAGATTTACACAGAACACAGGGAAAAAAATGTTGAAGGCAATAAATAAACACTAAATTATTATACACTAAAAAGAGATACATTTTCAATCATTTCATCATAGATTATGTGAGAAAGCGAAAATGACGAAAATCTGTATAAAAGTTATGCTAAATCTGTAATCTGTATTGGTGATGAAAAATCTGTATAGATACAGATAAATCTGTATATATGGCAACACTGAAACAGAGAAAGTAACCTCAAATTCTGTTTTGTTTGTGTCGTCTCTTGTCAATCAATGGGCGCATTCTACCAGACAAATCTCTGAGTCATCGATCGCCATAGAGTGTAAGGAATGTACTATATTTATGTTCGTCATTTCGGGTGTACCTTACTCCTTCTGGCTTGTGAGCTATAAAATCCTTCAGTGACGGATAAACAATTTCTTATTTTAGTATTCAGAACAAACGTGACGCTAGATTTTATGAATGATTTACGATTGAACAAGGTCCTCACGAAATGACGCTGCAAATTATGGATGCTGAAAATAACAAAAACTAGCTAACGAAAGTCCAGTTTCACTCCCTGGATGCTCAGTGACGCAAAAATAAATAAGATTTAACACACAAACATCATTCAAAACAGAACAGATCTCATAAAATAGTTGTTCAAACAAGGGCCACACGAAACTGTGTGGCCCAAATTTCATTTGTCAAAATATCGACAATTATACCATTTGGAGTCATATAAAGCAGTCTAGCAGCGTCACGTTTGATAAGTGACAGTATACAACACTTTGAATCCGTTCGCATAACAACACATCAATAGAAAAAGCAAAAACAATATTTCGAACCATCAGGCTGTGTGGCCCTTATTCAAAACCGTCACTTTACGTGAATTTAGCGTCACGAATGTTGTAAACCACTTAATAGTAAAAAGAATTTCCGTCACTGAGGATCTAGCTTTACCTGGAACCAATCACTGCAGTACTTACGATGCAATCCATGATAAAATTTGTATGAGATTTTTAAGATAGGGTGACAACAGTGTACGTACGTTGATGGACAGAAACCCTATAATTGTCCTGTTACTAATATAACTTAAGTTACTAATATAATGCATGTTCAATGAAACCTGCGAAAGCCCGCAGGCTGATTATCTAAAATGAGCGACCGATATCGATTCCTGAATCCGGTTCGAATCCCTTGGCAAAAAACAGAATTGTAGCTGTTTTAACCAAAATACTGTTGTTGTAAGACAGCAGTGTGATGCAGTTGTCCAGGATGCCCCAGAGCACTTACCTACCCACTCAGTGTGTGAGCTTAATGTTTCTGATAATAACCCAACTAACTTAACTACCCACTCAGTATGTGAACCAGAAGCAGAGGTCTCATACACTTGTAACGATTTGAAAAACTCAACAAAAAATAATCCATCTTCTGATAAAAACTGTTGTGAAACAATTATGTTCTGCGATGAGATGGGTAAGAATTTAGGCCAATTAATTCAAAAACACACCAAGGAAAACATAATTAATTATTGTATGCCTGGGTCAACTTTGGATGACTTGATGAGAATTATTGTTAAAAAAACATTTAATAAAAACACTAATTTGATAATTTTGATAGGAAATAGGGGTAATGTGAACAAACACCAACTGATAGCTTATTGTAATTCCTTAATGTCTTTAAAAGTAAAAAAAGTGATTTTGTTCACATTCCCTTATTGCAAAAGTGTGTCACAAATGGAAAATAACTTTAGGTATCAGTTGAACGTAACATTGAATACGGTAGCATTTCATAATAGTGAACAGCTACACATAATTGACATCAATAAATTATTTAATAGTTTTTACTTGACAAAAGATAAGTTCTATCTGCCTAGTTCTTTTAGGAGACAAATAGCATTATCGCTATCTTTTTATTTTAAACATTTAGCCAATAATCTGGCTAGTAAAACAACTGCTTTTATTGAGCAGTCAACTATTGACATTAGTCATTCAACTTTGGAATCTGTTCCAAATAAAAATAAAAATAATTATAACATTTTACTTAGTTCAAGTAATAATAATGTTTCACATTTAAATTACCATCTAGGACAATAGAGGCGTCCTCTAGCCCTGACTTAACAATAGAAAAGCCAAAGTGTTTAAGAATTGTACACCAAAATATGCAAGGCTTTTCTGGCAAAGATTTAGAAATAAGCTTATTCTTAAACTCTGAAGATATTGATGTGTTATGTGTTACTGAGCATTGGTTGAAAAAGCACGAATTACTTTTAAGTTTAGATAATTATAAAGTTGTTAGCTCGCTTAGTAGGAAATCTACTATAAGAGGGGGTTCACTTATTATTCTACACAATAGTTTACAATGTAAAGAGCGTAGAGATGTAGTATCCCTCTCAATTGAACGAACCGTTGAGTTATCGTGCGTGGAACTTGATCAAATAATTATAGTATGCGTATATAGACCCCCCAAAGCGAATTACTCTGAGTTTGAGTCCACTATGGAGGAAGTTTTAAAAATAACTTGTAGGAAGAATAAAAAAGTCGCAATTTGCGGAGATTTTAATGTCGACATCTTAGACCCTAAAATAGCCAAACTGTCGAGTAGGTTCATAAACCTATTTAAATCATTTAATTTGCTACATATTTTTAATGAACCAACGCGTATCACACCCACATCGGCAACCTGCTTAGATAATATTTTCTGTAACTGTAATGTCATTGAAAAATCAATTTTAAATTGTATTAAATCCGACCATAGTGGACAATTAGCCTCCATTGAGCACCATCATGTTCCGCCTAAACGGGAAATAATGTGTAGGCCAGTAAAAAAACACTGTATTGAAAAATTCAGAACCAATGTCACAAGTAAAATTGAAACATTACCAGAACCAAATTTTGAAGCCAATAACCTATATAATCATTTATTTAGCATAGTTCAAACTGAATTTAGTAAAACTTTTAAACAAAAAGTCATCAAATGTAATGATAGTACGAAATTTAGTGACTGGGCCACACCCGGCATATATAAGAGCAGAAGGAAATTATACGAACTTTATGCAGAGAAAGCTACTTCTAGTGATCCTAACTTCATTGAATTTGTCAAGAAGTATTCACAAACATTCAGAGAAATAGAAGACAAAAAGAGCAAATAAAATTAAATTAGCAGACAATAAAATTAAGGCTACTTGGAATATTATTAACAAAGAAACGGGCAAATCAAAATCCAATATAAATTCCTTCTGTTTAAAAACTGGTGATCAAACTTTTGAATCTGACAATGAGGTCGCTAAAGTTTTTGAAGATTTCTTTGCTAGAATACCTGTAGAAACTACCAGTACTCTTAGTGCTTGTCCCAACATCGCTGTCTCCCTTCTGGAGTCAAGTGTTGATAAGTGCAATGAAAGTTTTTCCTTTAAATATATAAATAGTGCAGATATCATTAAAGCTTTTAAAACAATTAATGTTAAAAAAACAGAAGATCTTTGGGGCATGTCAACAAGCATAATTAAATCAATAATTGATATACTAGCCCCTTACTTGGCTTTTATTTTTTAACAAATGTATTGACGAAGGGGTCTTTCCTGATCTAATGAAAAATAGTAAATTGATTCCTCTTTTTAAATCTGGGGATAAAAGTGACCCAGCTAACTTTAGGCCAATATCTATACTACCAGCACTTAGTAAAATATTTGAAAAAAATATATATTCCCAATTATTAGATTACTTCACATACAATAATATACTTCATAAAAATCAGTTTGGTTTTTCCAAGGGTAAAAGTACTACTGATGCTGGAATTGCACTTCTCAAACATATTCTTGATGCTTGGGAAGAAAAGCAAGATGTAATTGGCATTTTCTGTGACCTTTCTAAGGCATTCGATTGCGTTGATCATCAAACACTATTAAAGAAGCTAGAACATTATGGTGTCTCTGATAAATCAGTTAGTCTTATGAAATCGTATTTGTACAATAGAACTCAGAAAGTAGTGATTAATAGAACTGAATCTACTGGAGCCCCCATCAATATGGGTGTGCCACAGGGATCAATATTGGGCCCATTGCTGTTTCTAATTTATATAAATGACCTTCCCAACTACGCGAATAATTTATGTGAAACAGTACTATTTGCGGATGATACTTCTTTAGTTTTTAAAGTAAACAGAGGTAATAACTGTTCGGACGAAGTAAATAGTGCCCTCTCTAAAGTTTCATACTGGTTTAATAGTAATAATTTAGCACTTAACCCCAAAAAAACTAAATGTGTTAAATTCTCATTACCTAATGTTGAGCAGACAAAATTAAATATTAATTTGAATGACGATGAAGTCGAGTTTATCGAGAGCACAAAATTTCTAGGTATCACACTAGATTCTCGACTGCAATGGGATCCACATATTGAAGCCTTGTCAAGTAGACTTAGTTCAGCGGCATTCGCTGTTAAGAAAATAAGGCTTTTAACTGATATTGAAACGGCAAGGTTAGTATACTTTAGTTATTTTCATAGCGTAATGTCGTATGGACTGCTATTGTGGGGCTCAGCTGCCAGTATTGAAAATATTTTTGTACTCCAAAAAAGAGCTGTTCGCGCCATATACAATCTACGGCGGAGAGATACCTTGAGAGAAATGTTCAAAGAAATAAATATTTTAACTTTGGCAGGCCAATATATTTATGATAATTTAGTTTATGTAAGGAAACACTATGATTCATTTGCTAAGAACAGCAATATTCACCAGTTCAATACAAGAAATAAAGATAAACTTGCCGTTCCAAGATTTAGGCTTGCAAAAACTAGAGGTTCATTTATGGGGAAAGGCATAGCCTTTATTAATAAAGTTCCACAACAAGTGATTGATCTTCCTTTGCATGAATTTAAAAACCATATTAAAAAAACGCTCATGGGTAAAGGTTATTATAAAGTAGATGATTATCTTAAAGATCTAAATGCGTGGAAATGATGTAACACATAACTTGCTAATAAGTACTTTGTTGAAGTAATATAATAAGTCTATGTTGTTGCCAATAATCCTGTCACCCTGTTGTAATTTTCTGGTAACGATATATTCAAGTTTGTAAATATCGTTACTTATGGCTGTTACAGCTGATAAGTTTCTTGCGCCCGTTCTTCTTGTCAGCTAAAAAAGTCTGGAACGGGTGGTAGGAAAATATAGACGATTCAAAAGTACTTAATCATTAAGTTTATTTGAATAAAGCTTATTTGACTTTGACTTTGACTTTGAATTATTTCGAAATCGTCGCGCGACCGAGTCACTGGTTTGGTATTATGCAGGGCTTTATAACGTTATCAATTAACAGTAAAAATAACGTTACGTAACGTTATTTTTAATATGATACCTTGATAACGTTATTTTTTTTAACGATACCTAGTAACATAACATTAATTTAACGTTATTTTTTAACGGTATCTACCTGATAACGTTAAAAAATAACGTTATTTTTAACGGTAATTTGATAAATATTGCGTATTGCAGGTAGGTACCTCTACTACTTAGTACCTACCGTAGAGACTGATCACGTCGCGGCGGCATCAACGTCAATTACACATTGCTTTTAAATATTTTTATACAGTAACATAATAACGTTATCAAGGAACGAAACATTAACGTTAAAATTCTGTTTTACCGTTATAAATTTTACCGTTATTAATGTCCAGTTTTAACGTTATTTTTTTTAACGTTACTAATTTTTAACGGTATTTGAAGCCCTGGTATTATGTATGCGATCGCTGATTAGTTTATGCTCAGTTTATGCTCGTGAAAATCTCCATAGAAACTAGCGCCACTAGTAACCGGCGGGAGCGACTGAAAAGTCTTTTTACCGAAACTAGTCTGTGACTGTGTATGTGTCTGACCATATATGTGGGAAAAAAAGCGCGGGAAACCTTCAACTAAGCGGTTGTGTCTTTTGGCTTTTTTTGATTTTTTCACTTAATTCTTTGTAAATAGTAGGATCAGATAGTGTAAATATTGTTTATATAGTGTATATATTTAGTATTAGTGTTTTTGTATTATATTTGCAGCGATCTGGTGAGTTATTAGATCTATACTTTTATGAATGATTCGGAGGACCCTGGGGGGACAGTCCCCCAGGTTTCTCATAATGTAATTGTACCATTCGATGAAAGTGTGGGGGGTATGGACACTGATGGTTCTCTTTTTGACTCTGACGCTTCTGTAAATAACCCAACAAAACGTAAAAGAGTAGCGTCACGTAAAGTTTGCAAACATTGCAACAAAAAGAGGAGGCATCATAAATTTGCTTCTTATGTTTTGACTGAAGTTGACTGCCATTGCGATATTAGTGAAAATAATTCACCAAAAGCCTTTAAGATTCCCACTATGTCCTCAGCACCACAAGCACAAACAATTAATCCAACTCTTGATTCATCAAACAAGTCTATGACGCGCCCTGTAGTTGGTAGGGAAATATATGAGGCAACTGATGCATCTCCATACAATGTGCACATTCAAAAAATACAGTCTACGCCAGATGAAAATGTATCTTTGCATCCAATCTCTTTTGGTCGATTCTTAAAAAAACATAATTGCCAAAACATTGTAAATGGATCTCTGAAAAAAATTGGTAGAAACAGACTGGTAATTTCATTTGTTAAATATGATGATGCAAATAAATTTCTTACTAACCAGGCCTTAAAGGACAGTAATTTCAAAGCGTTTATACCCACTTTTTCTGTTACTCGTATGGGTGTTGTAAGAGGGGTTCCGATAGATTGGTCTGAAGAAGAAATCTTACAAAACATTTCTGTACCTATGGGCTGTGGAAATATTTTAAAAGTTAGGCGCATTAACAGGAAAAATTCAGTAAATGGTAATTTCACGTTCACTCCTGTAGAGACAGTAGTACTCACTTTTGATGGTCAGGTGCTACCGAAAAGAGTGTTCCTGTGTTATAACTCTCTTCCTGTAGACCTCTATATTTTTCCCACTGTCCAATGCTTCAATTGCTGCCGCTTTGGCCATATAAAAAGTCAATGTAGATCAAAGCCTAAATGTTTTAAGTGTGGAAATGACCACTCAGGTGAGAGTTGCCAAATTGATGAAGATGATGTTACTTGCTGCCTATGCTCTGGATCTCACTATGCCACCAACCGGAAGTGTCCCGAATTTGCCAGACAAAAATCAATAAAAGAGTCTATGGCCAATAATTGCATTTCTTATGCTGAAGCACTTAAGCTTCACCCTCCAATCACAAAATCATATTCTGAAGTTCTTACATCCTCCATTGCTCCCCAATCACAAAGGTATAACTCTAATTCCAATAAAACTACATCTTACAGAAAAACAGTCTTTATTCAACCTAAATTACATAAAATTAGTTCTAAAGGCTATGACAAAGAAACTCATGACATTTTAACTAAAGATTATAATATTCCATTGCCAACAGTTGGTACCTTAAATGAAAATAACCCTTTCTCCAATATGTCGACTAGAGACCTTATTATTGCCTTGATAATTTTTTTGTCCCAAACAGAAAACCTGTCTGAACCGTCCAACGCTGCACCTAAAAATATAAATATTGTAAATAAACAACAAAATGGATCATCTGTCATCAATCCTTCAGTGGAATTGCCAAAGTATTAATAATAAGAAAAGTGATTTACTTCACTTAATTAATGTATATAAACCTGTAATTATAGCATTACAAGAAACATGGATTAAGCCAAATAGTATTTTTAATGTTTCTCATTATTTTCCTTTAAGAGAAGATCGTTCAGACTCCCATGGTGGTGTAGCTCTACTAATTAATGATTCTGTTTCCTTTCAGCTTATTCCTATTACCCATAGTGTTAACCTGTCAATCATAGCCGCTTCTATTAATAATATCTGTTTTGTTTCACTATACATACCTCATCCAACATCCTCTGTGTACAATGAACTCGATACCATCATCTCTCAACTCCCAAAACCCATTTTTATAATGGGAGATTTTAACGCTCAACACCAAGCATGGGGCAGTGCCAAATCTAACTGGTGTGGTACCAGAATTTTAGATTTTTCAGAACTAAATAACTTTTGCATCATAAATACAGGACTTCCAACACGGCGAACATTGCCTCATGAAGGCGACAGTGCGCCCGACCTTACAAATTGTAGTCCTAATCTAGCTTCCACCTTTACTTGGAGCCCACTATCTTCGACGTTTGGTAGTGACCACTTTCCTATTTTAATTGAATTTCCTTCAACTATAATAAAAAATCAAAGTAGACGACCACCTCGTTTGAAATATAAACTTAACCAAAATGACAGTGACAGTGACAGATGGGTAATGTTTATGAAGCAAGTTGAGCTAAAGGTTTCTTCCCTTCCTTCTATACAAGAAAACAACCGGACACAGAGTGCCGAGGCTTTTGCCTCAGTCTTGTTAGAAGCAGCTGACGAAGTTTTTCCAAAGAAAAAAACAAATGGGTATATTCCTTCCCCCCCGTAGTGGGACAGTGAATGTACAAGAGCAATAAAAGAGAGAAAAGAGGCCGAAATAAATTATAGAGATAATAGTTCTTCCGAAAATTTTGATAAATTGATAAAAATAATGAATCAAATCCGCATTCTATTTAAAAATAAGAAATGGGAAGGTTGGAGGACCTTTTGTTCATCTATATCACCTGACATTTCTCCTTCCGAGGTTTGGAATAACATTCGTAGGTTTCGATCTGCCTTTAAAGAACGAGTCCCAAAATGTATTGATGAGGGTGTAGCCGAAAAATTTCTGGACAAATTAGCTCCGCCATTTGTTCCTCAAGAACTGATACTATCATCACCTCAGTTAACCTGTCGCAGTAGTATAGAGGACTTAAATAATCTTAACTTGCCATTCACTTTGACTGAGTTGAAAGGTGTGCTGTCCTATGTTAAAGATTCAGCTCCTGGTATCGATGGTATTCCATACTCTTTTCTAACTCATTTAAATGACAATAGTCTAATTTACTTGTTAAATCTTATTAATTCTGTTGTGATGTCTGGCGAAGTCCCACCTTCATGGAAAATCCAGGAAATTATTCCTATTTTGAAATTCAACAAGCCCTCATTAGATCCTAATTCATATAGACCTATAGCTCTCTCGTCAGTCCTATCTAAGTTGGCAGAACACCTAGCCAAGATCAGGCTGGAGTGGTATGTAGAAAGTCAGGGGCTGCTGGCTCCGAGCCAATATGGGTTTAGAAAAGGAAAGAGCACAATGGACAGCTTAGGCATTATCACTACTGATATAAGATTAGCCTTTTCAAATAACGAATTTTTACTTGTAGCTTTCTTAGACATTTCTGCAGCATATGACAATGTTGATTTACAACTTCTCAAAGATAAATTAGATAAGCTTCAGGTCCCACACCTATTGAGTAATTTTATCATTAACCTCCTTTCAGAAAGGCAAATACAAATTAATTTTAGTGATTCAAAGGTAAAATCTAGACTGACGTGGAAAGGCCTGCCACAGGGTTCTGTACTCAGCCCAATTCTATACGCCATATATACTCATGACCTTGAATTTTCCATCGCTGAAAACGTGAATGTGTTACAATATGCGGATGATTTAGCTATCTATGTATCTGGCCGATCTATATTTAAATTAACATATTTGTTAAACAACGTTCTGAAGCGTTTAAAAACTTGGTTGGATAAAAACGCATTTAGTCTCTCTGTAAGTAAAAGCTGTGCAGTTTTATTTACTAAAATGCGCAGTCCACCTACATTTTCAATTTTTTATGACGGTCAATTAATGCCCTCAGAAAATGAATTTAAATTTTTAGGTTTAATATTAGATTCGAAATTAACAGGTTTACCACACTGCTATTATGCTTCGGCACGATGTGAACGATTACTTACTTAATATTTTGCGATGTCTTTCTGGTGTTTGGTGGGGCGCCCACCCTTTTAACCTTAGGCTTCTTTATAACGCTATCATCAGAAGCATCCTGGATTACGGGACTTACTTTTTAGAGCCGTGTAGCTTAGTTGCCATAAGTAAATTGGATCATATCCAATCTAAATCACTACGACTCATAGGTGGAGCTATGACATCTAGCCCACTAAATGCTCTTCAGGTCGAATGTGCAGAACCCCCACTAAAGTTAAGAAGGCAAATGTTGTGCGACAAATTCCTCTTCCGCGCTTTTCAATTTTCGAACCATCCTCTATACAACAAATTACAAGAATTATCAGAAAAAATTGAGACCTCTTCTTTCTGGACCAATAAGCCTCCCCCATGTCTAGTCGTGAGTTTTCGTAAATTTATCTCCCTGCAAGCCCCTACTCACCGATCACAATACCTTCCTTTGTTCTCTGCAAACTACCCAGCTCTGGTTCTTGAACCTAATGTCCTCTTTAGTTTAAACTGTTTAAAAATGACCAAAACCCTGATGCGACCCTAAGACATCTTATGGATAGTGACTGGCCGGACTGGCATTATTTATATTGCGATGCATCTAAACACTCTGATTCTGGTTCAGTTGGAATTGGTGTCTTCCATCAGCAATATAACATCCATCAAAAAATTAAACTTCCACCTGAGACATCAGTTTTCACTGCAGAATGCTTTGGAATCCTAAAGTCACTAGAATATGTCCTAATAGCAAAACTTAAAAAAACAATTATATTTTCGGATTCCAAGAGCGCTCTTCAATCTCTTCAAAAATTTCCATTTAAATCCTGCTTAGCTTCTGTTTATACTATAGAGTGTAGACAGCTGTTATTAACTTGTAAAGAAAATAGATATGACATTCTGTTTGCGTGGATACCTGGCCATCATAACATAAAAGGAAATGAAATTGCCGACAAGCTTGCCAAGGACGCAATAAATTCTGGTGATATCTTCCCTTATAAAAATATAGTGCCGGATCTCATTTCTCTTCCCAAAGAGAATTTATATGTCTGTTGGGAAGATAAATGGAATACTACAAGCCTTACTAAAGGAAAAGCTTATAAAAGAATTCAACAAACAGTTCCTCTTAAGCCATGGTTCTCTAAAATACAGTTAAGTAAATTTGCTACATCCAGTCTTATCAGAATGCGTTTAGGTCATGTTTGTACTGCATCCCATCTTTCTAGAATAGGAATCCGCAACAGCAGTGTATGTGCTTGTGGTGCTGGTGACGAGGACCTAAATCACATTTTCTTTCAATGTTCGCTTCATGATTGCTCCTCTTTTTTAAATTCCCTTGTGTCCCTCCGTGTTCCTCTCCCTACGTCAATCCCAACCCTGTTGAGCTGCATAAATCCAGACTTGTATAGTTTAATTTCAAAATTTTTAACTGAAAATAATATTAAATTATAACCTTCATTTATATTACCTACTTAATTACCTTTATGTAAATATTATACTATTCATTATTTTTAATCTATCTATTTCACTAATTATCCTGCCCCTGATCCTATTATTTTTCCAAGATCTTTCCTAAATTTCGATCATTTCCTTTATTATTAAAATTCCTTGGTTTCCCTACCTTTACTACCTACTTGATATTGGCTAATGCACAAACCGTGCGAGCCAGAAAAAAAAAAAAAAACCATATATGTGCTCTGTGAACCTAACCTTTTTGTTTATTAGCGTATAGTTGGCAGACTCACCATGGAATTAGAAGGTTTTGACTAGGTCAAAAAATTGTTAATAAATAGTGATAAATAGTGAACTATAGCATATAAATAGTGATACTATGATTCAAAAGATATTTGAGTATCTTGGTGAGGCTGCAAACTTGACGTCAAGTTGGCAGACACCTTAAGAAATACAGTTCGTATCATTATGATTTATATGCAAAAAAATTGTTAGAAAATAGTGAATCGTATACGCAAAATTTCAATAACATTGCTTCAATACAAGCCGAGATATTACGGTCTCTAAGTGGGCTGCCAACTTGACGTTTCAGGCAATAGCGATTCCAGAGAAACGGGTACAAGTTTTAAACAAATAAATATATCAAAAAATTGTTAGTGAAATTGTGATTCCTACGATATAAATAAAACAAAAATTCTTCATTGCTATTTTCTAAAAATCGAATGTTAACTTTTACATAATACTCTGAATAGGATGTCGATCAATATCGAACTTTGCTCCACAGGAATAAGGTTCCAACTTTATTGCAATCATGAGGTGAGTACTATCAAGCAAAAAAGTGAGATTTATATTTTTAGCCATGTCCTCCAAGTATTATTACACTTGTTTTATTAATTAAGTGTTGGTATCAAACAATAACGATATTCATTAATAACAATCATAGCAATAGCGCCATCTCTCGGAAAAGATTGTCAATTTCTCAGTTATAATTTAACGTTAGGTACCTATTTATGTATGAGTTAAAATAAAGATATTATTATTATTATCTGGTGAGATTTATAGTAAAATGAGTATCAGTTGGTATGTGAGTAGGTAGGAAGTAATATAAGTAGAAATTATTAATAGTTTCTCCTGAATTAATAATATTGAATTAAGAGTAGGGTATTGACCACAGCCTACTAAAGAGTAGTCTTTATACAGTCGATCATCGCCTTTATTGTTGGCGCAAAAGCCACCGTTCGTAAAAATAGACAGTTGACGCAACGACTAAAAGTGGTTGGCACGCTATGATTTGCCTTTTTGATTTTCAAAAATAAATAAGTAAAATAATACCTAATACATATATAGGCACCTAACTTTAAATTATAACTGAGAAATTGACAATCTTTTCCGAGAGATGGCGCTATTGTAATAAATATTATTGTTATTAATGAATACCGTTATTGTTTGATACCAACATTTAATTAATAAAAACAAGTGTAATAATAATTCGAGGATATGGCTAAAAATATAAATCTCACTTTTTTGCTTGATAGTACTCACCTCATGATTGCAATAAAGTTGGAACCTTATTCCTGTGGAGCAAAGTTCAATATTGATCGACATCCTATTCAGAGTATTATGTAAAAGTTAACATTCGATTTTTAGAAAATAGCAATGAAGAATTCTTGTTTTATTTATATCGCAGGAATCACAATTTCACTAACAATTTTTTGATATATTTATTTGTTTAAAACTTGTACCCGTTTCTCTGGAATCGCTATTGCCTGAAACGTCAAGTTGGCAGCCCACTTAGAGACCGTAATATCTCGGCTTGTATTGAAGCAATGTTATTGAAATTTTGCTTATACGATTCACTATTTTCTAACAATTTTTTGGCATATAAATCATAATGATACGAACTGTATTTCTTAAGGTGTCTGCCAACTTGACGTCAAGTTTGCAGCCTCACCAAGATACTCAAATATCTTTTGAATCATAGTATCACTATTTATATGCTATAGTTCACTATTTATCACTATTTATTAACAATTTTTTGACCTAGTCAAAACCTTCTAATTCCATGGTGAGTCTGCCAACTATACGCTAATTTTTGTTTTCGCTTCAAATTTTGTTTACATTTTTTCGTCTTCAAAATTGCAAATTCCGTGTAGGTATTAAAGGACAGGCCTTTTGTTTTACATTATAACAATTTTATTTAATTTTGGTTAAAGGTAAGGCTAAGAATTTAACGAAAACCAATAAGAAATTACGTTTTGTCTGGTTTCTGTTTTAACAGAAGAAATCGCGAAATCGTCGCGGTCGCGTCGCGGTTTCTGAGTTAGATAATACGAATTTCGGAGAATTTCCTTGCAAGTGCTCGTATATTTTAGTTCTTTAGTTGTCCGTTGGAGGCAGCACTCGTAGAAACTCGATCGGTGGTACGAAATCGAGTTTGACAGCGACGATTCCGAAATTATGACCGGTCGCTAGGTGATTTTTAATTAGATAATCAGGCTTCCGTTTGTTTGTTTATTTGTTTGTTTGTTTGTTACGCCTTTTTAAATTTTGCATACACGTTCTCAGGAGTACAGAGAAGGACATAGGGTACTTTTCATCCCGAAAAACAGTATTGTTCCCGAGGGATATAAAAAAAACTTTCCACGCAGACGAAGTCGCGGGCGGCCGCTAGTAGGGTATAAGACAAAGATGAGACAAAACATGCGCCGAATTTGGTGTTTGTAGCTACTGCGCATCTTTTGTCACGTTTCTATCTTGCCAAGTTACGTGCAGGGCCGTATACCTTTCATCTTGAAAAACAATGAGGATCCGTAACGATTTTTTTTAGTTGCTAATAAGAAAGCTAATGCCACCACATGATTAACTGTAAAAAAAATTTTACGATATTTCTTAAACTTGAGAAGTTATAAGAGGTAAAACACTGATTTTTTGGGAGTCCTTATGACGTCGTCGCGACGGACGTGAACCTTATGTCGTACGTGATAAAGCACATAATTGCATTGAGCTTGGCATTTCCTTCAAACCCTTTTAACTCAACCATTTCTAAACGGATTTCAAAAATTCTATCACTTGGTTTCATGTGTTTATATTATATCAATAAAACTATAGGATTCAAACCTGTTACTGATCCTCATTGTTCCTGAGGGATAGCAAAAAAAGATATGATTTTGTTTAGATATATCGGATCAAAATATTTTATCCGTTAAAAACTAAAAAATATGCATATATCGAATTAAAAATATCAATATAATTATCGTTATTTTTTCAACAAGCCAGGAATCGTTCGCACGAGCGCTTTTTTGACGTTTCATCGCGCGGTTTTTTTAATGCTTCGAATGGAACATAATTGTGACATTCCACGGGAAAAGGTACCTTATGGCCTAACCATAAGATACCTTTTCTCTTGGAACGTCACATGATTTCTCAGCTAAGTATGTGTTCGCACGGACAGACGCATAGCGCTAGCTTATTTTTTTGGGGAAAAACCTTCGAAAATTCTAAAGTTCATGAAACATTGCTTTTCATTGACATAGCATATAAAAAGTTTATTATTTTTGCGTTTTGTGTCACATCTTGCCGATCCATTTTTATTAGAAACTAGCGGCCGCCCGCGGTTTCACCCGCGTGGTTCCCGTTCCCGTGGGAATATCGGGATAAAAACTATTCTATGTTTTAATCTAGGCTATCTGTGTGCCAAATTTCAACCAAATCCGTTTAGTAGTTTTTGCGTGATTGAGGAACAAACATCCAAACCCCCAAATTTCACATTTATAATATTAGTAGGATTCGATTATTTGTGGCGGATATAAATAATTGAACTCAGAACTGACAAAATTGATTTAAAATTTTAAAAACTCAATTTTATTGTATGTAAGATAGTTTGCGTAGTGTAAAAACCTAGTTTCTGTCATTTTCGTCCATTGAAACTGACTTGGAGCCAGTACATTAAAAACATTGTCTAAAAATATTACAATTTAAAAGACTAGTACTAAATACCTCAGATCACTTAAAAATCCCTATTAAATCATCGTCATCATCATCATCATCAAATCATTTATTCATATTGTGATTGGACTGTGATATCTTTGACATTACTATTGTCAACTTTTTTAATGTGTCACACTTTAGCGTTAATAAATCACAAATTTTTGAATCATTTTTTGCAGTTTTATATACTTGGTACGTCCTAATGCTACGATAGGTACGCTCGCTACCTACAGTCTCAGTAAACTTCAATATGATGTCCGCAAAAAATTACTTCGTGGTCACCCTAGCTTATTTACATACTAATTTTAATCTCGAATTGCAACGTAAGTACTACAGTGATTGGTTCCAGGTAAAGCTAGATCCTCAGTGACGGAAATTCTCTTTACTATTAAATGGTTTACAACATTCGTGACGCTAAATTCACGTAAAGTGACGGTTTTGAATAAGGGCCACACAGCCTGATGGGTCGAAATATTGTTTTTGCTTTTTCTATTGATGTGTTGTTATGCGAACGGATTCAAAGTGTTGTATACTGTCACTTATCAAACGTGACGCTGCTAGACTGCTTTATATGGCTCCAAATGGTATACTCGTCGATATTTTGACAAATGAAATTTGGGCCACACAGTTTCGTGTGGCCCTTGTTTGAACAACGATTTCATGAGATCTGTTCTGTTTTGAATGATGTTTGTGTGTTAAATCTTATTCATTTTTGCGTCACTGAGCATCTACGGAGTGAAACTGGACTTTCGTTAGCTAGTTTTTGTTATTTTCAGCATCCATAATTTGCAGCGTCATTTCGTGAGGACCTTGTTCAATCGTCAATCATTCATTAACTCTAGCGTCACGTTTGTTCTGAATACTAAAATAAGAAATTGTTTATCCGTCACTGAAGGATTTTATAGCTCATAAGCCAGAAGGAGTAAGGTACACCCGAAATGACGAACATCTATATTTAACTTTTGATAGTTAAAATGTACTCTATGGCGATCGATGACTCATAGATTTGTCTAGCAGAATGTACCCATCAATCTCAACTGTCAAATTCACTCTATGGTCAAATCTGTCACTGTCCTGTCAATGTCATTGTCAGAGTTTTTTTGGCAAGAAATCCCTATAGAAAAATGTCTGTATTATTTCAAACAGTTATAAATACTGGAAAACTATATTCATTTAACAAATCATTACGAGCATCACTTTCTAAATGCAAATGTTTATCGGTGCGGAAGTATTCAGGTACCAAAATATTAGTTGGAACGAATTAACTTTTGCAAAAGGTGATTTAGAGGTTATGTATTTTCTTTTTCAGATCTTCCAAGAAAATTCGTAACATTTGACGAAGTTGTATCTCAGAGACAATCAGAGGCAAGACGTAGTCTTATAGTTCAAGTGAATTCTGATTCTTCATTCAATGAGCTGTATTGTTATTGCTCCAAATATGCAGATGTAAATGGTATTCACCATTACAAAAATTCTGCAGGAGAGGTAAACATTGCTTTATTTTTTTTGTTGAATTAAAATTGTATCTGAACTTATCTTTGGGAAGAGATCAGTCCTAAATATTTTGTTTACAACCACTGACCTTACCTGTTAATAAAAACCAATACAACCCTGGGACCTACTGCCAAAGCAAGGCACTCTCCGTCCTTGTCATATCATATCACAATGACACATTAGTAACTTTAGCAATTTGAGTTAGGCGGTAGTTAAGTTGACCTGCCAGTCAAGGCACCTGAAGCAAAAGCTATCCCTTTCCTTTTATCCTTGCCTCACACCACCGTCGTCATCATGCCATTAGTGTTGGTACACTTGTTAGTGATAATTTATCGATAATCTATTGTAAATTTTAAAAAAAATATGTTAGTGTGAGACAAGGAGAAAAGGAGAGTTTTCGCTTCAGGTGCTGAGTTAACTTGACCGGGTTGTATCAACTTTATCATATATTTTTTTATTAAATAATGTGTGTTCAAAGTTTTATGATTTAAAAATGTTTTTCAGCATTTCATGCTAGTCGAGTTTAAATCTGAGGACTGCCTTAAAGATGTTTTACGCAACTGCAGTTCTCATCAAAAAGACATTGATATAATGGCATCACGGTCTCCGTTTTTATGGTTCAGAGCAGTGAGTGGCAGGCGGGAGAAACTTGTCCCTCCACAATCGCAATCTCTTGTTATAAAGGATGGCAACACTCCAATAGATGATGAAGTTCTCTATGAAGAACTCTTAAAATGTTCCACTGTATCAGATCAGATACAGCTGTTATTTGATAGATCAAAATTGAATGACTTGGGTGTGAGGCTGAGGTATATGGTTGCAAGACATGTAAGTAATGCACCCCCTAAAAACAATCAAAACTGCTTGTCAATAATTTACAATGCATTGGCTTGTCAACAACATTTTGTGATGCTTGACAAGCACCACAGAATAGATGGATTACCATGGCCAATAAAAAGTAGGCCATACCCCCTGATGGCAAATGCAATGTAAATAATTGATAAGAAATGTTTGATTGTCTAGTCTAGACTCTAGCTAGAGCATGGGTCACCAAACTTTTTAGCCTAAGGGCCATACTAACTCCTCAACAAAGTCCCAAGTAGAGTTGTTCATAACGCCTATAAAGCAACAGCACGCTACAGACTAAAGTCTGTCCATCCTTACTTGTCTTATTTAGTAAACAGATTTTGACAGTTGTCATACGTCTTTTAAACGTAAATCATTATTTAAAAATATGTTAGTAACTTTATGAAATTGTTGTAAGTTAATTAACAATTTATTTTGTAATCTATGTGTGGAAAACCATTTGTTGTATTTTATAAATGATTATTTCAATAAAGAGTTGGGTGAAGATTGTTTACCATATAAGACAAGTAAGGATGAACAGACTTTATATGCTATTGATTTCTAGCGCGCTATTAAATACGCTATGTTATAACGCGCTATTTATCAGGTAGCATGCGGGCGGCTGGCTGGCGCGTTAGATGCAGCACGTTGGATTTCGCAACACGTTACGTCACACGTCGTTCGTTAGACAGATCGCGCGTTGTACAAAAATGTTATTTATTAATACGTTACATTTTAGTCTAAAATAAAGCAGTAATATAAACTAATGAACTTTATTTCATACTTTTCGGGCATAGAACTGTCTCTAATTGAATTATACTATTTCGGAAATACAAATTAATATCGGAAAAAAGTGAAGGTAGGAAAACTTAGTCTAGTGATCTGTAGTTAAGAAAAACATGCAAGCTATTTTCGACCTTATTGACATTTGAAATTTGGTTGTTTTTTTGCCGTATTCTCGTTTACTAACTTTGATCTTTCATTAATAACCGCGATTTTGATAAATGACAATAAGGTCGAAAATCGCTTGCACTCATTTTTCTAACTTGTGATCACTAGACAATGTTTTCTAGTTAAAAAAACAGGCGCAAGCGATTTTCGACCTAATTGACGTTTGAAATTCGGTTGTCTTTACCATATCTCTCGTTCACTAACTTTGCTTAGCTAAATAGCTTTTACATAATACTAACTAATTGACTTAGTTGTGTTATAAAAAGTCCTAATCGAACTAACACAATATAAGGTCGCGCGCGCTATTATATACTCGTACCTAGCGTGCTGCGAGAGAAACGCGCATAACGTGTCCGGTAGCAACAGCGCGCACGCGATGAATGCCCGCGCCCCCGTCCGGCCAACGATGCTACTTGTTGCCACGCGCGATATTCATAGCGCCATAACGCCTACTTACATAGCGCGCTATATGCGCTATGTAAATATAGCGCGCTATAATACGGCGCTAGATGCTATATTAACCACCTCTAGTCCCAAGGGCCAGGGGCCTTACTATGAGCTCTTATAGCAGGCCTTATATTGAACTGCCTCACTTTTTCGTACTATGACCTCAAAGATTAGTATGAAAGCAGGCCTTAAGCAGTCCAGTTTAAAGCCTGCTTTTGAACTGAAAGGTTTCTTATTTGCTGATGGTAAGCCCCCAGGACATAGCTAGCTTATCATACCAACTTACAGTACTATTGTAAATAACAGATTGTACCAACAATAATGTAATTTACTGTATGTTGGTACGATGAGGTAGCTAGATCCTGGCCTTGGGACTATGTGGAGGAGTTAGTCTGGCCCTTATGCTGAAAAGTTTGGAGACCCGTGATCTAGAGTTTACTTTAGCATGAAAGTATATCTACAAAATAAAGTTATTTCCGCAATATTATGTGTGCACTATAGAAATTTAATTTGTTTTCAGCTAGAAGTCATATTTGATAGCTTATATGCCAATGTGGTGGTCAGACCATTTGGTTCATCAGTGAACGGTTTTGGCAAGATGGGCTGTGACTTAGATTTAATTCTCACTAGTTCGCTTACAGATGAAATGGTTGGTACCTAAATACTTTTATTTTCACTCTTTAATTTTTCTACTAGTACAGGCCTTAGCATGGATCTTAAGTGGTGAAATTTAAAGCACAGAAGTCATTTTTAGGTCTCGTTTGCGGGTATGCAAGTATGTGGAGACATATTATGCTGAGCCGTGCAGCAGCCGTGTGTAGCTCTGATTGGCGGCTCTAAGTGACCTAAGTGCTGATTGGCTCAACATAATCATATTATTTATTGAACATAATAGAATAAAGTGTTTGTGATTTGGAATCAGAAAAAAGCCAAGAAAAAATAATTATGTTGAGTAGATACGTACATACAGTCGCTCACAAAAGTCACGTTATATACTAATTATTATATTTGTAATTTCTCTAACAGCTCAAGATCTGTGCCAAGGCCTGTACTAGTACCTATGTTTTTGTTTTTGTACATTGCATAAATATAAAGATTGGCTGCTTCAGGTCAACGTGATAGTAGATAAATTAACATGAAAAGAACTCAAGATAAACAAAATTGTCTAACTATGAGGTGTCTATATGGCTGATTGGGTCAATGTTATTTATTTATTTAATATATATAATAAATGTTATTTATTTATTTATTTAGTTATCAGTGATAACATATCACCTAGGGTTAACCTGTTGTTACCCGCTAACCTTATTATTGTGCTGCCAGTGTGACCCCGGCAAGCGGCTGGTGTACCAAGAGAAGCGCTGCTCCGGCGGGCGCGGCGCGTGGCGGCGACAGCTGGAGCTCGCGGCAGAGGTTTGTTTCTAATTTCTTGTATTTGTTTCACTAATTTGTATACTTGCTGAGTGCAGAATAACAATGACTTAGTTTTTTAGCTGATGAAAGAGACTATCATTAGATCTCTAGTAGAGAGCTTCTTCCTCTAATGTAGTACCTACTTCGTAATAAATATAGACTCTTGTCCTAAGTTGCATAGACACATGTAACACAAAATTAGACAAATTCTAAGATACAATATCCACTATTATGGATCAATTAGCAAATAATTAAAATAACCACCAAACTGAACTCGATAAAATGGAGCTAAACTTTCGACCATGATTATGTTTCAGTATTGTTCTTGGTAAATGTAGGATTGCCGTATTCAAAATTTAAAATGTTTACGGACTAGCGATGGGCGATTACTACTAAAAGTAATCGAATTAGTCGATTGTTCAGTTTAGTTGATTAAAGTCGATAACAATCGATGTTAGTCGTTAGTTATCGACTTCCGGAGCGCGGCACGCAGTCATAGTTGACTGCGTGCGTGCGGTGCGCGTGTCAACTTTTTAACTACTAATTCTTAGCGCAGCGCACTCGTACTAAATCAGTAGTTACAAAAGTCGGTGCGTGCGTGCGCTGCGTTGTCTCGTGCAAGGTCAACGGTTAAAAGTCCGTGCGCCTCTACTTACGACTGCAGTTACTAAACGATTGGCGCTTATAGATTACTTGATAGAAGGAATGTCCATTCGTAGTGTAAGTTGGTACTACCTACATTACGAATAGATGGGTAATTTTAAGGAGTTTCTAATTAAGTAAAACTAGATGAATATGAATTAAACAAAAAAGTTATATGGTATATTAATAATAATTTAAATATGTTTTTCACAGTGCAAACACTTAAATTAGTCATAGGTTTAAGAGAGATCAATTAATGTAGGTATTTATTTAAATTCTAATCTACCTTAACAAACGATGTTATAGGAATAACTAAGAAGGTAATGTATTGTCCAGTCCAGTCCAATACAAGATTGGTACAACTTTATTAAGTAAAACAAAAATTAAATTACTTTACTTCTCAAATCAAGTAGGTAGCTAATAAATAAACAAAACTAAAAAAAATTATGAACCACGAAAAAATGAAACAAAAACAATTATTTTCTTACATTTACCTATCTATCAGTCAACTTTATCTTTCGCACACCGTAGCTCACCGCACGCACGCACACTCGCCTGCATAGCGGAATGCGCAAACAAAGTAGTGTACAAATTTTAGTTCAGTTAGTAGTTCGTCGATTGTTATTCGAATAATCATGATGAGGAACTACTAAATCGACAGTCGAATGTGCAACTACTCGATTTTCGATTCAGTCGATTGTTTTTTTGGCAAGAATCGGCCATCGCTAATACGGACAGATGTTGTTGATGCCGTAGCTCGAGTGGTATGTTTTGATGTAGGTGGTGGAGGCGCGCGCGGCGGGCGCGGCGCGCGTCACGCGCGTGCTGCACGCGCGCGTGCCCATCGTCAAATTCTCGCACGACCTCGCGGCGCTGGAGTGCGACCTGTGCTTCAACAATGTGTGAGTTTGACCACAGAATAGATAATAGTACTAGCGTACAGAAATTGCACTCCGCAAAATCGTTTAAATAAATTGCGACTTTAGCTCCGACGCAATAAAGTGCAATTCAGATCGCACAGCGCTCCCTTTGCTCCAACACATTCACTTAGTAGTTGCCTATCTTTCTAACGCGTAGGTCTTATCTTATCTGACGTATGAAATTTGTCCTCTCAGTGACAGAACTCTGGTTTAGACCCTTCGCACATTGAGCCACTAGTCGTGGGTACTAAACGCGATCACTGGTAGTGGCTAAGTCAAGCCACTAGACGCAGCTACCAATCGCAGCCGTTAGTAGCATAGTGGCCGCCGGGAAGAAGCCGGGAGTGGCCAAGTGTGCGCGCGATGCCAGCGACAACGGCCACAAGTAGCGAGCGCGGGCGACGAGCGCAGCTTGCGGCTCGAACGCGCCCACTCGAACGCTCAGTTTGCGCCGATACTATGCAAAATGTATGAGAAAACTCGTCCGCAGCGTGTGTGTCCGCGACTAGTGGCATATTGACAAATAACGAACATAATAATGGGTGATTCATGACTTTTAGAAATACTTTTTTTTAAACAAAATATGTGTAATAAGAACTTAACTACTCAACCGATCATCATGTTCTCAGGGGTAGAAAAAGACATGGGTACCTTAAATCCAGACAAAAGTAATGTTCTCGAGGGATACAAAAGTAACTGTCCACGCAGACGAAGTCGCAGGCGGCCATTAGTTAGTAATAAATTCTATTAAGTATACGTTGAATTGGATCGATCCAAGATTCAACCGCCTCTGTGATCTAGTGATTCGCCCAACCGTGGAAGACGCTGGGGTCCCGGGTTCGATACCCAGGAGGGTGGTACATTTGTACTCATACTTGCTTGGTGATAGGGCTTAATTTAAAAACTTAAAAACAAAAACAATAGGGAATATGCATCAATTTTTTTTTAAATCTTAATCAAAAGTATAATGCGTGAGAAAGTTAACTGTAATATTAAAACTTTTCTCTTGCGTTTTTTTCTCGAGATATAGTTACTTGAAGTTAGCGCGCAGCAGCACCCGCCGAAAACGCTCCATACAAAATGGTGACGTCACACATCACGTTTCAGGTGTGTTTCGGCGCGTTTAATATGGAGTTAGCCAATAATCTTCAATTATCTCCCTAAATTTTGCGTTTAAGTACACATGTGTCATACAAAATATTGTTTCTTATACGATATTCTATCTGACTGTAAAGTGTATTATATCCGAAAATGAAAAAAAAATGTCGTCATTTTCCCCTGATTTCATCGTGTGATAAAACTAGGATTATAATTTTTTTTTTATTTTTTTTCCTGTTCCATCATGTTTTTATAAGTGTCCGCAGCGATCAAGCTCAAATTCATCAAAATCGGTGACTTATGCATATTCCCTATTGTGTTCCGGCAGTTAGATGTAAGATGGCCAGTTTCTCAGTGATGAGGATTCCGTGTGTAGTGCGCTTCCGCCTTCGGCCTTATCGTCACTTAACATCAGGGGAGGTGAAGGCCAAGCATTATCCCGTTGTGCATAAACAAAGATCCGCTCCGATTTGTCACGTCGTCGCTTATAGCCATTATCATCGTATAGGTCTGGCGTCCACATGTCGGTGCTGCTATACGCGTTTGCCAGCATAGACTGGCGAGTGCGTCCACCGACTCTAGCAGTGCGTAGCTGGGCGGGCGGCAGCATGGCTCACGTCACGTCGCCCTACCCGGGGTGTTCCTGAGGCTCGGTTGACCGATTTGTCACGTCGCTTATAGCTATTATCATCGTTTAGGTCTGGTGTTCACATGCCGGAGCTGCTATACGCGTTTGGCAGCATAGACTCGCGAGTACGTCCACCAACTCTAGTAGTGCGTCGCTGGGCGGGCGGCAGCATGGCTACAACCGAACTACTACAACTAAAGGTCACGTCACGTCGTCGCACCCGGGCCGCTCTTAAGCTCAATAGGGAACATGCATAATTTTTTTTGTATCAAAATCAAAAGTATAATGTGTGAGAAAATCAACTGTAATATTAAAACTTTTCTCTTGCGTTTTTTTCTCGTTACTTGAAGTTAGCACGCAGCAGCGACCGCCGAAAACGCTCTATGCAAAACGGTCATGATTTGTGACGTCACTGTCACGTTTCAGGCGCGTTGAGTTGGCCAAGAATTTTCAATTATTTTCAGTTATCTCCCTAAATTTTGCGTTTAAGTACATAATTATGTGACGTGCCGGACTACAGCTGGGCCACAAAAAAGAAAGTTGGAAATCTGACTTTTTGACTATGCCATGATGAAGTCGATAATTTGTCGGAATTTGTCGCCAAAAACCAGAATTTGTCGGGCTTGCGTTTAGGAGATACGTGTGGCTCAGCTGTAGAGACGTCTCTACAGCTGGGCCACACAGATCTCGAAAACGGAAGGTCGTAGCGAAAATCTGATTACTCGAATGTGTAGCCGGTAATTTGTCGAATTTTGTCGCCAAAAACCAGAGTTTGTCGGTCTTGCGTTTAGGAGATACGTGTGGCTCAGCTGTAGAGACGTCTCTACAGCTGGGCCACACAGATCTCGAAAACGGAAGGTCGTAGCGAAAATCTGATTACTCGTATGTGTAGCCGGTAGTTTGTCGGATTTTGTCACCAAGAACCAGATTTTGTCGATCTTGCGTTTAGGAGATATGTGAGGATACGCTGTGGAGACTTTTCTACCTGGATCTTGAGAAAGGAAGGTCATAGCGAAAATCTGATAACTCGAGTGTGTAGCCGTTAGTTTGTCGGAATTTGTCACCAAGAATCAGATTTTGTCGATCTTGCGTTTAGGAGATATGTGAGGATGCGCTGTGGAGACCTTTTTAAGTGGATCTCGAGAACGAAAGGTCGTAAGCGTATCCTCACATATCTTCTAAACGCAAGATCGACAAAATCTGGTTCTTGGTGACAAAATCCGACAAACTACCGGCTACACATACGAGTAATCAGATTTTCGCTACGACCTTCCGTTTTCGAGATCTGTGTGGCCCAGCTGTAGAGACGTCTCTACAGCTGAGCCACACGTATCTCCTAAACGCAAGCCCGACAAATTCTGGTTTTTGGCGACAAATTCCGACAAATTATCGACTTCATCATGGCATAGTCAAAAAGTCAGATTTCCAACTCTTTTTTTTGTGGCCCAGCTGTAGTCCGGCACGTAATTATGTGTCATACAAAATATTTCTTATTCGATAAATTCTGACTGTGCTTATATGACTGTGATTCTTAAGTGCATTATATCCGAAAATAAAAAAAATCGTTGTTTTTCCCTGATTTCATCGTGTGATAAAACAAAATCAATACATTTTTTTATTATTTTTCGTTCCATCATGTTTTTATACGTGTCCGAAGCGATCAAGCTCTTTATCAAAATCGGTGACTTATGCATATTCCCTATTGTCGTATTTGTTACGTCGGTTACTTATAGCCATCACCGTCGTTCAGGTCGGGCGTGCACATGTCGGAGCTGCTGTACGTGCTGGGCAGCGTGGACGCGCGCGTGCGGCCGCTGACGCTGGCGGTGCGGCGCTGGGCGGCGGCGGCGGCGCTCACGTCGCCGCACCCGGGCCGCTGGATCACCAACTTCCCGCTCACGCTGCTGGTGCTGTTCTTCCTGCAGCAGCGGGCGGGCGGCGGGGCTGTGCTGCCCTCGCTCAACTATCTCGTTAGGAAAGCAGGTTGGTGTAGTGAATGCTCATATTTTACTCATTCTAACTTGGACTCCCATAACGACCACTATATTTAATGTAAAAAAACTATGTATTTGTTTGGCCACATTGCTAATTATGTTAGATTTTTCCTGTATTCCCGTTGTCCCCATAATTTTGTACCCATAATGGGGACAACGGAACGTCAAAATTTCAATGCAGTTGTCCCCATAATAATGGGGACATGCATCATTGTAACTATCCATACTAATAATAGGTCTTTACCTATGAAATTGCCGTATTGCAGTACAGACTTTTTCAAACAAAAAAAAGTTTTGATTGGCTATGAATTCTAAATTCAAATTAATTTTGTTTTAAAAAATATGACATTCTATTTACAAAATCAGTCTTTTGTTTATTGATTAGCGTTCTATTTTCATTACATTTCAACATTTTTCCTCATAATGGATACTTCGAAATTTCGTGTAATTATGGAATATGATTTCCGTCGTGGCACCAACGCGGCACAAACGACACGTAACATCAACGACGTTTACAGAGAAAACTGTACAAACGAACGTACAACCCGTTATTGGTTTGCTCAGTTCCGTTCTGGGAATTTTGACTTGAAAAATGAACCTCGCGGTCGTCCGGAAACTTTGGTCAACAATGATGAATTAAAGGCGATTGTGGAAGCAGATGAATCGCAATCTACAGCTGAGCTGGCAGCAGCTTTTGATGTTAGCATCAAAACAATATTGGTCCATTTGCGACAGATTGGCAAGATAAAAAAGCTTGATAGATGGGTGCCCCACTGCTACTTCACGACAACGCGCGACCCCATACTGCACAACAGACCGTCTCTAAGCTGCATGAGTTGGGTTTGGAAGCTCTCCCTCATCCGCCATACTCACCAGATCTTGCGCCTACCGACTATTACTTTTTCCAAAATTTGGACAACTTTTTAGCGGGAAAAAAATTCAATTCCCGAGAGGCAGTACAAAACGCCTTTGAAGAGTTTGTTGTCTCCCGTCCAGCTGATTTTTTCAAGAAGAGCATCCATAAACTGCCACAGCGTTGGCAAAGATGCATTGATTGCAGGGGTGATTACTTTGAATAAAAGAAATAAATAAGTTCGAAAAAAAAAATACTTTAACTTTTTTCAAACAAAACGGCAATTTCATAGGTAAAGACCTAATATTATAAAGGCGAAAGTAACTGTCTGTTACGTTTTCACCCTAGCCCGCTGAAACGATTTTGATGAAATTTGGTACGGATATATATGAAGGAAGGACATAGGCTACTTTTTATTCCACTGCTGGGGACGGGTCTGCGCCCGCACAATATAACCTGTAGTACACGCGGGCAAAGCTGCGGACGGGAAGCTAGTCTACTCTTAAATTGAAGACGCTTTTGCCTCGCGAACTAAGATAACCATATCTTACGGTACGACTTACCGCTCAATCAGAGCATTTGACGAGACGCCTCGCCTCGAGGAGCAACCTGACCATATCGATACACGGCATTAGATTAGATTAAACAGTTGCTCAGTATTTACAAATAAAAAATAAACATAATTACTCATCTTTCTATATCTTTCACCCCCAGGCAAGGAGGATATTCGAATAGCAGAAGACAACGTAAACTGCACGTTCTTACGCGACATGAACAAGTTGCCCCCCGACACTTACGGCCAGAAGCCAGATAACCTGGAAACTCTGCTGCTGCAGTTCTTCGAGTTCTACGCCCAGTTCGACTTCCAGGACAAGGCCATCTCCATCAACGAGGGAACTGCTGTCAGGAAGCCGAACGCACAGCCCTTGTACATAATCAACCCGCTAGACCAATCGTTAAATGTAAGTAGGAATGTCAGCTACGAAGAATGTCAGAGACTACAAGCTGAAGTGAGGAATGCTGCATGGCAGTTGGAAGCAGAAATGGAGGGACCGAAGTCGGACGACTGGGGCCTCCTCGGGCTCATAGAAAAGAAGGCATCGAAAGGCCTTAAAAAATTACTTAGAGTAGGAAATTCCCATAGACTGGTTTCAGTGAAAGACCTATTTGTGGATAAAGATGAAACGAACCCGCAAGATGGTATTAGGAATAAATTACAAAGACTGACTGAAAAAAGCGAAAAAGATGTAGAGAAAAATGTCAAGGAAATGAAAGAGCAGATGAGCAGTATACCAGAAAGAGAGAAAAATGAGTCGGTGAAGTTTAAAAATAGACAAGTTGCTAATGAAGTGTACAGAATACGAAGAGACAAAATATTATAGTTTTGTGGAACGCTTGTCATATTGAAAATGATTGTAATCCAAATTAATGGAATGAAAAACTGTTACGACATGTTTACCTTTTAATATAAAATTATCAGAATATATTTGTACCAAAGTGTGGTGAAACAAATCCCCTTCTTTTCCGTAGCTCCATTAGATGTCCCATTGACGGGACAACGGAAAGAATAATTTAACCGTGGTCCCATTGACTTAGGAGCCACCGACATTCTGTGCTTGAATGAAGAAGTATGTTTGTTTATATTCATAGATATTTGTAAATAGCAGATTGTAGTGAAATACTGTTCATTGATTTGTTGTGTGTGGTTAAAGGGATGGATGACATGTAATTAAAGAAATTGTAAACTGTACAACTTATATTATTATTTTACATAATTGCATTAATCATAGAAAATAAATAAAATCAAAAATATCAAACATCACATATAATTATTGCTTATATTATAATAGTTGTATAGCTAATGTTTAGTTACACAATCTTTCTTTTTATTGACTTCAGTTAACTTTTATATAGATATGTTTATTTCGTTATAAAATGAGATACAAAGGTATTTCATTTACTTACGGTCAATTCAAGCTGAGCGCGAAGCGAAGCGTACGAGTATGTATAGCATGCGGGCGAATGCGCGCGCATTCGCGCGAAGTTCTTTCATCTACAAAGAAATTTGAGCATTATGATATTGAAACTAAGGGTGAATTTGCTTTGCATTAAGCAATGCGCTTCGCTTCGCTTCGTGCCCAGCTTGAATTGACCCTTAATAAAATTAGGAGTTTAACATTTGTACCATTATGTATTCTGTGGTTTAACATAGATATATATTTGCTACAGAGATAGGCATAATCCTCTATTACGGATACTACGCGCTTGATTCATATCTAACAATAAAATTGCTTGATTTTAACATAGACCATTAATTAGATCTAATGTCTCCGCCGCACCAGGCAGACCGGCCCGCTGATTATCTGAAAAGAAACTATTTAGCGACCGGTTGCATTTAACATACATTGCCACTTTTCTTTGGTATGTTTTTTTTTAACCCAAAAACTTCTTTTTGGGCAATGGATCACGATCATCTGTGAACTGCAACCAGTCGCTAGGTGGTTTTTAATTAGATAATCAGCCCGCGGATATTATAGAAAATTTAAACCATTCAAAATAAAATAGGGGCCACTATATGGTTTGCCATACAAACGAGCTAATTTCTAAAAGTTTTTTAATATAAAATCAATTAGATTTTATTTGAATTTAATATTGTTTGAAAGCTTTGCGAACTTTACTGTAAATTTCTCCCATTCGCCGTGTGTCAGTTAGAAAAGATTTTTTTTTATTGGAGTTGCATATAAAATACGCGAAATTTATAATTTTTAAATTCTTTCGACAGTGTCAGCAAGTTGATTTATTTCAGCTTTCAAACAATATCAAATGCAAATAAAATCATATTCAAATGAAATCACCTCGTTTGTATGAAAAACCAAAGGGCCCTATTTTTTCTGAGCAGTTTATTTGTATGTACAGTACGAGGCACGTATCTTGAAATTTTTCTACAAAGTTATTGACCCAGCAATTTCCTAACAAACACCTCAATTTTAGGGTTGACAACGTCGTATTTATACGTCAAATTGTCGTCTTCGATCATTTGCTTGCACACCACTAAATTGTCACCGCACAGCTTCCGAAAAGCGTCGCGGTACGTCGGTTGGTCAAACGCTGCGCATACGCACTCTATGGCGTTGAGTTTGTCATTACTATTATTTGTGAGTTCTATAATTTTATCTGCACATTCACTGGTCCACACTGTTTCTTCCAAGAATATATTGTATCGCTCGTTTTGGTCGAATACGCGACACTGGAAATAAACGAAACGATTTTAAAAATAAATTGTTATAGCTTATAAAAGTGATATAATTATTTATGCAACTGTACGCTGAGTGTGATAAGAGTACTGTACGCCGAGTGTGATTAGAGTATCACATAACTGTTTTAATAGGTAGCTAAAATTATGTACGTATATAATTTTAGGTACCTATTAAAAAATTAGGTACGTATTAACTACAATATCCGAGCGAGGGCTTGTCGCGATCCTCCTTCTCGTCATTTCATAATGCAACTCGTCGGGCTTAGGCGCGAGTAGCGCGAATGCTCTCGCTCGGATATTGTAGTTACAGGGGTCGAAACTGATTGCAGTGTCAAAAATACTGATTTTACTGACTGTAAGACTCAAAAATACTGACCTATTACTGACTTAATTTCTATGGTTAGGTGAATGTGTATTAGTGAGTATACAAAAGAGGGGTTTAAGACACGAGTTTGACCGAGTTAACAATTTTTTATTGAGAATTTTTGCATTCACAATGTTATTGTGATTTATATTTCATTAGAAATATAGGCAGTTACACTATAGGTACTAGTACATTAGTACTAGAAAAAATTGACCTGCCATTAAATGGTTCTCTTATACAAGCAATAAATAGCCTTATAAAACTGAATATCATAGATGAGGTACCATGTATTGTCTTCTTTATGATAAATATAATGAATATTGGCAACCCTAGACCAAAACTTTCAGTCAGTTTCATCCATTAATCTTGCCTGCCTTTTGTAAAGAAACGGCCGCGCAGGACGATTTTTAGTCAATTTCATCCACTAATCTTGTACTCTTGCCTGTCTTGAGTAAAAAAACGGCTGCGCAGCGCGATTTTTAGTCTGTTTCATCAAGTAATCTTGTACTCTTGCGTGTTTACAGTAAAAAAAACAAACGGTAATAATAAAAAAAGTGGATATAAATTAACGTAGGTAGCTAAAAAACTGACTTTACTGACCATTTTTTGGAAAAACTGACTTTCACTGACCGAAGACAAAAATACTGACTTTTACTGACTTTACTGACCAGTTTCGACCCCTGTAGTTACTATGACACTAGTTGTTATAATGTTGGCAGTAAGTTAATTGTTTCAGTACCTTTTATAGAGCATTTAATTTTAAAGCATGGTTGTATACACCGTTAATTTTTAAGTATATTTAAAAATGAAATGGGGATTTCAGACCACGAAAATGAACAACTTTTACTATGGGGCCAACCGCGGAATCGCGTGAATAGATATACTTAAAAATTAACGGTGTATAAAATGTAGGATGCTTATTCTAATATTAAATATTTAATAGATAATTTAAGTAAGACAACAGTCACGATGGGACTGACATGTAAACAATTTACAAAAGTCCCTAAAATAAATATAGAAAAAAAATTTAGGATGCTAATTCAATTTCAATGTATACGTACCTCGTCGCTAATCTCATCGGCCATGCACACCTCAGACTTGAAATCTAGCAAAGCTATAATTGCCAGGAACGGCAGCGCCAAATGGCTTGTGGCCAGCTGTTCCCGTAGCCAAGTAGCAGCCCGCGACGCCACCACGCCACTATGTGACGTCACCATGCCGTCCTGTGACGTCACCACGCCACCCTGTGACATCACCACGTCGTCCTTTGACGTCACCATGTCGTCATGTGACCTCGTGGCGCCCCCGCCCTGTGACGTCACCACGCCGTCCTGTGACGTCACCGCGCCATGACGGGCCCGCCATAGTGTGTCCGCCACGCCCTGGCGGATGGCGGCGTCATCGTCCTCTAGGCATGTCACTACTGCTGCGTACAGTGTCGCTTGTACTTCAACTGAATATAAGAAAGAAAAATATCTGTTATCTGTTAAGTTTTTCATTGTCTTGTTGTACGGTCAGCAGCACATCAAGCTATACAAAACTGTCAAAAATCTCCAATGAATTTTGAACCTTAAACTGCTTGTTTTTAAGTTTAAAGTCGATTGAGAAAATTTGACACTTAGTGAAAGCCCAGCGTGCCTTTTGCTGTGCAATTAGAAACTATGAGTCAAGGGATTTAAGTTGATTTTCATGAAATCCCTTTAATTTATTTCCTTTTAGTGAAATTAAACTCTAATACCTTGATTCAAAGTTTCTATTTGTACAACAGGACAACGAAAAGCTTCGCGACAGCGCGATCGTCTGGCCCAGAGGTTATAGACTTTTATAATAATTTTATTTCGCGATTATAACGTTTATTTTAGCATTAATCAACAGTAAAAAGTAGTAAAACAACACTATGGTTTCTTGATTGCATCAAATGGTATGTAATATTTCTATTCAAGGGTTAAAATTGAATCTTTTGTGTACATACAGTCTTGTCACATATGTATGCTGTTTAGAACATTGTCACTCTACTCTAAAACGATTACTTTTTAACTAAAATCAATGAGAAATGACAACTACAAAGTGACTAAGTACTAAACTGTATAAGTACATATTCTTAGACATGACTGTAAGTAGGCGGAAAATACTATTTTAAAATCAAACTTACATTTCTCTTCGTCGGACAGACCATCGTATCCCATATTAAGTAATACCCAAAAGTCTTTCTGCAAAAACTCTGCCACTGCTTTCCTTGTGTTATCACTATTTTCCGACGTACAACAGTCGAAAACCACCCTTATCACATCGAGAATAAGGGCGTCACTTAAAGAATCAGAATTGTTTGTCTGCAATAAATTTGAGACAAAACGTAACAAGCTTTCCAAGTAAATATGGGTGAAATTCTCATGTTCGTTCTGTATGCAATTTATTAAAGTTGTAACAATTTCTTCATTCGTTAATGGTTTTCGTCCCAACTTCAATTCTACTATGTATTTCTGTGTATTTTCTTCTAAAGACAGTACTTTCAATGTTTTCTGTATACATTCCAAGTATTTACTCCTTTTCAATAGATCACATAGTTTTTCGGCAAACGATTTCTGTCCTATTAAAGGTTTTACTTTTTCATTGCCAATCAAAAAGGATAAGTGCTTCTGGAAGTGACAATCAATTTCCAAACTGTTCGATATAATTAAAAGGTAGTTTAACGCACTTAAAACGACTTCATAAGATTTGTGGTCCAAACATTTGTGTATAAATGACATTATGTCTTCAGGATAAGAGCCATGTTTCGATGTATCTTTTTTCAAATATTGACTGTATTCATGAATCTTATTTAGAATGATTATGTAAAGATACGCGATATTGGCTAAGCAAATCTCTCGCCCTGATGTGATGGGTGGTATTACTTCGGCGAAAAGTATTCTATGTAAGTAATTTTTTATTGTTTCGAGCATATCTTGTTCTTGTTCGATATAGGTTGAGAATCTGAAAAAGGGGATCATTAAAGTCTTAGCTCTCGTATATTAATCTAGCTTAGCTATCGTTAAGCCATAAAGTACAGTTAACGGCACGCTGGGCTACCAAAATAGGGTTTTTGAATTTACTCAGTTGTAAATTGTACACAAAGACATTAAGGTCCAAAATCAATTGGAAAATTTAGAAAGCTTTGTATAACTTGTGCTGCTGACTGTACAATAAGGTTTAACATAAAGTTTGTGCTTATAACGTGACAACATTAGACCATTTTACCCGAGTACGGGAGATGATTATAAAATTCGGATTGGCGAGTTGTACTCTGGGTAAATAGGAATTGCGGAGTTAATAACTGCGACATTTTCAGAAATATCTGAAAATCAAAATGACTTTTTGATTTTTCAACAAACGAGAATCTGAGATCGAATTGGTATCGAGTAAACGCCAAAGCGGTATACTTAATGAAAACCATTTAAACCGTTTTCTATGTACCAAAATAACAGTTTTTTACGTTTATTCGATCCTTGGGGGTATTACAACCTCTTTTTCGCTGTATAGCAAATAAAAGATCCGCATTTATAGCCATTCAGAAACCGGCAAGTTTTAAGATGAAGAGGTTGTAATATGAGGGGCTGATGTGAATTCGATCTCGTTAATTCCCGTCGAGAGTAGGGGGCCAGCTCCCCTACTCTCGACGGGAATTAACAAGATCGAGTTCACTTTGTTATTTTGGTACACTGAGAACGGTTTCCATGGTTTCCATTGTACCGTTTTGACGTTTACTCGGTACCAATTCGATCTCAGACCACAGAACACAATTACTCAGGGGAGAAGAACGTCAACTTACATACAAAAAAAATAGTACATTCACAAGCGCCCTCTGTTGAGCGCCCCCGCCCTGTCTTTTTTGATAAAGCGGGAAATTCAAATTGTTTTGTATCTTTTTGACTACTAAATAAACCATTTATTCCTGTACTACAGAACTAAACTTAAGTACACACTAGATAAGTGCATTACTTAAGTTTAGTTCTGTAGTACAGGACGGATAAATTTGAAGGAAAGGATTGAAAGAAAATTCCTAGATATTATTAAAATATAATTTATTTTCAGAAATTAAAAAAATACATTCTTACATAGATAATATTACTTATATGTAATATAGAATTACACTGCTACGGATTAAGTAAATAAATCAAATAAATGAATAAAATTAACGTATAATTCGGTAAGTACGCAACTGAGGAAATTGTTTACAATAAATACAATTCTTTACTATAATATGATGACAATTAAAACATGTTTTTAATATGTTATATTGTCACCATTTGTAGTAACGATAGTATAGAAGTAAATTTTAAAACATGTTTTATTTAAATTTTATGATATTATGAAACTCAGTTGGGTACAAATTAATGTTTCATGAAATATAATTAGTAATACATTATATTTTTTACATAACATATCCTTATAAAATCGTAAAACGAAATGTGTCCTGCTGAAAAGTATGGTTCCTGGCAGAACTCCACAAAATCAATAATTGCAACCAAAATTCTGCAATTTTTTTACACTTTATGTTTTGCTACATTAGACATTAATTTTACTACATAAATTATATTCATTTGATCCGACTGAGTTCTGCTAGGAAGTAGCTATCAAACCATTTGGTTAGCAATTGAAAAACATACATGCTGCATGGATTAAACCAAAAGTGACCTCTTTTGTTTTGAAACCAATAATAAAAAGGATGCAAAGTATTGAAGAGTTCAAGGCATCTGCTTGTCATCATCATCATCTGCTTGTTTCTATTAATAACTTTTAACCTGGATTGAAAGATACATAATATAAAATTAATGTAACTATTTTGTTGTGTTAGTTGGCGCATGTAGAATTCTTTAAAAGCTTCTGCTATACATTACTAATCAATTATATGAAATTTCTTAGTTAAAACGTTATTTTGGGGTAATGGGGAATGTCCGAGGACTTAATTTTTTTAATTTTTTACGCAACGGAAAATTTTGACACTTTTTTCTATTACTAAGGGAGCTTATTCCTACCTATAAAAAATATTCAGCCAATTAGATTTTTCTCAGACATTCCCCATTAGAATCTAAAACATTAGTTTAAATAATCTGTTCCAATTCAATATAGAGAAAAAGTAAACAATCTTGCTAGGTTGGTTTAAAGGTAAATAAAAATGTAAAATAAAACTAGTTTTTAAATGTTAATTGGTAAGTAAAGCAATAATTTGATTAATGTTATATAAAGACATTTACTCTACATTGGTTTAAATCAGATTTTACACATCAAATCAGATTTTTACTGATGTTTTAAAATATTGATTTTCTTTTTAAGTGCAATTTTAGATGAAAATTGTGCAAACGTTCTATTCTTAAGTATGCAGAACCTTTTAATTATTATTAGGGCAACAGTTTTTACAATGTAATTAAAATTACAGTCTTTATGCTCCGTGCAATTATTTAAAAAATCAAAATTTATTTGATCTTTCAAAAATATAATTAATTCTTTTAATAACTGTTCCTTGTATGCATTATTTTCTAAAAAAATGTTTACTGCGGTGGCACACTGTTCTACACAGAGCACAAAATCTTTATTGGCATATACTAACACTTCTTTACTGTCAACATATTCTTTAAATTTAGTGAATATATGCATTGATGTTCGCTCAGTGGTGGTGAAAATTGACATACAAACTTGGCAGTTTCGTTTTAATTTTCTTATAATGTAACCACATACATATGTGCATGCCTGTGTTTCACCACCACATTCATCAAACATGTTCATGTCTCCATCGCCTAATTGTGGCCATGTCGTCACTGAAGAAATTGTTTCTTCTTCAGAGTCAGCATGCTGATTTTTTTCTTTTAAAAATGTTTTAAAATTGTCAATTATTGCGTCATTTTCATCGACTTCACAATTATTTCCACTGCTTATGTGGGACAGGTTGCTCAAAATTGCAGTTTTTAAGCCTGCTACAAATTGGCCACTTGTAGGATTGCAATTTGCACCACAATTCCCACGAATGCATCTAAATAAATTTTCTAAAGGATCTTGTTGCAGCCTCCTTGTGGCTAGGCTTTTTAAATCTTTATGCTTTTTTTGAAGAATTTGCCACAACCTTTCAACGCCGTTTAATGTCCACTGCCAGCCTTCTTGTGACGGTGGCGAGCGTGCTGCACCAACGAATTCAATATTCTGAATAAACGCCTTCATTTCTTTTATAAATCCTAAATGAGGAGAAGATGCCTTAATGTTGGTAGCATATGGTTTCCCTCTCCGCAGATCGGCCGAGTCACTGTTTAATGTGTCGAACAGCTTGTCCATTTTAGAAATTAAATCAGCAGTAACGACTGCATCTTGTGTTAATTCACCTGCAACAAATAGAATATGTGAATGTCTGGTCTGGTCTGTACATTGAAGATATCTCAGAAAAAACTGTTTTATTAGGGTACTGACAATATCACAGATCAGAGACATAGCAAAATTAAACAAACACTCAAACAGCTAGGAATAATGAATAGTGGGAAATCACCATGGCTTATCTAATGAATTGAATAATGAAATGAAATGAATAATGGGTAATGAAAAATAAATGTAATAGTTAATGATTAATGTTTTTAAGAATTGATTTCCAAGTTTAAGTTTTATATTTAGTACTAACAGATTTCCACACCCAACGGAGGCAGAATATGCTGATCTTATATTATATTATGTCATCAATGTATACTACCATATTCTGGGAAATAAATTATTATATTATTTTCTATTATTATTAATGGTAAGCTGTCCAACCTGTCCTAGTAGAAAGAAACATCCATATACAGGTTTACTTGTAAAACACCAACATCTCGCAGGAGTAGATTACTAGCATCATATATAACAATTGTTCTACAACTTTTACCAAAAGAGACAAAAAAGTTCGACTCTCCACACAAATCTCCAAATAGCTGATCGAGTTTTGTAGGAAGTCTTTTTTTTGTCTGTTTTTGGAAAAGTCGTAGAACAAAATTAGTAACATCATATACAACAACATGTAATGTTGTTTACTAATCTACTCCTGCGAGGTTGTTGGTATTTTACAAATAACCCTGTATAGTTTGCCATTGTTGCCCGATTATAAATAAATACTTTGATCAATTCTTCACAGAATTCAAATAAGCAAAAAAAAAATACCTTGGGATATTTTTGCGAACATGCCAGCTGCAACTGTATGACTGAGAACTTGGACTGCTAATTTCACTTTCATTTTCTGTTTGGTATTTGGGTTGAGGTGTTCTTGTTTAAGGGAGGGTGCAAATACAAAATTGTTATTGGCATTGTCCGACTCATAGAATTGACGAATGTGGCTCCAACTTGCTAAACCTGAAAAAAATATGGTTTGAAATTAAAATACAAAAAAATGAGGTTTCCGATAGCATCTATCATTTGAATTCATTTAAACATTTGATACCATACATACCTGCTCCTTTATTTCCTTGAGCAGATGTAACATCAACATTGCATTTGATGTCATATTTAAGAAACAAGTTTCTGAAGCACTTAATTAAATGAGGTGCATCAAAAAGTGTGATAATTTCTTTGTTTTGATATTCAAAAAAAGGTTTGGAAGCAGTTGCTCCTAAAAGTGTTAGAGCGCGTCTATTCACTCCATCCATATCACACACAGTGGAAGCTATATTTATGCCATATTCATGTAATTTTTTTAGAACCTGAAAAAATACAATCAAATGCAATGAGGAAAAGATACCAAATTGTGAATTAATTTGCTAAATCACAAGAAGCTCAATCTTTCACAGTGCAATCTTTTACTATGGTCAATGTTTGGTGGCTTAGTTGTAATTCTAAGACTAGATATTTTGATAGTGATATTAATTGCAGCAATTTATAGCTTACCTCTTTTATAAGCACCGTTAATCTATCTGCAGTGACAGAAGCGCCGGATAAATAATATGCAATAGGCTGCTTTATTTTTTTTCTTATTCCAGCAACCATGAAAACAAGGGCATAAGAAACAGGTTGTGACGATCTGCCTTGCGAACCGTGATCTTGATAGCCTTCAATATTATCATCTTTTATATTATAGTGTAGATGCTTTTTTAATGACATTTCGTCAAACATCAGGACAAATTCATTATCTATGTCTTGGTATTTTGAAATGAATTTCTTGATTATCAAAAATATTTCATCATTTATACCAACTTTTAAATTACATTTCTTCAGAATTGTTTTTAAAGTGCTGGGTGCAGGAAGGCAAAACATTCGGCGCAATAGTCTGTAGCAAGTGGGCGACCTCTTATATAGTCTTAACGCTGTTATTTTATCTTCAGATGTCCACCTTCGTCCTCTGGCAGACTTTTTGAAATTTTTTATTTGTGACTGTAACAACAATGCAAAAGTCGGACTTATTCTGTCTGACAACTTTCTTATCGAATTATTGGCATTTAATGCCAATAAATACTTCTCTTCAACTCTTGAGTTTTGTCCAATTTCAAGAAATGGCATAGTAGTCTCTTCCTGCAAAACGAAGATTTTTAAGTTGTTTATTTTATTTACAATTAAAAAATACTCTTATGATTAAGCTGTTGTCCTTTATTTATTCAAGAACGGCACTTCACTGTTGGGACCCTTCAAGACGGGTATATAAGTAGGACTGGTCATAACCAACCATCCATGTCGAATTGGTGGGTGATTGGTATTTACTTTTTACTCTAGGAACTATTGATAAAGTTACTACGAAAAAGTTATTTCTCAGATTGATACTAATTATCGATATCATGATAATAATAAGTACACTTAATGTTGTCAAACAAACCTCTACATCAGGAGAAGCGAACCGTCGTAATTTTTTCAAGGAAAAGTCTACAAATGCTGTATCCTTAAAATGTCGATGACATAGCATTCTATGTTCAGAATGGAGTTTAGCTTGAAAGCTAACAGAGTTCCATTGTTTATCAGGAAAACAGTATTTAGCCCACAACTCGCACCTGAAACACATAATAATGTAAATTAAACATTGTGTATTTTGTTTGTGTAATTTATTTGAATAATGAAATTCATACAGGTTGATATAAACATTTTTTGCAATATACTCTATCAAATGTTATAAGATGCATAACTATATACCTACATATTGAAATTCTTGATAGACTGACTTATATTATCTTTTTGCGTAAATTTTGAGGCATCTGTACTTTTGACTTTTTTCATTTGATCATTGAATGAATATCTAATTTATTAATTAATGCGGTCACTCTCGAACCTGACTCTCCGACTAGGTGTAGTTTGGTTAAATGATTCATATTTTAATGTTATGTAAAAAACAGTAAAAGTATGTGATTCCAATAAAAGAAAAAATAAGACCTACTGAAAACTGTATACCTATATCTATTATAGAACCTATAGATAGACATCTTCGAAGGTTCAGGTACTTACCGAGCAATGTTTCTGGAACCTGGTTTTGGAAACCTAAACAGTGTGGTTTCAGAATCATCAGCAGGCGAAGAGCCACACTTGACGCATTTCCTTTTATTTTCCTTCATGGTAAACTCGTAAACACGAACCACAATAAAGTATGTAACATAAAAACTTAACTAATAGAGTCACTATCTCGTATTCATGCGCACAATAACTTATGTATTCACACAATTACGGAGGAATCTACAATTCAACTCAACGTATGGCAAAAATAACAAAAAGTTTGAAAACGCAAGAATTATTAATGAAATACAAACGACACGATCGGCAGCCAATTTGAATTTCAACTGACAGAAAACAACGAAGTTGCCAGATAATAAAAATGAAAATTATGAAACAGTTTGTCATGGCAACACATTCCTAGCCCCCGTAGGTATTCTAATAATTTCCTAATAAGTTGACCCCGCCTGTCTCAGACTCTCGATCGCGCTCGGGAGTAAGCACCAGGCCCAAGCGGTTCTTGTTATTTTTTCTATCAAAATGTTGCTGTATTCACTCCGCAGTTGCTATTCACCCCAGATGACCTTATACACGAGTAAAATAGACCGGTTTCGTGCTCGGTACCAATTTGGATACCCAAAGTACAGATTCAGCGTCAGCAATATAAAAGGTTATTTTTTAGTTCATTGAAAACCTCTCGAGGGGTTGATCAGACCATCAAACTGATCAACTTTCATTATGGGACCAACCTCGAAATCACGAAAAAAAATCAGCTGTTCCATACAAAAGTACAATGCTCATCGAAATGTATGAAACAGCTGATTTTTTTTTCGCGATTTCAAGGTTGGTCTCATAATGAAAGTTGTTCAGTTTGATGGTCTGATCAACACCACGAGAGGTTTTCAATGAACTAAAAATAACCTTGTAGTGTTGCACAATACGTCATTGATCATAATTAATTCATTTCATAAACATGTAGTTTTAGTTCTAAGTAACCTTTCTCTGTGTGCACACATTAGATTTGTTTACGTTTTTATAAATAAGTCAAGTTAATATTTTCCGAGTGTTATTATTATCAAGATCAAATCAAGACAGATAAATCAAGTTAATGTCTGAGTTAAGCAAGGGCTCATACACAAAGAAAAAAATTTTTGTAAAATTGCGGCATTACAAAAAACCTCACCTCCAAATAAACAGGTTGACCATCTTAACATACTCCTCAGCGATCATATAGCACGGCATTCTCCCCGCCGCCTGTTCCAGTATCCAATATGACTTTCTGATTCCTTCCGCCAGGCGTCTCTTAGCATCATCGTCTACCACCAGATCCTCAGGGATCGCTTCCAGGAGTTTAGTCAGCTGGAGTAACATGCCGTGGCAGTAGTTCCTCTTGATTGAGGGTGAGCTAATCACCTCCAGGGTCGATTCTATGTGGGGGATGTACCTGGTAAATAAAAATTTAAGGATTTTTTGTAATTTTTTATAGTTCTTGGCCTTCAGCTCACCTGATGTCATAACAATTTTCAAATAGTAGTTATGACGTCAGATAGATGGTAGATAAGATGGTGGCGGCTAGCCAGGCGGATTTGAAATAAGCCAATGGCTTGTCTACCCCGAAATGTCACTTTTGTCGGGTTGAGATCGAGATACTCATGCTCGCATTTTACAACCGTAGACTTGTATTGTTCTTTGTCGTGGCCTAATGTCAAAAGTCGACAAACACGAGCTTTTCTTTTCAACTGACATTAATTTGGCAGTTGAGTGGGAGAAATTTGTCTACTACCCTTTGGGTAGTCGAGAAAGATTTGTCGACTTATTTTTTTTTTCTGAATGATAAGTTTCGCAATAAAAATAAATCTAAGTTGTCTGTGTTTATATTTTATTAAGGTAAGAAGAGAAGTTACAGCACAAACGACAAAAACAGCTGTCCGGAAAGAAAAAAAATGAACAATTGTATTTAAGGGACTCTTTTTTATTTATAAAATTAGTAATAATTATTATAATATTTACTAGTAGTAAATAACGAAAAAAAATTTTTTTTTAATTCTTAAATATTTTCATAAATTTTATAAATTAAAATAATAGGTACAATAAATAATTTATTGTAACAAAGGTTACCTATTCAATAATATTGTCTTCTAATATTACACTTTTTTCCCAAATTTAGTTTTTTTTTTACTTATATTTTATTCTATTTTAATTTATTTACTTAAAAACGTAAATTAAAATTATTTTCATACATTGATTTCAATATTTATTACTAAATTAACAAGTGCGTTGGTCTGTGTCATCTTTTCAAAAATCTCTCAATAAAAGGAAGGCAAACGAACTATATCCATACGGCTATATTTAACTCGGTTTTAAGAGTTTTGCGTCGTGAAACGTATAGAAAGGAACGCTCTTTACGAGAAATGATGGCAATAATTATAGATATTTGCCATCGGCATGCTATTGGCAACATTATTCTTCTCGAGCTCGAGAGAGCTTTGTCTACGGAAGTGAAAGCTTTTTTGAGTGTCTCTTTATCTTAGAACTTATTAAAAAGTAAGTATCATGTTTAAACTAAATCATTTCGAATCATTTTAGATAATTTCGACGTTTATTGATGTTGAAATAAAAATATTATATTTTTAACCGACTTCACAAAAAGGAGGAGGTTCTCAATTCGATTGTATGTTTTTTTTTTTTTATCGTTGTTTGCGCATATCTTCGTCATTTATGAACCGATTTTGATGATTCTTCTTTTGTTCGATTGAGTTTACTTGCGAGATGGTCCCATTTAATTTTTTTTCAAATCGGTACAGTAGTTTTTGAGAAATCCTGAAAATACTATGATTTTGCATCAACTAACATGACGACTTTGTTATTTATGAACCGAATTAGATGTTTCTTTTTGTTGGGAAAGGGGTACTTTTAATGTAGTCTTTTTAACCGACTTCAAAAAAAAGGTTCTCTCTCAGTTTGACCTGTATGAATGTATGTTTCTCCGCGAATATCTCACGTTTGGCTGAGCCGATTTTTCTACCCAATAATATACCTATAATAATATACCTAATATAGAAGGTACTTCACTAAAAATAAAAAAAATAAAAAATTGTTTTAAAAAACAAAAAACCGACTTCAAAAACCTGCCTCTAAAAAGCAAGAAATAATATTCAAATCATTAGATACGCATTATCATTGTTATAATAACAATACGTCTATTGAAGTCGGGTGGGGCTTTTAGAATAATAAAAGGAAGTTGTACTCCAGCCCCACCCGACTTCAATAGACGTGTTGTTATTATAACAATGATAATGCGTATCTAATGATTTGAATATTATTTCTTGCTTTTTAGAGGCAGGTTTTTGAAGTCGGTTTTTTGTTTTTTAAAACAATTTTTAAAACTCATATTTGTATTAAAAGACATAAAAAGGTTGTAAAATTCTGAGAGCGAGTACCACTTGTGTGCTCAGCAATCTAGAAGGTCGAGACGACGAGTCTTCGTAGACAAGAGTCCCGTTTGCTCATGCTACGCGTGCTGGGAATCGAACCTGGGGCCCCTGGGTCTTACACGGGTAAGCAAACCACTTGACCACAGAGGCGGTTAAAAGGCGGTCTGAAGTTTCGTCAAAGTGCAGGCTTTTTTTAATGCGGTCTGAATAATAGGGTTTTATGAGCACTAAAATTTTAAAACGAAGACGAGTAGATGAAAGTTATAATGAATGAAATGTAATGATAATGAATGACTTTTGGAAGTCAGCTATCGGAGTATCTATGTGAACGTTTCAGAAATGGGATGATCCGTTGATGAACGAAAGTAATAATCTGTAGGATAAGTCCTACAGTAAAGTTAATACAGTCACCTGCGTGGCTGCAGCAGGCGGGCGGCAGACTCCACGCCCCACACTCAGTACATACACTGCGTGGCTGCAGCAGGCGGGCGGCAGACTCCACGCCCCACACTCAGTACATACACTGCGTGGCGTACATACACGCCCCACAGTCCCATACTCACCTGTGTGGCTGCAGGAGCGCGGGCGGCACTCGGGCGGCGGCGGCGCGCGCGGGGCGGGCGGGGGCGCGCGCGGCGGGGCGCAGGCGCGGCGCGAGGGCCTGCAGCCGCAGCGCCGACTCCACGCCCTCCAGCGCCGACGGGTACAGGCGCCCCAGCAGCGTCAGCACCGGGAACAGCCCGGGACTGAGGTCGTGCTCGACACGGGTCTCCGCTTCTTGCAGTTTTTTCTGATGTTTTCGTAAATATCCATTCGTATTCTCAGATCAATTAAAAAAGTAAGATGGAACGTTGCGAACAATGAAGTGAGGCCGGTTTTTGATGGTACATGTGTGCGGACAAGGGGGCGGGCGGGGGCCGGGCGGCAGGGTTTTATATGGAAAGCCAAGGCGTAGTTTCGTTACACGTGTGCGTGAACTGTGTATGTACACAGCCGAGGCGTAGTTTTATAGGCCTCACCGCTTTGTTCGGAAGACTCCGTCTTACTTTTTTTATTTTGTCTGAGTTCGTATAAAGAAAATTTTAAATCATCGTGATACCACAGATTACTAAACAGTTTGTTGTACGCCAAAAATAACACTTAACAATATTAACTCTGCGCTCAAATGGGGAATGTCCGAAAAGGATCAAATTGGCTGAACATTTTTTAATAGGTAGGAATAAAGTCCCTTATTAATAGAAAAAAGTTTCAGAAATTGCGGTAAAAATAAAAAATAAAGTCTCTTCGACTTCACAATTGTATGATCAAGTAACAGCTGAATGGAGATTATACCTTTACCACCACCTGCCACAACCACAACAAAGTATTAAAAAAAGTTTCAATACAAAATGTCAAATCACCAAAGAAATTATAAGTACTTCGTACATCAGGAAGGTGCACGTCGTATTTCTGTGTTTACAAAAAATACACTTTATCGTAAGGTTTATATTTCAATAGAAACAATTTGCGGTCCAGTTGAGTTAGCAAGTACGAGGCGAGGGTGTCTGTTTCTATAACATTGCCAGCACTCTAAAATAACAGGTTTAGTAGATTTATGGTATGACACTTTCGTTATTAAATTAAATAAAGTAATTTTTAATTATTTTAGTCATTAGAAAACATCTTTATAATAATTTATCCTACTTAATATTATAAATACGAAAGTTTGTGGGTTTCGATGTTTGTTCCTCAATCACGCAAAAACTACTGATCGGATTTAGTTGAAATTTGGCACACAGATAGTAGATAGCCTGGATTAAAACATAGGATACTTTGTATCCCGATATTCCCACGGGAACGGGAACCACGCGGGTGAAACCGCGGGCGGCCGCTAGTTATGTATAAAAATATATCAGAATCAAGTTTTTTACAACTTATCCTAATAGTAGAATAGAATGATAGAATTCAGAATGTTAAAGTGGCAATATTACAAGCAGAATTGTGTCTACCCGCGTTTTCGTTACAAACAATAAACAATTAGGGTGACAACAATTTTCCGTTTCATTAGATTTTTAAAACATTAGCAAACCTCTATTTTTTGAGCTTCTCTAAGAACTAGGAAGTGAGAATAAAATGGCAAAAAATGCTCCAAGTAAATATTGGACAATATTAATTTATCTGCGGTAATCAACCCGATGACTCCATTATATTGAATTCACGAATGCAGTTCCATCAATTTTACCTCCTGTAAGTATCTCAACTTACTTGTAACTACTTTATTTTGGAGGCCGGAATAATATTATTTATGTAAGTTTGGTTTGGTTTTTTAATTAAAGTAGTAGCAGTAAATATATTTAGTGAGTGATATGCTTTCGCGTTTATAACTTACTTTAACCAATAATAACAAATTGTATAAATAAAAGAGAACAAGTCTATTTGTTTTCAAACTAATGGTTACCCTGATAGAGCGAGACAAACTGACCTCGTACTTGCTATCTCAAGTGGACCGTTTTTTAGCCGCAGTGCACCTTCCTGTTGTACGAAGTACTTATAGTTTCCTTGCAAATCATCGATCACTTAATCAGTAGCCCTCTAGCGGCTAAAAGATACGCTGTGACTGTGACCTTACGCGGTATAAACGATTCTAATGAATAGATGTTTTTTACACAGAGCTTAGCGAGGTGAAAGGAGACGAGGCAAGGTTTGGTCTGGAAAATTGGTGAGTGACTTAAAGATCCTTGTACAATAGTGGAAAATTAGGTGAATCTGTACGACGCTCCTTCAAATCAACGCTGTGTTTTCTCACACTCATAATAACTGTTTTGTTGGAGTGCAAAACAGTATATTTTTTTTCTTTTTTACAATAAGGGCATCAGATGAAAGGCCTTGATGAGCACATTCCAAAACTATATAATCTGTCACTAAAATGTGTGAAATAAAAATAAATAAATAAAAAAAATATAAAAAAAAACACGACTGCCCTGCCAAAAACGAACTAAAAACTAAAATAACAAGTGTCATTGCAGTCGGGGGACCATTTTATGGAACAATTTTAGATCAAAGAGGTCCCCCGACTGCAATGACACTTGTAATTTAAGTTTTTTGTTCGTTTTTGGCAGGGCAGTCGTGTTTTTTTAATATTTTTTTTAAATACTACTGTAATACCAATCTTATCAATTAGTGTACTCACCAGGATATAGTCGTATAGCTTGGGGTACCGCAGGAAGAATATCCGCCCCGTCATGGTGTCCCGGCCGCGGCCCGCCCCCGACGGGCCGAACACCCGCGCTACTAGGGCGCTGAACAGTAGCGTCGCCGCGTTGCGTTCCTGACCAATGAAGTTTCTTCATAAAATATAAAAAAGTGGCCCAAATGTTGACGATAAAATAGAACTGGTAGATTTAGATTAATCACAGATTCAGACTTGTACCGATGCTACATACCTAAACCCAAAATCTACCCATATCATTTTTATCCATGTTCCTATGGGGGTAAACCAACATCTGGTCGAGTCGGCCATATTTCAACACTTCCGATCCAGCCTGCCTACGTGCAATAGCTTCGAGTCGAGTTTTGTGCTCCTCATTTATTTTCGGTCAAGTTTGAACATCTAGAAGGTGATCGCTGCGAGTTTATACAAAGACTATTGTGATCACCCAAATAATCGACGCCGGAGATCGGGATGTTTATATATTTTTTTGTTTTTCGACTTTTGATCTTTGGAGAAAGTTGTTCAATTTAAGCAAAACTAGAGTCTGGTCAACGAAAGATGAGATTAAAATAGAGGCGCCACTTTCCCTTTTAAATTAAAGTTTAGAGTTTAAGTTATTGGAAACTGATCCTTAAAATAAGGAGCAAAATTTGTTCCATTTGCAATCGAGTCTCATCTTTCGTTGACCAAACTCTATCACCTGTTTAAGTATCATCATCAGATCATTTGGTACCACCTTACATTCTACTTACCATCCACGTATCCCTGTCAAATCCCTCTAGTGCGACCATAAGTCCTTCCCCCGCGTACCCCGCGACGCTCTCCTCTAGCGCAGAATTCCGAAACAATGCTCTCAAAATGTTCATACAGTGCGTGCGACTTTCAACCATATTGTCTTTACACGGAGAGCTTATATCAGCTTGTATTAAATTTCCTGATTCTATTTCAGAATTTTGCTGTGTTTCGTTTTGTTTTCCATTCTCATTAGAATTATCTTCAGATTTGGTGGGTTTGTCGGATGTGGCCCGAGCGAGTTGTAATAGCGTGGTCATACATTCGTGGAGGCACGTTGGGTTGCCTTTTACTTGGAGTTCCGTGATCACTAAGGCCTGCAAAGATGTCAGTTTTGTTGTGAATTCGGAAAACAATTACAGTTTTTCAATTTTAAATGTAAATGGTAATGAAGAAGGCTAATGGGCCTGTTAAATACCTAATTTGAGATTTTATGACCACGTACTTAGGTAGTTAAATAATTTAGCAATACCTGATTAAGTTTCATTAAAATCAAGCGAGTAGTTTTCAAGTTATAAGGGTTTGAAGGAAATGCCAAGCGTACTGAAATATGTGCCACAATATAGAGAGAGTACAGTAGTTAAGTTTAAGGCGATTAGTACCCTCACAGTGGCGCCCCCATTATATTAAATTAATTGCTGGCTAAATACACAATCGAAAATTCACATGTACTGATTGAAGAGTAAATAAGCGCGAAATAAACGTTGGACTGCGTCATCGATGGCTTCGTTCAGGATCCGAAGTTCAAAATACGTCGGTCCTTTATGTAGAACATAGAAACACCCAACATAGCTTGGGCCCCTGACACGTCACGGTCCGGCTACAGCCCAGATGTGTGTAGATCACACCCCGAATACTCCATATAACCGCGCCATTATAAACAGATGACGTCATTTTATGAAGTTTTTGTACATGTGCAACCACAGAACATAGAAGTAGATAGAAGTAGTATGAGCTCAATTTAGTATGAAAACCAGTGTAACCAAACAAACACATTAAAAATCGAAGCCAAGCCCCCCACTCAATAGTTACATGCTACGCACACACACTTTCTGAACACATAATTGGATAAAAAGTAAAAATTTATAATATCCAGAAAGCCATAAATCACAAAGTTTATTTATTTAGATTCAGCCGTATTACCATAGCAACTTGGTACCAAATTAAATAATACGTATATTTATAATGCTGCTACTCAGCCGCTAGATTGCGTAAGCTAATTTTAATAGTGCGATTTACCACCTTATTTATTAACACATAAAGTACTTTAAGAAAATTTAATGAGATAAGAGAAACCGGGTTGGTTAACATTCTTCACTTAACTTATCCTAAATAGTTTCATATCAATAATTCGTGTAAACCCTATTTCAAAATTAAACCTTTCATGAAAGTCATTGACAAGATTGTAGGTATAGAGTGTGTCTATCAAGACCTCAAGCCGACGAGGAAGATAAACCAACTCTTACGACCTGTCAAGTGCAACATCCCTTTTCAAGGTGCAGGCGCTAGGCGTCTACAAACTAGATTGCTACTGGGCTCTCTTACATCGGGCAAACAAAGAAAAGTATAGGCGTAGAAGTATATGCGCGTTAAAGAACTTGTCAAGTTATGTGCCGGCACCTATACCTATCGAGTTAATTTCAATAGTTACTTTGCCCGCACAAGTTCAGGGGGTCAAGTCTGCTAATGTTAACGTCAAAAACGTGGATCAATGGTGTTGGAATGGTAGTGCTTTTTGACACAGTTCTTGTTTCTTATACCCAAAATCGAGATACAATGTGTTTCCGTTTTGGGTTTAAGAATCACAATGTGTTTCGGTTTTGGGTTAAAAAAACAAGAACTGTGTCAAAAAGCATTACAATTCAAACACCACTGAACCACGATTTCGACGTTAACATTAGCAGAATTGACCCCCAGGAGTGTAGTATTCTAAATCTAAAAATAACTATAAAACGTTATTTTAATAAAACTTTATGGCTACATGACCAATTTCAAAATTACATTTTAACTAAGAATTTTTTTCCTCTCATTTCTTGAGACTTCGCAGCCTTGTAGGGGAAGCAATTTTCATTAAATTGCCTCGAATGATTAAAATCCTTGACAATAAAATGCTAGCTTCCCGGACTCGCCTATAACGTACTATTTAAGTTAACTAAAATTCCGTGCTGTTTTTGTGTGTTTTCATTAGTGAGTGTACTGAGTGTATCAAATCAACTGTTATTTAGACGTTTATCATTTACTTATCAATTTTTTGCTATGGTGATGATAATACTTTTCAACTCTTCACAGTCACATCTTTTCTCGGTCTCCCCTATTGAGTGACATTTCCGCCATTCTATATTTTAGTGTTTATGAAATTTCAAGAATATGTCAAATTGTGCGTTGGAATATGGATCATAAGTGTATACCGCATAAAGGTGGATATTTATTGTTATGAAATTGAAAAGGAAAATATCAGTTGAATTTTTAATTAAAATCAAAATTAATAGATAAAGCTCGCCTCCGATATTTTATGCACCCGTTTGCTAAATGATATATGTGAATATCGATTTAGATCTTTTATATAATGCACCTCGGCATTTTTATATTATTTTTGAAGATTGTTTTGTTTGGCGTTCGTTCATACGACTGACGGAGCAAAATTCAAAGATGTGCGGAGCTTCGCAGATATGATGTTACACGGGTGCCGCCCACATGCGACTTCTACTGGGGAAAAAAAAACTTTGTTCTGTGTGTGCAACTCGGTAAGTCTAGGGCTACCGTGCAGTTTGTACAGTATGAGCGGTGTTCAATTCATCATTCAAATTTTTTAGTAAATAAAGTTACGACGCATTGCTTTGAATATCAAAATAAATTGACAGTTGACAAACACGACTAAAAAGTAACGATGCATTGCTTTGAATATCAAAATAAGTAGACGTTGACAAACACGACTAAACGAGCATACGATTCGGCACACGAACTCGTGGGGTGGGGTGAGGTAATAGATTGTGGGGCGGGGCGGAGAGTGTCTTTCTGTATGGTAGTACTTATATCTATTCTGTGGTGTAGATAGACCTTTAATATACCTGTATCATGAAGGGCAGGCCAGCGCTGCGGCGCGTGGGGTCACCAGTGGGGCGTTGTAAGCCCCCCACCAGCGCGCGCAGCCCGCGCCGCCCCCACCCGTGTAGTACCGGCGAACGACACTGCCATAACCTGACAATCATTCGTGGTTTTATACATAAGTTTGTACCACATGGGTACTACAAACAAAAGGTCTGACGTAAAGGGGTATAAATGGGTATGTATTACAATGCAGAAGTTGAAAAGACGGAATTTTACAGTACCTATCTATGGACGAAAGATCGAAAATTAAAAGTAGAATGGTTGTTTGGCCGTACGTACCATGGGCAACAGCGACGCTTAACCACTGCTAAGGTCAAAATCGCTTGCACGCCGCGCCGTCACAACCATACGTTTAGTTCGTGTAGGGGCGATACGCGCGCACACGAATTTTGTTGCAAACTGGTTAAGCGTCGCTGTTGCCCATAGTACGTTTAAAATCACGAAAGGACATTTTACCTAAAAGACTAAATTCCCAAGCTAAAAAACCGAAGGTTAATTTGAGGTTACATTCCAGCAGAACAATCGCTAAATAATCAATCACCACAGAGTAATTTTTAAGCAACAGCGCGTTTCTCAACCGATGACAGGACTCGAACGGGACGGAAACAGACTTTTGGAGCGAATGGAGGTGACAACTTGACAGTAAGTAATTATTTTCTTTTTGAGTGTTGTTGGAAGGTCGAAATTGGCAAAAAAGGAAGGAACTTTATATCAAATTTATATTGTCTTCTCACAAATTCTTAAAATTTTTCGATTCTGACTAATTTTGATTTGTATCTCAAATAAAATAGGAATTGGGACGCGACACGAATAATAATCTTCGCATTGAAGGTTGCCATTTTGCATTTTTCTATACAAATAGAAAAAAAAAACACAAAATTTCCCAGCCATGTGGCGGTTTTCAGGATTTATAATGATTTTCCAGATATGCGTGGTACATTATCTATCTACCATATTCAGCTTTATCATGTACGAGGGTGGATTGATAAGTCCATGACTTTTTAATGAAACAAGACTTTTTTGCGAAATATTTTGTTTTATATCTGTACATAATCTTATTGTAGCTCTGCGTATTCAGTCCAACGAAGTTTCTACCTCTTTAACCCATATTTTTTTTCTTTCATCGCCTGAAAACTGGTAACTGAAATGAGGGACCATTTCAGACATCACCTTTTGGCTTGATGAGAATCTTTGCCCGCCAAGACATTTATCAAGACATTTTTTCATGTTTGGTAGGAGAAAATATCTCACTGGGGTTGAATCTAGAGAATAGGAAGGATTCGCATCTTCATTCGATGAGTTTTGATGTCATGAGTGCCGCAGAGAGGGTCGACAGGGTCATTAAGAAAAGTTAGAACTCGCTTGAGTTAAATTTCTAGGTTTATAAAAAGATAGTGATCTTAAATGGAACTCGCACATAGACCATGTTTGCAATAAGTTAAGTAAGTACTCCTATGCTCTTTATCATTTGAGTAAGATCGTTAGTGTGAATGCTCTACTGACTGCGTATCATGATTATGTTTCCTCGACACTGAGATTTGCCATTCTATTTTGGGGAAATGCAATTAACAAAGAAAAAGTGATCAAATCACAAAAGCGATGTATTAGGGCAATGTACCATTTGAAACAAAGGGACTCTTGCAAACCATACTTTAAAAAATATGAACTTCTGACTTTTCCATGTCTCTATATATTTGAATGTGCTGTCTTTACTAGAGAAAATATAGATATGTTTGAATTCTTCTCTGGAGCTAGACATAAAGATAAACTTCGCATGATTCCACATAATACAAAATTGCTGAGAGATAGCGTGTTCTGTAATGCATTACGTATATATAACAAAATCCCAGTATCAATACGTAATGGTGATGTTGATATAATTACATTTAAGCATAAACTGAAAACATTTCTTATCGACAAATGTTACTACACGCTCAATGATTTTTTAACTGACCGTAATATATAAAATATTTTTTTTAATATTTATCCTGAATGTGTTTATGTTGTAAATTATGTCCAATTTAATTAAATAACAATAAATTATATTAAAATGATTCTGTAATGTACCTATGTGATATGAAATGAAATCTGTTTTGTTTGACTATTTAAAATTTTGACATTGTATCTAATTGTATGCCTTAATGGCGGAAACCAGCTGAACAATTATTATATTTTCTTTGCAAATAACCTTATTTACCTGTGTTTCACAATAAATAAATTTGATTTGATTTGATTTGATTTGAGCTTTTTGTTTCCAAAAGTAATAATCTTTTGCCGAATTTGAAAAAAAAATGTGTAAAGATGCCTTAAGGAGTTTCTTTTTAAGACACAAAAATAAATTATGAAAAAAAAGTATTTCTTCTTTTCAAAGTCATGGACTTATCAAACCACCCTCGTATATTATTGTGGGATGGGTGAAAGACGTGGAATGGAACGGAAGGAAGAGTAACTGGGAGCGGTGTGTGTGCGAGAGGGAAGGAGGATTGGATTGACAGGTGGAAGACGCAAGACGAAACAGAAGTGTTATTATTTTATTTTATAGTCAAAAGAAATACAGCATTCCCGAGCAAACATCTTTTATTGATACTAATATAAATAAATAAATAAAAATATGCTTTATTTTCTCCACAATATTGATACCTACTGTGCATAACGCACCTTTTTTAATAGTTATTGTCTATTTTAAAATGTGACACTGACGTCGGCGTTTGGCCTTTTGTAATATTACTTGTCAAGTGTAAAAATTATCTGAAAGTTTGCCTTTATATTTTTGCTAATAAATTCCCTTCCATTACGTAGCCTTTTAATTGCTTTGCTAACCAGTTTTACAGTCCCTCGCTCACACCTACTAATATTATAAATGTGAAAGTTTGTGGGTTTGGATGTTTGTTCCTCAATCACACAAAAACGGCTGAACGAATTTGGATGAAATTGGCACACCGATAGTTTATAGCCTGGATTAAAACATAGGGTACTTTTTATCCCGGTTAAAGATTCCCTTGGGATTTCCCGAATGTCCACGCGGACGAAGTCGCGGGCGGAATCTAGTAAATGTATAAACATTGTTATTGTGGAGAAAATAAAACATATAAAAAAAATATAACTCCAGATTACTTACCTAGACAGCAGCTGTGTGAACCCAACATAGGCCTGTTCGAAGGCGCCTCTATGCTTGGTCTCGGTTAGCAGCTTGGAGAAGTGGTCCCCGATCATGAGCACCTGTTCCTGGGATAATGTGCCGTGATCTTGGCCCTCCCCTTGGATACTGAGCCTGGAGACAATGCTGCCCAGGAGGAGGGACACCTAGGACAAACTCTTAATTATATATGGGGTATTTACATGGGCGACTAAGGCATTTCGCACACGAATCGTAAGCGTAGTCGTCTCGTAAGAGTCGTAAGCGTATCGTCAAGACGCAACGAGAACGAGACGAGCAGAGTTCTATACACGAATCGTCGCGTAGACGTAGATAATAATAATAAAACACTTAATTGCACACAAATATAGAACATACAGAATACAGGAAAACACAATTAACAGAACAATAGCACACAAAAGGCGGCCTTATGTCTAAATAGCAATCTCTTCCAGGCAACCTTGAGTATTAAGAGAATAAGAGGAAGGAGCTGGGAATAGGGGTGAAGTGGGTGCAAAGAAGGATATCTGATAACGGTAGATATTATTCCAGAATATATACTAGAGCTTCACGTTGACGTAAATTCATCACCAAATGTAAATAATGTATTTTTTACGCTTGCTTTTTCACGCCAGTACGCTACGATTGTTGCAATGACAATAAAAATCTCATACGATACACTGCAACACCGCTTCGTGTGCAGATTTCTTTGAAAAAGTTTGTGCTCGTATTGCTCTAGAGGAGCTAAAGCCGCAAAACTTTCGTCGCACGACGAAAATCGACGTGTAAATCGCAGGTGACTGAACAAAATTTATCTGATCCGGTGGTCAAAACTGGAACTACGTTATCACCAGATTATATGCGAATTCATGTTGCATATTATGCATTCTTCAGCGTGCAATGGAGAGAGCCATGCTCGGCGTTTCCCTACGTGATCGAATCAGAAACGAGGAGATCCGCAGGAGACACATCGCTCGAAGGATTGCTCAGCTGAAGTGGCAATGGGCGGGACACATAGCGAGAAGAACCGATGTTGGTTGGGGCGGGGCGGTTCTGGAATGGCGACCGCGCACCGGACGACGCTCCGCGGGTAGGCCTCGACAAGGGGGACCGACGTGAGGGGGAAGGTTGCGGGAAGCCAGTGGATGCAGGCAGCGCAGGACCGATCGTCGTGGAGATCCTTGGGGGAGGCCTATACCCAGCAGTGGGTGTCGTGCGGCTGATATGATGATTATGCATTTGCATTTGGAGGTAATATTGCATGCGTTTGACGCAAGTTGAATAAAAAGTTGAAGCGGCTCAAAGATAGACCATTTAGGACGCATAATTTCCCATAAACAAAGGAACGCAAGATGCTACTGTACTTTTCATATGTTATTTTTATTTTGTGCTTATTATTAAAACGGTCGTCAACGTCATTTAAGAGAAAGAAATGAACTAAAAATGACTATGGAATACCCGACCCGTTTTATTTGAAACTAGCTAACAGAAATAGTAGATTGTACAACAAGTGCATAAAACGCATCATTTTACCCGAGACGATATATATCCACCCGAGCCGCAGGCGAGGGTGGATAGTCAAGTCGAGGGTAAAATGGGTTTTATGTACGAGTTATACACTCTGCTTTTCACTTCGATTGTGAGGAAATTAAACAACAATAATGTAAAAATAAAAATATTTCTAACATTTTAGTGACAAATTATATATTTTTGGAATGTGCTCATCAAGACCTTTCATTTGATACCCATATTCAAAAATTGAAAAAAAAATTTTTTTTTCTCAATTTTTTGTGACAAAATTTATATTTTTGGAATGTCCTCATCAAGGCCTTTCATTTGATACCCATATTCTAAAATTGAAAAAAAAATTTTTTTTTCTCAATTTTTTGTGACAAAATATATATTTTTGGAATGTGCTCATCAAGGCCTTTCATTTGATACCCATATTCAATAATTGAAAAAAAAACTCATTTTTTTATAAAAAAAATATAATTTTGGAATGTGCTCATCAAGACCTTTCATTTGAAACCCATATTCAAAAATTGAAAAAAAAAATTTTTATTCTCAATTTTTTGTGACAAAATATATATTTTTGGAATGTCCTCATCAAGGCCTTTCATTTGATACCCATATTCAAAAATTGAAAAAAAAAAATTTTTTTCTCAATTTTTTGTGACAAAATATATATTTTTGGAATGTGCTCATCAAGGCCTTTCATTTGATACCCATATTCAATAATTGAAAAAAAAACTCATTTTTTTATAAAAAAAATATAATTTTGGAATGTGCTCATCAAGGCGTTTCATTTGATACCCATATTCAAAAATTAAAATTAAAAAAAAAATATCAAGGTCTTTCAATAAAATTGATACCCATTTTCAAAAATAAAAAAGTGAAAAAACAGAATGAAATAACAAGTTAATTCAATGAAGTTTAATTGCATGTGTGGCTGTTTACCTGACGACCTTTGTCCTAAAGTCTGAGACTTAGACGAAGATTTTACTTTATGCACAGAGCATAAAAAGCGATTTTATGCAGCCTATACCCAGCATAAAGACGAACTTTACGAGCATGAGAAGTGAAAACTTTATTTATATGATGTTAGGTCAATGTGACTATCAGACATTTTAATATCCCCATTGCTGGGGCATAGGCCTTCCTTATGGGTGGACAAGGAGGACGGGCTATAACCCACCACGCGGACCCAATGCGGATTGGTGGGTGTTAGCGACTGAAAATGCAGCCGGGACTGGCGGCTTAACGTGCCTTCCAAGGTACGGAGGAGCTCAAGAGAGTAATTTTTTGATCACTCATCCCATGACCGACCCTTGCGAAAGTTGCTTAGCCTCCGCAATTGTCGGGCCAGGCGCTATACCGCTGCGCCACCGAGCTCCTAGGTCAATGTATCATCATCATCATATCAGCCGCACGACACGCACTGCTGGGTATAGGCCTCCCCTAAGGATCTCCACGACGATCGGTCCTGCGCTGCCTGCATCCACTGGCTTTCCGCGACCTCCACCAGATCGTCGGTCCACCTTGTCGGGGGCCTACCCACGGAGCGTCGTCCGGTGCGCGCGAGCCATTCCAGAACCGTTCCGCCCCAACGGCCATCGGTTCTCCTCGCTATGTGTCCCGCCCATTGCCACTTCAGCTGAGCAATCCTTCGAGCGATGTCGGTTACTTTAGTTCTCTTGCGGATCTCCTCGTTTCTGATTCGATCACGTAGGGAAACGCCGAGCATGGCTCTCTCCATCGCACGCTGGGTGACCTTGAGCCTCCTTATGAGACCATGTTAGCGACCACGTTTCATTGCCGTCAATGTAAATGCTAATGTAAGTATGTAATGTAAGTAATGTAAGTATGTCTATGATAAATGTCCGGTTTCCTTCGCCAAGCAACTTATCAGGGATGAGACTCTTGGCGTATTAATTCCAGCAACGCAGCAGTCACTAAGCTGTTCTTCCCGGATGCTATCGCCGCGTATAGAACTGTGCGGAAACTCAATTTCACATCCACATTAACACAAGTTCTCACAGGTCACGGTGGGTTCTCCCAATACTTGAGTAGATTCAAGTGCAAGGATAACCCATCGTGCATTTGTGAACCGGATGTGGAGGAAACGGTCGTCCCTATTATTACCGAATGTCCACTCCACAATAATGATAGATATGAAATTGAGCAAAAATTAGATGTCGATATGGTGGCCGCCAATTTTGAAACATTGATTAGTGGAAAGTTAAGAGATGATTTTTTAAAATACTGTTGTAAAATTGCAAATATAGTAATAAGTAGCAAGGAAGGTAACATTTTATTATTATAAATGGCTTATAAATATTAATGTTACGAATAAAAATAGTACTTAGTTACAATTAATACAAGAAGCATAAAAACTATAAGAAATTGATAAAATGTGTAAGATAAAAAAAATAAGAATTATAGGTATAGTAATTTATATTATAACATAAGACAAATAAAATTTGTATGTATATTTATAATAAGTAGTATAAGAAATACAGCAAATAAATTAGTAAAATTGTATTAAATTTAAGGAACTGTTGGATACCAACAAATCGTATTTATAAAACCAGCTTTGTAACAAAACAAATATTGTAAAAACTGGCTTTGACATTGTCAGAGGTACAAGAAATTATTAAATTAAAAAAAAATGTAAGTATGTCTGACCTCCTTGACGGAGCGCCAGGCGCACAGCAGCAGCATCTGCGCCGTCACGGGCCGCCCGTCTGCTGTCAGGACGCCGCTGAGGGGAGAAAGATTATTACTACTCTAAACTATGGTACACATTTAATTTATAGAATGAAACTAATAAGAAAACCAATCAAGATTTATTCACACGGCTGGTTTAAACGGGGTCAGTAACTGTACCCAGTGATTCGGAATTTCAAACCCTGTAACTGGGTGCATGTAGATAGGATTGGCAGTAAGTAAGAAAATAGAACGGGTGTCTAGTCAGCTCGACTGACTTGCAAGCTTAGAATAATTACACCTAGCGTATAATCCATTAAATTAAGAAGGTACACAAATACCCTATTTGTGTAATATTTTGTGACTATTTAATTTGGTCGGATTCGCGCTAACAGCGCTGTGAGCGTGATTCGGAACGCGGGGCTAGAACGATAATTCCCTACAAAGCGCGCTGTCAAAAGTGAGGCAGTAAAAACAGCCAAAATGGCACCGTTTTCAGATTATTATTGTCCATTATTAAATAATCATACCTAATAAGTAGAAAACAGTTTCAATTTCTCTACCTTAAAGAGATTAATTATTATATTATTGGATTTTAGTTACGATTAGGTAACGTATGAAGGATATAAATCTGACAACTGAGCCATTTTGGCTCAGTATAAGTTGCCTCACTTTGCATACAAGGACACGGCTTCTAGGTGTAATTATTCTAAGCTTGCAAGCGAGAAGTCAGCACTGCACTGGGCTGAAACTAGTGTCTACACGAGCCCAGTAGCAAGTCAGCGCTGGACTGGATTACCGTACTGCCATGTTACTGACCCCGTATAAACCAGGCATCGTCTGTTTATCCTTACTTGTTCTATTTGGTAAACGATCTTCACCCAACTCTTTATTGAAATAATTTTTAAAATACACCAAATAGTTTTCTACACGAGAGAATTGACCACACAACTCGCTAGCAACGACACTTCCATACATCAGACTATGGCCGACTTTAGGGAGCTTACTAATGTGTAAGTAGTACACACCAGTGGCGAGGAGTCGAAATATGGCAAAGGTAAGCCGGACCAATAATTTCTCTAAAAATTCTCCTAACTGTATGGTGGATTGCAAGTGTGGGATTTCTAAAAGGGAAGCCGATAGGAATCGGCATGTATGGACCCTTCGCCACTGGACACACCCAGAGCGTTCATGCGCATTTGGTCCACTTGGTCCATTTCGCATTTGGTCCACTTCGCGGAACGTTCGTTTCGCACTTGGTCCATTTCGCGGAACGTCCATTTCGCATTTGGTCCATTTCGCGGAACGTCCATTTCGCATTTGGTCAACTTTCTCATAAATATGCTTTATATTGTTTTATGCTTCTAGGGTCTTCAACCCGCGGCCCGCGGTTGCATTCCTGGTGGCCCGTCATTGTATTGACAAAATTAAATTCACATCAATCAATCAATCAATCAATACATTTATTTGCAAAAATATGGTTACATTAGTTGTTACATACAAGTCACCAGCATATTTTGTTGTTAATGTCAACGTGCAAATGTTTACACAAAAAAATATTATTAATAATTAATTGTCAGAAAGAAATATTATTTGTTTAAAATTGTCATATTTAAAAGATATTAACTAGTCTAAAAGCATTAAGTATAATAAATTATTCAATCATCATTATAAAAAAAAAAAAATAGGTACAATTTACAATAATTATATTATCAAAAATGTCAAGTCACCATTTATTCGACACCATTTTATCGTTTAAAAAGTCATTGATAGAATAATACAATTTGTCAATCAAAAATTTAAACAATTGTGTCTTGAATTTAGTTAAGGTCAATCTTTTAATTTCATTAGGTATTTTGTTGTATATCCGAATGGCCATACAGTAGGCATTCCTTGAAAACACTCTAAGCCTTTGTTGTGGAATACATAAATCCTCCCCTCTTCTACCTCTGTATGTATCATACTCTTTGTTTTGTTTAAATAAATCGAAATGCTTTTTAACAAACATTCCCATTTCAAAAACATATAAACATGGAAGTGGTAGTATATTCATTAATTTGAAAAGAAGCTTACAAGAATCCAAATAACCTGCACCACAGATTGAACGAATACATTTTTTCTGGATTTTAAAAACTCGAATTGCATCCACCGAATTACCCCAAAGTATGATACCATAGCGTAATACAGATGAAACATAACCGTGGTAAGCTACGAGAGCAGATTGTTGCGATGCTATCTGTCTGATCCTATTCAAAGCATATATAAATCTGTCAAGTTTTTTTGTAACTGTGTCAATATGAGCTTTCCAGTTATACCTATTTACAGATTAAATCGACTTTGGTCACTTTTGGTTGTGTTGCGGCCCACCGAACTAATATCAAAGTATAGTTAGGCCCTTGATTTCAAAAAGGTTGAAGACCCTTTAAGTTAATTAAAATGACTACAAAATGACGGTGTATATTTTGTTTTTTTCTTGTCCTTAGTACGTCACTAAAGTACCAGGATCACATAAATGTAGAGAATGTTAACTTTTATATTTTAACAATTAGGTAAACGTGTTTTGTGCTCGCCAAGGAGGACATTTTAGAAAGTGGACCAAATGCGAAATGGTATTTCCGCGAAGTGGACGTTTTTTTGGCAAGTGGACCAAATGCGCATGAACGACCCAGAGTTGCTAGTGTGTAATCGTGTCCATATCGGCAAGTGTCCCTAGAGAAAGGCACTATTAGCCACACAATTAATCCACCAACTATGACACTTCCATACATTCGGCTATGGCCAACATTAGGGAGTTAATGAGGATCAGTAACAGGTTTGAATCCTATAGTTTTATTGATATAAAATAAACACATATTGATAGCTATGAAACCTAGTGAAAGAATTTTTGAAATCCGTTTAGAAATGGTTGAGTTAAAAGGGTTTGAAGGAAATGCCAAGCTCAATGCAATATGTGCTTTAACGCGTACGACATAAGGTTCGCGTACGTCGCGATGACGTCATAAGGACATCCAAAAAAACCAGTGTTTTAGCTCATATAACTTCTCAGTTTTAAGAGATATCGTAAAAAAAAATTCACAGTTAATCATGTGGTGGCAATAGCTTTCTAATTAGCGACTAAAAAAAAATCGTTACTGATCCTCATTGTGTTAGGATATTGTACAGTACACACCCCGAGTTGCCAGGGTCGGTGATCATAATTCAGCAGGCAGATTATATAATTAGAAACCATCTAGCGACCAGTCTCATTTGACAGATGAATGTGATACATTGCTACTTCATTTTGGGGTAAGAAAAAACATACCAAAGAAAAGTAGCAATGTATGTCAAATGAAACCAGTAGCTAAATAGTTTCTATTTAGATAATCAGACCGCCGGTGTCCATGAACAAGTGTTCTTCGGGCAAAAAAATATTGACTACAAAACCCACCAAAGACACTTCCATACATCAGACTATGGCCGATATTAGGGAACTCCTATGGCTGACATTAGGGAGCTAATTTTGTGAGGATTATGTATAATACGTACCCAGAGTTGCCAGTGTCAGTAATCGTGATCCCGGCGTCCATGGGCAGGTGACCTTCGGGCGACGAATTATTGACTACACTTCCCGCCAGTGATGATACTTCCATACAAGTGCAGATTATATCCGAAACTAGGGAGTTCCATTGGTCGTCCGATGATATTGCTCTGAAAAGTTACAAGTGTTAAAACAAAATCGTAAAACGGTTCACATAATACATCTACCTACCAAGTTTCAACTGTGGAATCCTAATAGTTCGGAATAAAGTGGCTGTGACATACGGACGGACGGATGGACGGACAGACAGACAGACATGACGAATCTATAAGGGTTAAGTTTTTTGCCTTTAGGCTATGGAATTCTTAAAACCCGTAATGCCGAATATGGTAGATAGGGACCATCAAATTGAACAATTTTTACTATGGGACCAACTCTGAAATCGCAAAAAAAATTTATGTTTCATAAAAAAATTAATACACAAAATATCTAAATCTATAAACCAGTTGATTCTTTTTCCGCGATTTCAAAGTTGGTCCCATAGTAAAAGTTGTTCAGTTTGATGGTCCGAAGAAACGGGTTACTCAATTTTGTTATAGGTTAATCCAGGTCCTAATGCTTCTAGCCGTTTCGGCGCAAAGACAGAATATATAGTACTAAACGTACAGAAGCACATCCGCGCGAGGACAATCAAATAATAAACTACTCTCGCTGCACCGCAATAAAGTACAATTTCAAATTGCACAGCGCTGCGTGCCTATTATAAGCGCCTCCGAAGCGCTTCTCTTTTTGTCGCGTAGCTCTGTCTCAACCGACACATGACATCCCTCGTGCGCTGGCTCGACTGAATCAGCCGCGAGCAGTAGGCTGATGTAAAAGTTTATGCACGGAGTGAGGAAAGTGGAGGAGATTCAGATCGCTATACACACAAAACTGATCTGATCAGCATTCTAGAAGAGGACTTTTTTTGAAAAACCGCTAAAATAGCACTAAAATGTATAGAAATCCTGAAATTGAGAACTCTGTCCCTTCTATCTCTTAGAATGCTGATCAGATCAGTTGGGTTTGTATAGCGATCTGAATCTCCTCCATTCACTCCCTGGATAGTCATCATCAGATCACAGCATGGTAACATCCCTTGCAGGAAACCCAAGTTTCAAAGTTACCTTGTTTGTATGAAAAAGGAAAAAAAACCCTTTATGAACAAAAAGCCTAACTTGCAGAATGTTGTCTAAAATCAATGTCTATGTTGTAAAATGTCTAAGAAGCAAAACGTCTAAAATGCATATTGCCTTAGCAGCATTACGTCTATACCCTTCTTACGTCTTATACACTGTAATGAGTTTTCTAGTATTTTATTGAATATCTTGGTCAATAAACAAGACATAACCTTAATAATATTTTAGTACTGCAGTTATAAAATAAGAACAGTTTATTAATTTTGTTACGAATAAAAATAAAAATAATTCTTTAACGTTTTGCAAGTTAGGCGGTCAGCATTTTATGAATCAAGCAATATAGACGTATTGCTTTAAAGACATTATGCAAGTTAGGTTATCTGCATTTTAGTCATCAAGCATTGTAGACGTTTTGACTTGTACTATTATTTATTCTGTGGTTTTGCTTTAAAGACGTTGTAGTGTGTATCACCTCTTACATTAGGTATTAATTGTATTCGGACTAATAAATGAGTTAGTATCCACTGAACCGTCGTTGTTATTTGACGTCTCCCGGTCGCCACATTGCATGGCGACCCTGCCAGGATCGCCACATTGCAACGTTTTGCAAGTTAGGCTTTCTGATCATAAAGGAAAAAAGCACCGTGATTCCTAGACAAAGTTGATGATTGTGTGTATGAGTATGATTACCCGGCATTGAGCATCATCAGCGGATGTCGCAAACAGTGCAGCAGGCCGTACATGGGCGCGCGCCGCGCGGCTAGAGTGAGGCTGATCGCACACTGAGACACCTCGACTTTCAGCCGCTGCAGGAGAATACTTGACAATGCGAACCAAACCGGTTCACTTTCAGCCCTGGAATCACACAAAACAAATAAACACCGTTATTTTTTAAGTATACCTTGAAATGAAATGGGGATTACAGACCACGTAAATGAACAACTTTTACCATGGGGCCAGCCACGGAATCATGAAAAAAAAATAAGCTGTTCCATACATTATAGTCTAGTCGATGTTGTACTTTTCTATGGAACAGCTGATTTTTTTTTCGAGATTCCATGGTTGGCTCCATAGTAAAAGTTGTTCATTTACGTGGTCTGAAGTCCCTATTTCATTTTTAGATACTTATACTTAAAAATTAAGACTCCGTACCGATTTTGCCACTGACTGCCGCTCTCTCGCTCGCACATTTCATGTTTTCTCAAGATTTTGTAAATCTGAATGCGTAAATGAAAAATGTGTCTCGGCCACTTTTCGCAATATAAGATTACGGACATTTCAACATATATTTCAGTTTCGAGTTGCTGAAGTACAAAAAGTTATCGTATTTGTCAGTTCAAATAACTGTTAGAAACGATAACTTTTTGTTCTTTAGCAACAAAAAACTGGAATATATTTTAAAATGTCTGTAAGCTTATATTGCGAAAAGTGGCCGAGACACATTTTTCTATTGCGCACTCAGATTTAAGAAATCTTGAGAAAACATGAAATGATCGAGCGAGAGAGCTGCAGTCAGCGGCAAAATCGTAACGGGCTCTTAACGGTGTATAATCTGTTTAAATACTTATTTATCCATTTGGTAAACAAGATCCAAGAATCATCCATCCAAACAATCTTTTTTTAGGCACAACGGGGTAGTGCTTGACTTTCACCTCACCTGACATTAAGTGACGATAAGGCCGAAGAATTCTCATCACTGAGGAATTGGCTATCTTATATTTAGATGTAAGGAACACAACAATTTTAAATTGTGGTTATGGTGTCAGACTTAGGTAACATAGTGGTAGCTAGCCAGGCGGACTTGAAATATGCCCTACCATCAACCAAACCCTTGGACGAATTAACCACTGGACACGTAACGTAAGAAAAATGTATGAAATCACGATCGACCAATTTTTGCGGGGTGAGGAGTGTTTAACTTGTCAAATAATGGCAATATTATAGGGTGATTTAGCCGGTTTCCGGCCATAACTGCCGGCCAAATATTATGGATTGTGAAACTCATACATTAGTGCTCGGCCAGACGGCCGAAAAGCAAATGACCTCCCAAAAATGCATTTAGTTACCCGGCCATCAAATTTAAATGTATCACACCGAAAACTTTACGCGTTTAAGTCAAACAGTACTAAAACTAATTTACCATACTCACACTCAATTGCAAGAAGCTTCACTTTAATATTTCTTCTTTAGCTAATGCCACTTTATAGCTAATGAAATCATTAAAATATTGATTTCATTAGTTTGTTGCATCAAACTACTTTAGGCTAAAAACTTTAACTAATGAGAGCCCTAAACATTGTTGCCAATAATAAAGTTAAAAAATTATTGGGATGACCGAATGGTTGAGTTTCGTTTTGAAAAGTATTCAAGGTTTGTATATAAATTGGCCAAAAAAAAACGCGTTTGACACATAGTATGGTTTGACAACTGACATTTTTCTTTCAAATTCGTTGGTTGTGAAATTTTTATTATTTCGGTATTATTTTCTTTGTGAGTAAAAATGTCTCAAAACGAAAACAAAAACGTGAACGAACGTGAACAAATAATTAACTCAACAATTATTTCGCCATTGTTCTTTGAAAAAATGGTCAGGGAAAGTCAGGGAATTTATTTGGACTTTAACAGTGGACACTCTGGTAAACAATATTGTAACTTACGTTCCAAAAAACTCACATGCACATTTTTTGCTACTTTTAACGACACACCTACCCTGTTCAATTTTCGCCCTTCTTCCCCACGACACTACCAAGGCGCACCACTGGTAGTGTCGCGGGTATTTTTTTCCCTTCTAAGCTACCGGCCCAGTAGTGTCGTAGGTAAATGAAAAATTCCATACATATGCATTCCCCACGATACTATCATTAAAAAGTTAATTATTGTTAATTAAACTTAATTAATAAATTGTTAAAGTCCTTGTCCGCGCGACCTTGAGCAAGAGAAGGAGGCCTGCCCCCCTACTCAAATGGCCACTTTTCTATTCGTTCGCTAACTTAACGATTAAAAATAAGCCATAAACCCTAAAATTGCGTGTTGGAGGCCTGACACTTCCATACAATACTACAACGTCTACTTGCGACGTGTTACTTGATCGTTTAATTGCTTATTTTCAAGCTTTAAGTTAGCGAACGAATAGAAAAGCCCCCCTGGTTATATTTCCGAAATGGCCGAAAACCATAGGGGGCCGGCAAACCGGCTAGCTCACCCTACTTTGTTTACATACCAAATTTTATTTATTTTACGAAAAATAGCTACTATAATAGGTTGAAATTGTGCTTACGTGTGAAAAGAAACATTTCTAGATTGCCCGCTATTTTTTTTGCTGAACAATACGGAGCATTTTGCCCATTTTTGTACCAATGTTTCGCCACGAGCTCTAGCATCACACTGACAACGCGATATCGTTTACTGAGGCTATCGGTCACAGTAAGTGACTAAGGGGTAAAGGCGAATATGGCTGTCATTTTGCGTCCAGTGGTTGATTCGTCCAAGACCAAACCGAGTACAAATTGTACCCCCCTGGGAATCGAACCCGGGACCCCTGCGCATACAGGTGGGAAAACTACTAAACAGACCACACTGGCGGTTATCTTCAACTCTTTATTCTAATATTCATTTTTAAAATACAACAAATGGTTTCCACACACAGTTACGAAAGAATTTGATAATTAGTAATGCCAATTGAATATAAGACAACATATTTTTATATAACAATTAAAGTTTAAGACGTGACTAAACTATTAAAAACTATTTACTAAATAAGACAAGTAAGGCTAAACTAAACAGAGTATACATCTAAACACAAGGATGGCAAAACTTGGGATTACCAAAATTGAAAAACATTGCGACAACCAAAGATCACTCACAAAATTTTCCTTTTTCTTCCCACTTCCACCCCTAAAAACTCAGGCACTTTTTTAATGAAATGTCAACTTTAATGATTGTACAGTACAGTAAGCAGTACGTCAGATTATACTAAACTGTCAAAAAAACATTTAATTATGAACTTTAAAGTCTACTCATTTAAGTATGAAATTGATTTAATATGAATACATTCTACATGGCAAAGAGAGAGAGTCGCTTTGTACTGCAAGCGCTCTGAAGTGGATGAAGATCATTGTCTATTGTCAATTTCATCGCATTGTGATTATCATTATTGGTGAACAGTCATCATGAATGCTCTGTAAAGATTTGTCAATTAACCGATAAATAACTACTTACTTCGCACCAGGATTCGCTTCCAGTATACAGTCGGGTAACTTTTCCTTCAGCAGCATTAGCTTGTAGGCGGCGGAGACGCAGTCGGTCGGCTTCAGGGAGGAGGCTTGTTGTAAAACGTCCTCTAACTCGATACTCACACGGTACTTTGTACTCTGAAACATAATTTTATAAAATTTGTGAGCAATGATGTGATTCGTAAAAGGTGTGGTCTGAAAGATGATATAGTGACAAGAATTGAGAAAGGAATGCTCCGGTGGTATGGTCACTTAGAAAGAATGAATGAAAGGCGAATCACCAAAGAGATATATTGTGCGAATGTAGACGGAACGATTGCACAAGGGCGTCTCAGAAAAACCTACGCGGACCAAATAGAGGTTATTATAAAAAAGGCTGGTGTACGCAGTGACAAAAACCGCAGGGCATGTATGAAAAGATTGATGGATGTGTGAAGCGAAAGAAGTATGCAAGGATCGTAGCAGGTGGCGATCCATAGACTCTGCCTACCCCCATGGGAAACAGGCGTGAGTGTATGTATGTACAATAATTCATAAAGAAATACATATATTATTTTTTAAATGACCGACTGATTACGTCAATTACGGCAGCGAATGAAAACAAGCAAAAAAAAAAAACAGGCTACAGTATGTCGATTTATTTAAAACTCAAATTGATTTGAAAATATATTTTAATGAGGGCTTTTCAAACTGACAGTATGTGAATCGTGTTTTCTTTTTCGTACAGTTTTTTTTACGGTTGAAACTTGCCTGTTTATCAACGCCATCTATCGAGCCTACGATTTTTGTCATTTAAAAAGCCCTCATGGAGCGGCTACATCAGCGGCGAAGATTCGTGTCGCGTTGGCGCGCTAAAAACATCGTCTGCGGATGAAGATTCGTGTCGTGTTGGCGCGCATACATCGTCGAGCAACGCGATGTTGCGGCTAGGGACTGCAATTGCTGGATCCAGCATCCAGCAATCCAGCGGGATCCAGTGCTTTTTTTAACATGCTGGATCCAGCATACCGTGCTGGATCCAGTGGTGCGGATCCGCAAACGTATCAAATTCGAAGTTAGTTACTGTACGTCTTTAATAGCCGCCTTTTTTTGATCGAAGGCGATCATTCATCTTTGGTTTAAGACTATTTGATGACCTTAAAACCGTCCAGACCGAGCGTACAGGCCGAAAGGGCCTTCTCAGCAGCCGGCAGTTCTGTGCGAAGTAGGTAAGGCGATAATACCAACTGTTATATATTCTGTGATAATACTAAAGATAAAATATGTTTTTTAAGGACTCACTTCCGGTCTAACTCAGAAAACTAAATAACTATCTTTCTGTTGATACAAAGATAATTCTATTTAGAGATTATCTTTGATATTGTATTAGATTTTTATGGTTCCGTACCAAAAGGGTAAAAACGGAACCCTATTACTAAGACTCCACTGTCCGTCTTTTAGTCACCAGGCTGTATCTCATGAACCGTGATAGGTAGACAGTTGAAATTTTCACAGATGATGTATTTCTGTTGCCGCTATAACAACAAACACTAAAAACAGAACTTGTACGGAACCCTCGGTGGGTGAGTTGGACTCGCCCTTGTCCGGTTTTTTCTTACTTCATAAAACATATAGTAATACTGATGCTGAAATTGTAATTTTAACACAATTATTTTGATCTCAAATTACAAAGAACTAAGAAACCAAACCAAAATTAATAAAGTTACCACCAAATGAGTAAAGGTTCTTATCTTAGTAGTTTGTAGTGAGTGAGAAGCTTAAATGCTTAAATAAATAGAAAAAACGTTAAAATCATGTATTTATTTTGATTCCATATTTTGCTGGATCCGCGCTGGATCCAGCTGGATTCAGGCCAATCTTGGAAAAATCCAGCTGGATTGAAAATGCTGCTGGATTGCAATCCCTAGTTGCGGCAGGGCTGCCAGATGGGGAATTTTTATTCTTTATTCTTTTTTGGCAACAAACAGTCATCCAAACAAAAGCACTTAAATATATCTATCTTACTAGCTATAATATACCAATAGTGCCGACAAGGATGATTATTCGGACAAGTTTTATGTGTTATATATAATATAATATAATACTTAACGAATAATAAAACAGTGGCAAAGATATCAATTACCTACCTACTTATTAGTCTAACCTAAAGAATTTCGATTTAGTAGTACCTAGTGTACCTACACATTATTCTAGCCGTTTTTTATATTAAAGTTTGCACATAGGTATTAAACGTTTAAAGATTTACTGAAATAATTGTCAAGATTACAAAAATCATCGTTATATTTATATAAAGTTCTGATTAGAAATCGATTAGGTAGGCACGTGTTTAAGACTTTAAGTCTTACCTGCGGTGGGTGGCACGAATTTTTTTCTCGCAATTTGGTTCTTGGGGATATTTAAGAGAAATGGAATGTTTGAAGAAATATGCTGGTTTTGTTCGTTTCATATACATAAATAATACTTCACAATTACGAGAAAAATATCCCATCTGGCAGCCCTGCCCCAAGCGATAATTGTCGCGACAAATCTCTTTGATGCGCCGACAGCACAGCGTCTGCGCCCGATACATCGCGTTGCAACGATCTACCCGTGTGACATTGTGACTTGTGTTTCTCGAGGAAAAAGTTCAAATTAAAGATGAATGAACGTAATTTTCAATATCGAATGCTGAGATGACAACAATAGGGCAACAGGGTACTTAATCAATTTTAGTCAAATTTAAACTTAATGTAGAAAGATATTAAGATTCAATTGTTTTGACAGTTTTGTATATCCTGACGTGCTGCTGACTGTACTATGGGCAACAGCGTCGCTCAGCCAGAGCAACAAAATTCGTGTACGCGCGTATCGCCCCTGCACGAACTAAACGTATGTAGTGACGGCGCGGCGTGCAAGCGATTTTAACCTTAGGAGTGGTTAAGCGACGCTGTTGTCCATGATATTAGGGCGGTCCCATAATGACTCGGCCTGATATATTTCTAAACATTATCAAACATTTTAGACTGCGGTATAGAAATCTTTGACTCTTTAATAAACTGCTATGAAACTTGTATCAACGTGCATTTGTTAGTTAGAACGCGACAGCCAATCAAAGAAGACGTGTAGACAGTTTTTTATAATTGTCGAAAATCGAGTACCGGAGTGTGATTATATATTCCTTTATAAGGATTCTTCCATTCCCCCGCTACAATCACATAGCGTTTGGATGGCGTGTATGGCAAGTCTTTCCATTCCTATAGCAATGTAAAGTCTTCTTATTTTCGAATTGAAGAATGACCTACGGGGAAGAAAATTTGCCAATGACGAAGAGTTGTAATGAGCTGTTTCACCACTTTGAAGGCAAAAATTAGGACAACTTTTTTAAAGGTACCTAATGAAATGTTGGTTCAGCGATCTAAACCGTGTGTTGTAATTTTAGAAGACTATATTGAAAAGCAATGGGGGTTATATTTCATTTCTACTTCCACAACCCAGTTAGGCCGATAGGGAATATATATTAAAATACAACAATTTATCTGACAAAGAATCTTATACCTATCTTGAATTCGAAATTAAAAATAAGAAATAGGTACTAAACGTCTAAGAAATTATTATTGCAATCTCAGATAGTTACATTATTGTATTAAAAATTCATGCATGTAGCATGCAAGCAAGCATGCAGCGTGCAAGCAAGCATGCAGCGTGCAAGCAAGCATGCAGCGTGCAAGCAAGCATGCAGCGTACAAGCAAGCATGCAGCGTGCAAGCAAGCATGAAGCGTGCAAGCAAGCATGCAGCATGCAAGCAAGCAGTAAAAAAAGTGATTGAATAATTGAGTTACCGTTTTTCTGGAAAGTGAAACATAAGTAAAATAAGTTTATGTTCTAACAAATTTATGTAAAACAACTAATCTGGTATTTAAAACGTCAACGTACCGTTTTCGAACAATTGAAATTCGAACAGAAAAGTTTCGAAAGTATGATAGGTTACCCTTCGGACACGTATAAAAACATGATGGAACAGAAAAATAAAAAATAATAATGTATTATTTTAGTTTTATCACACGATGAAATCAGGGAAAAATAACGAATATTTTTTTCATTTTCGGATATAATGCACTCAAAAGTCATACAGAATAAGAAATCATTTTTATATGACACATATGTACCTACTTAAACGCAAAATTTAGGGAGATAATTGAAAATAATTGAAAATTCTTGGCTATCTCCATAGTAAACGCGCGCCCAAACGTGATATGTGACGTAATATATCATGTCCGTTTTGTATGGAGCATTTTCGGCGGTTTAAGTAAGTATATCACGAGAAAAAAACGTAAGAAAAAAGTTTTAATATTTCAGTTGATTTTCTTACGCACTATAATTTTGATTTTGATAAAAAAAAATTTTGATACATATTCCCTATTTATTATGGAACCTACCACGTACATACCTTGAGCAGTAGTGGTGGACAAGTCCCCAGCACTCGAAGCGCCAACGCTCGGTTGCCGTCGTACGTGTCCTCAAGTCTATGCAGGACACTGTCCACGTACGCCTCGCGCCATGTGCTGCGACAATATACATCACGCATTAATACAACGTGTTACAAAATAACCCCTAATGCCGAATAAGGTAGATAGGGACCATCAAACTGAACAAATTTTACTGTGGGACCAACTCTGAAATCGCGAAAAAATAAGCAGTTTCATACAAAAATTGATAACGAAAATATCAAAATGTATGAAACAGCTGATTTCTTCGCGATTTCAAAGTTGGTCCCATAGTAAAAGTTGTTCAGTTTGATGGTCCGACCCTATCTACCATATAAGGCTTGTAGCTGCAGCCGCAAGCTGCAACACATTCATTTTTACACCTTCTACGGAGTTTCATTTCAACTTAGAAGATAGAAACCTCAGAGCTCCTAAGCCGACTAAGCTAGAAGCCTAATCCAAGATCCTCTAAAGTGGTAGATCTTCTAAAGTGGATCACGAATCGAAACCATCCACTTTAGAAAATCTACCACTTTAGAGAATCTTGGATTAGGCTTCTAGCTTAGTCGGCTTAGGAGCTCTGAGGTTTCTATCTTCTAAGTTGAAATGAAACTCCGTAGAAGGTGTAAAAATGAATGTGTTGCAGCTGCGGCTGCAGCTACAGGCATTAGGGGTTCATTCAATTCAATTCATTTATTCGGTTATTTTGTAACACGTTATATACTCAACGTGTGGTGATGAGATCGGTGGCACAGTGGTATAGTGCCTGGCCCGATTGCAGAAGTTACGCAGAGGTTAAGTAACTTCTGCAAGAATCGGTCATGGGATAAATGACCAATTCATTATCTCGAGCTATGCTTCAGAAGGCACATTAAGCCGTCGGTCGCAGCTGCATTTGTAGTCGTTAACACCCACCAATCCGCATTGGGCCCGCGTGGTGGGTTATAGCCCATCCTCCTTATCCTACTAATATTATAAATGTGAAAATTTGTGGGTTTGGATGTTTATCGAAAATCACGAAAAAACTACTAAACGGATTTGGTTGAAATTTGGCACACAGATATTAGATAGTAGCCTAGATTAAAACATAGGATACTTTTTATCCCGATATTCCCACGGGAACGGGAGCCACGCGGGTGAAACCGCGGGCGGCCGCTAGTCTACCCATAAGGAAGGCCTGTGCCCCCGCAATGGAGGTATTAAAAATTACTGATGGTCATGAGATGTGGTTCTTTTTTGTCAAAATAAATCAATTTTTTGGATTACTGATCCACATAAAAGATATAATAATAAACGTCGTTTTTTGGGAATCATTTTAGCTATCAACAAATAAATGCACGTTCAATGACCTAATAAATAAGATTTGTCTCCAGATAACAGACTGGGGGATGAGTTGCTCGCGTCCGTAGGATTTACCACCTTTTTCTAGGCCCACCCTACACGTGTCCCCCGGATGGTGCTAAACGGGCAACAACGCCGAGTCACAGGCGGCGGTCAACTAACCTGTCTATGGCTACCACAAGCCAAGAGGAATTAAATACCCTCTGAACATCGTGGCTACAGTGCCTTGGGAAAGCACTGTCAGTATTTTCCCAACCCCCCTCTCGTAATGAATAAGTTGAATAAGAAATGTGTTTTGTCATGCGACCCGGCTAACCCCCGGCGCTCTCCGGTACCCGGGCCAGAGAGTGTGAAATCAGCTACCGAAGACTGCATAGAAGTAGGTGACCAGGCTTCTGTGTCGGTAAATGTTACTGGAAATAGAAAAATGATTCAACAGGCCTTTCATCCTGGCCTGTTTGTTAGCAGGTCTAGAAGCTTCTCTACAGGCAATCTGCCAAAAGATGATCAACCACCGGCCTCACCACCTGTAATTGTGAATATAGATTCAGACCTTGAAACTGACGAACAACCACCCACAACCCATAAACCTCCGGAATGGCAAAGAATACCAACAGCTAGAAACCCTAAAAGGAAAAAGATAAACCAAACTCCATCTCCCGAAGACGTAAGAACCTCAAACAGATTTGGTGTCTTGCCCATAGACACTAATGACAAGGAAGAACAAATTAAAGAAAGAAAACCAAGCAAACCTCCTCCAATAATCCTTTATGGAATAGAAGATGTTGGTAAACTTACTGAATTGCTTGAAAATGTTGCTGAAAGGGACCAATTCACTTATAAAATAGTAAACCGGAATCAAATGAGAGTTAGCTGCACTCAGGTGGAAGTGTATAAAAATCTTATTTCACTAATCCGTGAAAAGGGGCTAATAGGACATACTTTCACCAGAAAAGACCAAAGGAACTACAGAATAGTGATTCGGAATCTCCACCATTCAACTCCCACAAATGCAATAATAGAAGCAATAGAAAGTACAGGGAACTCGGTAGCGGGAGAGATCATCAATGCTAAATACGGCCCGGAAAAAATTCCTACATCAACATTTTTTGTTAACCTCCTACCAGGACCTAACAACAAAGCTGTCAAAGATTTGAAATATGTATACCATCAGTCAGTTGTCATAGAAGATCCAAAAAAGAAAAAGACGATCGTGCAATGTCAAAGATGTCAGCAGTATGGGCATTCAAAAAACAACTGCATGAGGCCATACCGCTGTGTTAAATGTGCTCAACAACATAAAACGGCAGACTGCACCAAGAAAGATAGGAATACTCCAGCTAAATGCGCACTGTGTTTCGGCGCCCACCCAGCTAATTATAAAGGCTGTGAGGTATACCAAGAAATTCTCTCAAGGAAAGGAGCACCACCTTTATCGAAGCCGAAAATTGCACCAAACCCCATCCCTGAATATAAAGGAGATTCAGAATCACGACCAACAACATATGCTAAGGTGCTACAGACTCACAACGAGAAAGAGAAATCTGCCACAGAAACGAACAAACAAACAAAGTGGGAGACAAAGAAAGATCACAACAATAAACCTCAAAGTCCAGAGCCGCAGATGACCACAATAGAAAAAATACTTTTACTCACTTATGCTCTGAAATGTTATCATTCCATTTGAAAAAAGAATGCGGGGCGTTCAACATTTCCGTGGGGGTCTGGTTCATCACATTCTAAATTTGAAATTCAGTGCGGAAATGAAATTCAATACTTACTTCCCGCACTGAGTGCGGGAAGTAAGTGTTCCAAATTCAAATCTGTAGAACTTATCAGCTAGCATTCTTTTTATGAAACTTTATGGTTGCATGACCGGTCAGTAAACATGGCCACGCGAACCAATTTAAATATCACATTTTTACAAAGAAAATTGTATTTCCTCGCATTTTGTGAGTAAAGTATTATACAAATCTTGTACTGGAAGCTACTTGCATTGCCTCGAATGATTAAAACCATCATTCAAACCATCCTCGACAATGCAATCGCTAGCTTCCCGTTCTCGGATGTAATGTACTATTGAAACAATCCGAAAAGTTCGAAATCATCCTACAACAAATGGGCACACTTATGCAGCTCATAACCACATTGATAACCAAACTGTCCTAATGGCGTCTCTGCGTATAGCAACGTGGAATGTAAATGGCCTATCACCCAACAAGCACGAAGTAGACTTACTAATAAGACAACAAAACCTCGATATCGTCCTTATTTCGGAAACTCACTGCACTAATTCATCAAAAGTTAGTTTCCGTGGATACCGGACGTACACGACCAACCATCCGGACGGAACAGGGCACGCAGGCACTGCAGTCATAATACGAGATACCATTAAACATCACCTATTACCAGAATTCAAGACAAACTATATTCAGGCTACCGCAGTCGCAGTTGAAGACCACTGTGGGTATTTCAATGTCGTTGCCGTCTACTGTCCGCCCAAACATAAAATAACAGAAAATATGTTCTCCGAATTCTTCGGCTCTCTTGGTGGTCGCTTCGTAGCTGGTGGAGACTGGAACTCGAAACATACTTCTTGGGGGTCGAGACTTGTTACAACCAGAGGTAGACAACTACTATCTAGCGTAACGGTAAACAACTTACGTACATTATCCACTTTTGAACCAACCTACTGGCCCACAGACTTGAATAAAATACCAGACCTTCTGGATTTTTTCATCATCAAGGGATTGTCTCACCACTATTTCAAACCGGAATCATGCCTAGACACCGCATCGGACCACACTCCTGTGTTGATAACAGCTAGCACCATGGTTATCGAAGTCGAAAGACCACCTCAACTCTACAATAATAAGACCGACTGGTATTCATTTCATGAATATGTCAATGATAACATAAACATGAAAATGTCCCTAAAATCCCCGGAAGAAATAGAGGAAGCGACAAAACATATTACTATGTTGATACAGGAAGCTTGTTGGAAGACTTCTCCTACCATAGTACAAAAACCTTATAGCGCAAACATACCACTAGAAATAAGACAAAAAGTACTGGAAAAGAGAAGGACTCGGCGCGTATGGCAACAGAGCAGGCACAGTGACGATAGACGAAAACTCAACAGAGAGGTAGACGAACTGAGAACACTACTTAAAGATTGGCACGGCACTACACTAGAAGCAAAGTTGGAATCACTGGCCCCTAATGGATCAACTAGCCATTCCCTATGGAAGTTTACTAAGACATTAAACGGACCCCAGGAATGTAAACCTCCCTTAAGAAAAATCGATAATGGCTGGGCTAAAAGTGCAAAAGAAAAAGCAAGTTTGTTTGCCAATCATCTATCCAATGTTTTCTCACCAAACGCTACAAACGATCAGGAATCAAATATATACGTGAAAAATAATCTGGATCAAACTTACCAGATGTCGGTACCACCCAAACCAGTAACCGTTAAAGAGGTGTGGTCGACAATTAAAGACTTAAACGATTGGAAGGCTCCTGGTTTCGACCTTATTACAAAAGAAATATTAACAAAATTGCCCAGGAGAGCTGTAGTATTCCTTACCACTCTATATAATGGCATATTTAGAACGCAACATTTTCCTACTATGTGGAAGGTATCCCAAATTATTATGATTCCCAAGCCCGGCAAGCCACCAAATGAAGTCTCATCCTATAGACCCATCAGCCTCTTACCAATATGTCGAAAGTATGTGAAAGGATCATTCTGAGGAGAATACTTCCCATTCTTAAGGAAAACAGAACAATACCGGACCACCAATTTGGTTTTAGACAGAATCACTCAACTGTGGAACAAGTGCATCGAGTAACAGAAGAAATCAGAAAGGCACTTGAGAATAAGGAATATTGCTCATCAAAAGTTTTTATCAAAACTCAATTACTGCGACACTGTCTATGGCCCATGCTTGTTGTCTAGAACAAAACAGCTCATACAGCGGGTCCAGAACGCATGTGCGCGCTTTTGTTTTAACATCCCCCCACGAACCCATGTAACGCCGTTTTTAAACTCCGCAAAATTGCTAAAAATGGAGGCCCGCAGGCGTGTGCACCTCACATCCTTGTTATTTGGCATCATTCACACGGGCAAACCACAATATCTGTCAGCAAAATTAGAATGGGCACAGCTCCACAGTAGGTACCAAAAAAGGTCTTGTACTCATGTTTTCTCGATCCCCACACACCGCTCTGCTGCTTTCCGTGGATCCTTCAGATTTGCTGCCTCCAAGTGCTGGAACGACCTCCCTCCCCCGATGCGAGATCTAAAAACAAAGCAAACGTTAAAAAATACCTTAAAACGTCACTTAATGGCATTACAATTAGACTCATAGATAAAAGACTTACCCAAAGTTTATTCCCAACCCACTTATTCGCTTCTGGAGATGGTCTTCGGCACCTGGAGGTGAGCTGTACTCACAATCACAATCACAGCTTCTTTTTTTGCAGTAGCATGACAATCTTTCATGTTTATTTGCATTGGTATTAGTTCGTGTTTTGTTGTTCATTACTTACTTGCTCGACGTTTGCTTGCACTTGCTTGTATTTCAAATAGGAAAGTAAAATCCATGTTAAATAATATATTTTTTTGTATTTAATTATTATTGTTAAGGCAAATTAATTCTGTCCGTGTCTTTTACTTAATTTTTGTTTTTTTTTTGGTAATTATGTATGTAAAATCCTGTTTGTCACATTGTAATATTACGTGTCCGCGCATACCGCGTATTGCCGCGCAAAAAAGGTCCTGCCAGAATACCAGCGTTGCTGTGACACTTACGTGTCATGGCAACACAAGCTGAGGTAGGTCCTAGTTAGCCTTAGACCTGTTTTTTTAACACGTTTTTATTATTATTGTGAACTGTAATTACTTATTTAATATTATTATGTTTATTTTTCTACACTATTTTTCTTATTGAATTATTGTAACGTGTGGTCTTTGTGTTAATAAAAAAATTCTCTCTCTCTCTCTCTCTCTCTCATCAGCATTCTTCGACGTTCCACTGTATATTACCTCTGATACCCTTCCAGCTCCAGGTCCTGGCTCCACGCCAACAGCTGCAGCGAAGCAACGCTCTCAGCAGATCACCACTGTATATTACCTCTGATACCCTTCCAGCTCCAGGTCCTGGCTCCACGCCAACAGCTGCAGCGAAGCAACGCTCTCAGCAGATCACCACTGTATATTACCTCTGATACCCTTCCAGCTCCAGGTCCTGGCTCCACGCCAACAGCTGCAGCGAAGCAACGCTCTCAGCAGATCACCACTGTATATTACCTCTGATACCCTTCCAGCTCCAGGTCCTGGCTCCACGCCAACAGCTGCAGCGAAGCAACGCTCTCAGCAGATCACCACTGTATATTACCTCTGATACCCTTCCAGCTCCAGGTCCTGGCTCCACGCCAACAGCTGCAGCGAAGCAACGCTCTCAGCAGATCACCACTGTATATTACCTCTGATACCCTTCCAGCTCCAGGTCCTGGCTCCACGCCAACAGCTGCAGCGAAGCAACGCTCTCAGCAGATCACCACTGTATATTACCTCTGATACCCTTCCAGCTCCAGGTCCTGGCTCCACGCCAACAGCTGCAGCGAAGCAACGCTCTCAGCAGATCACCACTGTATATTACCTCTGATACCCTTCCAGCTCCAGGTCCTGGCTCCACGCCAACAGCTGTAGAATATTTGTGGATTTTCGGAGCACAATTAAAACAGGTCAGTCTCGAACAACGGTTTATTGCAGAAGGAATGAAGTACCGTACAAAAGAAATTATGAAAATAATGGCAGCTACCTTCACACTACAATATTTATAATGTCGACTGTCATTAACCAAAAATAGAACTTAACCACGTTGTAATTAGGTTGAAAGTACTTATTTTATTTTATTTTATTTTAATTATTTGGAAGACCAACAGCTAAATTTAATCCAATAGGTAACTAATGTAACGCTTGGAAGCCAATTACAGGTCCTCACCGATGGAAACAATTTACAATACTAACTAAGCACTTAATAAGTAGGAATAGGTAAGCATTCCACATGATAGATAATTACATAATTATGAAAACAAGATATATAAGCCAAATAATAAGTAAACAAAAAGTAGCTTATGCTTAAAAACTAATACCTACTTAATATACAGCACACTTAAAAGACTATCTGCCAAAAAACTCACTGCTCATTAGTCGCTTCAACGATGTAACGCTAATATTAAACAGGTCAATATCAAACTGCTTGGAGATTAAATTAAAGCTATTGCCTGCACGCAAGAGATACGAATTATGACGAAATTTTGAAGATGCAGATGGTACGCATATAAGGGGGTTAAATCTAAGGGGTTTCCTCGGAGCTCTAAGGGAGATCTTAGAGAGTAGCTCTGGACTATCAACTGCACCAGAAGCGATTTTCAATAGGAAGACCATATCAGAGATTTCACGACGCTTCTCCAGTGGTAACAAGTGGTGTTTTTTACAAAAAGATATGTATTGGCTAGACTCATAGTGTTCTTTGGTACGAAAACAGAGATATTTCATGAATTTCCTTTGGATATTCTCGATCCGCACTATATAGGTAAGGTACTGAGGGTTCCAGACCTGCGACGCATACTCAAGATGACTTCGAACAAATGTACAATATAAAATCTTTAGTGTTTTTGCATGTTTGAAGTCTTTAGAATTACGCATCACAAATCCGAGAGCCCTAGAAGCCTTAGAAATAATATTATTTATGTGGTCGTCAAATATAAGCTTATTGTCGTGCAGAACACCAAGGTCCCGCATGACAGTATCACGCTTCAATTTCGAGCCTTTCAAAGTATAGTCAAAATGGACCAAATTTCGTTTGCGGCTATATGTGACAACACTACACTTCGACGGATTAAGCTCTAATTGATTCTCGGCGCAATAGTTATCAAGTCTGTTGAGGTCCTCCTGCAACAGACTAGCATCGGCAGCTGAAGATATGGGTGCTATAATCTTCATATCATCCGCGAAGCATAGAAGCTGTGATACCTTGAAACAGTGTTCAATGTCATTCACGAAAACTGCGAACAATAGAGGCCCAAGCAGGGACCCCTGAGGAACCCCACTTGGAACCGTAAGCCAACTGGAGATGTAATTTTTTACGACAACAGCCTGGGACCGATTATCAATATAAGAAGATAACCATCTAAGCAAGTCACCACTAATACCGATCTTCTGTAGTTTAAGTACTAATAGATCTGGCCGAATTCGATCGAATGCCTTGCTGTAGTCGGTATATACGACATCAACCTGTGAGCCATCATCCATAAAAGAGGTGAGAGATTCATTTAACAGTACTAGGTTGGACACAACGGAGCGACCTCTCAGGAACCCATGCTGTGTGTGACTAAAGGAATGCATGAGAGCTGCGTAAAGTTGTTCGTACACAATCTTCTCAAGGACTTAGTAAACATACATTACACCCTACCACTTATTTTACAGATTTTCCTTAAACAAAAAGAAATACAATTTTGAAAGAAATTATTACAATGCTGGAAATTCAATAAGGCACTGGAGTGCCATATCTTTCCACGGGCTTCCTGACCCTAACAGAATGCTCAGGAGCGCTCACTGGTGGTGCGGCGGGCGGCTGAACTGTTATTGCGCCCTCGCCCTCGCTACAATCAGCTGACTCCGAACTGGGACACGAATTAATTGAAACCGGTGATCGCTTTCGGATCTGGTCTACATGCCTCTTGATAAGTTGACCGTTTTCCCGAGCTACACTATAATTACGGGATCCTAAATGTTTTTCAATCTTACCTTTAGCCCATTTATCCTCCCCTGTGCCAAATTCTCTAAACCATACCTCCTCACCTGCCTCGAAGCTACGCGGTATCCCTCCAGCATTTCTAACTTGATTTTCCTGCGCTTTTTGTACGTTAGCTACAGTATGGTCACTCTTTCCAGTACAGAGTAGATCCAATCTAGAACGTAAATTTCTATGCTGTAACAACCTGGCAGGTGATTGGCCCGTCGAACTATGAACCGTGTTACGATATGAAAACAGATAAGACTGGAGCGCCGCATCTAATTCGATTTTATCATGTAAAGCTTTCTTTAAGGCCCTTTTGCAGAGCTTAACCGCGTTTTCGGCGGCACCATTCGAAGAAGGGTGGTATGCTGGGGTGAGCGTATGAGTTATACCATTATTTATCATAAAATGAGCCAACTCCCTGCTAGTGAAAGGTGGGCCGTTATCAGATACAATCTCTTTCGGAAGGCCGAACCGAGCAAAAATTTCTCTTAATACTTTAATTACGTCCCCGGCTGACGTGCGAGGCATTCTGTAGGCTTCAATCCATTTTGTGGTAGAATCCACTACTACAAAAAAGGTATTACCATGAAAAGGCCCCAGAAAATCCATGTGTAGCCGACTCCATGGTTCAGAATGATAAACCCAGGGCTGCGGCGGCGCGTGCGGCGGAGCAGGCGCCTCCAAAGCACACACGACGCACTCGCGGCAAGTTCGCTCAATGTCCGCGTCGATACCGGGCCACCAAACGTAACTACGAGCTATACTTTTCATTTTAACTACACCCATGTGTCCCGTATGTAGTTCTTTTAAAATACAGGCATGTAACTCAGATGGTATAACCATACGGTAACCCCACATGATACATCCCGAGTCCAAATATAGTTCATTTCGCCTTAAAAAGTACGGTGCTATGTCCGGTGCTGGACACTTATTTGGCCACCCTGAACGTAAAAATATACCAAGTTTCGATAAGGTTTTACACTGTTTACTTTTTTCACTAACTAAATCCCTCGTTATAGGTAAAAAATCTTGAACAAAATTAACGTAAGTTTTAACCTCTCTTTCTACACTACCCATATCGACAGGTAACCTGGATAATGCGTCTGCGCTGTTTTTTAATGTCGGTACATACTCAATATCGAACTGATACCCTGATAAAATAACCGCCCACCTCTGTAACCTACTAGCCGCCATCGTCGGTATACCTGCCTTTTCTCCAAAAATGCTAACTAGAGGTTTGTGGTCCGTCTTCAACAAAAACCTACGACCATACAAATATTGATGAAACTTTGTAACACCAAATATGATAGCCAATGCTTCCCTTTGTATTTGCGAGTAGTTAACTTCTGCTGAACTAAGTGTGCGCGAGGCATATGCTATAGGTCGCTCGCGGCCGTCGCGCATTTTGTGCGAGATGACCGCGCCCACCCCGCTCGCGCTCGCGTCCGTGGTCAAGATGATCGGCAGCTCCGGATCATAATGAGCTAGCACCTCACTCGAAACTAGTAATTGCTTAACCTTCATAAAAGCATCGGTACATTGATCTGTCCAAATAAACTTAGAATCTTTTTGTAGTAACTTATACAAAGGTGATAACAGCATACTGATATTTTTCACAAATTTAGCATAGTACATTACTAAGCCTAAAAATGAGCGTAACTCAGAAACGTTTGTCGGAACTGGTGCTTTTTCCACCGCACTTAATTTTTGTGGACAAGTATGTACCCCTTCCTTGCTGATTACGTGCCCTAAATAAGTTACTGACTCTGCGAAAAAAGTACATTTCTCCTTTTTTACTTTTAATCCGAAACGTTGCAATCGCTCCAAAACTTTATTGAGCGTTTCCATATGTGAAATATCATCGACCCCCGTCAAAATGACGTCATCTAAAAATACGCCTACCCTAGGCAAATCTGCAAACATTTGTTCTAACTTTCTCTGGAAAATACCCGGACTCGACGATAAACCATAAATTAATCTATTGTATTTAAAAAGACCCTTGTGAGTATTAATCACAGTGAACAACTTAGAGGATTCGTCGAGTTCAAATTGCGCGTACGCCTGTGACAAATCAATTTTTGAAAATTTTTCTCCCCCGTGTAATTTAGCTAGCAAATCTTCTACTTTCGGTAAAGGAAAACGGTCTACTTCGAGGCATTTATTTAAAGTGATTTTATAGTCACCACAGATCCTTATAGTTCCGTCTTTTTTTATAACGGGAACGATCGGCGTGGCCCAGTCCGAAGTGTCTACCGGCGTGATGACGCCGTCGCGCTGCAGCTGATCGAGCGCGCGCTCCACAGGCTCGCGCAGCGCGTAGGCGAGCGGCCGCGCGCGCCGGAACACCGGCCGTGCGCCCTCCCTCACGTGCAGCCCCACCGTGCCACCAGTGAACCGACCCAGCCCTTCCTCGAATACATCACTGAATCTGGAAATTAACGAATCAACGTTGAATGACAAACTAGTTTTAACAAAATTACAATTAAAATCGGAAATATTTAATCCTAACTCATATATCCACTGTCGACCCAACAGTGGGTTTTTACCTTGTTCCACAACAAACAGATCTAAGGCAATGCATTTATCCCTAAATTTAACATTCGGTCTAATTTTACCTATAGGAACAATTTTCATACCTGTATAAAAACAAAGGACTACATTAGTTCGCAATAATGGTAAATCATAAAATTTACTTTTGTAAACCTCGTAACTAATACAGGAAATAGCACTTCCGGTATCGACTTCCATAAGAATGTTTTTACTTTCTACTTCCACATATTTCATTATGGGCTTATAACAATCATAGCTACTAGTACTACTAAAATTATTTATCTGTACCTGTAACGATTCCATAGTTCCTTCCGTGTCAGAATCTTCATTTACCTCCATAGTGTGCACCGACATCTTATTCCTTATACGAGGACACACTTTCTTCAAATGTCCTTCTTTGTTACAAACTTTGCAAGTGTATACTCGAAATTTACATCCATCTGTATCATGATTAGCTCCGCAAGCCCTGCAACGCCCGCGCTGTCTCGCTGCGCCTTGCGATTGTGACGATGAGGCTCCCGGCGCCGCCGCCTGCCTTGCCCGTGCGTCGTAGCCTCGCTGTCCCGCGCTCCCCTGCAGACCGGTATCGAAGCCCCGGCCGCGCGGCCTGCTCCCCGCGGTCACGTAATGCACCGTTGCCGGCCGGCCCGCTGGCTCGCCGCTGCTGGTGTATGTGACGCTTTGCACTGCCGCCGCGTTCTGCTGAGCCGCCTCCATCGCTACAGCGACTCGAAATGCCTTTGATAATGACACCTCTTCCTCTGTGAACAACCGTTGTCTAATATTTTCGTCCCGCAGACCACACACGAACTGATCTCGTAGATTATTGTCTATTTCGAGGTGAAAATCACAATCCTTGGATAACTTTTTCAGCTCGGCTAAGTATTCAGCGATAGATTCCTTGTCGTGTTGCAACCGTCGGCGAAATTTGAATCTCTCAGCTAGTACACTCAGCTTCGGTTGGAGGTAATTTTGCATTAAAGTTACCAGTTCGATGAACGTTTTTTTTGCAGGTTTACTGGGAGTACACAATGTCACCAGCAACTCGTAACTGCCGCTGCCCATCACCGTGATCAACGTTGGAACTTTATGCTCTTCTTTGACATTGTTTACAATAAAATACTGCTCCAATCTCTCGATGTATAATGTCCAATTATCCTCTTGGTGGTTGAAAGGTTCTAATTTCCCCACTGACATCTTGAACATAAACCGATCTTGCACACGCGAGCTTTTAATATCGTCGCCAAATAGAATATTTGTGGATTTTCGGAGCACAATTAAAACAGGTCAGTCTCGAACAACGGTTTATTGCAGAAGGAATGAAGTACCGTACAAAAGAAATTATGAAAATAATGGCAGCTACCTTCACACTACAATATTTATAATGTCGACTGTCATTAACCAAAAATAGAACTTAACCACGTTGTAATTAGGTTGAAAGTACTTAGTAAACATACATTACAAGCTGCAGCGAAGCAACGCTCTCAGCAGATCACCACTGTATATTACCTCTGATACCCTTCCAGCTCCAGGTCCTGGCTCCACGCCAACAGCTGCAGCGAAGCAACGCTCTCAGCAGATCACCACTGTATATTACCTCTGATACCCTTCCAGCTCCAGGTCCTGGCTCCACGCCAACAGCTGCAGCGAAGCAACGCTCTCAGCAGATCACCACTGTATATTACCTCTGATACCCTTCCAGCTCCAGGTCCTGGCTCCACGCCAACAGCTGCAGCGAAGCAACGCTCTCAGCAGATCACCACTGTATATTACCTCTGATACCCTTCCAGCTCCAGGTCCTGGCTCCACGCCAACAGCTGCAGCGAAGCAACGCTCTCAGCAGATCACCACTGTATATTACCTCTGATACCCTTCCAGCTCCAGGTCCTGGCTCCACGCCAACAGCTGCAGCGAAGCAACGCTCTCAGCAGATCACCACTGTATATTACCTCTGATACCCTTCCAGCTCCAGGTCCTGGCTCCACGCCAACAGCTGCAGCGAAGCAACGCTCTCAGCAGATCACCACTGTATATTACCTCTGATACCCTTCCAGCTCCAGGTCCTGGCTCCACGCCAACAGCTGCAGCGAAGCAACGCTCTCAGCAGATCACCACTGTATATTACCTCTGATACCCTTCCAGCTCCAGGTCCTGGCTCCACGCCAACAGCTGCAGCGCCACGACGCGGCGGCTGTAGTTGGCGCCGAGCATCAGACCGGCGAAGCACCGCTCTCGCAGCCGCTCCACGAACGACAAGTAATAATCGACTTTAACGCCTTCGTCGGTAGGTCCCGTTTGCCTTTTCAGCAATTTGTAGCTGTCCCCTAGACGCTTTATGAACTGAAAAATATTATAAAGACTAAATATAGTTATACAACGATGATGTTAAACTAAAAAAGTCTGAAACGGGTGGTAGGAAAATATAGACGATTAAACTAAGTTTATTTGAATAAAGCTTATTTGACTTTGACTTAAATAATGATAACTAATTAGTTAAGCTATGGTTTCCTAGCATAACGGTGCCATCATATTAGGGCCGTAATTTAGCGGCGTAGAACGTTGTCTATGTAAACAATACGGCGCGGTTTCCGACGTTACGGTGTCGCCGTATTGTTTACAAAGACAACATTCAACGCCGCTATATTACGTCCGTAATATGACAGCACCGCTATCCTAGGAAACCCTAGCTTTAGTCAGGCATTTAAAAAAAATGAGACTAAGAGCTACAGCAGAGCTGTTCCGCTGTTAAAAGTTTGTCATTTTTACTTAATAGTATATAGGATATATTTTAGCAGGGAATGATAACGTTATTTTTAAATATAACGTTATTACTTACATTTTTACCGTTAATTTTAAAATTAACGTTATGTCAATAAATAACGTTAATTTAGATAACGTTACATTGAAATTAACGTTATTTCTGTAAATAACGTTAATTTTAACGTTATTTCTTACTTTTTTTACCATTAAACTTTAAAATTGACGTTATTCCAATTAATAACGTTATTTTTTTAGCGATAATTTTACCGGTATATTGTACCGGTAAAGTTTAACGCTATATTTAACGCTAATTTTACCGGTCAAATATTTTAACGTTATTTTTACCGATAAATTTACCGATAAAATGTTTTAACGGTATTTTTAACGTTATTTTTTATCGTTATTTTTTTAACGGTTCCTCAACCGATTCTCGTGAAATTTTGTAAGTCGGTTCGATAATTATATAGATTTTTCTTGTAGATTCAGTTTTTTGAAAGGTTTCGAAAAAAAACATATTTCAGCCATTTCGAAAAGTGATCAAAAATATTAGATACGCGAGGTCTACACCTCACAGAGCTACTAATTATTTAGTAAGTTAATAATGTTAGTAACCTTGTTAAAAAGTGCGAGCATATGCTGCCGGAAGTTGGGCGCCTGCGCGTTGATATTGTACTGCAGGAAGTGTAGGACCAAGTCCAGTTCCTCTCTGTGGTACCACTCCGTAGACTTCGGCGACTCCGCTACCAGGGCCAGGCATAAAATACGAATCTACAAACAGATAATTACATATTTTATATACATATAAATAATATCTAAAATAGGCGATGTTGTACTTTTTTATGGAACAGCTGATTCTTTTTTCGAGATTCCGTGGTTGACCCCATAGTAAAAGTTATTTATTCACGTGGTCTTAATAACCCATTTTATTTTTAGATATACTTAAAAATTAACGTTGTATAATAATGAAATGACCCATTTTATGGTAAGCATATCAATAGTTTATAGATTGTTCGAATACACAGTCGAACTTTATTCTACTGAACACAAAACTAAAATTAATAAGTATCTTAATATATAAAATCGTAAACTGAAAGACTGACTGACTGATCTATCAACGCACAGCCCAAACCGCTGGACCTAGAGACTTGAAATTTTGCACATAGATACTTTATACAGTGAAGGCATCCACTAAGGAAGGATTTTTGAAAATTCCATCCCTAAGGGGATGAAATAAGGGATGACAGTTTGTATGAAAGTCCCTCAGTTTTGAAGCTAGAATCTTCAAATTTAGTGTTTAGGCTGACGATTGAAAATTAATAAATACGGGTCTCAGCGTTTTTCAAAATTCTACCCCCGAAGAGGTCAAAAGGGGGATGAAGTTGTGTATTAAAGAAAATCCTTCATTTTCGAAGTAAAAATCGCTAAATTTATAATTTAGGCTTATGGATAGAAATCTAAAGCAACGTATATTGTTTTTGTTAGGATTTTAACTCCAAAGGGGATGAAATGGGGGTGAAAAGGGTTAAAAAAAACCTAAAAATAGATATGGATGTCGTTATCGGGGTTTTGTGGGATGACGATTGCAAACATGACATTTATTTTGAAGTCCAACCACGGTGGACATGATTTAACCCCTAAAGGGGTGAAAATGGGGTCCAAATTTTGTATGGAAAAATAATATAAAATTGACATTACAACTTTAAACTTCGTAGGAGCACATCTAAAAATAAGTAGGCAGATATATATTTTGTTATTTTGAAAATCAACCCCTTAGGGTGTAAATGGGGTGAGTAAACATAAAAATCGATATAGATGTCGTTATTGGGATTTTCTGGGATGACGATTGCAAAAATGACATTTATTTTGAAGTCTAACACGTTGGACATGATTTAACCCCTAAAGGGGTGAAAATGGGGTCCAAATTTTGTATGGAAAAATAATATAAAATTGACATTACAACTTTAAACTTCGTAGGAGCACATCTAAAAATAAATAGGCAAATATATATTTTGTTATTTTGAAAATCAACCCCTTAGGGGGTAAATGGGGTGAGTAAACATAAAAATCGATATAGATGTCGTTATTGGGGTTTTCTGGGATGACGATTGCAAAAATGACATTTATTTTGAAGTCCAACACGGTGGACATGATTTAACCCCTAAAGGGGTAAAAATGGGGTTCAAATTTTGTATGGAAAAAGAATACAAAATCGAAATTACAACTTTAAAATTCGTAGGAGCACGTCTAAATATATATTTTGGGATTTTGAAAATCAACCCCTTAGAGGGTAAGTGGGGTGAGTAACATAAAAATCGATATGGATGTCGTTCTTGAGGTTTTATGGGATGGTGATTGCGAAAATGAGATTTATTTTGAAGTCCAACGCGGTGGACATGACACATATGGACCTGGACCTGGACATGCACATCCAGGGAACGGGAACAGGAACCGGAACGGGCACGGGCACGGGAACGGGAACGGAACGGAACGGAACGGAACAGAACGGAACGGAACGAGACGGTAACGGGAACTAAAACGGGACGGGTACGGGAACGGGAACGGAAGGGGTACGGGACGAGTACGGGACGGGATCGGACGGGAACGGAACGGGAACGGAATGAAACGGGAATGAAACAGGAACGTAACGGAAACGGAACGGGAACGAAACAGGAACGACATTGGAATGAAACGGGAACGGAACGGGAATAGTACAGGATGTCAAAGTCAAAGTCAAATAAGCTTTATTCAAATAAACTTAATTATTAAGTACTTTTGAATCGTCTATATTTTCCTACCACCCGTTCCAGACTTTTTTAGCTGACAAGAAGAACGGGCGCAAGAAACTTATCAGCTGTAACAGCCATAAGTAACGATATTTACAAACTTGAATATATCGTTACCAGAAAATTACAACAGGGTGACAGGATTATTGGCAACAACATAGACTTATTATATTACTTCAACAAAGTGGGAACGGGAACGGGAACAAGAACCGGACGGGAACGGAACGGGAACGTAAGGCGTACGGGACGGTTAGGGGACGTTTACGGGACGGGAACGGGAACGGAACGGGAATATAACGGGACGGGAACGGGAACGAGAACAGGATGGGAACGGGACAGGAACGGGATGGGAACGGGAACGGAAACGGAAGGGGTACGGGATGGTTACGGGACGTTTACGGGACGGGAACGGAACGGGAACGGGGAACGGGGAACGGGTAACGGGAGCGGGAACGGGAACGGGAACTGGAAGCCTTGTGCGAGGCCCGCAATGTCTTGCCTCGCGAGGCAGCGCGCTTAATGGGGACTCGCCTAATCGCGTAAAAATGGCTGGCCGGATCCTGGTTGTAGGTTCCTTAAAAGGATTTCGTCTAATATCCACGCGGACGAAGTCGCGGGCAGAAGCTAGTATATAATAAAATTAAGAAAACAAATCTCTTCACACCTTGCTATGCTTTGAAATTTGTTACAAGGATAAATTTGGATTGGCATTGATTAGAATAATGTTTTGTTTGGAGCTAAAATTGCGTTAAAAGTTAATTTACAATTTTAGGCTTTTGCGTTGTAATGTACTTAAATAAAAACAAAGGTGTTAAACGTTGAGTAAATAGGTATTTTTCTTTTATATAAGACAGCATAACAAACATTACTCTGATTCCAAAGAGCTAAAGCACTTTGTTTTATGGAATCCAGAGACAACGCACGGTGGAACTACAAACATCCAGACCTCAGCCGATGTAGAAAAAATCGTTTTCTAAAGTGACCCAGCCAGGGATCGAACCGGGACCTCAGAGATGGTGGACGGGACACATTGAAAACCGGTGTACAAACCAATCGACCAATGTCGTCTCTAAGCTTAAATACCTATCTTTAAGGGCCTGTTTTACAATCAAAAAGGAAGTTCTGAGTAGCTTACTTAACAAATGATTTGACATATTTTTCACTCAAATCACGGGTAACGGTATACCCGACCGATATTTTGTATGGCATTACCGCAGCTGTTGCGAAACCGGAACTGCATAACGGATGGGTACGCGGTATGTACCGCGTGTTCGGCCGAAACTTTTCCTCCCCCCGCGGACGCACACCGCGCCGCCCGCCCGCAGTGCTCGCGTCGCGCGCCCGTACCGTTACCGCCTCCGGTAACGGTAAAGTTCCGTTACGGTTTGAACAGCGCGTTATCCGCATACCCGGGATGTCGTTACTGCCACCGGTACAGGATACCGGTCAGATTTGAGTAGGCCTTTACATATCACAACCATGTCAATACAGTACGAGGCAAATATTTTGATGACGCTCTTTCGACGGAGTGGGGATATGATCGCGCATGTGCACTTGCGAGCGACCAATATCACGCGCCCTTCTCCCGCCGCCCGCGCTCCTCACCGCTACGCATGCCCAATATACGCGTTCTGCGCAATCCCCACCCGATTTCAAAATGTTTGCCGGATACAGAACTGTGTTTTACTTTAGTTCTACTGATATTTTCTTACAGTACTTACATCATCATCAGCATGCGTGGCAGCGGTGTATAACACGTGATAAGGCAGCACCCCCCTCCAAACTCCCTCGCTAGTAGAGGGGGGAGCAGAAGGGGGCAGTCCTGTCTTACGCGCGACTTGCACTAGAACCAGGACTGAACGCAAGTTGCCCTCCGATGATGATATTAAGCGGTTGATTTCAGGAACGCTGTGAGCAAACGAATGTGTTTTTTTCAGTCTTACAAACTTTGGTTTGTCAAATAGCCATACTCATTTTAAAAATGACAAATGTAAAGATGAATAGAGTAGGTTATAATAGATATTGTGTTGTAAAGTAAACGGTAAAAAATTTAACCATGTCATTATGGAAGGCCTTTCGTTCCAGGGGCAGCATCGCTTCCAGTGAGCTAAAGTAGACGCACTGCTTAATGGGTCGTGGGTCATCCATTAATCACGTAGGTGTTTTTTCTAACAACTTTTTAACCTCCCCTCCCCCTGGTGAGGGGGACTAGGGTTGTCACCTTTTTTGGAGGTAAAATAGTATTTTTTTCAAAACTTTGCAAAAAAATTGTATGCATTTGGAAAATTCAGGAAAAAAATAGTACACATAAATTAAGATGAATAAATAATGAAAAGTATTAGAAAAAATCGGCTCACCCGTAGCAACTTAGACGGGATTCGAACCCGCACCCTTAGGATTCCGGCCCAATGCACTACCAATTATGCTACCAAGCCGCTGAGGGATGTGGCGAAATTTTCTAATACTTTCCACGCTTCCGCTGAAGATCAGCGCCATCTCACCAATGTGAAGAGAACTACTTCGACATTCGGTTGTAGCACCCTTGCAGGTGCCAGAGAATCAATTAAGGTGAAACAGTACAATTTTAAACTTTTAGATTTTTGCATTCACAATGCTATTTTTATATTAAGATGAATAAATAATGAAAAGTATTAGAAAAAATCGGCTCACCCGTAGCAACTTAGACGGGATTCGAACCCGCACCCTTAGGATTCCGGCGCAATGCACTACCAATTATGCTACCAAGCCGCTGAGGGATGTGGCGAAATTTTCTAATACTTTCCACGCTTCCGCTGAAGATCAGCGCCATCTCACCAATGTGAAGAGAACTACTTCGACATTCGGTTGTAGCACCCTTGCAGGTGCCAGACAATCAATTAAGGTGAAACAGTACAATTTTAAACTTTTAGATTTTTGCATTCACAATGCTATTTTTATATTAAGATGAATAAATAATGAAAAGTATTAGAAAAAATCGGCTCACCCGTAGCAACTTAGACGGGATTAGAACCCGCACCCTTACAGGTGCCAGACAACAACCGAATGTCGAAGTAGTTCTCTTCACATTGGTGAGATGGCGCTGATCTTCAGCGGAAGCGTGGAAAGTATTAGAAAATTTCGCCACATCCCTCAGCGGCTTGGTAGCATAATTGGTAGTGCATTGGGCCGGAATCCTAAGGGTGCGGGTTCGAATCCCGTCTAAGTTGCTACGGGTGAGCCGATTTTTTCTAATACTTTTCATTATTTATTCATCTTAATATAAAAATAGCATTGTGAATGCAAAAATCTAAAAGTTTAAAATTGTACTGTTTCACCTTAATTGATTGTCTGGCACCTGCAAGGGTGCTACAACCGAATGTCGAAGTAGTTCTCTTCACATTGGTGAGATGGCGCTGATCTTCAGCGGAAGCGTGGAAAGTATTAGAAAATTTCGCCACATCCCTCAGCGGCTTGGTAGCATAATTGGTAGTGCATTGGGCCGGAATCCTAAGGGTGCGGGTTCGAATCCCGTCTAAGTTGCTACGGGTGAGGCGATTTTTTCTAATACTTTTCATTATTTATTCATCTTAATATAAAAATAGCATTGTGAATGCAAAAATCTAAAAGTTTAAAATTGTACTGTTTCACCTTAATTGATTGTCTGGCACCTGCAAGGGTGCTACAACCGAATGTCGAAGTAGTTCTCTTCACATTGGTGAGATGGCGCTGATCTTCAGCGGAAGCGTGGAAAGTATTAGAAAATTTCGCCACATCCCTCAGCGGCTTGGTAGCATAATTGGTAGTGCATTGAGCCGGAATCCTAAGGGTGCGGGTTCGAATCCCGTCTAAGTTGCTACGGGTGAGCCGATTTTTTCTAATACTTTTCATTATTTATTCATCTTAATATAAAAATAGCATTGTGAATGCAAAAATCTAAAAGTTTTAAATTGTACTGTTTCACCTTAATTGATTGTCTGGCACCTGCAAGGGTGCTACAACCGAATGTCGAAGTAGTTCTCTTCACATTGGTGAGATGGCGCTGATCTTCAGCGGAAGCGTGGAAAGTATTAGAAAATTTCGCCACATCCCTCAGCGGCTTGGTAGCATAATTGGTAGTGCATTGGGCCGGAATCCTAAGGGTGCGGGTTCGAATCCCGTCTAAGTTGCTACGGGTGAGACGATTTTTTCTAATACTTTTCATTATTTATTCATCTTAATATAAAAATAGCATTGTGAATGCAAAAATCTAAAAGTTTACACATAAATTTTTAGTATTATTTATTTTCCAATGTTTTTTTTTGTTGTTACTTGCCGTGACGTGAGTGAGTGATGAAGGGCGTGCATACGTTTCGTTCGACATCTAAATCACTGATCAAAATATAGTATTTTTCGTACTACATATTTTTTCTATAACATATAGTACAGGTAGCAACCCTATTTTAGACTAACCCTTGGATTCAAGTGTATTTTTTGTGTTAAAGTGCTTACCTTAAAAAGAAGTATTTTCGGCTTAAATTCGCACGTTCAACGAAAAGACAAATACACGTGATATTCGGGATACTAGACTATCAGGTTCTGTTCAGACGAACAGCCTTAGCCATCATTACCAAGTTCTGTAGTAACTTAGTATGCGCAGGCGCGGCGGGAGAAGCAGTTGCCTTCAACGCTGGTAGAAACTACGTCTCGATGACGTCACACGAGTCTGTACTCACATGTAATGTATGTTCTCATCGTTCAAACGAACAGCTTCAGCCATCAAGTTCTGTAGTAACGCAGTATGCGCGGGCGTAGTGGGGGCGGCGGCTGCCTTCAACGCTGGTAGAAACCACGTCTCGATGACGTCACACCAGTCTGTACTCACATGTAATGTATGATCTCATCGTTCAAACGAACAGCCTTTGCCATCAGGTTCTGTAGTAACGCAGTATGCGCGGGCGCAGTAGGGGCGGCGGCTGCCTTCAACGCTGGTAGAAACCACGTCTAAATGACATCACATTAGTCTGTACTCACATGTAATGTATGATCTCGTCGTTCAGACGAACAGCTTTAGCCATCAGGTTCTGTAGTAACTTAGTACGTGCGGGCGCGGCGGTAGAAGCAGTTGCCTTCAAAGCTGGTAGAAACCACGTTTCGATGACGTCACAAGAGTCTGTACTCACATGTAATGTATGATCTCGTTGTTCAGACGAACAGCCTTAGCCATCAAGTTATGTAGTAACGCCATATGCGCGAGCGCAGCGGGAGTAGCAGCTGCCTTCAACGCTGATAGAAACCACGTCTAAATGACATTACATTAGTCTGTACTCACATGTAATGTATGATCTCGTCGTTCAGACGAACAGCTTCAGCCATCAAGTTCTGTAGTAACACCATATGCGCGAGCGCAGGGGGAGAGGCAGCTGCCTTCAAATCTGGTAGGAACCACGTCTAAATGACATCACATTAGTCTGTACTCACATGTAATGTATGATCTCGTCGTTCAGACGAACAGCCTTAGCCATCAGGTTCTATAAAAGCTGCTGCCTTCAACGATGCTAAAAACCACGTGGCAAAGAAATTACATCAGTCTGTACTCTCACATGTAATGTATGATCTCGTCATTCAGACGAACAGCTTTAGCCATCAAGTTCTGCAGTAACGCAGTATGGCGGGCGCGGTAGGGGCTGCGGCTGCCTTCAACGCTGGTAGAAACGACGTCTAAATGACATCACATCAGTCTGTAGTCACATGTAATCTCTCTGTCTCGTCGTTGAGATGAACAGCTTTAGCCATCAAGTTCTGTAGTAACGCCATATGCGCGTGCGTGCGTATATATTCAACGCTGGTAGAAACCATGTCTAAATGACATCACATCAGTCTGTACTCATGTATGATCTTGTCATTAAGACGAACAGCCTTAGCCATCAGGTTCTGCAGTAACGCAGTATGCGCGGCGGCTGCCTTCAAAGCTGGTAGGAACCACGTCTCTGTGACATCACACCAGTCTGTACTTACATGTAATGTATGATCTCGTCGTTCAAACGAACAGCCTTAGCCATCAAGTTCTGTAGTAAGGCAGTATGCGCGGGCGCAGTGGGGGCGGCGGCTGCCTTCAACGCTGGTAGGAACCACGTCTCGTACAGCCCCACAGTGTCCGACTCCCGGGAGTGCTTCTCCAGCAGAATTTCTAGTGCTGCGCTTGCCTGGTCAGAAACACTGAGGGATCATATACACAGCTTAGTCACGTCAATACTCAGGCAATTTTGAATACAAGTTTTTACTTGCTGGTGACTGTAAGCGTCATGTGACGTGACTGCCAATTGTTGTATTGGGGTGAATGAATCCACGGGCGTTTTGAATGCTGTCACTCTTCTCAATATAAAAAATGCTACTCGTCTGGGACCTATTCTCGTAACTGCTCAAGGGGTCAGAATTTTCTTACTCTAAACTTATGAAAATATGTCGAAGAGAATGATGGCGTGCAAAACGCCCGTGGATTTACCCATTGACTGACCGTTGACGTGACTTAGCTGTGTGAATGATCCATTATTGTGTTTAAAAAATCAAATAAGTAAGTCTTCGCAAATAAACAACTAAAATCAATAAAAAAAAATTTTTTGCTAAAAATTAATTTCTGAACGTCTTAAAAAATTCATCGCTTGAGGGTAGGCTCACGAGTGACTTCAGTCCCCCGTGACCACGGCAGCTGTAAAGGTGCCGAAACGTCGGAAAATCAAAAATCAAACCAAATACCAACGAATTACTAAAGTACTTTCAATAAAACCGCGCTAGTATCCGTTAAAAAGTCTTTTTTACCATCGCCACTCTATAAAGTGCGTTTAATTCAACGATAAGAGTGAATAATAAGCGATTTTATTCACCGAGTGAATAAAAATGATTTGAATTTGGAACAAGCGCGCATCGTATTAGTACAAAAAAAACGTGCTGAAAGTATGGAGCTATTTCATAGATAAAGCCATAGTTATACAATTAAATAAAAAAAAAATATCCCGCCAATTTTATTTAGGTTCTTTTTAGTGTCTTATCTTTGGGTTCTTTTCTAAAAAAAATATCTCGCCACATTAATTAGGTTCTTTTTAGTGTCTTATCTTTGGGTTCTTTTCTTTATATTAGAGGGAGATTAGATGTTCAGTCTTGCATCAGTCCATTCCATCAGTCTGGTACGATCTTCAGTCTGTAAAAATTCAAAGTCTATACAAACTGATGAAATAGACTGATGTCAGACTGATCATGTAATTTCCCTCATAGCATGGTTGTTTTATGTCATTGGAAAACTTATAGTTTCACTATTTTCTAACGGTTAAATTACCGATTACCTATCTAAATAATACAATTTGATAACTATAAATAGGTACTATAGGTGTAAGTACTGCTATTATGTTTTCTCGCAGTCAATGGTAAAAAGTAGAGTACACAACACGTGAAAAAAAATTTCATCTCGGTCCTTTGTATCCCTCGTTTCGCTCAGGATTCTACTTTTGAATCCCTCGCTACGCTCGGGATTCAACTCTAGAATCCTTCGCTGCTCTCGGGATCCAACATAGTACCTCGAACTAAATTCCTTCTTTTTTCACTTGTTGTATAATCTACTATTATTTCATGTCTAATGAGTGCGTAAGCTTGAGAAGTGAATATCTTCGCAAATAAGTTTCGTCACAGGTTGCTATTGCCACAAAAATCAATGTTTAAGAGTATCTTAGTTGATTGGTGGTGTTTACAACGCTATACCTAACCATATTTGTAAGTGTATAAATATATTTTGAAGAAGAAAAAATAATCAGATAACAGAACTCATATTTAAACAGATTAAAAATCTGCAATAAAAACTGTACAGTATATACGGCTCGAAGGACCACAGAAATGCAAAATATCTTCTGCTATTTTGTTTCTAAAACACATGAAATTTCAACATAACATAACTGCCTCTGTGATCTAGTGGTTCACCCACCCGTGTAAGACGCAAGTGTCCCAGGTTTGATTCCCAGGAGGGGGTACAATTTGTACTCGGTTTGATTGGTGATAGAGCTTATTTCAAGTCCGCCTGGCTAGCTACCACCATCTTACTTAAGTTTGACGCCATAGCAATTTAAAAATTGTTGTGTTCCGGCAGTTAGCGGTAAGATAGTCAGTTCCTCAGTGATGAGGATTCCGGGTGTAGTGAGCTACCACCTTCGGCCTTATCGTCACTTAACATCATGTGAAGTGAAGGCCAAGCACTATCCCGTTGTGATTGAACCACAGAATAGATAATTGTACTAGCATACAGAATTTGCACTCCGCAGAATCGTTTAAATAAATAGTGACTCTAGCCCCGACACAATAAAGTGCAATTCAGGTCGCACAGCGCTCCCTTTGCTCCAAAACACTCGCTTAGTAGTTGCGTCTCTTTCTATCGCGTAGGTCTTATCCTTTCTGACGTATGAAATTTGTCCTCTCAGAGGACGCCGAGCGATTCAAACTTGCGCGCGGAGTGACGGAGCCCTAAATGAACATAAATAGCATTAATTAGTGTATTTATCTTGTTATACTTACGCTGGCCTGCACATGCTGAACCTTCAATGCGTCGATGACGTCATCGATGACGTGTGGTATGAGGTCACGCACGCGGCGAGACGACAGTTGTGTCGCCAGCGCGCCTACCGCCACGTAGTACGACTTACTGACCCGCGACACGCTGCGTAATGCGATCACTAATTCTTCTAGTGCTGAGGGCTCCCCTGATGAGATAAAAAGAGGTAGATGAAATTTTACTGTTCACTAACATGTTATGGAAAGCGATATAGATTAGATAGCGAAATAGATTAGATAGCGATATAGATATCATTTTTAGCCCCGCCCGCTTGGTTGTAATTTTTGTGTCGTGCAATTTTTTTGAACGGAATGTTTGTTTCATAGATTTTAGTTCACTGCACAGAACAATTTACTCCTAAGAGAGCTACGTACCTTTTGCATCAAGGCCCGCAGCGCACCTGGTGACATTGGCCAGTCCTTGCGCAGCCAGGTGACGCACGCTGTCCATATAATGGTCCGCGTGCGACCAACAGAACCCCGCCACGCGCGACAGCACGGCTCCCACAAGTCCTCCCGACGAAGCCACGAGTCCTCCCGACAAAGCCGCGAGTCCTCCCGACGAAGCCACGAGTCCTCCCGACGAAGACTCGAGTCCTCCCGATGAAGCCATGAGTCCTCCCGACGACTTCCCGCTTCCAAGTCGCGGCAACCATTTGCTAATCTGAACTATAGTGCGAGCCACGCTCAAAGTGAATATTGACTCGGAAGATGTTCTGTAACAAAAATGTAACCTTGTCTGTCAGCAATGGCAGGATAATTTTGCTGATTCACAAATCGTCCACCAGTCGGCGCACTACCGCTAACTTGGCGCTAGTCTACACTACATGTAGACGTGTCATTTTGTTGTTTTTTATGTTTGCTATCAGTTTTTGGATGAAATAAATGAAATAAATAAATATTTATTGCACAGAACATTTGTTTTACAAAATGTGTACAGAGGCCCCCAAACTAGGCAGAGCCTGTATCTTGGGAAACCAATTTATTTTTACTTGGTCAAGCGACCCGAGTTGCTACTGTGAAACCTACCTATTAATAAAAACTATTTATTAATAATACAGAGGGAAAAACAATTAGTTCTAATATCTCTGTTAATAGAAATAAACTATACTTAGCCTAGAATAAAGTTCCTACTAGTTTGAATAGTTTTCTTTAATAAAAAATAAACTGTTTCTTATGATATGAAACTACGATCATAACTGTTGAAGTACAAAGACTTAAAAACATCGACTAAGAAGAGCTTCAGTATCATTATATGATTTATTAAGTAACCACTTGGTTACAACCGATTTCGCTTCCGGCACTGAACAGTTTTTAACATCACAAAACTTTACTATTACATTGTAAACCCGAGCTCTAACTGAATCGCCAAATCTGCTAGCAAAATGTGAATTTATACTGGGAGTTGGTATTTTAAATTTACGTTTATTTAGAAGTATCTTATAGTTATCTGAATTAATAATAGACTTGTGTGTTGTCAAACAAGTTTTTAGCAGGAATAGTTGGCGAACAGTCAGAACCTGAGCCTCACTGTACAAGTCGGTTGTTGGGTGTCTGTAAGGCCTTTTTAACATAACTTTAAGTAAGGATCTATTAGCACGTTCCGCCAACAGTAGTGTCGTCCTGGCAGCACTACCCCAGACCGAGATGCAGTATCCAATTATAGATTGACAAAGCACCTTATAAATCATGATGAGCAGATCCCTGTTAGCGGAGTCTCTAAGTTTTCTGAAAACACCAATAATTTTTCTAATACGTTTAGAGAGACATTGAATATGAGTTTTGAAAGACAGATGCTCGTCTATCATGATTCCAAGGTACCTCACCACGTTAATGCGGGAGATGGGCTCACAGCCACAGTGAATAGAAGAAGCCATATCACACGAGTGTATCTTAATGTTTTGCTCAAAAGTTGGTTTAGAGATAGACGTTTTATGAAAACATATAAAATTAGTTTTTGAGGGATTAAGAGTAAGAAGATTGTTTTTGAGCCAACCACTGACGGACATCAGGCCAGCTTCTGCTTTTTGAAAGGTGTTGTTCCAGTTATGGCCAGTAAAGAGAAGGGCAGTATCATCAGCATAGCAGATTACGTCCGCATTGGACAGCTGCAAATTATGGATGTCATTCAAATAAACGATGAAGAGTGTAGGTCCGAGGATGCTCCCCTGAGGGACACCAAAATTGATCGGTAACTGATCACTTCTGTGACAGTCTACTTTTGTAAGTTGTTGTCTCTCAGAGAGGTAACTCGTGAACCAGTCTAGCGCACAACCCCGCACCCCCACTCGCTCTAATTTACGACATAAAATTTTGGAGGAAATTGTGTCAAAGGCCTTGGCCAAATCTAGGAACACTCCTACACATTTTAGACCATTATCAAGGTATCCAGACACAAGCTCCGTCAAAAGCGTCACTGCATCCTCTGTAGACTTATTGCGCCTAAAACCAAATTGCCGCGGAGACAGAATACCATTTAGCTCTAGAAACTTAGTAAGGCGATTATTCACAATTTTTTCCAATATTTTGGAAAAAACACTGAGTAGCGAAATTGGTCTGTAGTTTCCAGGCTCCGCTTTAGGTCCATCTTTGTAAACAGGAGTTACCAAAGCAATTTTCCAGGCCCTAGGGAAGCAGCCTGTGGCAAGACTTAAATTATATAAGTGAACCAAAGGTTCACAAAGTAAGATTCTTGCATACTTTACAAAAGACGTGCTAACACCATCGAGCCCAGGTGCACTGTCGCCTTTCAGTTGGCTTATTATACTGATGTTGAAATGGAAGCATGAGCATTTTTGGAATTTTTTTTCTTGCAAAAGTTTGGTTTTCTTCTATCTTTAATTCGTTTACTGTCCAACTTCACGTGCCGGACTACAGCTGGGCCACAAAAAAAAAAGTTGAAAATCTGACTTTTTGACTATGCCATGATGAAGTCGATAATTTGTCGGAATTTGTCGCCAAAAACCAGAATTTGTCGGTCTTGCGTTTAGGAGATACGTGTGGCTCAGCTGTAGAGACGTCTCTACAGCTGGGCCACACAGATCTCGAAAACGGAAGGTCGTAGCGAAAATCTGATTACTTACTCGTATGTGTAGCCGGTAATTTGTCGGATTTTGTCGCCAAAAACCAGAGTTTGTCGGTCTTGCGTTTAGGAGATACGTGTGGCTCAGCTGTAGAGACGTCTCTACAGCTGGGCCACAAAGATCTCGAAAACGGAAGGTCGTAGCGAAAATCTGATTACTCGTATGTGTAGCCGGTAGTTTGTCGGATTTTGTCACCAAGAACCAGATTTTGTCGATCTTGCGTCTAGGAGATATGTGAGGATACGCTGTGGAGACTTTTCTACCTGAATCTTGAGAAAGGAAGGTCATAGCGAAAATCTGATAACTCGAGTGTGTAGCCGTTAGTTTGTCGGAATTTGTCACCAAGAATCAGATTTTGTCGATCTAGCGTTTAGGAGATATGTGAGGATGCGCTGTGGAGACCTTTTTACCTGGATCTCGAGAACGAAAGGTCGTAAGCGTATCCTCACATATCTCCTAAGCTGTAGTCCGGCACGTTCCAACTTCTACAATAATAATAATTATTATCAATAATTATTAGAAATAACTGAGAAATTACCGGGAACATATCCTATATGCACATGTACAAGAGGTCTCCATCATCATCCGTCATCCTGCCATTTACTAGTATAAGGTCCAGATTCACAGGTTTTGGATAATATTCTGATTAAATCTCAGAAACTTTCATAGAAACGGTTTCATTTTTTAAATATTAATGGATTTAAATGATACATACCTCTCTCCAATAGCTATTATGTGATCAGTAAGGCAGATGAGGGCTGGCTGGTCACTGATTTGGTGTGACCGTAGCCTGTCCAGTGGAACAACCGTAACGATTGCAGAGTGCAGGGATAACTCTGCAGCTTCGTTTCGAAGGAGTGTACTTATGTAGTTGTCTGCTTGATTAGATTCTAAAATCTACAAAATACCATAACATTTTCTAGTTTTTATAAACAATCACATATTTATAGCTCAGAGATTCCCAAACTAATTTGGACAAGAAACCCCTTTTCCGAAATGAACTGATACCACTCAGAGATCCCAATACCCCTATAGCCAAAATACTTTAAAAATCCTATCAAACATCAAGTATGACTAATAATTATTCGTTTCTATCGACCCCTGGGAAAACGATTTTGTGAATCCCTGTTAGATTTTTTTATCACAATTTATGTTTTTTTTTATTTTCTATGATCTTTTTAGCTTTGAAGTTTTTACTGTTATTTACCTTTGTCCAGGAATCTGGCCCATTTTCTAAGCTTTCCATATTCACCAATAGGATTCCACAAAGCGTCTTGGTATCCATTGGTGAATCTTCATCAAAAAGGAGTTCTTTTATAAACAACCTTAGTTCATCAAACATAGACATCAATTTGGATCTGTTTTCTTCATTGACCTTTTGTATTATGCATAACATCAACCTCAATGATAAATGAGATAAACTAAATATTTCATTTTTTTCAGTTGGGGCTAAAGTTTTTACATCTCTGAAAAAAACAATTAGATCTATAAATAAAATAAAAGACATTTATTTCATTAATGTCATCTATAATTAATTAATGTTAATATATTATCAAGAGATTTCTTTCAAACTTTATTAGTTCTTTTGACTGTTTGTGAATCAAAACTCTAAAGCAGCGATTCCCAAATATTTTGGACAAGAAACCCTTTTCCAGAATGAACTGATAAAAATCTTATTAAATATCAAGCGTAAATAATTTATTATTATTTATTTGTCAACCCCAGGGAAACAAATTTCGACTCCAAGTGTTTGATATCAACTTCTTTGGGAATCTCTGCTTTAAAGTATTATATCAATAAAAAAAACAAACACTTTACCTGATCGTAGTAACACAACATTCAAGACATTTAATTAAATAAAAGGCAAGTTCGGTCTCAACTAGTTTAATTGCCGCCGCCCCCGCTGGGAAACTTTCTATACATGTACCAATTTTAGTTACTTCACACATGTAAGAATGGTAGTCGGCGTGTGTCCCGACTGTGTACGACTTAATGTGTTGTGACAGTTCTTTAGAAAATGCCGGTTGCAGCAAATCATTGCGTGTTATGTGTCTGTAATAAATAACACATTTTTATGTTTTTAATCCACTCCACATAAGTGCACTCATAATGGAAAAGAAAAGATTATTTTTGCATAGGTAAAAGACTGTCTTGTTATGAATGTTGTTAAGTGTGCACATGTACCTTTATTTTAGTGTGCATAATACGAGAGCGTGCAGACGCACACTAAAGCAATGTGCACACCTAACACATTTATAGCAAAATGGACTTCATAAGATAGACCAACTATACACTACATTATTTTAAATATTTCTATTACAGAAAGAATTTATTAGAATTTAATATTTCTAAGCATGTTGTAATCAAACCTATTTAATAAATAACTAATCTGGCTCAGTACTTACCTGACTAAAAAGCATTTTACAGGATGCTTCACTTCTGCTTGCAGAAAAACCAGAGCTAAGAATTTCATAACATTTGAATCTGATTTGCCACTGTCAAAGATCTTCTTGATGGTAGCTAGTTGCTGATCTGCTGTTGTTGCATTTAGAAAGTCCTTGAATAATTGATTTTCATGTCCTGAAAGTCGAGAACTCTAAAATATTACTCTTATCATGGGAAATATATAAATGCACTTTAAAAATAATGTAACACACTTTAAAATGTTTAGCTTCAAAATTAATTGAATGAACTCTAAAAATAATGGTTTCCACTTTAAATATGCTAAGCTTTAAAATTCATACTTTGTACTATATACAATTTAATTGCTTAGCTTTAAAATTAATACTTTGCACCATACAAATTAATTTTATAACTTTAGTACTGGTTAACAGACGACTAGGTGCGACGATGAGCGGGCGCAGCGAGAGAGGAGCCGAGGAGGAGGTGAGGTTCCATTGCAACCAACAACGCCAGAACCGACCCGATGGAGTGTATGCAATATGCCACAAGTTGTTATCATCTTGCCATTTCATTTTAACAGTGGTCAGTCTGACATTGTTGGACAGAAACTAAATGGTTTCGGAGTTATAGCAGATCAAAAAACCAATAAACAATTGTCGTTTTTCAAATTATGATATATGCTACGCAGTTCATTTATCAGAAGACAACCCCTAACGTTGCGTCATTAGAAAAGGTAAGAGCATGCGATAGAAAGAGAGGCAACTACTAGGTGAATATAAACTGTACTGCAGGCCATTGCGCGATCTGAATTGCACTTTATTGTGTCAGAGCAAAAGTCGCTATTTGTTTAAATTACTATGCGGCGTGTTGCTTCTGTACTTGTACTATTAGTTATTCTGTGGTTATAGTGCAAACCATTATTTTTGTAGTGGTAATATTAAATTATGTCTATTATTATTTTAAAGTGCTGACAATTTTTTTATAGTGCAAACCATTATTTTTGTAGTGATAATATTAAATTATAGTTCTATCATGATTTTAAAGTGCTGATAAACAATTTTATAGCTATTGTTTTCATCAAATTTAAATTGCTATTAAATACATCCCTTTTATCATTACCTCCATTTAAAATACTTTTGTATATAAATGAAAAACAATGTACATATTGTATTGAATTTGCAAAAAAATATAAAATTTTAGGTAAAATAGGATTGTTTACAAAATGTTTACTAACCTATACAGTTCGGCATTTGAAAAGTAACAGGGGAAAAACCAATGTTTTTCATTTTAGCATTGCCATTATTGCTTGGATTTATTCTCAATGTTAGGCCATTCATTATACGTTTCTGAATATAATTAAACCTTTAAAAATCAAAATATCAACAACACGTTCACAGTCACAGCATTTTTTGAGTGAAAAGCATAGATTAATATTATATACTGGTGAAAAGCAAAGCAAGCACTGCAAGCACTAAGCAGCAAGCAAGAAAGAATAACATTTGACATTGACGTTTTTAATTGACAGTTGACAGTGGGTGAATGAATTCCAGCAGGCTAATCGCTGAGTCATCAGTCCCCATGGAAGCATTCCAGCAAACTAACCACTGGATCATTTTATCGTCATAAAGTGGATTTTAACCTAGAAAGTAAAATAATATTACGGTTGTCACGTCACACTCGCGACACAACCTGAGGCGAATCCCGCACGTGATGCGCCAGCTCCACCACTTATCTCAAAAGCAATGGGGGGATGTCACAAAATTTATCCCGCTTGGTGGCACTACTGCTGCTGGAGATCTTTGTACGGGCCGGGCATTTATCCTCGATTGTCCCATTTATTTTAAATTATATCTAACAACTAGCTTCCGCCCGCGACTTCGTCCGCGTGGATATTAGAGAAAATCCTTAGGGAACCTTCAACCAGGATCCGACCAACCGTTTTATACGCGATTAGGCGGGTCCCCACCAAGCGCGCTGCCTCGCGAGGCAAAACATTTGCGACGTGTGACAGGCCTCGCACGAGAAAAAAAAAAAAAAAAAAAAAAACCATATGTGTTGGAAGAAAATTTGATATTTACGGAAAATCGCTTCGAACATCCAAAAATCGATAGCAAACACATAGAATATAACAAAATAACAGGTCTACATCTACACTAGCGCCAAGTTAGTGGTGATGCGCCGACTGGTGGACGATTAGTGAATCAGCAAAATAATTATCCTGCTATTGCTTTGGATAGGCAAATAGAAATAGCCATAGCCATGGGCGTACCAAGGGGGGGCGGGGGGCGGGGGGCATGCAAGGGCAGCTGCCCCCCGGATTTTGTTTACCTCCCGCTTACTATTTATTGATGTCGATAAAAATTCTTAGTTGCCATTTGCTGAAAGATTCTGAGACTAATTAAAAATCGCGCTGCACGGCCGTTTTTTTTTACAAAAGGCAGACAAAATAATAAGATTAGTGGATGAAACTGAATAAAAATCGCACTCCGTTTTCTTTCTATAGACAAGCATTTGAGTTACATTTTAAACTTTTAAATCTGGCAACCCTACTCGAGAATGTATGGGAAATAAAGCTCTTTTAAGAAAAGTACCTATTTTATTTTAAGTAGGTATGTTTATTTATTTGACTAGCTGCTTACGAAAAATTTGATTTGCCCCTCCCTAGCCCGAAACCTGGGGACGCCCATGGCCATAGCCAAAGGGCTATGAAATAGACCCCTGATTAAATACTGATGGGTCACAGCATAGCCTCCTATAATTGCAAGCCGTGAACATAAGTTTGGCAACGTCTGTTACTGTCAGTTCGTGGTCATGTCGTCGGCCAGTCTCCATACTAAATGTATGGGAATATTTCAATTTTAAGAGGTCGATATTTTTTTCCCTAGTAATCGTGTGAGTTTTAAAATATGAAAATAATTTAGTTCCTTTATTGAAATGCTTTGTATATTAAACGATAAGAAAAATATCAATGTTAACCAGGAAAAAATGTCTGTCAAAGATGTCATCTTTTTTGTTGATTTTCTTCAGCAGGGAGTTGATTAACACGCCCTCTAGCAATAAATGATATATTATTAGAAAGGTCTTTTAAAGACAAATATTTGCTGTTAATATACTTTATATCAATTGTTTATACTTTTGAAGTTAATGGTTATTAAAATATAAAAGTGGTTTATTGTCTATGGGAGTTGATTTTCCCCACTTCTACCAATAAATGATATATCATAAGAAAGGTTTTTATATGACAAATATTTGCTGTAAACATACTTTCAATTAATTGTTAGTAATTTCGGAGTTTTAGGTCATTAATGTTAAAAAAATTGGTCAAGTTTAGAGCGTTATAACTCTCAAAGTACTAATAGTTCAATATTATAGTAATATAATAAAGTGTTTCAAATTTAAATACCTTTCCAATGATGTAAGATTTATTGCTAAAGGAGGCTTAGATCAAAATACTTATCCTACTAAAGGACCCCCGAAAAGTTCACATAATTTGACTCAAACCTTATGTTCTAATAAATAAATAATAATAATTATTATAAAACTTTATTGAAATAATCTTACATCACAATTTAAATCTAGTTTAAACATAGATAATATAGGAAAAACAAATAATAAATAATTTTTAAAATAATTTTATACTATGTGCTTGACCACATGCGATGTTGCCGTTCTGCTCAACTTCACGGCTTGGAAGATATAGAAGGCTATGGTCACAGTCATTGATAAAACGTAGTCATTATTTCCTCTGTGGTCATTGACTTCTTTAATAGAAAAAAAATCAGGTCAGTGGTCACAGTGTATACACGCGTGTAGCTGTCGCCTATGACTGCTCGGCTTTCATAAAACGCCTTCTATCGAGAATTTAGAACTATTTTTTTGGTCTTAGAAATAACTCATTACAATCCTTACCCCGGTCACTCACATGTGCCCAAAGGTTCGCGAATACATGTGTAGAACGACCTTCGCGAATGACTTCGCGAATGTTTTTCCATACAAAATGGAAAACATTCGTACAAGAAGCTTATACCTCCCTCCAATGGAGGTTGCACGGCCAGTGTCATAGTGAAGATAGAAAAAATGTCCTTGAGTGACGTGACGGCTCATTGCTACCTCTTTCTTTAGTGTTACAGTACGTGTTCGTTGTTCGTCGTTCGTTTGTAAAACGAAAAGAAAGAGATAGCAATAAGCCGTGACGTCACTAAAGAGTCTTTTTCCAATCTTTACTATTATACTAGGCGTGCAATCTCCATTGTGGATATAAGCTTCTTGCATTCGTACATTGTCCGAATGTTTGCGCGCATGTGAGTGACCGGGGTTAGAGCAACACAGCTTCCGTTTCCGGACGGAAGCCGCGTTGCTCTAAGGCTCGTATTACAGAACGAGACTCAAGCTTTGATCTCACTTAAAACTAGTTTTAAGTCGAGCATTAATTCTAGAACTGTGCTTGAGCAGAGATTCAACAAACTAAACTCAAACTCAGATCATGCTAATTTTAAAACGATGATTGAGTACGCGATTCAGATTAAAGCTTATTTTAGAACGATGCTTGACTTGTTAGGTTTATGTTTTTCACTAGTGTTGCCAGGGTTTATTTATTAAGATTGAATTTTAAAGGAAAGGTGGATGGGAGGGAGAGAGGGGACCTAACCCCTCCAAAGCATTTTGTGCGGCAATGCACAGTTTTTGTTTAAATGAACATTGAAATTTTACTAAACCTAACCTCAAAATGTAGGTATGAAAAAGTCATTAAATCAAAAATTAAGGGGGGGATGGGAGAGTCCCTCTCTTTACTCTACTCTTTTTCCCCTCACTCGCCACCCTTCAATGTTTTTTAGCTTTTATACATTTTGAGGTTAGGATTGGTAAAATTTCAAAATTCATTTAAAAAAATCAAAATGCTTTGATTAAGGGCATGGGGGCCCTTAAATTCGACCTTATCTAATGTAAATATGAACCCAAATCAAAGCTCAAGCGTGGTCTCGACCATACTTACGTAAACAGAGATCAAATTCTTTCTAAGCAGAGATTTTAGTTCAAAAATTAGTCGAGCATTGCTCGAGTATCGTTTGAAAATTAGCATGATCATACTATATCTATGGCATGATCTGAGTTGAGTTTAGTTTTTTGAATTGATGAGGTCGAGTTCATCATATTCCGTTTTACGAAAAACTTACTGCAGTGACAAAACCACCCGTTATAATCTTCGCAATATTCCTTTAATTCTAAGCACAAATACCTTATTTATTAAAATACGTTTAATTGGCCAATGTCACTCATAAAAATGTATAAATCACGTTGTGACGCAACATTTACTTGGCCTAATTATGCGTAAAATGAAACTCATTCTGCTAAAAACAAATTTCGTAATAGGAAACAGACTGTAACCATAGATAGTCGCAAATCTCTATTTAAGTAGAGATCAGCTGAGTCTAGACTCAAGCATAGTTTTGGAATCAACAGGGTGCTTGAGACTAGATTCAGTAATTAAGTAGAGATCAGGTGATTAGAGTTCAAGCTGTGCTTGAGTCTCGTTCTATAATACGAGCCTAAGTTACAATCCATGATGGTTTACTCTATGGTGATCGATGACTTAGCGATTCGTCTGCTAGACTGCACCCAATACCTAGGTTTTGAGCAAAACGGCGCGGAAAGATTTATTTAAGTCGCCTGTCGCGAGCGTGACCTTACGTAGGTAGTTATTGCTTTCTCTGTGAGCGTGACGATCACAGAGAAAGCAATAACTACGTAAGGTGACGATGACGACCGCGTACCGGTCGTTGACGCAGTGACACTCTCTTCCCTGGGCCATGCCAGCCCAAACCCAACAAGGACCAAAGGTCTAGGTCGCGGGCACTGAGCAAGCAAGCCGATCGCTAGCTACATGCGAGCAGCGCAGGACTAATAGTTGTAGAGATCCTTAAGGGAAGCCTGTTATACTCTCTCACTCTCTTCAAAAGTCTACCACGTACAACATTAATGGGAGACTAGGTCCAGGCCGTCCAGGGTCTGATGATGAAGCTGGAAGGCCATACCATAGGAACTCAATATTGGTACCGTACAACCCCATCGAGTTTGGACTTATTTGAATTGTCTTGACGAGGAGGTACTTTGTTGGATAACCAGGGTCTGATGATGGAGCCGGAAGAAGGCCACTGGAACTCTGTAATAAAATTATGCAACCCCGTCGAGTTTGAGCTCGTTCGATTGGTCTTGACGAGTGATCCGATAGGAGGTGGTAAATTTTTGTTTTATCTCGTTAACTAAAAAGCAGAAAATAATAATTTACTAAAAAAACATTTTTCATAGTATAAAATTCGAACTAAAACATAAAAGCGGACTAACTAGTAAAAACAGACTAAAAAGTATGAAATAAATTCTTCTGTAAATATTTATAAAGCCTCGATTACATACGCCGATTTAAGGAACCAATTTAGAGTTGCCACTCGTATAAATAAGTTAAATTTTAACAGTGAATTTGCACAAATGACGGAAAGGTCAACATTTTTTATGATTTTTTATTTTCAATTCTCATCTTTAATCATAAACAATGTTTACTTTTCCGTTATAGTGTAGATTCGATTTTAAAATCGAACTTATTCTACAATATTTTATTGTGGCAACCCGAAATTGGTTCCTAGCTAGGAAGCTAAATTGGCGTATGTAATCGAGGCATAAGCCTAGGTAGTACCTACAGAAGTTTTAAACCTAAAAACGTGGGGCGCATTTTCTAAAATTTATCATAAATATTGTCTTTAGTACGCTTTTTAGGTTTAAAACTTGTAGGTATAGGACGTAGGTAATAGGGTTATAGGTACCTAAATATGAGGGATTTAGACATGGAGAATAAGAAGGTCATGATGTAACGAATATAATTTGTAACATTGTGTTGTGAATAAATGAATATGAATATGAATATGAATATGAATAGGGTAGGTACTATACTTTTCGGGATGACACCGCTAAATATCTAATGACTGTTATCGAAGTAAAGCACTGACCTGAATTTTTTACCATTGAAAATGGTTATCAGATGCAAATCGCCCGAGACGTATTTTTTACCATATCTCCGAGGATTTTGAGAGGATCGAAATGAAAATAGTACCAAAAGTTGAGGAATTTATCGAGACACATGTGAACGTTCTAATTTTGAAAATCTACTGGTAACTTTTTTTGAAATTTTGCAAAATTCCAAAAATTCCGGGTTTTTTGGGGGGTGTTTGTTTACTAAATTGTAAATATTTCGGAAAAAAAACTGACTTAAGAAAAAAGGAAAAATAGGGTCCTAGGGTATTAGTTTAGCTACCAAATAGCGAAATAGTTTTAAAAAACGGTAAATAATTGTGACCTGTAGGTGGTCCCTTTAGATTTGGAATTCTAGAAAAACGGCTGTTTCCGTACATTAAAAGTGATGTAGCTTCTATGATTATTGACCTATCGTCATGGTAATCGTGTTAAAAGATGCAGAAGCAGACGAGAAGTGCATTCGTTGGAATTTTGAAAATCGGTTAATAATATTTCGGCTGCGTCGAGGCAGTCAGCGGGCGCTTTAGTAGCCGTAGTCTTTGAATTCTAAGTACCTACTTGACTATTGTTTATTCTGTGGTACTCAGGATTGCCACCTTTAGGAACACAAATTCGTGCTCGCCCATAGATATAGTATTGCTCACCGCGCGAAAAATTTTTTGGTCTATTTTCTGAATGTTTACGCTGAAGTCATTTAAACTGGCTGTTAAACTACTGTAGAGACCAAGAAGCTTAAATCCACAATGGAGTTTGCACGCCTAGTATCATACTGAAGATTGAAAAAGACTCTTTAGTGACGTGACGGCGTATTGCTATCTCTTTCTTTTCGTTTTACAATACGTTTTCGTTTCTCACGAACGAACGAACGACGAACAACGAACACGTATTGTAACACTAAAGAAAGAGGTTGCAATAAGCCGTCACGTTACTAAAGGATCTTTTTTCAATCTTCACTATGACATATGGCCGTGCAATCTCCATTGGAGGGAGGTATAAGCTTCTTGGTAGAGACTGGTAACTGGTAAATGAAGGACGTATTGAATGTATGTGGATGTTTGTAATTAAAATACTTACTCAAAATCAACGGAAGCAAACGGGCGGGTCAGCAAAGCGGTAAATAAAAAATGAGAACTACCTAGCTGAAGGGAAAAAAGAGACTTTCGACTTATGTTTAATTTTTATTTTGACTATGTTTCTTGTATTTTGTATTACTATGGGTCTCTCTCATTAATTCCGCGTCATTTTTTATATTTGCTTACGAATTCCGAATAAGGCATGTCTTTTGCTATTCTGCTTTCATTTAATCTACAGAACAACATTAGATCATTTAAGCGTCATATGGGAAAATACTCGCTCCACATAAGCATTTGAAGGGATACATAATAATAATAATAATAATAAAGTTTATTTGGCAATAATACGTTACATATTATGTTTGCAACAATCAAAGTACAACTGCATTCTTACCCAACAATCAACATCCAGTTTGTCAGTTTTCTGATTCAAACAAACAACACAAAGTAAAATTTATAATGTTCACTTATTTTCATCATCAAAAGGTATTAAATTTCCAATCCAAATTTCCAAAGTATCAAATATCCAATAATTACAACCCAAAATAAGGCATTTAACTTGTTGTCCTTTAATCTTTTAAACATTTGGACCCATTTTTATGAAAACTTTCATTTTGATCGCATGTTACTAAAAAAATCGGGACAAAACTGATAGATCGTCGGGACGCGGGACAATATCATCAAAATCGGACCTGTCCCGGCAAAATCGGGACGGGTGGCAACCCTGGTGGTACTTGTTCTTGTTATTGACCCTGACCCATATCCTAATCCCTTAGTTAAGACTTTAAGAGCTCGCCTGTCTTATCCAATTAAAACAATCCAATTGTAGTTTCTTGGACCATTAAACCTGAGGTATTTTTGAAATAAAACACAGTTTTATTAATTTATCTCATTTATTTACACTCCCCTTAGCAATAAATAATATTTTAAATCGCCTATTTTATCACACAATAATTACGACGCCTCAGTCTTGTCAGTTTCTTTTAGAACTATCTTCTCCTCAAGGATTTCCTTCTTGGGTTCCTCAGGGATGGTTTCTTCAACTTTTTCTATTGTCTCTGGTGCTACATTAGAATCTACTGCTAGCCCGCTGCTGTCGTTAGAATCTCCTAAAAACAAAACGAAAAAGTTTAAAGCGCTTTTGTTAAAATTAGAGCAATAACACACTTGTGACCTAGAAAAAGGATATTAATTATTTACACTATACAGGGTTATTGTAAAACATCAACAACCTCGTAGGAGTTGATTAGGGGGCGTGCATAAATTACGTGAGGTGATTTTTTAAATTTTCTGTCACTCCCTCCCCCCCTGGTGAGATGTCGTGACATTTTATTCAACCCCCTCCCCCATCCCCCAATCTCACGTGAGTGAGATTTTTCAAAATGTGGGTTTCTTACGTAAACACATTAGAATGTTGTTGTAAAAAAAATTGCATCGTGCTTTTATTTACGACTAGTTAAGACTAGTAATCAATATTGCTGAGAGTTTTAGTGTAATAAAAATTTAACAATAGAATACTTAAATCGTGACAACTGTGATTAAAAAAAGAATATCTTCTCTAATTCAGTCCATGGAGAATCATGCGCGGTCTCAAGAGAGACTATTGGAACCAACATCTGTATTAAATGGACCAAAATAGTATTTTTATTGTTTCAATCGGTCAATCAATAAATTGCGTGATATTTGCCGAGACCCCCCCTCTCTCCAACGTAAGATTTCATGAGATTTGACATGACCCCTCCCCCCCTTAAACATCTCACGTAATTTATGGACGCCCCCTTACTAACATAAACTACTATTATATACTAACATTTGTTCTACGACTTTTCCAAAAACAGCTAAAAAAAATTCGACCGTTATACAAAACTCAATCAGCTGTTCAGACATTTTGTATGGAAAGTCGATTTTTTTTGCCTGTTTTCGGAAAAGTCGTAGTACAAATGTTGTCGTTTATGATGTTAGTACTTAATTTGTTCCTGCGAGGTTGTTCGTGTTTTACAATAACCCTGTATAGTGTAAAAGATCTTTGCAATATCAAAAGATATGTTGGATAATTTAGTATTATGGTAGGTGTATTATATATACATATTTTTATTGTTATTAATAGTTAGTCATGGCGTTATAAATAGTGGCTTTAGGGTACGAGGGTGGATCGATAAGTCCATGACTTTTTAATGAAGAAAGACTTTTTTTCGGAATAAGTATTATGTTTTATTTCTATAATCTTATTGTAGTTGTGCGTATTCAGTCTAACGAAGTTCCTACCTCTTTAAACCATTATTTTCTTCTTTCATCGCCTGAAAACTGGTAACTGAAATGAGGGCCCATTTCAGACACCACTTTTTGGCTTGATGAAAATCTTTGCCTACCAAGACATTTATCAACACATTTATTCATGTTCGGTAGCAGAAAAAATCTCACTGGGGTTGAATCTAGAGAATAGGAAGGATTCGCATCTTCATTCGATGAGTTTTGATGTCATGAGTGCCGCCGAGAGGGTCGACAGGGTCATTAAGAAAAGTTAGAAGTCGCTTGAGCTTTTGTTTCCAAAAGTAATAATCTTTTGCCGAATTTGAAAAAAATGTAGTGTAAAGATGCCATAAGGAGTTTCTTTTTAAGACACAAAAATAAATTATGAAAAAAAAGTATTTCATCTTTTCAAAGTCATGGACTTATCAAACCACCCTCGTAAGTAAGAGGTAATAATATCACATATAAATAAATATTAATACTATAATAGTCTATTTCTTTTATGTTTGGTATGCAATGTGTTGTAAGTAGATTGGATAGAATACATCAACAATCGCGTGATAGAAATATGTAGACCCTGTGTTTGGTTTACTTACATGATTTCAGTGGTTGTTAGTAAAGTTAATTAACGTTGAATAAGACTTAACGGTTGGTCAGGATACAGTTATTCAGAACATAAACAGATTTTTAAATAGGTAAAGTTACTGTTTATAAAAGTACCTAAGTAGGTGGGTAAGTCGGTACAGTGGATTTTCATAATGAGATAAAATAAATTAAAACAAGGCAGGTAGATACCTAATACCTATGGAAAAATCTAATTTGAATAATGTAGCACGAATACGCATAATTGTTTTAGAATAACATAATAATATACAGACATGCGATATTTTTCTATGAATGGTTAACTATACATTAGAAGCACGAATATACATTATAAGTACATAAGTATCTTATTAAATGCCCATGTGAGTACTCATGGTAAGACGATCTTAAGTTGGTACCTAACAGAAACGATCAAATCATACTTAAAACCGATCTATAATCAAAATATTTGCCACGCACGAATCAGTAAAGCACAAACATAAGAATAGAAACAACCCTAAAAATCAAAGACGATCTTAGACGCTACGAACAAACAGACAAGCGATCACCAGCAAACACATAAAGCACAGTTCCCATGGGTCCATCAGGATACCTGTATGTTGGTGCCTAAAGTGTTGATGGCTCCGTTGACGGTGGTGCCCACCGCGGCCGCGGTGCCGTTGATGGCTGCCGCGATCGTACCTATCAGACTGTTCACGAAATTGCTCCAAGCCGTCACATTCGCTAAGGATACACATACATAATAATAAAGATATAATAACATAATTATGGTATAGATTTATAATAAGTAATTATATAAAAGGGTGAAAATATAGGTAATAAAAGTTCGAAGAAGAATAGAGAGAAAATTAAGGCAAAAAGTCCTCACCAGCTCCACCATCGTGCCCTTTAGCGTCGCTCTTGACAACTTCCTCTTTGATGGTGTCCCTGGGTTTTTCAGGGTTTCCATTGATGGACGACTGCAGTTTCTGTACCGCACCGGAGATGCCCTTGACGATCGGATTATTCTGTATGATGTTCTTGATCGGGCCGTTGCTGGGGGCTGCAGCAGCTAGCTGTTCTGGGGCTTTAGCCGGCTGCTGTGCATCTGAGTCGGGCTTGGTCTCTGCCGGTGCCGCTGGAACAGCGTTGCTGCCTTCCGCAGCAGGTTGTGCAGCGGGCTTGTTCGGCTGAGGCTGCTGAGCAGCAGGCTTATTGGGCTGGATAAAATTAACGACCCCTTGTACAAAGGGATTGTTTTGAATTGCTTGCGCAAAGGGTCCGTTTGGAGGTGACGGGAATTGGCCATCCTGCAAGGTACTGCCCTGGTTCTGTCCTGGGTTGAGTATGTTCTGAATTGAGGACTGGATTCCCTGCCATATGGTCGGTTTTTGGGAAGCCTGTTCGTCAGATTGGGGTTTTGATGGATCGCCGGGGGCAGGATTTGATCCTCCTTGGCCTATAATGTTCTGGAAACCGCTATTTATGCCTTGGAAAATGCCACCGTTGTTAGGGTTGTTGTTTGTGTTGTTTTGCCCGACGTAGTTTTGAATAGCCTGTGTGACGTTGTTGAATCCTTGAGAAACAGTTTGCTGGAAGAGTTGGAAATACTGCAAGAACATGTTGGGAGGGGCGGTTGGCTTCTCGTTGTCATCCCTTAAAGTTGCGAACACTTGCACTCCTTCAGAAAGAGCTTTCACGCCTATTTTAAAATTGTTCTCTAAAGTTTTAAGGTTATTTTCAACAGAGTCGAATTGAGGCTTTTGTTTTTGATCTGGATTAGCTGGATCCACTGAATCCTGATTATTATTATTCCAGTATGATTGGATAGTATCATTCAATTTCGTTATTTGGCTGGTGAAGCTCTGTTGGAGTCCCTGAATACTTTCCTGGATTGAACTAAGCTGCTCGTTGTTAGCGATCCAGTCCTGCAGGCCCTGCGATACACCCTGGAAGCCTTGTTTCAAAGCGATTTGTGAGTCACTGACAGTTTGTTTCACAGTATCAACAATTTGCTGCTCATGGCTGAAAGTTTCGGGACTTTGGGTGTCATGTTCCTGTCGCTGTGGATCGCCGGGGTTTTCCAAGTCCACCTCCACTCTCTTGATGTCGGAATCGTCGTCGTCTACGGGGTCAACGATAACTTTGACGGGGATGTTGTCGACAGCTTTCACGCGAAGGTTGTTTTCGACATCCTTGATGGTGTTCGTGGAATCTAGGAGTTCTTGTTCGCTAGAGACGTTGTCTAGGGGGGTGGATTCCTTGATGGGTGGGGTAGCTGGGAGTTTTTTCTCGACAGACAGGGTTTGTATGGAGGCGGCGCTGGCGTACGCCGCGAGCAGGAGGACGAGATACGCGTGCGGCCTCATGTCGAGCGGGCGCGGAGTGCTGCCTCACGGGAGGGGTTTCACTTTTATATGACCTGACTAACGGTCCGGCCGGCGTGTACGTGTTTACGATTACCGGCCGGCTGCCCGACAAACGTCTTGTCATTATTTGTATTTAATATCTGACCGGCTTATGTGTTCGGTGACTTGTGTGGGGTTATAATTTACAATCAATTAGGGACGACTAGACAGACATTCGTTATCATTACGCTTAGTTCGCCCACCCATGTTTTTAATATCATTACTGTCACGTAAAGACATAGTATTCTATTTAAAAATTACGAATTTAAATCAAGCAGCTATACGAGTATTTCCTTAACTTTTGAAAATAATTATCGAGAATTTTGTTTTTTTACAGTTTTAATTTTATGAACTAAGTTGTTTAATATACACTTTTGGTGTTGTTAATGTCGGTCAATAATCGATTATTTCCGGTTCAATAGTTAGTCTGGTAATAAAACGATAAATTCGCGCTGTAACCGTCAACAACGGTATATTGGCATCATATCCAGATTAACTATATTTTACTCAAATATAAAGCAAAATTGTAGCGTAAAATCAAATATAATAATACAAAAACGGACTTTTCTCTCCTGCCGTCTCCGTGCTCCTGCATTCAGTATACCTATCAGCTGAATGCATCGATTGAACTGAAGTTTCAACTTTAAATATAAATAAACTACATGGAATTTCGCTTTACATTAAATTGATGATCATGAATTATTTAGTTTACGATTTGCTTGTAACCCACAAGGGTCTTGAACCCTCAGTCTGTAAGAGACTCTGCACTCTCAGTTTAGGGATTACATAGATAAAGCTGAAGATCATTAATAAAAACTGGCCAAGTGTAAATCGGACTCGCGCACGAAGGGTTCCGTACCAAAAAGGGCAAAAATTACGTTTGTTATATGGAAGCTCCACTGAAATATTTATTTTATCCTGTTTATAGTATTTGTTTTTATAGCGGCAACAGAAATACATCATCTGTGAAAATTTCAACTGTCTAGCTATCACGGTTCATGAGATACAGCCTGGTGACAAACAGACAGACGGACAGTGGAGTCTTAGTAATTATAGGGTCCCGTTTTTACCCTTTGGGTATGGAACCCTAAAAATGAATATACCTAGCTACTTTTACTTCTTCAAACAAGTGTTTAGGGAGATCCATTTTCTTTCAAGTGACATAACTATTTAGAGTTTACTTTCATTTTCCTTGGAGGCGGATTATCTCTCGTATGCTAATTTTACAGTCGGGCCAAGAGTCGAGAAGAAAGCTCATTGTTCGAAACGAAAGTACACTCATTGACGACTTGACAACTGAAATTAAAGGCCGACACACACACTTGTCTCCCTTTGTAATGCAAAAAGGTGAACTTTTACATCCTTCACACAATTTTGTTCAGTTCATACTTCACATGCTAATATTTTCCCATTTTTATGCACAACGGGATAGAACTTGGCCTTCAACTCACCTGATGTTAAGTGACGATGAACGCGAGCTCACTACACGCGGAATCCTCATCACTGAGGAACTGGCTATCTTACCTCGAACTGCCGGGACACAACAATATTTAAATTGTTATTATGGCGTCAGACGTGTAGGTAAGATGGTGGTAGCTAGCCAGGCGGAAAAAGACCTAGTACAAAATTGTACCCCCACTGGGAATCGAACCCGGGACCCGTGCATCCTACACGGGTGGGCCATCCACAGAGGCGGTTAAAGTCCCAAAAAAAAGATCTTTAGTTCGAGGAAAAGGTAGTTTATTAAGAATACTAAAAGCCAAAATTCTAAAGTGTGTTTCTTATCCCTCATTCCACTATAATTATTCCACGATTTATTTCAGGAATCGCGTCTACTATCTAAAACACTGAAATTCTTAAATAAGCTTTCCTTTGATAGATGGATCACTTCATTACTACTTCTTTTAGGCACAATTTAAAACTTTACCAAAGAAAAGTAGCAATGTGTCATACGCACAGCAATCAGTCAAATGAAGCGGTGTGGCTGGAGCCCCAGTTAGTGTAACATTATACGCACAAACGTATTTAATGATTTGTTTCGATAATATCATCATAACTTTATTTAACACCACAATGACATAAAAATAAAACAAAGGAATTCGTATTGTTACAATCACAGAACAAAGAAAATGTTTACCTACTTCTTATGCTCTGTGGTTACAATCATATCAATCTCTTCCTACTCTCTCACCTATTATAAATAAGATAATAAATTGGTGATGAATCTTTATAAGAAATGTAAATACGTATTAAACAAATAATTAACTTTATAAAGGTATGGAAAAAGAATCTACCCAAAAGTAAATGAAATTTAAAAAGGAGAATACTTACTCATGGATTGAATTATGATTAGGAAGGATCTATTTCTAAATTGTTTTATTTATAGTGCACTCCTTGACAATACATACAACAAGTGAAAAATAAATATGAATCCTATTCTTATTTGTTACAGCTGAAACTTTTGGGAAAAATACCTCTGACAAGCTTTGAAATTCCACTTGAACAGATTGTCTTTGTTTCAAAATACCTGACAATATTATTATGTTTTTCTCTTTATACAGCACTAATTTAAGAATTTTGCTTCTTAAAACTAATGTTTACATCAATAGTAATGCTTTCATTTTTTAGACAATTTTGGAAAAACATTTTTTTTTTGAAATGGGAATACACAAGCCTTAATGATTGCTTTGGATATTGAAAAAGAAACAAATTTTTGAACTTGTACTAAAAGCTCAAGTAAAAGACATCGACGCGTTCAAATAAATGAAGTCGCTTAACTTAGACCTTTGATTATTTATATCTCAGACTTATCTTATGCTTTTAAATTAAAATTATTTAATAATTATTAAAGGAGACTTCTAAACGAATAATTGTTGTGTTATAATAACCATCTTAAAGCTTTCTAGTACTTACCTATGAGTTTTTGGTATCAGTTTTTCATAAACTTTTTTTGATGTTAAAAAAGGTATTCGTTTCATAGATATTCTCTTTCTCTTCATTAAGTTTATAATCGATTATTATTAAGAATAATATTTCATCTACATTAAACAAATAGGTAAGTACGAGTATATCAATATCAGTAAGGTAAAAAATTATGTCGTTTTTTGTTAACTTTTATAGAATTCAACATCGAGATGTATATTTATCTCGATGCATTTCCTTATCAAATCAAAATCCTTAATGAACTTTTCCCTGTAGATTGCCTAATAATGATTATTAGGTACGATGTAAATGAGTCAGCTTTTCTTTAAATAAAGTATTTTTTTTAAATTTATCAAAGAAAATCTTTACAAAATTTATTTCCTTGTAAAGATTTCTTTGATAAATTTTGAAATATTTAATGTTCTGCCACTTTACTCGAAACTTCGGAGGTTCATTGACTCTTCTTAAACCAGATTTTACTGTGGGCCTTAAAATAATTAACAGATATATATTTAAATGTATGCGGCATACAGCTGTTATCTCGACTATTTATTTGATGCAAACATTTGATAACGGGTAAATGGGCTCCTCAAACATTTGGGAACCGTTAAATTTTTGGTGTGAGGTGACAAAAGCTCTGCATCATGTCATCACATCACAGTTAGATGGTAAACAGCGGCTGATTGGTAAATGTTTTTGATTAGCTTTTGCTCGCTACTTGCCCTAGTTTGTAGCAACTATGTGCTAAAATGCTAAATTGTAAGTCGTTCCATTTTGACCGCGGTGGGGTTTGGATCTTTTGTGCAACTTGATCCTTTATTAATTATCATTAACCTATTAGGACAGTCGTCAGGCCAACAAATTTGTTTTTAAACAAATTCTAAACATAAAACCTATATGATATGAATCAGTAAAAAGAAAAGTTCTTGATTGATCTATCTCGAAATTCAGGCGGGACAGGATCAATTGCCATTATATTTTTTTACAGTCTCAGTTTTCCAATTGGCCTTCTGACCACGGTCTTTGTAAGGTGCAGAGGTCGTAGTTTCGACTCCCAGGAGGGACGTCTCTCTCTACACTGGGTTTGATTGATGATAGGAGGGAAGAGGGAAGCCCCCTTGCTACTGGCTAGCTACCAATACCATGCACCTAAAATTGTCTGCAGTTACAGGTAAAATATTATTAGCCTTATGTTCTTTAGCGGTGTTGAGGATTCTCTAATACCATAGAAAGTTATAGTTTTAACTTTATGTTTACTGATAAAATTCTTCGCTAAGAATTGAGTAAAAATAATAATTCGAAACTTTGGTAAAAAAAGAATAGTATGGATTTCGGGTTCCGACTTTTGCAAAAGTGGTAGAGAGGAAGGAAATACCATTTTTTATCGCATCCGTCAAAAGGACTCCTCAATCAAGGCTCCTTGTTCAAATATACAGGTTGTTTGAAAATAGCCTTGTAAAGGGGAATGTGGTCGATAGGTACCATAAACTCAACAACTTTTACTATAGGACCAACCCTGAAATCCCGGAAAAAAAATCAGCGTTTCATACATTTTCATACTTTCTTTATAAATTTTTGTATGAAAAAGCTGATTTTATTCGCGGCTTCAGTGTTGTTCCCATAGAACAAGTTGTTCAGTTTAATGGACCCTATTAGAGATGTTACGAATGTCAAATTTTAGACATTCGCGAATCCGGATGCGAATGCGAATATTTAGGATGCGAATGTGCGAATGCGAATGTTAAGACATCAAGTATTACAAAAACCATATGAGTTAATAAATAAATCATTTTTATTACTAAAACGGGAAAAACATAGGTATATACATAATAATAATATACGTACCTATAATTTATGACGACATCCATTAGTGAATTAAATTTGTAAAAACTTGCATGCTTTTTAATGCACATGTGCACTTTTATATTATTGTAAGAGTCGAAGTTCAATAAAGTAAAATAAAAAAATAGCTATCGAAATCACTTTTCTTTCCCCGGTGCCATAATGAAAAACTGTTAAATTTTCACAAAATACTTTAAAACACTATGAATTATTTGTTTACCAAAACGAGGAATTACAGTAAACTAAAACAAAACAATCAACAGACCCCGTGGACCACATCAACAATCAATCACAATAGACAAACTACCCGTGTGAAATAAATGCTTTCTACTGGTTGAATTAATGAAGTTATGCACACATTCGCATTCGCATAAAATTCGCATTGATTGATGCGAATACGAATGTCGATGCGAATGTTTAAAACGATGCGAAACATTCGCATATGCGAATGCGAATATTCGTAACATCTCTAGAATCTATCTACCATATTCGGGTTAATAAGACTATTCCCAAGCACCTTATGTATATTTGGAAATTGGAGATCATATAAGTAGATCATGAAAATGTTATCGCTACTTTCACAGAAGTTGTTTTTTACAAAACATCAATGCAATTGGCCGAGTGCAAATGTAGCGTATGAAATCACACTCAAGTGCTGGTTGTTCGGAGTACCGTTACCCTGATTGGTTATATTTTGGGCGAGTTTTTTGGGTGTGATTAGTTTTTATACTGCGCGAGCGCCGGCGCCAACCTCCGGCGGGACAATCCAGGCTACGTTAGCGCTTTTAATCAGCTGAAAGCGCTAAAAATATAAAAAAGAGAACGTTGCCAATTTTTTTATGTTTTTATGTTCTGTGCGTAGAATAATAACATACGCGGACACTCGTGTTATTATTCTAAGGTTCTGTGCTAAAAAAATGTATTTGTTTAGGTTATTTAAACAAAATTGTGCGTTGGTAAAGAAACGGATCTATTGTACTAGCACAGAATATAATGTACGTAATAGTACTAACGTACTACCTACTAAAATATTTATTTTAATAATATTTATTCTAATCCGTGCTAATAATAGTTTATAAATGAATAGTCTTGATTGTGTCAACTGTTTGTTATCCCAAATAAATAATATAAAAACAAAATTAAAATTATAAAAGAGTAGGTACCTAATCAAATGCATGAATTATGAAGGTAAACTTTGTAAAAGGAAAACGGAGCTTTTTAGGATCTAATACCCAATATTTTTCTTATGCTAAACTTTTTTTGGCAAGCAACGCAATGGAGTTTCAGGAGGCAGTTGAATTTTTTTTTTAATTTATTACCAAATAAACAAAAATACAGAAGTTGTATGCTACATTCACATTAAACCACGCAGGTACACATTAAGAATGTGCTATGCTCCTAAAAATGTGCAAATTACGTACCGCTTTCATTGATATGACTGTTTCCTTAGGGTTGACTGGGAGAGAATGCTTTTAGCATTAAGTCTGCCTTTTGTAACATTTGTTTTATAAATGTACAATAAAGATTCTAAATAGTATTCTAGAAAAAAACGATGCCACTGATGGCTCGGTAGCTCAGTTAGAAGAGCATTCAGCATCAGGACCGGACTTCCAAAGGTCGCGGGTTCGATTTCCGCCTGTGATAATGATCTGGTGACGACTCGATTTTTTCCTAGTTAGTATATTATTTATTATTATATAAATAAAAGGAGTTGTGGATTGTGAATGCTGAAAATTAAAAATACATAAAAGATTGTTAAATAAATAAATATAGATGTGAAAGCGCTGCAGCAGCTTGATGGTCGTTTGCAGGCGCTGGACCGGTCAGTGTGCCGTTACCCGGCGAGTGGCGAGCTAGGGTTGCCAACTATTATTTGCGTCAAATATAGTATTTTCAAGATTATTACATATAATAACCATATAGTAGATGGCGAAAAAAATAGTAGGTTTAAAATAATAATGCTAATTGTTTAATTTACCACTTGAAAAAATAAAGTAGGTAGCTACCTATATACACCGTCATTTTGTAGTCGTTTTAATTAAGGGAGTGCTCTACTAATGAAAATAATCATTTATGCCAAAGAAACATGGGTCGAAAAACGACAAAAATTTCGGACTTTCCTATACAATTACAATGTTTTAGCTGTCTAGTTAGTATGGGAGGACCAAAATTTTTTGTCGTTTTTTGACCCATGTTTCTTGGGCAAAAATGTTTAGTTTCATTGGTACAACACACCCTTAAGTTTATTAAAACGAATACAAAATGACGGTGTATACATTTCAAAAAATATAGTAGTCGAGCCCTCTATATAGGGTGTTTGGTAATAGTCTTATAAAGCCAAATATGGTAGATAGGGACCATCAAACTGAACAACTTTCACTATGGGACCAACTCTGAAATCGCGGAAAAAAAACAGCTGTTTCTTACAAAAATTAATAAAGAAAATATCAAAATGTATGAAACAGCTGATTTCTTTTTCGCGATTTCAGTGTTGGTCCCATAGTAAAAGTTGTTCAGTTTGATGGTCCCTAACAACCAATTTTGAAAGGCTTATTTTGTAACACGTTGTGTAGAAGGGTTAGCAACCCTAGGCGCGACGTCCACCTGTCACGTGACACGTTACGCCGCGCGCCGTCGGCCGCTCGTCACGTCACGACACGACGCTGGCGCATGGCGGTGACCACGCTTCGGCAGAACATCAGGTCCTTGTACAAGTTGTGTTCTCACCTCACTTCGCGAATAGTATCGGATAATACTGCTCAGTGAGTGCGAGTGAGTGAACGAGTGAAAGGGAGGAAACGATAGTTAACCCCGTAGCGAAAAAAAATCTAAGTCTATGAGTTAACCATTCGAACAAAACAAAAGAAGCCAATTCGTAATACCCACTTCGATATCTCCACTAACAGAATATAACTTAAATATAAATAAATAAAATATGGTTTAAAATAATATATATATAATAATACAATAATATAAAATAATATAATGATTATACTTAGAACAATATAATGATGAATGTTAATTAACTCTTTTTTTTCAAACTTCTAAGTCTAATGTGACAAGTAATTTATATTATATATTTATAGGTGCAATAATATCAAAGTACTTTTTTACAATAGTAGTAAGGTTCTCACTGTTAGTTAAGTTTAGTTTGAAAATTAATTTTATAAGTAAGAGGCGATAGTTGCCCCTCATGTTTGCTGTGCCCTAGCAGGGCGTCACTTGTACATACCAATTTTGTAACACCCATTCCAACTTGTGGCTTGCAAATAAATGAATATGAATATGAATCAACTCGTACTAGGCCCTCAGACATGTCATTACGTAAACAGAGATAGATTAAATAGACTTTAAATATAAATCTTCATAATTTTGCTTGAAAAATTACTACTTAAACAGTTGAATTTTTGAAAAGACTTAAATTAAATGAAAGTTACTTTAAAGACAAATGAAACCAAAAAAATATATAAATCAATTACTTATTTTTAATATGAGTTAATTATTTAAAAATAACTTAAATTAAGTACAATACTGCTTATTTTAGTTTGAGACTGTCATCGTCGCTCCAATTTTCTCGCCTTTATTTCATCGTCTCTTGGAAGATACAGACCAGCACATAAACATACCAAAGAGCATAGCCACCAACTGAAAAAGAAAAAAAACATTAATGATTAGGTACCTTTACCTTTTAACCGCCTCTGTGGTCTAGTGGTTCGCCCACCCGTGTAAGACTCAGGGGTCCTGGGTTCGATTCCCAGGGGGTACAATTTGTATTGGTTTGGTTGGTGGTATGGTAGGGCTTAGTTCAAGTCCGCCTGGCTAGCTACCACCATCTTACCTAAGTCTGACGTCATTACAACAGTGTAACGCTTTGCTAAATTGGAGGCAAGGGGTTAAAAATTGTTGTGTTCCGGCAGTTAGAGGTAAGATAGCCAGTTCCTCAGTGATGAGGATTCCGGATGTAGTGCGTTCCACCTTCGGCCTTATCGTCACTTACCATCAGGTGAGGTAAAGGCTAATCATTATCCCGTTGTGGATAAAAAAATAATTTATTATCAATTTATCAAACTGATTTCGTTATACAGTGTGTTTTTTTGAACATTGATCAAACTTTGTGGTGCGGCTTAGATCATCAAACTGAAAAACTTTGTCTATGGGACCAACTTCATTAGAGCAAAAAAATCAGCTGTTCCATACATTTTGGTCGAGTAGTTATTGATGTTTTCTATGGAACATACAAAGTTGTTCAGTTTGATGGTCTAAGCCACACCACAAAGTTTGATCAATGTTCAAAAAAACGTGACCGTCAGAATGGCCGGTCAACTGTCGTATTTAACTTTGAAATTGTGTCTAAAAATTGCTTATGAATTGCTTATATTTGCTTATCATAATGAGAGAATTGCTTATTGCATAATTAAAAAGAAATAAAATATTTAAGGTTGACCGGCCGGCCATCCTGACATCAGAATGGCCGGTCAACCTCTGTACAGCAATAACTATGTAGAATTACTGAAATTTTCATAGGCCAAAAATTGCTTATGAATTGCTTATTCCACAATTTGCAAGCCGAGAGCCTGTTATTCTTTCCATAAACTAGGTATGAGTTTAAAAGTCTCAAGCGCCTGTTAAAAATTCAGAGCAAAGTGACGTATAGTGCTAATTGCGTTTATATTACAAAAGGTTTGAGGGGTCAATTGAATCGCAGGTCAACCGTCGTATTTGACTTTGAAATTGTGTCTAAAAATTGCTTATGAATTGCTTATATTTGCTTATCATAACGAGATAATCGCTTATAGCATAATTTAAAAGAAATAAAACATTTAAGGTTTACTGACGTCTATCCTGACATCAGAATGGCCGGTCAACCTCTGTAAAGTAATAACTATGTAGAATTACTGAAATTTTCATGAGCCAGAAATTGCTTATGAATTGCTTATATTTGCTTATCATAATGAGAGAATTGCTTATTGTATAATTTAAAAGAAATAAAACATTTAAGGTTTACCACTTCTATCCTGACATCAGAATGGCCGGTAAACCTTAAATGTTTTATTTCTTTTAAATAATGCTATGAGCGATTCTCTCGTTATGATAAGCAAATATAAGCAATTCATAAGCAATTTTTGGCTCATGAAAATTTCAGTAATTCTACATAGTAATTACTTTACAGAGGTTGACCGGCCATTCTGATGTCAGGATAGACGTCGGTAAACCTTAAATGTTTTATTTCTTTTAAATAATGCTATGAGCGATTCTCTCGTTATGATAAGCAAATATAAGCAATTCATAAGCAATTTTTGGCTCATGAAAATTTCAGTAATTCTACATAGTTATTACTCTACAGAGGTTGACCGGCCATTCTGATGTCAGGATAGACGTTGGTAAACCTTAAATGTTTTATTTCTTTTAAATTATGCTATAAGCGATTCTCTCGTTATGATAAGCAAATATAAGCAATTCATAAGCAATTTTTGGCTCATGAAAATTTCAGTAATTCTACATAGTTATTACTTTACAGAGGTTGACCGGCCATTCTGATGTCAGGATAGATGTGGTAAACCTTAAATGTTTTATTTCTTTTAAATTATGCAATAAGCAATTTTCTCATTAGGATAAGCAAATATAAGCAATTTTTAGCTCATGAAAATTTCAGTAATTCTATATAGTTATTACTCTACAGAGGTTGACCGGCCATTCTGATGTCAGGATAGACGACGGTAAACTTTAAATGTTTTATTTCTTTTAAATTATGCAATAAGCGATTATCTCGTTATGATAAGCAAATATAAACAATTCATAAGCAATTTTTAGACACAATTTCAAAGTCAAATACGACGGTTGACCTGCGATTCAATTGACCCCTCAAACCTTTTGAAATATAAACGCAATTAGCACTATACGTCACTTTGCTCTCAATTTTTAACAGGTGCTTGAGACTTTTAAACTCATACCTAGTTTATGGAAAGAATAACAGGCTCTCGGCTTGCAAATTGTGGAATAAGCAATTCATAAGCAATTTTTGGCCCATGAAAATTTCAGTAATTCTACATAGTTATTGCTGTACAGACATCAGAATGGCCGGTCAACCTTAAATGTTTTATTTCTTTTTAATTATGCAATAAGCAATTCTCTCATTATGATAAGCAAGTATAAGCAATTCAAAAGCAATTTTTAGACACAATTTCAAAGTTAAATACGACGGTTGACCGGCCATTCTGATGGTCACAAAAAACACACTGTGGAAAACGTACCACGTTTCGGTAGATTTGGCACACAGTTTATGACCTAGATTAATACATGATGCCTTTTACCATGAAAAATCTTAACTTCTGTTTCCTCATATGTACCTATTTACTTAGTTCAGTTTTTTAACCCATCCTGTTACTTGCTGCTTGCACACGTCGTTGGTTTTTGTGTAGTTAATACATGTTTATTAGGTTTTAAAATGTTTATAAGTAAAGTTTCTGATTGAGAATTAACTACCTACATACATAATATGAGTTGATCCAGCGGTTCTGACATACACAAAGGTTTTTATTGACTTACGCTTGTTTTCTGTCAACATACCTCAACAATGATGACCGTGATGAGCACCCCGCCGATGGCCTCGCCGAACGTCTCGAAGTAGCCGGTGAGTGCGTCGGCGCAGCCCTTGGTGAACGCGTCCTCTAGGGCGCAGGCGGCGGTCGCCGACGCCGGCTCCGCGCAGCAGCTGGCCGGCAGGCTGCCGCCGCCGTACGACGCCGGGCCCGTCGTGCCGCAGCAGCGGAACTGCAACCGACAAATAATACATTAAGATATGATCAGAATACTTTCATCATCATCAGAACAGCCCATAGTAAACTGCAGGACGGACATGGTATCCCCTGTGAGAGGATGTTGTCAGCCGGCGGTAAGGACATTGAATAACTGATGACGAATATGGTGTAGCGACCACGTAACGACCCCAGAACAAGAAGTAGCGACGTACGTAATAATATCGTTACACAAGTAGTCGAAATAACGTAGGCTCAGTGAAAAGTACAGGACGTGACGTCGCACATTCGTCAATCTAACATCGAACGAATATAATGTGGAGAGTTGGAGACACACGATATTGAATCTACGCCACTGCAAATACTTCTCGGTAGAAATACTTTTCGTTGAATATTCAGAGATACGAGATCCTGATTCAACAAGATGAACTCACCGCGACTTCAAGAACTGGGAAAGAACTGGCCGAATTGCTGAAGGCGCTGTTGACCCAGCCGTCCACCGTGGCCTGGATGGTGGCCAGCCCGTTGAAGATCACCGTCGCCAAGTATATCTTGCCGGCTGCCAGGATCGCCATGCACACGAAGTACTGAAATCACAACACATTGAGTTTAAAAATACAACGACATGACCTCCGATACCTAAATCACTGACACATCGTGTTACTGAAGATTCAAATATCTTGGGCATACTTTTCAACTCTTGTTGTTTCCCTAAATAAGTTAGGTAGGTAGGAAATACTAGTCCGATCGTGTTCCTAAGTTAGTTTAGTATCTAGGTATCAGTGGCGAGGGGTGAAAATATGGCGAAGGTAAGCCGTTCTACAAAAATGTTATGATCTGCATAGTGGATCGGTGGGGTAGGATTTCTAAAAGGTAAGCCGATGGGAATCGTCTTGTATGGACCCTTCGCCACTGCTAGGTATGCCTATCTTATCTTTATATTGAAAAAGATAGGCTACAAATATTCTGAATAATACCTAATTAGCAAGCCTGTTAAGGCCCCTAATAGACTTCAACTAGAGCCACCAATTAATTTATTTTAATATGTGTAAACCAGGTTAATATTTAAAAAACTGAACAACTATTAATATTCTTTAAATAACTCTTCAACAACAGTTTTCATTCTTTAATCCATTTCAACCAAAAGTGGCAACTGTTGCTTCGATTGCATTTTAAAACTAGTACAAATAATAAAAAATATTAAAGAGTTATTAGGCACAATTAAAGAGGATATATGGTTGTTTCCTTTTTAGGGTTCCGTACCAAAATGGTAAAAAAGGAACCCTTATGGTGTGACTCAGTCTGTCTGTCTGTCTGTCACAGCTGGATATCTCGAGAACTACTAATGTTATCAACTTGAAATTTGGAATAGTTTAAGATGACATTTGCTCAATTATTTTGCAAATAAGAAATAAATAAAAATAAAAATATCTTTTTTACAACAGGGGCTGAAAAGGGGTCTTAAAAATTTTAAGTGGGGCAACTAGGGCATGTGGGGTATCATATGAAAGAACATCGTTTGCACGTTTTCAATCATTTTTTCTTTTTTTTTAAGCCGCATAGTTTTCGACTTATAATGAAAATTGTAAAAAAAAATACCGTTCCCCTCCCCTTTTCTCCGAAGTTTGCAAGGAGTAAAATCTGAAATAATTCTATGTGATAGCAGTTTATATAAAGATTACAGTAAAAATAAAACGATGTCTCAATATAGCACACTTTTAGAAATTATCAAATTTCTAAAAAAGTTAACATTAGTTCCACTATCGGTCAAGAGATGGCGCTGACCTAAAACTGCAATACTAATTTTATTATTTTACTCTGCAGTGTGGTTTGATGGTGCAATTATGATGGTATGGAACCCTCAGTGCGTGAGTCCGACTCGCTCTTGACCGATTGTTTTTTTATATATTTAAATACTTGGTTTAAAAGTAATAAAAATAAATGTATTGGCGGTGCTAGTGGACAAATATAAGCGCCTTAAGCCTTAGAAGCCCGTCTTACTCTAAGGCCTTAATCGGTATTTTTAATGATTACCTATTTCTGAACACTAATCTACTCCGAACTCCGAAGACTCACTTACCATGACGAGTAGACATCTCGACTCCCTGATGGCGCCGCAGCAGCCAAAGAAGGCGATGGCGAAGACGATGGCACCCAGCACTATGACGGAGATGGGGATGGCGTTGAGGCCGCCCGGCAGCACGTCCGTGATCTCCGACAGCTGCACCAGCACTGCGATGCCGATGCCGATGAGCACCAGCCCGACCAGCTGGAACCATGCAATATCAACCATGTAAAATACAACCATGCAAAAACCTCGAATTTCCATGCATGCGCTCGTAGACATTGGGTATAACAGTCAATCTCACTTCAAAAAATAGTAGATTGTACAACAAGTGCATAAAACGCATCATTTTACCCGAGACGATATATATCCACCCGAGCCGCAGGCGAGGGTGGATAGTCAAGTCGAGGGTAAAATGGGTTTTATGTACGAGTTATACACTCTGCTTTTCACTTCGATTGTGAGGAAATTAAACAACAATAATGTAAAAATAAAAATAAAAATATTTCTAACATTTTAGTGACAAATTATATATTTTTGGAATGTGCTCATCAAGACCTTTCATTTGATACCCATATTCAAAAATAGAAAAAAAAAATTTTTTTTCTCAATTTTTTGTGACAAAATATATATTTTTGGAATGTCCTCATCAAGGCCTTTCATTTAATACCCATATTCAAAAATTGAAAAAAAAAATTTTTTTTCTCAATTTTTTGTGACAAAATATATATTTTTGGAATGTGCTCATCAAGGCCTTTCATTTGATACCCATATTCAATAATTGAAAAAAAAACTCATTTTTTTATAAAAAAAATATAATTTTGGAATGTGCTCATCAAGACCTTTCATTTGATACCCATATTCAAAAATTGAAAAAAAAATTTTTTTTTCTCAATTTTTTGTGACAAAATATATATTTTTGGAATGTCCTCATCAAGGCCTTTCATTTGATACCCATATTCAAAAATGGAAAAAAAAAATTTTTTTCTCAATTTTTTGTGACTAAATATATATTTTTGGAATGTGCTCATTTGGGCCTTTCATTTGATACCCATATTCAATAATTGAAAAAAAAACTCATTTTTTTATAAAAAAAATATAATTTTGGAATGTGCTCATCAAGGCGTTTCATTTGATACCCATATTCAAAAATTAAAATAAAAAAAATATCAAGGTCTTTCAATAAAATTGATACCCATTTTCAAAAATAAAAAAAGTGAAAAAACAGAATGAAATAACAAGTTAATTCAATGAAGTTTAATTGCATGTGTGGCTGTTTACCTGACGACCTTTGTCTTAAAGTCTGAGACTTAGACGAAGATTTTACTTTATGCACTAGAGCATAAAAAGCGATTTTATGCAGCCCATACCCAACATAAAGACGAACTTTACGAGCATGAGAAGTGAAAAAAACTTTTTAAAAAACACGTTTTTAAAACGGACTAAATTATTAAAAAAAAATCGTACTAAAAACATTAAAACGGACTAAAAAGTAAAAAATAAATTCTTCTGTAAATACTTACAATCAACCCTACTTACAGAAATTTTAAACCTAAAAATGTGGGGCGCATTTTGTAAAATTTATCATCCATATTGTCTTTAGCAGTGCCCTAATAAAAACGTGTTAAAAAAGTAGGAGGTTTTCAGTTCGTCAGAATCTTCTTTTTTTATGTATTTTACTCGATCACTCGAAGACGGCTGGACCAATTTGTAAAATTCTTTTTTTTGTTTGAAAGTATATACTTCCAAGTTGGTCCTATTGTCATGAGGTCAGGATCTGATGATGGGATCCTGGAGAAATCAAGGGAACTCTTCAAATATTATAGGCAGATTTATAGCGATTTTGGTATTTTCTTAAGTTACTTGTGCATTTGCTTTCAAAAAGTACAATTTTGATGAAGTGGAACTGATGATGAAGGCCAGCATAAACGATCTTCGGAACTATTCAATACTAATTAAGTATTTCACTGGTACGATACAATTACTTTAATATGGTTGCTAGGCTGGCTATTTATGCTCATTATAATACATATGGTGAAGTGGAGCTGATAGTGAAGAACCAAGAGAACTCCTCAACAATTAACGCCCCTGTGTCGGGAAAAGCAGTATTTTGTTTGTAAAAGGTGATGAGCCGTTGACATAAGGCTATTGTAACTTACATAATATCGTCACTAAATATACCTACCACAAAAAAGTTTAATATAAAATAAAATAAAGATAAAAAAAAAACAAAACCTCCTTCAAAAACGTTAAAAATAACCTTACAAAAACAGCTTCAAAAATAAATGGCTCTAAAAAGCAAGAAATAATATTTGAATCAGATTATCGTAACTACGCATATCAATTTTAATAAAACACGTATAATGAAGTCGGGCGGGTGGGGCTTTTAGAATAAAAAAAAGAAGTTTGTCCTCCAGCCCCACCAACTTCAATAGACTGTGCTTACTAATGATTTGAATATTATTTCTTGCTCTCAATTTTGAAGCTGTTTTGTTTTTATTTTCAGGCTTTTTAAAGGAAGTTTTTCTTATTTTTTTTCCTCCTCCTTTTTTGAAGTCGTTAAAAAATTTGCGAGATATCATTCCATATTAAGTTAGATCAAAAGTCGCACAGCGAGCTATGGAAAGGGCTATGCTCGGAGTTTCTCTGAGAGATAGGGTCCGGAACGAGGTGATCCGGCAGAGAACTAAAGTCATCGACATAGCCCACCGGATTAGCATGCTGAAGTGGCAGTGGGCCGGCCATATTAGCCGCAGAACCGATGGCCGCTGGGGCAGACGAGTTCTCGAGTGGAGACCTCGAATGGGCAAACGTAGTGTGGGACGCCCTCAGACAGGGTGGAGCGACGATCTTCGCAAGGTGGCTGGCATAAACTGGATGAGTATAGCCGCGGATAGTGCAAAGTGGCGTGCACTCGGAGATGCCTATGTTCAGCAGTGGACGATGATAGGCTGACGATGATGATGATGATGATTCGATATTATGCAAATCGCAATAGATTACCCTGCAAATCGACGTAAAAACCTGAAGTGTAATTCTGATAAACACTTTGATCGGTATCATTTAATTAAAAATGTTTTGGGTTTTATGGAGGAAGTTATAATGATTATTCTTATCATCCCGTGATAAGAACGGATATGGAAATGAATCATGAATGAGTTTAGGTTGAAAATATCACCAAATACCTAATGGTATCAATGAGTACGTATGTTTATTTTTCTTTAGCTCATTCTTTAATGCCAGGACAAGACTTCCTAAGGACGTATGCCAACTCAGCTATTTGTATAAAAGCGTAAGGTAAATAGTTAACATTCTTAGAATACCTACATTCTAAATAAAGTTCTTGAACTTAGTCCAAGTTGAATGCTAACTTGGTCTTGTATGTAGGACACAACTTAACCAAACCAAAGTAACGGCTGGTTCAGATAAACGGGCACTAAGTACCTATGTATATTTACTTTGTTTCTAATTCTAATAATGTCCGAAAAGTATCAAATCGGCTGAATATTTTTTAATAGGTAGGAATAAGCTCCCTAAAGTAATAGAAAAAGTTTCAGAATTTTCGGTTGCGTAAAAAAATTCTAAAAATTTAAGTCTCGACTTCACAAATATACGAAAGTAACAGCAGAATGGAGATTATACCTTTGCCACCACCTGCCACAACCACAATAAGTATTAAAAAAAAATTGAGATTTTGTGTTGAAACTTTTTTTAATACCATGTTGTGGTTGTGGCCAATAGAATATGAATATAAGATTCTTGGTTGTGGCAGGTGGTGGCAACGGTATAATCTCCATTCTGCTGTTATTTTCGTATATTTGTGAAGTCGAAGAGACTTTAATTACTTATTTGAATTTTTTTACGCAACCGAAATTACTGCAACTTTTTTCTATTACTTAGGGAGCTTATTCCTACCTATAAAAAAATATTCAGCCAATTTGTGTTTTTCGGACAGTCCCCATTGTTGCATGCAAATGATTAGGTGCAGTCTATCGCAACTCGTGAAGAAAAAAAGTTTCTATGAAACGGGGCAGAACTTTAATGGCCGCTATATTTATCTCACTCTTTTTTCTTCTTTATGTCTCTTTCTTCCATCTGTCAGTGTTACATTGCATATCATAGACTACAATGGCGGGATTTTTTGAAAAGTTGTGTGATAACTGAAGATTATAAATTAAGATTTTTGTCTTATTTTTGTTGATTTTTCAGTAGTTTCATCTAAATTTGCTTATAAACGGTGTTTAGGTCGGTATTGTAATGAAATACTTATAGGAAGTGTGAAATATGTGGCATGAAGACCAAAAAAAAGGATGGACAAAAAGATTTTTTATGGCAAGATTTCCTCTTGATGAAGCTTGGCATGAATGAAACTAAAGAAATTCAATCCATCTTGATTTATATTAAGCATAAAATCAGTATAAAAGCAAAGATTTTATAAAAGCCCTGTAATAAAATTACCAATGGTTTACCTAGTAGATAGTGTTGTGTGATCATCACTGATCATTTATCGATATTTTTGTATGTGCAAACAGTGGGTAAAATTTAATACCAATTGAAAAATTGCATAAAAATAAATTTATTTGCAGGAAACATTTTACTGATGGACTTTAAAAAGAAAAAAACACAACTTAAAAAACATGCAGTTTCTACAATACGGCTTAAACGGCCTTCTGCCCCACCTTTGTCTGATGTTTTAGCTGATTTTCCTTTATGTTCATGCAGGTGCGTATTCTCTTGTAACTGAATAGCGTTTGGTCGTTCTAACGTTAAAAATTATATAATATTTATTTTTAAATTATCTGAAATAAATTATTTGTGTTTTAGCTTTAAAACCAGTGCCAGTGTGTGAGACTCCCGAAGTGGGAATTACGGTGGCAATTCCAGCTACTCAATCAAGTAAAATTTTAATTTTTATGAGTATTATGATATTTATCTTGACTCAGCCTCAGCAATCGATAGATTGATACTAGGTTTCCGAAACGAGTTTATGTCACAAATAGCAGCCGCCCGCGACATCGTCTGCGTGGAATTTTTTTTTTGCTTTTCCTCGGAAATAATACTTTGTTCGGGATAAAAGGTACCATATGTTTTTCTCTGTACCCTTGACAACGTGTATGCAAAATATCATGATGATTGGTTGAGTAGTTAAGACGTGAAGGCGTAACAAACAAACAAACGGACTTTCGCATTTATAATATTAGTAAGGATATGTAAGGATTCCCGGTCCTGTGCGGTCTCTTGCCTGTTAACTGCTTTACAAGTATATAGGTACTTATACATACGAGTATAATAATAATAGTCGCCTTTAATTGTTTTGGAATATATTTCTGTTTCTTTTTTTTAACCAAATAATAGGTATTAGTTAATAAGTATATCTATTTTATGTTTTCAGTTAGCGACAATCAATTATCGGATGTTAACCAAGGTCCACAGAAAATAAATATTGGAAAGATGGTAAATATGCATTTACTAGTAGAATGCTCTACTAGGTATCTAATTACCTATTAATATCTAATCATTAACACTAACAAATTATATTATTTTATTATTTCAGATTCCAGATCAAGATGGCGCAGATGGCGGCTGCATGACGCCATTTGATAGTGTAAAACATTTTTAATTACTACAATATGGTTCTCAAATGAAAGGCCTTGATAAGGACATTCCAAAACTATGTAATATTTAACTAAAATTTATAAAATAAATAGCTATAATGCCAACTTGTTTCGTGCAATTAAAGATTTATGTGTTGTATTGTATTGTTTCATTTTATTTAATAATTTAGTTTTAGTAATTGGTTTCATTTATTCTTCCCTATTTTGTTATATGCGATCAAAATAAATGGAATCAATTACTAAAACAAAATGAAAAAAATGCTGATATAGGGAGTGGTCCCCCCAGCTACCTACAGACGTCATCGATATCGATATTTTTCGTACACCGTACAGGGCATCACTATGTTTTTCATATCATGTTGGTAGTATTGGTCTTCATCGCTTGACCATGCTTGAATGTTGGCAGCGATCGAAGAACCCTGTTTTGACATTTGGTGTGTCAATAATTTTGTATGAAGTCCCGTCTCCTTAATAATACGTAGTGATTTTACATTCTCTTTGATTAGGTGCACAGACGGGGAAAAGTGTATTTCTTTTGTTTAATACTAAGAACATGGAGAATCACTTAGGGTTTTATGAAAAAAAAACAATTTTACTAAAGCTAGGGTTTCCTAAGAAAGCGGCGCCGTCACATAGCGGCCGTAATTTTTCGGACGTAAAAAGACTATTTGACTTTGTGGTGTCCAGCACCGCTCTCTAAGAAACATCGCCGTATTGTTTGCATATAAACAACGTTCTACGCCGCTAAATTACGGCCGCAATATGACGGCACCGTCATCCTAGGAAACCCTAGCTTAAGGGCAATAAAGTTTAAAAGGTCCCCTATCGGTCGTCCTTGCTCGCAATTTCTTGCTTGTAACAAACCTGAATTATTTGTTTTCAGGCTAACAAGATACAGTATATTTGTGAAGTGTCGCGCTTTTCTGTTTTCTCGAGATAACTTAATGCGTTAGAAAACATCGCATGCTGTTATCATGAGACGGCGATCTACGCCCGACGCGTTCTTGACATATTTTGAGCTACTCAATGTGTATAACGAAGCCGTTTCACGTTGCCTTTGCAATTTGGTGGCTTTGGCCTTATCAAATAGAGTCTGTTCCACGAAAGATGCAACAGAAATGGTGGCGGGCGCCACTTGCCCTGTTAAATTAACGTTTAGATATTAAGTTATTAAAAACTAACCTCTAAAATAAGGCGCAAAATTAGTTCCTTTCTGTTTAGATCTGAGCATTATTTTTGGTTGACCAGCCTCTAATGTCTCATAATAATGTAAGTACCAACTTAAGCTATATTATACCGATTTTAACCTGTTGTGATCTTAATACTAACAAGGATGCGTATGATTTCATCTCATAAATAGTTGATAGAAAAAACAAGTGTCTAACAGAAGTGGCTGTGCATTTTGTTGATTCTTAATAACTCGTTGATTGTAAAAGTAAATTGATAGGAAAGTCGGATTTGGGTGCGTTTTTGCCGCTATCTTCAACAATTAACATCACATTTCTACCAATTTACATAAAATCTCAACTTATTAACACTACTAACTTAAGTTATAGGTAGTTTAAATTATCTGTGTTAACACTTAGAATTTTCTTGAAAAATGTCTTAGTGAGATATAAGATGTAGAAGAAGGTGAATGTGAGTCTTGTCTGAGAATCCCGAGATTTACCCGATGCAATTTTTTTTCTAAAAGCCCCACCCGACTTCAATAGACGTGTTTTATTAATATTGATATGTGTAACGAATGGTTCGAATTTATTTCTTGCTGTTTAGAGGTATTTAATTTTTAAGCTGTTTTTGTTTTCAGTTTTTTTAAGGCGCGGTTTTTATTTTTTTAAAAAGCTTTTTTATTTGCAACTTTTTAGTGGTAGGTATGTAAGTGCAGCGTGTGAATATTTTTTTACTTTACAGCGTGTAAATATTTTTTGTGTATAACAAAAACAAAGCTGTAGAACACGATAATAGCTAAACCAAGTGGTAAACCTCGAAAAATAAAAAAATATCATTTTTGGAGATATACAAATATAGGTTACCGGTTAATAAATAACTATATCACAACGGCGAGCGGTAGGTAACCTTTTTCGTAATTTAAATGTATTATGGGCTACTGTACTATAGGTAGGTACCATGTGCTCATGCAAACTGTTTTCGCTACCGTAACCTATCGTTTTCTCTCTTTCACTCGCATTGACCGTGAGCAGTATACCCGAAAGTTTACGGTAGCGGAAACAGTTTGCATCAACTCATGGTAGAGCCATGCAGAACCATTTTATCAGACCACTAATGAGTGGTGAATAATTTATTTGACCACTTCGCGGAAAAGATAAGCATTCCCTTGGAAAACCTATTGTATTAGTAGGTACCTAATTTTTATTTAAGCAATACACATTCGATTCACAACTACTAATAAATCAACAGAAAAATCTATAGGTATGCTCACAAAATTTCACGAGGTTGAGAAATGCGACATGTAGAGGAGAATAAACGGACAGCCGGACAGCGGGACAACAGCATTTTTTTGGACAAGCGGAAGCAGAGACGTTTCGCTCGCGATTTGCGCTCGCTCGGTCAATAAATTCCATTAAAAAACCAAACGACTCAACCATACATAACGTGAAATGAAACCACTTGTTCGGCTTGGTGGCCAAACCCCTTTAGTTACGGTAAAAAAATACTTACAGAGAACACAAAATTGACGAAGAATAAAACATATTTGACAATAAACTCTGCACAACAGCACATTTTGAATTTAAAATAATATATAAATAATCAGTCAATTATTTACACTAAATTGGTTTATACCAACACCTCACGATGGTACTGTAGCGTTAGTACAACTGACATTTTTCCTTATATTACAGGCTTCAGGCTTGCTTGCTGTTAGTTATCTCTGATAAGGTGATATCACTACAAATCAATAGAATGAATCATTTTATGAAGACGACAATTTGTTATTATTGCCAATTGAATGTCAAAATATCTTTATTCAAATAAACTTAATAATTAAGTACTTTTGAATCATCTATATTTTCCTACGGCTTTTTACCCGACTGCAAGGAGAGGTTATGTTTTTCGCGCGTATCTTGTGTGATTTTATGTATGTAATATATTATTCTATTGTTACTTACCTCATTTCTTTGAAACAGCTGGTCGGATTTCTATGAGATATTGTTGTCGGTTGCATCATAGTTAGCAGCTAAGGGCAATGATTTTGATGTCGTTTTGTAGATAATATTCATGTGTATTATAAAAATGCAAAAAAATGCACATTAATGTCTTAGTTTTTACCGACTTCAAAAAGAGGGAGGTACTCAATTCGACCCGTTTTTTTTTTGTTTTTTGTATGTACACCGATTACTCGAAGACGGCTGAACCGATTGAAATGATTCAAATGTTATTAGATCAGGTTTATTCCCAAGTTGGTCCCATTTTTTAAAATTTTGAAATCGATTCAGTACTTTTCAGGAAAACGTGAAAATACTGTCGTTTTCGTTACCATTTTGTGAACTTATACGGATGATCGACCATATCTTCTTTGTTTATATACCGATTTAGATGATTCTTTTTTTGTTTGAAAGAGGATACTTTAGAGATGATACCATTTTGATTTCATTGTTATTGAACCTTGGATTTCAAAGATACACAAGGGAACTCCTCAAAATCAAATAGGAACCGTAAAGTGATTACACTAAAAAGAATAAAATAAAAAATTGATTAAAAACAAAAAACCGACTTCAAAAAACTTGAAAATAAAAACAAAAATAGCTTCAAAAATAAATACCTCTAAAAAGCAAGAAATAATTTTCAAATCACTAGATACCTACCTATTATCACTGTAATAAAACACGTTTAATGAAGTCGGGTGGGGCTCTAAGAGTAAAAAAAAAAGTTGACCTGCAGCCCCACCCGACTTCATTAGACGTGTTTTATTACAGTGATATGCGTAGTATCTAGTGATTTGAAAATTATTTCTTGCTTTTTAGAGATATTTATTTTTGAAGCTATTTTTGTTTTTATTTTCAAGTTTTTTGAAGTCGGTTTTTTTGTTTTTAAACAATTTTTTATCCCAACTATTCTCGAGATAACTACGCTCGATTATTATGTTAATATTTATAACATAATAATAACCTGATGGACTAATTATGTTAGGAATTTTGATAAACAGACTATTAGGTGCGACGACGAGCGAGCGTAGTGAGCGAGGAGGAGGTGATGTTCCATTGAGACCAACAACGCACGAGCCGAGCGAGCGGAAGCGAGCGTACGGCCGGCGAAGTGCCAGGACCAACCTGCTGGCGTGTAACCCTCAAAGTGCCAGGACCAACCTGCTGGCGTGTAACCCTCAACTCAAATCAACAGTAGGTAATCGTTTGTTAGTTGAATTAATCGTAGGTGAGTCGTGCTGTTTTCGTTCATTAGTTAGGTATAACAAAAAAATATGTGAAACGATCTTTAGTTATTCTAAACAATAGTTCTTTTGGCTGTAGTTATCTCGAGAATAGTTGGAATAGGTTTAGTTATTATGTTAATGATACATAACCTATGTTATTATATCATGCAGTCGGAGGCATAGAATTTAACGATAAGTCAAATCATTCACAATGTCACTTTATACATGTCTCCGACCTTTGTTCGCTTTAGGACAGATTCGCTTTACGGCAGATTCAGGCCCATCTTTCCCACTGGGCACTCTGACAACTTGCCCAGGGCCCCGCGATCGATAGGGGCCCCTTGTTTCTTGCCAGATCGCTTAATGATACAGATGCTTATTATATTACGAAAAAAAATCCTTTTCAAACCACATAGATTTTTAATCACTAACTTTAAATTCTAAAATAGTTACTTTTATGGATTACCTATAAAATAATTGTTCTTATCAAGATTACAAGATTAGTGAATAAAACCGATTAAGTATAAAAATCGCGCTGCGCGGCCGTTTTTCTTTAATTTAGACTGGCATAATTACGAGATTATTTGATGAAACTGACTAAAAAACGCTTTCAATTTAACCGACTTCAAAAACATTGAAAAGGAGGAGGTTATCTATTCGTCGCGTATATTTTTTTTTATATATGTATGTACACCGATTACTCAAAGACGGCTGAACCGATTGAAACGATTCAAACGTTATAATATGAGGTTTGTTTTCAAGTTGGTCCCACTTTTTGAAATTTTGAAATCGGTTCCGTAGTTTTCAAGTAATCTTGAAAATACTATCGTTTTCGTTACCATTTTAAATGAATTGAGACCGACTTTCAACCATTACTTTTTTGTTAATGAACCGATTTAGACAATTCTTTTTTTGTTTGAAAGAAGACACCTTAAGAATGATTCCATATTATTTTTATTTTCATTGGACTTTGGATTTTGAAGATACACGAGGGAACTCCTCAAAATCAAATAGGAACTGTACAGTGATTGAAATATTGGTAGGTTTATTATTGTCAAAGACATTCTGGACTAGATTTGAACTGCGAAGACCCAACGGAACACCTGTGGACATTGTGTTATTAGGGGTTTACCATTGAAAAATGTGAAACATTATACTTAACGTTTTATTTTATAAAATCATCGCTTACATACCTACCACAAAAAAGTTTAAAATAAAAAGCTTTTAAAAAAAGTAAAACCTCCTTCAAAAACCTTAAAAAACAGCTCTATAAAAAGCAAGAAATAATGTTCAAATCGATTAATTAAAACACGTCTATTGAAGTCAGGTGGGACTTTTAGAATATAAACATCACAATAAGTAAAAAAAAATACTTCCAGCTCCACCCGACTTCAATAGACGTGTTTTAATTAATCGATTTGAACATTATTTCTTGCTTTTTATAGAGCTGTTTTTTAAGGTTTTTGAAGGAGGTTTTACTTTTTTTTAAAAGCTTTTTTTCACTAAAGACAGGTAATATTCAAGATTAGTGAATGAAACTGACTAATAATCGCGCTTCGCGGCCGATTTTTGCTATTGCATTTTCTTAAGATTTTTTCTAAAAAATCTGTCATTTTGTGCCTCATATACAGGCATCCTCTCCTACTTTGATGGTAACCCAAGTCAAGGTCATAGGGGCCCCATTATCCTAATGTGCCCAAGGCCTCAAATAGGTTAAAGACGGCCTAGGGCAGATTGACTGCATAATATAATGTTGCCTTTAATATTTAATCTTGTTTCCCTCAATGAAATTAGAATTTTCTAATATCGTTGGTTTACTTGTTTTTGATGCAGGCGGGTTTTTTTAGTTTTTTGATTAACTGATAAGAAGAGCGGTCGCAAGAAACTTATCAGCTTTAACAGAAATAAGTAGGTACCTAACGATATTTAGACAAGCTTAAATATATCGTTATCTTGATGGGGGTGGGTCGGAAGGCGATAAAACCGCGTTTCCTCCTATAAAAAAAAGGTAAACTCTTTCGAACCTTTCGATTTTGGATGTCTTCTTTTCCCATCACATGGATGCAGGTGACCAAGTTGACGCCATATCTTCACTGATTGTAGTAAGGCCTTCGATCGAATTTGCCACTTCATCCACAATCACTTGCCATTCGCGGCAACCTTGGAAAAGTGGTTTATTCGACCAAAGCCGCAACTTATTCCAATGGTTTAATTCTTATGTTAATAATCGAACCCAGGCAATTTAGCTCCTCCTCATCGGTTAGGATTCCGTGCGGGGTACCTCAAGGTTCACTTTTAGTTTAGGCCCTCTCTTATTTGTGATATTTATTAAATAGGTATAATAATTTTTGTTTTAAAAACTTAAATATTATCCCAGCCAATTGGTAATAAGGTAATGCGCCTGGCAGCCATTTTTAACCGACTTCAAAAAACAAAAAAAGGGGTTCTCAGTTTGACCTGACCCTTGATCACGTAAGTCTGTTGCTAACAATTCTCGATTGAAATCGATTGAAAGCGCGGTTGCATTACTGCTTTAGTTAAGATAGTTGTCACAGTGGTTCTTACTAAAGCAGCAATGTAACTGCGATTTCTGTCAGAGTTGATTGCAACAAAGTTACATAATTACCCCCCTGTATGTAAATGTATGTTTGTATATTTGTCCGCGATTATCTCGCGTTTGGCTGAACCGATTTTTATGCGGTTTTCAGATAAGTATTTGTTACACTTAGGAGAAGGTTTTAGTGTTTTAACCGACTTCAAAAAAGAAGGGTCTGAGTTTGACTCGTATGTAGGTGTGTTTGTCCGCGATTATCTCGCATTTAGCTGAACCAATTTTGATGCGATTTTCAGAAAAGTATTTGTTACACTTAGGACAAGGTTTTGGTATTTTAACTCACTTCAAAAAGAGGTTCTCTTCTCAGTTTGACCCGTATGCATGTTTGTCCGCAATTATCTCACGTTTGGCCAAACCGATTTTTCCACCTAGATAATATATCTAATACAGAAGGTACTCACACTAAAAAGAACAAAATTAAAAATTGTTTTAAATAAAAAACAAAAAACCGACTTCAAAACTCCACTCTACCTCTAAAAAGCAAGAAATAATATTCAAATCACTAGATATAGATTAGATACGCATTATCATTGTAATAAAACACGTCTATTGAAGTCGGGTGGGGCTTTTAGGATAAAAAAAGTTGTCCTCCAGCCCCACCCGACTTCAATAGACGTGTTTTATTACAATGATAATGCGTATCTAGTGATTTGAATATTATTACTTGCTTTTTTACCCGACTGCAAGAGGGTTATGTTTTTTCGCGCGTATCTTGTTTGTATGTAATATTTTTTATTACCTCATATCTTTCAAACGGCTGAACGGATTTCTATGATTAAGATATCGTTAGATTTGTCTTGTCAGCCCAAGTGTTCTTAAGGGGGCGTCCATTAATTACGTGAGGCATTTAGGGGGGGAGGGGGTCGAGCCTAATCTCACCCAATCTCACGTGGGGGAGAGGGGGGGTCTCGGCAAATATCACATATATTTTTTTCTGCAGGAAGAGTATCGCGAAAAAATTAGGTAAAATAAAGTGAAAAATTTTTCATACCAAAATATGGCTAAATCCTAAACAATAACGTTTATTTAAATAAATGCAAAGCAAGCAAGCACAGATTAACGTAATCACACTAAAAACTACACGTTTTGAAAAATCTCACGTGAGAGATTTATTAGGGGGGGAGAGGGTCGAGCCAAATCTCACGACATCTCACCAAGGGGGGAGGGGGGGGGGGTAGAAAAATCGCCAAAATCACCTCACGTAATTAATGGACGCCCCCTAAGAAGGTGTCGTTTTAAAAAAACCAACATGGCGGCTGTACGGTGCTATTATACGTAGTGGAAAAAAAATTTTTTTTTAGAATACTACGATATGGGTGTCAAATTAAAGGGCTTCTTATAAGGATTTCAAAAAGGTATATCATGACTGTAATACATAATAATTCATAACTAAAAAGATATAAATAAAAAAATAAATTAAAAAAATTAAAAAACCCGCCTGCATAAAAAGACAAGTCAACTGAAAAGCTCAGATCAAATAAAAAAGAAAGATGGAGCGTTGCGAACAATGAAGTGAGGCCGATTATTGATGGTAATCAAAAGTCCAACACCAATTAAATTAATATGGTATCATTCTTAAGGTGTCTTTTTTTCAAACCAAAAAAGAATCATCTAAAATGGAAACGAAATCGACAGTATTTTCAAGATTTCTTAATAACTACTGAAGTACTACGACTAATCGGTGTACATACATATAAAAAAAACGCGACGAATAGATAACCTCCTCCTTTTCAAATTTATGAAGTCGGTTAAAAAGTAATAAAACCGTAGTAAAAAGCCAATCAAGGAGTAGGTAGGCGTAGCTATTTTTTGCACTTGTAAAAGGTTTGCAAACGAATTTTCGGCTAACTACTAGTAAAGCGTCTCTGTTGCCCTTAGTACCCATTGTAATAATTATAATATACAAAAATGAAACATATTTACACACTCACTTACCGCAAAAAGTTGATAATAAAACTTAAATAAAAGTAAAACCTCCTTTAAAACCTAAAACAGCTTCAAAATTAAATAGCTTTAAAAAGTAAGAAATAATATTCAAATCATTGGATACGCATATCAATAAAATTTTAAAAACGTGTAATGAAGTTGGGTGTAGGAACCTCATCTAATTTATTAAGTAATTATTGAATTGAAAAAAGAAAGTTTTTGAGGTTAAAAAATTGTTTCAAAAAACAAAAAACCGACTTCAAAACCCCACTCTACCTCTAAAAAAGCAAGAAATAATATTCAAATCACTAAAATAAAAAAAGTTGTCCTCCAGACGCGTCCTTGTGGATGACGTTCTGTACTAGAGTTGAACTGCGAAGGCCCAACGGAACTCCGGGGTATACCATTGAAAAATGTGAAATATTAAAACGTTTTATTTTGTAATACCTATCATTGTTGACATACCTACCACAAAAAAGTTTAAAATAAAAAAGCTTTTAAAAAAAGCAAAACCTCCTTCAAAAACCTTAAAAAAATAGCAATGTTTTATTTAATCGATTTGAACATTATTTCTTGCCTTTTAGAGCTGTTTTTTAAAGGTTTTTTTTATAATGTAATTACGTAAGTATATTGAAAGTTAAACTAGCTTTATGAAATAATTGAGAGACAAATAAAACCACTATTAAATAAATTAGTTCAGTAGGAAGGTACTTATTTATTTTATTTGCTTATTTTAGTTTGAGACTGTTGGTTTCCTCGCCTGTACTTTATCGTCTCTTGGAAATTGCCCAGCACATAAACAGGCTGAAGCACATAGCCACAAACTGTAAAAGAAAAAAACAATTATATAATTAGATAAGTAATTAAACATATACAAAAAACAATTACTCTTGGTACTTTCTTGTTCTGTGGTATACTACGGGCCTATATCTATTCTGTGCTACGGGTATTTCTTTGCCCGCGGTACTACTCACGTGTCTGGTAGTATACAATAAGATTAATTTAACAATGTATGTACATAGGCCAGTAAAATTCTACATTAAAAACGCAAACGATGTAAAGCTGCATTTTTGGTTTGTTATTTGGACCCTTTAAGGGGTGTAAAACTATGTCTTGCAAACAAAAAAGTTTTGCTACATGCGTGATACGAGAAAAACTACATATTTTTTCAGTTTTTGCATTTCATTTCAAAAACTTTTGACTTTTGGCTTTTTACATTAGTTGCTACTATCATTTTGAAAAAAAAAATTAAGCCTACCCCCCAGCTCCATATGTCTAATGTTTTTTTAACTTGAAAAATTTGCACTCAACGACATTTCTAATCACCCACACCGTTATTTTCATACAAGCATGCTCACTTCACAGTCTTATAAATAAAAAAGTTGTCCATTAATTCTGCAATGGTTTGCATTGCATGTTAATAGATTAGTCAGGTGCACATTTTTCGAATAAGAATGTCAAATAAGCATAGACACCTCCCAATTTATCCAAAAAGAGGGAAAGGTAAACCAGTTTCCTTGTTCCAACAATGATATATATTATGGACTAGCTTCTGCCCGCGACTTCGTCCGCGTGAATGTTAGAGAAAATCCTAATAGAACCTTCAACCAGGATCTGACCAGTCATTTTTACGTTTCCCGTTCCGGTTCCGGTTCCCGTTCTGTTCCCGGCCCTTCGCATCCCTTTCCTGTCCCGTTCCCGTACCCCTTCCATTGCCATTCCCGTTCCCGTCCCGTTACCGTCCCGTTCTCGTTCCTGTTCCCGTTCCTTTCTCGTTCCGTTCCCATTCCGTCCCGTACCCCTTCAGTTCCCATTCCCGTTCCTGTCCCTTTCTCGTTCCCGTGCCGTTCCCATTCCCGTTCCCGTTCCCGTTCCCGTTCCCGTTCCCGTTCCCGTTCCCGTTCCCGTTCCCGTTCCCGTTCCCGTTCCCGTTCCCGTTCCCGTTCCCGTTCCCGTTCCCGTTCCCGTTCCCGTTCCCGTTCCCGTTCCCGTTCCCGTTCCCGTTCCCGTTCCCGTTCCCGTTCCCGTTCCCGTTCCCGTTCCCGTTCCCGTTCCCGTTCCCGTTCCCGTTCCCGTTCCCGTTCCCGTTCCCGTTCCCGTTCCCGTTCCCGTTCCCGTTCCCGTTCCCGTTCCCGTTCCCGTTCCCGTTCCCGTTCCCGTTCCCGTTCCCGGTCCCGTTCCCGTTCCCGTTCCCGTTCCCGTTCCCGTTCCCGTTCCCGTTCCCGTTCCCGTTCCCGTTCCCGTTCCCGTTCCCGTTCCCGTTCCCGTTCCCGTTCCCGTTCCCGTATTGTTCCCGTTCCATTCCGTTCCCGTTCCTTTCCCCTCCGTTCCCCTCCCGGTCCCGTGCCGTTCCTTTTCCGTTCCCGTCCCGTTCTCGTTCCCGTTCTGTTCCTGTTTCGTTCCCGTTTCGTTCCCGTTTCGTTCCCATTACGTTCCGTCCCATTCCGTTCCCGTTTCGTTCCTGTTCACGTCCTGTCCACGTCCTGTTCACGTCCCGTTCCCGTCCCCTACTCCTTCCGTTCCTTTTCCGTTCCCGTCCCGTTCCTGTCCCTTTCTCTTTTCCGTTCCGTCCCCGTTCCCATTCCATTCCCGTTTCATTCCCGTTCCCTTCCCATTCCGTTTCCGTTCCATCCCGTCCCGTTCTTGTCCTGTTCCCGTTCCCGTTACTGTTCCCGTGCCCGTGCCCGTGCCCGTGCCCGTGCCCGTGCATGTCCAGGTCCAGGTCCATGATGTGTCATGTCCACCGTGTTGATTTTGATATTCAAAATCACAAAATATATGTTTGCCTATTTATTTTTAGATGTGCTCCTACGAAGTTCAAAGTTGTAATGTCTATTTTATATTATTTTTCCATACAAAATTGGAACCCCATTTTCACCCCTTTAGGGGTTGAATCATGTCGACCGTGTCAGACTTCAAAATAAATCTCATTTTCGCAATCACCATCCCAAACCTCAAGAACGACATCCACATCGATTTTTATGTTTACTCACCCCATTTACCCCCTAAGGGTAAATGGGGTGAGTAAACATAAATTTGATTTTCAAAATCACAAAATATATGTTTGCTTATTTATTTTTAGACGTGCTCCTACGAAGTTTAAAGTTGTTATGTCCATTTAATATTTTATTCCATACAAAATTTGAACCCCATTTTCACCCCTTGAGGGGTTAAATCATGTCCGCCGTGTTGGACTTCAAAATAAATGTCATTTTTGCAATCGTCATCCCAGAAAACCCCAATAACGACATCCATATCTATTTTTAGGTTTACTCACCCCATTTACCCCCTAAGGGGTTGATTTTCAAAATCACAAAATATATGTTTGCTTATTTATTTTTAGACGTGCTCCTACAAAGTTTAAAGTTGTAATGTCCATTTAATATTATTTTTCCATACAAAATTTGAACCCCATTTTCTCCCCTTGAGGGGTTAAATCATGTCCACCGTGTTGGACTTCAAAATAAATCTAATTTTCGCAATCGTCATCCCAGAAAACCCCAACAACGACACCCATATCTATTTTTAGGTTTTTTACCCCTTTTCACTCCCAATTCATCCCCGTAGGGGTTGAAATACTAACAATAACAATATTCTTTGCGTTAGATTTCCATCCATAAACCTAAATTATATATTTAGCAATTTTTACTTCGAAAATAAAGGATTTTCTTCAATACACAACTTCATCCCCCTTTTGACGCCTTCGGGGGTAGAATTTTGAAAAACGCCGAGACCCGTATTTATTCATTTTCAATTGTCAGCCTAAACACAAAATTTGAAGATCCTAGCTTCAAAACTGAGGGACTTTCATACAAACTTTCATCCCTTATTTCATCCCCTTAGGGATAGAATTTTCAAAAATCCTTCCTTAGTGGATGCCTACACTGTATAAGGTATCTGTGTGCAAAATTTCAAGTCTCTAGGTCCAGCGGTTTGGGCTGTGCGTTGATAGATCAGTCAGTCAGTCAGTCAGTCAGTCAGTCAGTCATTCAGTTTACGATTTTATATATTAAGATTTAAAATTATTCATTGCTTACTGCATTTTTGGCGAAGTTTAGAGGTGTCTATACTTAATTGATATTCTAATTCGAAAAATGAGCACCTGACTAATCTATTAACATACAAATCATTGCAGAAATGCACAAAATTTTAAATTTATGAGACTGTGAAGTGAGCATGTTTGTATGAAAATAACGATGTGGGTGGTTAGATTTGCCGGTGAGTGTAAATTTTTCAAGCATCATATCTTAAAAACTATTAGACATACGGAACTGTAAGTAGGCTTAATTTTTTTATATTTAATATGCTTTTAAAATGATAATAACAACTAAATTAAACTGCGAAAACTGAATTTTTTGCAGTTTTTCACGTATCACGCCGGTAGCATATTTTTTTTTTGCTTGAAAAACGTAGTTAGAAACTCTCCTAAGGGGTCCAAATAAACCAAAAATGCAGCTTTACATCGCGTTTTGCGTTTTTAGAACATTTGATTGTAAGATTTTACTGGCCTAACATAGCAACAGAAGTGACTAACTTCGGCTGCGGTCCGCATAGCGATGAAATCGAATTTTAGCGCGAATTCGACCAATTAAGTAGTAGTCTCAAAATATTACACTTAGTAGGGTTTTTGTACCTACTGCATTTATGTGGATTCGCGAAAATATCGATATTATCGCCATGCGGACCACAGCCTTCAGAGCGCTTGCTATAAGTACAAAATGACGTGTTTTAGGGCGACCGCTGTGTGTAGCGGGATCCCGCTGGGGGTACACGCGGCGCGGGAATATACAGGTGTTTGGGAAAAGCCTAAAGCCGAATATGGTAGATAGGGACAATCACAATGAACAACTTTTACTATGGGACCCAACTCTGAATTCGTGAAAAAAAAGCTGTTTCATACAAAAATTAATAACGAAAATAGCAAAATGTATGAAACAGCAGATATTTTTTCGCGATTTCAGAGTTGGTCCCTTAGTAAAAGTTGTTCAGTTTGATGGTACCTATCTAATATTCGGCTTTATAAGGCTATTATCAAACACCCTGTAGATAGCTGATTTTCTGACGGACAGATGCTTGCAGTGCATGAGTAAGCTCTAATCTATGTCGCTTGACGCAACAGACGCCCTCAATCCGTCAAATTTACTTTTTGCCATACCATTCTCGAGTGCAGTATTGGCAGCGGATTGCGGATCATTGTCTTGTCTATATTGTAAGGGTGCTTAGTTCTACACTACACGGTACAAATAGCTTGCGTGAGTTACTTTACTTGCACGGATGGCGCTCGAGTCGCTGGATCCGCTCGTCTTTCCGCGCCTCAACATGCGCGGGCTACTTGCACCGTGTACATACATACAAGCATCAAGCACTCTGAATTTAATCATATTGTAAGGAAATTTTTTTTACTGAAAAATATAATCTTTATCTTTGCAATTACCAATTACATACCTCAACAATGATAACGGTGATGAGAATCCCGCCAATAGCCGCCCCGAACGACTCGAAGTAGCTGCCGAGTGCGTCGACGCACCCGGTGGTGAACGCGTCCTCTAGATAGTCCGATCAACGGGGCTTATGCAACCCGAATAATTCTCCCGTCCATGAAATTTGGCATGTGATGAATTTAGGTAATACAGATTACAGATGCACAATAAGCCAATAAATTTTATTACGAGAAGTTAGGTATTTTTACCTAAACATGAAAATTGCTTATATCTCTCTGTGAATATTTCCTCGGGCTGAAACACTTTCTGTATACGTACTTATGTACTTGTTATAATAAGTATGTGAAGGAATCCAATCTTTTTTCGATTTCAGAGATACCCCAAATTTAACTTTTAACATTTTTCAATATATCTTCTATTGAAAAAATTATCTGTCGATTATTATTTTTTAATATGTTCTTATATCCTTAAAAACATAGCTTTATTCAGTAAGCCAATAAATTTTCTTCTTTAATCATATTTTTTTTATTTTTTGACTTTAAGAGGTTATTTACGTAATGTGAAAAAATAGTCGGTCCACTTTTATACGTTTATTAGATAAATTATTTTATATTAAAACAGATTTAACAATAATCCAATCATTTTTTGAACGCGCATATATTTTTTAGTATAGTCGACGCTTTATGATAGAGCATAAGGGTTGACCTTCACTTGACTACTCAGCGCTGCTTTGTCATGCACTTTTGGAGTAGTGAAGGCGAGTTTGGTGGCCACTGTTATCAAAAATAATTAAGAGTTTCAAGAGTTCAAGAATAGTGGTAGGTATTTTTGAATAAATCAATTAATAAGTGTGTTTATAAGTAGATATCAGATTTAATGCATTTGCATATAACTCTCTCTAATTACGGCGTTAATGCATATTTTAGCCTTTTTTCCCGATTGTTCATATTTCTTTAAGTAGCGGGAGCTACATATAAGCAGCTTTTTAAGCTAGCCTCTATTTAAATCAATAGAAATACTGTAAACAATGATTGAACATGCCAACGCCATTCCTCATTCCTTAGCCGAAAAGTTGCGAATAAAGTTAAAGTTAGACGCTATTTCGCGCAAAAAACCAGAGCTTCGAAGAAAACGAAGAACATTAATGTCTTACCCTGCACAGGTACCCTGCGTAAAAAGTATCTCTAGATTCTCCAGAAATGGCGCCAAATTTGGCCAATGACATCAGTTGATATAAAGAGGTCGTTTTCGGCGTTCAAATTGATATTGGGTGAAAAATATATTTTTTTTAATTTTCATTGTGCATATTTTGGACATATTAACAGTTTTTAGTGTATATTTTGGTCTTTTTAGTGCATATTTTAATTTTTTGGCACTTTGTTAATGCATATAATTCGATGTCAATTTATTAGTAATGACTATTATGAGTCACTAATTTTTATTTAATTCTAGCCAATGGAAATTGGTTTACACATGACTGCCCAAAAAGTTCGCATAAGAAATGTATTGGCAAAGCGCTTGGTACTGACCCTTGAAGTATCTACTATGTAAGGGTGATATATATCACACCCTTTCTCGGAAAAAAAACAACTATAAAGTTTATACTCACCAGTGTTTCCACGCTCAACAAATTTGCAGACAATCCAGGGACATACTTTACCTCTCTCACTCCAAATTGCATACTCTCATCTTTAATGACATCACCTGAGCCACATGCATACAACTTTTGGCCGTTTGCTACATTAATATCAACATCACTGTTAAAGTCTCTATAATTAGCTTGCGGTAGGTCATGTGAGATGAAAGAACGCTCCTGAGTCCACTACCCATTCATTGTCATTACTCTTGATGGTGCTATAAGCAGCTAGAAAAGTGTTACCCTTTTTCTCTTTGTTTGCATTAGGATTATTCGGACATATCAATGCTTTATGCGGTCCATTGCATATAAAGCATCTTATCTCTTTCTCCTACTTTTCACGCTTCTGCTGCGTTTGTTTTTGCTGATTGCCTTTACTTACTGTTCGTGGAACTACTCTTGTACCTTGAACGGCTATATCTTGCAACCAATGCATTCTCAGTGGATGTTGAAGGTATTGGACTATACTGTTGAAGCAATATTGTTTTGACGTAGTTAGATGTCAGTGTGATGTTCGCATTCTCTATTGTCATCTTTAGGGGTGTATGTATACTCTTCAGTAAGTCCTTGTAACATAAGCGCTGCTAGTAATCCATCATCTACTTACCAATATCTCGTAACTGTTGAGCTACTTTCAGTATTTGCGTAACATTGTCCTTCATACAGCTGAATTGCTCTAACTCAAAGCTTACAAGTTGTCCCAGTAACCCTCATCTGTTTACGACTCCTTGGTCTAGGCATTTATTCTCTAATGCTTGCCATACTTCCTAAGTAGTTGTAGCTTCTCTAACATGTATGTACTAGTAAATCAGTATTTATCATGCGACAGATCTTAGCGCGAGCTCTCTGATCTTTCTTCGTTGCCTCTACCTACATAGTACATACATCTATAGCAGCTGGTGTAGTTATTACATAGCTCCATAGATCGTCGTGTACTAGTGACATCTGCATTAAAAATTTCCATGTCGAGTGATTCGAAGATCCTTGTAATTTCTCAAATGCAGGTAGGCTACTAGTGCTCGTACTGCTAGTACTTGTGTTGTTACTACTAACACTCATGGTGTTGTCCTTTTCTCCGAGCATCTCAAAGTTTAAACCAATTTGTGTGTAACTTTCTCTATCCGAAAAAAACTTACAGTTTTGTGGAGTGCTGACCATAACCTGTTGATACTTGTAGATGTTTTGATATGAATGTTTTAATTAAGTTTTTAACTTGAATTAGTATTTTAGTTAATTTTAACATCTCACGAACTATAATATCAAGTTTTCTGAAGAATTTTTAATGGCAGACAGTCGCAACCTTACCAAAATGGACATCATCATACTGCTGAAGCTGAAGTCTTTGGTTTGGCACGTAAATCAGTGTTTATTTGGGCATTTTATCACAGTATTTTTGCAGGCAGGAACTACACATGAGATTATGGAATCTAATTTACAAATATCTTTATCTATTATTGTTGAAAATAAGGTTAAAATAGCGACAATAAAAGAAAACAACCTCGAGCAAAACATAAACAAACAAACGTCATTAGCGTCCATAGATTAGGTTGACAGGTTGACGTCAAAGTGTATTTTTTATTCATTCATTTGGGCAAAGGAAATTCCGCCAGAAATCCTTTAAACTGCACTTACGCTCTTTTAGAATGAATACGTTTTCAAATTAATATTATGATGACAAAAAATAAAAATTTGAGAAAGAATAAAATACGTGTCTCTTGTTTTCATCAGTAATTTCTAAATAACAATTAAAAACACAGGATAAAAATTTTGAAATGTTGTCAATTCCGTTTTTAATTAGAATATTTTTAAATTCCATGCTAAAAAAACTCACCTCAAAATCCCGCCTAAGTTGCTATTTTTTCTAATATTTTTCATTATTTATTCATCTTAAAACTCACCTCCTTTGTTACTTAACATTTTTAATGATATGTCTTGGTATTTCAGCTACATTCAAGAAGATCTTTAGCTTTGAGGCTGCTTCAAACTTAAGTATTTGCTCAACTTTTCCATTAACGATGGCTTCAGCTCTAATGTTGTGTATACCAATGGCTTCAATGGGTTCTCCATTCGCTGCAGTCACCGTATGTATTCCTTTAAAGTGCTCAAAGCTCTCGAAGAAGTCACCTCTGTTAGTAACATGGCTTGTCGCTCCATTGCCAACGTACTAGTTAATATTATCCATTGGCAATCCATGTTCTATAGTTAACACAGTCAAGTTTACATTTGGGTTTTGACTAGCGTTTGGCGGCTTTAGCGGTTTTCCGTTGTTCATCCATTTTTGGCATTTCCGCATATCATGTCCAGTTTCTCCGCAATAATTACATTGCAAAACTGTATTCTTCGTCTTCTTCTGTATATTGACGGTTAATACATTTTCAGTATTATGCTTTCTACTTTAGCAGTCAAAGCTTTTTCATAAGCGCTTAGTTGCGATGTCAGATTCTTCACTAACAGATCCTTTTTTTGTGACTAAAAGCCAATTCGACTTGAAAGCAAAATAATCTTGTGGTAAGGTTCTGAGTGTTTTGCAAATCAGTAGTATCTCAGGTAGATTTGCTTCGATTTGGCTATTTAGCTCGTGCCAAATATTCTTCAACGCAGATATAAGCTTCTTAATGTCATGTTCAGGATCCTTTTTATAATCAAAGAATTTCAGACAGATATCATACCAGCTAGCAAAACAACACAAAACTTAGCTGTATATCGGTGATATAAGCAGTCGCATATGTGGCACAGAATCGTTTCTATTATTGGAAAAGAGCCCCAGTTTTATCACTATAAAATGATACAGTATATCTATTGTAGCTCCACTTAGGACTTATCAGTGACCTGTGTGCTCCATTTTTATTATCCAATTTATGTGTGTAAAAAAGATTAGTGTAAGTGCAATGTCATGTCACATGCACTTGCAATTCATTGCAGACGAAGTCGCGGACCGCTAGTATCTAATATTATTTAAAGTGTAAGTTATCTAACCTAATTTATCTTTTGTTTTATTTAGGAACTAGCTGTTGCCCGCGACTTCGTTCGCGTGGTGGTTATAAAACATAACAATTTACTTATTAAAGAGACATCCTTAATTTGTAATTTCCATTCATTGCATTTTTAACGCAACATACAACTGGCAGTGTGAGAAACAGTCAGTCCTAAGGTCAACTCCTGCGGCTTTAAACGTCTGCCCCTGCAATCGAGTTCCATTGCACAATCTTGGGGGGCTTAAATTGCGTAAAAGCATAATCAGAACGCGAACCTTTAGTTTTATTTGAAATTTGCAAAAATATGGTTACAAAATGTTCTTAAATTATGTCCAGTTCAACATATTCAATCGATAAACAGTCGATGTGCAAATATTTTAAAATCATGTTATAGTCTAATCCCTACATAATTGAAATCAAAATTAAAAATCAAATCCTATGTCAACTTAATTTTAAATAAATATATATATATTGTTTACATGTCAAATTTATTATTATTTATCAAAATCCATGTATTATCTTACACTATAAAAACATTTATCCTTCAGCCATTTCGTACAATAAGACAGCAATCCTTGAACACTTTAGCTTTGTCACTGTTACGTGATACGGCACATACAGGAGTTTCATTGCTGTTGAAATTTATTGGGATTTTTAAATGTGGTGTGAGCAGTTTTTCCGCCAGGAAGCAATGTAGCCGCGATACCGGAAGATGCTACAGCTAGAGCAATCTTTCCCTGCCTCCTGGTTTCCGCAAGAATTGCTGAAGTGAGAAATGTTTTTCATGTTCCACCAGAAGCATCAAGAAAGAATATGTTACCTTCATTGAGGTTAACACTTTGGATGACAGTGTTAAAAATCTGCCTTTGTTCAGAAGTGAATCTCTCGATGGTGTCATTCACAATTGTAGCCATCGCGGTTGGATTATAGTTGGTCTCGGCGTCATACTCACGGTTCATGTGGGGTTGATTGGGTAGTGGTTGAGGAGTTGGCAACCCGTAATCATTTAATGGCTTTCCACCGATTGAAATGACAATATCTTGTAGAGTACAAAGGCAACGATCAATAACGCGTTCGTCCAGTTGATCTACTTAATTTCCTGTTATATGCCTGAAATCTCGTTAAAAATCTTCAGATAAATGACGGCGATACTTTTCCCATAACTCAAGGATTTGAAAGCCCACAAAACACTAACATAACGGCAACCAAATGACGTAGGTGACTGGGGCTATCACTAACGCAAGCTTCTTCAAGAGTTTCATCATAGTGTTGATCGCCATTAAGCAAACGAAGAGCTTTACAGGCTGCCAGAAATGTTGGATGTTCGATACCGTCAACTGTCCACAAAAATGCGAACGATGTTGGGCCATGGACCGTGTGCAGCAACAGTAGCAAATAATAGCACTCTCTCACATAACTTAAAAAGCTTTTAAAAAAAATTAAAACCTCCTTCAAACGACCGTAAAAAAATGTCTCTAAAAAGCAAGAAATAATATTCAAATCATAAGTTACGAGATACGCATATCAATTTTAATAAAACACGTCTAATGAAGTCGGGTGGGGCTGGAGGACCAGTTTTAACATTGAAAATGTTTTTTCGATCGCTTCAGTAAGGTACCCAATTTCAGCCAGAGTGAGACATCGCCCTGGTCCCGTGAGTTTTGGGTCTACGTGAATTTAATAAGTGTCAAAAGAAGCGTCTTGGCAAGGGCTACAATATGGTGAAAAATTTTTTTGGAAAAGTCCAAAACTTTTTTCTTAAATCGCATAAATGTAGAAAAATGACACACTTTTTCGGGGTCTTTTCTCACTAAATTGACAATTTCTCAAAAACGAAAAGCGATATCGAAAAAATGAAAAAAACCCCTAGAGATATTGATTTGGTCTACATTCCGACAATATTATATGTCCCTCACTCTTACGGTCTTGGGCTGAAGCTTATCCTTTATGTAGCGAAATGTCGGGATACCGCGGGAGACGTGCGTGGTGCGGGATAATGGTAATACACTTGTACTATTATGTATTCTGTGGTAATACGTAGTAAATATTGTATTGTATATTGTATATTTCAAAGCTTGTAACAGTGATTTTATATTTTGTATTGTTAAATTTATTTTCACATTTTTATAACTAAAAAAATATTAAAGATCTACTTCTGGCGATTTATTATTTATTAAAATTGCTTTAAAGCTAAAAACTAATGAAAAATGTAAAAACCGATTAGCTCTAGTAAGTCAACAGATTAGATGGTTTGACGCGAGTAGAACGTGAAGCAAGTACTGATTCCAGATCTAGTCAAAGATTTAAATCGTTAGATAGTGTGACTGCGCTGAAATCACTCCATAAGTCCATATTCAAGAAGTGACGTCACTTACTATGTGAAAACGAAAGAGAAAGTAGTGTTAGCAATAACTGTAGGAGCAAAAGAGATGACGCTATTATCTCTAGTACACGTGCTAGGTGACGTTGTGAGTTTTTGTGTGTAGGTAAAACGAATCTTGAGCGAAAGTTGAACAGAAGAGAGGTTTTAGTTTGAGGCCCGAGGCGAAGCCGAGAGCCTCAATAGGTAGGTACTTACAAGTAGATACAGAAAAGTAAATCCAAAATATTTTAACGTGGATTGCTGTTATTTCAATTTCGAGATTTGAAATGACTCGATCAGTCATGTCTTTCTTAGTTACCTGCGAATTCAAATGAATTTTTACAACGACTTCTGAATGAGAGTGTGATGATGATGCATATGTAAACATAGTTTGCAACTGCAATAAAATGAAGGTTGTTATTGCACATTCGAGTTATGATGAAAAGTCGGCGCGAAAGTCTTGCATGCTGCATTTGATTTTGTTTTTTTTATTAGCTTATTTTATGTAAAAATTCAGATGTTTTAGTTACACATAGTACTTAGGTTACCATTCAATAAAATATTAATGTCTATAAGAATGAAATAAAAAAAAAATTTGTTAAATTCATCAAATTCATTTTCAATGAAGGAAGAAGGTCGTGAAAGGCACGAGATCTGTGAATTTTTTGTTTGAAGGTGGTTTTTCTTTTTTTTAAGCTTTTTATTTTTTACCTTTTTTTTGGTGGGTTTGTCGAAAGATATTTTGACAATTGAAGCAGCTTTCATAGCTATTTTTACATAATACCTACTAAATAAAATAGTAAAAAAGTTTGACTCGCACCAGATCATATTCTCAGGCAGAAATCAAACCCGCGACCTTTGGAAGTCCGGTTGGCCTGCAATTGTGGAGGTTAAGCAACTTTGGCCAGGGTCAGCCGTGGGATGGGTGACCAAAGTGTATTATCTCGATCTCCTCCGTGCTTCAAAAGGCACGTTAAGCCGTTAGTCCCAGCTGCATTTGTACTTATTAATACCCACCAATCCGCATTGGGCCCGTGCGGTTAGTTATGGCCCATCCTTCTCATCAAACCGTAAGTAAAGCCTGTATCCTAATTAAAATGGCTACTGCGAAACCGTTCAACACCTTAATGTCATCACTAGTACACGATTCTATTTGATTTTGAGGAGTTCTCATGAATATCTTCGAAGTCCAAGGTTCAATGCCAATGAAATTAACATGGGACCACCCTTAAGGTATTCCTTTCCAACAAAACAAGAATCATCTAAATCGGTTCATAAACAAAGAAGTTATGTCTGTAGATCCATCAAAACTCGAGCCATTTTTACCAGTATTTTCAGGATTACTCGAAAACTACTGAACCGATTTCAAATAAAAAAAAATTAACGTGAATGTAAAAGGAAGAAATAACTCAGGTTACTGCCAATATATAACAAAAAGTTTTGTTCAAATCGTTCCAGTAGTTTAAAAGTTAACAGAATTGGCCTCATTACGATACTGTTTTTACCTCTCCTTTATGACATAGCGTAATGAATTGTACCTAAGATTATACTGCCAACATAATAAAAAAAGGTTTGTTCAAATCGGTCCAGTAGTTTAAAAGTTATGCGCGTACATACAAACAAACAAATAAACAGACAAAAATTCCAAAAACTATTGTTTTGGGTTTAGTATCATATACTTAACATGGAGCACTTTTTTGAAAAAATGTTGAATGTACAGAATTGGCCTCGTTACGATTTTACTATATGTATATGTCACCGTATAAACCCGTTTTGACTAGTCAAAACTAGTTTTAACTAAGTGCCTTTGTAAGAACTAGTTTTACCTAGTCAGAACTAGAATTTACTACAAAGTGTATTTCAATTTGAGTTAAAACTAGTTCTTAAGGCTCAATTACACTATACAATTTTAAGCAAGCGATTTTAAGACTGTCTTGAAAACGACTAAGAATGCGCGCATTTACACCACACAATTTCTAGCACGCTCGGCCGTGCTTACTGTCATAGTAAAAGAGAAGGCAGTAAGTCTCTAATGTCTTTTTCAATCAACGTAGTATTGGAGTTATTTACATTGTAGTTTTTGTATTTGTTTTATTTTCTGTTTTAGTTCTTTAAGCACCTACCTAATACCAAATTCCTCTTCTTTAATCATTGTTTGTTAAGAGGTTACTTTTCAATTTGCAGTCGTCGTGTCAAATAAAATTTTAGGTACCTATCTCCTTACTTATATATTAATCAATCATTTTTTTCAACTATTATCTGCCTATTAGAAAGTTTAGAAACCTACATAACATTAATATCTGACTAGGTTGAAAATTCGAAAGGCTCACGAATAGAAATATTTTACCTAGTAGGTATGAAGTAGTAGTAGGTATATTTACCTAGTATCATTTTATTTAAGTAGATAAAAACCTCTGATGTGTAGGTACTTACTTAATGCAAATTGCAAGAATCGTATCAAACAAAACAAGACTGTCGCTCTTGTGAATAACTCGACGGACACACACGCCGCACCGCACCGCACCGCACACCAACGCGAACGCGACGGCTCGCGCGCGGGCCGCGGCAACGGCACCCGCCCGCCCCTCGGCGTGACCCGCCCGCTTCTCGGCGTCACCCACCCCGCGCCACGCCCACCCACGGCGTCCGGCTCAGAAGGTGCACATCGTCGTTGTTGTCGGTCGCGCACGTATCGACCTACCTAGATATCGCGTTATTATACGTTACACTATTTCCCAACAAAGTACTCGTCAAGACGATTCAAACGAGCCCAAACTGGATGGGGTTGCATGGTTTTATTATAGAGTTCCTATGGCCTTCTTTCGGCTCCATCATCAGATCCTTGGACACTATTTTCCATTAGAGTACTCGCCAAGACGATTCAAACGAGCCTAAACTCAATGGGGTAGCGTGGTTTTATTAAAGAGTTCCAGTGTCCTTCTTCCGGCTCCATCATCAGACCCTGGACACTATTTCCCAACAAAGCACTCGTCAAGACGATTTGAAGGAGCCCAAATTAAATGGGGTTGCACGATTTCAATATTAAGTTCCTATGGCATGGCCTTCCAGCTAAATCATCAGAGCCTGGACCTCATCTCCCTTTAAAGTACTCATCAAGACGATTCTAACGAGCCCAAGCACGATGGGGTTGTATGGTTCCATTATAGAGTTCCTGTGGCCTTCTTCCGGCTCCATCATCAGATCATAATATTGCATTGCCTTCCATTTCTGACCTATGTTCAAAGTTTCAAGTCTCTAGCTCATCCGAAAGCTAGTTTAAATTGTTCGCAAACTTTGTGGAGAAACAAACAAACAAACACACAAGCAAAAGAGAAAGCAACCTAATAAAAGCGTGTTAAAAACAACCTACCTACCTATAAGTTTCAAGTCTCTAGCTCATCGGGAAGCTAGGTAGGTAGTGTAGGTAGGTACTTACCTAGTATAAAATACTCTGTTCTAAAATTACGGACAAACAAATAAACGAACCTACTTATAAATATTAATAGTATAAATAAATAAATAAACAAGAAAACGTCCATATGAAAACGTGTTAAAAAACCAACATTCCTTTTTGAACTTATCTTGTACTGTGGCAGTATCGTCTATTTGTCGCGAGTCAGACAGAGTCTGTCTCTGTCTGTCACATTACCTCTACACCAGTGGCGTGCCTAGGGTCTGAGATCAGGGCAAGCCCGAAGGCCCGAAGCTCTAAAAAAACTACAAAATATACACATCTGGAGTAGGTCTGTATGAAGATATTGAAGATAATATGACCTGCTTAATTCAACTATGTTCAATGAACTTACCTTTCCCTCGCCGACCAACACTTTCACACATTTTGATCCTTCACAATCACAAGGAACCACATTAAGTCATCGATCTGAACTGTGACATCATTTTTTACAACGATAAACACTAATTTATGCAAAACACTTGTAACTTTTTAACAAACAAACATTCACTCAACCTCAAAATGCAAAACAAAACAAACACGTTATTGTTACAAGTTGCTACTTCACTCACACGGGTAACAATGAGCCGCGCGCTCAATATCGCTCCTGATTTGCCCGTTAGTATGCGCTAGGCAGCCATTGGTCCAATTGCGGGCTGCTGCGCAGGGATTGGCCCGATCGTGAGCTGTTGACTTTTGTTTACGCGGCAGCCTCGTACCCACTTGCTGTTAAGTTCAATAGCAAGCCTGCTTTGGCTCGGATTAAGCATTTTTCATAGAATCTATAGATACGTACAGTAGTATGTATGTAGTGGGGTACCAGTTTCGCTAACGTTAGAAGAGTGCGGATGTATAAATTCGCGAAGCCCGGTTGCAAGCCAACGAGTGCGAGAGAGATGTAGTGTATTGTTCGATTAATACGCTATATTATGCAGTTTAACGACTTGACTATCGATCAGTTGTTTGAAAAATTGAATCTTTGGTTGATTTTGATTGAAAATTTACGTTCGTGAATAATATTTTGTTGTTGTCATTAATTGAGATTCATTAGTAGTGTAAATAAGATTTTGTTAGGGCAAGCCGGGCTTTTGGGCTTCTATGGAGGTACCGCCACTGCTCTACACGTTGACCTTGAGAACGCCTTTATGCCTTAGCTATAAAGTTGGTTTTTGTAGTACAACTGTTACGTCTGACGTGCCGTCGTAGGTACAGTTAGACTGTCTTGAAATCGTGCGTGCATTTAGACGACACAATTTTAAGAATCTTATTATCGAGCGGGCTAGGCCGCACGATTTTAACATTCTTACTGTTTTAGTCCTCCGTTTACACCATGCTTAGTCTTGAAATCGCGTGCTTAAAATTGTGTAATGTAATTGAGCCTTTACTGAGAGCTTTAGTTAAAACTAGTATTAGAGAATCTTGTTTGGAGAAATGACTCAATCACAAGCGAATCGAATCGAATAGAACCTGCTTTATTCCTGTAGGAACTGGGTTAGGTTAGAAATTTAAGGCGAGTGCGAAGCGCAGCGGAGCGTGAGCCTTAAATTTCGGGGTTATTTTTTTTTATAACAGACAACAGAAATATTTTCTTTTATTATAATAACTGACAGCAAACGTACCTACGTTTGACGGACGTATCTACGTTTGCTGTTTACAAAGCAACAGGTGTCACCCCCGAGTCAGGTGACATCTCTCGACCAATCAGAATGAGGTACGATGAAGTTTGACCTAGCTCGAAACAGTTCTTACTGAATCAGTTTGTTAAAACGCGTTTTGACTAATCAAAACTAGTTTTAACTAATAATATTTATTTAGCAGCAGTAAATACTAGTTGCAACAATGGCCTTAAGTAAAAACTAGTTTTGACTAGTCAAAACGCGTTTTTACTAAAAACGGGTTTTTACTGTAACATATAGATACCCGCCCTCGCTTCGCTTCGGTGTAGTGTGGAATTTGACACGATGTATACATATAAACCTACCTCTTGAATCACTCTATCACTAAAACCACATCAAAAGCCGTTGCGTAGTTTTAAACATCTAAGGATACATAGTGACAAACAGCGGGAAGCGACTTTGTTTTAGACTATGTACTGTAGTGAGCAGGGTGGCCACCAAACTCGCCTACACTCTACTCCAAAAGTGCGTGGCAAAGCAGCGCCGAGTAGTCAAGTGGAGGTCAACCCTTATGCTCTATCATAAATCGGCGACTATCCTTAAAAATATATGCGCGTTCCAAAAATGATTGGATTATTGTTAAATCTGTTTTAATATAAAATAATTTATCTAATATACGTATAAAAGTGGACCGACTATTTTTTCACATTACGTAAATAACCTCTTAAAGTCAAAAAATTAAAAAAATATGATTGAAGAAGAAAATTTATTGGCTTACTGAACAAAGCTATGTATTTAAAGATACAAAAACATATTAAAAAATAATAATCAACAGGTTATTTTTTCAATAGAAGATATATTGAAAAATGTTAAAAATTGAATTTGAAGTACCTCTAAAATCGAAAAAGGATTGGATTCCTTTACATACTTATTCTAAAACGTACATAATTACATATACAGAAAGTGTTTCAGCCCGAGGAAATATTCACAGATAGATATAAGCAATTTTCATATTTACGTAAAAATACCTAACTTCTCGTTTCAAAATTTATTGGCTTATTGTGCATCTGTAATCTTTATTACCTAACTTCATCACATGCCAAATTTCATAGACGGGAGAATTATTCGGAAGTCTCCATACAACAAATATGCTCATTAATTGGACATAAGAGCGCAGGTGGCGGTTCCGGACGCCGGCTCCGGACAACAGCTGGCCGGCAAGTTCTCTCTATACGATGCCGGACCGGTCGTGCCACAGCATCTGAACTGTAACCGATAAATAATTAAAAAACCGGTCAAGAGCTAGTCGGACTCGCGCACCGAGGCGAGGGTTTCCGTGCCATCATAATAAATACACTGCAGAGTAGAATAATAAAATTATTATTGCAGTATTAGGTCAGCGTCATCTATTGACCGATAGTGGAACTATTTTTTTCTTAGGTCAGCGCCATCTCTTACTTAAGTGATAGCGGAACTTGTTTATTTTTTCTGAGGTCAGCGCCATCTGTTGACTGGTAGTGGAACTAATTAATTTTTTGTTTGTTTTTGGAATTTCTAGACAAGTGTGTTATATTGAGACATCGTTTTATATTTCCTGTAATCTTTACATAAACTACTATCATATAGAATTATTTTTGCTTTTTCTCTTTGCAAACTTCGGAGATAAGAGGGAAACGGTATTTTTTTAACCTACATTTTTTGTTTTCGGCTTATGATGAAAACATGATGTTTTCATAAAAGTCGAAAACTATACGGACTAAAAAAAAAAAAAATGTGCAAACAGCGTTCTTTTATATGATACCCCACATGCCCTAGTCGCTCCACATCAAATTTCAAAAACCCCTTTTCAGTCCCTGTAGTAAAAAAATATTTTTTAATTTTTCTTATTTGGATACACCGTCATTTTGTAGTCGTTTTAATTAACTTAAGGGTGTGTTGTACCAATGAAAATAAACATTTTTGCCCAAGAAACATATGGGTCGAAAAACGACAAAAAATTTTGGGTCTCCCATACTAAGCAGACAGCTAAAACATTTTATTAGTATGGGAAAGTCAAATTTTTTTGTCGTTTTTCGACCCATGTTTCTTTGGCAAAAATGTTTAGTTCCGTTAGTAGAACACTCTCTTAAGTTAATTAAAACGACTACAAAATGACGGTGTATAGTTGGGCAATAGTACATTATTCACCGAGAGGAGAAACTTTCTCACGAGTGATACATAGTGCTTTATACTACACATACGAGGAAAATAAAAAACTAAATCTTTACTAATTAAAATTTATATTGAAATTGTCTGAATCCTCAAACGAAACGAAAATGGCGCCAATGGCGTCTGCAATTTTCACATGTTCTTTTTTCAAATTGTTTATCCTGCCGCCGCAAGGTCGCACCGCCAGCCCGACACCATCCGACACATAGTGGCCCGTGTCATTTTGCGAACTTGGAGATAAAAACTCACTTTAAAAACTTTTTGGCTTTTGATATTTAGGTTAACGGCGCATAGTCTTACCCAAAATTAAAAAGAAAACCACGTAAGAAATGGATTTTCATACACTTTTCTCTCCCGCACAGATGCGTTTTCTCCCCGCATATTTGTTCGATATGCAATGACGTACTTTCTACCGTAAATTTGATAAAGTATCAAGGTACTTTCCGAGCAGGTGTAGTATAAACGTAATTTTTAACACCCTTGCTCGTAAAGCTGATGTAATTCCACCGGTTTTAAATATATAAAGCGGGTCATAAAAAACGCGTGTGTTATCAAAGCAAATAGCTAAGTTATAGTCCATACAAATTCCATAACAGTATTGTATTATTTGCCATTTCAAATATGGAACGATCGCCGCCGCACGACTAGCTGGAGCTAGTGAGCAGCGCGCTGTTGCTATTCAAATTTCCAACTAATCGCCGCGCGGCGCCATTCAGTAGACAGTGTGCATTCACAGATTGAGTTTATTTAAAATATAAATAAAATAGTTTTTTCGGTAATTTAAAAACTTGGCTGCATGCTCTAGCGTCTTTGCCAACATTTTCACGCAGCCACGGCAGAAAATAATCCTCGCGCCATTTTTCTCAAATTTTCTTTTCTTTGTACTTGTATTGTGAATATCTAAACATGACAACTTTCAATAATGAAGATGAGCAATATATTACTTCAACTCCACATATATATACTAACAGAAGCGCGAACGGCATGCGATAGCTTGCTGCCGTCAATATCCAAGGACTGAATAGATACATAACCACGTATGAAAATTACTTGAAGTGGAAAAACATGAAAAATGCCAAGTCATTTTCCGAAAATGTACTTTTGGCGTATTTTTTTCTTTTTCCTCGCAAGGGTGTTAAAAAACGTCGTACGATATACGTGCGTATTGGTTATAACGCACTAATATCGTAATGTACTATAAACTATTCCGAATTTCAAGTTGATACCATTAAGGTGCGGGCACATTTGTCGGACGCCACGCGTTAACACGGTATAATTTGTACTCGGCACGGTATACTCGGTTTGGTTGGTGGTAGGGTTTATTTCAAGTCCGCCTGGCTAGCTATCACCGTCTTACCCAAGTCTGACGCCATAACAACAATTTAAAAATTCTTCAGCCGGAGTCCGGGGTTGTATGATTCTGCCTATCTGTGTAGAAAGAGACGCAGATCTGCGCCTCCCGTAACAGTGTTCGTTATTTGCGACGGATCGCGTCGCCAGTGTGATAATTACGCCTTAAGTATAGCCACGGAATAGATATAAGACAGACAAAGAACGTATTTTTGATAGTTTACGTTAGTTTTTAAGAACTTATCTAACAACGATATACGGCGTGAAATTTTCATTTGGTTCCTGCAGTGAGATGCTTCCACTCATGATTACAAGCAACTTTTACTATGGGGCCAACTCTGATATCGCGAAAAAAAATAGCTGTTCCATACAAAAGTGCAATACCTACACGACCTAAATTATAAAAATTTTAGAGTGTATTTAAAGAAGAGATTCTGCCTTAAAATTGTGAACCTACCGCGACTTCAAGAACTGAGAAGCGGTTAGAGCTGAAGACGAAAGCCTGGATGACCCAGTCGCGTACGGTGATCGAGATGTAGGGCATCCAGTAGGTGAAGATCAGCGCCGACACGATAATCTTGCCGACTGCCAGGATCGCCATGCACACGGAGTACTGAAATCAAAACATACCTGTTGAGTTTCAAAATAGAACGACATAGAAGTAGTTATACCTACCTAACTTACCTACCGTACCTACCGTAGGTACTCCAAATCACACCTTGAAACTGGAATACAAATAAGTATTTAGCAAACCATAATTTTAAGCGGTTTTTATGATACCTAACGGGTGTAACAAGACACTCAACGAAGCCGAAGTCCACGCATTCCGCCCATCATTAGAATCATTTTGTCTTTTAGACTATACCTGGGAGGGAAACCATAAGTACGAAGTTATTGAAGGTCAAAGTCAAATTGTTTTTTCAATTGTTTTATGAAATCTTATTTTATACGTTATTTCCTAATTTTTGTCTACAGAAACATAATCAAAATTGTATGTATTTCGTAAGAAACAATGGCTTCAAAACGTCATCACTCAATGTATTTAATGACCACGCACATAAACGTTGCCTTTCAACTCGGCCGCATGCAGCTGTGTAGCATTCATTTAGTTACATTGCGTGGTAATGTATGCAATTCTCTTTTAACACCAAAAATTAAAATCGTTTCCCAGCAATAATATTGAACACAAATGGTCCTGATGATGGGCAGAATACGTAGACCTCGGCTTCATTGGGTGTCTTGTTACACCCGGTATTTATTTTATAGATTGGGATTTTCATTCCTGACATAATTATGTTAAGAGCTTATTAGCTGATCATCCTAAATATCGGATCCGATATGAAGTCCTAAATTCAGAGAAATGTAAAATTGCATTCAGGGAGGTAGTGTCCGATTTAGGATCCTAATTAGGATAGAAATGTCTCCGATGTAACGGATGCTAAATCGGAAGCAATTAGGACAGTGTAATCGCATTCAAAACGCTCGGCTCCGACACAGTAGTACCACAATGTATTTCGTAATCTATTTGTGGAAAACCATTTGTTGTATTTTATAAACGGTTATTTCAAAAAAGAGTTGGGTGAAGATTGTTTACCATATAGGGTGAAATGCCCTAAATTCGGACACATCAGCAATTTTTGGAATTCAATCTCAAATATTTATATTAAAAATGAACTCAGCTTGGTAATTTTTGTTATTTACGATTGCTACATGATTGTTCTTTATAATAATAGTGAGAAAATCAAGGAAACAATAATAGTAAAATTATGAAAAATGAAAATATGACGAGTGACCCAATTTCGCTAAATTCTGACACGTACGCCCTAATTTCGAACGATTTTTTCCCTAATTTCGGACAAGGTGAAATAAACACATTAGTTAGGAACTTTAGTTATTTTATTGACATTTAGATCAAATAATTAATATCTCGATCAATATTAATCATATTAGGCATAACAAAAATCAACGAAAAAACATACCTATATTATCAACTCGTAATACTTTAATGTACTTATTTACTATATTTATCGACATTAATAATTTTAATCTTATTAAAAATCAACTAAAATATTGTTGGCTGTATTGTGTATTATTATTATTCTTTAAGTGAGTAAAACAATGATCGTATCAAAATTATTATTGTTTATCAAAACTTTATTTATCAAAAATTAATGAACATACTTTATTATTATACAGTCATGTTCCCTTTAATTCTAGTACTATTTTTACCAGTAAATAAATGTGTCAATGTAACAATTATTATTATTATTTGGTAATTTATAGATTTTATTCAGGAGGCTTTTGTGAATATTTATTATTAATATTAAATTGATTACCATTACATATTATAATTATAAAAATTTACCATTAAATATTATAATTATGTAGTAACTTAATTTTAATTTACTTAAATAATTTAATTCAAATGTTGATTTGTGGTTTCAAATATAATAAATTAAATTCATTGAAGTTATTCAAAAGTATTAGAATAAGAATAAGAATAAGAATAAGAATAAGAATAAGAAATCTTTATTTGCACAAAACATGGTATAAAGGTGTTAAGTTCTTTTAAATGGCCTCATGTTTTACCAATTTTAATATGGCAAGCAAATATTCAATTTGTTTACTTAGTTTTTATTTTTTATAATATTAGTAGGGATAATATTTGTTTTATTAATTTCTTTCGTATTAATTTATTATAGAAAGAGATAAGTATATAAGATCCGAGTTAAATTTAAATAGTAGTAGTTATTGTATTAGTATTATTATTTGTTTTTATTCAATAATTTTACTAATTATTAGTCATAATTGTCAGCTTGTGTCAGCAACCTGAGTGCGACGTATTCGCAGATAGTTGGGGAACTATTACGACTAAATGTTTGTCATTCTGTGAAAGTGGACATCCTTTTTAATTGTTTACTTTAAACAAAATTTTGTAGATTGTGTTGTCATACCATATTCATTTATATTGTTAGTATTTGTTTGTCTTAATGAAAATAACTATGTATGTTAGTTATGTAATTGGGCGCCGCCCGTGTAACTAATAATAATAAATAAATAAAATAAAAAAATAATATTATTAGACTTTTATTAGGTTTGACCGTTGCTTGTCCAAATATAAGATCATGGCTACTCTATTTCGGACACCCTTTCAAAAAGCGTCCGAATTTAGATTTTTGACAAGTTTTTAAATTAAGATTAATATAATTGAAAAATATTAGAAAAAATCGACTCACCCGTAGCAGCTCAGACGGGACTCGAACCCGCACCCTTAGGATTCCGGCCCAATGCACTAATCAATTATGCTACTGAGTCGCCAACGGGCTTGGAGAAGTTTTCTAATACTTTTCGCGTTTCCGCTGTAGGCCAGCGCCATCTTACCAATGTGAAGAGAACTAACTTCGACATTCGAAAGCAACACCCTTACAGATGCCAGACAATGGGGTGCGACGACTCATTTTATCGTTTTGGATTGTTGACAGTGCATGTATAGGTTTGATGAAGAATAATTTTCCAGTTACAGTTCCATGTATGGGAAGGGGAAATAAAGGGGGGGGGGGGGGGGCTTTATCTTTTACTTTTTTTGTGAAAATAAAGCGGTTTACATCTACCTGCCAAGTTTCAACTGTGTAATTTATAAGGGTTACGTTTTTTTGCCTTTGTTTAGGGTTCCGTAGCCTAATGGCAAAAAAACCAGCCTGCATAAAAAGACAAGTCAACTGAAAAGATGGAAACAATATTAAACATTAAAGGCAACATAATAACATGCAGTCGGAGGCATAATTCAAATCATTCATAATGTCACTTTCTTTATTAGATTACACAGTTGAAACTTGGCAGGTAGATGTAAACCGCTTTATTTTCACAAAAAAGTAAAAGATAAAGCCCCCCCCCCCCTTTATTTCCCCTTCCCATACATGGAACTGTAACTGGAAAATTATTCTTCATCAAACCTATACATGCACTGTCAACAATCCAAAACGATAAAATGAGTCGTCGTCCCCCCCCCCCCTCTCCCTCTCATAAAAAAAATGGTACTGCGGAGGTAGGGAATATAAGAATAATAAACACTAGGTACCTACTGTTTGTTGCACTGCCGGACTGTCCCGTCGCTTTTTTGAGTTGTCGAAGTAGCCTTATATCGGAGTAGGGTGCACCGCAGTAGAGTTCTGTCGCTATGACGATATGCGCAGTAGTCTTCTGTCGCAACCACGGTAGCGGCAGTAACGAGTTGTCGCGATCGTGTTATGCGGAATTTTGTCGTCGAAGTCATGAAATACACTCCTTTTCGTACAAAAACCCTCAAGAATAGCGCATACCCACACAGTTTCTTATATTTTGTTTGAAGTGTCCGAATTTAGGAGGTGTCCTAATTTAGGCGTTGTCACCCTAAGACAAGTAAGGATAGACAGACTTTCCTATAGGTATAGATAGACCTCCGTTGCCTGTGATATCGGATCCATTATTCAGGACGGTCTAATTGGCGACTGAATTTCTTGTCCTAAATCGGACTCTAAATTCCGTACCCTTTATTCAGAAAGGTGTAATAAGCTCTTTTACAGCTGCATTTCAATTAAAATCCCTATGGCATTGCTGAACGATCACCCGGCGCGGGAATACGGCGCGGAAATAAAGATTGCTAGTTTTCTTAACGGACATACCTAGGTATGCTTGCAGTGCATGAGTAGGCTCTAATTAATCTATGTCGACCGGCGCACGTGTCCCGCTTAATGCAGTGGACGTCATAATATTTGATTCTGAACACAGATCTCCGAAAACTCACTCACCAAGACGAGTAGACATCTCGACTCTTTGATGGCGCCGCAGCAACCGAAGGAGGCGATGCCGAAGACGATGACGCCCAGGATTAAGACGATGCTCGGGTAGAAGTTGATGCCACTCGGCAGCACGTCCCTGATCTCCACCAGCTGCACCAGCCACGCGACGCCGATGCCAAATAGTGCCAGGCCGAACAGCTGCAATCATGAAACACAGAAATATTATGCATTGTATTCACTACGAGTAGCTCGATGGCGCAGTGGTTTAGCGCTTGGCCCCGCGATTGCGGAGGTTAAGCAACGTTTGCAAGGGTCGGTCATGGGATGGATGACCAAACATTTTTTATCTCGAGGTACTCCGTGCTTTGGAAGGCACGTTAAGCCGTTGGTCCCGGTTGCATTTGCAGTCGTTAAAACCCACCAATCCGCATTGGGCCCGCGTGGTGGGTTATAATGTAGCCCATCTTCCTTATCCACCCAAAAGGAAGCCCTGTGCCCCAGCAGGGGGGATATTAACATGGCTGATGGTCATTCACTACGAGGGACTGAAGAAACTTAACTACTTAAGTTTATACAGTCTGAGTCTTGATAATGTGCTGTGCAGAAATGAAAATGAGTGCTGAGTGACTACTATGCTTAATTTTATAAACGGGAAAACTTAAAAAAAAACTTAACTATTTTTGAAATAAAAGACTTTTTAACGGATACTAGCGCGGTTTTATTGAAAGTACTTTGGTAATTAGTTGGTATTTGGTTTGATTTTTGATTTTCCCGACGTTTCGGCACCTTTGCAGCTGCCGTGGTCACGGGGGACTGAAGCTACTCGTGAGCCTACCCTCAAGCGATGATTTTTTTTTAAGACGTTCAGAAATTATTATTATTAACTATTTTTTTTAATTAAGTAGGTATGTTTTTTGAAAAAAGAAATATATGTAGCTTACTTCCGCAAACAATATATGCAGGGTGCATCTTGCATATATTGTTTGCGGAAGTAAGCTACTATTTCTTTTTGGGATGTATTTAATAGCACTTTAAATTTGATGAAAACAGCTATAAAATTGTATATCAGCACTTTAAAATAATGATAGACCTATAATTTAATCTTATCACTACAAAAATAATGGTTTGCACTTTAAAATAATAATAGATCTATAAATTAATATTATCACTACAAAAATAATGGTTTGCAGTATAACTGTATCCCAACTCCGAAATCATTTAATTTCTGTCAAACCATGTCAGACTAATGAGATGGCAAGTCTCACCAAGTCAGTTCTAGCGTTGTTGGTCGCAATGGAACCTAACCTCCTCCTCAGCTCCCCTCTCGATGCGCCCCCTCGTCGTCGCACCTAGTCGTCTGTTTACCAGTACTAATGTTATAAAATTAATTTGTATGGTGCAAAGTATTAATTTTAAAGCTAAACAATTAAATTTTATAGTGCAAAGTATTAATTTTAAAGCTTAGCTTATTTATAGTGGAAACCATTGTTTTTAAAGTGCATTCAATAAATTTTGAAGCTAAACATTTTAAAGTGTGTTACATTATTTTTAAAGTGCCATTATATATTCCCCTTTCTTTTTAACCGACTTCCAAAAAGGAAGAGGTTCTCTGTTCGTCTGTATATTTGTTTTTTTTTGTGTATGTCCACCGATTACTCGAAAACGGCTTGAACCGATTGAAATGATTCAAACGTTATTACATTAGATAAACTCTCAAGTTGGTCCCATTTTTTTAAATTTGGAAATCGGTTCAGTACTTTTCAAGTAATCTTGAAAAAAGCACGAAAATAGTATGATTTTGTGTGAATTACTCGATGATAATGGTCGTATTACTTCTTTGTTTATGAACTGAATAAGATAATCATTTTTTTTGTGGGAAGAGGGATATCTGTGTAGTTCCTTAACCGACTTTAAAAAAGGAGGAGCCGATTTTACTATCTAAATAATATACCTACAAGGTAACTACACTCAAAAAAAAATTGTTCAAAAAAACAAAAAACCGACTTCAAAAACTACCTCTAAAAAGCAAGAAATAATTTTCGTAATAATAAAAACACGTCTATTGAAGTCGGGTGTGGCTTTTAGAATAAAAAACCAGCCAAGTGCGATTCGGACCCACGCACGAAGGGTTCCGTACCAAAAAAACACCAAAAAAAATCACGTTTGTTGTATGGGAGCCCCCCTTAAATATTTATTTTATTCTGTGTTTAGCAATGTTGTTATAGCAGCAATAGAAATACACGATATGTGAAAATTTCAACTGTCTACCTGTAGTCGTTATCAATATTGAACAAAAAACGGCAAAAAAATCACGTTTGTTATATGGGAGCCCCCTTAAATATTTATTTTATTCTGTATTTATTATTTGTTGTTATAGCGACAACAAAAATACATCATCTGTGAAAATTTCAAGTGTCTAGCTATCACGGTTCATGAGATACAGCCTGGTGACAGACAGACAGACAGACGGACAGCGGAGGCTTAGTAATAGGGTCCCGTTTTTATCCTTTGGGTACGGAACCTCTGTACTCCAGCCCCACCCGACTTCAATAGACGTGTTTTTATTATTACGAAAATCATTTTTAGGGTTCCGTACCCAAAGGGTAAAAACGGGACCCTATTACTAAGGCTCCGCTGTCCGTCTGTCTGCCTGTCTGTCACCAGGCTGTATCTCATGAACCGTGATAGCTAGAAAGTTGAAATTTTCACAGATGATGTATTTCTGTTGCCGCTATAAGAACAAATACTAAAAACAGAATAATATAAATATTTAAGGGGGCTCCCATACAACAAACGTGGTTTTTTTGCAGTTTTTTGGTACGGAACCCTTCGTGCGCGAGTCCGACTCGCACTTGGCCGGTTTTTTTTCAAAATGGTTTGGGACTTCCGCCAAGTGACGCCTGATTCAATCAAAATCAACGGCCGCTAAATGACGGCGGTAATATGACGCCACCGTCATCCTAGGAAACCCTAGCTTAAGTAGAGAAAGACTACAAGCAAGACTAAGCAATTAAAGCTAGCTAAGCCGCCAAAGCAATATTCTGTGGCTAAAGTCAGTTTTTTTTTTAACTGTCCATTGACATATGAACTTGAAAGGTAATGTTTATAAATACGTATATTTTAACAAACAAATACCAATCATAAATCTGAATTTTTCTTTTAAATTCCCTCATTTTCCTCAAACTAACTTAATTTTGCGGTTAATCGGCTAGCACAGATAGCACCGCCCCTTAGTCCTATTTGGTACGGAATCCTAAAAGTCCGACATGCACTAGGCCGGTTTTTACAACTTGACGTTATTCTATACAGGGTTATTTGTAAAACACCAACAACCTCGCAGGAGTAGATTACCAACATCATAAACAACAACATTTGTTCTACGACTTTTATCATAACTCAATACATTCACCAAAAATGAATTTACAAGTTTTTATTGTACTGTTCGACACTTTTTACGTCTATGGATGGCGGCGGCGGCGCGGCGGGGCGGGCGGGCGTATCGCGCGCACATAAACTTAATATTCACTGAAATAGACGAACAGAGTTCGCTTGGCTGCGAAACCAAAAGTGAGATGAGCCAGTGTTTGTAAATATGTAAACGTGTGCGTGAATTTAGAGATGCACTGAAGTCCATTTTAGGTTGTCGATAACCATAATGTATTATTGCTCTAATAATAATAAAACACAAACAAGATTTTGAACAATTTTATTTAAATAATTTCTTAAGGTCTCCTTTGAGGCTCCCTGCTTATTTATTTATGACATTTATCCAGTTTAATTTAATCACTGGATTTACAGAAAACCTGGAAATAATTGTTAAATTAGTACTTGAGTTGGTTTAATTTACCATTTGAAAACTGTCGGTTACAAGCAGCTTTAAATAAAACTATCAGTGTTCACAAAGACAAACAAAGTTATATTGGAAATCATCGACATGAGTATCGATATCGATAATTTTTGATCAATATCTACGCTTTATTTTCTCAAGTTCACGGACATAATATCTTTTTATCTAACACATAATGTTTATAAATCAGCCTTTATTTAGGAAATAGGCGTTTAATAGCATCATATTAGTACATAACTTAGTGTGTTTGGGAATATATTCAACTAAAATATGAATTATGAAAATGGTAATAGTACAATCATATTTACCTGTGAAATGAGTGTTTGAGTTATTGTCGTAAGTAACATTACAATCCAGTACAGAACAGGACACCATTATTGATTAATATAGCTTTGAGAGCCAAACCGACCCGATCGCGATCAAAATTACAAAATAATCTTGTTGACGCTTTTCACCAAGGTGATAAACGATGATAAATGAAGTCAAACCCGGTTTAGCTGTCAGTTTTGTTTTACTCTTTCTCACACATCGCATAAGCCGTAAGAATCGGTTTCTCACTCGCACCTTTGTTCGTCTACTTGAGCATAGCGAAAAATTTTCTAAGTCTATGCGCGCGCACTAGGTGCAGTGCTCCGCGCGCCGTGCGTAGAGTTATGAACATACGAACAGTAAATTAAAATGATATTTTATTTTGTATGAAAGTAAAAACTAACGAATTATCAAAAGTCGTAGAACAAATGTTGTTGTTTCTGATGTTGGTAATCTACTCCTGCGAGGTTGTTGGTGTTTTACAAATAACCCTGTAATAGTACATTATGATATAAGTGCGGTAAGTTGAAAATTACAGCTGAGGCGATATTGCTACAAGAAAGCAGAGGCTGTAATTATCAAAGCGCACGTATGTCATACGACGTTTTATAACATATTTGCGAGGAAATAAATAAAACTCGGACTTTGCATTTTTGCTTGTTTTCCATAATGATGAAATTTTGATACACTTGTTAGTTTCTATCGGTCGATTTTTCTGCCTTTCACTTCGATTGTGAGGAAATCAAACAACAATAAAGTAAAAAAAACAAAAATTGAAAAAAAAACTTTTTTTTTTAATTTTGGTGACAAATTATATCATTTTGGAATGTGCTCATCAAGGCCTTTCATTTGATACCCATATTCAAAAATTGAAAAAAAATTTTTTTTCTTAAATTTTAGTGACAAATTATGTAATTTTGGAATGTGCTAATCAAGGCCTATCATTTGATACCCATATTCAAAAATTAAAAAATATTTTTTTTCTTAAATTTTAGTGACAAATTATGTAATTTTGGAATGTGCTAATCAAAGCCTTTCATTTGATACCCATAATAAAACATTGAAAAAAATTTTTTTTTCTTCTTAAATTTAGTGACAAATTATGTAATTTTGGAATGTGCTAATCAAGGCCTTTCATTTGATACCCATATTCAGAAATAGAATTTTTTTTTTTTAAATTTAGTGACAAATTATATTATTTTGGAATGTGCTCATCAAGGCCTTTCATTTGATACCCATATTCAAAAATCGAAAAAAAAAAATTTGTCTTAAATTTTAGTGACAAATTATATAATTTTGGAATGTGCTCATCAAGGCCTTTCATTTGATACCCATATTAAAAAATCGAAAAAAAAAATTTTTTTCTTAAATTTTTAGTCACAAATTATATAATTTTGGAATGTGCTCATCAAGGCCTTTCATTTGATACCCATATTCAAAAATTAAAAAAAAAAAAATTTTTTATTGATAAAATAAATTATATAAAGTAAATTTTATTCATAAAATGTTGACCAAGAGGTCAATCGCACATGACGCATCAGAAAAGATTCTGATATAAAAACTCTTTGCTAAGATTTAAAAAAGTATCGTTCGTTTTAGACGAAGCATCTTGATAAACCGTGCGTTTTACTTTACATTACCGCACAAGTTCGTAATGAGATACAATACGATATTGAAATTGGCGTAATAAGAGACCCCTTACGAGCAAATCTTAATATATAAAATCGTAAACTGAATGACTGACTGATCTATCAACGCACAGCCCAAACCACTGGACCTAGAGACTTGAAATTTTGCACACAGATACTTTATACAGTGTAGGCATCCACTAAGGAAGGGTTTTTGAAAATTCCATCCCTAAGGGGATGAAATAAGGGATGAAAGTTTGTATGAAAGTCCCTCAGTTTTGAAGCTAGAATCTTCAAAGTTTGTGTTTAGGCTAACGATTGGAAATAAATAATACGAGTCTCAGCGTTTGTCAAAATTCTACCCCCGAAGGGGTCAAAAGGGGGATGAAGTTGTGTATCCTTTATTTTCGAAGTAAAAATCACTCAATTTATAAAATAGGCTTATGGATGAAAATCTAACGCAACGTATATTGTTTTTGTTATTATTTCAACCCCTATGGGGATGAAATGGGGATGAAAAGGGATAAAAAACCTAAAAATAGATATGGATATCGTTATCGGGGTTTTCTGGGATGACGATTGCAAAAATGACATTTATTTTGAAGTCCAACACGCTGGAAATGATTTTAGCCCTAAAGGGGTGAAAATGGGGTTCAAATTTTGTATGGAAAAATAATATAAAATAGACATTACAACTTTCAACTTCATAGGAGCATGTCTAAAACTAAATAGGCAAACATATATTTTGTGATTTTGAAAATCAACCCCTTAGGGGCTAAATGGGGTGAGTAAACATAAAAATCGATATGGATGCCGTTTTCGAGGTTTTATGGGATGGTGATTGCGAAAATGAGATTTATTTTGAAGTCCAACAGGGTGGACATGTTTTAACCCCTAAAAAGGTAAAAAAAGGGTTCAAATTTTGTATGGAAAAATGATATAAAATAGACTAGCAACTTTAAACTTCGTAGAAGTATATATACAAATAAATAGGCAAACATATATTTTGTAATTTTGTAAATCATCCCTTAGGGATGGGGTAGTAAAGATGATAAATCGATGTGGATGTCGTTCTTGAGGTTTCATGGGATGGTGATTGCGAAAATGACATTTATTTTGAAGTCCTACACGGTGGACATGATTGGACCTGAACGGGAACGGGAACGGGAACGGGAACGGGAACGGGAACGGGAACGGGAACGGGAACGGGAACGGAAACGGGAAGCCTCGTGCGAGGTCCGCCACACGCGGCAAATGTTTTGTTTTTTTCGCGAGGCAGCGCGCTTGGTGAAGACCCGCCTAATCGCGTAAAAATGGCTGGTTGGATCCTGGTTGAAGGTTCCTTAAGGATTTCTCTAATATCCACGCGGACGAAGTCGCGGGCAGAAGCTAGTATGTTATAAAGTATTATACAAACCTTGTACTGGAAGCTACTTGCATTGCCTCGAATGATTAAAGCCCTCGCCTGCGGCTCGGGCTTCAAACCATCCTCGACATTGCAATCGCTAGCTTCCCGTTCTCGGATGTAATGTACTATTTTCTAAACCTCATCGGCTTAAGCGATTGCCCAAAAAGGAGTGTATTGTTTACTCATGTTTGTATTGTACTCATATTTATGAATCATGAATGAGTTTATGTTGAAAATATTACTCAGCAGATAGGTACGGTTAACGGCACGCTGGGCGTCCACGACAGGCAGCGTAATGATATTAAATCATACACGGTTAATACTCGAATTTAATTTAATTCTTAAATGCAAAGTTATTAAGGTTCAAAATAAATTACAGATTTTTGTATAACCTCATGTGCTGCTGACTGTACCTACTATCAGATTTTAGTTTATTGCTACTATCGTAGATTAGATATCTAATGCCTAATGGTATCATAGTACGAAGTAGTACTAATTGAAAGGAATAAATAGAGTATGTACCTCGGCGTTTCCTCAAACTCCTGCGCAAGCCTATATTCTGAACGGCGAAGAAATTTTAACTCTTTTGGCTTACCGAAAAGTCGCTGCACATTTTTTATCGAGCCAATAATTTGGCCATCTATCTTGCTTTTGCCCACTCCAAAAGTGGCTGCACAATTTTTATCAAGCCTACTGTGGGCACCAATCTTTCTTTTGGACACTGAAATTGTATCTGCACAAATTTCATTGAGCCTAATTTGGTCACCATCTTGATTTGGTCACCATCTTGCTTTTGGCCCTTAGAGCATTCAATGCTCTAAGTTTTGGCCACTTCAAGTGACTGCACAATTTTTATCAAGCCTACTTTGGTCACCCATCTTACTTTTGGACACTGTATTGTATCTGCACAATTTTAATTGCTTTTTCCTACTCCGAAAGTGGCTGCACAATCTTTATCAAGCCTATTTGGTTACCCATCTTTCTTTTGGATACTTACGCAAATTTTATCTGTACAATATTCATTCATTAATTGAGCTTATTTGGTAACCCATCTTGTTTTTGCCATTTAAAAAGTAGGTACCCACACAGTCTTGATCGAACCTGATTTGGCCACCCATTTTTCGAACGGCCACACTAAATGTGTCAACTCACAACGTCGATCGTGCCTAATTTAGTCACCCATATTTATTTTGGCCGCACCAAAATTAGGTACCTACATAAGTATGAATGAAAGCTATGGATTTCTGCGATTACCTATGGGTTTAATTTTTAATCGACTTCAAAAAAATCGGCCAAGTGCGAGTCGAACTCGCGCACGAAGGGTTCCGTACCAAAAAACAGCAAAAAATCACGTTTGTTGTATGGGAGCCCCCCTTAAATATTTATTTTATTCTGTTTTTATTAGTATTAGTTGTTATAGCAGCAACAGAAATACATCATCTGTGAAAATTTCAACTGTCTAGCTATCACGGTTCATGAGATACAGCCTGGTGACAGACAGACAGACAGACGGACAGCGGAGGCTTAGTAATAGGGTCCCGTTTTTACCCTTTGGGTACGGAACCCTAAAAAAGGAGGTTTTACGTTCGTCTGTGTGTATGTTTTTATACCATTACTTACTCGGAGACGGCTGATGACGGACGGATTATTACATCAGGATAGCTTTCAAGTTGGTATATACCGGGTGTAACAAGACACTCAGCGAAGCCGAGGTCTACGTATTCTGCCCATCATCAGGACCATTTCTGTTCAAAATTATTGCTGGGAAACAATTTTATAATTTTTAGTGTTAAAAAAGCATTGCATATATTAAGTACTACGCAATGTAACGCATACAAAAGACCGCGCCAGCGAGTGAACTACATAGCTACGTGCGGCCGCGTTGAAAGGCAACAACGTTTGTTTACGTGCGTGCTCATGAAATACATTGAGTGATGACGTTTTGAAGTCATTGTTTGTTACGATATACATAACATTTTGATAATGTTTCTGTAGACAAAAATTAGGAAGTAACGAATAAAAATAAGATTTCATATAAATTTTGAAAAAAAAATTAGACTTTGACCTTCAATAACTTCGTAGCTATTGGTTTCCCAGGTATAGTCTGAAAGACAAAAATGATCCTGATGATGGGCGGAATGCGTGGAATTTGGTCGTTGAGTATCGTGAATGTCATGATGTTACACCCGTTATTTGAAAATGTTTGAAATTGTATTTGTTTTAAGTTAATAATATTTTAAACGGGTTTGGACATAACTTATTTTTTTATGAACCTATTTACTCAGATGATTCTTTGTTTTACTTACCTCAAGAGTGGTCTCATTATAATTGTACCCAGGAGGTCTATTACGAAAAGTTTAATGCGACACACGCAGCTGCGTCCGTGCTTCGTTTTGATTGTTTCCTATTACAAATCACTTTCGTATGCGATATCGCGAAGTGATTGCGTGAGTTTGACAGTTTCTCTCTAGCGTATCCGACATCGTTCGTTTAGTAGTATATGGGCTACGATAGCCAAATTCAAAATGTTTGTTATAACTACAACCGACGAACTGCGGACGATTATCGTGGCCAAGTGACTGCGTTGCGCAGTTGCGTACATTATTTCGTAATAGGCCCCCTGGCCTTCGAAGATACACTAAAACCGATTCATTAAAAAATACTTACCGAAATCAAGAAATTGGCGACGAATAAAACATATTTGACAACAATCTCCGCTAAACAGCACATTTTAATTTAATATATAAATAATCAGTCAATTATTTACACTAAATTATGAATCAACACCTCACGTTGTACAAATTGTACTATAGCGTTAGTTAAACTAACATTTTTACTTATATATTGCTAGGATAGGACGGCTGTTATCACCAAATCAATAGATTGAAATAGGTACATTTCGAACAGCGAGATATTAGTTCGTTGTATTAGAAGATAACAAAGCGTATCATAGTTGTATTTTTGGCTTTTCTTGTTAATATTTTTTCCAGTAAATGAACGGGACTTTTCGCGTGTTATCGTGTGTTATATAACTTCTTACGTTTTTATACAATGTACCTAGATACCTTGATACTATTTATGTAGTAGACTGTTGATACTTAAATTTGTTTAGCAATATTTCAGTGCTCTACCAATCCATACAAACATAAATTAAATTAAGACTTCTTTCTACACCTAGATTGATAATAATGAGTCATTGAATCATTGATTAAAGCGAGTGGTTTTTATTTATAAGTTGTTAATAGAAAATGAATTTAATAAAACTTTACGTAGAATTGTTAGGGCCCATGGTCTAGTATTTTTGGGATTAAAACTGGTGGGCTACTCAAATGGCCACATTTCTATTTTAGCTTTAGTATATCATGCTCACTTAAAACATTTCTGCGGTGGTGTCGTATGAGGCGGGTCGTTACGTTCCCTCAAATATGGTTGAGCGAAGCGATGGCTGGTTCATGCGTCATGCTCGTGAACGGGTGCTACCAGTGGGAATGGGTCTGCTTCTGTCTGCTTGTACTAAGGGCGTCGTATATTTATATATATGTATTTTTCTGTTTAATATTATCAATATGTATGGCACTTCTTACTCAAAACATAAAATTAATAACTAAACCTTGTTTTGATTTCTATTTTTTTTTTAAATTGCAATCTTTTTGCTTTCTATAGTCAGTAGTTTTGTAAGTAAAGGCCTATGAAAAGCTTTTGGATATTAGTTTTCAATTCAGTGCCTTAGGATGGGTAGCCTAAGTATGTCATGCTCTCTTTAATCATTTCTGCGGTGGTGTCGTGTGGGGCGGGTCGTTACGTTCCCTCAAATATGGTTGAGCGAAGCGATGGCTGGTCCATGCGTCATGCTCGTGAACGGGTGCTGCTAGTGGGAATGGGTCTGCTTCTGAGTGCCTATCTTAACGCATATTGAATTGTAAATATTGCGTTCTTTTTTTATTTATTATTTTTTTATGTCATTGTAACATGTGTTTTTTAGTAAATTTTGCCTACTTAGGTGCACTTTCGAGTAGCAGACAAAGCGATTTCCTAACTAGTTGAAAGTTATTTACTCTCACAATTACCTATCCGATATGTAGTAGGTATCTAGGTATTTAATTTCAACCTACCTACTTATTGTGTGCAAACTTTTGTTAATTATTGTGATGGAAAATGACCTCAATCTAAATGTGGAGCTCATTTTTCAATGTTGACGACTCTGTATGAAATATACAGGGAGAAAAAAGCAGCCCTTGACGAGTTTCTTGCCGGTTCTTCTCGTTACAAGGTCTCCCGCTTAGGGTTTGCGAACCGATGGCGTAGCTTCTATGACATTCACAAGTGCTTGTAACAGCCTAGACTGAATAAATTATTTTTGTATTTTTTTTTATTCGTTCGCTAACTTAAAAAATAAGCCATAAACTCTAAAATTATGTGTCGTAGGTTTGTCAATTCCATACAATACAACAATGTCTGTGATTTACATAAACTTGCGACGTGTGACTTGATCGTCTAATTGCTTATTTTTAAGCTTTAAGTTAGAGAACGTATAGAAAAGTGGCCATTTGAGTAGGGGGGCTGATCACCGACATCGACAATCAATTCATCGAATGCCATTTTCTCGATCATATAAGGTAGACCAATAAGAATCAGGGTACCTACAGTACTTATCGAGCTAAATATAAATATAGGTAAAGTCTTTATTATGCTAAATAATTTGCTAAAATAATTATTAGCAACTGCGAAAAAAAAAATATTTTTTTATAATAAATAAAACTTTTTAGTTGAGATTACTTTATTTCCTTATTTCCCTTTCGATAAAATGGCGTTTGAAGAAATGTGTACTATCGGTGAAATAAGTTTTCTGTCAAATGGCTTGTCGGTGAAATGACCCATGCATCGGTAAAATAGCCTGTCGGTGAAATGAATCTTCGGTGATATGGCGGCCGACCCGACAAAATGGCATTCGATGAATTGATTCTCGGTGATCAGTCCTAATCTATTAGGATTACAATACCTACTAAATACAATTCACCGCGGTGGCGCCACTTTCGGTCATACCCACTGACGTCCATTATAGTCCCTTCTCTTAGGGTAAAAATAGTTCACTTTGTGATACCAGCACAAAATTTTAGTATGTTGTTAAACATGTTTTTCTATCTTAAAAACCGTCGGGAGCCCACCTGTAAAGTGCCTGGATCCGGAGATATGACGTCATCAAAATGGCGGCCGCCTTATTTAAAAAAAATGAGAATAATTATGATTTTATGAGCCTTATATACATGTGTGGGGTGTTAAATGAAAGGTGATTAAGTGTTCTATAATGCTATAATGCACAACATCGGCGGAATAGTACAGTTACAAAAATATTTTAAATTATATGGAAATTCAATACACAAAATCTCCTAATTTTTTTATTTAATTAACCATAATTATTAAACTTATATTTTTAATGGCAAACAAAAAATATTTCCACAAAGTCCATTTAATGCAGATTTGAAATATAACAACTTTTAAGTACCTTTATTAACAAAAAATAGCGAAAAAAATTGTCGAAAGGTTGTGCGCCGTCAATTTCTTTTATAGGTCGAATAAAAATTTTTTTTTTGGTCATAACAATATGGGTATCCAATAAAAGCTAATAATTAGCTGATTCGTAATATATATACATTTTGGTACTTTCGTGTTATTGTTTTGACAGAAACTAAAGAAAACATAACTCAAAAATGTGAAATATTAGTAATTTATTAGAAAAACAAAAAAAATATCAGTCAATATCGACCCAAAAAAGCAAAAATCACAAACGCGAATGGAATTACAATTTTTAATATGTTAAGTCCCTTGAGTGTCTTTGTGCCCAAGTTTACAACCCTGAAACTCTGTGCTGCAGCTCGAAAAACTTAACACTTATTTCAGTTTCTTTAAAAAACTACCTTAAGAAAGCGTTTTTCAGGTTACTTTGTCATACACTTTTGCAAAGTTTAATAAATTTGCTACAATTTTAGCCTAACTAGAATAGTTTAGGTCTATTGGTTGCGAAGACACAGCTAGTCAAATATGGTTTTGTGAAAATTTACCATCTATGACTAGCTGTGTCTCCGCAACCAATGGTTGTAGACTATTCGGGTTAAGCTGTAATTGTAGCAAATTTAATAAACTTTGCAAAAATGAATGACAAAGTAACCTGAAAAACACTTCCTTGAGGTAGTTTTTTAAAGAAACTGAAATAAGTGTTAAGTTTTTCGAGCTGCAGCACAGAGTTTCAGGGTTGTAAGCTTGGGTACAAAGGCTCTCAAGGGGCTTTTAATAACATATTAAAAATCGTAATTACATGCGCGTTTGTGATTTTTGCCTTTTTGGGTCGATATTGACTGATATTTTTTGATTTCTAATAAATTACTAATATTTCAGACTTCTGAGTTGCGTTTTTTTTAATTTCTGTCAAAACTATAACACAAAAATATGATAATGTATATTTATTTGGAATCGGCTTTTAATTAGCTTTTATTGGATACCCATATTGTTATGACCAAAAAATTTTTTTTTATTCGACCTATAAAAGAAATCGACGGCGCGCGACGTTTCTACAATTTTTTTCGCTATTTAGTGTTAGTAAAGGTACTTAAAAGTTATATTCTTTCAAATCTACATAAAATGGACATTGTTGACATATTTTTTGTTTGCCATTAAAAATATAAGTTTAATAATTATGGTTAATTAAATAAAAAAAATGAGGAGATTTTGTGTATTGAATTTCCAAATAATTTAAAATATTTTTGTAACTGTACTATTCCGCCGATGTTGTGCATTATATTGTGCACTATAGAACACTTAATTACCTTTCATTTAACACCTTACACATGTATATAGGGCTCATAAAATCATAATTATTCACATTTCTTTTAATACGGCGGCCGCCATTTTGATGACGTAATATCTCCGGATCCAAGCACTTTACAGGTGGGCTCCCGACGGTTTTTAAGATAGAATAACATGTTTAACAACATACTAAAATTTGGTGCTGTTATCACAAAGTGAAATATTCGGGCCATTTTTGAAGCTAACAGTACGTACTATTATATACCTTGTATAATGGACGTCAGTGGTCTTCTTCTTCTATTTTTATTTTGGCAATCTACTTTCCTCTTGGAAGTAATTTTTGCCAGTGTCAAGTGTTTAATAGTTCAGTGGTAGGTATTGTTTCAGTTTAAGTTTACATTAGAATGCGGGTGCATTGCATTCTAATGCTGCTTGGAGCATTTGGCAACAAGTATATCAAGACAGTTTACTCGGAAAGTTCTGCCGAGGTAGCTACCACTACAATAAAAGTCTCAGCTTCACACAACCAAGATCGCGCCTATTTCAATTATCCCGCATATTGTTCAGTTGCGTAGACACTTGTACCACAAAACTGCACCAATTTTTAGAACACAATATCCACTATGAATCAATTTTCAAATAATTAAAATAGACACCAAACCGTACCTACTAGACAAAATGGCGCCAAAAACTCCACGTCAGTGGTCATACCCCAAAATATATATCACACATATACATTTTAGTTTTTTTATAGTTTGGTTCGGACTTTGTACGCCTGCTGAATTTTTTGACACAATGGCCATATATTTTTGTTGCGATGTTGGGTAGGTACTTTGTTTTCAACCGTTTAGTTGTATTTATTTATCTACAGCGACTAAGAAAAGAACTGCTTTCATCTGAAAACGCATTTCACCCGGAATCCTCAACCACTGCCACATAGCCATATTCTGTCACTTAGCGTAGTGATTACTTGCTCAGTGACTTAGCTTGTAACTGCAGGAGAAATCACAACTTTGTTTGACCCTTGTTTGACCTGATCCATAGAGAGATCATGCGTTGATGTCTTTTGTATGAAATCTTTTGTACTAAAAACTCTTTTGGTTTTTTTGTACTAAAAACATTTTTGCCATAATAAATATTTCGCTGTGTTATAATATATTTTTCAACACACTTGCTCGTAAAGTGAGCCCTAATACATCGCTTTTAGGGCCATAAACCGAACTATAACAAACGCGTGCAATAATATATAAAACACTAGTTGGTTTTAGAATTATCCCTACAAAGTTAAATAGGTACTTTACTGCAAGTTCTATGCGAGTAAACAGAGCATTTTCAATTTGACCGGGTAATACAGTTATTTTTTTAGTGACAACAAAGAGGTTTGATGCCACTGAAAATTCATTTGCATTTATGGAATAAATAAATGTGTAGGTCTTTAATCAAGTCAAACAAATATTTATTATTATTTATTCCTAATTTACAATATTTTGTTATAAAATATTAAAATATTTGCATCACTTAAATTTATAATAGGGAATATGCATAAGTCACCGATTTTGATGAAATTGAGCTTGATCGCTGCGGACACTTATAAAAACATGATGGAACAGGAAAAAAAATAAAAAAAATGAATTATTTTAGTTTTATCACACGATGAAATCAGGGGAAAATAACGATATTTTTTTTTCATTTTCGGATATATTGCACTTTACAGTCAGATAGAATATCGAATAAGAAATAATATTTTGTATAACACTTATGTACTTAAACGCAAAATTTAGGGAGATAATTGAAGATTATTGGCTAACTCCATATTAAACGCGCCGAAACACACCTGAAACGTGATGTGTGACGTCACCGTTTTGTATGGAGCGTTTTCGGCGGGTGCTGCTGCGCGCTAACTTCAAATAACTATATCACGAGAAAAAAACGCAAGAGAAAAGTTTTAATATTACAGTTAATTTTCTCACGCATTATACTTTTGATTAAGATTAAAAAAAAATTGATGCATATTCCCTATTTTGAAGTGGCTGTATGCTCACTAACCCCTTTGTTCGCAAAATATTCTTGCATTGGGCGTGTGAAAAAAACAAAAAAAAAACATGCGCGCCTTTTCTCATCATGATTATCATTTTGTTTTTGTCGTATTTGTTGCTGTGTAGTAAATTACTTTGTTTTTTTCCTCGCAAATGTGTTGAAAAACGTCGTATGAAACTCGTGAGCTCTTACTTATTGCACACAAGGCTGTGGGTCTAACTTGTATCATAATGTACTATTTCAACACACTTGCTCGTAAAGTGAGCCCTAATGCATCGCTTTTAGAGCCATAAACCGAGCTATAACAAACGCGTGCAATCCTTACTAATATTATAAATGCGAAAGTCCGTTTGTTTGTTACGCCTTCACGTCTTAACTACTGAACCGATCATCATGAAATTTTGCATGGACATTGTTAGGGGTACAGAAAAGGACATAGGATACCTTTCATCCAGAAAAAACGTACAGTTCCCGAGGGATAGCAAAAAACTGTCCACGCAGACGAAGTTGCGGGCGGCCGCTATTTAGAGAATAATTTGCCAAGACCAAGGAGTCGTTAACAGATGTCGGTTACTGGTACAACTTGTAAGCTTTAAGTTAGAGCAATTCACCTATATGAAGGACTATAACATGTTACGAAGGAAGTAGACGATGAATTGCTAGCAGCGCTTATGTTACAAGGACTTACTGAAGAGTATACAACCCTAAAGATGACAATCATAGATATAGTATATTAAAAAGGGGTAGATGCGCCACCGAGCGACCGGGTGTAAGGGATAGATATATTATGACGTCAAAATATGGGGCTGCCATGATCGCAAAAAAAATACCCTAAAATGTAGTTGGAATCGTTACAGTACTTGAATTCCGTACCTAGTGAGTGAAAGTCAACATTTTGACTCGCTAATTAAACAAATAGTTCAGTAGCATTAAACCAAGAAACACTACAAATCGGATTTAATTCCTACAAAAGGTTTTATTGTTTTAATGGCATCTTTTGTTGCCCAATATGACTATCCTAGGTTTTCCCCCCCGGCGGAGTTGTGCTTAAGTGGTGGGGGGTAAAAGTGTACCCCAAAAGGGAATTTGACCTGGAAGGACTGGTTGTTCATCAAATTGTGTAAGAAGGTTTTAAAGTTGGTTAAATTTGAAACAATTTGAGGGTAGAACGGTTTTGATACGAGCGATAGATTTGGAGACACAGCTTTTCGAAATTAGACCAATTTTTTAAGTTCACGATTTCTACCAAAATTTCTCCTGTGTGTCCCCCACGTCTAACTATTGAAATAAGAGAATGAAAAATCTAAAAAATATATATGCTGTAAATCTTAATAAATTTTTTCAACGAAAATTAGTTTGAACGAGATATAGTTAGCGGATTTAGAGATATAGCACATTTTCCATAACCGCAAATATAACTTTGTTATTCATACAAACACTATGAAAAACAAAGTAATTTTGCAAAATGATAGTGGTATTAAATATGATATGCTTTGTGTCTCCAAAACTATCGTTCGTATCAAAACCGTTCTACCCTCAAATTGTTTGTAATTTACCCAACTTTAAAATCTTCTTACACAATCTTGATGAAAAACGAGATATAACAAAAACACCGCAAAAATACCCCTTTTGGGGTTCATTTTTACCCCCCCACCACTTAAGCACATCTCCGCTGGGGGGGGGGGAAACCTAGGACAGTCATATTTGGCAACAAATGAAGCTATTAAAACAATAAAACCTTTTGTAGGAATTAAATCCGATTTAAATTCTTACCCTACTGACCTAAAAGTATTGCAAGCGAAATCGCAAAAATAAGTGGTCCCGACCAACCACTCTTTTTGTTCAGACCGACCCTAAGTTATACCCAGGCTTAACAGCTATATAACAGAAAAAGTTTCATTCGAATCCATTCAGTATTTTCGGAGATTAGCGTGTTCAAACAGACAATCAATTTTTAAAAAAAATATGATATGTAACTAGCTGATGCGCGCGACTTCGTACGCGTGGACTTTGACTTCGACGTATGCATATAAATGAACTAATGTAGTTACATAAGAAAATACTTGTAGCAGTGTTATGGTTCTGCATCAGGTGTTCCAGATCATAAATTTTTATACCTCAACAAAAAATACTCATCTGGCTGAACAACTTTTGCTAAGGTGTCATTTTTATATTCCGTATAGTTTAGTTGGGCTATCATGGTTCTGCATCAGGTGTTCCATTTTCCAAAATCAATTATACCCTAAGTTATGCCCAGGCTTAACAGCTATATAACAAAAAAAAATTCATCCGTATCCGTTTAGTATTTCCGGAGATTAGCGTGTTCAAACAGACAAACAAACAGACAGACACACTTTTTTTTTCAAATTCCTACTCTACTAATGTCTCCATCGCCCCAAATATATTTTTTGAAATATATGTAATGTACAGACACACTTTTTTACTGTTTTATTATAAGTAAGGATGTACAGACACACTTTTTTAACTGTTTTATTATAATTAAGGATAAGGATGTACAGACACACTTTTTCTACAAATCAATTCGTGTGTACTTATGCCAATTCTTTTTTCCAGTTGCTTCTATCCATTTCTCACGAATTTTATCTTCCGTCGGAAATCTGGAAAAATCAAATCGCTTGAAATTCCCTGAAATATGGGGTAATTTTTGGGGAAAAATTTCTATATGGGTAGGCATCCGGAAATCGAATTATAAACCTACTGATTTTAGTGGACGTCAATGCTAAGCTGGCTTCTATTACGTAGATTAATTCGCAATTTTCCCGGTTTGCATGTCAAATGTTTCCGAGGTTATTTTTAGAAATAATTTTTAGAGTTTTCCTATTTATCAGGTTTTTCATGATATAACTAATGATTTAGCTCAGAAACTTGGTTCCTGTGAGGTTTGAGAAAGAAATACGTGATCAATATATAGAAAACAGTGTACTTACGCATGAAATGTAACACCCGCTTCTTTTCTTTATTTGTTGCTTTTGCAACCAAATATTGAACACCTCACCATTTTGTTGGCTAGACACAAACACTACACATTCGATTTATAATAAATTTTATGTATAAATTAGGTAGTAATCCACAAAACCTTTAATTTCTTTGGCACTTTTGATATAACCTCACTTGTTTGTTTTGCCTAGTTGAACTGTGCCTATAACCCGACCATGAAAAAAAGTCCGGTCGGTGATAGAGATAAAACTCTTCTTTATTTCCTCCTATAGGAATCTCAATAAGACGATCTCGCTCTATCAAAGCATGTCAGACCCTTGATGACAATAGAGAATGCGAACATCACACTGACATCTAACTACGTCAAAACAAAATTGCTTTAACAGGATAGTCCAATACCTTCGACATCCACTGAGAATGCATTGGTGTCAAGAGATAATCGTTCAAGGTACAAGAGTAGTTCCACGAACAGTAAAGGCAATCAGCAAAATATTGTTAGGGCAAGCCGGGCTTTTCGGCTTGTATGGGGGTACCGCCACTGCGACCTCTCTATATCAACTGATGTCATTGGCTAAATTTGGCGCCATTTCTGGAGAATCTGGAGATACCTTTTACGCAGGGCACGACGTACGACCTGTGCCATTGATGAAGACATTAATGTTCTTCGTTTTCTTCAAAGCTCTGGTTTTTTGCGCGAAATAGCGTCTAACTTTATACGCAACTTTTCGGCTAAGGAATGAGGAATGGCGTTGGCAAGTTCAATAATTGTTTACAGTATTTCTATTGATTTAAATAGAGGCTAGCTTAAATAGCTGCCTATATGTAGCTCCCGCTACTAAAGGAAATGTGCACGATTGGGAAAAAGGCTAAAATATACATTAACGCCGTAATTAGAGAGTTATATGCATATGCAAATGCATAAAATCTGATATCTACTTATAAACACACTTATTAATTGTTTAATTCAAAAGTACCTACCACTATCCTTAAACTCTTGAAACTCTTAATTATTTTTGATAACGGTGGCCACCAAACTCGCCTACGCTACTCCAAAAGTGCGTGGCAAAGCAGCGCTGAGTAGTCAAGTGAAAGTCAACCCTTACGCTCTATCATAAATCGGCGACTATACTTAAAAATATATGCGCGTTCAAAAAATTATTGGATCATTGATAAATCTGTTTTAATATAAAATAATGTATCTAATAAACGTATAAAAATTGACCGACTATTTTTTCACATTACGTATAACCTCTTAAAGTCAAAAAATAAAAAAAATATGACAAAGGAAGAAAATTTATTGGCTTACTGAACAAAGCTATGTGTTTAAGGATATAAAAACATATTAAAAAATAATAATCAACAGATAATTTTTTCAATAGAAGATACATTGAAAAATGTTAAAAGTTAAATTTGGGGTATCTCTGAAATCGAAAAAAGATTGGATTCCTTCACATACTTATTCTAACAAGTACATAAGTACGTATACAGAAAGTGTTTCAGCCCGAGAAAATATTCATAGAGAGATATAAGCAATTTTCATGTTTAGGTAAAAATACCTAACTTCTCGTAATATATAAAACACTAGTTCGTTTTATTATAGAATTAATAACCCTACAAAGTTAAATTAGTACCTTACTGCAAGTTCTATGCAAGTAAACAGAGCATTCCCAATTTAACCGGTGGGCTGATTATCTAATTAAAAACCACCTAGCGACTGGTTGCAGTTCACAGATGATCGTGATCCATTGCTACTTCTTTTTGGATTAAAAAAAAACATACCAAAGAAAAGTGGCAATGTATGTCAAATGCAACCGGTCGCTAAATAGTTTATTTTTAGATAATCAGCCTGCCGGTTATACAGTTACTTTTTTCAGTAACAACAAAGAGGTTCTATGGAAGCATTTTTAAGTTACTTTGTCATACACTTTTGCAAAGGAAACTAAATTTACTACAATTTCAGCTTAACTCGAATAGTGTAGGTCCATTGGTTGCGGAAACATAGCTAGTCATAGAAGGAAATTTTTCACAAAACCATATTTGACTAGCTGTGTCAACTACCAATAGACCTAGACTATTTCGGTTAAAATCGGCTGAAATTGTAGCAAATTTAGTTACCTTTGCAAAAGTGTATGACAAAGTAACTTGACAAACGCTTCCTTAAGGTAGTTTTTTAAAGAAACTGAAACTAGTGACATGTTTTTTGAGCCGCAGCACAGGGTTTCTGGGTTGTAAACTTGAGTATAAAGGTATTCAAGGGACTTAATAACATATAAAAAAATGTAATTACATGTGCGTTTATGATTTTTGCCTTGTATCGATATTGACTGATTTTTTTTTTGTTTTTCTAATAAATTACCAATATTTCACATTTCTGAGTTATGTTTTTTTAATTTCTATCAAAACTATAACATTAAAATGTCACAATGTATATATATTTGGTATCGGCTATTTATTAGCTTTTACTGGATACCCATATTGTTATAACTAAAAAAAAAATTTTTTATTCGACCTATAAAAGAAATCGACGGCGCGCGAGTTTCGAATTTTTTTTCGCTATTTATTGTTAGTAAAGGTATTTAAAAATTATAGTTTTTCAAATTTGCATTAAATGGACTTTGTGGATATATTTTTGTTGGCTATTAAAAATATCATTTCAATAATTATGGTTACTTAAATTAAAAAATGGGGAGTTTTTGTGTATTGAATTTCCATATAATTTAAAATATTTTCGTAATTGTATTCCGTTGATGTTGTGTATTTTAGGTAGAATTATAGAACACTTGATTACCTTTCGTTTAACACCCCACACATGTATATAGGGCTCATAAAATCATAATTAATCGCATTTCTTTCTAATACAGCGGCCGCCATTTTGATGACGTCATATCTCCGGATCCAGGCACTTTACAAATGGGCTCCCAATAACATGTTTAACAACATACTAAAATTTGGTGCTGGTATCACAAAGTGAACTATTTTAACCCTAACAGAAGGGACTAGTAGATCCAGCTCACGCAGCCACTAGTTTTAGTTTTTGTAAGAAATATTTTTTAATTTTATAATTTTAATTTCAATGGTACTATGAGCAACAGCGATGCTTTACTAGTTAGCAGCTAAATTCGATTGCAAGCCTTTTACAAGTGCCAAAAATAGCCACGCCCACCCCTTTTTCTTGATTGTAGGTAGGCACTGCGTATTTACTTTTACTATTATGTATTCTGTGGTTTTACTATAGTTTTATTACTTTTTATAACGGGTGTAACAAGACCTTTAACGAAGCTGAAGTCCACGTATTCCGCTCATCATCAGGATAATTTTTGTCTTTTAGACTATTTTACCTGGGAAACCAATAGTTACGAAGTTAATGAAGCGCAAAGTCAATTTTTTTTCAAAATTTTTATGAAATCTTATTTTATTCGTTATTTCCTACTTTTTGACTAAAGAAACATTATCAAAATTTTAAGTATTTCGTAACAAACAATGGCTTCAAAACGTCGTCACCAGGCCCGGACTTAGAGGCTCAGGGCCCCTAGGCACTTTACATTTGGGGCCCCCATCCCGAACCAATTTTGGTAACAAATAAAATACACTAGTACATAAAATAAATCACAAATTTAACCTATTTTAATTACTAAAAAAAACAAAAGATAATTCAGTCTATGTCAGTATAGTTACATCAAAGTGTGAGTGAATATGCCCGTCTCATGAGATTTTATAAATTTTATATTATTTTGTTTTTTATTTCATGGAAAACAAACGGCTATTTTACTTAAACATTAGTACAGTGTTTCTTAAAAAACAAAAAGTCTTAAACAGTTTTCACAATTAGAAGAAATTATTTGTATTACTATCACATTTATACTTTTTATGAACGAACAGCATTGTAACGGTACTTAAATACATTATACTATATTTCATTCTTTGAACTGCGTTTTTCCAGTCGTTGTACACTTCATTAATTAGTGACCCCGATTTTCCAAACATCTTACAAGGGGCGCAAAACACGGCACCCTTGCTCTTCGAAAATACGAGCCAAGGTCGAGGTTGTGTTTTACGCCATTTTGAATTAGGTACTCCAATGTGTCTTCGTCTAGCATCCACTCGGCAGGATCGTCACTTAAAGGAGACCGAATCGTAAAACATGTGTCCGCTTACGATCCAGCTTCAGATTTTTCTAAAGAATCGTTTTCATGGCTGTTGCGGGGTTTCCAGAAATAATATATTGAGGTAGCTCGTTACACTCAGAGACGTTTGCTGGAGTTACCTGTTGACGGTCTTTCCTGCAATTGTTACTGGTTAATGCACTAGTACTAGGACTAGGTCTAGACGAAACGAAAAACTGTTTAACTTAGGAACATTACGAAAAAGCTCTTTTTCTTTTTAAAATTTTTTTTATTCCGTTTTCTTTTGTGGAACCCGCTTAGTTTTTTGTTGACGTCAGACATAGTTAATTTCTGTAAAGAATATATAAAACAATACTTAGTTTATTAAATTATATTAAACAATATTTTTAATTTTACCTGGGTCTCTAAGTTCGGGCCTGGCCACGGTAATAAACGTAAAAAAAAACAGGGTAGAAAGTAATAAAAGACAGCGCATTTTGTTTCTGAGAAATTACAAAGGACCCTCAACTGGACACTTTTTTGTCTACTTTTAGCCATTGACCATTAAACTGTGCCAGATGTGGATAGTGTTAACAATTTCAATAGGTATGTGCTACTAGTCGTGGTATTTACACGAGTCGACTCGACAGGCTACTTTGCAGGCGACTTTAGTCCATTAGATCTTTTTATCGACAATCGCTTATAAAATCGAAATGTCACATGAAAATTAGGTTTGCATTTAGGTTTAACAAGCGATTGTCGATAAAAACCGCCAATTGACTAAAGTTCCCCGAAGATATTAACTAAAGCGAATTCATCGTAAACTCTTCTGGAAAACATAAAATTCGTATGTACCTAGGTATATCTTTTGATTGAATGAACCGATTGCAATGAAATAAAAACTAAACTGTTTTCCAAGATGCACAATATATTTGTATCTAAACATCAACACGATTAATTTAGTGCTTTTACGTTATTAGAACACAAACATTATTATAGACAAACAGACAAAAATTCCAAAACTATTCGAAATATTTCCTTTGAACAGAAAGACTTTTTTAAGGATTTAATAAGTATACGTATATGTATAGATGTACCTATACTAGGACTAGGTAACTTACCTACTCGAAAATCCTGCACCGCACAGGCCACAGCAAATTATCGTAAAGAAAGATAATAATTCTGAATATTCTATAAAATAACTTTATAAATTACATATACCTAAGTATCCAGTTCTAGTTAACTATTAAATTTATTATTATTAATCACTTTATATATCAATATCACAAATAAATGAAGAAACTAAGTAACTCAACCCAACCGTAACGAACAGCTTTCAGGAAGACAGTATAAGAAATGAAACAAAACTAAAAAAACTCAAGGTCGCGGTCAGTATACAAACATGCATTTGTCTTGCACTTTGCAAGCCCTTTGCAACTCCCCGCCCGCTCCCACCCACCCCCCTGATTTTTTAACTTTGTTGCAATCAACTCTAACAGAAATCGCAGTAACATTGCTGCTTTAGTAAGAACCAATGTGACAACTATCTTACTTAAAAAAGCAATGTAACTATGGTTTCGATCGGGAATTGTTAGCAACAGAGTTACGTAATCCGGGGGCCAGCCGGTCCGCACATGCATGCAGTTTTTTGTGTTGTGTTGACGTTATTGGACGAAAAGTCCCTTATTATTGTATTTATTAGAATAAAATGAGTCTTTTATATGATTCGATATTTCCGCCTGCCCTGAGTGAGGCAAGGTGGTCGGGGTATCTGGGTGGGTGGTGTTTAGGGCCCCTAGGCTGGCTGGGCCCCTAGGCCAGGGCCTTGTAGGCCTAGGTGGAAATCCGGGCCTGGTCGTCACTCGATGTATCTCATGAGCACGCACATAAACGCAGCCTTTCAACTCGGCCGCACGCAGCTGTGTAGCATACACTCGCAGGCGCAGCCTGTTGTATGCTTTTTTAACCGACTTCACAAAAAGGAGGAGGTTCTCAATTCGATTGTATGTTTTTTTTTATCGTTGTTCGCGCGTATCTTCGTCATTTATGAACCGATTTTGATGATTTTTTTTTTGTTCGATTGAGTTTTCTTGCGAGATTGTCCCATTTAATTTTTTTAAATCGGTTCAGAAGTTTTCAAGAAATCCTGAAAATACCATGATTTTTCATCAACTAACTTGACGACTTTGTTATTTGTGAACCGAATTAGATTTTTCTTTTTGTTGGGAAAGGGGTACTTTTAGTGTAGTCTTTTTAACCGACTTCAAAAAAAAGGTTCTCTTTCAGTTTGACCTGTATGAATGTATGTTTCTCCGCGAATATCTCACGTTTGGCTGAGCCGATTTTTCTACCAAATAATATACCTATAATAATATACCTAATATAGAAGGACACTAAAAATAAAAATTGTTTTAAAAAACAAAAAACCGACTTCAAAAAACCTGCCTCTAAAAAGCAAGTAATAATATTCAAATCATTAGATACGCATTATCATTGTTATAATAACAACACGTCTATCTGAAGTCGGGTGGGGCTTTAAGAATAAAAAAAGGAAGTTGTACTCCAGCCTCTCCAGTTTTTTAAAACAATTTTTAACACCAAAAATCAAAATGGTTTCCCAGTAATAATTTTGAACAGAAATGGTCCTGATGATGGGCAGAATACGTAGACCTCGGCTTCGTTGAAGGTCTTATTACACCCGGTATGTAATTATGTAAGTACCTATACCTATTACTGAAAGTTTAACTATTGTAGCTTTAGAAATAATGGGGAGATAAATAAAACCACAATACTTAAATAAATAAATTAGGTACCTATTTTATTTGCTTATTTTAGTTTGAGACTGTCAGTTTCCTTTCTTCGTCCATGTTTTATCGTCTCTTGGAAATAGACCAGCACATAAACAGGCTGAAGCCAGAAGCCACCAACTGAAAAAGAAAAAAAATTTTTTTAACTTTCTACGCCGCTAAATGACGGCCGTCATATGACGGGAACGTCATCCTAGGAAACCCTAGCTTTACTTTCCTCTTTGGTACAGGCCGTTTATTTTTAAAGAGCAATTTTGACACTTCTCTTTCCATCAACGCCATCTAGTGAGGCATTATGATGAGTGAGGAGGAGGTTTATTGCTAAAAGTGGCCATTTTTAGCAATAAAAGTCCATTAAACTTAACGACAGGCTAGAAAATATTGTTTAAGCGATAAAAAGTACGACATATCTTATTCGGAGTAAGTATAGGTACTATAAGAACACAATTGCACTAGCTATTGCCTGCGACTTCGTCCTCGTGGACGAAACGAACATGACAAGCAATTATTCTTTCAAATCTACAAGATTACGATTTTTCTTTATTTGTTTATTCTTTATTTGAGCACTATTTTTTTCCATTAGCGGCGCTAGTGTAGCGCGCATAAAATTCTAATAGAAATAAGTTTCAGAATTTTCAGTTACATGAAATTTTTAAAATCACTTCGTTTTCACAAATGTAGGAAAGTAACAGCAGAATGGAAATTATACCTTAGCCACCACTGGCCACAACCGCAACAAGTTTTAAAATAAAGTTTTTGACATTTTGTGACGAAACTTGTTGTGGCTGTTAATCACAAAACAACCAGCCCCCCTACTCAAATGGCCAACTTTCTATTCGTTAACGCTACGCTTACTTTTAAAGCTTAAATATGGATTACACCCAATTCGTCACACACGCATTTTGTCACTCGATTTCTTCTTTATAACTCGTTAAGGAAATAAAAGCGTCAAAATACAAAATATATATGTCACCGGCAATGTATGAAACGCAGGCATTGTATACAATGCCTGGCCCTTTTAGGCAATGTATGAAATAGAATGAATATTATTGTCTATTTCACACATTACCTAGGCATTGTATACAATGCCTAGGCATTGTATACAATGCCTGCTGGTCCACCGGCAAAAAAAATAAAAAGATTTTGATCGAGGGGGGGCTCGAGGGGGGCTCGAGGGGGGCTCGAGGGGAGCTCGAGGGGGGCTCGAGGGGGCTCGAAGGGGGATCGAGGGGGCTCGAGAGGGGCTCGAGGGGGGCTCGAGGGGGGCTCGAGGGGGGCTCGAGGGGGGGCTCGAGTGGGGCTCGGGGAGGATTGAGTGGGTCTCGGGGGGGCTCGAGGGGGCACGGGGGGTGGCTCGGGGGGGGGCTTGAGGGCAGCTTATTGAGTTTGGAACCGAACCTGCTTTACTCCTGTAGGTCCCGGGTTAGGTTAGAAATTTAAGGCGAGCGCGTAGCGCAGCGGAGCGTGACCCTTAAATTTCGAGGTTATTTTTTTATAACAGACAACAGAAATAAACTTGTTTTACACATTGCCGGTGGACCACCAGGCATTGTATACAATGCCTAGGCAATGTATAAAATTAATATCATTTCATACATTGCCTGATCGTTTCAGGCATTGTATACAATGCCGGAGAATACACATTGCCGGTAACATATACATATAATTTGTTGCAGGAGTTGCTATCAATATAATATTTTATTTTTTCAAATTTCCTAGTTAAGTAAGTATATGACGAATATTCGACGAATCGCGTTTGTGTCATACAGCGTGTAAGAGCAATAGACGATTAAATCACATATCGAAAACTTATTTGAATCACAGACTTTAATGTATTGTTTGGAATTGTCAAGCTTACGGTACGTAATTTAATAGTTTACTGCTTATTTTAAAGCTTTAATACTAAGCGTAGCGTTCAAACGAATAGAATGTTGGCCATTTGAGTAGGACCTCAGCCTGCCTAGCATGACTGATTTATATCGCGTGATATAGCGTTTTATCACGTTTAACTGTCAAAAAGACAAAGGAGTTTGACAGTTGAGTGTCGATAATTTTATCGAATATCACGCGATATAAATCGGTCATGCTAGGCAGGCTGGAAGAAATCGCTTTTTAGTGACAAGGCCGCCATTTGTATGACTTCTATAAGTTGTACTGTGTCTTTGTTTCTGTGTGTACAATAAAGAATATAAATAAATAAATAACTTATAGTACAAGTGTATAATTTCCATTCTGCTGTTACTTTCGTACATTTGGGAAATGAAGTGACTTTACATTTTATTCACGCAACTGAAAATTCTGAAACTTATTTCTATTAATAAGAGAGCTTATTACTCCCAAAAAAAATATTCAGCCATTTTGATTTTTTCAGACATTCCTCAATTTTAATCCCTTTGTAAAAAAAACTTTACATACCTCAACAATGATAACAGTGATGAGTATTCCGCCGATTGCCTCGCCGAACCCCTCGAAGTAGCCGGTGAGTGCGTCGGCGCACCCGGTGGTGAACGCGTCCTCTAGGGCGCAGGTGGCGGATCCGGACGCCGGCTCCGGACAACAGCTGGCCGGCAAGCTGCCGCTGTACGATCCCGGGCCGGTCGTGCCGCAGCATCTGAACTGGAACCGATTAATACTAAGAAAATGGGACCATGGTTTGCGCGGGTCATATTTTTATATAAAAAACGTAAAGTTGTAGCCGACAAGCTATAGAGATTATCTAGTAGCTACAAATATTAAATTGCGTATAAACCTCACAGATGATTGTACAAAAATCAGAATATCATCAAAAGCGCTTGTCGCGGGCCATAATTTTGGCGTAAATAATAGCGGAAACGTATTGAATTCTACATCAAAATACACTTTAACGTATTTTGCAGTTACTCCAATAACATTTTTTCAAGAAGAGGATAATGGTGCTAAAGATAATGATGAAAAAACGACGAAAAAGTCCAGAAGTGAAATTATTTTCCATCCTTTATACACGTAAAGAAAAAAACAGAGACAAATGATTTCGCATAACGGAACCTTTATTCGTTCTTTATTGTTTTATTCGTTCTAATATTAGAATATTAAGATATTATTAGAATATTTAAAGAAGAGATACTGCCTACCTCGACTTCAAGAACTGAGAAGTGGTTAGAGCTGAAGACGAAGGCGCTGTTGACCCATTCGCGCACAACGATCGAGATGCCCGCCAGCCAGGTGAAGATCACCGCCGACATGATGATCTTGCCGACTGCCAGGACCGCCGTGCACACGGAGTACTGAAATCACAACATACAGAGTTTCAAAATAAAAACGTGTTAAAATACAGCGACATGTCCTCTTATCTTCCGCCCATACTTAAAACACAACTAGACAAGACAACCCTACTACTAAAAGTTCACATATAAAAAAAATTCACAGATTTCGCAGTTCCCGCAAGAATCGGAGCATTGAAAATGAATACCAAAATTTACGAAAAAACTAAATCAAATCAAAAGCAAAATCCTATAATTTTTCTAAGGTATACTAGGTACCTTGTAATGATCCCCCCCCTACCAATATGACTACTAATGATGATGATAACTACTGACTACTAACTTGATTACCTAATGATACCTGGTGATGGGATTTTATTGGATTCTAGTTCTTACTGTTCTACTATATGGATTGGTGACATTCTAACCCTAGCATAGTTAACCTAACGCATACCTAACTACAAATCCCATTCATGTTGATTAGCCGCTAAACGGCTTCCGAACTAACTATCCCTACTTGTGATTCCATTAAATGTTTTATCTATGTTTTGCCTAGTTTATTTTCCCTAACCCTATTTTATTGCATGATAGAATAATCTAATATTAATGCTTTTGTAAAGTGTGAAATGGGCGCGTAATGTCTAGTGATATTTCCCAAGTTGTAATCCGTAATTACCCTAAGTTCTCGAATATTGCTGGGTGGATATAAATATTAACTTTACATGACTAACTTTAATTATTTATGCTTCGATAGATAACGAACTAAGAACCTATTACTAAAAGAAGGAAATTACTTTGCCTGATTTTCCTATAGAATAGAAATTAAGATATTAATTGCTCATTCCAAGTTGATCCAACTTCATACTAATCTGTTACTTTGTTTAATGCTTAGAAATAACTACGTTTATCAAATAAAATACCGATCTATTTTATTACGGAGGACCCTAATCCATTAGATTTCTACCTTTTGATGTCATGGTCATGCTATATCAACTTTATTGATAAATTTATTACTAATTAGTTATAACTTCAACAATGAATTACTAGTGACCGCCTGCTGTGTTAATGAAAAATTGAGAATTTACCTATTTTACTACTATACTATCAGTTATAAAGAATCTATTATCTATGTCAACAATGTTTCAATTCATATCTTTGGATTTACTTGACAAATTTTAATAATCATAGCCGGCCCGACTGCGGCTTTTAGAAAATCTCTAGAATTTGTTAATTTTCTAACTTTATAAGGAATAATATTATATAAATATCTTGGAAAGTATCTTAGGGTTGCCTCTCACCTAGTTTCTATGTTAATGCCAGAACCAATACTGAAATTATATTATGAAAATCTGAATGTTTTGCTTTTATGATTTATTTCTTTATTTCTATTCGTCTAATTTGATGTATAGATGTCCTAGCTCTGAACAAAGGATATGGAACCAACGCTTTGACTACAAGATGAGTTTAGTAAGTATGTTTTGTAACATTAAGTATGTGCTTAAACAAATGGGGCTTCGCTCATCGCTATTGGATTGCATAGTTGGTCGTTGCCTATCTTCAGTTTAATGTGTTTATACCCAAAGAAGAATGTAATCAGACGGTTTCCTAGTTAATGATATTGATTCCTCATCTTACAACAAAAGTATTCGCCTTTATTACTAGGTCTCAATTATTCCTGTTATTACAACTATTACTTAATAAAATTACTACTAAATGGATATTATTACTCTTTTGATATAACCAGGGAAATAGAAAGTAAGTTTGCAATTTTCCTAAATGAGCTCATTTTAATCTCATACTAATTCTTAATATTTGTTACTATACCATGGAGATTTTAATAGTCCTCTAGCGATTAGAAATGGAGATACTATAGGAAAGAGATAAGCGTTTCCTCCTACATTCCGCTGAATGAAGTAAGTACGAACAATGTTGATAGAAATTGGTCAAAGTGAATTTATGAGTTAATTGGAGTATTGTTATAAATTAGTAGGGTAGAAGAGGGTATATCGAGCCATAATAGACAATAGGGTAAAAGGAGGTAACTCGAGCTATAAAGAAAGTTAAGTTTGGGTAATTCTACTCCGCTACCAAATATTAGTTTATTTGTCATATACAACGTTATTCTAAGTAATGTAAATCATCCAATGTCGACTTAGTTTATCAAGATAAGAGGTAATTGAAGCAAGTTAAGGAGTTATAGTCGCCTGAATCAAGGTATGGGAAAACCCGTCTTCGTCACTGATTTAGAATTTATTTGCTATCTTTAGTGTTACTTAAAAATATACAATGTGGCTTTCCTGGCTAGATAAAGAGCCCCTCCTCCGCTCAATATGGTAAGCCTCGTCACCAGAACTGGACAGCTCTCCCCCAGGAATCAGCCAATTACAATCATTCTTTAAATTAAGTACTATAAAGTATATGATCAATAATCTATGTTTGTCTGTAGTCTTTCCAACAACAAGAGGACAAGCAAAATGCTCCAAGCGATTTCCCAGTTTTTCACAACTGAAATATTCTTATTTCAGTGTGATGGCTGAATTCAAAATTAAATGTAATTTTTTTTTTCTTTTTTTTTTTATTCTGATTTATCTTATATCAACATAAATTCAATCTTACAATTTATGAACTTAAAAAAAGGGAATAAGTACTGGAAAATCTAGGGATTTCAGAAGGAAAGTTTATTAAATTTAGGGACATATAATAAATAAATATTTGCGTTAAACCTTTCCTACTTTTGAACAATAGCTTTGGATTGCATTTTCAAAATGGCATTGAATAAATCTTCTTATGATTATTGTGTGATAAACTTGATATTGATTTCCCTTAAATTGAGTCGACTGTTAAATTTGATTTAGAATATTTAACTCAGAGAATACTTTGATTCCAGTAATCGTGAACTTAACATATTCACCAATTTAATTGATACTTTCATAGTATATAAATGTTGGTCAAAGTATTGTTTAGTGCTACATACCGAGCATTATTTTGTTAATTTGTGGAAGCCTACTCAAAATTTGTGTCTTGTGATATTAATGAGTTGGAATTGACATGGCTCAAATAATATCACGGGTCAACATTACACCCAGACTTTTCTTTAGCATTCATCCACATTTATTACCAAAATAGTTTATTTTATTTATAGTCAACAGATTGAAACATGGTCAAAATTAGTAAAGTCAGCCCAATTCAAAGATATTACTTCTATTATGATTTGATAATCTATTAGTTAATTAGATTGTGCGTCCAGCTAGCTTTAGCACAATGGTAGGTATATATTTTTCATTCACTGAAATTTATTTACAATGCCACTTCACAACACCCATAGATGCACAACACTGTACATATTCTCCGGAATTACTGAGAATTTAAGATAACAAATTCACTATCACGTTCCCATTTAACCCTCCAACTTGCTCGCATTTACCTGCCTATGACACAACCTAAAAATTATCGTAAATTTTAATTTACTTTTGTCATGATCCGCCATGTTGTTTATCATAATTAGCTTGGATGAAATGCATCACTTAGTGAACCAATAGCGGCCATTTTGTAATGCACCTTGCAATTTTCCTATTGATAAATAATAATTCGGCCATTTTGTTGAATTATGCCTAACTTATCCTACAACAATTTCGATTCTAGAATGCTAATTTTACATTGTGACGACCTACCTAACTAGATTTTCACTCGTTCCACATGCCTGCCTAGCAGATTATACGCCTATTCCGCTCTATTGACGACCATTCAAAACACCAGTATCACAAGCCCCCCCCCAGGTTTTGTGATACTCTACCTAATTTTCGCGCAGTTAACCCTACAATTGACCTATGATTTTACCTGCCTAGTTCAGACTAAAAGTGACTTTCCTATGCGATTGTTGTGGATCTTACAGCTCCACGACGCCCCGTATCTGTACAGTGTGAGCAAGCATAACTCCCTAATTTCGCTAACAGCTTGGCCGTGCTAATGGTGGGGAGGTAGGACCACCATTAGGCCCTAACCAAAGGAATAATGAAATCATGCACTCAGGTCTTGACCAGAAACCAGAACTACGTTCAAACGGCTACACTTGATGAAGCCTGTTGCTAGCCACGACACGCTTGATTACATTATGTGACTAACTAGGCAGACCAACGAATTGGCCGCCCGTTTATGACGCCACAATCATAAACTTCAATTTTACCTAGTACCCCCCTCGAAAGTCCATAGCGAATCGCCCCAGTACGACACAATCCTATTTTTAATTATTCAAGATAAATAAAAACTCCCTTTCCCACATTCCTTTTCATATGAAATTAGTTTTAGAAAATCTATTTTCACTAATTCTTGAATTTACTTGATACAGCTACGTTAATTTGATGTAAACTTTGCAACCAAACTATATATTTCAGTCAGGCTTCAATATTACCATTTAAAGCTTGTCTGAAACATTTCCCCAAAGGTTAGAAACTTGCCCGCGCAAGACCTATACACATAGACTTTCGTTTCTTTCACTTATTTGCTGACTATTTCGGTCTTGAGTTAAAGAAAAACTTGTTCAGCAGCCATCTTACAGAGGGAAGTGTGCTTGCGTCTTCTTCGGTGGCAGTCAAGGAAAGAGAACCGGCTCCCCCGCGCCCGGCCTTATATACATGCGGAAAAGTTACCTCTGCGAAAATCTTGATGACGCTTAATCTTATTGGTTCTTAATTTTTTAGAGTGACCTGTCACTAATTTTTCTAATTTACCCAATAATGGGGTAATTTCTCCCTGAACTAATCTACCTATCACGTGAATATAATAATAGGAACCCGTAATTACTTCGATACTGACGATAGTTATAATTATAAATATAATTAGTTTTGCTTATTCTAGAATTTACAAAACTCCTCACATACGCAAATATTGTTCTAATTTCCTAATGACACAATCGATTTAACCTTCCCTGTACGTTTGAATACATCTTTTGGTCTATCGCTATTCTAACCTCCCAAGAAAAATCTTATAATCAATAATTATGTTATCTGACCGCTTTTATTATTTCCAATCGACGCATAGCTTTATTTAATAATAGCAAAGAATTGATAACAAGAACCCAATGATATTATGCTTAACCAACCAAACTTGGGGTATAATAACGCTAACAACGAATATTACTCACATACGTAACCTACTGTTGTATATGCCCTATTTTGTCGCCTCATCTTACAAATTGTCTCTTCAGTCAACTGAACGAGTTTATCTACATACTATGGTATTTTAAAATATTTCAAACCCTCTCTGTCTCTAACTTTTCTTTCTTGTGCAAAAGTAATGGCATCATTTTTATTTCTTCATCTATTCGCCGTTTCTATCGTTATTTTACTGAAAGAGTCACTTTTACTGAAAGGTAATTGTTGAATATCCTTCCACATAACATTTAATCTATTCATATATCTATTATTGTGGGTAAAGGATTTGTAATCTCCAAGTATTATTCAGAAAATATAAAATCAATTAAAGTTTTTATTGTATTTGCAGGTTTACTATACTGAATATATGGATATCATATTTCTTACTGTAAGATAATCAACGTCGTTTATAAAATCTAAGCATATGTTTTCATCTATTCAAAACAAAGGAACATTTGATCACTTATTGATGAATCGAAAATACACCAAATCCCACAATTTCGAATATACTAGCCTTAAGATGAATCCAGGCCTTAACACCCCCGACTCATACATACATACGCGACTTCTTTTGCCGTTCCCCTGGCACGGAACCTTGCTCTCGCGTCCGACTCGCACTTGGCCGGTTTTTTCCCATATTATATTACTAAGGGTACTTTATAGACTCTAACTGGTAACATTTAATTTTACACGTCACCATTGCGAATTATGATTGGTTACTTTTAAAATCTGGCGCCATGTAGCTTAAACTTAGGAAAATCCACGCCCACACAGAATCTGAGCTCTCGATTGGCTACCACAAACATTTTCCCTTCGTCTTTTGTTTATGAACAAAGGAAAGCCACGATCCATTCTACGGTATGTTGTTTTTATGTCTAGTTCCTTTTACAACTTTTTACTAGTTATCGATTCTATTTAATGTTTATTTATTACAAATATAATCATTCGTATTCTTCCTTTACTTTTAATATTAAATGATTTTACTTTATTCATAATCCCAAGCTTAATTTACAAATAATGTTTTTTGAGATTTGCTGAAAACGAAACGCGATGTGTGTTTACACCAAACCTAAATAAAAAGAAACATACTTTCTTTTTACACAAATAATGTTGTAAATAATTAATAATTTGCTATAATTTTAGCTTTAACAATTCTAATTATTATTGATTTCATTCATTTTAAATTTAATTGATCTGATTTAATTATTTATTAAGTATTCTATAAAATATTGATATTGTGTTGCATTTCATATGTTTAAATTATGTTATTTGTTTTAATAGGTCTATATAGTTTTGAATGTTGTGCATACCTTTAATTTAGACGCATATCTACACTATTGTTGTTTATTCCTATAAGTTATGAATGTTATGTATGTGTTTAGTTGGTAAGCCTTACTTAAATAAATAAATAAACATTATTTTACACATCTAGTTATTAAATTATTATTTGTTTATTTTAATATTTTATAATCATTCTACTCCTTTTTACCTTTAAAATATTAATTGATATAATTTACCAAAGATTATTTCGTTCTCTTTTTTTCTTCTCTTTAAAATATAGAGTGATTTTTCTCTATGGATTATCACTTTAGTTCCAAAACCGGCCACCAAATGTCAAATGCATTTGTCTATGTAAATGTCAACGAATTGTTTATTATTGTAGAAACATATTTTCAGGTTAAAGAAATCCCGCAAAAGTATCCGTTTTTTATATAGAAATATGATATTTCGTGAATGTTGCATTTGCAAATCGCAGTCATAGCCTACAATTATCTGTGATCAAAGAGTTTGTGCTACAATAATACTGTTGTAATTGCAGTAAATATCGTAATGCCAGGCAATATGCATTGAAAGACAACCCAAATTGCATAAACAACCCCTTTTTTATTAAAATGAGAATAAACATCCCTTCATGGTAAGTTATTCAACGAGTTTATTTATTGATTCAATCACATAACTTTATTTTTTTATTGTTTACAACTATTTTTTCCAACCCTGGACTTCTTTGTATCTCGCAGATTTACAAATTATCACTAAAATAGAAGTTAATTGAAAGAAATGGAGTCTCCAAGGCGATAGAAAAAGGTAATACATCCAATTGGAGGTGATGGGATTATTAAGGAGCAACAAAATCTTTCCCAGTGCCGGTTCATAGGTCAGTAACCCCTTTTTGTCTTTATTTCAACCAAATATTTGAGAAAAAGATAACATGTTCAATTTTGAACTGTTACAACCTTTTTATTTTTACGATCGATTGTGACACTCGGCTGCGCCTCGTGTCACAAAAGTGCCCCTGACTGCTTCGACGCGGCTGAAATATTATTAACCGATTCACAAAAATCAACTAATGCACTTCTCGTCTGCTTCCGCATCTTTCAATACCTTTACCATGACGATCGGTCAATAATCATAGAAACTACATCACTTTTTATAAACCGAAATACCCGTTTTTCTACAATTCCAAATCTAAAGGGACCACCTACAGGTCACAATTACAAACCGATTTTCAAAAAAATTTCGCTATTTTGTAGCTAAACTAATACCCTAGGACCCTTTTTTTCATTTTTTCTTAAGTCGGTTTTTTTCTCGAAATATTTACAATTTAGTAAACAAACACCCCCCAAAAAACCCGAATTTTTCGAAATTTTAAAAAAAGTTACCAGCCGATTTTCAAAATTCAAACGTTCACACGTGTCTCAATAAATTCCTCAACTTTTGGTACTATTCCCATCTCGATCCTCCTAAAATCCTCGGAACTATGACCAAAAATACGTCTCAGGCGATTTGCATTTAATAACCATTTTCAATGGTAAAAATGTTTTGTGTTTTGGCACGGTAATGGTTTTGTGGACACTATTTGACTCCTGTCGCTTCCCGATATACTCGTAACTTAGGACCTACCTGGTAGGATATTAGTTTTTACTTCTCAAGCTTACGCGCTCACTAGACATGAAATAAAACAATTTTTAACGGATACTAGCGCTGTTTAATTGGAAGTACTTTGGTAATTAGTTTGATTTATGGTTTTCCCGACGTTTCGGCACCTTTGCAGCTGCCGTGGTCACAGCAGTAATATTAGTTTCTGTTAGAATGCTCATAGGGATAGCTAGGTACGTACCTACTCCAAATCACATCTTGGAAATAGGAATTCAATGGAAATAAGAGAATAATTATAAATTTTGCAATCCCATAAATCGGTATTTAATTCAATTTAATAATATTGATTTTGATTTTGATTAAGGATTGGGAATTTTTATTCTTGACATTTATGCAGCCGCTCTTCTCAAATAAAATACCCTATGGCAATGCTGATAGATCACATTTACTTTATTCTGAACTCAGATCTCTTGACTTACTCACCATGACAAGTAAACATTTTGACTCTCTGATAGCGCCACAGCAGCCGAATGAAGCGATGCCGAAGATGATGACGCCCAGGATTAAGATGATGCTCGGGAAGAAGTTGATACCACTGGGCAGCACGTCCCTGATCGCCACCAGCTGCACTAGCCACGCGACGCCGATACCGAATAGCGCCAGGCCGAACAGCTGCAATCATGCAACACAGAAATATTATGCATGTAAATATTATGCAATCTTACATAGTAAACTTTAAGGTCCGTATTATAGGACGAGACTCAAGCACTGCTTGCTGCTTGAGTACAGTTAGAAAGGGATGGTGCTATTCATCGCATATAGCGTCATCCCTATCTAACTGTACTCAAGCAGAGATTTGAGTTTGAGTTTGATTCTGTAATACGAGCCTAAGAGTCCGTACCAAGCGCTTTGCCAATACATTTCATGCGAACTGCTAAAGAATAGAATGCGCTGCCTGCTCATGTGTTCCCCGATAGTTACAACCTTGGTCTCTGCAAGGCAAGAGTGAATAGGCATTTCCTGGGCAAGCGTGCTACACCGTAGACCACATCCTGTTTACCTAGCAAGATGGTGGTCAAATGCCCCCCCAGTTACCAATAAAAAAAAATGCATTCGTACTCATTTCGAGAGCGACTGAAGAAACTTAACTACAGTTCGAATCACGAAAGATGAGCACAAATCGCACCCATCTTCGTGTCATAACTTATGAAGAAAAGACTTTAGACAATAGTAGATTGTTATACAAGACGCTAAAATGACCCATTGCATACGAGGTAGTTTTATTCCCGAGCTTTAGCGAGGGAATAAATAGAAACCGAGTTACAATGGGTTTTAGCGTCGTGTGTTACACTCTACTTTTCACTACGAAGGCGAGAAAATAAAATACAATATTAAATACCTAGTTTATACTTACGTAAACGAATCCACTCATTTTTCTATCCTCCACTTCATAAACTTTTCATACAGTATTTAAATAAATGATTTGTGCTTGACGGCAAAAGATTAAAATTATTTCTTTCCTATTACTTACAGTCACACAATACAATCAGTTTGGTATTAGAGAAAAATTCTAAAGATTTCGCGCCTTTTTTAATTTCTACTGTAGCAGCTAAGAAACACAATGCACGCATTCTACGATCAAACTTAAAGTCACAGAGTATAAATAAGTCTATGATTTCACCGAAGAGATCGCTGCTTTTAGTTCCATTTTCAAAAATATAAATTAGAAACAGTATGTCGAGCGAGTCTTTATTCGTGATTATGAATAAAGACTTTTTCGTTTTAGTAGGCTCATTGGTAATAGACAAACATTAAAAAAGAAAAAACTTTATCCCCTAGGGGTAATTTTGCTATTTTATCCTGGCTCTTGTACCTCACAATGACGTAGTTTTAGAGCAAGAGGAGTGAAATAGTAGATTGTTATACAAGACGATAAAATGACCCATTGCATACGAGGTAGTTTTATTCCCGAGCTTTAGCGAGGGAATAAATAGAAACCGAGTTACAATGGGTTTTAGCGTCGTGTGTTACACTCTACTTTTCACTACGATTGCGAAAAAATAAAATCCAATATTAAATACCTATAGTTTATACTTCCGTAAACGAATCCACTCGTTTTTCTATCCTCCACTTCATAAACTTTTCATACAGTATTTAAATAAATGATTTGTGCTTGACGGCAACAGATTAAAATTATTTCTATCCTATTACTTACTTACAGTCACACAATTCAATCAGTTTGGAATTAGAGAAAAATTCTAAAGATTTCGCGCCAGTGCCTTTTTTAATTTCTACTGTAGCAGCTAAAAAACACAATGCACGCATGTTAAACTAAAAGTCACAGAGTATAAATAAGTCTATGATTTCACCGAAGAGATCGCTGCTTTTAGTTCCATTTTCAAAAATCGAGCGAGTTTTTATTCGTAATTATGAATCAAGACTTTTTCGTTTTAGTAGGTTCATTGGTAATAGACAAACATTAAAAAAGAAAAAACTTTATCCCCTAGGGGTATTTATGCTATTTTATCCTGACTCTTGTACCTTACAATGACGGACTTTTTGAGCAAGAGGAGTGAAAAATAATATTTCATATATTTAAATAATATCGATATATCTATATAAATATATCGATATTTTTTAAATATATATGATTCATATGAATATGAAATATTATTTTATAACATATTTGCTCGTAAAGGGTCTCTTATTACGCCAATTTACGAACTTGTGCGGTAATGTAAAGTAAAACGCACGGTTTATCGAGATGCTTCGTCTAAAACGAACGGTACTTTTTTAAATCTTAGCAAAGAGTTTTTATATCAGAATCTTTTCTGATGCGTCATATGCGATTGACCTCTTGGTCAACATTTTATGAATAAAATTTACTTTATATAATTATTTTTTTCAATAAAATTTTTTTTTTTCAATTTTTGAATATGGGTATCAAATGAAAGGCCTTGATGTCATTCCAAAATTATATAATTTGTGACTAAAAATAAAAAAAATAAATTTTTCGATTTATGAATATGGTTATCAAATGAAAGGCCTTGGTGAGCACATTCCAAAATTATATAATTTGTCACTAAAATTTAAGAAAAAAAATTTTTTTTTTTCGATTTTTGAATATGGGTATCAAATGAAAGGCCTTGATGAGCACATTCCAAAATAATATAATGTGTCACTAAAATTTAAGAAAAAAATTTTTTTTTTCGATTTTTGAATATGGGTATCAAATGAAAGGCCTTGATGAGCACATTCCAAAATTACATAATTTGTCACTAAATTTAAGAAAAAAATTTTTTTTTTTCAATTTTTGAGTATGGGTATCAAATGAAAGGCCTTGATTAGCACATTCCAAAATTACATAATTTGTCACTAAAATTTAAGAAAAAAAAATTTTTTTTTTAATTTTTGGATATGGGTATCAAATGATAGGCCTTGATGAGCACATTCCAAAATTACATAATTTGTCACTAAAATGTAAGAAAAAAAAAATTTTTTTTTCGATTTTTGAATATGGGTATCAAATGAAAGGCCTTGATGAGCACATTCCAAAATAATATAATTTGTCACTAAATTTAAGTAAAACATAAAAAAAAATATAACTTAGTATTTTTTTAATTAAGTATGTTTTTTCTTTCTTGTTCGCTACTGTGACCCAAAACAAAACGGTGTTACTTTTGAAGTTGAACTAAGCGATCTATCTCTATGATAATAATCAAAAGCTCTATGACTAAACCATGACTCACCATGACTAAACAAACTGAATAATGATAATGCTGATAACTTTGATAAAGCATGATAAGTTTTTTTGCGCCCATTTGTCTTGTCATTTAAGGAAACTTTAACTAGGATAAATAGTATCGGTTCATCAGGCATTTTTAATGTCCCCACTGCTGGGGCACAGGCCTTCCTTATGGGTGGTAAGGAGGATGGGCCATAACTCACCACGCGGGCCCAATGCGGATTGGTGGGTGTTAACGACTCCAAATCCAGCCGGGACCAACGGCTTAACGTGCCTTCCGAAGCACGGAGGAGCTCGAGAGAATACATTTTTGGTCACCCATTCCATGACCGACCCTTGCGAACGTTGCTTAACCTCCGCAATCGTTGGGCCAGGCGCTAAACCACAGCGCCACCGAGCTCCTTAAAATAGTATAATATCTTTTAATTTCCTTTAAATCTGATCAGCCGTATTTACGTGATTAGACAGGTCCCCACCAAGCTTGATGCACTCCCTTTTCCTCCCCCTCCCCCCCATCCAAAAACATAACAGCGGAAAGCGTAACAGACAGAGGGAGTTACTTTCGCATTTATAATACGTTTGGTGCAGATTTTAGCCTGGCTGCTTCTTATGAAGTGTCATTATTGACGTACTTTTTTTTAACGACATTGGTGAGGCCATCACTGCCAATGGTGAGCGATACTAATCGATGATAACCAATTTATTTTGGCCCAATGAACGAAAACAAAATACGAATATAAGATTCTTGAACGTAGACAATCTGTGGTTCCAGCAGGACAGCTGTACGTGCCATACGTAGGTATATGGGTTCCATTTTTAACCGACTTCAAAAAACGAGGTTCTATGTTCGTCCTGTATGTATATTTTTTGTGTATATCCATTACCCCGGTCACTCACATGCGCGCAAAGGTTCGTAGAAATTAATTCGCAAACACAGCTGATATGCAAATAGGTTCTAGAACCCATTTGCACTTCCTCCTACACTTGTTCACGATTGTATATTTTTACTTGCGATTTTGTGAACAATGGACGGTGAAGATGATTTTAATAGTGCTGTTGGACTGTTTTACGACTTTTACGTGTGCTTATGCTTACTATTTTCAATATAGAAAATAAAGGGTAAATAAAGGTCGCCACCACTACGAAAAATTATGCCATCTGTCTGTCACCTTTGCAATCGTGTGCGTAACTAATGGTCGTACGAATGCTTTCGTCTGTGGCACGAATGTGTGGGAGACTAAGCGAAGGTTCGAGGTTCGCGCGCTTTGATGTGCGTCAAAAAACCGACACAGCTTGGAAAAGTCCGAATGTCTTGAAAACTTCGCATAATCATTCGCGAAGGTCGTCCTACACTTGTGGGTTCGTGCATTTGCACGAATGTGAGTGACCGGCATTACTCGAAGACGGCTGTACAGTGCGAGGCATGTATCTTGAATATTTTTCGACGGAGTGGGGATAAGTTCGCGCATGTGCTCTTGTGAGCGACCAATAGCGCGCGCCCCTCTCCCGCCGCCCGCGCCCCTCACCGCAACGCATACCCAAAATACGCGTTCCGCGCAATCCCCACCCGATTTCATGATTCGTGCCACTGACTGTACCAATAATAGGTCCAGTCGTCTTTGAAGCCGTATTTCAATAGAAATGAATCAATAGTAGATTGTTATACAAGACGCTAAAATGACCCATTGTATACGAGGTAGTTTTATTCCCGAGCTTTAGCGAGGGAATAAATAGAAACCGAGTTACAATGGGTTTTAGCGTCGTGTGTAACACTCTACTTTTCACAACGATTGCGAAAAAATAAAATACATTATTAAATACCTATAGTTTATACTTCCGTAAACAAATCCACTCGTTTTTCTATCCTCCACTTCATAAACTTTTCATACAGTATTTAAATAAATGATTTGTGCTTGACGGCAAAAGATTAAAATTATTTCTATCCTATTACTTACTTACAGTCACACAATTCAATCAGTTTGGAATTAGAGAAAAATTCTAAAGATTTCGCGCCAGTGCCTTTTTTAATTTCTACTGTAGCAGCTAACACAATGCATGCATTTTAAACTTAAAGTCACAGAGTATAAATAAGTCTATGATTTCACCGAAGAGATCGCTGCTTTTAGTTCCATTTTCAAAAATCGAGCGAGATTTTATTCGTGATTATGAATAAAGACTTTTTCGTTTTAGTAGGTTCATTGGTAATAGACAAACATTAAAAAAGAAAAAACTTTATCCCCTAGGGGTAATTTTGCTATTTTATCCTGGCTCTTGTACCTTACAATGACCTACTTTTTGAGCAAGAGGAGTGAAAAGATTATTATTAGATGTACCCTTAGCACGAACAGCTATCGAGAAAAATAACGTGCGTAAAATTACTCGATAGAGAATTCTCTATGGAAATTTTAATTTCGCTATTCGGCGGTAGATGGCGCTGTACTAATTTTTCATACAAAATTGCACTATCGAATGATTTTACGCGCGTTATTTTTCTCGATAGCTGTTTGTGCTAAGGGTACAGGATTGCTTTCAAGTTGGTCTCTATTTTAAAATGTTGACAATTGGTTTAGTAGTTTAGTTTTCAAATAGGTAAGTAATCCTGAAAATATTGTAACATTTTTTTAAGATACCTATTTAGGTTTTAAACGGTTATTTAGATAAGTATAACTTATTTTTTATGAACCTATTTACACTTCTATGATTCTTTCTTTTTACTTAAACTCAAGAGTGGTCTTATTTCAATTATTGTACCCTAGACTTCGAAGATACACTAAAGCCGATACAATAAAAAAATACTTACCGAAATCAAGAAATTGGCGACGAATAAAACATATTTGACAACAAACTCCGCTAAACAGCACATTTTGAATTTAATATATAAATAATCAGTCAATTATTTACGCTAAATTACGAATCAACACCTCACGCTGTACCAATTGTACTATAGCGTTAGTCGAACTAACATTTTACGTATATTGCTTTAGGATAGGACCGCCGGCGCCGTTTTATCACCAAATCAATAGAATGAAAAAAGTAGATATTAGTAGATAACAAAATATCATCGCTATATTTTTTACTTTTCTTGATAGGTAACATTGACTTTTCATGTGTCATCGTGCATGATAAATAACTTCTGATTTATTTATACATGGTAATTTTGCGACCCCTTTACAAAATCAAATAATAGTTCAAGGAAGTAATAAAAAAAAATAGGTGAGATAATTATAAATTATTTCTTTTTAAATTCACAGTTTTCAACCACTTTTTATATCCTAAAAATCTAGGTGCGCACGCTCACCGTCACGAACGGGACGCGAGCGGGGGAAGGCGAGTGGCGGGAGGGGGGGGGTCGCGTGGGGCGACCGTGCGACGCGCAAACGGTGACAACAATGGGGAGGCGAAGGCAAAGTGAATTACAGATGGCGCTTCAGTCTTTGGAACAATTGTCAGTTTGAGCTTATATTGTCTTGACTGTGTATTACGTGATTTTACTTTCTTAGATTGTATTTTTTTCGGTTTTGCGGACAAACAATGTATTCTATGCTAACTTTAGCTCATATAAAAGAAGAATTACGGAAAAGAAAAGCCAAAACAACAGGCAAGAAAGTTTATAGCAACTTACAAAAAATTGCTAACAAGCATTACATTTCTTTAAATTTCGTGTAAGATTTACAAGTAATCTTTTTAGGGTAAACTATACAATGATTGGCACCTTAAGCGGAATTTTTCTTTATTTAGTTGATTATTTTATCTGTAAGATATTTAGGCGTAATTTACGACTTTTAAAAATATCTTTAGGGTTTATTTATTACAATAACAATGAAAAAACAATGAAAAAGAAATGTTTTTTATGAAAAAAACCATAAAACTTTAAAAAACATCGAAAAGTATAGTCATTGGCACACCTAGTACAATCATTGGCACAAAGCTACTAGTGATTGGCACTCATTTTTAAGTATGAGATAGGGTGACGTTATTTCTCCGAAACTTAAAAGTTTTAAAGTTAGAAAAAAAGTGAGAGGAGGGAGGGACTTAAAGAGGAAGGGAGGGACTTTGAGAAGGGGAGAGGGACTTAGAGAGGGGGAGAGGGACTTAGGGAGGGAGTGAGGTAGGTAGAAAGGAAGGAAGAAAATGGTTGAATATGAGTTTGATGGATGCATGGGATGGATGGATGGATGGGATGGATTAATGGGTGCACGGATGGACTGATGTATGGAGTCATGGACGCATGGGTGGGTGGTGGTGGGTTTTTTCAATATGGGTATCAAATGAAAGGCATTGATGAGCACATTCCAAAAATACGAAAAAAAAGAAAAGGTTTTTTTTTTAAATATGGGTATCAAATGAAAGGCCTTCCTTGATGAACACATTCCAAAAAACGGAAAAAAATTTTTTTTTGGGATATGGGTTTCAAATGAAAGGCCTTGATGAGCACATTCCAAAAAACTGAAAAAAAAATTAAAAACTATTTTTTTTTGTAATATGGGTATCAAAATTAAATAAAAGGTCTTGATGAGCAAATTCCAAAAACTTGAAAAAAGAAAAAATATTTTTTTTACAATATGGGTATCAAATTAAAGGCCTTGATGAGCACATTTCAAAAACTGAAAAAAAAATAAAAACGAAAATTTAAAATTTGTTTGCTATATGGGTATCAAATGAAAGGCCTTGATGAGCACATTCCAAAAAACTGAAAAAAACGCAAAAAAAAAAAATTTTTAATTTTTTGACTGATGGACATTTGAGAAAAGTACTATACAAGCCTTGGCCGCAACTAGGCATTGATGGACTCACGTATGTGTGCTTCGGCTTCGCCTCGGCCCACATTTTCACGTTCGTCCTTCAATGCCTGTCTTGCGTGCCGCTGCAGTAATGTACTATTATCAAATAAAAACAGAAAACTTGTAATTAACATCAAAAAGCATAGTCATTGATACTCATAGTACAACTACTTGGCATTAGCATTGGTAATATAATACTGAATGCAATGATAGCAATGTATGAATAGAAACACCTAAAGTATAGTGCCAATAATTGTAAAGAATGAAACGAAAACGTTTTTTCGAGTGTAATATGATTTCTTCATGTAAATATGAATTATATGTGTAAAAAAAAATATTATTTAAGAAATATTTTATAATCTAGTGATTGGCACGGTTGCTCAATAACTACACTTTAGTACAAGCTATTGTACCAATGGTCGGCACATTGTAAATTGAAGTTGTGTTAACAAAACTGGGAAAAATATTATTGAAAACTATAATATAATTTATAAAAATAATAATTAAGGTATTTCGCACCTCTGAGAAAGTCAAAATAATAAAAAACAATATTTTTTTCCACAGCTCCTCCTTGTTGGATCCGTTAATATTTGCAAGAAAAAGCAACAAGTTTCTCGTGAGCTCGTATTTCTTAATGCTGTGTTGCCATTATAATCCGAAAGAAATATCTATTATAAATTTTTTGAAGTGTAGTAATGCTAGATTTAATAAAATAACAGATTAGTACAATTTTGTCACTGCAATTCTTAATATCTGCGTTTAAATGTTAAAGTGCCAATCACTGTGGGGGTGCCAAGATAGCTAAAGCTTACCCTATTTCAGATTAGAAGCATATGATTTAAATTTTAACAAAGCAACTGAGTGTGAATTTCCGTGTTTATAGTTGCCTGATGATGCCTTCTGTGCAATAGTAATTCCAGGTTTCTGTACTGGAATTTCTGTACCATCCAAAAAAATTACACGAACCGTTTTATCATATTTATTTTATTATTCTAAGTTTCTTGAATAACTCTGGCGTATAAAATTCTATTAATTCTCTGTTTGGCCCCAATATTGGGCTTATTCCATATTTGATATACCTATCAAATTCATCCAAGTTATAAATATGTTAGAAACTGCTGAGGTTGAAATATTAAAGAACAAAGCTGTTATAATTCAAATGTTGTTTTATTTTGGCGAAGCTTCATCAAATTCATGAAACATTCCTTTTGATTTATAATGTTTCTCAGGCTCAGCAAAGGAGAAAATCGAGGGAAAAGCATATTTTTTTTATATTTTTTTGCCCACTATTTTTTTTGTTACTGGGAAACCGATGAACTCCAATATTTTACAAGTTACATGCATAACAATGCGGCATTTTCTCAGTATAAAATTAAAAAGTGCAATACTCCAAGAGATTCCCATATGTTTTGACACTTTCTTTGAGGCGGCCGGGTACCAAAGACCAGACGCCACCTATCGGGATAAAATTGCGCTTTTCCTCCCCATTTCAATTTGTGTAGGGAAAAGTTTGGGGTAAAAATGAAAAAAAAAAATTTTGTTTTACTTCATAAATTGATTGTACTGCTGTTATAGAATGACCTGACAAAGTTTAAAAAGGGGTCCAAAAATTACCCTGTATACACGCTGAAATTTTAATCATTTGGTTCCTGCTGTGTGGTGGTTCCACTCATAATTACGAGCAACTTTTACTATGGGGCCAACTCTCCTGCTCGCAAAAAAAAATCTGCTGTTCCATACATTAAGGTCGAGTAGGTACTGCACTTTTGGCTTTTAATATTTTTTTAATTTATTTCTTTTTTGTATAGATAAAAAATGATAGTGAATTAAATACGGTATGGTATACAGGGTGGATTGTTGAGACGGGACATTAAGGGCAGGTACCTTAACCGTTATAGTTACAGGAAAACGTTCCAGGGAGACCATCCATAACTTTTTGAAATATTCTGAACTGCATTTACAGATTTCAGAAAAAAATTACCGTTAGCAAAAAAAATGATAAAATACCAAAAAAAAAATTTTTATGCCAATCGATCCTATTTCATGTGGGGATCAAAAGACTCTATGGGACCATTTAAGGTATGAGTACTAGAAACGTCAGAAATCGACAAAAACTTTTCCCATACATTTTGTACGGAAAAACGAAAAATTTACTCGAAATATTTTTTAGTGCCAAACGATCTTATTTCTTACTGTAATCAAAATACTCTTTAAGGCCCACTGAAATTTGAGTACAGAAACTATTTTTTGGATCTAATGTTGTAAACGATTGTGCCTGCGTGTGAAGACGATGTTGTGTGTGACTTACGTAGTTTCTGTACTAAGTCGTTCGACTTAATACTGTTTCTAATTTTTATTTTTGAAAATGGAACTAAAAGCAGCGATCTCTTCGGTGAAATCATAGACTTATTTATACTCTGTGACTTTAAGTTTGATCGTAGAATGCGTGCATTGTGTTTCTTAGCTGCTACAGTAGAAATTAAAAAAGGCGCGAAATCTTTAGAATTTTTCTCTAATACCAAACTGATTGAATTGTGTGACTGTTAGTAGTAATAGGAAAGAAATAATTTTAATCTTTTGCCGTCAAGCACAAATCATTTATTTAAATACTGTATGAAAAGTTTATGAAGTGGAGGATAGAAAAACGAGTGGATTCGTTTACGGAAGTATAAACTAGGTATTCAATAGTGTATTTTATTTTCTCGCAATCGTAGTGAAAAGTAGAGTGTAACACACGACGCTAAAACCCATTGTAACTCGGTTTCTATTTATTCCCTCGCTAAAGCTCGGGAATAAAACTACCTCGTATGCAATGGGTCATTTTAGCGTCTTGTATAACAATCTACTATTATCTTGAGTTTTATTTATTCTTATGCTTGAAGGCTGAATGAAAGCGCATTTCACCCGGAATCCTCAACCACTGGGGAACTAACTTATTAGGATTAGGTGTTTGAATTTGTTATTTTGACATTCATGTGCTTTGGTATTAAGACCTTATGATCCGGAGGGACATAGCCATATTATGTATGTATTCTGTGACTTAGCTTTTCTAACTCATTGACTTTTATATATTCCACTTGACAGGCTGCTGTCAAACTGTTCTTGTGCCTATTTGATTTCCGCCATTTTGGCGCTGTACGACGTAGCGTGAGCATAGCGTGAGGGACATGGTACTAAAGTCTGGAGTCATCATGGCAACCATTTTCATTGTAGTTACGTCAGATAGTTCTTTAGATCCACGCTAGAGGCGTTTCAAATAGGCACAAAAACTTTGCTGTCAAATCATACAGACAGCCAGTCCAGTTAAATAGAAAATCATTTTTTCATGTCACTGTTCTAACTGCAGGACAAAGATCATAACTTTCGTTTGACCCATAGACTTAGAAAATTTTTCGCTATGCTCAAGTAGACGGACAAAGGTGCGAGTGAGAAACCGATTCTTACGGCTTATGCGATGTGCGAAAAAGAGTAAAAAAAAACTGACAGCTGAACCTGGTTTGACTTTATGTATCACCGTTTATCACCTTGGTGAAAAGCGTCAACAAGATTATTTTGTAATTTTGATCGCGATCGGGTCGGTTTGGCTCTAAAAGCTATATAAATCAATAATGGTGTCGTGTTCTGTACTGGATTGTAATGTTACTTACGACAATAACCCAAATAAACACTCATTTCACAGGTAAATATATTGTACTATTACCATTTTCATAATTCATATTTTAGTTGAATATATTCCCAAACACACTAAGTTTTATACTAATATGATGCTATTAAACGCCTATTTCCTAAATAAAGGCTGATTTCTAAACATTATGTGTTAGATAAAAAGATATTATGTCCGTGAACTTGAGAAAATAAGGCGTAGATATTGATCAAAAATTATCGATATCGATACTCATGTCGATGATTTCCAATATAACTTTATATTGTTTTAAATTTCCATGGTTATTGACGTTGCCGAAATATCGGAGTCTCAAAAATAAACAGGTACATGGTGTAAATCCCGACATAGTTTATTCTATTAACAATATAACTTTGTTTGTCTTTGTGAAGACTGATAGTTTTATTTAAAGCTGCTTGTAACCGACAGTTTTCAAATGGTAAATTATACCAACTTAAGTACTAATTTAACAATTATTTCCAGGTTTTCTGTAAATCCAGTGATTAAATTAAACTGGATAAATGTCATAAATAAATAAGCAGGGAGCCTCAAAGGAGACCTTAAGAAATTATTTAAATAAAATTGTTCAAAATCTTGTTTGTGATTTATTTATTAGAGCAATAATACATTATGGTTATCGACAACCTAGAATGGACTTCAGTGCATCTCTAAATTCACGCACACGTTTACATATTTACAAACACTGGCTCATCTCACTTTTGGTTTCGCAGCCAAGTGAACTCTGTTCGTCTATTCCAGTGGATATTAAGTTTATGGTTTGACCCCAACTTGATCAATAGAGAATCATGCGTTGATGTCTTTTGTATGAAATCTTTTGAACTAAAGCCTCTTTTGCCAAATAAAAACATTTTCGCCATTATATTTAGCTGTGTTATATTATATTTTATTGTATTACTTAAGCTTAGAATAATAACACCAAATTTTAGTAGAACGATAATTCCCTTCAAAGCGCACTGTCAAAAGTGAGGCAACTAAAACAGCCAAAATGGCGCCGATTCAGGGGATTAGTAGTTACTATATTATTGGATTTTAGTTACGATTAGGTAACATATGAAGGATATAAATCTGAATACTGAGGTGTTATTATTCTAAATACCTAAGTATTTAATTAGGTTCTTTACATCAGCCTGTCGATTCTGTATCATAAATGAAATAACGATAGGTTGTTTTTGTAATCACAAAAGATTTAAGATGACTACGGTAGCTACCTTAAACCTTTTGCAATCGGTAAAATAGCTTATATTCGGCAAATTTCTAATAACAGATTCACGCGAAGTGAAGTGAGGTTAGAAGTGAGATGCGAGTTTGGTTACAGAATCGACAGGTTAACACCTTCACAGTCATATCCCATACTTACAACTCTCTCTCGCAATGATGGCAGTTTTTATCCAACAAAGGGAATATTTATTAGACTTATAAATAACCAGTAGAATAGAGTAGAGAGGAGCTCGATGGTACAGTGGTTTAGCGCCTGGTCTAGCGATTGTGGAGGTTAAGCTATTTTCGCAAGGGTCGGTAACGGGATGGGTGACCAAACGTTTATTATTTTTGAGCTCCTCCGTGCTTCGGAAAGCATGTAAAGCCGCTGGTAACGGGTGCAGTCGTTGACACCTACCAATCTGCATTGGGCCTGCGTGGTGGGTTATGGCCCATCCTCCTTATCCACCCAAAAGGAAGGTCTGTGCCCCAGCAGTGGGGACATTAAAAATGGCTGATGGTCAACCAGTAGAATCAACAAAATTAATAGGCCCCGCACAAACTACAGACTTTCTATCGGCCGATAGTTGGGTCGGGCCTAATCAGTATGAAGAAGTATCCAAGTACGCACATTACAACGATTTTGTATCGGCCGATTCTTCATATTAAAACTTACTATCGGCCGATAGAAAGTCTGTAGTCTGCGAGAGCTCTTAAAATGATACTTCATTTAACTCTACGAATAAAATAATGCGTATTAGGTAACAGAGAAATGCAAATTCATATTTTTTCTATAATGTAAATTTATTGTACAAAAATTGAACTACAAAATACAATCTGCTCTAACTAAACTTATTCGCTACGTAAATGTTAAAAATACGACACCGTTTGTTTGGTTATTGTACATATGTAAACTTTTAAATCAAATCAAATCAAAAATTATGTTATTCAACTTTCTTTGTAGATCTAATATAATAAATATTTAATATAATACATTAATATAAACAAACCTAATGATATCAATCACAGAGTGGAAAATAAACACAAAAAACACTTTTAAACTTTCACGTTTTAGTTTAAACGCGTTAGGTATACAAATACCTTTGTTTTTAATCTTAACAAAAATATTAAAGTATTATTTATACTGTGACCAAGTGAGCCTTTCTCTCTGTGAATTATTTAATCTTATATTTAGTTTACTTATTTTACAAAATATTAACAAACAACCAGAAACTTCAATTAAAGACTGAAAATCAAATCAATTCATTAAAACAGCAATTAGGCTTGACCTAGAAGTACAGCTCTGTTCACGACACGATAGTTCTATTTCATCGGATTCGGAAAGATCGTCGATTCGATTCCCATGAGGTACTTTTTCTAGTATGAAATTAAGTTCTGAACTCCGATTTTCAAAGAACCATTCTTCTTAAGTGAAGTACTGGTTCATGAGTGGGTCTCCAGCTTCCTCATAGGCTATAGAGAAATTCTAAGCATGCCATATTTTAAAGCATAATAGCAGCAATCAAACTTCCAGACATAATAATAGCAGCCACCATAAGTTCGTTACCATGAGTTGTTTTATGTGTGCGAGCTGGCGACACGTGTCACCAGCTTACACATCCCGTTAAGGAAAACCATCGAGGTTAGGGTTTTAGACTATAGTCAGAAATTTAGAGCCAAATTGCAGCAATGAGATCCAAAAAAACTAACCATCACACTCAAATACTGTTGAAACTACGAGCATAAAACTGTGTGCGAGCTGGAGACACGTGTCACTGGCTTGCACAACTGTATTTTCGTAATTATTTAAGCTACGATTACGTAATATACCTCAAAATTCTCAGCCGAATTGGAGCATTAGGCTCCAAATTTATCAAAACTTTAACTCGTAAAGTTTTTGAGCTACGAGCCGATATCTATGTGTGAGCTGGTGACACGTGTCTCCGGCTGACACATGGTGAATTGCCTTAACTGTATATGTTAGAGTTTCGTTTTAAAGATCAAATAATACGTTATAATTGCAGCACACACGAGGCATAATTTCAAATCTCTGGGCTTCTTAGTTTCAAAATTATAAGCCTAAAACCGTTTTCCCGCCAAAAAATTCAAAATAATGGCTCGGAAGCGGCTAATCGCGCCGTTGCCGTTCCGTGCGCTACACTATTGCAATCGAATTTGAACCTAAGAGCTAGTATTATTTTGAGTCAGTTTAATTTGCGCTCTCAATCTTGTTAATTTCTATACTGATAATTTTAGTCTAGGAGGCATAAGAATAAATAATACTTAGTCTTGTTTATTCTTATGTAGGAGGTTAGAGCCGTCTGATACAACTGGTTGCCTAATTTAAAAGAAAAACTAAGTCTATTTATTTGGAATGTTTATATCACTAAGCTTAGTTATTAAACTATTTTTTTACACTAATCCCACAATTGTATTATAAGTACGAAAATTTTGTCTGACTGTCTGTCTAAGTATATATTTGTTACTTTTTCACGCCGAAATTATCACGGCATACAGACAGATTTAAATATGGCCGGACTGGACTGGAATCGGGATTAACACAATTAGGATAGCATTGTGAATGCAAAAATCTCAAATTTAAAAACTTCCTGAGCGAAATAATTTTTTCCATAGTAGATAATATTAATATATTGAGTGCTTTTACCGGCGTTTTTTTCTCGATAAAATATTCGTGCTAATGATGAACCGAGCGTGCGCACACGGCCATTGATAACACGGCTTTAACAATAGTTCTTTGGTGCGCGAACAGATGGCGTGAGAAAATAAAACCCATTGTTTGGTTGCAGCACTTGTGGAATCAGAGCGCGCGCACATGGCTATAACAATAATTCTTTGGTGCGCGAACAGATGGCGTGATTTTGTTTACAACTGTTCATAGGATTATAAATTTTAGTCTAGTGCCGTAGGAAATATAACCCATATTTGGTTGCACTTGTGTCAGAGCGCGTGCGCAAAAGTCCGTTACATTACAGACGTCGACAACATTACGCGTTTAAATGTTGAACTGTTTTCATTTCTCCTGTGAAGCTAAAAGATACTTTGGAAATAAGAAGATACCTACTATACTACTGATGTCACAGATGTGCTTGGTTACGATGTGGAGTGCAGTTCGGTGTAGTGCAGTGCAATGATGACATATTTTGATTTGACAGACATTACAAATTAGTTTCAAAATGCATTAAGAAGGTAAGTAGTAAAATAAGTCGTTTTAGTAGGTAGTTTCATTATGAGATGAGATTGTGTGGTAGTTGGGATGCAAAATATAAGAGGTATTTTTTTGTTTGAAACATATTGTTACGAAAGTGGATGGGAAGCGACAGGGGTTGCAGAGACGACACTTTTCCACCACTCTGCCCCCTTATTACAACCTCTTTAAACTTTCCAGTTTTCTGAATGGCTATCAATACGGCTCTTTTATTTGCTATACAGCGAGAACAAGATGTAACTATAGCAATCCATAAACCTGGCAAGTTTTAAGAGGTTATAACATCCCCCCTGCCTGGTCCCTCTGAGTGAAGGACCAACGACGCAGTGTTTCCCGTTAGACATGTTCTTCCTTCGAGTGACGTGGTGTAGGTAGGCAGGTACTCCGCCTCCGAATGTCGCGGTCTGCCCGTTTGGTGTGCCGTGTGACGGAAGGGTCATCCTCCGCTCCGAGCGACGACGTAGCCACCCGGGCAGCGGGTCGCTGTTACTCGAAGACCTTTCCACTACTTCTCCGTGCTCCAGCTCCAACTACCTACTGCTAGACCTCACCTTACCTCCATTATTTTCCTTTTCACTTACTTCTTTTAATTTAAGTATAAAGTTTTCTTGTTATTGTTTTCAGAATTGCCAGGGCTTAAAGCAAAGATCGACATTTTATAAGACAAAGTTTATAATGTTTTGGTTATTTACAAAAAATATGAAATAAAGAACCCAGTGGTTGACCAGTTAATTCCAATGAAGGATGCATATCACTCAAAATAATCTGAAATAATACAATAACCAAAAAATTTCAATTTTCGTTTTTAAGTAATTTCTGCACATGTAATTTTATTTTAAAAGTGTAGGTAGGTACACAACTTTTCTAAGGTGAGTTGTATGCAATAGTTGTGCAGTTCACTGTGCTTTAACTCCCGACGACGTAGCGCAAAGAGGGGTGTTCTAATTTTTTTTTATTTTTTGTCACATAAAGCAAATTTTCATTAGTATGTGAGTCACGAAAGTTAAAATATTTTTCCTAATACTTTTGAGCCCTAGAGCTTATTCTGCGCACTAGCGCCGCCATTAGAAAAAAAACATAGTGCTTAAATAAATCCAAAATTGTAAATTATCTCTCTGTAGTGTACTCAGAAAGAGCTTTGTTTTAATTTATCGCTAAACAATATTTTCTAGCCTGTCGTTTAAATGGAGTATTATTTTGTGAATAGTCTTTAATTAAGTACCTACTATGATTTTTTTTGCCAATGACGGCGCTAATGTGCAGAATAAAGTTTTTTTGGTGAAGTTAAATGATATAAAGGATAATGCCTTTCTTCCATAGTAATCTGGTTTGAAAAAACTTGTGTTGTATAGAACAGTGAGCGATATCAGTGAGTAGATATTATTGTTACTAGTAACTGGTGGCCTTCTTCCGGATCCATCATCAGAGCCTGGAAACTATTTCCCAACAAAGTACTCGTCAAGTCGATTCAAACGAGCTCATACTAGATGGCGTAGCGAGGTTTCATTAAAGAGTTCCTGTGTCCTTCTTCCGGCTCCATCATCAGACCCTGAAAACTATTTCCAAACAAAGTACTCGTTAAGAAGATTCAAACGAGTAGATGGGGTTGTACGGTTTCAGTATTGAGTTCCTATGGCAAGCCTTCATCATCAGACCCTAGGCAACGTCTCCCATTAGAGTACTCGTCAAGACGATCCTAACGAGCCTAAACACGATGGGGTTGTATTCATTATAGAGTTCCAGTGGTCTTCTTCCGGCTTATCATCAGATCAGCTCAGTGACACCATATTGCATTTCCTTCCAGTTCTGAGCTAAGTTCAAAATTCCAAGTCTCTAGCTCATCGGAAAGCTAGTATAAAATCGTTCGCAAATTTTGTAGATAAACAAACAAACGAGAAAGCTACCTAATAATAACGTAATAATAAAATAAAATAAGTAGGCATAATAATTAAGCAGAGCGATATAAACATTCCTAAATAAATACACTTTTCTATTCTATTCCTAAATAAACAGACTTTGTTTTTCTATTAAATTAGGTAACCAGTTATATCAAACGGCTCTTACCTCCTAGACTAAAATTCTCAGTACAGAAATTAACAAGATTGAGAGCGCAAATTAAAATGACTCAAAATAATACTAGCTCTTAGGTTCAAATTAGATTGCAATAGTGTAGCGCACGGAACGGCAACGGCGCGATTAGCCGCTTCCGAGGCATTATTTTGAATTTTTTGGCGGGAAAACGGTTTTAGGCTTATAATTTTGAAACTAAGAGGCCCAGAGATTTGAAATTATGCCTCGTGTGTGCTGCAATTATAACGTATTATTTGATCTTTAAAACGAAACTCTAACATATACAGTTAAGGCAATTCACCATGTGTCAGCCGGAGACACGTGTCACCAGCTCACACATAGATATCGGCTCGTAGCTCAAAAACTTTACGAGTTAAAGTTTTGATTACTTTTTGTTACTAAAATTCTCAGTACAGAAATTAACAAGATTGAGAGCGCAAATTAAAATGACTCAAAATAATACTAGCTCTTAGGTTCAAATTAGATTGCAATAGTGTAGCGCACGGAACGGCAACGGCGCGATTAGCCGCTTCCGAGGCATTATTTTGAATTTTTTGGCGGGAAAACGGTTTTAGGCTTATAATTTTGAAACTAAGAGGCCCAGAGATTTGAAATTATGCCTCGTGTGTGCTGCAATTATAACGTATTATTTGATCTTTAAAACGAAACTCTAACATATACAGTTAAGGCAATTCACCATGTGTCAGCCGGAGACACGTGTCACCAGCTCACACATAGATATCGGCTCGTAGCTCAAAAACTTTACGAGTTAAAGTTTTGATAAATTTGGAGCCTAATGCTCCAATTCGGCTGAGAATTTTGAGGTATATTACGTAATCGTAGCTTAAATAATTACGAAAATACAGTTGTGCAAGCCAGTGACACGTGTCTCGAGCTCGCACACAGTTTTATGCTCGTAGTTTCAACAGTATTTGAGTGTGATGGTTAGTTTTTTTGGATCTCATTGCTGCAATTTGGCTCTAAATTTCTGACTATAGTCTAAAACCCTAACCTCGATGGTTTTCCTTAACGGGATGTGTAAGCTGGTGACACGTGTCGCCAGCTCGCACACATAAAACAACTCATGGTAACGAACTTATGGTGGCTGCTATTATTATGTCTGGAAGTTTGATTGCTGCTATTATGCTTTAAAATGTGGCATGTTTAGAATTTCTCTATAGCCTATGAGGAAGCTGGAGACCCACTCATTACTGGTTCCGCATTCTTTTTTTCATGAGTATATTTTTAGTACGAAAATTGAGTTCTCTCTCCGATATTCAGAGTATATTTCTGTTATGAAGTTTAAGGTACTAATTCCGAATTCCGATTTTCAGAGTGTACTGAAGTGAGTGGTTGTTGTTGGGCGGGCGGCGGTGCGGCGGGCGGGGGCGCGGGCGGGCGGCGCAGCACGAGGTAGGACACGCACGTTCAGTAGCGCGAGCGCCGGTACTTGTTGCGCGCGTGGTTGGCCAGGCACAGCCCGAACACCGCCGCTACCAGCTGGAACACAACAGTTTATGGACTTATCAAAGGTGCGCGAAACATGTAGCAGAGATGAAAATGTTGAGGTGGATGTGTTGTGTGACGCGAATGGATAAAATAAGGAATGAGTATGTCAGATGAAGTCTAAAAGTAGCACCAGTAACAGAGAATCTGGAAGGGAATCGTCTGGCTTGGTTTGGGCATGTTATGAAAGGCATGTTACTAAAAGAGTATTGGATATGGATGTTGAGGGCTGGAAAGTAAGAGGAAGACCGCAGAAAAGATGGATGGATTGTGTGCGGAATGATATGAATTGAAGGGAGTGGATGAGGAGATGACGAGTGACAGGAAGGAATGGAAGAAAAGGACGCAATGCACCGACCCCAAATAAATTTCGATAAGGGTAGGGGGATAATGATCAAAGGTGCACGAAAAAGAGGTAAAGTTTGATGCCGCCTGGCAATACTTTTCCACTAGTCAAAATTCCTGGAAATGTTATATTCGATTTAGAAACATGATTAGCTTGCTATTATACCACACCAAATCCAGAGCTCTGTAAATTGTATGCCTTCAGTCGCTTTTTTAGCCTCTTTGTTGCTCAACCACTCCCACCCCCACCACTGAAAATCTGCGAGGTGCCCGGATCTGTTAGTAATGATAGTATGGCAATCTAACTAGAGGGATTTCGTCGCTCCGTAAATTGACCATCTATTTCCGGGGCTAGCTCTAAAGCCTCGCGTAATCAGTCCGTGCGAAATGCGGTACAATACGGACTGCGGTGGGACAAGCGAGCTGCGAGCGACAGTAGAACCCTTGGCCGGCGGGCTGATTATCTAAATAAAAACCACCTAGCGACTGGTTGCAGTTCACAGATGATCGTGATCCATTTAGTAAATTATTGTTATTCTTTAAGTGGTCATGACGACGAGATAGCGCGCAGTGATTATTGATTGACTTTGTGCTTTTTAATATGGAAAAAGTAAGTAGCTTATCCAACCAGCCACCCACCTCAATGGCACCAACAGCGATGGCTATGATCCCTATGACGAGGCCGAAGGTGTTCAGGAACTGTCCGACGATTTTGTCGCAGCCGTAGAAGGAGTTGAGGACCGTGCAGGTCTGCGTCTGCGCCTGGTCGCAGCACGTGGGCGGCAGCGTCAGGCTCACGTACGACAGCGGCCCTGTCGGCCCGCAGCATTGGAACTGCGAAACGAGAAAGTTGTAAAATTTTTCTTCGTCGAAAATATTATACTACTTATCACTCTGTTAAGTTAGCTTGTATGATGTTAGAAGTGTCAATAGTTGCTTTTTCATCACTACATAATAAAACAAAGTCGCTTTCTCTGTCCCTATATCCCTATGTATGCTTAAATCTTTAAAACTACGCAACGGACTTTGTTGCGGTTTTTTTTAATAGATAGAGTGATTCAAGAGGAAGGTTTATATGTATACATGGTGTCAAATTCTACACTACACCGAAGCGAAGTGAGGGCGGGTCGATAGTGATTTATAAAAACCGCCTTCAAAAAACCTGAAAACAAAAACAGCTTAAAAATTAAATACCTCTAAAAAGCAAGAAATAATATTCGAATCATTCGTTACACATATCAATATTAATAAAACACGTCTATTGAAGTCGGGTGGGGCTGGAGGACAACTTCATTTTTTTCTAAAAGCCCCACCCGACTTCATTAGACGTGTTTTATTAATATTGATATGTGTAACGAATGATTCGAATATTATTTCTTGCTTTTTAGAGGTATTTAATTTTTAAGCTGTTTTTGTTTTCAGGTTTTTTGAAGGCGGTTTTTCTTTTTTTTTAAAAAGCTTTTTTATTTTCAACTTTTTAGTGGTAGGTATGTAAGCGCAGCGTGTAAATATTTTTTAACTTTATATTATAACATTTTCAATGGTAAAATGCCCAGAACTCAATTTCCAAATTCACGCTGTTTGTTTTTGAGGAGTTCCGTTGTGTTTTCGTAGTCCAAATCTAGTCCAGAACGTTGCATCGTAAACCATGATTTGGTTTGTTTTGGATTGCCATAAACTTACCAAAACCTAAATCACTTTACATATACTATTTGACTTTGAGGAGTTCCCTTGTGTATCTTCGAAGTTCGAAGTCCAATAACGATGAAATTAAATTGTGACCACTCTTGAAGTATACCCTTTCAAATAAAAAAAGAATCATCGAAATCGGTTCATAAACAAAGATGTTATGTCCGAAATTCCATAAAAACTCGTACGATGGCGAGCTAAATAATTGATATTTTTCAGGATTATGAGAAAACTACTGGCCAGATCTCTGAAAAAAAATTATGAGACCACACACGAACTATGTTCTTTGAGATAAAAAAAGAATTGTACAAATCAAGTAACAACTGACGAAGCTATGTTAAAACATACATAAAAAATAAAAAAAATAAAAAAAAAATACCGTCGACTTGAGAACCTCCTCCTTTTTTTGAAGTCGGTTAAAAATACGGAGTGAATAGGGATTGTGGTTACACACCGCCGTTCAAAAACCTGTTTGCATAGGTACTTAAGTAAAGGTTGTCAATTTAATACTCATAGTATTATCATTAACGACGAATATTAACTTGATTTAGTAAGTACCTTATTTCTGAGCTACAGCTCTTTAATCGACAGACTCTGTAGCTGCAACGTTAATTAAACTCGAATATTCTCTCATGCCAAGAAGCAACCATGAAATTCGGTAACAGTTTTTTTCTCCCTTTAATTAACCTCCCTGCGGAAATTGAGCGTCTGGGGGTGCTTACCCGAACTTGTCATAGTGAAACCGAAGCAACTCTTCAAAAAATAAATAAAATTAAAAAATATTAAAACTAACTACTAACTAGACAGCTAAAACAGTGTATTTGTATGGGAAAGTCCAAAAGTTTTGTCGTTTTACGACCCATGTTTCTTTGGGAAAAATGATTATTTTCATTAGTAGAGCACTCCCTTAAGTTAATTAAAACGACTACAAAATGACGGTGTATATACACTCCTTTTTGGGCAGTCGTGTAAATAAATTAAAAAAATGATTACTTTTCATAATTATAAAAGTGTTTACCGTGGATTCAATAGCGTGGAATGACTCCTGGTCTCTGTTGAAGGACTCGGTGAGCCATTTGGGCACCTGCTCCAGCACTTTGTCCATGCTCACGAAGATGGCGATAGCCAGCGCGACCTTGGCGATCATCAGGATTATCATGAAGATGGAGTACTGGAAACAGCGGAAAACATGATTAGCACCGATTGGATTGGGAATAAGAATCAAGATTTCGTGCCGAATTTACGAAGTTGGTCGGCTATCAGCCCCCCTACCCTACCCAAACTTTCTATTCGTTTGAACGCCACACTTACTTACTATTATAGCCTAAATATGAAATGTCGCAAACTTATGTAAATCACAGACTTTGATGTATTGTATGGAATTGACAAACTTACGGCACGTAATTTTTATAGTGTACTGGTTATTTTAAAGCTTTAATAGTAAGCATAGCGATCAAACGCATATAATGTTTGTTGGCCATTTGAGTAGGGGGGTGTTTTGCCTCTGGTCCTAATTAAAGAAATCAGGGGGGTTATTCACGATTGTCGGAAACCAACTTTCCGAATCGAATCGGCAAGTCTATAGTCTTCGATCTTAATTTCTACCTTATGCTACCTAACTTTGTAAATGCACTGGGCTTTCCCGTCGGAAAGTGAAACAAATGCCAGTCGAACGTATTTGTGAATTGCTATATTTATTTATGTAATATCGGAGGATACGGATTCGAATCGAATGCTTTCGACTAGCTTTCCGACAATCCTGAATAACCCTACAGGTGACTGATTGATAAAGTAGGTACTATTCCAAATTTAAACTACCTTTGATCATATGATATCAACTGATGTACATGTCTAAAAAAGCTAGTCATCTTACAGGCCATGACGAGGAAGCTTGTTCTACCTACCATGAGTTGATGCAAACTGTTTCCGCTATCCTAAACTATCGTATATACTTACGCTCACTGATCGAGATAAAACGAAAGTTTACGGTAGCGAAAACTGTATCAATTCATGGCATATGTTAGCTGACAAAGTATCATGTTTTAGAACAAGCCCTGCTGCCAAAAACAAAAGCTCCTAGGAAACGAATTTAAAACGCCTGACCAAGACGCTAGTGGACAGACTAGTGGTCCGTAGTGGTGACACATGATGTGGTGGTGATGAACTTACCGTGACCAGCATACAGTTGCTCTCTCTGATAGCTCCGCAGCACCCGAAGAAGGCGATGAGGAAGACGACCCCGCCCACCACCATGGCGGAGATGGGCGCCACCTGCACCTGGCCCTGGCCCACATCTGACAGGTCCGCCAGTCGCAGCTGGACCACCACGCCTAGCGCCAGCAGGGTCAGACCTGCCAACTGGAAGAAATGGGTGGTTAAAACCGTCATATAAGTAAGTATACACAAACCTATTTATTATTATTTAAATTATTCGGATGGTAGGGTTTCCTTATGCAGTTCTATTGATGTCCGACTTTTGGTAGGGCGATGTGTCAAGTGTGCGATTCGATAAATCTGTGCTACAAATGATGGTCATGCGAGCACGCATTCGTAGGCAAGTAATATAATAGTCCTTGGGTGGGATGGGACTCTACCCTTAAAGCCAGTGCGGCAAAATCTTCTCCATATTTTTCTCTTTATCTGCTTACGTAATCCTGTCCTTTTGAGAATCCGTCTTTTTTGAGAATCTGTCCTTATATGAGAATCTGTCCTTATGAGAATAAAGGGGCAAACCTGCCCTGTCCATGTAGATGAATAAAGTTGTGGTGTTTATATCTTCATATTTTTATTTTGGGAAAACACTTTTCCATCCATTGTTAAAAGAAAGAGAAGGAAGCTTATATATTATGATCCACAGCCATTATTTTATACCTGTCAAAGCATGAAATATTGCTGATTGCTAAGTTTGATATTTGGGGTTTATGACAGGTACTAAGTCCAGATTTGGCTTCCACCCTTCCTACACCAATGATTGTTATTTATTCCGTCTTATCTATGGGTTAGTCGAAGGACATTTGTTAGTTTTCCATTATTAATTAAAATTCAATTATATTTAGATAGAACTCTGAGGGGCCTAGCCCTGCGAATTGCGTAGGTTAAGCAACCTTCGCAAGGGTCGGTCATGGGATGGGTGACCAAAAATGTATTATCTTGAGCTCCGAACTGTGCCCCAGTAGTGGGGACATTAAAATGGCTGATGTCGGATAGAACTATCTAATCTATAGTAAACAATACTTCATTAACACCTACATAAAACCCTTTGATAAGAAGAATAATAATTAAATTCTGTGACACAAACATGATTGGCCTGTGGTTTAATGGTTGGTAGTGTAGTGACTGCTTAGTTTTATAAGCCTTAACCATTTGGTTAACTTATTAGTTATCTAGTATTTCATAAAAATCCGCTGGATACGATTGTAATAAAAGCTAGAACATAAACTCTGCTGAACATAATCATGTCTCACATAATTATGTATATATTGTCTGAAAATTTACCAATAATTAAAGTTTAAATTGTATTTTTGTTTTGTAGGACCTTAGATATACCTACAATATAGGGTTACCAGATCTAATAATGAGATTTCCTGACTTTTTCTCTGACTTTTCAGTAAATTTCCTGACATTTTGTACATCTACATTCTTAATTTAGTTGACGTTTGATATTTTTTTCTCACCAAAATGATTAACAAATTGTGTGTTTTTATTAGGTAAGTACTTACACTATTTGGGGTTTCAAAAATCCCTGACAACTACAGTTTTTCCCTGTTTTCCTAAATTCCTGATATGTCAGGAAAATTCCTGTCATTTGGTAACCCAACTTACAATGTACTTACATTACATAGACATTTATTTGTCATTCTCTAGACAAAGGATGTTGATTCAACACGGATTCATCATTTAGCTAAATGTGTTTTGAACCTCCCAATCAATTGATACTTGGAAAAAGATACCCCGTATAATTGTGTAGGTTTATCACAGAATACATGTTTTATCTACAAACCACAATGCAATATTCAAATTGGGACTTACAGGCAATGTGGGTAAGGTCGAAGTTTTGTTTGTGTAGATGTAGTGCGTCTAATCTAATCTACTGATACAGTGCAGTGAAGGCGCGTCTGTCTGTTTGCACGGCGGAAATATTGGTCCGTGAAACGAATGAGTTTACGTTTTGGCCATAGGGCCAGCTAGGGTTGCCAACCATACTGTTAATAACAGTAAAAATTATACTGTTTTTCACTTGTTTTTCACTAAATCATACTTTTGACTGTTGAACAAAAATAAAGTAAGTATACAAAATCAGCAACACTGGTAGTAGTAGGAGGAAATACTATCTATTTTCTAAAATACTGATTATTTTCCTTCTCAGACCTAAATATATTATTATTATTTATTTTATTATTTTAATAAAAAAAAGTTGGCAACCCTACCAATGACAGTCGCACATTTGTAATAGCGACAGCGAACTTCGTAATCGAAACATTACCTATAGGGTTGATGAGGGTTTTTACAAACTAAAAACGTAAAATCCTTCCCTATTTACATGTTTTATCGCTTTTAACACACAAAAAAATTATAAAGCAACGAAAATTATATTTAATTCAAATGTTTCAACTCGGCTTGGGCCGTAGACGCTCGGCTCGGGACGAGTTAGCCAATGACTTTCCTATTGTTACTTGTTTACATACTTCTTTCTTTCTTTGAATTTGAATTTCTTAATTTCTTTTGTGCTATTTTTGTAATCTATGTGTACTGTTATCCACAAGGGAAGTGTGTCATTCCCAAATTCCCAATACAAGTATCTTTAGATTACTTACAGGGAAGTCTCAGCAATGTATTGTGTATGAAACTCTTAATAACTACAGGCCTATTTCCGTGTTGACCGTTATTTCCAAGATAATTGAAAAACTGCTAAACGAAAGACTAATAAGCTACTTAAATAAATTCAAAATTTTGTCTGGCGCTCAATACGGTTTCAGGCAGCGAATATCCACCCAGGATGCTATCATAGACCTTACTTCTTCGATTGTCAGGGAAGTGGATAAAGGTAGCAAATGTCTTGTGGTCTTTTTAGACCTAAAAAAAGCCTTTGACACTGTATCTGTCCCCATCCTTGTGCATAGGTTAGAAAGAATAGGAATTCGAGGTACAGCTTTGTCTCTCTTTAAAAGTTATCTTCATGACAGAACTCAAGAAGTTAAAATTGATGGATATAGGAGTGACAAAAAAGTAGTTTTATTTGGCGTACCGCAGGGAAGTGTCCTTTGCCCAACGCTCTTCCTGGTATACATTAACGAACTGTGTAACCTGGAGGGCGTTGGGGGAAAGGTATTCTCCTATGCCGATGACACGGCGATAGTTTTTGCGGGTAACTCTTGGGAGCACGTTAGAGATATTACTGAGAGGGGTTTATCTGTGGTTTCGAAATGGCTTGATGATAATCTCCTCACATTAAACACATCGAAAACAAATTACATCTGCTTCACTCCTAATATTGCCTCCCAGCCTGGAGATAGCTTCTGTGTGAGGATTCATGGCTGCTCAGACACTACGTCCTTGGATTGCGATTGTCCAGCTTTACAAAAAGTGACATGTACAAAATACCTAGGCATAATGGTAGACCAAAGACTAAGCTGGCACTCTCATATTGAAGCAACTATGAACAGAATTAGGAAACTGATTTGGTTATTTAAAACATTGAGGCACGTGATGAGGACTGAGCTATTAAATAAAATCTATGTTGCTATGGCACAATCCGTTATCAACTACTGCATCACGGTATGGGGAGGTGCGGACAAGACCAGTTTCCTAAACGTTGAAAGAGCGCAGAGATCACCGATTAAAGTGATGTACTTCAAGCCCTTTAGGTTTCCTACAGATACCCTGTACAAGATCAGTGATCAGTAAGAAAATCAGTAAGAAAATTGTACATTCTTAATATTATACTTAAATGTCATAAATCATCACAGTTCGACCAAGCTAAGTTAAACAAACGAAGAAAGGATATTGTAATGACATCATATATCTTTACAATAAAATTAATCGTGTACTTAATATCTATCCTATGCAGCTGAACAAATGTAAGAAAGTAGTGACTGATTGGTTAAAATCTCAATCATATAAGGAAATTGAAAATCTACTTATTCGAATAACATGAATACACCCATAGCCTTCTATATCTTCCAAGCCCTGAAGTTGAGCAGAACGGCAACATCGCATGTGGTCAAGCACATAGTATAAAATTATTTACAAAATATTTATTATTTGTTTTTCCTATATTATCTATGTTTAAACTAGTTGTAAATTGTGATGTAAGATTATTTCAATAAAGTTTTATATTTATTATTATTATTTATTTATTAGAACATAAGGTTTGAGTCAAATTATTTGAACTTTTCGGGGGTCTTTTAGTACGATGAGAATTTTGATCTAAGCCTCCTCTAGCAATAAATCTTATATCATTGGAAAGGTCTTTAAATTTGAAACACTTTATTGTATTACAATAAACGTCAACTATTAGTACTTTGAGAGTTATAACGCTCTGAACTTGACCAATTTTTTTATCATTTATGACCTAAAACTCCGAAAATACTAACAATTAATAGAAAGTATGTTTGCAGCAAATATTTATCATATGAAAACCTTTCTAATGATATTTCATTTATTGCTAGAGGTGGGGTAAATCAACTCCTATAGACAATAAACCACTTTTATACTTTAATAACCTTTAACTCTAAAAGTATAAACAATTGATATAAAGTATATTAACAGCAAATATTTGACTTTAAAAGACCTTTCTAATGATATATCATTTATTGCTAGAGGGCGTGTTAATCAACTCCCTGCTGAAGAAAATCAACAAAAAAGATGACATCTTTGACAGCCATTTTTTCCTGGTTAACATTGATATTTTTCTTATTGTTTAATATACAAAGCATTTCAATAAAGGAACTAAATATTTTCATATTTTAAACCTCACACGATTACTAGGAAAAAAAATATCGACCTCTTAAAATTGAAATATTCCCATACATTTAGTATGGAGACTGGCCGACGACATGACCACGAACTGACAGTAACAGACGTTGCCAAACTTATGTTCACGGCTTGCAATTATAGAAGGCTATGATACACCCCATATAGGCATACACACGCACACACACACACACACACACACACACACACACACACACACTCACACACACACACACACACACACACACACACACACACACACACACACACACACCAACACACACTCACACATACACACGCACACACGTACTAACTTAATCGTAATTTTACAAATATTATAATATAATTAACTGTAAGCTTGCTGTAACCCTTTAAATTAAATCGTTGCTGTAATCCAATAGGGAATATGCATCAATTTTTTTTTTAATCTTAATCAAAAGTATAATGCGTGAGAAAATTAACTGTAATATTAAAACATTTCTCTTGCGTTTTTTTCACGTGATATAGTTACTTGAAGTTAGCGCGCAGCAGCACCCGCCGAAAACGCTCCATACAAAATGGTGACGTCACACATCACGTTTCAGGTGTATTTCAGCGCGTTTAATATGGAGTTAGCCAATAATCTTCAATTATCTCCCTAAATTTTGCGTTTAAGTACATATGTGTCATACAAAATATTGTTTCTTATTCGATATTCTATCTGACTGTAAAATTCATTATATCCGAAAATGAAAAAAAAATATCGTTATTTTCCCCTGATTTCATCGTGTGATAAAACTAAAACAATACATTTTTTTATTTTTTTTTCCTGTTCCATCATGTTTTTAGAAGTGTCCGCAGCGATCAAGTTAAAATTCATCAAAATCGGTGACTTATGCATATTCCCTATTGGGAAGTTACGAGTCATTCTCACCACAAGTATCTTTGATTACTTACCGGGAAGTCTCGGCGTAAATTTATTGTAAAATGATTTCAGTAATAAAGCTATTTTTATTTTTATTTTTTTATTATGAAATAAATGCATTTTTTACATACTTACAACTAATTGAGATACCTATATATTTTAGATTTATTTTTAAGTTTTCAGCCAGTAGGAATAGTGGCATTACAGCGTCATAGACATCTGTGTAAATAAGCATCTCCTCGAATACATAATTACAGTACCTACCTACTGCACAAACTGAAACATAGGTAATACACTGAATACTATTGCAAAGTGTAACTTACATAACATGAATCGCATTGGGATTACTATTTACTTCAGCCTTGTCTACTTCTAATGAAGATTGCGTAAGATCACAATGTGTAATTTAGCGTGACAACTTGACTGACTGAACTTGACAGTTTTAACATATGGAGACTCAAGGAAACCTAATGACTTAGAAGGTATACAAAGAAATCCCGCGCCGCCGGTATTATATTATATACATACATAGTAAGTATACAGGGTGGATTTTTGAGACGGTACATTAAGGGCAGTACCTTAACTACTTATTAAAACTGTGCCTTAACCGTTATAGTCACAAGAAAACGTTCCTAGGAGACCATATCCATAACTTTTTAAGATATTTACTGTGAACAAAATACTCTTTAAGGCCAACTGAAATTTGAGTACAGAAACTATATAAGTCACACACAACATCGTCTTCACACGCATGTACCTACAATCTTTTACGACATTAGATCAAAAAAGTAGTTTCTGTACTCAAATTTCAGTTGACCTTAAAGAGTATTTTGATCACAGTAAGAAATAAGATCGTTTGGCATAAAAAAATATTTCGAGTAGGTAAATTTTTGGTTTTTCCGTACAAAATGTATGGGAAAAGTTTTTGGCTATTTCTGTCGTTTCTAGTACTCATACCTTAAATGGTCCCATAGAATCTTTTCATCCCCACATGAAATAGGATCGATTGGCATAAAAATAATATTTTTGGTATTTTAGCACTTTTTTTGCTAATGGTAACTTTTTTCCAAAATCTGTGAATGTAGTTTAGAATATCTTAAAAAGTTATGGATGGTTTCCCAGGAACGTTTTCCTGTAACTATAACGGTTAAGGTACCTGCCCTTAATGTACCGTCTCAAAAATCCACCCTGTACTTAATTAACTAACTGACAATAAGAAATACTACTGAAATGAAAAGACGGAGCTGATTTCTATTGTGTGTTAGTTGTTTATCGATTATTAGACCATCATCATCATCATATCACAGGGATTTAGGAGAATATGCGACGTATGTTAGAAACTTTCTAGTACTTATGATTACAGACAGACCTAAGTAGAATTATGGCAAACATTATGTATTAATAAAATTGTCGATGTCACGGTACATAGTACAAATTTGTTATTCACAAAGAATTGTATCGGCAAATAAGCAAACTTCGACAATAAGTGAAAAATATGTCCTATTATGAATCTCATGTAAAATTTTATCTTGAATTCATGACCTTCTGTAAGTAATGTAAGCTTTGGCGTGTAGTGTATCACCAATATTGCATTATTTATGCAAAGTTATCGATTTGTGGGAAATAACTCAACTCAAGCAAAGAAACTCAAGTCAAGGGTGCATGAAAAATATAGCTCCATACAGATAGATACCTAATAGTTCCATACAAATAGATAATCATTGCAACGATTCTAAACATCAACTATTTATCAATTGTTTAGTTTGTGTCTAACCATTTCTTAGTCTGAAACCATATTCTGATTGGAAGTTCAGTACCTATATTTTATTTTTTAGTGTCGAAAAACATGTGTAATGCGGTATATTCTTAAAACTAGGTTACTTTTTTGAGGGTAGATAATCTAAAAATAATATTTCTTTACGAAATATTATAATCGAGGCCTTAAACATAACTTATCGTTTGGCAACTGCTGATAATGTCCAGATAACAAGATTGCACGAAAGCATAAAATAAAAAGGTAAAAAGGGGAATTAAACTTACAGCAAAGAATAGATTGGCGAAGAACAGAATGTACTTGACTAGGAATTCACCACACCCCATGTTGAATGGTTGTTAGGACTAAGTTGATAAGAACTAACTGTATATAAGCGAGTACGTTCGCTGTGCGCGCTCGAAACCAATGGACTGGCGTGTGAGTAGGCTGCGATAGATAACATGTGTCATGTAGGTTTTGTAGGTGGATTTCGTAGTGAAATATTGCATGAACATTACTTTTTTAATGGCAAATAACTTTTTTAATGCTATACGTACAATGCGATTAAATTAACAATGTACAACAGAAGCTGTAACTTCATTCGCGAATGTATGGCAATAAGTAAATACGTCGTTTTGTAAACGCTTTGCAAGCGCTTTGAAGTTAGTCATTTCAGTAATCAGCTGTATGGTACATTGTCAATTTAATCGCATTGTAACTACAGCCATTTTAATGGTCAGCGATTTTCTATTTTATTTCTCTTTAAAATTAGACAACACTAAATTTTCACTTTCCTCCTTCGAGCTGAAACCCTAACCCTTATATTAATATCATTTAAAGAAATTGCTAAAATGCATTTGGTAAATGAGTACCAATGGCACAGAATTTCGTTTTTTGAGATGGAAATCTGCCTCTTTATTACGTTCAATTACAGCTCGCGCAAAATAACTTGACCCAAACCATAGACAATGAAGCCTGCGCAGTAGCAATTTTCAGTAAAAAAATTGTAGTGCGCAGGTCACGTGGTACAAAAAATTGGGTCAAGTTATATGGCGCGAGCTGTAATTATGGTTTGTTATTTCGAAATCTACCTTTCCGATAAGGGGCTTATAATTTTACAGTCCAGCTATGTACTTATATGTATTTCAGGAGATTAATCATAAAATGATGCATGCAGTAAGTACAGTGGTGGACGAATAATTAGAAACTATAGTCGATTTACATACAAACAATGTAATTTGAAGCCTTGGCTCTCCGCTAAGGATTGATCGAGATGTGATCTGATGATGACTGTCCAGGGAGTGAATTGAGGAGATCTAGCTAGGTCGCGCTATACACACCCACCTGATCTGATCACCATTTACAGAGTTCACAAAAAATGTATCAAACATGAAACTTCATGTTTGATACATTTTCAATTTAAAGACACATCTTTGATGAAAATATGAAGACTGAAGCTTCAACGGTTTAGCTGCTAGAGATTTATGACAGACGAGACGGACGTACGGAGTACGGACGACGACCACATGAGTGACAGCAATAGGGCTCCGTTTGGCCCCTTCGGGTACGGAACCCTAAAAAACTAAGCCAAATGCAAACTAAAAACTATTCCTTCTCATAATGTTTGACGAAACATATTGTTACACTATGTCGGAAGGGTTCATCTGATAAAGACATATCCTGTTACCAAAAAATACTTGATAAAAACAAGGTCAAAACGTTTTTGGTTTTTTAACCGACTTCAAAAAAAGAGGGTTATCAAGTCTACTGTATGTTTTTTTTAATTTTACCATTGAAAATGGTTATAAGATGCAAATCGCCTGAGACGTATTTTTGGCCATATCTCCGAGGATTTTGAGAGGATCGAAATGAAAATAGTATTAAAAGTTGAGGAATTTATCGAGACACGTGTGAACGTTTAAATTTTGAAAATCTACTGGTAACTTTTTTTGGAATTTTGCGAAATTCCAAAAATTCCGTGTTTTTTGGGGGATGTTTGTTTACTAAATTGTAAATATTTCGGAAAAAAACCGACTTAAGAAAAAATGAAAAACAGGGTCCTAGGGTATTAGTTAAGCTATCAAAGGGCGAAATAATTTTGAAAATCGGTTTATGATTGTGACCTGTAGGTGGTCCCTTTAGATTTGGAATTGTAGAAAAACAGCGTTTTCCGTACATAAAAAGTAATGTAGCTTCTATGACTATTGACCGATCGTCATGGTAATAGTGTTAAAAGATGCAGAAGCAGACGAGAAGTGCATTCGTTGGAATTTTGAAAATTGGTTAATATTATTTCGGCTGCGTCGAGGCAGTCAGCGGGCGCAAACAATCGTAAAAATAAATAGGTACTACCTAGGTAACTTTAAAAATATAATAGGACTCCATTTGATTTGATTTTGGTTTTTCGTAAATTTTTGTGTTCATTTTCAATGCTCCGATTCTTGCGGGGACTGTAAAATCTGTAATTTTTTTTTAATGTAAGTATGGTATGTTTTACCATATCTTCACCAGATGTTAACCGATTTAAATAATTCTTTTTTTATCAGAACGAACATAGTTCAGGTGTAGTCCCATATAAAAGGACAATGAGTAATAGCGTCCCCAACATTTAAGTCAGTTGTAGGAATATGAGCATTGCTGATTTTTATTGTACTCATAAATACCTTCATTTTATTGTATGACGACCTGCCGAAATTCCCTGGGAGAAAAAAGATATTCACGGTCAAAGATTTTAGTTTTCCTACTATTTTAGTACTGGTACAAGTCAATAGTTGCTTTTATATTATACTATTATACTGTATTATACTTTTATATTATTTTATACTTAATTTGTATCTATTTAAATATTTCATGTATATTCAATATATTTATAAATATATTATTATTTAATACTTTTGTTTAAAGTATGAATAATAGAGGATAGCGAGTATACTATAGATAGATATAAAGAGATATTATTCATCTTAATAATATATAAAATCGTAAACTGATTAGAAGGATTTACAGTAAGCCCAAATGACTTACTTCAATTACTAATGGCCGCAAGATCGGAATTGGTGACCGTTACTGCACTGGCATGATTTTCGTTTTATCCATGTTCATCCTGAGACCCACTCTGTGGTAAGCACTACGGAGATCTTCAAGCATTGTATTCAGATCTTCAAAGGTCTCAGCCATAAGAACTATGTCATCGGCAAAACAAAGGTGTGAGGTACTGGCCATTAATGTTGATGCCGAGTCCTTTCTAGTCTAAGAGTTTAAAAACCTCCAACGCATCTGTGAACAGTTTCGGAGAAATAACATCTCCCTGTCTCACACATAACTGCAGTTGGATAGGACTTGTGCTCTGGTTCTGTACTCGGATCGACATGATGGCATTTTCGTATAAGTACCTCAACACCTCGATATACCTGCAGTCCACTTGGCACCATTGGAAAGAATGCAGCACCACCCAAGTTTTAATCGAATCAAAGGCTTTCTCATAGGGACTTGTCACTCTTCTTAAAGAACAAAATCTCCTCACTTATGTTCTATGCCTTTGGCGTTCTGCCCTCGACTATGACGGAATTGAAAAGCTTCTGGAAGACTTTAAGTATCGGCTTACCACCCGCTCTCAGAAGTTCTGTAGTAATTCCGTTGTCACCCGCCGCCTTATTGTTTTTCAGCTGTTTGAGAGCCATACTAATTTCGTACAGGCTGACGTCCGGGATTATCTTGGGCATAGTGTCGGGTAAGGTTGGCTCTGTGGTCTTTAGCCTTGCTTTCAACAGGTGTCTGCGTGGAATATAAATGTCTCGATCTCCCTCAGGATTTCATGCTTCGATGAGATGATGCGTCCGTCGTCAGTTTTCAGCTTCGTCATCTGGCTCTGTGCAATAGACAGATCTCTCGCGAACACTTTGGAGCCTTTATTCCGCTCGATGGCCTCTTTAATACGATTCATATTAAATTGGCGAAGGTCGCTTGTCAATGACTTAGATATCTGTCTATTTAGCTGCCGATAACGATGAGCATCCGCTGAACTCTGGAGTCTCATTTCTCTGATCCATGAGTAGGAGTGTGTATTCGGAGAGTTTCTTTAGCTTGGGACGACGGGTCTTAAAGAACTTGGACCCTACCGTACGGACAGTATCCACCACCATGTTGCTTAGATCGTTCACATCTATGTGCTGTTCTCAAGGGCGTCGAAGCGGTTTATACTTTTGGGAACCTCAATGTCATTTCTAAAGACCCATTTATAGACACCCTGCACGTGTAGGTTTAATGATTTTTTTCAGTTTCATGTATAGGGGGGGGGGGGGCTTAATCTTTTATTTTGGTCTCAAAATCGTAAAGTAGTTTACAGAATACATCTACCTACCAAGTTTCAACTGTGTCATCCTAATAGTTCCGGAATAAAGTGGCTGTGATATACGGACAGACAGATAGACATATCGAATCTATAAGGGTTCCGTTTTTTGTCATTAGGCTACGGAACCCTAAAAATGGACAAACTTGTCACCAATCCACAAATAATAACATCAATAAACATATAAACTGGATCGCAATCTATCTATACTTATAATAAAATCGTAAACCCAAATAAGTCTGTACATTGAATGTATTCGGAAAAAAACCAACCACGGCGACTTAAAATCATTAACTGAACATGTTAGAACAGTTTCTAAATTTCTTGTCTGTCTCTCTGTCTGTCTGTCTGTCTGTCTGTTCCGTCATCACGCAAAAACCACTGAACGGATTTTGACGAAACCTTGTATAATGACAGTGTATATCCCAGGCTATCAGCTGAAAAAATAAAAATCTAAAAAAGTGGCTGAGAAATCGTAACCAGCAACCACAGATAACCCCAGCAACAAAACCTTTGGTACAGTACAAAATAAGCATGTTTCAGAGATCCACTAAAACCAGCAAAGTTGATCTTTGTCGCAGTATATTTTTCATACCATAGAGAGCTCAACGAAGGGTTGATATTTGTCGCAGTAAATTTTACATATCATAGATGGCTCAATAGGCTATTAAAATTAGATTTTTTGAGGAATTAATTCCCAGTAAGCTGGAAATAGTTTTACTAGCTTCAGCTGATCCTAAATACGTGTAATCTTAGTTTGCACCGTTCCAGCCTGCCTAGCATGACCGATTTATATCGCGTGATTATAGCATTTTATCACGTTTAACTGTCAAAAAGACAAAGGAATTTGACAGTTGAGTTTTTTTTAGATTTTTGATTCTAACTCAAAAACGGTGCATCAGACGGAAAATGTTATTGTATATAATATTAAAGAAGATTAAATCAGCTTCGAATGAATATTTAAAACTTGAAATTCGGTGTAGTGGTATAGCCGAAATCGATAGTTAGATATTGGTAAAATTTCTTATTTAGATACAAAACTTATATTTTCCGACTTTTCATGACCAAATATATTTGAAACAGACACTCCTATTGGAAAACACATAAAGTAGAGAATTAAATTTCAAGTTATATGTTTACACAACAATTATCAAATTCAGTCATTTTGAAAGACTAAATTTGGCACCAATTCAAAATCGGTTTTTGTCTCAAGTTCGTTTCTCTGTGTGTGGTTATTCGTAAAAGAAAGTATTATAACGTTGTTATTTTATTGTTTCAGAGATAATGTGGCGTATTGAAAATCTACAGACATTAATGACCCGGAGTGTTTTATTTGTGGCATGTTGAGGCTTCATCTACAGTAAAAGAACTAGGGATCCGTGGCGAAGGGTCCCTACAAGCCGATTCCCATCGGCTTACCTTTTAGAAATTCCACCCCATCGATCGACTAAGCAGATCACAACATTTTTGTAGAACGGCTTACCTTCGCCATAATTTCACCCCTCGGCTTACCTTCGCCTCGCCATAATTTCACCCCTCGCCACTGATACAGGGTGTCCCAAAACTTTGCCACATGGAGGGAAAGTACCTTAAATATTGAAGATAGGAAATTTTACATAAAGAAAACTTCATTTTATTTTAAAATATAATGCGAACTTTTTTTCAAATATCGCATTAATTCCTATACAAATTGATACAGTACATAATAAATTAAATTTAAAGGTTAAATTTCATGGTCTTCCTTTTGTTTAAGATGCTGTGTTACTTAACAAAAAATAATCCTAATGAGTAACCCTTTCGATAGATATCGTAAAAATAAAATATTGTTTTTTTTTCTAATTTGGTGGGTTCGATTCCTGGTTAAGGCATGCGGTTTTTCGAAAATCTTTAATTGCAGTTCCAATTATTTTAAAAATCAAAATGTAGTCTTCTTTCAGTAAAATTTCCTATCTTCAATATTTAACGTACTTTCCCTCCGTGTGGCAAAGTTTTGGGACACCCTGTGTAGTATCTTCTTCAATATTATCGGCTCTTAGACGCGCGTGCCCACCAACAACCTGCCGTTCACAGCCGACTGAGCTGTGTTCGACCGCACGTGCGCTAGAGACGACACAATGCTTCCTTCTCTTTTACTCACATACACTACATCCCTTCCTTATTTTATTAATTTTTATTTAATAAAACAATTTTCAAATTCTTACTTCATCAATTTATTATCACCATAAGATCACCATAACCTCCGAAACACATGACTGAAAATCAACTATAATTTACATAACAATTTTCAGATTCTTACTTCGAGAATTTATCATCATCATAACCTCTTAAACACATAACTGAAAGTCAACTACAATTTTATAATGTTTTATTTTATTTTTTAATTCTAGCCTTCTAAGTCCGGATTATCTTCAATATTCTCCTCTTGACTTTCATCTACTGCCATTTCTAAATTCTGTCCATCAATTTGTTTGTTCACAGATTTCCATTCTCCTTCCACTTTTTTTAAATGCAATATGTTGCGTCTTAACTGCTGTCCTGTTTCGTCGTTCTGTACTTCAACATCTCCCCCCTTTTTAGACTTAACCGTATGCGTGACTGTATCAAAATTAAGGCTGAGTTTATTCATTTTATTGGCATTCTTCACATACACTTTATCTCCCACTTGTATGTCAACATCGCGTGCTCTTCGTCTTTTATCTGTATACTCTCTCCCTTTTTCTTTTTCTTTTTTGTCTTTATCTCTTACATCCATGTCTCCAAAACTTTGTTCTGCAATATCTATCATCGGAATCTTGTCCCTGAATTTCCTTTGAAAGAATAGCTCTGCCGGTGTTTTCCCAGTCACACTATGTGGGGTACTATTGTACATCGTCAAATACTCCATCAATGCTTCTTTCCAGCTTTTTCTTTCAACTTGGCATATTTTGAGTCGTTTAATTATATCTCTGTTTTGTCGCTCCACCTCTCCGTTCTGTTGCGGCCAGTAAGGTATTGAATGAAATAGTTTAATATCATTTTCATGGCAATAAGTCTTGAACTCTGCACTAATAAATTGTTTTCCATTATCGGAAGTTATGGAAACTGGATTTCCTAAACGGCTAAAAATCTCTTTAAGTAAGCGAATCATTTCCTTACTGCTTATGTCTCGACATACTTTGATTTCTTTGTACCTAGAATAGTAATCAATGACAACTAATAGGTAATCACCACTTGGCAACGGACCCAAAAGATCTATGGCGATATCAACCCAGGATTGGGTGGGTAATTCTCTCTTCTTGAGTGGGTGTGGTGGATTTGGTGCCGATACCAGTGTACATCCTTTACAGGACCGTACTAAATTTTCCACGTCCTTATCATAGTTAGGCCACCAAACCTTCGCTCTAAGTCTCAATTTCATCGCGACCATTCCAGGATGGCCCTCATGAGCAGCATCTAAAACAAGTCGTCGTAATTGTGTCGGGATAACTATTTTGGTCCCCCTTAACAATATGTCACCAAAGAAACATAGCTCGTTCTCAAAAAGCTTATAATTCTTTACTGCGTCATCCCACTTTTTGTGAAATACGCCCTGTTTCACTTTTTGTATAAACATATCAGTCTTTGAATGTTCTTCAATATCTTCTAGCGAAACGGCTATTGGTCTAGCATGATCAATAATATCCTGGACGTAGTCTCTGTACTGAGTCTTATCGTTGTTGAAAGTACATAATCTAGACAAGGGATCGGCTATATTATTTTTCCCAGGACGATAAATGACGTTATATTTATAAGATTGGAGTCTCAGTATCCAACGCTCAATCCGTGCACAGGGTTTAGATTTTGGACCGAATATAACCTCAAGAGGTTTATGGTCAGTAATTAAGTCAAATTCCTTACCGTACAGAAACATGTGGAAGTGCTCCACGGCCCACACCAGTGCCAAAGCCTCCTTTTCGGTTTGGCAATACCGACGTTCACAATCACTGAGAGTTTTATTTCCAAACCCAATAATGCGTGGACCAGTTTCATTTGTCTGCACTAAGATTGCTCCGAGTCCGACCGGGCTTGCATCAGCAAATACCATCGTTTTATCGTCCACGTTGTAGTACCCCAAATTTGGTATGTCACTCAATGCAGTCTTTAGAGCACAAAATGCTGTTTGTTGGCTTTTCCCCCAAGAATCTCTAATATCAGCATTTCTGGCTGATTTTCGACGAAGCAATTGCTTCAATGGTTCGGTAAGGGTGGCCATATTAGGTATCCATTTCCCAATATAGTTAATAAGCCCTAAAAAGCTTTGTAGTTCCGAAATATTGATCGGGGTCCTAAAATCTTTTATAGCCGATAAATATTTGTCTAGTGGTCGAATTCCTTGATCTGACAACTCATGTCCTAGAAATTGAACTTTTGTTGTTCCGTAGATACATTTATCTTCTCTTAACATGATGTCATTCGTTCTTAATGTTTCTATTACTTTTTGCAACCGTTTATCATGTTCTTGCTTGTTTTTTCCATATACTAAAATATCATCAATAAAATTAACCACCCCTTCGCATTCAATTAGCACCCTTTCAAGTGTTTTCTGAAACATTTCCGGCGCACAGGTGATTCCAAACATTAACCTCTTAAAACGATATAATCCTTTACCAGATATGAATGTTGTAATATGTCTTGAGTCGGGTACAAGCTCCAACTGATGAAACGCATCCTTTATATCTAATTTACTAAACATTTTAGCATTTTGGATCTTTGGTAGTAGTTGTTCCATCGTTGGTAGCGGGTGATTTTCTCGCTTGATGGCTAAATTTGCACGCCTCATATCAATACAGAGACGGACATCCCCATCTGCTTTCAAAATCGGCACTACCGGCGATATCCATTCAGACGGTCCTTCTACCTTTTCTATTATGTCTTTTTGAAGTAGTTCGTCTATTTTCGCATTTATTTTTTCTTCCAATGGAATTGGTATTCGTCTGTAAGGTTGTGCTACTGGTTTTACATCACTATTAATTGGTATTTGTATTTGAGTGTTTTTGAATTTAGGGAAAGGCGCCATCTCGACTTGGTTTATATCTAATCCGAGTTTTAGTACGCCTAGTGCTATTGCCGTCGTTTTACCTAATAAATTACGTGTCCCTTTGTCTATTACGTAAAAGGTGGCGTTTAGTGTTTTTGATCCCACACGAATATCTGCATTAAAGGACGTTAATAACTTGAGAGGGACTTCACTTCCATAAGCAACAAATGTTTTTCCTGGATTTTTTACTTCTTTTCCTGTCTTCATAATTTTATTCTTAATTTCCAACCACGTCTTATCTGTTATTAAATTATGTCGACATCCTGGATCAATCAGCATCTTTACTTGGGTGCCACCTACTAAACAATCGAGTGAATCATTATGGAGAACATTAAAAACGTAATCAATTTTATCTTCTATCGCATTTGCCTGCTTTATATCTTCAACTCTTTGGTTCGACTTCTTTGATCTTTTCGCATCTACGCTCCTTTCTACTTTGCTATCTTCAATGCTTCGCTTTAGGCCTGTTCCTTTGCACTGAGCTTGAAAATGTCCCACTTTCTTGCATTTGTTACATATTTTTCCTAAAGCTGGGCATTTCGGATCGCTAGCTAGATGATTCCAACTACCACATCGGAAACAAGTCTTTTTTCTATTATTTATGAATATCTTTTCCTTCACTCGTGTATCAATTTTATTAACAGTTTGATCTTTTCCTTTCTGACTGAAATCACCTAATTGACGTTCTACCACCTCAAGAGTATTTGCTTCGGTTATTACTTCGGTTAAGGTAATTTTTTCGCCTGCACGAAGTATTTTCTTCCTGAGTTCTTCCGATGAACACTTTTCAATTATTTGATCAATCAAACTGTCATCCACATCCGTAAATTGACATTTCAAAGCTTGTTGTCTTAATCGAACTAAATATTTTTCAAACTTCTCGTTTTCATCCTGTTTCATTTGTCTGAATAAGTGTCTCTCATACTGTTTATTTTGCTTAGGTGCAAAATATTCATCTAACTTCTTTATTGCTACTTCAAATATATCTATGCCTTCTATCGCCATGACGTAGCCACCCGGTATATTAAACAGTATTTCTTGAAGTTCTTGTCCTCCCCAATGCAACAAACTTGCGCGTTTTTTAGAACTAGAATTAACATCGGCAGCTTCCAAGTAAATATATAAACTCCTTTTCCAACGTTCCCATCTAGCTCCAACAGATCCTGCTTCACCATCGCACTCAAATTTTTCTAAGGTAAGACTTGACATCATTTAATCTGTGGACAAGGAAACAAATAAAGAATGTCTAATTTAGGTTACCAAATGGGCATCATCCTTTTAACAACCTGGCACATTCATTATTTATTCCCTACAGCGTTCATTTAATCATCATAGTTTAAATTTAAACTAACAATGTTGTATGAATTGATTTCAAGCTTCAGTAAACGGGCGTTACGCGTGTAAAACTTCATATTACGGGCGTAACCCGTGTAAAACTTCGTATTACAGGCGTAACCCGTGTAAAACATCGTATTACGGGGGTTACCCGTGCAAAACTTCGTATAACGGGCGTCACCCGTGTAAAACTTCGTATAACGGGCGTCACCCGTGTAAAACTTCGTATTACGGGCGTCACCCATGTAAAGCTTCGTATTACGGGCGTAACCCGTGCAAAACTTCATATTACGGGCGTTACCCGTGCAAAACTTCGTATAACGGGCGTCACCCGTGCAAAACTTCATATTACAGGCGTCACCCATGCAAAACTTCGTATTACATTAAGTCCTTGCAGGCGTCACCTGTTTCTGAACTACCAGGCATCATCTGTTACTTGTATCTTTTACTTGATACAATAATGAAAAAATCAAACAATAGAAAAATCTCGTTCAGTACCTATTAGATAACGAAGTCGATCATGCAATGCAACTCAATAGTACGGAAGTAGGTACGCAATATTTTATTTTTATTTTATTAGTTAAGGGACAACAACAGTCAATAACCACCAGCCAATATATTATTAATCTGAAAAAAAAAAGCAATTATAAGCCGACCGGGAATCGAACCCGGGTCGTCACCGTCACAGTTCAGAGGCAAGTATTTTAAATATAGGTAACTTGTAAATGTATTCGTTAATCGTATGACATTATTTGAAAATAGTAAGTAAATAAAACGTTTAGGTACCTACTGGCTACACAGTTATCTAGTTAACATAGAGTGCACTGGTAGGGGCCTATCAGTAGCGACATCGGACGTGCAAAAATTTCAAAAAATACAAATCCTACAATTTAGCTGCAAAACATTTGATTGGCTGTATGGCTGTAATTTCCTTTGCTTTCACAGTAAAGGAAATTCTCAAAAAAAAATATATTCTAATCTGTGGTTGATGAAAAAGCATTGCATAGACCATAGAGGAAAGTAAAAACATTGACTTTAAAAAATGACAAACAAAATCAAAGAGAATGTAAAATCACTACGTATTATTTAAGAGACGGGACTTCATACAAAATTATTGACACACCAAATGTCAAAACAGGGTTCTTTGATCGCTGCCAACATTCAAGCATGGTCAAGCGATGAAGACCAATACTACCAACATGATATGAAAAACATAGTGATGCCCCGTACGGTGTACGAAAAATATCAATATCGATGACGTCTGTAGGTACCTGGGGGACCACTCCCTATATCATCATTTTTTTTCATTTTGTTTTAATAATTGATTCCATTTATTTTGATCGCATATACCAAATAGGGAAGAATAAATGAAACCAATTACTAAAACTAAATTATTAAATAAAATGAAACATTACAATACAACACAAAAATCTTTAATTGCACGAAACAAGTTGACATTATACCTATTTATTTTATAAATTTTAGTTAAATATTACATAGTTTTGGAATGTGCTTATCAAGGCCTTTCATTAGATAACCATATTGTAGTAATTAAAAATGTTTTTACACTATCAAATGACGTCATGCAGCCGCCATCTTGATCTGGAATCTGAAATAATAAAATACTATAATTTGTTAGTGTTATTGATTAGATATTAATAGGTAAGATACCTAGTAGAATGCATTTACCATCTTTCCAATATTTATTTTCTGTGGACCTTGGTTAACATCCGATAATTGATTGTCGCTAACTGAAAACATAAAATAGATATTATTTGGTTAAATAAAAAGAAATAGAAATATGTTAAATAAAAAGAAATAGAAATATATTCCAAAACAATTAAAGGCGACTATTATTATTATACTCGTATGTATAAGTACCTATATACTCGTAAAGCAGTTAACAGGCAAGAGACCGCACAGGACCGGAAATCCTTACAAATCCTTACTAATATTATAAATGCGAAAGTCCTTTTGTTTGTTTGTTACGCCTTCACGTCTTAACTACCCAACCAATCATCATGATATTTTGCATACACGTTGTCAAAGATACAGAGAAGGACATAGGGTACCTTTTATCCCGAACAAAGTATTATTCCCGAGGAATAGCAAAAAAAATATTCCACGCAGACGAAGTCACGGGCGGCTGCTATTTGTGACATAAACTCGTTTCGGAAACCTAGTCTCAATCTATCGATTGCTGAGGCTGAGTCAAGATAAATATCATAATACTCATAAAAATGAAAATTTTACTTGATTGAGTAGCTGGAATTGCCACCGTAATGAGGGCTTTTCCAAAGGACTAAAAACTGTAGGATCGATAGATGGCGTTGATAAATTAAGCACTGTCAACTGAGGCGCGTTCAGAACCTACGCTCCGAGTGGAACCATTCGCTCTAACGGCGTACCAAACATTAGAGCGTGACGTTCGGTGGACACAACTTTGGTTGCACTCAGAGCGTAGGTTCTGCACGCGCCTCAGTTGACAGTGCTTAATTTATCAACGCCATCTATCGATCCTACAGTTTTTAGTCCTTTGGAAAAGCCCTAATTCCCACTTCGGGAGTCTCACACACTTGCACTGGTTTTAAAGCTAAAACACAAATAATTTAATTTAGATAATATAAAAATAAATATTATATAATTTTTAACGTTAGAACGACCAAACGCTATTGAGTTACAAGAGAATACGCACCTGCATGAACATCAAGGAAATTCAGCTAAATCATCAGACAAAGGTGGGGCAGAAGGCCGTTTACGCCGTATTGTAGAAATTGCATGCTTTTTAAGTTGTGTTTTTTCTTTTTAAAGTCCTTATCAGTAAAATGTTTCCTGCAAATAAATTTATTTTTATGCAATTTTTCAATTGGTACATACCTATGCCGAATACACCTTGGCATTAAATTTTACCCACTGTTTGCACATACAAAAATATCGATAAATGATCAGTGATGATCACACAACACTATCTACTAGGTAAACCATTGGTAATTTTATTACAGGGCTTTTATAAAATCTTTGCTTTTATACTGATTTTATGCTTAATATAAATCAAGATTTATTGAATTTCTTTAGTTTCATTCATACCAAGCTTCATCAAGAGGAAATCTTGCCATAAAAATATTTTTGTCCATCCTTATTTTTGGTCTTCATGGCACATATTTCACACTTCCTATAAGTATTTTATTACAATACCGACCTAAACACCAAATTATGAGGGATACGACCCCCACAAAGGGAAGAGAAACAAAGAATGGTTCAGAGTCCAAGTGACACTGCGAGCACCACGACAGCACGCGGAGCCCCTAGGGCTTGAGCGACGCGACCGGCGGGAGCGGCGCGGGCAAACGTCCCGCATGAGATCGTGTTTAGGACTCGCGGCGCGGGCGGCGAGCGGACGGAGTGCGCGTCGGCTGCGCAGAGAGCTACTGCGCAAGTCGAGGCTGCGCAATGACCTACTGCGCAGGTGCAGATGATTCTAGCGCCACGTCGCGGAAACGCGACGGTAACTGGCCGCGAGTGGTTCTTACCGGCAAAAGGCGCGAAGGTGATACGCGGGTTGCCATATGCTCCCCCTCTAGTTCAGGAATACGCCCTCGTTCCTGGACTAGCATCCTATCCCTGTTAACGGGTCGTCCGCGATTTCTTTTGGGAATAACCGGTTTTGGTGGGGAGTTCGAATTTCCGTGGTATGGAGTAAGGTCATTGACATGAAATTTGCCCAAAGCCTCGAGTGGTTTGTCGACCGAGGAAATAGTGTAGGTTGTAGGGCTTACCTTCTTTAAAATACGATAGGGTCCGTCTCTCTTTGGTACGAATTTAGCGGTAACGTCTTTGGAACTGTTGCTGAGAACATGAGATTTGAGTAAAACCAGGTCACCTACCTTTAAATCTTCTGCTGGTCGTCTGGTCTGATCTGCGTATTCTTTGGTTTTATCTTGTTGAGTTTCGACGCGTTCACGAACAGCTGCTAAGGAGCTTTGAAATGCTCTGAGGTAAGGAGTTATCTGTGGAAGAAAATTTTCCTTCTCGAGAATGGCACGAAGGTCAAAGTGCGTTTCTGTTGGAGACCTCATTTCTCTGGCGAACATGAGATGCGCCGGAGTTGCTCCGGTTGATCGGCATGTAGCGCTATTCATTGCGAAGCGAATGATTGGGAGCTTCCTAGGCCATGAAGTATGGTCGTTACCGACAAGTTGTCCGAGCAATACCTTTAGATCGCGGTTCTTACGCTCAGCAGGATTTGCTTCCGGATGATAAAGTGGAATGAAATTTTGTTTAATACCTAAGACATGCATACATTGCTTCATGACTGCTCCAACAAACTGCACACCGTTGTCGGACACGATTCGACGTGGAAAACCGTACCTGAGGAAGTACTCTTCTACTAGCATGTGGGCACAGGCTTCTGCGGTCGCTTCTTGAAGGGCGTAGAGTTCCACCCAACGCGTGGCCGTATCTTCTACTAATAGGATCCAGCGTTCTCCGTTCTCACCTTCAGGTAGCGGTCCGAACAGGTCGATGGCTAATACTTCGTTGCGCTGGTTCAATACTGGCGTCTGCAGCAGGCCAGGAGGCTTCATATTAGTGGATTTATACCTTTGACAATCTACACAGGCTTTTACATAGTCAGTTATTATTCTACGCATACCTGGAAAATAGTATAGTTGTGCTATCTTAAGGTAAGTGCGGTCGATTCCGGGGTGACCCGCAAGTGGAGAATCGTGGCACTCTTTTAGTATGGTGGGTCTTAGACTGATAGGAATGACAAGTTGTGGAGACTCACTTTCGGAATCCGGATTGAACCGGTATAGTACTCCTTGGTCCATAATGTAACCACGTCCAGTCCATCGTTGGGATCCTAGTTCATCCTCACCTTCTATATCATTAATGATTTTCTCTACCTCTGGATCAGCTAGTTGATCTCTTCGTAACTCGGTTGGTGACTTCGTAGGTAGATCGATGATAACTGAGCAGATTCCACAGCTGTCACGCGTTTCTTCAGTGCAGATTGGCCGACTCAAAGTATCTGCTACCACATTCGCCTTGCCTGGGGTGTATTGGAAGTGTATATCGAAGGATTGGAGCTTTAATGCCCACCGTACTAACCTGCCCGTTGGTGATTTGAGAGTCAGCAACCAACGGAGGGGTTGATGATCACTCCCGATGATAACTGGTTGGCCATCTAGGTAAGACCGGAACCGTTCGACTGCCCAAACCACGGCTAGAGCTTCACGCTCTGTGGTCGAGTAGTTCCTTTCCGCAGCGCTAAGAAGACGGCTTGCGTACTCGATGGGTCGTTCATCCTTGCCCTCCCCCTGTAGTAAAACTCCCCCTAACGCATAGTTACTTGCGTCTGTACGCAGAATGAAGGATTGGGTAAAATCGGCCTGAACCAGAACTGGAGCTGAGGTTAATAAATTTTTAAGTTCTTTGAATGCTTCAGACTGCTCGGAAGCCCATGTCCACGTTTGGTTCTTTCGTGTTAATCGAGTTAAAGGTTCAGCTATTTTGGAGAAATTTGGTATGAATTTTCTAAACCATGAGCAAGTCTGAAGAAAGGTTCTTAAATGTTTAAGGTTAGATGGTTCTTTCATCTCGAGGACAGCACTCACCTTTTCTGGGTCGGTGGAAACACCCTCTTGTGTTATAACGTGGCCGAGATATTTAACGCTTTCTCTCGCAAAAGCGCACTTCTCCCGGTTCACGTGAAGGTTGAACTCCGCTAGGCGCTTGAAAACTGCTTCGAGGTCTTGGAGATGCTGAGAAAACCCCTCTGATACCACCAATAAATCGTCGAGGTAGGCTAAAATAGTTACATTTTGTAATGATGAACAGGAGCGAAGCCGATCTATGAGGCGCTGGAAGGTTGCAGGCGCATTTTTGAGGCCAAACGGCATGCGCTTAAATCGGTAAGTACCTAGGGGCGATATGAAAGCAGTTTTGTCTCTATCAGCCTCTCGTACACTAACCTGCCAGTACGAAGACCGAAGATCTAAGGTGCTCATGTAGCAATTTCTTTTTGTGTTCTGCAGCAGCTCATCGATGCGGGGCATCGGGTAAGTGTCCGTCTTAGTTACTGCGTTCAGGCGTCGATAATCGACGCAGAAGCGAATACTGCCATTGGACTTTGGCACCAGCAGCGCCGGGGAACACCAAGCTGATTCACATTCTTCTATTATGTCTTCTTGGAGCATCTTATCAATTTCTTTCTTCATCAATTCCTTCTTAGCAGGATTGAGGCGGTAAGGAGGCACGGCTATTGGGGAACACTCACCTGTATCTATGTGGTGCTCCGCATAGGGGGTGGGATCACCACCTGACTCGAAGACGTGTTCGTGTCTCGCAACTACCTCGGCGAGTGTCTGGCGCTCAGCTGGCCTGAGGTGAGTACCTTCATCTTCTCTGAGGACATCCGCGGCGGCGCATTTGACAAGACGCGAGGCGGGCTCAAACAACAATGGGTACACTTTATTATCATTACTAAAATACCATATTTTATTTTTAAAATCGATGACCACTCCGGCAGCAGTGATAAAATCAATACCTAATAATGTTTCATTATTATTAGAATTAGGAAAAATAATAAATGGAATAGTGATTTCCCTATGACCTAGCTTCACTGGCAATGATGTAGTAAGTACACTCATTTGCCGAACAAAACCATCAGCAAGTTTCACTTGTCTGGTAGAAGAGCTAAGAGGGTGACCTTTCCTAAGAAGGAGAGCATACAGTGTATGACCGGCAATACAATGCTTGGCAGCAGTATCTATTAATGCTGTACCGTTTACGTTCAAAATATTTATATTGAAAATCGGACGCAAATCGTGTGAAACGCGCGCGCTACCGGGTGCCAACATGTCATCGCATTTATTTAAACAGACACATACATTTACATTTTCAGAGATAGAATCGTTAGGATTATTATATAAACACGCATTAGAAATTTTTGAAACACAGTCATTAAAATCATTAGAGGAACAATTATCTGAATTTTCAGAAACGCAATCGTTACGATTATTATATAAACACCCATTAGAAATTTTCGAAACACGGTCATTAACATCATTAGAGAAACAATTATCTGAATTTTCAGAAATGTAATCGTTACGATTATTAAATACACACCCATTAGAAATTTTCGAAACACAGTCATTAACATCATTAGAGAAACAATTATCTGAATTTTCAGAAACGCAATCGTTACAATTATTATATAAACACTCATTAGAAATTTTCGAAACACAATCATTCGAATTACTAGAGACACAATTGTTTGAATTTTCAGAAATACAATCGTTACAATTATTATATAAACACTCATTAGAAATTTTCGAAACACAATCATTCGAATTACTAGAGACACAATTGTTTGAATTTTCAGAAATACAATCGTTTAGATTATTACATATTATGCAAACGTTTGAAACGTGTGAAACACCTCTATATGAATTATTGTCACAGATACAAACATTACTCAAAGGATCGCTGTTATTTATACTGTAGAAACTGTCCGCGCAATCGTCATATTTATTATCAGCATCCCTATTCACTTCCGATTCCGCGGAAAAGTTATAGAAAGGTTGCGACTCACCACGGTTCTCAAACTTACGGCACTGGTCTCGTGAATGTCCGTACCTACGGCAGTACGAGCATACTGGGCGCTGCGGCCTGGGCGGCGGCGGCGCCGTCGGTCCAGCGGAGGCCGGGCCGGCGGAAACACGTTGAGTTTGGTGCATGGCAGACGATGGTAGCGGCACTCGGGCTCCGGTGGCGGCGTCGGAAGCGTATGCGCGGTCGGCGCATGGTGCCGATGACGGGGGCAACGATCGCGCACTTGTATTGTAGGCCAGCGCCGGCGGCACACTCGTAGGCGGGCGGGACAAATTCGTGGGCGGGCGGGGCAAACTCGCGGGCGGGCGGCGCGTCGCGGTAGCGGAGGCGGGCGGAGGCGATGACGACGATGACGTGGCGAGCGGGCGGTGTATCCTCTCCCCCTCGTCCAGTGAGTCTTCAACGTTTCTTGCATGGAACAGCAGGTCAGCATAACCATGGCATTCTTCTCGCCTTATTCGTTTACGTATACGGATGTTTAGGAGACCGTATATCATATCGATTCCTGCTTTTTCTGTAATGTCCCCCTTCGGTAGTTTCGCCAATAGGGCGCGAATGCGCGCGACAAATTGATCAGTGTTTTCTGTTCCTTGCGGCGTTTTAAATATTTCCAAGTATATGCGGTGAGGCGGACGCCGATCACCATACGCCGCTATTAAATTTCTTTTTGCTTCTCCCCATGAGTTTATTTGAGCCTTTATACCAAACCACCACAAAGCGGCATCGTCCCTTAGCAGCATCGATAACCCTTTTACTATATTCGGATCTTGTACCTGTGTACAGTCGACGTATGCATCGACAGCGTCGATAAAGGGTTCGACGGCCTCGTTCGGGGCGCCGCTGAAAGTGACTCGACATCTCTCGAGGGTGGCGGAGTCATTGACAGGAGTTGACGTCCTTACGAGTTGGTTTGTCATCACTGACTCTAAAATATTCTTGAAAGCTTCAGTTTGAGTTTGCTGAAGTGAAGCCAGCAGAGACTCCACGCTCTCCTGGGTGAATGTCGTCATGGCCGCCGCGGGCGGCGGGCACGTGCTAGCTCTTTCGACGGTGGCGGCGGCAGTAAATGTATCGGACTCCTCCGTCCTTTCGGCATCGTAGTTGTTATTTCGAGTGTTAGGCATCTTGGATAAGGTTCGTTCCGATTATGTACGGACGAAATACTAATAGTCACTTTCACAATAGATCACAAAATCGCGATGTCGCGAATAATAATTTTCGTTGGGCAGCCACTATGAGGGATACGACCCCCACAAAGGGAAGAGAAACAAAGAATGGTTCAGAGTCCAAGTGACACTGCGAGCACCACGACAGCACGCGGAGCCCCTAGGGCTTGAGCGACGCGACCGGCGGGAGCGGCGCGGGCAAACGTCCCGCATGAGATCGTGTTTAGGACTCGCGGCGCGGGCGGCGAGCGGACGGAGTGCGCGTCGGCTGCGCAGAGAGCTACTGCGCAAGTCGAGGCTGCGCAATGACCTACTGCGCAGGTGCAGATGATTCTAGCGCCACGTCGCGGAAACGCGACGGTAACTGGCCGCGAGTGGTTCTTACCGGCAAAAGGCGCGAAGGTGATACGCGGGTTGCCATAAAATTCAGATGAAACTACTGAAAAATCAACAAAAATAAGACAAAAATCTTAATTTATAATCTTCAGTTATCACAAAACTTTTCAAAAATATCCCACCATTTGTAGTCTATGATATGCAATGTAACACTGACAGATGGAAGAAAGAGACAAAGAAGAAAAAAGAGTGAGATAAATATAGCGGCCATTAAAGTTCTGCCCCGTTTCATAGAAACTTTTTTTCTTCACGAGTTGCGATAGACTGAACAAAATGGTGGTCGTGAATTTATTATAAAAATAACATGATGATCACTGAATAACTCAAACAAAACGACCCTATAAAAAGCACTTTCACAGCAATTAGAAAATAAACGACCCCATAAGAAAGCATATTTATAGCAATAAGGAATGTAAAAATGTCCCACTTGAAAACAATAAACTACAACATCAACAAAACCTTAAAACACGATTTAAATCTTTGCCGCCATCACCATTTCTTTTCCTTTTCTTTTTCATTAATGTAATTTTATAATAATTACTCACAGTAGTCCTGTTAGTCCTCGTCGTCAAAATGTGGTATCTTCTTCAATATTATCGGCTCTTAGACGCGCGTGCCCACCAACAACCTGCCGTTCACAGCCGACTGAGCTGTGTTCGACCGCACGTGCGCTAGAGACGACACAATGCTTCCTTCTCTTTTACTCACATACACTACACCCTGTATATATATTTTTAATTAAGCTCGAATACATTCCCATTACATAAATCGCTCAATTTAGTCACTTCTGCCCACATCTCTTTCATACAATGGATGGAATTCAAAAATTAAGGGCAACTATTTTTTGTTGAATTCACTCATGTCATGGTAAAATTATCACTCGCATGTTTCTAAGTAATTAAGTATAAATGCGCTAATTTAAAGTATCTAAAAGCTAAATTGTTATGTTTTTTTCTCGTTAAAGTAATAAGTAGAAATAGGCATTTTTGAAAATACTTAGGTACTTACTGCAATTTGTTTTTTGCCTACGAACGCCTGCGAAAATTTTGCAAATACAATTAAAGCATTCTTAAAACCTCAGAGTCACTTTTGAAATGTGAAATTAGTCATGGCGGATTGTTTCGTTGGCAGGTTTAATAAAGGGAATTAATTAATGGGTGACTGGAAATAATTAAAGGCGACTGTTAATGGGATACTTAAATACTAAATTGGGCAGCAGTTTATGTTTTGGGTGACAAAATAACTAAACAGGCGACTAAAAGTGGATTACAAAAATACTCAAAACGGGCGACTACATATGGGTGATAAATAATTTAAGTTAGCAGTGAAAACTCTAAATGGTTGACAAAAATACTGAGTGGGCAACTATTATACCAAGTAGGTAACTATATAACTGATCTTAGCTGCCCAACATAGTATTTTAACACTTTTTATTAGACGGCTTTCTCGTTTGTTTGTTTGTTTATTTTTTGTCATCTCGATTAGGATAATAGTAGTCTTTTTTAAATAAAATATATGCTATTTTTTTGTTTTGTATGCCCTAACGTTGTCGCCCAAATAGTAATTTGGTCGCCCGTTCTGAATAACTAAGTAGTTACCTAATTTTTATTTTAAAGTCACCCATCTATACATATAATAAAGCTGTAGAAAAGTTGTGTCTGTACAAAGAAAATATTTTGAAAAAAGTGGTTGGGGTGTTTGATAACAACCTATAAAACCCATTTCTATCATTTTTGGAATTTTTGTCTGTTTGTCTGTTTATCTGTTTGTCTGTTTATCTGTATGTTTGTGCGCTAATAACTTAAAAAGCGCTAACTCAATCGTAATGATGTTTACATAGAAATATACTATGTATTTTGCGAAGTAATTTAGTTTTTATTTCATCGCAATCGGTTCACTCAATCAAAAGATATACGACTTTTAAGTTTTTAAGGAGAGTTTACGATGAATTCGTTGTAACAATATCTTTGGGGAATTATACTGTTAGAACGACGACTACCTGGACCTGGTGTTCCCACATCTGGCACGGTAAAAAGGTCAATGGCTTAAAAGTAAACAATAAAGTGTCGAGTTTTGGGTCTGTCTTTTGTAATTTCTCAGAAAAAAAATGCACGTGCATGCAGTAAAATCAAAGCCCGCTTTCTAAGTATTATATTATCTTATACTACTATAGCTTCCGCCCGCGACTCCGTTCGCGTGGACATTCGAGAAAATCCTTAGGGAACCTTTAACCTGGATAAAAAGTTTAATATCCTGCCTTGCTAGGTAGCCCGCTTGGTGTGAACGTGCCTTGCGCGCAGCAGGCCTCTGGCTGGTAAGCGCGTACTATATCGACCGAGTGCGATGTCGGGCCGCATCCTCACGCGCAAATGGCAAACGCCCTGCCTGCAAGCGAGGTACGTCCACACCAAGCGTACTGCTTAGCGAGGCAGGACGTTAGAACATAGAATAATTCGTGTCCTGGTTAAAGGTTCCCTTAGGATTTTCTCGAATGTCCACGCGGACGAAGTCGCGGGCGGAAGCTATTTTCAATATCTGTAGTCGCCCTCCTCGGTCCGTCGCCCACTTAGTATTTTAGTACGCTATATTCAGTATTTTTGATTCCCAAAATGGGAATTTATTCTTACCCGATTAAATACTACCCTTTATCGTTAAGCCACTTGCGATTTTTACACATTTTTACATTTAGTATTATTAGGTAGGTAGGCCTACCTACCTAGTTGCAGCTTTAGTATGTCATGCTCACTTAAAACATTTCTGCGGTGGTGTCGTATGAGGCGGGTCGTTACGTTCCCTCAAATATGGTTGAGCGAAGCGATGGCTGGTTCATGCGTCATGCAACGGGTGCTGCCAGTGGGAATGGGTCTGCTTCTGAGTGCCTATCTTAACGCATATTGAATTGTAAAAATTGCGTTTTTTTATATTTATTATTTTTTTATGTCATTGTAACATGTGTTTTTTAGTAAATTTTGCCTACTTAGGTGCACTTTCGAGTAGCAGACAGAGCGATTTCCTAACTAGTTGAAAGTTATTTACTCTCACAATTACCTATCCGATATGTAGTAGGTATTTAATTTCAACCTACCTACCCATTGTGTGCAAACTTTTGTTAATTATTGTGATGGAAAATGACCTCACTTTAAATGTGGAGCTCATTTTTCAATGTTGACGACTCTGTATGAAATATACAGGGAGAAAAAAGCAGCCCTTGACGAGTTTCTTGCCGGTTCTTCTCGTTACAAGGTCTCCCGCTTAGGGTTTGCGAACCGATGGCGTAGCTTCTATGACATTCACAAGTGCTTGTAACAGCCTAGACTGAATAAATTATTTTTGAATTTTGAATTTTGTAGTAAATGGCAAGTTTTTTAATCTGTCATCTATCTAGGTATAATGCTATGACTCAATTTTACGAAAGGCTTTGGGAGAGTTAAGTACGGTCAGCAACGAAAGGTGCTTAACACTTTAGTACTTTGTCATAGCTACTTTTTTGACAGAATATGTTTGAAGTTTGAAGCATAAGTCAAAAAGTTTCGATGACAAAGTATTAAAATGTTAAGCATTTATCGTTGCTGACTACGCCTGTATATTTAATTACAGCAAATTCTTAGTTTGATGTTTCATCTTAATTATTTTAACGGAAGTAAGTATATTATGATTTGAAGTTAGGATGTCGGAGGTTATTTCCGAAACTCCCCATCTGATTTTAAAAATTCTTTCCGTAATCGAAAACTTCGATTAAGTACGTGACATACTTATATTTTTATAAAAGGGTGTCCCAGATTTAAAGATACATTATTCAATGTTCATACTGGCTACAAAAAAAGTTAAGAAAAAAGCTGGAAGTATTTTTTTTCTTATTGTATCGTTTATATTTTGATAGCCCCACCCAACTTCATTAGACGTGTTTTAATTAATCAATTTGAACATTATTTCTTGCTTTTTAGAGCTAGCTGTTTTTAGGGTTCCTTAGCCAAAATAGCAAAAAACGGAGCCCTTATAGATTCGTCATGTCTGTCTGTCTGTCCGTCCGTATGTCACGGCCATTTTATTCCGAAAGTATTAGGACTACACAGTTGAAACTTAGTACGTAGATGTATTCTGTTAACCGCTTAACGATTTTAACTCAAAAACTTAAAAAAATAAAGATTAAGGGGGGGCTCCCCATACATAGAACAGAAACTGAAAAAAAAAATCTTCAAACCAATACGTGCGAGGTGTTTATAGATAGGTCTTTAAAAATGATATTGAGGTGCCTAAAACAATTTTTTCTCAAAGTCAACCGTTTGAAAGATAAACACTGCCAAAGTGGTAAAATGTGTGTCCCCCCCCTCTAACTTTTGAAATAAGAGAGTAAAAAAAATATATATACTTTAGATCTTAATAAACGCTTTTAACGAAAATTGGTTTGAACGAGATATAGTAATTAGTTTTTGAGATATTTTCCAAAACCGCAAATATAACTTTGTCATTCATACCAACACTGTGAAAAACAAAGTTATTTTTGTAGACGAAAAATGATAGTGGTATTAAATATGGTATGGTATAAGGTAACTACGGAACCCTACGGTGCGTGGCCCGACACGCACTTGGCTGGTTTTTTTATTTAATGTTTTTGAAAGAGGTTTTGCTTGTTTAAAAAGCTTTTTAAACTTTTTTAATAATTTAGTAACTCATTTTCCCCAGGAGTTCCGATGAGCCTTCGCAGTTCAACCATAAGAATAAATGGTTCAACTCTAATCCAGAACGTCTTTGACAATAGATAGATACTTGACTTGTTTTCAATTATAATAAACCTACTACCTACCAATATTTCAATCACTATACAGTTCCTATTTAATTTTGAGGAGTTCCCTTGTGTATCTTCAAAATCCAAAGTCCAATACCAATAAAATTAAATATGGTTTGATTTTTAAGGTGTCTTCCTCTTCTTTCAAACAAAAAAATAATCATGTAAATCGATTTAAAACAAAAAAGTAACGGTTGAACATTATTCGCCTAAATGTTGGCCTAAATTCATATAAAATGGTAACGAAAACAACAGTATTTTCAAGATTTCTTGAATACTACTAAACCGATTTCAAAATTTAAAAAACGGGACCAATTTGGGAATAAACCTAATGTTATACACCGTCATTTTGCAGTCGTTTTAATTAACTTAAGGGTGTGTTGTACCAATGAAACTAAACATATTTGCCCAAGAAACATGGGTCGAAAAACGACAAAAAAATGTTGGGTCTCCCATACTAACTAGATAGCTAAAACATTCTATAAGTATGGGGAAGTCAAATTTTTTTGTCGTTTTTCGACCCATGTTTCTTGGGCAAAAATGTTTACTTATGAAAGTCTCCCTTAAGTTAATTAAAACGACTACAAAATGACGTTGTATAACGTTTGAATCATTTCAATCGGTTCAGCCTTCTTCGAGAAATCGGTGTACAAACATATAAAAAATATAAAAATATATATAAACGCGACGAATAGATAACCTCCTCTTTTTATTTATTTTTAAGTCGGTTAAAAACGAAAAAAATTTTACGATCTTAACCACGGGTAAAATCAATAAACAGTAGATATTAAGAAAACATAGAGTCATTCGTTACGCTTAGTACATACCTATTTATTTAGGTAAAATATAAAGGTGTTTATTTATTAACCAATTTTTCTGGTTTTACAAATTTCTGCTTATCTTCCAAAACTGAATCGAGACAATCAAGAATCTAGATGAATATCTTTATATATAGGTAAATAAGGTAAATAGATCGATAGTTAAGCTTGAAAGTCTTTGTGAAATTAACCCCCTCCAAATAATTAAAGCGCGTCGACCAGGGATTGAAATACCGTTAAAAAAATAACAATAAAAAAACGTTCAAAAAACATTAAAAATACCGTTAAAACATTTTATCGGTAAATTTACCGGTAAAATTAGCGTTAAATATAGCGTTAAACTTTACCGGTATAATAGTACCGGTAAAATAATCGCAAAAAAATTACGTTATTAATTGTAATAACGTTAATTTTAAAGTTTAACGGTAAAAAAGTAATAAATAACGTTAAAATTAACGTTATTTACTGAAATAACGTTAATTTCAATGTAACGTTATCTAAATTAACGTTATTTATTGACATAACGTTAATGTTAAAATTAACGGTAAAAAGTAAGAAATAACGGTATATTAAAAAATAACGTTATCATTCCCTGGCGTCGACAGGTTTCACGTCCACTCAAAAGCAGTTTTTGGATGTGGACTTTACTCTAACTAAAAAACAATAGTTTATGCTCCTTTTAGCTCTATCTAGGTATCAAAAAGTTTTGGGCATTATCTAAAAATTAAAGAAAAAGGTATGCAGAAAACCCAAAATAATTGACATCTTTCAATCATAGATCGGTAAGATAGCCGCAACGTCAATAAAAGCTGAAAAGCAGTTACGAGATCTTCGAGCAACAAAGGCTTCGTTTTTCACGAAGGGAGAAGCCTTAGCGATTAAACTCTATTCAAATTATTCTGGCATTTTTTGCGGGGGGGGGGGGGGAAAATGCACACAAGTGCAGTTCCGCATACCCACATACAAAAACAACACTGTAATGACGACACTCACACATAAAAAATAAAACAAAACAGCAAAAAATTGTGTACGGATGAGTCACACATCAAAATATGACACGTTTTTGACATAAAGGGCTGGGCTCAACTGTCGATGCAGCAATATCGATACGAAAAAGGAATAAAGGTTACAAACTCAATCATTTTACGATGGGGTGAATAACAACATTCGACATTTATTTCGCGATATCTGTCTCGCTCACACCAGTGCAGCGCAAATCATGCCAAAAATCACGCAAATTAATTTGACGCAGAATCAGGGCCAGATTGACCAACACTTTATCGACAAACATTATTTAACGGTAACATCACTAAGTTGTCCATCGGTGAGAACTCGGATTTATCTAGCGACAGATCTGAAATTTGTACGGACGAGCCATGGACTAGCAGACCCGATGTCACTGAACAAATCTGACAACTAATCAAGAATAAAATATACGAATTTAATGTTTTAATGTAAACAAATAGCAATAATATGATACAAATTTACTTTCATGTGAAATGTAACACCATCTTTTTGTATACTTGATGTTCGAGACCTCTTTTAACAGCAAAAACTTCATCAAATCGACATTTTAAACAGAGCAGCGTTCACATGCGCGACTGGACTCGGTCTAGAAAGAAATCCGGGCGCAACTGGTTTTACTAATGCGTATGCCCATTTGGGCTTGTACTTCGGCAAAAGGGAACGCTTCGTATGGCTTCTCTTTCTGTAGAAGCCCGTCTTACTCTAAGTACGAGATAAACAGGGATTCTTAACTATAGAAAAATCGACTACAAAGTCATTGATGGAGCAAATTTGATTTAGATTCATAAAATTCGTATAATTTAACGTTAATTTGTATATTGAACTGAACACTCTCATTTAACTTTTTGTACAAAAAATAAAACTTTGACTTTTCTCTTTATTTCTGGGACACCCCAGTACTAACAAAGGTTCCACACAGACAAAGTCGCGTGCGGAAGTTACTGTGTAACAAACAGGTGCATTTAACAGCAAATCGTGCCTCATCAGCAGAGAACAAACATTTAAATTAACATTAATTGAAATGTAAGGAAGACGATGCAAGCTTGATCCACTGCAAAAATCCTACTAATATTATAAATGTGAAAGTTTGTGGGTTTGGATGTTTGGATGTTTGTTCCTCAATCACGCAATAACTACTGAACGGATTTGGTTGAAATTTGGCACACAGATAGTAGATAGCCTAGATTAAAACATAAGATACTTTTTTTCCGATATTCCCACGGGAACGGCAACCACGCGGGTGAAACCGCGGGCGGCCGCTAGTTAAATCATAAAACAACTTGGTGACCTCATTGGGTTCGTCTTAACTGTCATGGTTTCTAATTATTTGATATTTCAATACTTAAGTAAGTATATGTATGTATACCTAACTACCTACTCTATTTAATGCAAATAAAAGAATTGAATTAGTTTTTTACTTTAGAGAGTTTGAAACATTTATTCTCAAAAAACTCAACACATCGCAATTCTTAGTAGTGTTCTTTACTTGATTTTATCAATTTTTTTCTAAGACAACATAAAATATTTTACTCACTTATGCTCTGAAATGTTATCATTCCATTTGAAAAAAGAATGCGGGGCGTTCAACATTTCCGTGGGGGTCTGGTTCATCACATTCTAAATTTGAAATTCAGTGCGGAAATGAAATTCAATACTTACTTCCCGCACTCAGTGCGGGATGTGCAAATGTTCCAAATTCAAATCGGTAGAACTTATCAGCTAGCATTCTTTTTATGAAACTTTATGGTTGCATGACCGGTCAGTAAACATGGCCACGCGAACCAATTTAAATATCACATTTTTACAAGGAAAATTGTATTTCCTCGCATTTCGTGAGTAAAGTATTATACAAACCTTGTACTGGAAGCTACTAGCATTGCCTCGAATGACTAAAGCCCTCGCCTGCGGCTCGGGCTTCAAACCATCCTCGACAATGCAATCGCTAGCTTCCCGTTCTCGGATGTAATGTACTATTACTCACATAAGATCCTGAAATGTTATCATTCCATTTGAAAAAGGAATGATTCGTTCAACATTTCCGTGGGGGTCTGGTTCATCACATTCTAAATTTGAAATTCAGTGCGGAAATGAATTTCGCACACAAGTGCGGGAAGTAAGTATTCCAAATTCAAATCGGTAGAAATCATCAGCTAGCATTATTTTTATAAAACTTTATGGTTGCATGACGGTCATTTAACATGGCCACACGAACTAAACCAAATAAAAAAGTAAGACGGAGTCTTCCGAACGCAGCGGTGAGGCCTGTAAAACTACGCCTTGGCTGTGTACATACACAGTTCACGCACACATGTGTAACGAAACTACGCCTTGGCTTTCCATACAAAACCCTGCCGCCCGGCCCCCGCCCGCCCCCTTGTACGCACACATGTACCATCAAAAACCGGCCTCATTTCATTGTTCGCAACGCTTCATCTTACTTTTTTATTTGATCTGAGGAGTAAAGTATTATACAAGCCTTGTACTGGAAGCTATTTGCATTCCCTCGAATGATGAAAGCCCGGACTCGGGCTTCAAACCATCCTCGAGAATGCAAATGCTATGTACTACATATTTCATATATTTTTTTATTTCAATAAAAATCTTAAACCTAAAGCCACATAGCAGAAAAATATTTTTTTTTGTGTAAAAAATAAAAACTCTTCTATTTTTTTTTTGGATAAAGAAAACGTCTGTTCGTGTGTAATATTTAGGTAAATATATCGCTACAAGTAAGTACCCTTACATAATAATTTCATGACGCACAAGAAAAAACGTAGTATCGATGACGTATTTCTGTATTAAAAAATACGTCCAAACTAGTTTAATAAGTTTATTAGTGGAAATACCTTTCGTTTCCTTACATGGCTGGCTCGGTAGCTCGGCTATACAGGGTTTTCCTCAGTTGACCGAAAACCTGTCGAAACGTTATGACAAACCGGTGATTTCTTGTGTGTGAGTGTTAAATACCGCATTTAGCATAATTATACTACTACTACGCGACCAAATTAAAAAGTCTTGTAGTCCTTCATGAGCTTTATTTTCTGTATCAAATATTGTAGAGTCTACAAAATAATATTCAGAAAAATAAAGAGTAGGTAGTTTTAAAGAGATTTTCCCTTTATCTTGAATGTTGTTTATTTGAGACAATACTTAGGATTTTCTCTCTTTGTTCCTTTTTATTTTAAAGAAAATGAAAAAACTTTACATACCCCGATTTATTGTATTATGATATTTTTTTAATGTCATTAGGTATAAGAAGAACTTTGGCTACCATTTAGATCAGCCCCCGTTGCACAGATCACACCATAGCGTATACAATGTTAATCTATGACATGACCACGTAAATTCGATATTAGGATATATCAAGTAGAATATGAATATAAAATTCTTGGGATATATCGATACTTAACTGTGAAAAGACACTAGATTTTTTTTCGCTATTATCATATCGTGTTTCGGTGGACATAGCTGAAAGTGAACAAAATAACCACCATAGAGATCCACCACCCAACGAACAAAGAATCATAGTTCGTTGCCACCACCTCACATATTCTTTAAAAATGCAAACGCCATTAAAACCAACATTTTCTGTGAAAAGACGTCGATGTTATTTTCGTAGCAGAAATAGTTGGAAATCTTAAGTTACCTACTCTACGATCGCTACGACTGCACAATGAAGAATTAATTTTGCTTATTTATTGAATCACAATCACTGATCAATGTCTACTTTATTCCATTTGTGTTATAGGTAATTTTATCTAGATAAAGAAACATATATAATTCTTTGTCTGAGACTGCGTCTAGCCTTCACGTTGTTAATGACATTCGTCATTATTATTATCTTCCGGTGTATTAAGAAAACAGACGTAATTTAACACTCTTCGCAAAACTTGCAAAACAATTATATTATGTTATATAGTGTACTTACAATAATAATCGTTTTCCGTTAAGGAGCTTTGGCATCCTCAAAAAAGAAAAGAAGTTCTTTACCTTAAGACCTTAGAATAATAACACCTAGAACGATAATTCCCTTCAAAGCGCACTGTCAAAAGTGAGGCAACTAAAACAGTCAAAATGGCGCCGTTTTCAGATTTGTATTGTCCATTATTACATAATCATACCTAATAAGTACAAAACAGTTTCAATTTCGAGATTATAGTTACTATATTATTGGATTATAGTTACGATAAGGTAACGTATGAAGGATATAACTCTGAAAACTGACCCACTTTGGCTCACAGCATTAGTTGCCTCACTTAACTCACTTTGCGTACGAAGACACGGCTTCTAGGTGTAATTATTCTAAGCCTAAGACCTAAATAAGTCGTCTGTTTCCAAATTACTTTTGGTCATGTTATTAATGATTTGCAACTAATTAATTACTGACATTCGTTGATCAAAGTAATTTGATTAGCTCGTTATTATTTAGCATAGGTAGCTGTTGCCTCCTATACGTAAATGATTATGTTCAAGAACGGAAGGCGTTAAAACCTTTTCGGGAGATTTCCCGTGACTACAAGTGTCAAGTCGTCCTTAAATAACTTATCCAGTAGAAAATCACAGGCATCATTTTTAGGGTTCCGTACCCAAAGGGTGAAAACGGGACCCTATTACTAAGACGCCGCCGTCCGTCTGTCTGTCTGTCTTTCACCAGGATGTATCTCATGAACCGTGATAGCTAGACAGTTGAAATTTTCACAGAATATGTATATTCTGTTGCCGCTATAACAACAAATAAAATAAATATTTAAGGGGGCTGCCATACAACAAACGTGATATTTTTTGCCGTTTTTTCCTCGATATTAATAACGACAACAGGTAGACAGTTGAAATTTTCAAAGTTGATGTTTTTCTGTTGCCTCTATAACAACAAATACTAAAAACAGGATAAAATAAATATTCAAGGGTTGCTCCCATACAACAAACGTGATTTTCTGTCGTTTTTTGGTACGGAACACTTCGTGCGCGAGTCTGACTCGCACTTGACCAGTTTTTTTTAACCATCGCTGCCCATGACTAACAACACCTAGAGGCAACGTTTTCAGAAACCTGGACTTCAGTTCTGAAAAAGTCCCATCGAAAGTTTGCCAAAACGTACGTCGCCGAGTGACGTGGTGTCCGTATATTGTTCCTCTGACGCGCACGCACCGAATTCCGTCGGTTAATCGGCCGGTCGGCATGGCATTTCAAGATCGTTCATTTACGTTTGTTTTGCGACGCAGCCAGCCAGCCAGCAGCCAGCCAGTTGCCAAACAGGCGCGCTCGTGATAACACGTTGCTTGAAGCTTTCCCAAAGCTCAAAACAAATCAGACAGAACTTACTCATTAATTAAAAGAAGGTTTACTGTGATAATTTAAATTTATTTACTGAAAGTTTAAAGTTACAAAGTGACGATGTCTAAAGATACAGTGTTAGAGATGACTTTGCCGAAAGAAGCCAGGAATCCTGGCGAGCTGAAGGATCCTCTGGATCTGGACACAGCCAAACCACCTAAAGTGAACCCCCGACCCTCTGCCCCCGTCGACCGGTTGCACAGCGGCTCGGTAAGTTTAACCACTCATGCAGAATGAAAACATGTTATGTTCTATGTAGGACATAATATGTTTTCAAAATCGAAAGAAATTATATGTAGCCTACATTATGATCATCACAGTTCTTTCATGAAAATGTATATTTTTCTTTCGATTTTCAATTGCTTTTCTTATTAGGTACCAATGAACGTTATATTATACTGATTTAGACTAGTACAATATCTTCTAAACCTCTCACGAGCACGACTGATAATCCAATGAAAGCATTAAAAAGTGAGACGCAGAACCTCTTTTTCTCGGATAAGAAAGAAAAACTCACGATACCCTTTCAGTATTAGGTAATAAATAAGTATAAAAAAAGTTTTTCAAGTATCTAGAGCTACGAATATCATAAGCACGAGGTATACACCTAGCTATTTGCTTTAAAATTTTCGCGCTTTGCGGGAGTCGAACCGACGCCTACTCACACAGATAAATCAGTGGCTAGTGACATATAAAATAGATTCATGCAACAATCATTATTATTTGGCAAAAACCTCATCCAGAAATCCTGATAACGATAAAATGTTGCGAGTATTTACACTTTTACACAATGATTTTTTAATTAATAGGCCAAAATGTGTTGAAGCGTGCACAAAATTTATGCGAAAGAATGTGTTCATGCAGTTTTATAGCAGTCATTTGCTGCTGCATTTCCAGCTCTCTTAAGAAAGTTAAGACTTTGTGCATTCCTTCGTTTTTGTCTCTTGCATCTATGTTCATGCTAGAACTTTTGTCCAGTTCCAGTTTAGATTTTATTATTTGCAAATCATTCGTCACGTAGACTAATTAAATATCTACTTAGTACATGCCTTTGTCTTCAATATAATATATAAATATTTAAATGTTTTATTACCTTGAACTTGTCTGGGCTGTGATTGAGTCCCGCCCGCTACTAGACAAACAAACAATCAAAGTTAATTAAAAATTGTTCTGTGGTTTGATTAAGATGCATTAATTGATCATTGAGGGTGAAATATAATTGAAAAGGTATTATAATATAACAAAGTTAATAAAAATAAATAATACTTAATGTTTAACTTTATTTGAATACTTAATATGAACAATCTTGTGAAAAATAACAACACATACAAACATAAATTCAATGCTGATATTTTTATGTGTTTTGTTTTTAAGTAAATAAGTACATGAAAAATCGTATTTAAAAAATATAAGTAAGTAGGTATCTGGTATTTTCTTCGATCATCGGATCGAAGGGTATCCTTACTAATATTATAAATGCGAAAGTCCGTTTGTTTGTTTGTTACGCCTTCACGTTTTAAACTGAACCGATCATCATGAAATTTTGCATACACGTATTCAGGGGTACACCGAAAAGGAAGTATTGTTCCCGAGGGATAGCAAAAAATCTTTCCACTCAGACGAAATCGCGGGCGGCCGCTAGTTTTTCATAATTGGATCGCTACGCGTCGCTAGCAAGCTAGTAACACTTATCAAAAATAATTAAGTATAAAAAATTTCAAGACCGCAAACAGCGTTTTTGAGATAAAACAAAAAAAATCACAGATTTTACAGTTCCCGCAAGAATCGGAGCATTGAAAATGAACACAAAAATTACGAAAAACCCAAAATCAAATCAAATGCAAAGTCCTATTGTCACAAAAGCGCTCGCTGACTGCCTCGACGCAGCCGAAATAATATTAACCAATTTTCAAAATTCCAACGAATGCACTTCTCGTTCTGCATCTTTTAACACTATAACCATGACGATCGGTCAATAATCATAGAAGCTACATCACTTTTTATGTACGGAAACAGCCGTTTTTCTACAATTCCAAATCTAAAGGGACCTACAGGTCACAATTATTTACCGATTTTCAAAATTATTTCGCCATTAGGTAGCTAAACTAACACCTTAGGACCATTTTTTTCATTTTTTCTTAAGTCAGTTTTTTTTCCGAAATATTTACAATTTAGTAAACAAACACCCCCCAAAAAATCCGGAATTTTTGGAATTTTGCAAAATTTCAACAAAAGTTACCGATAAATTTCTCAACTTTTGGTACTATTTTCATCTCAATCCTCTCAAAATCCTCAGAGATGTGGTCAAAAATACGTCTCAGGCGATTTGCATCTGATAACCATTTTCAATGGTAAAAATACTTTACGTGAAGTGTAACAGAAACTACGAGTATTAATGGTAATTGTTCACAATTACCTTTAAAACGTCAACAGGATATGACATTAAAACTTATGCCTACGGCAGAGTGTAGTAGGTACTCAATTATTACGGACCCTTGAAAAAGTATTCATAGATTTGTTATTTAACCGAACATACCTAGTCTTTCAGTGAAGATTTCAATAGAAACATAAAGTGTCATTACTTAAGTCCAAATAGATACATGTAACATGGTACAAAGTTAATAGTAAAATATTATTGTTGAGAGTTTGGCATTGAATGAGTGAAGGCTGCAGTTCGATGCCCCCGCCTACACTGGTTGACTCAACAACTTAACATAATGTAACGTAACACAGAGGAGGCTCATACAAAAACCATACAATCATTCATTCCGTAAACATTGCAATAAAAATAGATTTGATCTCACGCGCAATCGTATTACGAATTCTGGCTGACTGAAAATCTATTTACGTAGGAATGAGCTTCATTGAAAAACTAATTAACTGTATAAACATTAAAGATAGGTATTTACTTTAGGTACCTAGGTACTCCAAATTCTAGAAGTTTATGTTTAAATTTCATTTTACTCTTAAGGCCGGCCACACACAGACGGAATCACGTAACGGAATTCCGAACGGAATTTTGACAACGTATGAAGATTCCGTACGGAAAAATCCCGCATGTGTGTGGCAGACCATAGATTTTGTATGCAATTGCTGCGTTCGGAATCACGTATGTACGGAATTCCGTAACGAGATACCGTCTGTGTGTGGCCGGCCTAAGTTATATTTTTTTAATTAAAACGCACTACCTACTAAATAACAACATAATAAATATGTTTCGCTTGTAATTCCGAAACTGAAGTACTTAACAAAAATATTTACGAAGTTTTCCTCAAACACAAATTAATATAAAGTCTGCATTGTTTACCCACAAAATAAGTAAAATGCTGTAGAATTCTAACATAATAGACCGATCGATAATGAACTGAATTAATAAAATTTCAACAACAATCTCCCACCCACCTAAATGTCTTTAGAATATTCAACTCTACACGTTTCGTTTAAAAATCAAAATCTCTTTCAAAATCGGTAATATGTAATGATAGTATTTGGCAAGAATATGAGGACAATTCAACTGAAAAACTGATAAATGAAGCCAGTGATGCTTGCCAAACTGAAATGTTTACACTCTCTTTAGTTTTCTAGAATACCTAATTTATATTTAGCGTTCGAGATAATGAGGAAAAAACTTCCCGATTTCGGAGGATGCGCTGGAACTGTAATTTCCCATTTCAAACGAAATTTGCGTTTTTCCAAAGATGAAATCTAAAGATTGAAAGCATACTATTGATGTAGATAAGCTTTAGTTTTAGGAAGTAACATTCTTAAATTAATAGTGCAGTATAGAGAGAAAAAATAACATGATACTTGTAATATTTTTTTTTGATACGAAGACAATCTGTTCAAGTGGAATTACATTTACTTGTGAGAGGCATTTTTCACGAAAGTTTTAGCTGTAACGAATGAGAGATTACGCGTCATAATTTATTTTTTAACTTATTATGTGTGTAAATTACAAAAATTATTTAATTACAAAGAAAATAAGATATTAAGATATGTTTAAATCAATACCTTTTAACAAATTTTTTTACTTACTAGTATTCGAAGGATCTAAAGATGTTTTATTTTTATTTTTATGGGAATAATAAGGTATTAATTTGTTTAATTTATTGCGTGTTTTGTTTATGTATCCATAAATATTTATTAAATAATATTAATAGGAATTATGTTGTGTAACAAAGTGCGTCTTCATAACTCTCGCTCGCGCGGCTCGCGCAGAGTTGTTTCGATGATTTATACTTAATAATCTAAGGATTTATATTGAAAATTTAAAAATGGAACGTGATATATATAAACTCGAGTAAAATTTCAATTATGGTTTTCTAACTAATTTTCGTATAAGTACGTAGGTTACGTTAAGCTAGGGTTTCCTAAGAAAGCGGTGCCGTCACATAGCGGCCGTAATTTTACGGACGTAAAAAGACAATTTGACTTTACGGTGTCCAGCACCGCTCGCTAGGAAACCGCGCCGTATTGTTTACATAGACAATGTTCTACGCCGCTAAATTACGCCCGTAATATGACGGCACCGTCATCCTAGGAAACCCTAGCTTTAACAGTTTTTGTATTATTGCTTAAACCTCTCTAATAATTTTATTAAATTCCAACAGTTCAAATTAGTAGGTGTTTGGGTTTTCGTACTAAATATAATTTTGGTCCTATTTTATGCGTCATAATTCCTAAGTAGATAGTAGAGCATTGTAGAGCACTTCAAAACAGTTGTTGACCACCAATTGTTGTAAAATAATTGACTAATTACTGGAAGATAATGACGCAACGGGACGCAAGCTAGTTTACTAAATAATAATCTTTAAAGTGAATCATAGACTCGTCAGAAACGCAGAAGTCAAATATTTAAAGATATGTAATTATTTGTCTTAGCTAAAGTCAAGTAAGCAAAAACCCAACCAATGTTGGCTTTGGTTTTGTTCGATGGAAGAGGTTTTTTCACCGGACTAATATTGAAAACCCACCATATTTTCTTTTGAAGTGAAACGGAGAAATAGTCAGTCACAGATTTTTTTCACTGATCTTGGCAATAATCAGATGGTTATATCTAGTGCCCGGATTAATATGTAAATACATATTTTTAATTAACATGGTTTTCATTCATAATTATATTTTCTACTTAAATAATGACATTTAGATCGAGAAAATTCAATTTTTATTTTCCATATTTTTCCATATTTTAAGTATAAATCCATATTTCACAAAAAACATATTAATTTGTCCATATATTCATCATTTCACGTAAAATGGAACAGCGGTGCTGTGAAATGTCTAAAAATCTAAGTTTTGCGACAAAAAGTTTTAAAATCAGAAGGCTCGTAGCTTAATTTTTACCTAGCCAATTCGGGTTAGGCGCATAATATCAGAAACGCAAAATAGCCGATTCGCAAAATATGAGATTCTTATAATAAAAGATTCTCAAAATAGCCAAAGTACAGTCGATGACAAAGAAACTAATAGGTCATTTATAAGTATTTTATTTTGTCATATGTGGGTGTTTGGTAATAAGTAAGTCTAACTAGAAGTACCAGGACTACATAGTTACAAAGGAGGTACTTGATATCTTCTTTTATTTAAAATCAGGTACATAAGTATGTTGAAAATATTTTGATATTTTCGTTATTATTTCGTCCAAACAGAAAGATTTTTAATTTTGAAAATTTAAACAACCACATACTTACTGCAATTCAAATAAGTAATACTGAAACAGTAGTTGAGTAAAATTGTTTTTTTTTTGTTTTTCGCAATTACAGTCGTATTTTTTAACACATATTTTCCCATATTTTGTTTTTTTAATCCATATTATATTTGCATATTTTGGAATTTTTAATACATATTAATCCGGGCCATAGTTATATCTAACAAATATTTCAAATAATTTGGCCAATAATAATAATAAATGACTCCGTTAGTTTATGTAAAGAATTGAAGATTTTATGCGAGTTACCTACTTACATATTTCATTGTTTATCCTATTTAGAAGAAATCACTAAATCTTTTGTAAAACGATGGTGTGGTGACACATACCTACCTCAGCTCAGCTATTACTTATATGTAATTTTAATTTTTCTTTCTTAATAATCACCTTTATGATTCCAAAGATTGTACTTATAGTTCTAACAATAATCATTTTTAGATGACTGACATGACGGAATATCGCAAGTAAGTACTTAATTTAAACTTTGCAGATGTGTAGTTACTTAATCAAAGAACATTAGATAGTACCAAAACAATAAAGATCTCGTTAACAATTAACTCATTAATGATTATGAGGTCAAGGCCACACGATAATTGGGCTTATTGGTGTCGACTACCAAACATATAAATTGCAAGTGTGGGTATAGGTACTTGGTTTGTACCAATAAAAGTTACTATAAGTTTTCCTTCGCCTTCTTTGCTAATTAGGATTCTCATTAACGACATTAATTCTCCTATACAAAACTTGGTAAGTAATAAAAATATTACTTAAGGTGGTTCGATGAGCTTAGTAGCGCCACCAATGGCAATAAATCAATTTTTACGTTTTATCAATGGCTTAAAATGGATTAAAAGTTTTGATAATTTTGCGCAAATAGAAGATTAAAGTGCAATATTTAAATATTTTTTCATGGCCTCAAATATAAGCAATAAGTTATGAATGTCGATATTGCCAAAAGTGGCCACATATAGCAATATCGACATTCATAACTTATTGCTTACTAGCGGCCGCCCGCGACTTCGTCTGCGTGGACAGTTTTTTGCTATCCCTCGGGAACTGTACGTTCTTTCCTTCGGTATATGGTTGAGCGAAGCGATGGCTGGTTCATGCGTCATGCTCGTGAACGGGTGCTGCCAGTGGGAATGGGTCTGCTTCTGTCTGCTTGTATTAAGGGCGTCGTATAACTCGTATATAAAAGATCTGTTTTATATTGTCTGTATGTATGGCACTTCTTACTCAAAAAATATAATTCTTAATAGCTTACCTTGTTTTGATTTATTTAATTGCAATATTTTTACTTTCTATAGTCAGTAGTTTAGTGAAAGACCTATGAAAAGCTTTTGGATATAAATTTTCAATTCGATGCCTTAACATAGGTAGTCTTAGTATGTCATGCTATCTTTAATCATTTCTGCGGTGGTGTCGTATGAGGCGGGTCGTTACGTTCCCTCAAATATGGTTGAGCGAAGAGATGGCTGGTTCATGCGTCATGTTCGGGAACTGGTGCTGCCAGTGGGAATGGGTCTGCTTCTGACTACCTATCTTAATGCATATTGAATTGTATGTTTTTCTTTTATTTTTATTTATTGTAACAGCCTAGACTGAATAACAAGTTCAAACTTTGAATTTAGCTTAAAATCTGTAAATTGATTAAGAAATTTGAAACTCATTAAGAAATGAGCTAATTCAATAATGTTATTTATTTGTTAATCTTTGTTAATATAAAGTCTGGAAACGATATACATATTTGTAAATATCGTTCCATCTGATTGATAAAGCTGACAAGTTTTTTGCGCCCATTTTTCTTGTCAGTTAAAAGACGTCATAATGGGTGGTAGGGTAAAAGAATTGACGATTCAAAAATGCTTATTATGTGAGCTTATTTAAATAAAATATATTTCACTTTCACTTTCACTTTCACTTTCTGGATGAAAGGTAACCTATGTCCTTTTCTGTACCCCTAATAACGTCTATGCAAAATTTCATGATGATCGGTTCAGTAGTTAAGACGTGAAGGCGTAACAAACAAACAAACGGACTTTCGCATTTATAATATTAGTAAGGATATTTGAGGCCATGAAAAAATATTTAAATATTGCACTTTACTCTTCTATTTGCGCAAAATAACTAAAACTTTTATTCTAAGCCCTTGATAAAACGAAAATGATTTATTTCCATTGGTGGCGCTACTGACCTCATCGAACCACCTTAAGGGTGCATCACGCGTCCACTAGCGCCTCCAATCAAGAAAAAAACATTAACGAAATAACTAAGTATGTTAAAAAAAAATCTGAAAAATATAAAAACTAGTTATTAGCAATCAACTATTTTTGTATGCGGTAAATTCTTAGTTTAAATGTGTTCACGTAGTTAAAATCTGGATTAACGCCCAAAGCGGTCGCTTTAGGCGTTAATCCAGGTTGTAACTGAACAAACACATTTAAACCTGATAAAAATAAAAGAGAAAATTAACACAAATATGTTATATTAAATACCAAAATAATGTAGGCACGAGTAGATATAGTACGGACAATTTTTCAACGAAGAGTGGCCACAGACTAGCAGTGTTGCCAGAGACAGCGCACAGATTAACTTTGCGTTCTATTTTCAACACCCTCCTCTGAACGCAAACCAGCTGCGTTGCAAAACATCTGATGCTTCTGCCGGGGCAATGCTTTGGTCAGTGCATCAGCCACCATCTCCTTGGTATTCTTGTAGTGCACCCTCACTTGGTTGTTAGCGATCCTCTCCCTCACAAAGTGGTACCTCACATCAATATGTTTACTTCGTGCATGATATACGTCGTTACCTGAAATACTAATGGCACTCTGATTATCACAGAACATTAAGATTGGTGTACCTGAAAGAGAAGGCCACAACTCTTCTTCTAATTGTTTGAGCCAAATAGCTTCTTGTACTGCCGTAGACAGCGACATGTACTCAGCCTCGGTACTCGACAAAGCTATTGTGGCTTGCCGTTTCGAGCACCAGCTTATTGCAGCACCTTGAAATATAAATATATATCCTGAACAGGACCTTCTATCCTCACTATTAGTGGCCCAGTCGGCGTCAGAGTATCCGACAATTCTAGTAGCATCATCCTTCTTGAATGTTAGTTTTAAATTTATTGTTCCTTTTTTCTGTTTATACCCTTTTGCTACAAGTCGTGCTTTATATCTTGCTTTATGACCATTCTCATCACGCTTTGTTTTAAACACCCATTTACATGGTATACCTTTTACGTTTTTCGGTAGGTCAACCAGTGTCCATGTGTTGTTTCGGACTAAAGATCTGTACTCTTCTTCCATTGCACCTTTCCATTTATCTGCATTTTCACTATTAAGTGTTTCTGTTAAGTCTTGTGGATCTTTGTCTAAGAGACCCATAGCGGTTTCACCGTTCATACACATAAATGAAGTTTCAGTTCCTGTGTTGTCGGAATCAAGAGACGTTTCAACATTGTATATTTCTTCACGACGCCTACTTCGTAAATCTTTATCAAACTCTTGATCACTTTCATTAAAGGATGTCATCTCAGGTACATAAGTTTCATCATTTGGATCAGAGTATACGGATGGCGACGACATTGAAGTCTCTACCGATGGGGTGGACCCTTCAGTCTGTCCTACAGACGTCTCCGCTTCATTTACATCTTGTCGAGTTAAATCTAAGTATGATTCTTCTCGATCTTTAATACTTTTATCTTCTTCATTTTGACATTTATTATTTTTGTTAATATACATTTTGTTTCTTTCAGGAGCTGACTCACTTCGGATAATATTATTATTTATAGTGTTCTCAAGGAACACCACATCTCTACTAATAACAACATTTTTGGTTTTCGGATCTATAAACCGGTAACCTTTTACACAGTCACTGTATCCAACAAAAATCAACTCACGTGACTTAGCATCTAGCTTTCGGCGGCGTTCTTTCGGTATGTGCACCATTGCTCGGCACCCAAATATCTTGATGTAGCTTATATCCGGTTTTCTGCCCGTCCATACCTCTTCTGGAGTAATATAAGAGAGGGCTTTTGTAGGAGAGCGGTTAATGATATGAGCAGCTGTGACAACTGCTTCGCCCCAGTAACAATTCTGTAATTGGGCATTTAAAAGCATACATTTAGATCGTTCAATAAAAAATAAAAGAGGAAATTAACACAAATATGTTATATTAAATACCAAAATAATGTAGGCACGAGTAGATATAGTACGGACAATTTTTCAACGAGGAGTGGCCACAGACTAGCAGTGTTGCCAGATGTTACTGTATAAAAATGTTTAAAAGCAATGTGTAAATGACGTTGACGCCGCCGTGACGTGATCAGTCTCTGCGGTAGGTACTAGGTAGTAGAGGTACCTACCTACACTACGCAATATTTATAAAATTACCGTTAAAAATAACGTTATTTTTAACGTTATCGACATTAATTTAACGTTATATTAAGGTTATGTTATTAGGTATCGTTAAAAAAAATAACGTTATCAAGGTATCATATTGAAAATAACGTTAAGTAACGTTATTTTTACTGTTAATTGATAACGTTATAAAGCCCTGCCTGTATTAGACCTACCGTATCTTATACATATCAGTATTTTATATACTTTTAATATTTATCTGTATTTTATTAATTGGTTATGAGGTAGGTACTTACTTACCTAAATGGAAAGAATTAAATGAAAAAAACCGGCCAAGTGCGTGTCGGGCCACGCGCCGTAGGGTTCCGTAGTTACCTTATACCATACTATATTTAATACGACTATCATTTTTCGTCTGTAAAAATAACTTTATTTTTCACAGTTGGTATGAATGATAAAGATATATTTGCGGTTTTGGAAAATATGATATACGAGGGGAGGTCCAAAAGTTCGCGGAATGGACGGTATGAAGTAAGAATTAAAAATCAAAAATATTTTTCCTATGGAATGTATTCTTCCTTAACTCTAATACATTTATTAGATATATCAATTAATTTATTGATACCGTCGAAAAAAAATGTTTTACATCTCTGGTCGAATTATTAGGAACTGCGGTCTTCACACGTCACCACTAAAAAAATACTTCTCACGAAAATCTTTTTTATTTTTTTTACCTAGTCGAGAGTCCCGATAAACGAAAGACATATTTTTCAATAAAGTCTGATAAGATTTCCTCGGTTGGTAAGGCATTAATGACAACGCGAAACTCGAATTGCAAACTCCCCTCCGGATTGGTTTGTTTATTGATTTTTATATCATTATTAATGACCTGATTTTTATTAAACTTTGTTATTATAATCCTAATGTGTATCACAAATTAGTTTACGTTAAAAAAGTGACCCTTTCTCTACCATACCCTTCGTTCCGCGAACTTTCTTCCCTAGGCAGAGGTTGCTCTCTTCATCTCTTCATTACTGGAAAATTTGTTCAAATTAAAAAAAAAATTTTTTTTGCCAGGACAAGAGTCCCCTTAAACAGAAAATATCTCTTCCAAAATAATAGGAGGAGTTTTTCTCAATTGGTAAGGCATGTACCTATAATGACAGCGCGAAACTAGTTTTTTTTCCCATGATAAAATGTTACTTCCGGATTCGCTTGTTTATTGATCTGTATCTCAGTGAATAATGACCCGATTTTTATAAAACTTTGTAAATATACTCTCAATGAGTGTCACAACTAGTGCAAGTAAAAAAAAACATCCTATCGCCCCCCCAACCCCTCCATTCCGTGAACTTTTGGACCTCCCCTCGTATCTCGTCTCGAAAACTAATTACCTACTATATATCTCGTTCAAACCAATTTTCGTTGAAAGTTTTTATTAAGATCTAATAGCATATATTTTTTTTTAGATTTTTCACTCTCTTATTTCAAAAGTTAGAGGGGGGGGGACACACATTTTACCACTTTGGCAGTGTTTATCTTTCAAAAGGTTGGCTTTTAGAAAAAAATGTCTTAGAAACCTCAATGTCATTTTTAAAGACCTGTCTATAGACACATTAGACACCCCGCACGTATTGGTATAACGGATTTTTTTTTATTCAGTTTCAGTTCTGTTACGGACAGCTTCAATCAAGTGAAATCAGTGGAAAAAGTGATTAAAATGTGTATAGCAAAAAGACTATTTGTGGACACTAAGTGCGTTCCTAGTGATAAAATCTGTGTTTGTGATTTTCTCATGTAAGTACTGTAGTAGCTTGTTATAACTAATTGAGTTAATTAGTTTGTGTTTTTAATTACTTTGAAGTTTATTAATGTGTAACGTTCTATTTGGTTTTAAATTGTTGCTTTCAAAATGTTCTGTAAAATGAGATATTTAGCGTAGCTGTAAGTTTTATACTTTGTGAGATATTCAAGTTTTAGCTCAAATAGGTATTGTTTAGGTATTTAGGTATCCTAGGAATTAAATGATATTAACGCTTGTGTTTTACTTACAAAGGTACTGGTAAAGGTTTTGAGGTAATGGGCTAGGTAATATGGGTCTAGGAGGTGGTAGTTTCGACCTAAAAGATGTCTAGGTCATACGCCAACCTTTGTCCCATAAGCCCTAAAGGTTTTGATGTGGTACTAAGAGGTAAGATTATAAATAAAGGCCTCTTGTATAGGTCTCTGGTTAAAATAATGAGGTGCCTAAACACCTAGATCTTCTAACATAAAATGTAAAAGGTAGACAAATAATAAAATGAAGTAGGTAGTCTCGCAAAGAAAAAGGAGTGGGGGCTTCGCTACCCCCACCACCTCTGCTAAGTTGATTGCAGGCGAGGAGTGGGGGTAGGCGCACTCCCCACCACTGCTAACAATTTGTAATAGCGTAGGGTAGTCATAATTTGAATTTTGTAAACTACCCCAGATAGGTAGAAAATATAAGTTTTTGTACTAGTGGATATTTGCTATCATACAAAATGTTACCTTAGGACGTGTGAACGTAGGAAAATTTGTAAGCTCGCACGCCCATCTCAAGTTGTAACCATAACCACAATATATGGGCATATATCAAGAAAGGTGTTTTCATTCTGCTCTGCTCCCGCTCCTGCTGCTTGGCGTTTCATCCTATGGTACAGTGTTGAGGTTGTCGTCATCGGCAACAAGTTCCATGTATGGGGAGGGGGAGCCCCTCTTAAAAGTTAGTTAAAATCGTTAAGCGGTTAACAGAATACATCTACCTACTAAGTTTCAACTGTCTAATCTTAATACTTTTGGAATAAAATGGCTGTGACATACGGACAGACAGACATGACAAATCTATAAGGGTTCCGTTTTTGCCATTTTGGCTACGGAACCCTAAAAACATAACCTCTTCTTGTAGTCGGGATAACATGGTATAGAATTTTCGCACTAGTTTCATAGGAGGTAGGTAAAGATAATTGCTATTTGTCGATTAATATGCTAGGAAACTCCGTAATCCACAACATCAATGAACATATCAATCAGGTTTTAAAATACTTGGTACCTATGCCAAGTTTATTATCACCAGTTACATTACTAAACATATCCGTAATTATCTAAACATGTTATTCAAAGTTAAAAGGTTTGTGCTAGTATGGATGGATACGACACCAGAGCACAGAATAACAAATAGTATATGATCGATTCATTAGCACATTAAATCTGCCTGCAGTTTTACCAGAATCGTTTTACTGGGGTCAGATGACGTCATTTTGTGCCATATATTCTGTGCCATATCGTCGAGTGTAATTATGAATTCAAGCCACTTAGATGGACCAACCAGCAGGGTTATAATGTAACTAGCGACCCGCCCTCGCTTCGCTTCGGTGTAGTGTAATCTTGGACGAAGAGTGTAATTTGACACCATGTATTTGTGCTGTACCATAGCCTTCTTTATTTCCAAGCCGTGAACATAAGTTTGGCAACGTCTGTTACTGTCAGTTCGTGGTCATGTCGTCGGCCAGTCTCCATACTAAATGTATGGGAATATTTCAATTTTAAGAGGTCGATAATTTTTTTTGTAGTAATCGTGTGAGGTTTAAAATATGAAAATAATATAGTTCTTTTATTGAAATGCTTTGTATATTAAACAATAAGAAAAAGATCAATGTAAACCAGGAAAAAATGGCTGTCAAAGATGTCATCTTTCTTGTTGATTTTCTTCAGCAGGGAGTTGATTAACACGCCCTCTAGCAATAAATGATATATCATTAGAAAAGTCTTTTAAAGACAAATATTTTCTGTCATATACTTTATATCAATTGTCAATACTTTTGGAGTTAAAGGTTATTAAAGTATAAAAGGGTTTATTGTCTATGGGAGTTGATCTACCCCACCCTTAGCAATAAATGATATATCATTAGAAAGGTTTTTATATGACAAATATTTGCTGCAAACATACTTTCTATTAATTGTTAGTATTTTCGGAGATTTAGTTCATTAATTTAAAAAAAAATTGTCAAGTTCAGAGCGTTATAAATTTCAAAGTACTAATAGTTGACGTTTATAGTAATACAATAAAGTGTTTTAAATTTAAATACCTTTCCAATGATGTAAGATTTATTGCTAGAGGAGGCTTAGATCAAAATGCTCATCGTACTAAAGGACCCCCGAAAAGTTCAAATAATTTGACTCAAACCTTATGTTCTAATAAATAAATAATAATAATTAATATAAAACTTTATTGAAATAATCTTACATCACAATTTACAACTAGTTTAAACATAGATAATATAGGAAAAACAAATAATAAGTAATTTTTAAAATAATTTAATACTATGTGCTTGACCACATGCGATGTTGCCGTTCTGCTCAACTTCAGGGCTTGGAAGATATAGAAGGCTATGGCTGTACCTATAAACCTTCCTCTTGAATCATTCTATAAAAACCGCATCAAACATAGGGACAGCGGGAAGCAACTTTGTTTTGATAAATACCTGTAATTAACAAACTTTCATTCGAACTAAGTAAGTATATGTATTGCTACGGGTGAGCCGATTTTTTCTAATATTTTTCATTATTTATTCATCTTAAGTATACGAAGTTACAACTTTTTGCCGAATTTACAATTAAATTACCTGCTGTAGGAAATAAAGCGATTTTTTTGTATGAAGACCCCAACATTAAACCTTCAGTAGATGCTGAGATATAATATAATATGGTGTGATATAAAAAAATTGAGGTATTTTTTATTTTCATATTAATACAACGTGTTAATGAATTAACGCATAATAAGAAAACCGTTTTTTGCTGAACTGAAAAACTGAACAACTTTTACTATGGGACCAACTCTGAAATCGCGAAAAAATCAGCTGTTTCATACAAAAATTAATAACGATAATATAAAAATGTATGAAACAGCAGATTTTTTTTCGAGATTTCAGAGTTGGTCCTATAGTAAAAGTTGTGCAGTTTGATGGTCCGAAGAAACGGTTTTCTCATTTTGCGTTAATTCATTAACACGTTATTTATTTAAATTAGGTGTCTTGCTAAGATATTTTTTTGGATATTTCACATAATGTTTTCATACTTTCCATGACTACTTTTGATAGGTACCTATAGAAATTTCAGTTTTTTTTTCCTAAAAAAGATATCAACGATATAAGAATTTCTCTTTTTTTTGATAATTTGCAAAATACGTTTTATTTATGCTTCTCTATTACACTGTAAAGTTTCGTCGACTGAGGATTTACTGTAGAGGTCCACTACCTTCCTTTTCTACACTAAATGTTTTTCCTGAACTCTCGAATCAATACAATTTCACTCGGTGATAAAGGCCATCTAAAGTTTATCCGTAATTTAGACATCATTATGAATCCTGAATAATAACTCTGGAATCTGGTATTATTCACGTAATTGCCCGCCACACGAATGCAGCAGAAGTCCAATTTCGTAATTTCTGCAACAATGACTAATTTAATTACCCTATTCAAGAGGGCACTGTTGCGTTGCAAGTGGGTTTTCCCTAAAAAAACAGTAGTTAAGCTGTAAGTTATTGCTGGTATCTGACTTCCTATCTAGATTAACTATTTCTAAAAAAAGTTACCTACTGAAACAATTGATATAGAAAACCAATTATTTACCCCATGTTTGTGTTCATTTTTTACGGCGTTCAGTTCACAGTCATTTTATTGACAATCCTATCCTACTTCCTACTAATGGTGAGGGTAGCATCAAGGGTTACGTGGGACCAGTCTCCCTAGCATGACCGACGAAACACGATAACATTTTATCGACACTCAACTGTCAGACTCCTTTGTCTTTTTGACAGTTTAAACGTCATAAAACGCTATATCACGCGAAATACTTATATCGTGTTATGCTGGTCATGCTAAGGGGAATATTTTACTTAAGCAAGGTATTATATCAGTAACCTTTCTTTAAATCATTACTACGTGTGCACTGTGCAATAAGGGGCGAGTTTAGGATCTATTTTGGAGGAATACGTAGAAAAATTAATTGGGAACCACTATCGCTCAAAAACAGCTAACGGATTTGGATGAAATTTGGCACACAGATAATATATATTTTGTAGAAAATGAACTTTTTATCCCGGTCAGAGTTTCCCTAGCAGTTTTCCGAATCTCCACGCGGAGTAGTAACTTTTTAATAACCTGTGGCTGCGGAATAAAGCTACTTTAAAAGATAAAGAAATAAAAGCACCACAAGAACTAGAAATATTGGGCTTTTATAATAAAAATAAAATTACTAGATAATATCTAACTCACGTGATTCATAAAACTTGGGGAAGACCAGTTGTTTGTCATTTTGCATCCAGGGGCCTTGTAAAGGGGCTTCACTAAGGATTGCGATGAGATGACTAACTATTAATTGGGTCAAATAATTTAGTTTACCTACTAATTTTTTCTGCAGCTAATTGACTCATCACTATCAATAGTGCAGTGCAGTGTAACCACCCCTTTACAAGGTTTCGTAACTTTTGTCCTTGCGGTTTTGCATTAAGAGTGTATATCCGCATTTCAAAGAAATTAGCGTTTTTCCAAAGAAGTTATCTAAAGAATGAAAGCATTACTATTGATGTAAACTTTAGTTTTAGGAAGCAAAGTTCTTAAATTAGTGCCGTATATAGAAAAAAACATAATAAATTATCAGATATTTTAAAACGAAGACAATCTGTTCAGGTGGAAATTCAAATTTGCTTGTCAGAGGTATTTTTCACAAACGTTTCAGCTGTAACAAATAAGAATACGACTCATATTTATTTTTTCACTTATTGTATGTAATGTCAAGGAGGCACTCCTATAGTGTTAATAATAAAATAGTCTTGGAACTGAACTGTCGTGGCGTGGATGCTCCCAGCGCCCCGTTGCATGACGTCACGGCTCATATTCCTAACAATAGAGAGAAAATTTAAAAAAATATTCTAACTAAGCACATACCTAACCTACTTTAGCTCATTTTGTTCTTCGAAAAAAGGATAATACCTACCACATAAATACGTACCTATTTTTTTTAAACCTGAGCTTAAACTTTGCTTTATTTTTAGCAAGAGTTTGTTGATGGTTTACCTATATTTTCATTGATATCTACCAACCCTCCTCAATTTGTTACAGCGTGGAGCTAGGGTCCTGAACGCCCCTGGCGAGATTTGAATTTTGTGCCCCAACAATTGTATCTAGGATAATTAGCACCCCTGGCAAGATTTTAATTTTGCGACCCAAGGCTTAAGACGTAGTTTTTAGCTACGGGTCAGTAAAGTGCGCCCCCTGAGGGTTGCGCCTAGGGTTGCCAACCCTACTATATAATATACCTAGTATCCTACTATATTGAAGGCTCGCCTACTATATTTTTTGAAAAAATATATAGTAGGCAAAACTACTATATTTTTTCAAGTGAAAGAATTACACAAAAGCAACAATAAAAATATGACTTATATGCACATAAGTAGGTACCTAATTGCATAATATTTTTTGTGATTAAACACTTGTCTTTAGACTGGCCCCAGACCTACCGGTTCCGTTTCTTTGCTTTGCTGTGCTACCTTGCTTGAAAGACCGCCGGCCAACTAGGGTAATTTTCAATCTATCGCATTTTGGGACTAGACCAAATTGGCAAGATAGCCATTAGCTTGGTTTTATCAAATATCATCGCCTGGATTGCGAAGTAGGAAGCTTTTAAGAGATATGCCACCCTGAACATGGACTCCGATCGTTAAAAATAACTCGATCGCTTATTTATACAAGATGTTTGGTAAAGCCTTATAAAACTGAATATGGTAGATAGGGACCATAATAAAACTGAACAACTTTTAGGTACTATGGGACCAAATCTGAAATCGCGAAAAAAATTAACTGTTTCATACATTTTGATAATTTCGATATTAATTTTTGTATAAAACAGCAGTTTTTTTTTAAAACGAAAACTAAAACTTCTCATCGCACCCCAGACGACGATATTTGATAACACCAAACTAATGGCTATCTTGCCAATGTGGTCAGGTCAAAATATGCGATAGATTGAAAATGAGCCTCTTGGCCGGCGGTCCATGGTAGAACAGCAAAGCAAAGAAACGAAACCGGTAGGTCTGGGGCCAGCCTTATGGTTGTTGAATAAATTATGAAAATGTTAGTATACTTTTAAGTATGAAAAATGCAACTTCTTTAAAATCCTCCATACAAAACGGCAACCTACTATATTTTTTGGACTTTTTCGCCACCTACTATATTTTTACACAAAAAATCTTGAAACTACTATATTTGATCCAAAAAAGTTGGCAACCCTCGTTGCGCCCCTGCCAGCTCCTAGCTACGACTATGCTTATTAAATTAAAAGTTCAAATGAATATTTTAACTTGTCTCAGGAACCCAATGGCTTCGGCAGCAAAATGACAGAACAGCTCCTGCCCACAGCACCAGCGGTCCTCGATATTGACAGGCACGGCTTGTCGGCTGAAGGTCAGTGTGATAACAACATTAACAACAATTAAGTAGATTTTAATAATGTGAAACTCTCGGCCGAGGACCGGGGTTATAGTTTTAAAATGTAAAAAAATCGAGTGAGTCCCATCCACCCCGGTGGCGGGGCCGATGGGAAAAAAGTTTTATCCACCCCGTTAAACTTCAAGACAAGAATCACCGGGGCGGATGAAACTTTTTTTCCCATCGGCCCCGCCACCGGGGCAGAGCCACCGCGGTGGATGGGACTCACTCAAAAAATCGGCCAAGAGCGAGTCGGACTCGCGCACGAAGGGTTCCGAAAAAAATACGTTTGTACTATAGAGTAGGCCTAAGTAGGTATGTTTCATTCTTTTAAATAAAACTTTCCATGAAATTTTCTATTGAAGTGTGAAAATTACAATTATTTTCTTCACCAGATGTTGAGCGGTTGGAGATGTTATCCCAAACTGGAGACAAGAAGCCTGAAGATCTAGGGGACGAAGGTAAATATAACTAAATTGCAACGCTGCATTCAAATAATATTAAACTGTCATAGTGCGATAACCTTTCAAAAGGGGTCGCGCTATCAAAGGCCAGAGGATGCGGTCAAGTGATAATGGGTATCTTAGGTAAGTAGGTACACAGTATTTACATATATATAAGTTTATTATATATATAATACTGTGGTAGATAAGTTACATTTACGTGGCTATCGTATCGTAACATAATAATGGTATTTTTATGTACCTTTCTAAATGATAATTTGAACTGTAAAAAACTACTTACTCATTTCCTATCGTTCTGCGGGATTCCCACAATCGTTCATACATATTGGGCATTCTACATTAAAGGTTTTCTAAACTAAAGGACCCGGTAAACGTTAAACATGTTAATTAAATATTTGTAGTGTCCCTTGATCATAAATTTTTATCCGACTGCGAGGATAAACGAAAGAGAAATTACGGGCAGCAATATTCGTAAAAAAGGAGTTTTTGCTACAATTTATTTCACTACATAGAGAATCCAGAGATTACATGGATAGATAGAAATACTTATAGGTATATGGAAAAATCTCTTAAATTAAGTGGAAAATACTGTCAAATATTTGACAAACAGTTTGAAATTATTGATTCAGTTCGATCGAACCGGGAAATTTGTACCACAATTGTACCTTCCGGATTTTTATTTGATTGAATCAGGCGTCACTTGGCGGAAGTCCCAAACCATTTTGAAATAATCGGTCAAGAGCGAGTCGGACTCACGCACTGAGGGTTCCATACCATCATAATTGCACCATCAAACCACACTGCAGAGTAGAATAATAAATTAGTATTACAGTTTTAGGTCAGCGCCATCTCTTGACCGATAGTGGAACTTATGTTAACTTTTTTAGAAATTTGATCATTTCTAAAAAAGTGTGCTATATTGAGACATCGTTTTATTTTTCCTGTAATCTTTATATAAATTGCTATCACATAGAATTATTTCAGATTTTTCCCTTTGCAAACTTCGGAGATAAGGGGGGGGAACGGTATTTTTTTTTACAATTTTCATTATAAGCCGAAAACTATGCGGCCTAAAAAAAAAGAAAAAATGATTGAAAACGTGCAAACGACGCTCTTTCATATGATACCCCACATGCCCTAGTTGCCCCACTTCAAATTTTTAAGGCCCCTTTTCAGCCCCTGTTGTAAAAAAGATATTTTTATTTTTATTTATTTCTTTTTTGCAAAATAGTTGGGCAAATGTCAACTTAAACTACATATTCCTAATTTCAAGTTGATAACATTAGTAGTTCTCGAGATATCCAGCTGTGACAGACAGACAGACAGACTGAGTCACACCATGAGGGTTCCTTTTTTACCATTTTGGTACGGAACCCTAAAAATAAATATATATAGCTTACTTCCGCAAACGATATTATTATGCAAGATGCACCGCCCGCCCGCCCGCAAAAATATGCACATGCACACCACAAAATATCAGTGCACAATACCTGCATTTAGCAAGACAGCAACACACCTTGCACCTTCACCAATTAGGCTACTCAGGATCCGCTATTACGGATTTTTCCTAACTTAAATAACTAAACATTGTTTTTTCAGACGGCATCGAGTTCAGATTAGGCGACGACAGATCGGTGCACGGCGCGGGCACGGCGGCCACGGACGACGGTAAATGGGCCTGGCACGACGCCGACGAGCCGGACTACGCCTATGGTGATTGGGCCCATAAACGAACACCTCGTTTTCTTTATAAGTCGATAGGTAGCCCTATTAAGCGGGATCCCGCCGCGGGTACACGGCGCGGGAATATAGGTTGCTGGTTTTCTGACGGTCAGATGCTTGCAGTGCATGAGTAAGCTCTAATCTATATCGCCCCGCGCGCGTGTCCCGCTTAACGCAGCGGACGCACTTAAACCACAAAATTTAGAGACAATCTTATTACTCATTTCACTACTCTGAGTAAAGCTCGGGTTGCATTTTAGTGCATTTTAGTACAAGTAAAAAAAAAACCTGGATATTATGTGCTTTATTAGGGCTGATCTTCTAAAACTAAGATTGCTAAACTTATCAAACGAACGAGAGAAATGCAAACATGAATCAAAGTTCACATTTTAAAGACTCTCCTTTAATATTATTATGGTGTTACCATCTTTTCGTAGTCATTGTTCCGATAAGTAATACCTACCTATATCAATAGATTTTGTATGTAATTTATTATTACAATAATTTTATTGTACGTAAAGAAAACGAAGTGAATTCGATATAACAAACCCAAACCCCATTCACATGAAAACAGCGTTTTACCTACAACTTCAAAATAGAGAAATTGATATCAACCTGGGGCGCTACTCAAATGGCCACTTTTCTATTCGTTCGCTAACTTAAAAAAAATGCAATAGGTAAACTACAAAATTACGTGTCGGCTTGTCAATTCCATACAATACAACAATGTCTGTGATTTACATAAACTTGCGACGTGTGACTTGATCGTTTAATTGCTTATTTTTAAGCTTTAAGTTAGCGAACGAATAGAAAAGTGGCCATTTGAGTAAGGGGTTATGATCGTTTTTTGACTGTAGTTCTACAAATTGATTTGCGTCCATACATCAATTTCCCCAACCTTGATTGGTGCTCGAAATTCAATTGGTTTTCGCTATGTAAAAGCTGTTTTATGAATAGAACCAAAATTAGCATGAAAATAATAAACTATTTGGACTAGAACCCTTTCTCCCGGCACGTCCATATAATAATAATTAAAATAAGGTAGCATGTTGGAAAAGTTGCATGATATTTTAGCATGTTCAATTAAATAAGTAGAATATAATGACTGTAAGTGAGCCTTGCATGATTTCGTGCTTGTGTGAAAAAAAATATTTTTCTGAAAAGCAACAAACAACTTTTGGTTTTGGAACTGTTATAAAAAAATGCTGCTATTTAAAAACGTCCACCATAATTGCATTGCCAATGCTAACAATTTTACAGTTTCTTATTAAGACTTTCTTTTCTTCAGATGGAGACAAAAGAACAGTAATCACCGAAGAAAGTGTAAGTTTATTACAGAGATTTTGTTAATTTATGTACACATAAACTAAACACACTTTAAAGATTATCAAATCAGTAACATTTTCGTCAGTCTTATGATTTGGGAAATTGAATAATATCAGCATTAGATACAGTAAGTCGCAAATTTTTGATAACCATTTCGAGAGAACACCAAATAACCAAACGTACGAATGCGTATTTCCTTCGCTTAGAGTTTGGTTTAGGGGTGCCTTTGCCACAAACAACGAAAAATTTAAGGCGAGCTTTGAGCTAGCTAGAGCTGCAAACACACAGTGACCATTAAAATAGCACTTTGCATAAAACTTCATTATGTACTTTAGTTCATAGACTGCACACTTAGCACGAACATCTTTCGAGAAAAAAAACGCGCGCGCAAAATTAAGAGACCCTTAGTGCGAATCTTTGAAATATTCACCAAAAACGGTGGCGCTGATTCGTACGTCTGGTTGTTTGATGGAAGAAGGGAAACAGTTTGCATCAATTCATGGTAGAGCCAGTATTGCTGATCTAACTCCAGCTGTTGCCCTCCAGCCCAACGTGAACACGTACCAGCAGAAGAAGAACCTGGCGCAGGGCATGATGGACCTGGCGCTGCTGTCGGCCAACGCCAACCAGCTGCGCTACGTGCTCGAGTCCTCGTCGGGGGGGCACCCCTACTTCTACTCCAGCATCGTGTTCATCTCCGTTAGCATTATTCTACAGGTGAGTTTATGCGTTTTCAAGGAAATACTTAAGACTGTAAAAAAATCTACCTGAAAAGTACAGTGTTTTGATAAGTCCATGACTTTGAAAAGAAGAAATACTTTTTTTCATAATTTATTTTTGTGCCTTAAAAAGAAACTCCTTAAGGCATCTTTACACTATTTTTTTTTTCAAATTCGGCAAAAGACTATTACTTTTGGAAACAAAAAGCTCAAGCGACTTCTAACTTTTCTTAATGACCCTGTCGACACTCTCGGCGGCACTCATGACATCAAAACTCATCGAATGAAGATTAATCCTTCCTATTCTCTAGATTCAACCCCAGTGAGATTTTTTCTCCTACCAAACATGAATAAATGTCTTGGCGGGCCATAGACTTATTATATTACTAGCGTTGTGGCGGGCAAAGATTTTCATCAAGCCAAAGGGTGGTGGTCTGAAATGGGCCCTCATTTCAGTTACCAGTTTTCAGGCGATGAAAGAAAAAAATCACAGATTTTACAGTCCCCGCAAGAATCGGAGCATTGAAAATGAACACAAAAATTTACGATAAACCAAAATCAAATCAAATGCAAAGTCCTATTATATTTTTAAAGTTACCTAGGTAGTACCTTTTTATTTTTACGATTGTGACACTCGGCTCCGCCTCGTGTCACAAAAGCGCCCGCTGACTGCCTCGACGCAGCCGAAATAATATTAACCAATTTCCAAAATTCCAACGAATGCACTTCTCGTCTGCTTCTGCATCTTTTAACACTATAATACCATGACGATCGGTCAATAATTATAGAAGCTACATCACTTTTTATGTACGGAAACAGCCGTTTTCCTACAATTCCAAATCTAAAGGGACCACCTACAGGTCACAATTATAAACCGATTCTCAAAATTATTTAGCCATTTGATAGCTAAACTAATACCCTAGGACCCTTTTTTTCATTTTTTCTTAAGTCGGTTTTTTTTCCGAAATATTTATAATTTAGTAAACAAACATCCCCTAAGAAACCCGGAATTTTTGGAATTTCGCAAAATTCCAAAACAAGTTACCAGTAGATTTTCAAAATTCAAACGTTCACACGTGTCTCGATAAACTTCTCAACTTTTGGTACTATTTTCATTTCGATCCTCCCAAAATCCTCGGAGATATGGCCAAAAATACGTCTCAGGCGATTTGCATCTGATAACCATTTTCAATGGTAAAATAATGGGTTAAAGAGATAAGAACTTCAATGGACTGAATACGCAGAGCTACAATAAGATTATGTCTTGGACGAATTAACCACTGGACACGTAACGTAAGAAAAATGTATGAAATCACGTTCAACCAATTTTTGCGGGGTGAGGGGGGATCACATTGTCAAATAATGACAATATTATAGGGTGATTTAGCCGGTTTCCGGCCATAATTGCCGGCCAAATATTATGGATTGTGAAACTCATACATCAGTTCTCGGCCAGGCGGCCGAAAAGCAAATGACCTCCCAAAAATGGATTTAGTTACCCGGCCATCAAATTTAAATGTATCACACCGAAAACTTTACGCGTTAAAGTCAAAATAACAGTGCTAAAACTAATTTACCATAGTCACACTCAATTGCAAGAAGCTTCACTTTAAATCTTCTTTAGCCACTTTATCGCTAATGAAATCATTAAAATAATGTTTGTTATAAACTTAATCCTTTAACTAATGAGAGCCTTAAACATTGTTGCAAATAATAAAGTTAAAAAATGAATGGGATCCCCGAATGGTTGAGTTTTGTTTTGAAAAGTATTCAAAGTTTGTATATAAATTGGCGAAAATAACGCGTTTGACACATAGTATCGTTTGACAACTGTCATTTTTCTTTCAAATTCGTTGGATGTGAAATTTTTATTATTTCGGTATAATTTTTTTTTGAGTAAAAATGTCTCAAAAAGAAAATGAAAAACGTGAACGAGGTGCAAACTATACTCTAGAAGGAAAAGCACTATTGGCTGACCTCATAAAACAGTAAGTTTTACTTTAATGTACCTACTCGGTCCGTAAGTTAGTAATTTTGTACTGATTGTTTGTGGTTTGACACTTCATTAGATAAATTTGTCATTACCATACTTAAATTTTAAAGGAGCTTTAAAAAGATAAAAATCTTTCTTGCAATTTTTGAGTGTCAGTAATAAAAATCATGTGTATCAAACCGTAAACAATATTGTAACTTAACATCCAAAAAACTCACATGCACATTTTTTGATACTTTTAACGACATACATACCCTGTTCAATTTTCGTCCTTCTTCCCCACGACTAGTGTCGTGGTCTTGGTAGTCCAAAGCGCACCACTGGAAGTGTCGTGGTCGTGGGTATTTTTTTTCTCTTCTACACTACCGGCCCAGTAGTGTCGTAGGAACTTAATTATCTTCTTTAAATTACATTACCAAAATACCCGGGTAGCATAGATTTAGAGGAGGTCAACATTTTTAAACACAATAAATTGTTAAAGTCCTTGTCCGCGCGACCTTGAGCAAGTGAAGGTGGCCTAGTTATGTTTCCGAAATGGCCGAAAACCAAAGGGGGCCGGCCAACTGGCTAAGGCACTCTACTTTGTTTACATATCAAATATTATTTATTTTACGAAAAATTGCTACTATAATAGGTTGAAATTGTGCTTACGCGTGAAAAGAAACATTTCTTGATTGCCCACTATTTTTTTTGCTGTATAATACGGAGCATTTTGCCCATTTTTGTACCAATGTTTCGCCACGAGCTCTAGCATCACACTGACAACGCGATATCGTTTACTGAGGCTATCGGTCACAGTAAGTGGCTAAGGGGTAAAGGCGAATATGGCTGTCATTTCGCGTCCAGTGGTTAATTCGTCCAAGGATTATGTAGAGAAATAAAACAAAATATTCCGAAAAAAAGTCTTTCTTCATTAAAAAGTCATGGACTTATCAATCCACCCTCGTACATACATTCTACATGTGTCTCGAACCAACTTTATTGCAGCAACCTCCGCCTCGAAACTGCAGAGGTACCAGCGGCACCGCGGTAGTTCCGAAATGAGTCGTCTTCTTCGACGACGATATATGAGGATCACATCTACGTAGCGGTTTCGGGTCACATCACATTACTTTCGCGTGTGTCAACGGTCGGACGGAAGCGATCGGGTGGAATCACGCATTAAAAATCTAAGAACAGGCTGTTCGCATTTGTTTCTCTTGTCGAACTCATGGCGAAAAACTTACTGTGGTGTTTCGCGGGCGGAGGTGTGCTACAGGCGTAAAACTACCTACCTACTATAACAGTTTTTCATTAAGGCTGCGTTTCTACCAGAGATGTGCGAGGATGCGTAGCGAGGGATGTGTAGTAAAGAACCAATAGAATCGCTTCATTTACCTCGCCATCGCCACGGTCAGCACGCGGAGCCGCAGAGCGAGGTTTTTTTACTTACATACAAGACAAGCAAGGGATGTGTGCTAGGAATGTGTGACCACGAGGGAGAACCTTTTCTCGTAGTCCCATTATTATTAAGGGGACCATGAGGGAGCATAACTATTTCTCGTAATCCCATTAACTGGGCTTATTTACCTGGGGGAATTGGGTGTGAAGTATACTTATACTAACTTAAATGGAGCCACTGAAAATCATTTTTCTATGGAATCATTAATAGAGTTGTAATAAAATGCTGGGAGCACAATAGTAATGGGACTAAGAGAAATAGTTCTCCCTGGTGATTCCATCAATGGGACAAAATCATGGGACCACGAGAAAACAGCGCTGACACCTCACCCCGCTCGCTCGCATTTGAAAAGAGCCCGCTCATCAGATCCTCTCACCGCTTATGTGCGCACTGTTTCACAGCTTCATTACACATCTTCGCAACCGCTCTTCCTAGCAAATCTCTCTGGTGGAAACCATTATGCCATAAACTTAGCTATCATGCGCCTAATTTCTTCTTCAACATTATCAATTTAGATCGCTGTGGGCATCGGGCTGATAATGAACAGCCGGTACGACGTGAACCACCACGTGGACATCTGCAAGGCGGACAAGATCAACAACATGACGGTGCTGGGCGTGTTCCTCGTCACCATCGTCAATGTCTTCATCACCTCCTTCAGCGTGGCGCCTTCGAGCACCGCCGTTATACAGGCCACTTAAGGCCAATGATATTTTGTGATAACATATCTAAACTTGGGGAAAATTAAAATATCCTCGATCCAATCTCAAGCAAAACACATTAAATGGAGAATACAGCTGGTCCAATCAAGTGCCTTTTTTAAATATAAACGCTGTTGTATTTTCTTAAAATTGCGGAAATCACTTTTACATTTTTCCAAAAAACATCACTTGAACCAGTCTCTGAAATCTGCTGAATCCAGCCAGGCTCGCCTAGTCAGTTTGTAGTCGTTAAGCGACGTTTATTTGAAACGGTTTAGGTTACGTTCCGTTTTCCATCTGATGTAGGATTAATAACGACTGGTAGTCTTAACGTTTTTCTGGTCTATCGTGTTAATATTATGAATGGTGCTATACACAACATTTTTGTGTTGTAAAAAATATAAGTTTGTGCAAATGCTGTTTCGTATAAATCTACACTCCTAGGTTATCTATCAAATAGGTATTATCATACCCTAAGTTTTTGTTGCATTTATCAGCTCCTACACAATTTATCGAAAACAATTAATCTTAGTGGGTGTGTGTGGGTGGTAGAACTACATCTGAAATCCTTTAAAAAATAGTATGTATGTAAGTAAAGTACCGCACCCACATTAGTTTTACCTTTAAAGTCGCATACAGCGTAAGGGTCAATTCATACTAGCGCAGCGCAGCATCGAAGCGATATGCATATCAACTTATCTCAACAAGTGCTCATATTTTTTCTAAGACGTGTTCCGTAGATCTTTTTTGTCTCGGAAGAAATATGAGCAAATTTTATTTATTCTTATGGCATTACGTTGTTGAGATAAGGGTTAATTTGCTATATTAACTCGTTTCGATACGCTTCAACTTGCGCTAGCTTGAAATGACACTAGTACGATTAATAATCTCGCAGCAAAAATGTAAACAAAGAAATGTCACTGTCAAACTGACCTTGACATTACATTTTCAGATAAGTATAAACCTTTGGTCATTTTTATAGCTTTTTATTTCATACAATTTCCTTTTGTGTTGTTTTGTTCTGGCAACAACTTTGTTTACATTTTTGAGAGATTAGTACCTAATCGGACCTAGAGTGCTCTACCTACTGTCTCCGTTTTCCTAGCCTAGTCGCTTGTGAAAATCAAACTTATTTTATGTTTGAATCTCATTCGAGCTAAATATAAAGCAGTGCCTTATTTTTAATGCAATGTAATTTAGTTATTAAGAGATTTTTAACATTTAGACAATAATAGGAATCAAAATTTCCCTTCATTCTCAGTAGATCCATTGGCCAGATCCACAATGGATCTAGTGAATTTTTTTTTCATAGGATCTATTATGGATCTAATGAGAACTTAAATCTCATAGAACTTAAATTCAAAGCATAAACTTAATATCCACTGGAATAGACGAACAGAATTCACTTGGCTGCGAAACCAAAAGTGAGGTGAGCCAGTGTTTGTAAATATGTAAACGTGTGCGTGAATTTAGAGATGCACTGAAGTCCATTTTAGGTTGTCGATAACCATAATGTATTATTGCTCTAATAAATAAAACACAAACAAGATTTTGAAAAATTTTATTTAAATAATTTCTTAAGGTCTCCTTTGAGGCTCCCTGCTTATTTATTTATGACATTTATCCAGTTTAATTTAATCATTGGATATACAGAAAACCTGGAAAAAATTGTTAAATTAGTACTTAAGTTGGTATAATTTACCATTTGAAAACTGTCGGTTACAAGCAGCTTTAAAGAAAAACTATCAGTGTTCACAAAGACAAACAAAGTTATATTTGAAATCATCGACATGAGCATCGATATCGATAATTTTTGATCAAAATCTACGCCTTATTTTCTCAAGTTCACGGACATAATATCTTTTTATCTAACACATAATGTTTAGAAATCAGCCTTTATTTAGGAAATAGGCGTTTAATAGCATCATATTAATATATAACAGTGTGTTTGGGAATATATTCAACTAAAATATGAATTATGAAAATGGTAATAGTACAATCATATTTACCTGTGAAATGAGTGTTTATTTGGGTTATTGTCGTAAGTAACATTACAATCCAGTACAGAACACGACACCATTATTGATTTATATAGCTTTGAGAGCCAAACCGACCCGATCGCGATCAAAATTACAAAATAATCTTGTTAACGCTTTTCACCGAGGTGATAAACGATGATAATCAAGTCAAACCAGGTTCAGCTGTCAGTTTTTTTTACTCTTTCTCGCACATCGCATAAGCCGTAAGAATCGGTTTCTCACTCGCACCTTTGTCCGTCTACTTAAGCATAGCGAAAAATTTTCTAAGTCTATGATTAAAAGTATGGGCACAGAATTGATAATGGTATGGGTAATTAAAAATAATTACGTTACCAAAGTACCAGGGTAGCATAGATTTAGAGGAGGTAAACTTTATCGCCTGACACTATACGGTGTGACTATGGGTCGGTCGTGAGAAAAAACTTCACTAGATCTACCTATCATGCATCTGGCCAATGGATCAACTAAGAAAAAAACCTTTCACTAGAGTATGCGTAACCGCAGCAAAATGTTGCGTCTTAGAGAAATGAGAGTATTACAGATAATTAGTTCATAGTAAGATGCAATTTGTTTAAGTATAGCAAAATGTGTGCAAGTTGTACTTTCGAAGTTATTCGAGAAAAACTGATTTTGCTGGGGTAACGTTACCCCAGCAAAATGATTTTTAAAAAAGGCGTTTAGCCTGGAACCAAGTACATCAAAAGATAGCTTTTGACGAGTTGTTAATGAATACCAATAGCAAAATCTGTGCATCTTATAGTTTTTGAGATATTCAAGATTTTGCTGCGGTAACGTTTAGGGATTTCCCATATCTCAAAAACTGTTTGTCGCAGAAGTTTGAAAAAAATACCAGTTATAGGCCTTAATTTGTTTAAATTTGTTTAAATATAAGTATTTCGATTCATCAACAGATATCGATATAATTAATTGTTTTTTAAAAACTGGAAAAAATCGGTTTACTCCTAAACTAGTACATTTGAAAACAAATAAAAAACAATTACATATACCTATGATCTACCCCTTTAAGGTGTACAAATCTGGATTAACAAACTTTACGCGATATGAAGATATAAAGAGATTTCATAAAATTTCAAGCTACTTATCAATTTTCTACTTTGGCGATCGAAGACGCAGCTCTCTATGAATTCAAAACGATAGACTATAGTGAACTAATTAGTGTATTTTGTTAAAAAAACATCTCTGAAAGTTTCAGCTTTAAATCTCTGATGGATTAAAAATTATTCAAAAACCAAGAAAGTGCCAGCAATTCTCCTATAAACCGACTAAATTACGGAGGTTACGAAAAAGCGATCGCGCCATACTTGCGGATGTCCTACTGAAATTAGCAACCTAATAACCGATATATAGTACAGTCAAGCAGAAAAATACCCATGTAGCCGAAATCTAAATTGTTTTATGTAGAGGTTATATTATTACTTTATCTATTTTCGACTACATTCGTTATTAGCAATACTTACCTAATTGCTACTAGATTTTTAGACCAGAACTAAAAAGAAACGTGATTCAACCTATCTAATAGTATTAGTTAATTGATGAATGCGTTGAACAAGTACTTTTGTAAAATAAAAAATAATAAAAAATATTCCTAAAGTTGAGATTTTTGCATTCATTGTTTTTTGTTAATTAAAAATTTATTACACGTCACGTCACGGAATCCAACACGAGATTTTCGCATTTCTTTCTCTTTTGTCATGTCACTATGTAGTTGTCCCTTTTTCTATAAATGAAGGACCCAGATGCAGAAGTCCGTACTTTTTCATCTGATAACACCAACGTGTAGAGCAAGCCCAGATGCAGAACTCCCTTAGTCCAAAAACTGAGTTTCTCAATAAACCAAATTTAAACAGAAAAAATCACTGAAATTTTTCTACAAGGTGTTTGGTAAAAGCCTTATAATGCTGAATATGGTAAATAGGGACCATCAAACTGAACAACTTTACTATGGGACCAACTCTGAAATCGCGAAAAAATAATCAGCAGTTCTTTACATTTTGATATTTTCGTCATTAATTTTTGTACGGAACAGCTGATTTTATTTGCGATTTCAGAGATGTAGGTAGGTTATTGAGGAAAGTCAAACTTCACCTTTTATTTAACACACAAACATAACATATTATTATTATACTTTTTAATAAAATCAACATTAATCAACCGGATTCAGGTCCCAAACTCTTGGACTTAGTCCTTTTTGATCCGTATTTTAAGGACTTAGGCAAAGGCTTATTTCTTACAAAATATTGTGGACCTAGGACTTTCGCACTAAATGAAATATTGAAATATCGGTCGGAATTAAGGACTTTATAATATAAAATAAGGTAAATTAAATATTTGTTGTTATAGCGGCAACAGAAATACATCATCTGTGAAAATGTCAACTATCTAGCTATCACGGTTCATGAGATACAGCCTGGTGACAGACAGACAGACAGACGGACAGCGGAGGCTTAGTAATAGGGTCCCGTTTTACCCTTTGGGTACGGAACCCTAAAAATTAGTCATTGACGCAATAATATTGCATTGTCTTCCAGTGCTGGACCTATGTTCAAAGTTTCAAGTTTCTATCTTATCGCTAAGCTAGTACAAAATAGTTTGCTAAAGTGGACAAACAAACAAAGAAATAAAATCTTTTTATACGCGACTGTACCACCTAAAAATGACTATTATGCTATTTTTTTCAGATGGTTACGCTCAAGTATGGCGCGATCGCTTTTTCGTAACCTCCGTAATTTAGTCGGTTTATAGGAGAATTGCTGGCACTTTCTTGGTTTTTGAATAATTTTTAATCCATCAGAGATTTAAAGCTGAAACTTTCAGAGATGTTTTTTAACAAAATACACTAATTAGTTCACTATAGTCTATCGTTTTGTATTCATAGAGAGCTGCGTATTCGATCGCCAAAGTAGAAAATTGATAAGTAGCTTGAAATTTGATGAAATCTCTTTATATCTTCATATCACGTAAAGTTTGTTAATCCAGATTTGTACACCTTAAAGGGGTAGATCATAGGTATATGTAATTGTTTTTTATTTGTTTTCAGATGTACTAGTTTAGGAGTAAATCGATTTTTTCCAGTTTTTAAAAAACAATTAATTATATCGATATCTGTTGATGAATCGAAATACTTATATTTAAACAAATTTAAACAAATTAAGGCCTATAACTGGTATTTTTTTCAAACTTCTGCGACAGACAGTTTTTGAGATATGGGAAATCCCTAAACGTTACCGCAGCAAAATCTTGAATATCTCAAAAACTATAAGATGCACAGATTTTGCTATTGGTATTCATTAACAACTCGTCAAAAGCTATCTTTTGATGTACTTGGTTCCAGGCTAAACGCCTTTTTTTAAAAACATTTTGCTGGGGTAACGTTACCCCAGCAAAATCAGTTTTTCTTGAATAACTTCGAAAGTACAACTTGCACACATTTTGCTATACTTAAACAAATTGCATCTTACTATGAACTAATTATCTGTAATACTCTCATTTCTCTAAGACGCAACATTTTGCTGCGGTTACGCATACTTCACTAGATCCATTATGGATTTGTACAATGGATCTTCTGCGATTTAAGTTCTCATTAGATCCATTATAGATCTTATGAGAAAAAAAAATCTCACTAGATCTCCTTTTATTTTTAACTTTTTTTAATTTATATCGACAGATAATGCTCAGTTTAGTTATAAGCCTAGCAATATTTAATTAAGTATATAGTTTCATTATATAATGTTAATTAAGTATGAAAGTATGTATTACGGATTCAAAGTATCTGAAAATATACATATTTAATTCCAACAAATACATTTTTTATTACTACATCGTTATTTATTTATTAACATAACATAATTGTGAACTAAATAGGACAAAGCTTAGAACAAAAATATACTTAATGATATTTAAATATCAACCTTTTTACCGACTAGTACAGTTAAAAAAGTAAAAAAAATCTGCGAAAGTAATTTCGGTTTAAAAGGTATCCGTATCCTAATTACTTTAGAAAAAAGGGTCGTAATCAATAAAACACAAAATTCAGAATCCAAATGTATTGAATACAAAACAAATCTAATAAATTGTCAGGTGGCAATTTCAAAATATTCTATTTAATAATAGTTAATAGTAAGAGGATGCGGAGGGTACCCCGTAACTAACCTAAATTACATATACATATAAAATTACCACCGTACGGCGTTCAGTACTCGCAGAGACCACTCTCACCGTGCGGCGTCCCTCTGTGGTACACATTACCATTCCCGTTGACATCCGTTACAATACAATTTGTCAAAAAAGTAAACAATCTTTTACATTTTTTTCGCTATTTATCATTTTATCCAACAATTTAATATATAAAAAGTCAGTTAAATTGCTGGATAAACTGACAAATGGGTTAAAAAAGTGTAAAGATAGTTACATTTTCAGAAAAATACCATTGAAATGGAATATACTATTGGGACGTGAACGCCGCGCGTCTCTCACCCCCCACTCCCATATTCAAGATTCGTTTTGCTTACAGATAGTAGAATTTTGACAAAGTTGACACATTTACTATAGACTTTATGTCATAAATTAATACTACCATCCGTAAGCAAAATCGTTTTCGAATATAGAAACCGGCCCACAGACGACCTTAACTAAACGCCGTACAAGAATCAGATTTACAATTTTTAAACACTAAATCAATTGCTATTTGATATTAATATACCATATAAACGCATATTGCCATAGATTACGGCACTTACTACCTACTCCGTATTGCTGTCGAGAAGCGCTTACATTTGTGACTAACATTAATCACACACGGAACATAAGGTGCGAGATCCGAGTGCCGGTGCGTATAAATCGTCCTAAAATAAATATTGGAGAAAAATTGATTCAAAATAACATTTAAAAATCTCTATATATATAGGAACAAAAAAAATGTTGGCGATAGAAAAATTAAATAACCACCTAGCGCGCTATATACAGTGGGCCCTATTTTTGAAATATTTTGTGTGAAGGTCACAAACGACGTTATGTAACAATTGACACTCAAGTATACTACACTGACATAATGGCCAACAGGCGATCTAAAAAACGGATATTGGCAATGGGTGCATTTTGCCAGACAAATCTTTGAGTCATCGATCGCTATAGAGTAAATTTTAACCATGGAAAGTAAATTATTGAACATTCTATGAACATTACTTTCCATGGTTAAAATTTATTCTATGGCGATCGATGACTCAAAGATTTGTCTGGCAGAATGCACCCAATGTCTAATGAAAATGAGTAAGAGCGACGCCTTTCAAAAATAGGGCCCAGTGTCAGAAATGCAAAAAATCGGACCAATTATAATGCGGGGGCGTGAAGGATCAACGAACATTCGCCGAGCGACAACCCTGCGACATTAACACACGATTAGATTCAACCCTGAAGACTATTATCCAATAGTTATATGTATCAACTACAGTGTGCCCGTCGAGAAAATGCGTTGCTGACAGAATTTTATCCAAGTCAATCAATATAGTAGGTATATTTTCAATTATCCAGAAAAGATAATCTAAAATAAAACTATTATTTTCTGTTGGCTAAAACAACTGAGAGAAACGCATTATCTCCAAGGTCACAAGTACAGAAATTACTTCAGACATAGGGATTAATGCGGAATCAGCAAACTTTATATGACAAACTATCTGGGACCCTATTTTTGAATCGCTCGGCTGGCGTCGAGCGCTCGTTTCTACTGATTTTCGTTCGACAGCTCATACATTTGAGTTGATTTATCGAACGAAAATCAGTAGAAACGAGCGCTCGACGCCAGCCGAGCGATTCAAAAATAGGGCCCTGAGCAAGTACTAACTTTTGAGGAAAATGATAACTAAGTACTTTGAGTAACCAAAAACTTACTCTAATTTATACACAGAAAGTTTAGATTTCCTCAAAAAGCATTTGATATTTTATCTACTCAGACGGTTTTAAAATCAAAATAATATGTTACAAAGCTCAGATCGGACTACAATCAACTATATTAATTTGTCGAATTACTTCTGTCATATGCAAAATGCAGATAATTGTGGGAAATATTCGATTTCCTTATGATTTTCTTCCACTAACAAGTGTTTTTATGGACAATACTCGTATTTACAGACAACTATCTGCAGGACTCACAGTTTTGGATTATGTTTCTACCAAATCTTTAAATGGAGAATAAATTTTTGATAAGTTTGTAAAGAGACATTTAAAGATATAATTTGAGAGTTTCTAGCAAGAAGCAGAGTTAAAATATGGCTAAGCCAACTTATATGTTAGTCTGGCGTTGGGAGTTTACCTATTTACTATGAATACCTACCGGGTTTTTTTTAATTATATCTGTCATAATGTCTGGATTATTACAAGCTACGATAGAACTCACTCTAGTAGTTTTACAGTATGATCTCAATAAGATGTACTCGATAGTTTTTTTTTATAAAAACTTCTGTTTACAAAATGCATGACCTTTAACGCAATTTCTTTCCAAAGTTTTAGATATTACAAGATATTTCTAACTTTTTCGTCAGCATTAGATTATATTTGTCGCTTATAAGCAAAGTCCTCACTTGCATTCAATGTTATCGATTGACCCAAACGGCTTGATCATACAAAAGAGCAATCAGCGAGGCGGCGAGCGAATTCCTAACACATAGTGTACGAAGTACAGATTTGTAATACATTCGCGTTAGCAAATACACTAAGCGGCGTCGTAATTCATTTATGTATGAGCTCCTTAATTATGTGGCCACTATATATGATCCGTTTTTTCAAGCATGTTACACAACTTATGATGGTGGGTTTGATACTCTGCCGAGTATTTCATACTCGGGAGAGTATGTCCAAGTTGTCGATTATTTTCCTGATATTTTCAGGAACCTTGTTTTCTGCCCCATCTTTCTTAGTTTCGTAACAGGTTCTTAATAGCTTCAGAAACCTGAGATTAGTTTGAAAGATTAGTCTGAGAGTGTTCCCTTGAATTTCAACTTGATGCTGAATAAAAATTAGATATCTTAATTGATTGACGAGTGGTGACCTTGAAGGTAGTTCTGCTTTACCTGCCTTTCTTATTCTTGACAGGTAGGTACGTACCAATTTGATAAACTGCACTGCACTTGAGGTTTCGAACCCACTTTTAGCTTGGTCTCATTTAAGGTTTTCACAGCTTCCTAGGTCTTTATGCGTCCTCTCAACTCCGATTGCAACCGCACGAAAAAATTTAGATAAACTACAATAAGATCTCGGATTACTAATGTATGAGGCCTTGCTAAACTTATACATTGATTTAGTCTTGAAAATAACACAATTTGGAAAATAGTCACTTGACTATATAAAAGCTATAAATCTGTGCATTGTATACATTGTGTGATGCTTATTTACCGCAGTGTGAAGTGAATATCTTACGCGCAATGGAGATTTACTCTTTCACGTGGCCAAGTCTTTATAGATCAATCGTTCATAACTGTATATTGACGATTAGCGAAGTTTTGCCGTATATCGCGTATCGTCGGTCATGCTAGGGGTGTGGAGTGTAGAGTGAGTTCGTGTAGCGTGGCGGCAGTGTGTCCCCCCTAGATGGCGTCGATGTCGAGGTCGTCGTCGGGGTCGCGCGCGGCGGGCGCGGGCGCGGGCGCGGGCGCCGCCGCGGCCTTGATGGGGGTCGCCGCGGCGCGGTCGTCGTACTCGATCTGCAAGCAACGTAAATAATATGTTAGGCTTGGAACGCACCGACAGATGCCCAATAGATGATGCCTAGATTGATGCTTAAGAGGCATATTACATTTAGACTGTGATTTTTGCGTAAAATGGCCAATTTTGGCGTTATCGATCTCGGAAACAAAAATACATTGACAGTTTTGACTTATTGAATGGTGCAGAATAGCTATTGGAATAGTTCATAGCGGCCTCGCTTTTTTGAAAATTTGCTTAACTTTATAATTAAACCCGAAATTGCAGAGAAAGATTTTCATAAAATTCGCGAAGGCACTTTTTTGAGCTCATGGATTGAACAACTGTGCTAAATAATTTAAATAAAAAAAATAGAATGTTATCTCTTATATAGTCGAATAGTTCATAGCGGCCTCGGAATTTTGAAATTATGTATGGAATATGTGAAAAAAAATCCCATCAAAAACCATAAAACTACTAAAAAAGCTCAGAATTAACTGTGGATTTCTCCTAGATATATTATTATTATTACGTAAAAATTATATCATAATAATCTTTACTTCGTAAAAAAATCAAATTTCATACTTTTATTTGTTGTTTGTACTTGTTTGTCTTTCTGTGTATGTTCAAAGTTGACTCTAAGAAATCGTTCACCAATTTTCATTTTCCTTTCTAACCCTTTAACTTTCCAGTGAATCATCATATTACTTTTTGTAGCGGACACATATAAATGTATTTAGTAGACCCAACGGTTTCTTTAGGTTGTATCGCCAAAATCCGTCAAAATCGAAATTTCGACAAAAAAATGTGATAGGGCCCCTTAAGATATATCCAGGTTACTTAATGACCGAGCTGGTAAGTCGCTAGAATAGTCGCCTTGGTCTCGTTATAGTCTTTGGTTAACTTATAAGCCTCGCGCCTACGATACATTTAGGATAGTCTGGAATACATCAAGACTCTGGATGTATCGAGGTCGAAGTCAGGGTCGGAAAAATAACAGAGGGCCTAGTACGAGTTGTTTCTCACCTCACTTTGCGAATAGTATCGAGTGAAAGAGAGGAAATCATGCGAGTGAGTGAACGAGTAAAAGAGAGAAAACGATAGTTAACTATTCGCAAAGTGAAGTGAGAACAAAAAACCAACTCGTACTAGACCCTCAGTTTTTAAACACTTAATAAAAAACATAGTTTTAAATCAAATTGTTTTAAACACGTATTTTAAAACAACTTGTATTAATCATGCCAACCCTGGTCGAAGCACCTAACGCGCAGTGCGGCCGGTTGCGAACGTTCGTTTTACTTAAATATCTAGGCTCTAGGCACCTTTCGACGCGTAAGTGGCTTTAAAGCGGTACCTAGACCACAGAATATATGCCTAATAATACCAAACGTACGACCATCCGCGCGAGGACAATCACTAGTCACTAGTAATATTATAAATCCGAAAGTCCGTTTGTTTTTTATTTGTTTGTTACACCTTCACGTCTTAACCATTCTATCGATCATTATGAAATTTTGCATACACGTTGCCAGGGGTACAGAGAAGGACATAGGGTACTTTTCATCCCGAAAAAATATTTCGTTCCCGAGGGATAGCAAAAAAAACTTTCCACGCAGACGAAGTTGCGGGCGGCCGCTAGTTAAATAATAAACTGATCTCGCTGCACGGCAATAAAGTACAATTTCAAATTGCACAGCGCTGCGTGCCCATTATAAGCGTCTCCGAAGCGCTTCTCTTCCTGTCACGTAGCTGTCTCAACCGACACATGACATCCCTCGTGCGCTGGCTCGACTGAGTCAGCCGCGAGCAGTAGACTGATATAAGGCGGCAGTATACTGTATGAAATATCTGTCAAAAAAATTCTGACGGTCACCGGAAAGTATTCGGCCTACTTATTGTCTAATTTTCAAAATCTATCGCAATCGCTTTCATTAGTCAGTAAATGTGACATATTGCCGCATTTCATTAGTAAGTTTTTATTTGTGCCAAAAAGAAGCATCAATGTATGTATCAACGTATGTAGGGACATACATTCCGTATTAGACCCCGCACACTGTTAGAATTAGATTTTTCCTAACAGTGTATTTTATTTTATTTATTTTTATTTTATTTTAACACAATACAGCTATTCTTACAGGGGTTCCTAATACAATAGTGTAGTCATCTACATTTACAGATACTTACTTATTTAAAAAAATAAATTAAACGACCGTTTATACGTATTATGTAGCCGCCCATAAAAGTTTAAACGCGGAGTAAGCCCCCTGAACATACCTCGATGTCCTCCTGGTCGCTGGAGTCCTCCTCGTCGGCGTCCTTGAGCCAGTCTATGAAGGGCTGCGCGCGCCGCAGCACGTCGGCGGTGGTCTCGCGCGACGCGTACTTGCGCGACGGCTTGCTGGACCACTCCAGGATCGCCTTCTCCTCCACGACGTCCAGGTCGTACAGCAGCTATAGGGATAACACGTCAGTACATAAAAATTGGACATGGCCAAAAAAGTACATTCCATTTACACACACATAGTAAATAATATTGTAAAATAAAAATAGAAATATGAATTTACACGTAGTTTTGAACCTCTCTGAACTTGTCAGTTTTTATTTCAAAATAATTCCAAAACCATATCAGTTTACTGTAATAATTCGCTACTGTTCGCCATTAAAAGCGCCTTGCATTTTTTAATAGCAAAATCATATTCTCAACACTTGTTGCTAGCGATCTGATTATACGGTTTCATGAAACTGTTTGAGTCTAGTCTGTTGTAATGACAAGTTTTTTGAATTTTTTATTTACAGCAATTGAATGTGTCAATATTCTTAAATATAAAACACCAAAAATCATAGATATAAATTAAATTTGATAACAATGCAAACGCCCATACAAATATTGGCCATGTCATTTCACAACATCAAATACATAGCTCCGATTCCAAAGTAAGTAGCTAAAGCACTCGTGTCATGGAAATCAGAGACAACGGTGGTATCACAAACACCTAGACATGGGACCGTACCGGCTATCGCATCGAACTTTGGCAAGTGTGCCCGGCTTCAAATTAAAATAAGTAAATGGAGCTCCAATCAGGGGCCGTACCGGCTAACCTACACGGCTATCGTAACCACTTTCACTGGACAGATGGATGTTACACATTCTATTTGGTATAAATAAAATCTTCCATAGAAAAGAAGCAATATATCACATCCATCTAAAAGGAATTAAAATAAAACGTCATGAGCAATTAAAAGTTCTAGTTTTAATTGTATCTCTGTATAATTATTTTTGGTATTTAACAAGAATTCCAAGCATACAATTACTCGATATCATGGGAAAGTACTAGTATTACCAGTTTAAACAGTATTCAATACAATAATACACTGATACCTGACCTTAAGCAGTGGTATCTCTCCAGCAGGAATAGCGTATCGCGACAAATTTATCAAAGTCATCTGGTATTATGACTTTATTTAACAACTTTATTGAAAACACTTATTTCACCGTTCAACCTTTCACTGTGACGACTTGAGCACGACTGAGCGCGCCTCTACCCCGTCACCGCATATTTAAACGTTATGCGTGGCGTGGTAGGGGCGAGCGTGGCGTGACTGGCGTGGTAGGGGCGACTGCAGTCACCCGATTACTACAACTACCGTTTAAGTACTTTTAATGGAATAAACACACAAATTTAGTTGTACTACATGGTTCATCACGAATAATAATTAAAGTAATTTATACAGTAACCTTACAGTCGGCCATCCTGCTAGAGCGAGTCCCATCGCGTAAAACAATATCTTTTATAACTCTGAGTACATCCATTCAATTAGTCATAAAATATTCTTAAATAAAAACATCATTTTATTAGAAGAAAAATAGCAGCCTTCCAACAAAATATTTCGCATTTTTGCGAAAGTCATAATTATTATTTAATTACATTACAAATATTTATTGCATGACACAAAACGTAATTACGTTTTTATTTATACATAAGTAGGTATTCAGAAAACATCCCGTTAGAGAAAGGGTATGTATATAAAGTGACATTTATTTGTCTACAATTAACGTAATTAGATTACTTAATTTAATTAAACTTAAAATTTTACAATTCAATTCAACTCTGTTTACATCAATAAAAATATAGTCGTATGGCATTTCATCCGAGCACGTTATAAACACGAGCAATAGCTTGTTTAACGATAGATTATCAACATCAAAATTCATTAATATAATTACAAGATACTTTAGAAATTAAAAATGGATGTATACCTTAAATAAATTGCTAAGGGGTTAATATTTCATTGCACCGAATTATAAAGATTGCAAACTTAGAAATATTTTTTTATCATTAGCTATTGCAACTTATTTTATTTACTTAAGTCTTAGAATCATTAGTTACGTGTAGGCATTTCAATATTTGTCTCCAATACAAACTTAGTTTAGAAAAATACCTACTAACAACAATCAACAAAAAGTCATCAAAACGCTATAAAAGGCTCATCATTAAAATAGAAAATTGAAGTAATCGTTTCTGTAAATATGTATATATATATATTATATATATATTACTAAATACTATATTGAATGTAATATCTTTCTCATACCATTTGTAATGCTTGAAATACTTTTATAATTTTTATACCATATTAATTAAAAAATCACGCGCGGCGGCGCTATGGCTATGGGCAGCATTAATTACATGGATTAGACGTTTCAATAAAAATTTGCCCTGAGATAACTTTGGGGTGCACCCAGTGCTTCAATTAGTGTAACACAGTGACAGAAAAAGCATATTTCAGTGACACATGTCATAAACTATTATGATATCCAATAATTTAATCATCAATTTGCAAAAAGTTTTCTTTCTTTTAAGTAGTTATTGTACCTACATAACACTTGTACTATTATGTATTTCGTGACACAACTCAGTAAGAGTAAAATTTGTTACTTCTTGAACTAATAAAAAATAGCATTCTACATTACAGCAAGGTAAAAAAAACTTTTTATTTTATTTACAAAGTATTCTGAAGGTCTTTTAAATTAGTAATGGTTTTAAATTTACCCTTACTAATTTAACCAGGTTAACCTTTTGTTTAGTTATATACATTAGCATACTTCCCTATATAATGGATATGTAAATGTAATATGTACTAAAGAGAAGTTTAGATATCGTAGAAGTGACTCCACTATACACACAGTACGTTATGTGGAGGTACCTTCCTTGAATATAACTGCACATTTTAAAAACTCGATCAGAATAAACACTAAGTAATAAATGATTTTAGAAATCAGTATTTTGGTAATCTTACTTCCCATAGCGGGCACACAGAGTCCAAATACAAATCACATTATGTATTATCAATCCATGTACAAAAGTAATTAGCTATAATCCCACACAAGCACCACCCTTACTATCTATCTGGTTTAAGTTTTTTTTCCAGTACCTACGGTGCCCAATATAATGTGTTCTAAAAGCAGATTGAATTGTCCTACTAAGTAAGTAGTTACTTCATTCTATCGCGACCCTCAGTCATGAGGAACAAGAAAAATCATGATAAAAGGATTTTTTTTCTTTTTAATATTATTTCATTTTAATGAGGAGCACTGTCATCACCAGGACCGTGCGTTAGTCTACAGAATTACTTAATTGTTTTGTGAAAAGTTTCACCTAGTTTATGGATCGCCTTGAATTTCTCAAATAGAAAAGGCAGGGTAAATTACCCAATTATTGGTATTTAGAGTAATAAACCGAAACAATAAATTTTGCCTATTGATTTTAGTAGCTCTATTTGAAATAAACATAGTGGGTGCTACACGCAACGCAATACACAATACGGATTCTCTCTTTTTTTTTGTATTTTGTATGTATGTCGTTTTAAGCTATTACCACCACACATACACCATCATATTATGTATAAATAAATAAACCCATAGTCCATCAACTAGTACCCTTCAACCTATTATTGGCATGTACCGATCAAATGACTGGTACACCTTACGCCAATAATAATTTAATAGGCAACAGCTAATAAAATTATAGGTATTATTCTCAGTACCTTTATTAAAATATTGGCATGCTTTCACCAAGTACAGGTACAACTTAGAAGTTTTATTTTCGACTATTGGAATAGGGCCAATTTTTTGAAGCCTTATAGAAAACTTCATTATTATTTATGAATTATTTAATTTCAAATTTGTCCTGAATACTAACATAGGATTTAAGTTAATTGTTACTAACAAAATGGATTGTAATATCTGAATTATGAAATAAATTATTATTATTATTTCCATTATTTGATTAAAAAAATACATTAAATGATCATTGAAAATAAGGTTCTAATTTCTCATTAAATATTAAGATAATATGCCAAAACATTATAATTGAGTTTTTTCCATAATTAGGTAACACAGTTTATCGAATAATATTCATGTTTTTTATGTTAAGTTTAGAGTGCCAACAAATATAAGGGTGTAATAACAGGTCAAGTCACCCCTACATGATTGACGTGAGAAAATTATGTTAAAATTGTAATAATCCGGTATCGGAGATAAAATGCAATGAATACGAAAATAATTATTTTGTCTAGAAATTGTATCATTGATTACGAAATTTCATTTCATTTTTTTCATTTAAAAATTCTTTATTTCATATTATAAACAATATTGTAACAAGTACTAAGATAATACATGTACATTGATTAATTTAAAGAAACTTCATTAGGCTTAACTTACCACCTACGAATGCTTTAGAAATATATGTTATTCCACTTTAGTTTTATTATCTTGAAATATTAACACACAGTATTTAAATGGCACTATTCGCAGACAAAAAAAATCTACAAAACAAAAGTGATTTGCTTATTGCATATCAGATTACGAAATAAAAAGCACAATAGTTTTGTTTTTCAATAACATTTGTAGGAATGTGAAGGAAGAATTAGAATTAATATTAAGTATAGTAAAATTACTGTTGCATTATTGTGTATTATGAATATAGTTTTATTTTAAGATTTATATGTAATTATTTCTTTTATTTATTGTTTGTTCAATTTTTTTTTCTTATCAAATTGGATCAATAATTGTTATCTGAAATAAATGAATTTTATTATTTTTCTTTTACTACCGGTAAACTTCAGTAGAGTAGGTCATTGCTCACAATGGCCATTTAAAAATATATACGCTCAATACACCATTATAAATGGCATCACATTCTATGTTTTACTAATTACTCATTAAATGACTTGGCAACAGATGCACGAGCTGATCATAGTGTAGTAAAATTAATAAGAATAATATTTGAAATTGAATTACTAGTTTATTAAAAGAACGGTAGGTATAGCCATAATTGGCAATAATACATGGCTGGACTCATTGGACTCAATTAGTTGCATTGCAGTAAATACATTTAAAGAGGATTTACATTCAGCATACTTAATTATTTGCTCTTTATTGTACTCACAAAAGAGTTGCAGAGGAGTTATTAATTAAATCATTGTAAGGAGAACTGGATTTATCTTTCAGATAGCTTTCTTGCAGGTTCCAGCAAACCCAGGACATGTTAGGGATTTTTCAAGTAAGTATGGATAAGTTATGTACTGCAAATATCTAGAGTACTTATGTTTATATTGGTTTTAGTGTGCGTTCGTCGCATCTACATCTATCATTTTAACTAAGAAAAATAATATAAACAAAACAGTAAAATAATACTTATAACGATGATAAAACATTCTGATGATTTAGATTTAAAAGAAATGATTATAATAATTATAATCTAGAAAACTTGTTAAAAATTACCTTACGGATGTTCGCAATAATTTTACTTGCTTGTCAAACAATATGGCTAAGAACAGTTATTAAAAAATAAATTTAAGTGGAACAAAATTAAGAGAACTTGCATGAGTTGCATGTTCAAAAACCAAATACATAAACAGTTTTTTTTCACGCTACATACTTAATGTAGTAGTATGTAGCGTATAGTAGCGTGTAGTATTTAGACTATGTACATCTAACATAGCAAAACGTTTAAATAATATAAACAGGTGGGTTATTAATTAAGATAAAGATTGCTATCAGATTCAAGCCTCGTACGTACTAAAGTCAACCCTACTCTAGATGATTTTATTACTTAGGTATTTACTTCTTACAACAGACAATTATAATTGCATTCACTTGATAATGCTCTGATAAATTTTGAAAAATGAGATATTGAGAAGCAAGCTTCATGTCCAAGAAAAGTTATAGTCTACCTAAGACTTTCTTTATCTTCGAATTATTTATATTATTCTCTTTAAGCATTTGCTTAAATTATACACACTTTTTCTTTATTTAATAATCAATAAAACTAACCTAAATTAATGTTATCAACTCAATCTATTGCAATTCTTTTCAAATAAGTATATTCATCGATGAAGTCTGTCTTAAGCCTAAGTTATGACTCTTGATATCGTATAAACCAGCACGAATGCTTGCGACTGTAGCTGACTTTCAAGCGCCCGCTTCCTTACTCAAGATATTGCCGTCTCAATATTTTACTAGTTGTTACTACGGACGCCTTACGCTCTCACAGCTGCGTCTTAAATTGTACAATTTTGAACAAAGATTACACAGTATTACTTAATTTATCGATCGATATGATAACCAATAATAGACCTATAGTCTCGGAACATAATATAAAAAACGTAGCTAGCTTTCTAGTTATTCTTAATAACAGTTTTTTTTTTAATAAGAAATAGTTTATTTGTTATTAATTAAAAATGTGATAATGCCAATAATTTCGATAATTCTTACTATGAAAATTCCTTCTAGCGTTGTACGGCCTCTCAAGGATGATGCCTTACGTTCTCACAGCTGTATTTTAAAATATATAAACAGCTTATATACGACACACCGAGCGCTTGCGGCTTTGCCCGACTATGTCAGGCTCCCTTCCGCTCCCTCACTCGTGTCGCAAAATATTACGATTCGAAATTGCGTTTGACGCTTTACGCCCTCATAGCTGCGTCTTAATTATATAAACAGAGAAAGTAAATAAGACATACCGAGCGCTTGCGGCTTTGCCCGACTATGTCAGGCTCCCTTCCGCTCCCTCACTCGTATCACTATTACAATTTGAAATTTCGTGTAACCACGTAGTGGACGCTCAACAGCATCAGTTGGAGTCAAAATTGTTGCTATGAATCTTGCACTCAACTTCCAATTTGCGATATGCATTTTTCATTGCTGAAACTTGCACAAAATTTTATGTAATTAATCACTATTTGTCACCCAATAAATTTAGAATGGTCTTATCATATTTAATTAATTGGGCAACTGAATTGTTATATGATTGTAGGTACAGAATCCGTAATCTATGCTCAATATGTTACGTGACACGTGATCTTATTTGTATTCAATGTAAAAAGACAGCAGGGATGGGAAAATGCTAAATTGATCTTAAAAGAACAGTTATTTTCCAACTTTAACTGTAATATTGGTAATATTAGTATTATATCAGTATCAACAAAACGTTTCATGAAAACTAAACCTGTATTAGAGAAAACTATCTTAGAGAGAGAGAGTGAAAAAAAAATGCTACGTAATCCGCCTCTGAGCACTAGAGTGAATAGTTATAGATGATTAGAACAAAAACAAAAAAAACTTAAGGGTTTTAATGATTTCTATAAATAATTTCTCCCTCTAGTTATCATCATAGTATGCTTACGTGGAATTCTCCATTTTATTTATTTTGTGCGGGCAGGATAAGCGAGAATTCTAAAGAAATCTCGTTTATCTCACTTCTGAAGTTAAAAGGAATTAAAATAAAACGTCATGAGCAATTAAAAGTTCTAGTTTTAATTGTATCTCTGTATAATTATTTTTGGTATTTAACAAGAATTCCAAGCATACAATTACTCGATATCATGGGAAAGTACTAGTATTACCAGTTTAAACAGTATTCAATACAATAATACACTGATACCTGACCTTAAGCAGTGGTATCTCTCCAGCAGGAATAGCGTATCGCGACAAATTTATCAAAGTCATCTGGTATTATGACTTTATTTAACAACTTTATTGAAAACACTTATTTCACCGTTCAACCTTTCACTGTGACGACTTGAGCACGACTGAGCGCGCCTCTACCCCGTCACCGCATATTTAAACGTTATGCGTGGCGTGGTAGGGGCGAGCGTGGCGTGACTGGCGTGGTAGGGGCGACTGCAGTCACCCGATTACTACAACTACCGTTTAAGTACTTTTAATGGAATAAACACACAAATTTAGTTGTACTACATGGTTCATCACGAATAATAATTAAAGTAATTTATACAGTAACCTTACACATCTGTCAAATGAAAGCGATTACGATAGCCATATAAGTTAGCCGGTACGGCCCCAGGCCAAAATGGCGAACCCCAATTCATGATGTCACACGAACATCGATATCTTCCGTGGCAGGGTAAAAGAATTGACGATTTAAAAATGCTTATTATGTGAGCTTATTTAAATAAAATATATTTCACTTTCACTTCACTTTCACTTCACTTCACTTTCACTTTCCAAATAATTCGGCAAATAGTACAATACGAAATTCTTTACTTCGATTTATCTGTTTTAAGTTGAAGCTCGACAGACCCGCCGAAAGTTTTAAAGTTAGAAAAGTTAGCCGGTAGGGCCCCTGAGACAATAGAGAATAGTTCCTTTTGCTAAATTGAACCCGCCGGGGTTCGAACCCGGGACCTCAGAGATGGCGATGCCTTAAAAACTGACGTGTGAACCACTCGACCACGGAGATCGTCAACACTAGTGTACACGTGACAACACGTCAGGTTATACAGTTAAACTGCGAAAACAGCTTTTATAACACAGGGAATAAAGGCAGTCTCAAGGTCAACATGTATAGTCTGAGGTGCCGTCCTGTGTACTTTAGTATTAATGCTGCTCAAAAATTGTAAATATTAAAGAACCGTTTCACAAGTCTCAGATACCTCCAATAAAAAATGGGATAGGATTAGCATCAAATTATCTTTAGGTAATTTTAAAATACATAATACCCAAAAGTGGCCACGTTTAGCTAAACTGGATTTTAAATCTTACAGGGGTCGAAACTGGTTGCAGTGTCAAAAATACTGATTTTACTGACTGTAAGACTCAAAAATACTGACCTATTACTGACTTAATTTCTATGTTTAAATGTGTAGTGAGTATAAAAAGAGGGGTTTAAGACAAAGTTTGACAGAGTTGACACTTTTTTATTAAGATTTTTAAAGTAGGGCCACTTTAATAGGCCACATTTGACATTTGACAATTTTAGACTCATAGTGAGGTGACCGTAGCTGTTCACAGCTTCAAAACATCGATTAAAGTGAATGATTCGATACAGACTTCAAACATGGGATATGAATTCAGTTATCATGAAAAAGTACTTATGAGGATACTGTTTAATTTTAACTAAGATGCATTGAAAATAAAATCAAAAAATAATCAGTCAAATCCCTGTCCCATTATTATTTTACGAGGGTGGTTTGATAAGTCCATAACTTTGACAAGAAGAAATACTTTCTTTTCATAATTTATTTTTGTTTCTTAAAAAGAAACTCCTTAAGGCATCTTTACACTAATTTTTTTTCAAATTCGGCAAAAGATTATTACTTTTGGAAACAAAAAGCTCAAGCGAGTTCTAACTTTTCTTTATGACCCTGTCGACCCTCTCGGCGGCACTCGTGACATCAAAACTCATCGAATGAAGATGCGAATCCTTCCTATTCTCTAGATTCAAATTCAACCCCAGTGAGATATTTTCTCCTACCTACATCTTGTATGCATGAGTAAATTGACCCCTTAAAATTATGTGCACTATTTAAGAAGGACCTTATATTATTAATTTATGGTGAAAATATTCCTTCACAAGCTTTCACAAGTAATCATTGCATTCAACTTTCGATTTTTCGATTTTTGGGTAACATCCCTAGTGTTTAAAAAGAAAAACTTTTCACTGACATAACATTGTAACGAAGTTAAGTTTTACTGAAACAAAAATTGTATTTTATGTTTAAAATAGTATTTCAGTGAAAATAAATCGTAAAGTTAATTTTTTCGGTCACTTTACCGTAAATAAATATTCGTAATTGAAAAAAATGAAGCAATTGTGCTGTTCTAACATCGAAAAAATATATTATATTTGATGCCCGCCGTTACAAGGTTACGTTGAGAAATTTTGATGAAGTGTCAAATGTGGCCTATTAAAGTGGCCCTACTTTAGCATTCATAATGTTATTTTTATATATTTCTAAAGAACTAGAAAAAATCGACCTGCCATTAAATGGTTCTCTTATACAGGCGATAAATAGCCTTATAAAGCCGAATATGTTAGATGAGATACCATCAGGGGCGTAGCTACCGCCGTATCAGCCGTATCAATTATACGGGGCCCCCGGGGGCCCCCAACGCTCGTAATCAAAAATTAATAAAAACTTTAAACTTTGAACTTCGAAAAAGTGTTGATAAAAAATGGGTCCAATTGCTTAAAAGATTAAAGGACAACAAGTTAAATGCCTTATTTTGCGTTGTATCCCTTCAAATTCTTATGTTAAGCTAGTATTTTCCCCTAGGACGCTTAAATGATCTAATGTTAGAAAACGTTGCTCTGCTGATTAAATGAAAGCAGAATTGCAAAAGACATGTCTTGTTCGGAATGAGAGGCCCATAGTAATACAAAATATACATGGAAACATGGTCAAAATAAAAATAAAACATTAAATCAAATGTTTCTTCTTTCCCTACAGCTAAGGGGTCGTCCATTAATCACGTGAGCCTCGAAGGGGGGGGGGGGGGGACGGGGGGGACGTTGAAAAAATCACGAAGTATCACAAGGGGGGACGGGGGGGTGTAGTGAGATATCACGTGTATTAATTTTTTTTCGTTAAACGCGGGACTTTTCACCGAAAACTGCGTGTGATTGTGATTGTTGACTCACCCACCGCTACCAGGACGATTTCCCCGCCCACCGCGACATATTCGTACTGTAAATTGTTGAGATTATTTTGTACCAAAAAAAATACACGTGATTTAGAGTGGGGGGGGGGGTTAACGTAAAACCTCACCATGCATCACCAAGGGGGAGGGGGGGTTAAAAATTGGCCAAAAAAACATCACGTGATTAATGGATGCCCCCTAATAGGTAAGTTCTCATTTTTTATTTACCTCTCACTTTGCTGAGCGGCCCGTTTGCTTTCATTCATTTTCAGTATTTTAATTACAAACATCCACATACATTCAATATGTCTTTCATTTATCAGTTACCAGTCTCTACAGTAGTTTTACTGCCAGTAAACATTTAGAAAATAAACCAAAAAAATTTTCGCGGCTCGCGCTTCGCGCTCGCCGCCGCCCTTGTTCCAACATTTTTGTTTCTTAAGGTGGCAACCTTGTAAGGAGGTCAATGTACTTGTAAAACTGAACATCTACCAACAGAAAAAAAAATTAAAAAATTTAACAAAATTTTTTACCCTTCCTAAGGGCCCCCAAACAAATTTTTATACGGGGCCCCACCAAGGCACGCTACGCCCCTGGATACCATGCATACATAAAACACACGACCCCGGAAAATCGCCACTTTTTTGAATAAAAAAAGAAGTTTTTTCTTTGGTTCAGTGTATTTACACTGAATAGTGACAACCCGAGACCAAATTTTTTAGTCAGTTTTATCCATTAATCTTGTAATATTGCTTGTCTTTTGTAAAAAAACGGCCGCGCACCGCGATATTTAGTCAATTTCATCCACTAATCTTGTACTTTTTGCATGGCTATCGTAAAAACAGCCGCACAGCGCGATTTTTTAAATAGTTTCTTCAAGTAATTTTGAATTCTTGCCTGTCTGTAGTAAAACAAACGGCCGCGCAGCGTGAATTTTAGTCAGTTTCATCCACTAATCTTGTACTCTTGCCTGTCTATAGGAAAAACAATCGGTCGCGCAGCGCGATTTTTAGTGAGTTTCATCCACTAATCTTGTACTGCCTTTTTACAGCAAAAACAAACGGTAATATTAAAAAGTGTATAAAAATTAACGTAGATAACGTTTCCCGTCTGAATATTGATCTGGTGCGAGTCGTATTTTTTCTAGTATATTTGTGGAAGAATGCGATATTCTTATTATTTAAAATCAATAAGATATAAATTAAAAGTACACAATTTGACTAGTTCAAACTACGCAACTTTTCGCGCCACTCCCCACTGCGCTATCTGTGAGTGAAACTTGTTTGTGTCGCACTATAAAATGCGTTGCACGCCTATTGACAAGCCTTATTCGTTGTTCGACTGTGACACGTTATACTGCTGGTGTTCTGAACTGTCCGGTAATGTAGTTAAGTATTACTCCTTTTATGACAGCAATAACCGTGTGATAAAATTACAATATTTAATTTGATATTAAATGTGATATCGACATAAAAGCTAATAAATCTAAGACATTGAGATATAATCACAAATAAATAACGACATTCATAACCACGATATTCAAATAAATGAATAAATACTTTAAACTGCCATCTATTCTTTTATTTTCTCCCACATATTATTTAGTATTGTTAACGTAGGTAGTTAAAAAACTGATTTTACTGACCATTTTTTGAAAAAACTGACTTTTACTGACCGAAGCCAAAAAAACTGACTTTCACTGACTTTACTGACCAGTTTCGACCCCTGAACTTACAGACAAAAAAAAACTATTGAAGAGTTATTTAAAAAATATTAGAGAAAATTTAAGAGATTATTATTACATGAGCTTTATTAAATATTGATTTGTTTTACGAGTAATAAAAAAATGTATCGACGGCGCTAGTAGTACTACCTACAGCGCCTTATACGGTAAAATGTCGATCTCTTAGTAATACATACATACATACACTCACGCCTGTTTCCCATGGGGGTAGGCTGAGACTACGGATCGCCACCTGCTCCTTGCTCACTTCTTTCGCTTCACACATCCATCAATCTTTTTATACATGCCCTGCGGTTTTTGTCACTACGTACACCAGCCTTTTTTATAATAACCCCTATTTGAGATGAATAAATAATGAAAAATATTAGAAAAAATCGGCTCACCCGTAGCAACTTAGACGGGATTCGAACCCGCACCCTTAGGATTCCGGCCCAATGCACTACCAATTATGCTACCAAGCCACTGAGGAATTTGGCGAAATTTTCTAATACTTTCCACGCTTCCGCTGAAGATCAGCGCCATCTCACCAATGTGAAGAGAACTACTTCGACATTTGGTTGTAGCACCTTTGCAGGTGCCAGACAATCAATTAAGGTGAAACAGTACAATTTTAAACTTTTAGATTTTTGCATTCACAATGCTATTTTTATATTAAGATGAATAAATAATGAAAAATATTAGAAAAAATCGGCTCACCCGTAGCAACTTAGACGGGATTCGAACCCCCACCCTTAGGAATCCTAAGGGTGCGGGTTCGAATCCCGTCTAAGTTGCTACGGGTGAGCCGATTTTTTCTAATATTTTTCATTATTTATTCATCTTAATATAAAAATAGCATTGTGAATGCAAAAATCTAAAAAAAAACCCTATTTGGTCCGCGTAGGTTTTTCTGGGACGCCCTTGTGCAATCGTTCCTTCCACATTCGCACAATATATCTCTTTCGCGATTCGCCTTTCATTCATCCTCTCTAAGTGACCAAACCACCGGAGCATTCCTTTCTCAATTCTTGTCATCTTTCAGACCACACCTTTTACGAATCACCTCATCGTTCACTCTATCACTCACGTTTTACTACGCATATTTTCCTCAACGATCACATCTCTACCGCATTTATTCTGCTTTCATTCTTCTTCTGCCATACCCAAGATTCACTTCCATACATCAGTGTCGGTACCAGCACTCCGTTATGAATAGCCATTCGCGCCTTTGCAGAAACGGTCTTAGTAATACATTTTTGTTAAGTCGAGTTCCTTAAGAAAAAGTACGTATCTCTCTAACAGAAACTTGAATGACTAACCTTAAGCATGGCGGGCACTTTAGGCAGCACCTGCGCGTCGTGCTCGCACATGGCGGCCAGCGCGTTGAGGCAGGCGCGTTGCGCGCGCGCGTCGCCGCGCGTGAAGCGCAGCAGCAGCGCGCGGTGCTTCTTCACGTCCGCCGCGATCGAGTTGGCGCGCACCAGCACCTCGAATATCACCAGCGGCGCTTTGGACTTCACTTCCAACCTAGAATAAGATAATTAAAAGCAGTATTTTATTTAATGTAAGGAGATTGTGTTTTAACCGATTTGCCATCTGTGACATTCCACGTTCCGCGTCAGATTCGATGGCATCCCAGGATGGATCAGTAAACACAACAGCTGTATCGTCTACGTATGGAAAGATTTTGGCATTCATGATACTCATGTTGCAAATATCGTTAACATAAATTAGAAGTAAAGTCGGGCCTAGTATACTACCTCGAGGGACCCCGCTCGATACAGTAATGTAATCACTAGTATCTCGTTCTAGCCGTATTTTTTGCATAAGTAATCTTTAAATATAGATAGTTGATTACCTCTTGTTCCGATTTTTTCTAATTTACGTATAAGGATGGGGATAGACACGGTATCGAAAGCTTTTTTCAAATCTAAAAGACAAGCACGCACCTCTCCGCCTCGTGCAGCACGTCGGCCACGGCGCGCGGCTGGTCCACGGCGCCGGCGCCGGCGCGCGTCTTCAGGTACGAGTAGAACAGGTCCATGCGCTGTTTCTCGTTCTTCTCGCTGTCCTCCGAGAGCGTCATGCACTTTGCGCCCTCCGTTAGGTCTGTGGACAATGTTGTTGTTACCAGCGATACTCGTATCGACATAGAGTGTACATAACTCAATGATAGATACGATAATAAAAAAGCGTCCAGTAAAAATCACGAGGGAGAAATAACTTCTGGCATAAAATTAAATCCTACGAGGAATGAAGCAATTGATACTGAACGATATCATAAGCTGCTGAATACACTGCTCGATGGCAGTTTGGCAGCAAAAGGGACAATGTCAGTTCTCGCCGCGGTTCTTGTCACGGTGCCAGTGCTTATGCTTAGTATTGCAGTATCAGCAAACCCCGGACACGCCATACAACCGCGCCATTATAAACAGATGACGTCAGATGACGTTTTTATACACGCGCAACTGTGTATGTTGGATTGCGGGTTTTGTCGTGTCAGTGTAAGTGTTACAGTATCTATTAATTAGTATCACCATGCATCATTAAAGGTCACCCAGTGTACAATGGAGAGAGCGATGCTCGACGTTTCCTTACGTGATCGAATCAGAAATGAGGAGATCCCTACGGATCTCCTCTCTCGAGCGATCTCTTCGAGCGATGTCGGTTATTACTCAGCTGAAGTGGCAGTGGAGAAGAACCGATGTTGGTTGGGGCGGGGCGGTTTTGGAATGGCGACCGCGCACCGGACGACGCTCCGTGGGTAGGCCCCCGACAAGGGGGCACTACAATAAAAGTCTCAGGTGCAAAAGCACTAAACTTAAGAATCGCCTAAGTCTTTTCTTATCTACAACTCGACCAAGATAACTAGGCGAATGACGGCTAAGTTTATGACACTGTTTTAATTTGGTCATGTTGTAGTTAGGAAAAGACTTAGGCGATCCTTAAGTTTAGTGCAATCAGGCGTTAACTTCACACAACCAAGATCGCGCCTATTTCAATTATCTCACATATTGTTCAGTTGCGTAGACACTTGTACCACAAAACTGCACCAATTTTAAGACACAATATCCACTATGAACCAATTTTCAAATAATTAAAATAGACACCGAACCGTACTCGACAAAATGGCGCCAAAATCTCGGCTGATATATCGATGATGACGATCACCTTGCATCCTGGCGCGCACGGCGGCCTCGGACACGTCCACGGTCCAGTTGGCGTCGTCGTCGTCGTCGTTGTCGCGCTCCTTGTCGTGTCAGTGCTAGTGTTACAGTACTAGTGTCACCTTGCATCCTGGCGCGCACGGCGGCCTCGGACACGTCCACGGTCCAGTTGGCGTCGTCGTCGTCGTCGTTGTCGCGCTCCTTGTCGTGTCAGTGCTAGTGTTACAGTACTAGTGTGTCACCTTGCATCCTGGCGCGCACGGCGGCCTCGGACACGTCCACGGTCCAGTTGGCGTCGTCGTCGTCGTCGTTGTCGCGCTCCTTGTCGTGTCAGTGCTAGTGTTACAGTACTAGTGTGTCACCTTGCATCCTGGCGCGCACGGCGGCCTCGGACACGTCCACGGTACAGTTGGCGTCGTCGTCGTCGTCGTTGTCGCGCTCCTTGTCGTGTCAGTGCTAGTGTTACAGTACTAGTGTGTCACCTTGCATCCTGGCGCGCACGGCGGCCTCGGACACGTCCACGGTCCAGTTGGCGTCGTCGTCGTCGTCGTTGTCGCGCTCCTTGTCGCGGTGGCGGTGCTTCCTCTCCACCGCCGCGGGGACCGCTGGATCGTTCTCCGCCTGTATCGGAAACAACACAAAATGACAATATTTGTCTTTTATCAAAAACTAGCGGACGCCCGCGGTTTCACCCGCGTGGTTCCCGTTCCCGTGGGAATATCGGGATAAAAAGTATTCTATGTTTTAATCCAGGCTATCTACATCTATGTGCCAAATTTCAAAGAAATCCGTTCAGTAGTTTTTGCATGATTGGGGAACAAACATCTAAACCTACAAACTTTCACATTTATAATATTAGTAGGATAATAACCTTTATTTTCTCACCATAATCTTAAAAGAACAATGCCCACTGTCCATACATTTGAAAACCTGTTAATGAGTTAGCTTGTATAAATCCTCTTGATAGCAAAATGTGATCGTTATTTATAACTGTTTAAGGGTCTGAAGTCAGATTTTTTATTAAATCCCACAGAAGTCTAAAAATAATACTTTAAGGTTTGAGGTTAGAAATATCTTCTCGACGTTTTTAGCGTTACGACGTCATAGCTAAACATTTTTAGCTACTATTTTTGTTTGAATTAATTATCAACAACACATATTAATCATTAATGAAGCGATGACGAGCGTAAGTCAAAGAAAAAACAAAATCTAAACAACAACAATTTATAAAACGCATAGAACACAACGAACAACAACCACAAACAACAGAGATAGATAGAGCTGACACTGAACACTCTGACAGTGAGTGACTCCTGTCCAGTCTGGTCAACAACACGTTCCGTTTTAGGTAGCATCTTTAGTAGAGTTGGTTGTTTAGTCAATTTATCATTATCATCAATTTATCAATAATTACTTATTATGTTAGGTATGCGGTAATGGTAGGTACTTAACGCTATTTAAAACTAATATTAGATAATATATAGGCAAACATGCATCACAATATATCACATTAAACAAAAATAAAAAGTGTAACAGAACGTTTTGAGCGGCCGGATGCCATCAGGGTGCGTTCAAAAACCCTAACTTGGTTACTACCGTAGCGTTGGGTGCGTTCAAGCACCTTAATTTGGTTCTAACTTAGGAAAAGAAAACACAATATTATATTTTTCCCTGGGATTGTAGAGAAACATAGATAGCGTGGTTTGATTTATTGATTTTTGGGCTATTTTTGCCAATAGGATTTATTTCTATACATTCTCAAAAAAAGTTAGGTCTATAATGGGCATTATTCTTTACAAAATGTAGTTTGAAATGCAACATTTTGTTTTGTATAATGTTAAAAACTAATCTAACATTAATCTATTGAAAAAAATTACTATGGCGGGCTGCCACCTAAACTAGGACGGGTCCGGTGTCTCAGGTAGTCAACCCTCCACCCCACAAATGGTCTATAAAATATAAGTTGTTTCAAGGACATAAAAATATAAATGGTTAGCCAAAATAATCAGCAGTTTAATTATTTGGCTAGCAAACAAATAGGTATTCTATTCGCATTAAATTAAAATGAGGCAACGAGCCTTGATTTACATACAATTTTGATATAATTTAAAATAAATGAGAAAATTGCGTGATAAATTTTGTGTCATCCCGCCATTGCTACAACACGTTAAGAACCCGTAACGATTTTGCCGCTAACTGCAGCTCTGCTCTCTCACTCACACATTTCATATTTTCTCAAGATTCATTAAAACTGAGTGCGTAATTGAAAGATGTGTCTTGGCCACTTTTCGCAATATAAGATTACAAACATTTTTAAAAATATTTAAATTTTTTGTTGCTAAAGTACAAAAAGTTGTCATTTCTAACGGTTATTTGAACTGGCAAAGACGATAACTTTCGTACTTCAGAAAGTCGGAACTGAAATATATGTTGAAATGTCCGTAATCTTAGGGGTCGTCCATTAATCACGTGAGCCTCGAAGGGGGGGGGGGGGGGGGTTAGTTGAAAAAATCACGAAGTATCACAAGGGGGGACGATTTCCCCGCGCACCGCGACATATTTGTACTGAAAAATCTTGAGATCAAAAAAATACACGTGATTCAGAGGGGGGGGGGGGGTAAACGTAAAACCTCACCATGCATTACCAGGGGGGAGGGGGGGTTAAAAATTGGCCAAAAAAAACATCACGTGATTAATGGACGCCCCCTTGAGCAAATTGCGATATATCTAATTGGCCAATCAAAATCGGGAGCAAAGCCCCTCGCGCCACTAATATAGTCTTAAGGTCTTGACTAGATCAGAATTAACAGCTTTATAACGTTCGAAGTAATGTCAAACTTTTAACTTTGATCGCTTTAACGTTAACGCCAACGGTGTGGATTCCCGTTCAATCAAAGTTGAAAAAACTGTACCCTTTTATTTTAAGAAAATTGATTTTAGAAGTTTTTATAATTTTTTAACATACAATAATAATAATAAATTACACTTTATTGCACACAAAAAAAAGGATTACAGAAAGAAGTACAAATACAGAGAAAAAGCATACAAGAGACGGCCTTATTGCTAACCAGCAATCTCTTCCAGGTAACCCTTGGGTGATAAATAAATAGAGATAGGACTAAAATATAATAGGCGGTGCAATTATGAAAGGAATACTGTATTTGAAAATAAATGTACCTGTCTAAAAATAGTTAAATACAAATGAAACTTAAGGAGATTTATATAAATTGTCAGTCAGAATAAGAGAAAAGGAAATAACTTCCAACTCTATCTCGGAAGGAACTAAGAGTACAATGTCAATGAGGATCAGTAACAGGTTTGAGTCCTTTAGTTTTATTGGTATAATATAAAAACATATTCTTAGCTATGAAACTTAGTGAAAGATTTTTTGAAATCCGTTTAGAAATGGTCGAGTTAAAAGGGTTTTGAAGGAAATGCCAAGCTCAATGCAATATGTGCTTTATCACATACGACATAAGGTTCGCGTACGTCTCGATGACGTCATAAGGACTAACCCAAAATAACAGTGTTTTAGCACGTTTTAGCTCGTATATCTTCTCAGGTTTAAGAGATATCGTAAAAAATTCTTCACAGTTAATCATGTGGTGGCATAAGCTTTCTGAAAAGCCACTAAACAAAAATCGTTACTGATCCTCATTGGAATAAGAGCATAGAGTGACCTTCCCGTCGGCGTGGTCCTGCCCGTCGTGGGCGCCGTTGGCGCCGGGCCCGGAGCGCTTGGAGCGCTTGCCGCGGTTGCCCTCCGTCAGCGACGAGCCCTGCCGAACCAAACGTACACGGTTCAATATTACATTTTCCGAGTCCAACATTTTGCATAGCTTTGTCTCTTTGCGCTCTCATACGTTTATGTTGAAGCGACAGAAATGTGATGATATAAGGAAGGGAGATATTTAAGGAAGGACTAATCTAATTAGAATTAAAATAGAGTCTGAAGTCAAAATGTTTTTTTTGTTGTAAAAAATACATAACTTAGAGATAGCATCTTCATGTTTGTCTTGTGTATGGTTGTGTTGTATGGTAGATCTATTGTGTGTTACCTGCATGGCGGGGTTGGCAGCGGGCGGGTTTTCGAGCCCCTAGGTGTTGTGTTTAGTTGTGTTGCGTGTAGATGTGTTGTATGTAGAGATTTGTTGTGTGTTACCTGCATGCAGTGGCGTGCACTCCATACATGCAAATAAGCACTTGCATACCCTACCCTGTAGTCCCATAAATATATGACCCTAATTCCCTACCCTATTATTTGTAAACTACTTGTAATTAAAAAGTTATGAGTTTATGACCCCATCATCGTGCACAGCACAGCACTTCGGCTTTCCGTGTTTATTAGTTTAAGCGTCATCTATTTGTGGTTTTTGAAACGAACATCACTTCACTTTAACCAAAAATCACAAGAACCACGATCGGCCGGGCGACAGAGGCGCCAATTATTTACCGCGTGTCCATAAGCAGTACTACGGGCTGCTTCTTTTTCATAGAACGAATCTCGTGTAGTACACATCAAAAGTGTGACTGTGTGCGTGAAAATGTATGCACGTGTTTATGTTTTGGAGGCACTGCTTATTTGCAATCCGACCGCGTCATGATTACATTGCAGAGAGTAGCTTTTTTAGTTTGCCCTTGCAGTTGCAGTTAGTTTTGCTTTGTTTTGATTGTTTTTCTTGGCGCAAGTAATTGACTATTTTAAGTAAGTAATTATTTAAAAATTTAATAACTACATGCGAGACCTATGCTGGCAAAGTTTGTTTAAATAAATTAAAAATTGCTGCTTTAACGAGGTTATCTTTTGAGGATAAAGTTTAAATAAATTGATTGCAAAGGGAAGATGCGTTGGGTTGGGTTTAAAAAAAAATGTTAGGTAGGTTATGGATGCCCCTCGTTATTTTCATAAAAAGTTTTATTATAATTAATTATAACTGGCTAACAGCTTGTGTACGTACACAGAAACCACTTGTATTGTTTTCTATGCATTTTGTTTTCCAATCAAGATGATAAAAATGTTTGGATTTCGTTCACTATAGGTTGGTAGATACCGAAACACTGCAGTGGCGAAGGGTCCATACAAGCCGATTCCCATCGGCTTACCTTTGGAAATCCCACCCTAATGATCCACTATGCAGATCTTTCATGATTTTTGTAGAGCGGCTTACCTTCGCCATAATTTCACCCCTCGCCACTGCGAAACAGTGATAAAATTGGTATGTTTCTTATCAGTGCCTACCCTGTCTAAAATCTCTGTGCACGCCACTGCCTGCATGGCGGGGTTGGCAGCCGGCGGGTTTTTGAGCCTTAAGAAATGTTGTGTATTGTTGTGTTGTGTGTAGATATGTTGTGTGTAGCTATGTTGTGTGTAGCTGTGTTGTGTGTAGCTGTGTTATGTGTAGTTATGTTGTGTATGTAGTTGTGTTGGGTGTAGTTGTATTGCGTGTAGTTATGTTGTGTTGTATGTAGTTGTGTTGTGTGTAGGTGTGTTGTGTTACCTGCATGGCGGGGTCGGCGGCGGGCGGGTTCTTGAGCCTTGCGAGATATGTTGTGTATAGCTGTGATGTGTATGATTGTGATGTGTATGTGTAGATATGTTGTGTTACCTGCATGGCGGGGTCGGCGGCGGGCGGGTTCTTGAGCCCTGCGAGATATGTTGTGTATAGCTGTGATGTGTATGATTGTGATGTGTATGTGTAGATATGTTGTGTTACCTGCATGGCGGGGTCGGCGGCGGGCGGGTTCTTGAGCCCTGCGAGATATGTTGTGTATAGCTGTGATGTGTATGATTGTGATGTGTATGTGTAGATATGTTGTGTTACCTGCATGGCGGGGTCGGCGGCGGGCGGGTTCTTGAGGATGAACGTGTTGAGCTTGTGGTTGAAGTCCAGCACGCCGTGGTAGCCGCACGCCTTGCAGCCCTGCGAGATTGTGTTGCGCTTCGTAGACACTATCAGGTCTGTCTCAGGGTTGTCGCATTCGGGGCAGAGCACGAACTTGCGGATGAACCTGGAGAATATTATCAATTTATACTATTGTCACTTCGGATCATACGCATGTCGTCAGATACGCAAGAGGTTAAATGCGCATTTCGCCAGAACACCAGATCTCAAAACTGTTACTCAACTCGTCACTCGACTTGACAAGCGACATATACAGTCGACTACGTATTTGACCACCTATGTATCTGACGAGATGCGTGTCAAACTTAATGGTCACCCATCTTGCTTTTGGCCACCCAAAAAGTAGCTGCACAATATTTATCCTCCATTGTTGTATTAAAACGAAAAAATCTAACGATTTGCGAAATCTGTCGAGCTGCGTATTTGAGGATTTGCAAATCTGACGAGTTGCGAATTTGACAAGTTGCGAATTTGTCAACTTGCGTATTCTGGAGAAATGCGTATTTGACATGTAATACGTCGCGTCAACCATACACACACTCTGACTATTGACATATCTGACTGATCAAGCAAATGTATAGCTGTCACACAAAATCCTTTCGATCAAAAAAATGAGGAACCGGGTTCGTCGATCTGATGAACTAATGTTGGCTACCCAATCAGATATAGCACTGATTCACAATCCGTTCCATCAGTTGAACTGAAAAAGGTTAAAATAATGTACGATTCAAACAGACCGGCCGGAATCGGCCCGCATCGGAACGGATGCGTACGTATGCGTCGGCAGCCAAACGTAGCCGTCGGCATGCGTACGGATCCGTACGCATCCGTCGGCATGCGTTCGTATTTGTTAGTACGTTCTTCTAGGAGGAGCGCGTCGTAGTCAGTCAGTCAGTCAACAAATATTTCGCCGTTGTTCTTTGTGTTTTATGGTAAAATCTTATTAATTTATAGTACGTAAATTCATAATAATGACATTTTAATACGCTAAATAATTAACTCAACAAATATTTCGCCGTTGTTCTTTGTGTTTTATGGTTGTACGTAAACAAATAAATAAGATGGGTCGGCTGTCGCGGCGTTCATGCGGAGCCAGTCGGCTTCGACGCGTGAGGACGGAGCCGATCGGCTGCCTACGCATCCGTACGGATGCGTACGGATGCGGACGCGTGCCGACGGAGCCGGTCGAGTTCCAAGCTGCGTTAATTTCAAAGAAATATAGAACTTATAACTACCTATATTGAAAGTTACATTTCCTTCAACAGTTTGTAAAATGCGTTCCGATGCGAGCCGATTCCGGCCGGTCTGTTTGAATCGTACATAACAGTCCAATTCCAACACGTTGCGTTCGCTTCACCCTACAGTACGAGGCAAACATCTTGAAATCGAGTGGGGATTGCGCAGAACGCTTATTTTGGGCATGCGTAGCGGTGAGGGGCGCGGGCGGCGGGAGAGGGGCGCGCGCTATTGGTCGCTCCTAAAGCACATGCGCGAACTTATCCCCACTGCGTCGCAAAAGTGTTAAATGTTTGCCTCGTACTGTTGTTGACAAAAAGTGACACAAAAATAAACAGTAAGTAAATGAACAGTTACCCATCGAGTAAGTCTTGCAGCTTGGCGGAGTCATGGCTGCCGTTGACGATGAACCGCTCGTTCTTGAAGTCAAACTGCGTCTGGGCGCCCAGCTCGCAGCCGAAGTACTTTGTGGGATCTGTGACGACACGTGGCAAGTTATAGTGGAACAACTGACATGAATGTGAAGGTAGAAACAAAGCGCAAGTCGATATACGGTGGGTGGCTTTATAGAATGGATTCAGGTGCCTTACTATGAGCTTTTATAGCAGGACTTATATTGAACTGCCTTACTTTTTCGTACAATGACCTCAAAGGTTAGTTCAAAAGCAGGCCTTAAGCAGTCCTGTTTAAGGCCTGCTTTTGAACTGAACGGCTTCTTATTTGCTGATGGTAAGCCCCCAGAAAGGCAAAATAGCGCGAAACTTCAAGTTCTATCATGGATGGTGTTATGTGGGAACTCACAGGTAGCGGCGCGTCCCAGCGCCTTGGCGACCTCCGGCATGTTGACGATGTCTTGATGCCGTCCCCTTGCCCTCCACCTTGTGTATGCAGCTCATCTAGTTACTCACAGGTAGCGGGGCGTCCCAGCACCTTGGCGACCTCCGGCATGTTGACGATGACAGTCTTGAAGCCGTCCCCTTGCCCTCCGCCTTGTGTATGAAGCCTCATGTAGTTACTCACGGGTAGCGGGGCGTCCCAGCGCCTTGGCGACCTCCGGCATGTTGACGATGACAGTCTTGAAGCCGTCCCCTTGCCCTCCGCCTTGTGTATGAGCCTCATGTAGTTACTCACGGGTAGCGGGGCGTCCCAGCGCCTTGGCGACCTCCGGCATGTTGACGATGTCATTTTTGATGCTGTCCCCTTGCCCTCCACCTTGTGTATGAAGCCTCATCTAGTTACTCACAGGTAGCGGGGCGTCCCAGCGCCTTGGCGACCTCGGGCATGTTGACGATGACAGTCTTGATGCCGTCCCCTTGCCCTCCACCTTGTGTATGAAGCCTCATGTAGTTACTCACAGGTAGCGGGGCGTCCCAGCGCCATGGCGACCTCCGGCATGTTGACGATGACAGTCTTGATGCCGTCCCCTTGCCCACCACCTTGTGTATGAAGCCTCATGTAGTTACTCACAGGTAGCGGGGCGTCCCAGCGCCTTGGCGACCTCCGGCATGTTGACTATGACAGTCTTGATGCCGTTCCCCTTGCCCTCCACCTTGGCGCAGATGCGCGGCATCTTGTAGCGGTAGAACGCGTCCGCCACATTCCGGTTCACGTTCACCGACCCCATGGTGAATGTTTACCACACTCTTATGTTAAACCTAACTAATTGTATCCGATTATGATGTTGACTCGTATATTTATATTTTTTTTGGAAATCCTATTTTACTTTTTAGTTATAATGTGATTTTGGACACTGGATCTGAAACAAACGGGTTTGTTAAAATTGGTGTAATATTGAGCACTTACTTATATTTCATTATTACAAATGTTTCTCATGATAAGATCACTTTGATAGATTTGTATTTTTGGAGTACGGAGGTGGATGATATCAATTTCTTTTGTATTAAAGGACCCATGGAGCTCATGTATAGCGAGTTTCTTGCCAGTTCTGTTAGTTAAGTAATGGATGTCCAGCCTCATGGCGTTCACAAGTGCATATAATCAGGTTAAATAGAATGAATTTAAATTGTGACAGTTATTTACCAGCGTTTGGGCGGGTGAGCGTTCCCCTGTAGGCGGGCGGCATGCGGGCGGCGGCCCCGCGGCACCAGTCACGTCTGCCGGAGGGGCAACAGCTTCCGGTGCCTATTGCTGCAAAATTTTGATGTTCTGCAACAACAGCGCGTCATCACCGAGTGGGTCAAGAGGGAGCCTGTTCCACTAGCTATTCTGCGAACTCTTCAATTTGCACTACAAAATAAAGTGCAAATTGAAGAGATTTCTTGTCTGTAAAGTCCAAGAAGTGGTGATATTGCGCGTCAAAATGCTGAGCAGAATGTAGTACTTTAAAAGTAACAAAATGGTACTATAGACACGAGTGCATTGATAAAAAATGGGTTTTCAGATTCTTTAATGGAACAGGCTCTTGGTGGGACAAGATATGCAATTCTACAGACAATACTATCAAACAAAGCAGAATGGATTTGACTAGATAATGCCTAATAACCACTGTTATCGCTCTGTTAACTATGGAATAGTTACCATTGGCTATTGCACTATTCTTTCACCAATAAAGTGCGCGCCAAATAAATCCCTAAAATTACACTCTGGTGAAGGTTGCGGGAAGCCACTGGATGTGGGCAGCGCAGGACTGATCGTCGTGGAGATACTTAGGGGAGGCCTATACCCTGCAGTGGGTGTCTTGCGGCTGCTATGATGATGATGAAGAAGCTTTGATAGATATGCTGATGTTATTAGCCTCACCTGCGTACAGTGTTGGCGGTTGTGTGCAGCGTCATGCACGCTCGACGGCAGGCGGCCGCTGTCTCCGAACCGACACACCGACCACTCTCCACGCACTGAACTGATTTCTCTGCAACCAAAGGTCCAGGGTTAAGCTTGACATGATGGTTACAGAATACCGACAGGATTGACAAATTGAGTATGTCTCTAAAGTAGGAAGGCAGACCAGCCCCGTCTGACCATGTCAACATTTGTTAAAATTGTAACGAACTTTGCGCTTTAAGAAAGATGTAAGGATCTGTCGTTTTAATCTACGGTTAACGAAGACTTATGTCAATCAAATGGTTTTGACGCAGACCGTCATCGCGAAAAATGTGGACACTTTCGCACACAGAACAAAGTTTTTTTTTTTTCCCCAGTAGAAGTCGCATGTGGGCGGCACCCGTGTAACATCATATCTGCGAAGCTCCGCACATCTTTGAATTTTGCTCCGTCAGTCGTATGAACGAACGCCAAACAAAAAAATCTTCAAAAATAATATAAAAATGCCGAGGTGCATTATATAAAAGAGCAAAATCGATATCCACATAACTCATTTAGCAAACGGGTGCATAAAATATCGGAGGCGAGCTTTATTTAATTAATTTTGATTTTAATTAAAAATTCAACTGATATTTTCCTTTTAAAATTCACTACAATAAATATCCACCTTTATGCAGTATACAGTTATGATCCATATTCCAACGCACAATTTGACATATTCTTGAACTTTCATAAACACTAAAATATAGAATGGCGGAAATGTCACTCAATAGGGGAGACCGAGAAAAGATGTGACTATGAAGAGTTGAAAAGTATTATCACCATAGCAAAAAATTGATAAGTAAATGATAACGTCTAAATAACAGTTGATTTGATACACTCACCACTGAAAACACGCAAAAACAGCACGTAATTTTAGTCAACTTAAATAGTACGTTATAGGCGAGTCCGGGAAGCTAGCATTTTATTGTCAAGGATTTTAATCATTCGAGGCAATTTAATGAAAATTCCCCTTCCCCTACAAGGCTGCGAAGTCTCAAGAAATGAGAGGAAAAAAATTCTTAGTTAAAATGTAATTTTGAAATTGGTCATGTAGCCATAAAGTTTTATTAAAATAACGTTTTATAGTTATTTTTAGATTTAGAATACTACACTCCTGGGGGTCAATTCTGCTAATGTTAACGTCGAAATCGTGGTTCAGTGGTGTTTGAATGGTAATGCTTTTTGACACAGTTCTTGGTTTTTAAACCCAAAACCGAAACACATTGTGATTCTTAAACCCAAAACGGAAACACATTGTATCTCGATTTTGGGTATAAGAAACAAGAACTGTGTCAAAAAGCACTACCATTCTAACACCATTGATCCACGTTTTTGACGTTAACATTAGCAGACTTGACCCCCTGAACTTTTGCGGGGCGGAAAGTAACTATTGAAATTAACTCGATAGGTATAGGTGCCGGCACATAACTTGGCAAGTTCTTTAACGCGCATATACTTCTACGCCTATACTTTTCTTTGTTTGCCCGATGTAAGAGAGCCCAGTAGCAATCTAGTTTGTAGACGTCTAGCGCCTGCACCTTGAAAAGGGATGTTGCACTTGACAGGTCGTAAGAGTTGGTTTATCTTCCTCGTCGGCTTGAGGTCTTGATAGACACACTCTTCAGAATACCTACAATCTTGTCAATGACACCTTTCATGTAAGGTAGAATGGCAGGTCGTCGTTCTACTATGGCTGGCTTGACACGGTTTCTGGGTTGGAGGGGAGGCGTGGTACTGGCAATTTGTTACTTCGCAGAACGTGCTTGACATGCTGAAGCTCAGCTGTCAGGTCTTGTTGGTCACAGGTCCCAAATACAAATAAATACAAATTACTTTATTTGCTGTAACTAGGGTGATTACTTATAATTCCCTTGTACTCTCCGAAACAAAGATTTCCCTATGGTAGGTAGCTAACTGTAAAGGATGGTGGTGGAATTCACCATTGAGGTATCTATCTGTGAGTGTTGCTTTTCGAAACATCCGATATCCGATATATTTATTTTATTTGGGTTTCTGAATTTTGAAATTCAAATATTTTTTGCCTAGTAATTAAGAAATGTCAGGATTCCACCGAATTATGAAAAAGGGTTTACACGAATTATTGATATGAAACTATTTAGGATAAGCTAAGTGAAGAATGTTAACCAACCCGGTTTCCCTTATCTCATTAAATTTTCTTAAAGTACTTTATGTGCTAATAAATAAGGTGATAAATCGCACTATTAAAATTAGCTTACGCCATCTAGCGGCTGAGTAGCAGCATTATAAATATACGTATTATTTAATTTGGTTCCAAGTTGCTATGGTAATACGACTGAGTCTAAATAAATAAACTTTGTGATTTATGGCTTTCTGGATATTATACATTTTTACTTTTTGTCCAATTATGTGTTCACAAAGTGTGTGTGCGTAGCATGTAACTATTGAGTGGGGGGCTTGGCTTCGACTTTTAATGTATTTGTTTGGTTACACTGGTTTTCATACTAAATTGAGCTCATACTACTTCTATCTACTTCTATGTTCTGTGCTTTCGCAGAATGTCATTCAGTCTGTCGCAACATCCATACAAAAAATAATAGACTAAGCTCCCATTGCATGAAACCTTACCTCACAAGGTGGAAGGGCAGAAATGTGTTGCAGTAATAGATATTACTTAGGAACACTGGATTTTAGTGGGTTGCCATCGCATATCCTGTAAGAACATATATTTTTTTTCGTTTTCGTACCGCTATTTTGATCGAAATACATCATGAGGTGGAAGATCGAAATGTTTACCCATCGAAAGAGAAACATTCGGAGGTCAAAACCCGCATGGGTTGCCAGCCCCTACCCTGGCAGGTTTCAAGGTCAGCCAAGTTTTATGAGGCCCAAAAATGGGGTCACTTACCTCATCAGGTGGAAAGATAAAATTGATGCAGATCGATAGCCCTCGACGTGCCATTCATGAATATATAGGGTTGCCTGCCTTCAGCCTGGCAGTTTTTCTGGTCAGCCACCTCAAACAATCTATATCAATATCTTGGATAAACGAAAAATTTTTGTAAAGACGCTTTAATTCGGGGTATATTTAGTACAAACCGTGATATTCAATTAAAATCTACGCGCTGGTAGTCTTGCGCCTATACGATGTTGAAATAATAGGGTAAAGGGACCAGTAAGTGGTCATTGTTATCTTCAAATACGGAAAAATGTATCTGTTTTAGCGTTCTCATACCAGTAATAACCTTATACTACGTATAACTTATTTTGATAATATAATTGTAAAAAATATACATAAAAAAAAACAAAATCACTTATTTTATTTATTAAAGTTTTTTTTTATTTGTTTGCGTGTGCAGTGCAGTGTGCGTGCGTGTGTGCAGAGGCGAATGGTGCCCGATATTAGTCCGACAAGTTTACATCAAAAACAATTTTTCACACAGTTGTTTTTTATCATAAGAAGTATCACAACCAATATCGGATTTATATTGGATTCATATAAAATAGTAACGAAAACGACAGTTTTTTCAAGATTACTTGAAAACTATTGAACCAATTTCAAAATTTCAAAAAATTGGACCAATTTGGGAACAAACCTCATGTTGTAACGTTTGAATCATTTCAATCGGTTCAGCCGTCTTCGAGTAATCGGTGTACATACATATATACATTCAATTATATCCCCATCGAGGAGCATAGCCTACCTTACACGTCAACGATATTATTAATGTGGATGAAAATATTGAAAATAAATCCGATATTGGTTGTGATACTTCTTATGATAAAAAACAACTGTGTGAAAAATTGTTTTTGATGTAAACTTGTCGGACTAATATCGGGCACCATTCGCCTCTGCACACACGCACGCACACTGCACTGCACACGCAAACAAATAAAAAAAACTTTAATAAATAAAATAAGTGATTTTGTGTTTTTTTATGTATATTTTTTACAATTATAATATCAAAATAAGTTATACGTAGTATAAGATTATCACTCTGGTATGAGAACGCTAAAACAGATACATTTTTCCGTATTTGAAGATAACAATGACCACTTACTGGTCCCTTTACCCTATTATTTCAACATAGTATAGGCGCAAGACTACCAGCGCGTAGATTTTAATTGTATATCACGGTTTGTACTAAATATACCCCGAATCAAAGCGTCTTTATAAGAATTTTTCGTTTTTCCAAGATATTGATATAGATTATTTGAGGTGGCTGAACAGAAAAACTGCCAGGCTGAAGGCAGGCAACCCTATATATTCATGAATGGCACGTCTGGGGCTATCGATCTGCATCAGTTTCATTGAGCCACTTGATGAGGTTAAACAGCTACATTACTTTTTTCAATATTTAAAAGATACCAACGAAAATGACCCTAACTGGTGCATTTACCTTATTATTTCAACACTATAATAGGCGCAAAACTACCAGTGCGTAGATTTTAATTGAATACCACGGTTTGTATTAAATTTACCCCGAATCAAAGCGTCTTTACAAGAATTTTTCGTTTTTCCAAGATATTGATATAGATTTTTTGAGGTGGCTGACCAGAAAAACTGCCAGGCTGAAGGCAGGCAACCCTATATATTCATGAATGGCACGTCGAGGGCTATCGATCTGCATCAATTTTATCTTTCCACCTGATGAGGTAAGTGACCCTATTTTTGGGCCTCATAAAACTTGGCTGACCTTGAAACCTGCCAGGGTAGGGGCTGGCAACCCATGCGGGTTTTGACCTCCGAATGTTTCTCTTTCGATGGGTAAACATTTCGATCTTCCACCTCATGATGTAATTTTCGATCAAAATAGCGGTACTAAAACGAAAAAAAATATATGTTCTTCCAGGATATGCGATGGCAACCCACTAAAATCCAGTGTTCCTAAGTAATATCTATTACTGCAACACATTTCTGCTCTTCCACCTTGTGAGGTAAGGTTTCATGCAATGGGAGCTTAGTCTATAATTCTATGAAACAGACACGAATTTTGATGGCGACTATATTTGTCTCACTCTTCCTCATTCTTTCTCGTTCTTTGATGATACGTCATTCATTTGTCAGTCAGAGCTACTATAGGCGGTACATTTAAAAGATCTTTGGGAAGTTTCTAGTATTTTGAAAAAATAAATATATGTAGCTTACTTCCGCAAACGTTTGCGGAAGTAAGCTACATATATTTCTTTTTTCAAAATGGTTTGGGACTTCCGCCAAGTGACGCCTGATTCAATCAAAAAAATAAGTTTCTAGTATTAATAAAATTATAACAAATAAAATTATCAATTTGTGTTAATAGTACGCTAGTAATATAATAAGTCAGTGGTTAATGGTCAAGTCGTTGCGAATTTTAAGTGCGTACCTAATTAAATCATAATGGAGCATATGTGAAATTTGTGGTTTGAAATCGGCGCTAAGGCTGGCCCCAGACCTACCGGTTTCATTTCTTTGCTTTGCTGTTGTTCTACCTTGCTTGAAAGACCGCCGGCCAACCAGGGTAATTTTCAATCTATCGCATTTTAGGACTAGACCAAATTAGCAAGATAGCCTGGGATTGCGAAGTAGGAAGCTTTTAGGAGATATGCCACCCTGAACATGGACTCCGATCGTTAAAAATAAATGAATAGTTATGCAAGATGTTTGGTAAAGACTTATAGAGCTGAATATGGTAGATAGATAGGGACCATAAAACTGAACAACTTTTACTATGGGACCAAATCTGAAATCGCGAAAAAAAAATGAGCTGTTTCATACATTTTGATAATTTCGTTATTAATTTTTGTATGAAACAGCAGTTTTTTTTAAACTAAAATTAAAACTTCGCGTTGCATTGCAACCCATACGATGATATTTGATAACACCAAACTAATGGCTATCTTGCCAATGTGCAGTGGCGTGCACAGAGATTTTAGACAGGGTAGGCACGGATAAAAAATATACCAATTTTATCACTGTTTCGGTGTCTACCAACCTATACTAAACGAAATCCAAACATTTTTATCATCTTGATTGGAAAACAAAATGCACAGAAAACAATACAATTGGTTTGTGTGTACGTGCACAAGCTGTTAGCCAGTTACAATTAAGTAAGTATAATAAAACTTTTTATGAAAAGAATGAGGGGCATTCATAACCTACCTACCATTTTTTTTAAACCCATCCCAACGCATCTTCCCTTTGCAATCAATTTAATAAAACTTTATCCTCAAAAGGTAACCTCGATAAAGCGGCAATTTTTCATTTATTAAACAAAGTTTGCCAGCATAGGTCTCGCATGTAAATTATTGAATTTTTCACAGTAAATTAATGAAATAATTACTTAGGTACTTAACTTAAAATAGAAAAACAATCAAAACAAAGCAAAACTAACTGCAAATGCAAAGGCAAACTAAAAAAACGCTACTCTCTCTCTGCAATGCAATCATGACGCGGTCGGGTTGCAAATAAGCAGTGCCTCCAAAACATAAACACGCGGATACATTTTCACGCACACAGTCACACTTTTGATGTGTACTACACGAGATTCATTGTATGAAAAAGAAGCAGCCCGTAGTACTGCTTATGGACACGCGGTAAATAATTGGCGCCTCTGTCGCCCGGCCGATCGTTGGTTCTTGTGATTTTTGGTTAAAGTGAAGTGAAGTTTCAAAAACCACAAATAGATGGCGCTTAAACTAATAGACACGGAAAGCCGAAGAAGTGCCTTGCACGATGATGGGTCAAATCAAAACTCATAACTTTTTAATTACAAGTCAAGTAGTTTACAAATAATAGGGTAGGGAATTAGGGTCATATATTTATGTGACTACAGGGTATGCAGTGCTTATTTGCATGTATGGAGTGCACGCCACTGCCAATGTGGTCTGGTCAAAATATGCGATAGATTGAAAATGAGCCTCTTGGCCGGCGGTCTATGGTAGAACAGCAAAGCAAAGAAATGAAACCGGTAGGTCTGGGGCCAGCCTAAAGGAAGACACAAAATGTTTTTTTATGGCCAAATTTTCTTTTGATGCGCTTCGGTGAGTAATCATTAATCAACTTATCATCCGTTTAAACTTTTTGGTAGGTATTTGAATGTAAATAATAATTTTAGTCCAATAATAAGCTGATGGGAAATAGAGTACCTACTTACTTCTATAAATATCGATATCGATGTTTTTAATTTTAGTTGTAATGTAAGAAATGTAAGAAAAATGTACCATTTTCACTTTATAACTTTCCCGTTGCATTGTACAGTCAGCAGCACATGAGGTTATACAAAACTGACAAAATTCATTTTGAACCTAATATCTTTACATTTATGTATAAAAATGTTTACATATAATTTTTATTTCAGGTCATTACCATCAGCCATCGAAATAATTGAAGAAGTACAATGAAGATTTTTAAGAAATAAATACTTTTAATTTTTAATTTCTTTATTTCAAATATTAAACTGAACACATGTTCTGTTTCTTAAAGTACTGCCCAACAGTTAAATGCTTCATAATTAATTCCAACATACTTGTTAAAAAACGGAGCATTGTGCCATGTTAGTGGAGATTTTTAAATTATTCTTTAAGTAAGCGCAGTTCAGTGCATTCATCGATATCGATAAAAAATTTGATACTAGGTCGCCCATCTCCATCTTTTTTCCTGTAGGTTGGCAAAATATTGTTTTACAGTCGTTAGGTTGGCGACGATGAGGTATGTTTGATTTGACATTTCATAGATTTTTTTGCTCTATGAAGTCCCATCTCTTCTTACGTAGTTATTGCTTTCTCTGTGATGTCATTTTCGCAATACGTCACTTTTGCAGAATGTCATTCACAATTTTTTCTCAAACCATAGATATAGTATTTTAAAAAGGGGTAGATGCGCTACCGAGCGACCGGGTGTAAGGGATAGATATATTATGACGTCAAAATATGGGGCTGCCATGATCACAAAAAAAATACCCTAAAATGCAGTCGGAATCGTTACAGTACTTGAATTCCATAGTGAGTGCATGAAAGTCAACATTTTGACTCGCTAATTAAACAAAGTATTGCAAGCGAAAACGCGAAAATAAGTGGTCCCGACCGACCACTCTTTTTGTGATAAACTATATTGAATTTTTGACAATTACACCCTGTTATAATATGACAAATAGACAAACAGACACACTTTTTTTTATTCTTACTCTATTACTATGTTTCCATTGCTTCAATTTTTTTTTATATTTGAAATGTACACACTTTTTCTACAAATGAATTTCACGTGCAATAATATAATGGATTAAAATGCTCATCAAATTCAAAATTCAAAAAAAAAATCAAAAATCATTTATTGGCGTCTAAACATTTTAACAAAATCAAATTAACGTTAATAATCACATTAGTCAAAGACTGTGTCGCAGCTATTAGCGCCTATCTCGAATTTATAGAATTATAACAGTTAAACACAAATTTATATAATGTTGGAACTAGAAGGAGAATACTTACAATGTAAAACAACTCTCGACTTTAAATATTCTATTAGACATTCTGGTATTCGAAGCTAACTCAGGATCAAAGCTACGTCGTACTAAAGGACCCCCGAAAAGTTCAAATAATTTGACTCAAACCTTATGTCCTAATAAATAAATAATAATAATAAATATAAAATCTTTATTGAAATAATCTTACATCACTATTTACAGCTAGTTTAAACATAGATAATATAGGAAAAACAAATAAAAATAATTATTAAAATAATATTATACTATGTGCTTGACCACATGCGATGTTGCCGTTCTGCTCAACTTCATGGCTTGGACAATATAGAAGACTATGCTTCTATCCATTTCTCACGAATTTTATCTTCCGTCGGAAATCTGGAAAAATCAAATCGCTTGAAATTCCCTGAAATATGGGGTAATTTTTAGGGTAAAATTTCTATGTGGGTAGGCATCCGGAAATCGATTTATAAACCTACTGATTTTAGTGGATGTCAATGCTAAGCTGGCTTCTATTACGTAGATTAATACGCAATTTTCCCGGTTTGCATGTCAAATGTTTCCGAGGTTATTTTTAGAAATAAATTTTAGATTTTTCCTATTTATCAGGTTTTTCATGATATAACTAATGATTTAGCTCAGAAACTTGGTTCCTGTGAGATTTGAGAAAGAAATACGTGATCAGAATATAGAAAACAGTGTACTTACGCATGAAATGTAACACCCGCTTCTTTTCTTTATTTGTTGCTTTTGCAGCAAAATATTGAACATCCCACCATTTTGTAGGCTAGACACAAACACTACACATTCGATTTATAAGAAATTTTATGTATTAATTAGGTAGTAATCCGCAAAACCTTTAATTTCTTTGGCACTTTTGATATAACCCCACTTGTTTGTTTTGCCTAGTTGAACTGTGCCTATAACCCGACCATGAAAAGAAGTCCGGTCGGTGATAGAGATAAAACATGAAACTCTTCTCTATTTCCTCCTATAGGAATCTCAATAAGACGATCTCGCTCTATCAAAGCATGTCAGACCCTTGTCTCAAACCCATAATTTTGAGAAAAAAAAATTTAATGACATTCTGCAAAAGTGACCTTTTGCGAAATTTACTAGTTGCGAAAATGACATTCTGCGAAAGTGACCAAATTTGTCGCGATGACCATTTGCGAAAATGACGATCTGCGTCAAAACCAATCAAATGCATCCTTCGGTAGTGAAGTTATTGCTTTGGCAAATGTAACATTGGCCTCGGTCCTGCCTCCCTGACATGGTGAAAAATAGCTATACTATAAGGCCATAAATTTGTATGCTACCAACCTTTATCATGTGAACACATGGTAATCAAATGGAATTTATCGCACAATTACGTATTTAGTATTTTCGCTTACGCATTTTTCTATGCTAATTTAAATTTCCTCAAGGGCAAAGGGCGTACACAAATTATATGAAATGTTAGGCATGTATCGACTTAAATGTTAGCAAATGGTTGGTGGTTAGCTAATTTTATGGCACTACTAAGTTGCGTGAACGGAGCTAATTTATTTGAAATTCAGAACCAAAATAATATTTAATTTGTAGTTGTTGTTTCTAGGTGACGTTAGTAATAATAAGAGCTTAAGTTCTTGCCTCTAGCCTTAAGTTAATTATTATCAAATTATTATATGTATTGCCACGCCCGATTAACGCCGTACAGTTCCGGTTAAGAATAGGACTGTCTCATCTCATCCCGTGGGTATCGTAGAAGGCGATAGAGGGAAGTTTTTAGGGACCCGGTACGGACCATCGCACAAAAGGTCACTCGAATGGCAGCGAGGAAACTGTCAACAACAGCATTCCCGAGGAGGGTTGGTGTCAGGCAGGCGGCCGACCGTAAAACTTTGCCAAAACCTAATGCAGTATGAGTTACATGCTGCGCCGACCCCAATAGTGGTCGTTCTACGAGCTCAAAATTGTATTTTGTGTAGAACACTATAAACAAATTGGGATAAGGGCAGGAGGATGATGATATTGCCACGCAAGCAAGGCTCGCTTAAGGGTCCATGATAGGAAAACATGGTTTGTGCGGACCATATTTTATATAGAAAACGTAAAGTAGTAGCTACAAAAAAAACATACGACAGGCTAAAGAGATTATCCAGTAGCTACAAGAATTAAATTCCGTATAAACCTCACAGATGATTGTAAAAAAAAATCAGAATATTATCAAAAGCGCTTGTCGCCGCCGTAAATAATAGCGGAAACGTATTGAATTCTACATCAAAATACACTTTAGGGCACTATCTTTCTTGAAAAAAGTTACTTACTCCAATAACTTTTTTCAAGAGAGAGGTGCTAAAGATAGTGATGAAAAAACAACAAGTAACATCGAAAAAGTGCAGAAGTGACTTGAAGTGAGGTTATTTTCCATACTCTTTACACGTAAAGAAAAAGAGACAAATGTTCCCTCATAAGCTCGACAGAAGCACGTGGGTCAGCACCACGCACACGCATTGACGTGGGTGCTTGCTTATCAATGGGGTGCGTCAAGCCAATAAGCACAAGAGCAAACTATGCTTAACTTATTTTATTAGTATTGACTGTGCGTGACGTCAATTTGCCAAACAAAGTAGGCGAACTTGCGAATTCTTTAAAACCGTCGTCGCATTAATAAACATGTATAAGTGTAATGTTAACTTAGATATTACGTCAATTTATCAGTGGACTTAGTTTATTTATATAATGCTTGCTAGAGGTATGACTACCTAGGTTTGTGGATGTTTTACGCATTGATGTAATTAGTTTTAATGTTTTGTTTTTCATTTGTTGACTAAGAAAGTAAAATTCTACTCTTAGCCAACGAATGAAAAACACAAGATATCCTTACTAATATTATAAATGCGAAAGTCCGTTTCTTTATTTGTTTGTTACGCCTTCGCGTCTTAACTACTGAACCGATCATCATGAAATTTAACATACACGTTGTCATCAGTACAGAGAAGGACATAAGGTACCTTTCATCCCGAAAGCTTTAGTATGTCATGCTCACTTTAAACATTTCTGCGGTGGTGTCGTATGAGGCCGGTCGTTACGTTCCCTCAAATATGGTTGCATTTTTTTTTTTTTATTTTTTATGTCTTGTAGCATGTGGTTTTTTTTTTGGTAAATTTTGCCTACTTAGGTGCACTTTCGAGTAGCAGACACAGTGATTTCTCAACTAGTTGAAAGTTATTTACTCTCATTACTTAGTAGTATTTAGTTAGTAGTATTTAATTTCAACCTACCTACCCATTGTGTGCAAACTTTTGTTAATTATTGTGATGGAAAATGACCTCACTTTAAATGTGGAGCTCATTTTTCAATGTTGACGACTCTGTATGAAATATACAGGGAGAAAAAAGCAGCCCTTGACGAGTTTCTTGCCGGTTCTTCTCGTTACAAGGTCTCCCGCTTAGGGTTTGCGAACCGATGGCGTAGCTTCTATGACATTCACAAGTGCTTGTAACAGCCTAGACTGAATAAATAATTTTTGAATTTTGAATTTTCGAAAAAAAGTGTTGTTCCCAAAGGAATAGCAAAAACTTTCCACGCAGACGAAGTCGCGGGCGGCCGCTAGTTCAAACTAAAAGCGTAATCAACATCGATCACAAAACAACAAGCGCACAATGCCACAAGATTGTTACCTGGTATTCGCTGTTTACATGTCTGCGAAGCAAAAACAAAACAAACTCACAGCTCCAACTACTCTGCATTCCACGGCGACATTTGGCTGCGCAGGCGCTTCGAAGGCAACTTTCAAGTATTATCAAATGCGCGGCGTCCTTGGCGGCGGCCGCTGTGATTGGCCAATAAACTATTCGCGAATCGCGACACATAAATCATAGTTCGCGTACTGCCTTTGCGTTCATGCGAACTTACAGAGAAATGTATTGGCGACACACTCTATGATAAACTTCGAACCAATCTTAAAGCGATTCGACATGGCAACAGAACAATAAATCGAGTGTAATTTCATTTGCGGGTGTTGTTCCGCGATAATTTTTTCATTGCAAATCCTCAGTATTTTTCGTTATTTCTTTTCTCAAACAATTAATTTTCAAATATATTTATTATGATTTTGATCAACAGAAATACTTTTGTTTGTAGTTTAAAATACACTCGGCGTCAGAAAAACCGCAACTTTTCTTCAAAGTTAATTTAATCCCATATAATTTAATGATAAGTGTTATTATATACTTCTTCCCCTTCGGACATAGCCAACAGTCTTTAGAAACCGTAGGAATACTCGTCGAACGGAATCAATTACTGAGATTGAGTTTCCGAGCACATTACATTGCCTAATTTTATTGCAATATTTGAATAACTTCATGGGCAATAGTATCCATCTTGGGTATTCGTTTTTTTAATTGAACTGTTGAAGTGTGTTTTCTCCATCATCTCGATAGCGAATTTACCCGCATTTCCTGAATTGACCCCTTTTATTTCCCTTTTGTGGTGGCGCTAGCAATAACGCTTTAATCGTTTAATTATGGTAACTGTTATGTTAAATAAATCAAACACTTATTAAAAGAAAGCTCATTAAATGTACTTTCAATAGATATCAACATTTACACAATAAAACGTTAGCTAGCAATAGCAGATGGCCAAGTCTAAACTTAGTGCCGAAGAGGTGCGGTTTTTCTGACGTCGAGTGTATAATTGTATTCTATATTGTAATTTTGGTGCCATGAGTGTGCTCTTCGCACAATATCGACAATGGGGGGATGTCACAAGCAGCAGTAGCGCTACACTTGGTAGCGCTACTGCTGCTCTGAGACCTTGTACGGGGGCATTTACCCCCGATTTTCTCATATTTTTTTAATTATATTTAAAATAGTTGATACTGTTAAATAATTATTATTGAAATCGGACAGTAGACGAATTAAAGATTGAAGAAAACACAAAATGTGTAGGAAGAAAAATTTATATTTACGAAAATTCGCTTCCAACATCCAAGAATTGATAGCAAAGCAAACACATAGAAAACAACAAAATGACAGGTCTACATCTAAACTAGCGCCAAGGTAGCGGTAGTGCGCAGACTAGTGGACGATTTGTGAATCAGCAAAATTATCCTGCCATTGCAAAATAATAAACAAACAAGGCAACAATACAAAAATTTATCAATATTTCTAGACAAAGGTATTTCATATAATCCAGCAAAATTTCGTTAGGTTTTAGAAAAGCTTGCGTTGTTTTAAAATTTCGGCCACGGTCGAAAATACCGCATTGCGCCACACTGCATATTCCGTTGTTATGATATTATATTTTAAAAATAATCTGTCATTCATACATACGCATACTTTATTATAAAGAATTCTGCTATAAGTTAAGCTTGTTTACTTCCCGATCACTCTAGTTGTATCTAGGGTTACCAGATAACAGGATTTTTTTTGACATATCAGGAATTGTAGGCATCAGTCAGGAAAACAGGGAAAAACTGTAGTTGTCGGGGATTTTTTTAATCCCAAAAAGTGTAAGTACTTAATGAAAACACATATTTGTTAATCATTTTAGTGAGAAAAAATACCAAACGTCAATTAAATTGAAGAATGTAGGCGTACTTCTACAAAATGTCAGGGAATTTACTGAAAAGTCGAGGGAAAAGTCAGGCAATCTCATTATTAGATCAGGGGGCGTATTATGACCTCTTAGTTCCAGCCTGAAAATGAACTGCCTTGCATTACCGTATTATGATCTCTTATTGCCAGCAGTCAGGAGTCACGTGACACCCAGGGGTCGTATTATTATGACCTCTTATTTCCAGGCAGTTTTCTGACTGGCTATCAATCTATCTCTTTTATTTGCTATACGACGAGAAAGAGATGTCACTACAGCAATTTATAAACCTGGCAGGATTTAAGAGCTTGTAATACGGCCTCAGGTAGGATAGTTGTATCATTCGTCTCTGAGCAAAATATAAATGGGAAGATCCGAGAACCGCAATGCGCTACAAGAAACGAGGCCACGTATATTTATCTTCTTATTTTTTAAACATAAAGATGTGGTTTTTATAAGAAGGGATTGGTGGTCTTGTTTTATATGGTATTTTATACTTTAGTAAAATGGGAATAGAAAAGATATTAGTGATGTTAGCTTTCTTAAAACAGGCTTTGCCTAATCCATGCAAATAAACAACAATATTTATATTGAGGAAAAAATAAAAATTATTAAGTGTACCGCCAGAAACGAATGCATCTGGTTAAAACTTGACGTCATTATGAAAACCAGCAAACCTATGTTAGTTCAAAAGTCAATGTATTGCATTGCAATAGTTGCTTGTTGCAAATGACCCTTTGCATTTTGCAAGAAACTATTTTGTGATCAACCGCAAATTAAAAACTAGCAAAATCATTAAAAATAAAAACATATTAATTACTCAGATCAGTAGGTACGCGTTTCCATAGCTTCTGACCATGGGTGTATTTCTAGAAATGGCATAGGGATGCACCAACCAAAATACCAGCAGTAACAACCGTGGAATAGTTGCAAGCATGTTTACTGCCGCTCCCATTCTCTATGCACGAGTGCGCCTGCGCCGCGTCATAATTCACACAATGGAGCATTGTGATCTGATTTACACACTGACATTTGACATTGATGCTCGTACATTTACTAACTTATTTACTGATTGAATTGTCTTGATGACTTTGGGCCGACACATGGTGACTGATGTTATGACCGAGCAAGCGATCGCGAGGCGCGACTAATGAAACGGGCTGGAATAACCTAGATTGCAATTTCAATTTATGAATTTTATTACTAAGACTGTTCGTGTTTAGTTAGTAACCAACATCAAAAGATATCATTCCTTGCAAATAAAGTCGAGACTCGAGATCAGTTGCATATTTGCAGTTGAAAGATAACATTCGAAAATAAGTAGCTCCCATCCCAATTGTTAGATGAAACTTGACAGAAATGGGTAGGTAATTAAATCGGCACATAACTGGCAATACTAGTTTTAATTCAAATCAAATCAAATATCAAACTAGTTTTAATTCAAATCAAATCAAATATGGATGCTAACGAGACACCTTAATCTTCTGGGCAATGCAATCTTGACTCCACACTGTCTACGGCGAATGTCGACGAGCGCCAAACCAACAATCTCGAAATTATAGCAGCGTCGAGACAGGAAGCTAAGCGACATGCGATCCGGTGTTATTATTGACAGTCAACACGACAGACATGCAATGTCGGCCATTCAGCGCAGACTACAACAATCGCAGCCGCGAGAGATCAACGCAGAGATACTTACTATCAATAGCGTCATGACATGACAACGTAGTCAAAGCTGAACAGTAACAACATATCCAGATCGAAAAACATTTTGTCTTAAAGAATTGCACTCCAAAATAAGATGACCTACTTTCCGTAAATAACTTTTGGATAATGGGTCTAGCAATTTACGAAATACCAAATGATGCAACAAATTATAACGAGTTTATAGGTAGGTTCAAGATGTTTGAGCAAAGTTATTTTGCACCGACATATCTATCACACACAACTCAGTAGACGTTGGATATGACGTGAAACCTGATAGCTGCATGTCGGCGAACCTACTCATCTCACTATCAACTCACTAGGATACATTATAATATAAATTAATTAAATGTCGCCATCAACATTGGCTTTTTATTTACAACTAAAATTCCAAGTTCCAACATCTTTGTGGCGTTGAAATTAGGGTGGGTATAATAATGATAGATGCTAAAGGAAAAAGCTGCCAACGTTCCGAATTAAGTACTGACAATATGACAGCAAATATTTGCAGCAATGACAGGCGTTATGGACGGAACTCCCACAAGTTAATGCACCAACGAACGAGACTGGACCATAATTATTTCAATGGCAACGAAAATATAACTCAAAACATTCACACATAGGATACATACCAAAACGTAACGCTGACTGACTTATCAGGATTGGAGAGGACTTTTATTCGAATTGAATCATTGTAAAATGATAAAATTGTAACAAGGTGCAAGAAGGTTATGTAGCGAAATGAAACATGCACATATCAGGATAAACATCCGGCGAGCGGTTTTGTGTGGCGATATTCACCACGATACTCTGCTTCCGCCGAGTCGCCTGCACCAAAGTCACCAGACACCCGGACGGACATAAAGCCAGTACCACACACGCAGGTCTTGATGAATAAGACGAGCTAATGTATTCCAGTTAACTGTTTATGTGGTAGAGGATGGGATGGGTACACTTCGAACCTCACAGAATTACTTATCAATAATAATAACTAGTGGCTCCGTGAGCTGTAGACCTCGCGTTAAAAAGTAGCTCAAACTGTATGTTGTTTAAAAAATTTTCTAATAGATGTCGCCACCCCTTTTTCCCACACTGTTCACGAGCTTTTCAAAGCACGTAGTAGGTACATGCTGTTTGGTTATATTTGGTAGGTATGTTCGCAGCTAGATGGCGCTTCTAATTTTAAACATTTTTCGAAATGGTGATTTTTGGTAAATCTAAATTTAGAAAAACTGGCTAAATTAAAAAAATCTTTAATATAATTATCGAACATGCTCACAAAATTTCACAAGAATCTGTCGACATATGCGACTTGTAGAGGAAAATGGACAGCTGGAAAGTCAGACTGAAATATGTTTTTTTACATTTCTCCGTCATTACGAAAAATTTAAAAAAAACTGGCGTGACAAAAAAATTCTGTGTAATTTTCGAACCTGCTCACAAAATTTGACGAGAATCGTTTGAGAAATGCGAACTGTAGAGGAGAAAAGACAGAGCTGTACTGCAATATGTTTTTTTTACATATCTCCGCCATTTTGAAAAAAATCTAAAAAGTGGCGTGACAAAAAAATTCTATATTATTTTCGAACCTGCTCACAAAATTTGACGAGAATCGGTTGAGAAATGCGACCTGTAGAGGAGAACAGACAGCGCTGGGAAGCCGTAAAACCTGTTTTTTTAACATATCTCCGCCATTTTAAAAAATTAAAAAAATCTGGCTCGACAAAAAAATTCTATATAATTTTCGAACCTGCTCACAAATTTTCACGAGAATCGGTTGAGAAATGCCACCTGTAGAAGAGAACATACAGACATACGAAAGAAATTTTGCCCAAGCTGAAGCAGAGACGCTTCGCTCGCACTTCGTGCTCGCTCGGTCAATGACAAGGTGGACCGACGTGAGGGGGAAGGTTGCGGGAAGCCACTGGATGCGGGCAGCGCAGGACCGATAGTCGTGGAAATCCTTGGGGGAGGCCTGTACCCAACAGTGGGTGTCGTGCAGGTGATATGATGATGATGAATAATAATGAATGAGAGCATCGGCTTATGAACATTATGATTATTCTTTTTATCCATAAACAATTAAACATATTTTTGTGGTTCTTTAGTTTTTATGTTATAACATTGACAATGAATGTAGACAGGTAGATAATTAAAGTTGAAAGATTTGTAAACAAACCGATATCTAGACTAGGGTCAGTCTTGTCGCGTAATAACTAACCAATGACCCTGCCAGTGCGGCTCGGCCCTAACTAACGTGTCATGTTACATAATTGCCGTGACGCTCAAATTATTATTAAAGGTAACTCTCGGTACATGCATGATTACTGCCACAGATTACGTTACAAGGACTGACCTACAAGCTCGACAGGAAGTGGACATACTAATTCTACAAATCAATACTATAAATAAATACATCAATCAACATACCTACCTAGATTCTGACTGAGCAAGATATGAACTGTTTAACCTTTCGAATCGTATTTATAGCTTCTTTATAGTGTGATAATAAAGAATTACATCATTTAATAAAACTAGTCTGCTAGTTTTAATAATAAGTTTCATCTCTGGAAATAATTATATGATTTGTATAGTATTTGTATGCAAATGAAGATTGCAACAATAGCATGTTTATTTGTTTTTACAAGTATGCAGTTATCTTAACAGAAAATCACAAATAATGAAACGCCACTTCCTATATTAAAAAGTCGCAATCCAAACTTGTTGAAAGAACTAGAAACGTCTCAAAAGATAAACCTTATAATGTTTAACCATCTTTCAATACGACAGCAATTAAAACTTCTACACATCTTTAGTTGGTTCAAAATATTATCATCTTTTCAGTACTTACAATGTTTTCTGACATCCCCGATTTGTTTATTGATGTCGACGAAAATACACCACACCACCCGGCTACACAAACTGGGTGACCATTCAATACGAACTATAATTTCCATACATCACAATAGATGAATAACTTAACTAAAGGTTAAGTTAGCTTGACATAGGTCTTGGAAGCCAAAACGAATTTGTTTTAACCTGGAAAGGGGGTGGGACCCCCTTTTCATCCTACTAATATTATAAATGTGAAAGTTTGTGGGTTTGGATGTTTAGATGTTTGGATGTTTGTTCCTCAATCACGCAAAAACTACTAAACTGATTTGGTTGAAATTTGGCACACAGATAGTAGACAGCCTAGATTAAAACATAGAGTACTTTTTACCCCGATATTCTCACGGGAACGGGAACCACGGGGGTGAAACCGCGGGCGGCCGCTAGTTGGGCAATAAGTGATGTCAATTAACCAGATCCTTGGACACTAACGAGGGCAAGACCCTGTTCCGGAGTCTGGTTAAATTTCACCCTTTGCTGGTCAAACACATCCTATGAGATAAGACCAAAGTGGAAGAGACAGCGTTTAAAAACCTCAATACAGCTAAATATCCTTTATTAAATAAGGCTCACTTAAAAAGCATTTTCGAAATTTTTCTTTACCTTACCCATTAAATAAAAAAAAATCGAATTGTAGTGCACAACCTATCAATAAACGCTCTCTCTAAATCGCTTGTCAATCTTTTGTAACCGCTAGATACCGACGCCCTAATACATTTTGCTGGAGTCTTGATACTTTCAAATCGATTTAGGCAAATCTTTATACAACAACTTTTCTGTTTACCTCTATTTGTGATTGATCGATAACAACAAGAAAGCTTTTCACTAATCTTGAAGACGTGCCAATGATTTTTGATGGATGATTACAACTAAAAACCTTGGTTATTTGAATTGATGGCTATTGACTCAATGGAAAAGGATTATTTCAATCATCCAGCGGAAAACAGTGTATTGTGTTATCTAAACAAGAAAAACGAACTCCTTTTAGAAGCAAACTTAACATCTACACACGTACACTTACAATACAATAGTAGTGTTAAAAAGTACAAAATTTAAATTATCCTAAGAATAGAGCTTTGAATTGGGAACACAATTTCCGTGGAAACTCTCAAAGGGATCGTGATCTTAATTAAATCAACGTCTCGCCTCGGGTTTGTTGCCCTATGATATGACATTAACTAAGAAAATAACTTATTGAGAAGTGAAGAGAATCTATCAATTATTTATTCGCTTCGATGAAATTGAAATTTTTGACCTTGAGGATATTAATTCGTCAATAAAACCGATTAATAATTAGTAACATTGAATGCAGGAAGGTCGCTACCTTTTCGATAAATTCAGGCCGATTATGTAGAGGGTTTATTTGGCGAAATGGAAACTACCCGTCATGATTGATACACCCAAAGCAGTACTATTCAAAATATACGACCTATAGAAATGGCATTTTTCTGAAGAGGAAGTTGGATGAATGCGATTAGTAGAACTGTTAATAGATACACCTAACCTAACAAAACGCTAAAAAGACATGTTCTAGTTGATAAAGATTGGTCTTCAAATAAACGAATAGCAATAAATGGTAATGTTTCAGCAATTACCACAATTGTATAAGAAGTGAATGACCAGACGGACAATTCGGAACATTCCGTGGATTCTGCGCGGGCAGGTGTCGGAGTCAAGGTCTGTCCAATTCAATATTCTGTTTCGTACGCGCGACATGGCGGAACTGAATGTCGTAAAGCCGACGACGAGTTTAACACCTTTGTAAGAGATACGAAGATATTTACTACGACCGAGACGGTTATATATAACCTTATTACCAATACATTTATTAACAGGATAAAGGTCACATAAACGTGTGAAAAATAACGACCGATTGCTTCGAAAATAGAAATTTGCGGATAATGCGAATATTGGATACCTGATTCCATAACTTAAAAATGTTAGCACCTGAAAGATAACAATATTTAATGAGAAGTGTCTAACAAAAACACTTAGAATTATAGGTCCAGTAGAATAGACGAGTCTAGACTAGACATTACCAGACGAAAATAAACGGTGCCTCATAGTCCTAGCCTAAATAGATGATTTTAAATTGAATTGAATTTGCATTGAATCGAACTGAATTATATTGCTTGACAACATCCATCTTTTAAGGCCCAACACAATATTCTGCTTTTAGATATCAATATTCTATACAACGTCAAGAAGTGAATATGCCATTGCAAAATGAATTTCGGAATGAAAGGCTGTTTTAGTTGCAGCTTCATGAACAATGCTAGATAAATTGTGGCGCTCCCGCATCGACCGGCGCATTGTTATCAGCTTACTGCCACTGTCGTCGGTGCAGAGTTCATACACTGCGTGGTCTGCGTGTAGACACAGATAGTATACTATACTGTGTAGATAACAAGGCCAGTGCCGAATGACGAGACTAAACCACGGATACTGTATGGTTTGTCTGCCTGCCTAGCATGACTACCGAAACACGATATGATATAGTGATTTATCACATTTAACACAATGGATTATGATATGACAGTTGGGTGTCGATAAAACGCTATACGGTGAGGAGGACATGATGATGATGATGATATCACGCGATATAATTATATCGGTTTCGTCGGTCATGCTAGGGGGGCAGTATTGCATATAAGATACCAGGGTCCCAATCTGCTAACTTACATGGCTATCGTAATCGCTTTAATTCGAAAGATGATGTACTTTTCTATGAATGTGATACATTGTTACACATCTTTGGTTTTATTTGTGCCAAAAAAAAGTTGCACATCCATCTGTCATGAAAGCGATTACTAACTATAGCCTTGTTAGTTAGCCGGTAGGGCTCATAAGATACAAGGATAGTTCTTAGCTTTAAAAAGAGTGGAAGAAACAATCGATGAATTCTAGACTCAGCTAACGAGATTTAAGATGTTTAGCTAAATTTTATTCCAGGGTTCGTTGAAACCAAGTGTTTCAAGGCATCATTCTTCATTCGAGTTAGTGCTATGTATTATAGTACCTAAGCCTGGAGGCTTTGAGGGTCCGGGGGATCGGCGCCCCACGCATGCGTGCTCCATCGATCGATCGCTACCCTCCAGGCTTCCTACAGCCTAAACCGCTTTAAAACATTTTTATCACAGCAAACGCGTCAATGATTTAGGTCTGTACATTGAATAAGAAAAGCGATCATAAGAAAGTTTTGGCTTTTATTGACATTGTAATACATCATTTTTAAATCTGCTACTATAGTTAAAGAGAAATCGACAAGACAAACAAGATCTTACACATAATAATAACGTCTTGATTGATTAGTGGAAGTTCTCAAAGTACAGAAGTTACTAAGCGGAAAAATTGCTAGCAGATTGGAAGTCATTGACCTCGGTGAAAATTCTTCATAACCGGGTCATTGATCGCGAAATATTAGGTTTCTTTCTGTGTACAAAGTTCCAATTCTGGCGAAGGATTCCATTGTCGTTTTCTTGTTCAAAAAATTCTGCCCCAATTTGCTATCATAATATTCGCTAGACTAAATTTAACGCCGGCTGCGGTGACGTCGTTTAGATAAGATAATGGGTATGAGGTAAATGTGTTCTACACGGTAACACGTCCTTCGCTTAATGGCGGTCGATAAAATGTACAGCCTGGCTCAGGTCAGCTGAATGAGAAGACTTTTTTTTACTAATTTGTCTTGTTTTGATACCAACTGGAATAGAGCAGTTAGTTCTATGCGAATGTTTGCATAGTCTGATCGATAAGGAATTGCCGATGCAGCGTGCGTGAGCGGCGGCCGTCGACCCCGTCTGGCCTGCAGAACCTTCGATCAGTTGACATTCGCACTACCAAATGCCAGTGCCTTCGCACGAACCAAGGGATTAGAGAGACTGAAACACGACTCATCTGTTACGAAAGGGATAATTTACTCTCAATTTATTATTTTAAAGTGTTCCGCTAAACAATGATGTGAAATCACGCGATATAATACTGACCAGGGAATTGTCCAAAAGAGTTATGTCATATTTATATCTTATCTCATGGATATACGAGTATATGCATCAATCACTTGATTTGTCTGCCAAATGTTTTTTTTAATGCACAACGGGATAGTGTTTGGCCTTCGTCACCTGATGTTAAGTGACGATAAGGCCGAAGGTGGAAGCGCACTACACCCGGAATCCTCATCACTGAGGAACTGGCAATTTTTAAATTGTTGTTATGGCGTCAGACTTAGGTAAGATGGTAGTATCTAGCCTAAATAAGCCCTACTACCAACCAAACCGAGTACAAATTGCACCCCCCTGGGAATCGAACCCGGGACCCCTGCGTCTTAAACGGGACGGCGAACCACTAGACCACAGAGGCGGTTATAAAATGTTTATGCCTGCTTTAGGGTAAAAGCTCTATATTTTGATTTACATAAGCTTGAAATTAAACAGCCGGATTTTTCAATAACAGTTAGCGTGTCCAAGATGCGGCAAGTCTAGGAGAAATGGTGGATCGTAAACAGCTATCTAACCAGACGTGGCAGCTAACGAGGTCTCTGTGTTAGACGAGAAAGGCGAGTTCAACGGCCTTGGTGACATAACAGCTGTTTCGGCAACGCTGCCGGCGACCACGTAACGTAACATTTGCAATACGTTTGTCTGCCGGCGGAGTAACTATTGGGTTACGAAGATTTTGCTCTTTTCAGGGATGAACAATGGATTATTAATAAGGTTATGAGGGTTTATTTCGATCAATGAATTTGATGAGATGAAACTGGTAAAAATAATGTAGATTGAAGTAAATTTTAACCCTATCCTGTTATTAGAGAATCTGTTGAAAACATCCAAGATCTAATTCACCCAAGTCGTCCGAATGAAATAACGCATTATTCGATTGATGTCAGCGGTACGCACTTCAAATAAATTACCGATAAGCTGCGGCAATTGATTGCAATTAGTGAATCATTTGCATTCCACGCAGTCTGCAATTTGCGATAGGGTACGGAAGCGGAAGTGCGTCTTCCTACCTCCTACGCAGGCCTAATGGGACAATAATGGCGGGTCGGTCCCGATATTGTGCAATTTGAAGCAAGATGGCTATCGATCGAGAAGAAACTGGGTGCATCTGCGGTCCGAGATACTTGTCAAGAGATACACAATGGCAATAAGCTAACTAAGTACGATGTAGTGAAGTTTACTGTTTCCTTACATAGGTTTAGTTAGATGTATTTTTAAAGCTTTTACTTCAGGTCCCCGGAACTAATTTATCTATAGCATTTGTGGCCGATTGAAAGCATTTATTAAGCATCATGGCAAACATATGACTACATATTTCCATTCTTGACAAAATATATGATCGTGCAGAATGCGGTATTGATCGGTATAAAATAAGATAATTTATTACAATAAACTAAAAAATAAATAAGGAAAATAAACTTATCTAAAGGAAGACTTATTTTACAATCAAAAAACTTCTACAATACAAGGGAAAAGATCATACTTTTTCTCTTTCAATAGAAAACGACTAAATTGTCGTAGATTAAAGATTTTCAGCAAATGGCAAACGTTATTGTGATTAGGTCGTTTCCATTCCCTGACGGATAGAGTGCTCATTACTCAACGTCAAGTTAACTGAAGAGCACTTCAGTAAATGTACCTACACCAGACATCGCCGTCGGGATCGGGATTGTGCGAGATTTGCATGGTAATCACGAACACAGCCTCGCACTCGGGTCCCCGCACACGGGCACGGGACACGTCACAACCACAAAATGCCGCCACTGACCTATTTTTGTTGTTTTCATACATCGCCGCACACGGAAAACGGCGGTGGTCGCTATACGCTACAAACGTCGCTTCTCGCTTCTTTTGGCCGACAACCGGCCACACTTATTTGCTTTTTCGTCAAACAGTTTTTAATTACCTTGGTATTTGCGAATTATAATTACACGATTTGATTCAGCCTCTGCAGCCGACTGCAAGCGAAGGAATTTGTGTCGGCTACCGACCACTTGTGGCTGTCGCGCGCTTAAGCTACTTTTGCAGCCGCTTCTAGCTTCTAACATCGAAATGTACGTAAAAAAAAAAGTAGTATATTAGTAGTATTATATTAATAGTATAAGTTTTAGTAGTATATTTCGATGGCTTCTAATGGCGGCGCGGCGCGGCGTTTGTGGTTGTGACGTGTCGCCCGCAGGGATTGAAATACCGTTAAAAAAATAACGATAAAAAGAAAATAACGTTAAAAATACCGTTAAAACATTTTATCGGTAAATTTACCGGTAAAAATAACGTTAAAAATATTTTACCGGTAAAATTAGCGTTAAATATAGCGTAAAACTTTACCAGTACAATATACCGGTAAAATTATCGCTAAAAAAATAACGTTAGTAATTGGAATAACGTTAATTTTAAAGTTTAACGGTAAAAAAAGTAAGAAATAACGTTAAAATTAACGTTATTTACTGAAATAACGTTAATTTCAATGTAACGTTATCTAAATTAACGTTATTTATTGACATAACGTTAATTTTAAAATTAACGCAAAAAAAAGTAAAAAATTACGGTACATTTAAAAATAACGTTATCATTCCCTGGTCGCCCGTGTGCGGGGACCCTAATAAGCCCCTCACATGCGCAGGCCTGGCCTGCCGGATCGTACGGAGAGGCGCGGCCTACTGCGGCCTTCCGACCAAATCTACGTGTGTACGGAGAGGCACCTTCCCTACACACGCTGAGATTAAGGAAGTTTGTTTTTTATTTAAATTGTTAATTATTTAGTTTGTTTAAATTGTTTTTTAAGCTACTAAAAGTTCATTTTAATAATTATATTCAAATAACAGTAAAAAATATTACAAAATATTTGATATTACAAAAAACGACGAAAATATAGCAGTTCAAAGTTTAAATGATTTGCACTTTTCATACAAAATTTCACAGAATTTGTGACATTACAAGTTCTGTGAATTTTTTTTTACAGCCTTTCATACATAATTTTATATTTTTATTATTGAGATATTGAAGAACTATTTACAATATTAAAATTAAACACTTATGCTTAAAATATTTATGTTTTTATTTCTCAAAATTCGACTTAATGAAACTTGAAGGCCGCGCCTCTCCATACGATCATGTGCCCGGGCCTGTGCATGTGGAGGGCCTTAGCCGTTGGTCCCATCTTAACTGAATTTGCAGTCGTAAACACCCACCGATCCGGATTGCACCCGCGTGGTCCATCCTATCTTATCCATTAATGACCTGCATGCACCTGATACACCACAGCATTGGAAACAATTGAAAATGTTCTTCATCATTTTATAAAAAAAAGATTGTGAATGCCTAAAATCTAAAAATTCAATCATTGATTTCATCTTAAAAGATCGTCTGGCATTTGTGAAGATGTTGCATTTGAATAACGCTGGCTTACAGTGAAAACGTAAAAAAAAGTACTATACATTTTCGCCGCTCACACTAGCGACTCGGTAGCATAATTGAATTGGTCAGTGCATTGGGCCAGAATCCCAAGAGTACGGGTGCGAACCCCGTCTGAGGTGCTACGTGTGAGTGGATTTTTTCTAGTATTTTTTCTAATATTAATTATCTTAATAATTAAAAAAAGACCTATGACAACTTACTATTAAAATGTTTACTAAATAAGGACAAGCAGACTATACAGATCTTGGCTCCCACTGTGTAGAATTTAGTTCTTACTCTGTTGCTTATTATAAATTCATAATTATTTTATTTGTGCATTATCTGCACTAAAATAGTAAAAAGAAACTTTATAAGTTTGGATGTAAGGTATAATCTCTAAAATTACTCAACTGATTTCAAAAATTCTTTCACTACTCGTAAAAACTGCTCTATCCTTAAGAAAAAGTAAATTCTACCGATTTAACTAGAAATTAAATTAGTTTTTGGTCTAACTAATCAATTCCGTTCCTGTTAAAAAGATTGGGCTCCCCAACAATATTTAAGTCTTGCCTGTATCCACTCTAATATACTTGATCCAGATTTATCATTTGAACGAACTTAAAGGTCTTCTCTACATAATGGTACTAACACGATCAGCAGTATCATCGTTTGGAGTATTAAATACTTTGAATTTTGAATACTCTTTATTAATAGATTCTTAAATTAATTTAAGATATACTTCATCCAGACCAGACTTATCATTTGATTGAATGAACTTCGAAGACCAAGTTCTTACTCAACAAAATGGTACTAATAAAAATATTCACCAGTATCATCCTTTTAAGTATTATATAGCCGGCATACATTTTGATTAGTGATTAGTGCGAGTGGCTCGTTTAGTGTTTAGTAAAAAACAATTACTTAATACTAATCAGAGACTGTCCCGAACATGTTTTTTGCTAAACACTAAACGAGCCACTCGCACTAATCACTAATCAAAATGTATCCCGGCCATTAGAATTTTGAACACGCTTTATCAATAAGGTAATCAACAATAGATTCTATAATTCAAAATTGACCGCTGATGAAAAATGAAATGTAAAACATTTTTTGAAATTACCTATTGTGGTTGTATATCAATTTTATTGTGACAATTTAAATTTATTTCAATTTTTGCATTTTCTCTTTGTCAAAGCTCATAAAATTATTTCATAACTTTTTATTTGCAATGTTTCAGTAGGGATTTAATCGGAATGTCTCTATATTCCAGTAACTGCATTATTTTAAATGATTTGGTATTAAGTTTTATTATTGTTTTAATTAACATTCAGGTAAGTACCCATTAAGTTAAGTCTTGCTTTTAAATAGAACAATTCTTTTAAGACAACTCTAACCTAATTTATATAGCCTTAAAAAAATGTGTAAGACTGTCATCACTGGAACTGAATTTAATTTGTAGACAAAATTATGTGTAAGGATAAATAATACTGGTAGCTCATTGATGTACTCAGTTATCACTTTGAGCCTAGAAATTGTCTCCCACGATTACTGCATGCAACTGATAGTGGACTCAAGCACATTATAGTAAAATATATTCACTGACCTGTTAATCTTGCTAAAGTCATATAAAACGGTAACGCCCCTTTGGACGAGAGCTGACGAACGGGAATAGTAGTTCCTGGCTTCGACGAAGCTATCACCACGGGATCACCAGGGGAACACGACCTCGCGACACGCCGGGAGACCCAACCTGTCACAAATGACACACCATCCTATTAGCCACAACGTGTCCAACACTAATCCATATCAACTACTTTCGCGCATCTAACTACTATTCTAACCAATTTCTGCAAGCACAATGTATGGTACGCACCAGCCAGCTGGCAAAAACGTGGTGTATCCACGAAAGAATATTGTACATCTACGTAAGTAAATATAGAATAGATATTCGATATTACGTCGGTACCTTCCACTGTCTATGACGATGCGAAACGCAAAGTGAAACTTCCAAACTTCACACCACTAGTAAAACAGCACTTTTTAGAATCAACTTAGAACAAACAAATTAAAAAATGATTTTCAATTCAATACGTTCCCGTCGCGTGAAACGACAGACAGAAATAAATGAAAATTACACTTTCTTATGTTTCTAGAACTATGTTCACACCGGAAGCGAGCATTTTTTTAAACATGAAACAATGTAGACATAGTATTTAGAATTGTATTTATTCCGGCTAATAAAATATTTCATTTCTATGAATTTGTAAACAAATCAGAAACAAAAATTTAAATGGCGAATAATTTGACGAATCAGTGCAAAAATCTACAACAAAAATCAAAAATTGACAAGCGGAAACTAAGTGATTATCTTCTCTCTGACACCGTTTTGATTGAAGTTGTCTATGGCATTAAACGATTTAAAAAAAGAAAAGGGAACGACACACTCCGTGCGACATAATCATTTGACTTACGACAAAGACTTGGCTCGTAATAGAATCAAACTCAAATTCAAATCTCTGCTTGAGTACAGACAGTTAGGGACATAGACATAGAAAAATTTTCGCTGCGCTCAAGAAGACCAACAAAGCGTGCAAAAGAGAAGTTAACATCATACGGACACGGTCTATGTAAAAAAGAGACAAAGAATCAAGTGACATGTGCCAACATTTTTTACAGTAAGAGCCCCTAGCGTCCCGCCTAGCAAATGAGCAATCACAGTTTGCTTAAAATATTTGTTAATCTTAATTAGAATTTAAAATAAAGGTATCGTGGAGCCATGTGGTGTCTTGTGCTCTAAGTAATTGTAATGTGACAAAAGGAAATAATCCAAGTAATCACACTTTTCACAGGTAAATAAGATATTGCCAAACATTTCTCTAAAACCAAATTTCGCTTCATTTATTCGTTTATCGACGAAGAAAACAGTATGAAACATAGTTTATTAATTTCCTTTGCCATATTATATAGTCATATTTTATGAATCTAAATCATATTTTACGTATCTCATATAAAATGTATGCATTCGTTTTCGGATCACCTGTATATTGACATTGTTGTTCTTTGACATTCTATTTCTATGGTTAAGGATCATCAACACGAGCAATTTTTTAAACGCGCGATATTTACCGCCGACTACGTTTCACGGAAAAAGGCACCTTATGGCAAAATGACTAAAACGCAGAATGACTAGAATGCAAAATGATTTTTTTGTCCCGCGACAATGGGTTCGCAAGCTGCAAACTTCGCGCTTAAGCGACTAGGCTCCACATTCGCACTAGTGGTACAGCTGCCGGCAGATAAATTGGCAAGAGAAAGTTGAGACAAAAGATGCGCAGTAGCTAAAAACACAGTGTTTGTAGCTACTGCGCATCTTTTGTCTCAACTTTCTCTTGCCAATTTATATGCCGGCAGCTGTAGCTACCTCGGCAGAACTTACCGAGTAAACTGTCTTGATATACTTGTTGCCAAATGCTCCAAGCAGCATTACGCTAGAAACATACTATTGTGTTGTGTTGTGTCGGCATCTGTTGTGGCGCGGATCGCTCGTCTGCGATTCAACAGAAAGAACCCCCACCACCGATCTGTCGCGACACAACACAACACAATAGTATGTTTCTAGCATTGTAATTGGTATCTGTCGCTGGCGGCGGACGCTCGCAATACGCGCATTGTAATTTTGATTTGACTCAAAAATTTGATTTGATAGAACTTGTGCGTCAACGTAAAGTGTTGTATGATACCAAATGCAAAAATTATAAACATCAGTTTATCAAGCTGCTGCTTGGGAATAGTTTGTAGGTTTCTTTATATCGTTTTTTTATAAGTAAACAAATACATATACAACGTGTTACAAAATAACCCCTAATGCCGAATCCATATTCGGGATTTATTAGATAGGGACTAACAAACTAAACAATTTTTAATATGGGACCAACTCTGAAATTGCGAAAAAAAAATCAGCTGTTTCATACATTTACATATTTTTGTTATTATTTTTGTACGAAACAGCAATTTTTTTCGTTTTAAGTATTGTTATTGTACTGAATTTAATTTTTTCTTGATTTTAAATCTCTGATAGCAGTGAATGTAAAAAAGAATGACTCCGCCCGATATTTCAGATTCAGCGACGGAAATGAGTCATAATCAAGGTACCTAACTAAATACAAGCAGTCTCTCTCTTTTTTCTAAATAGGTTGGTAAATACCTACTTACTGATTTAGTTTACGTAATTTTTTTTTCTTAATGTTGTACAGTGATTTATTTTAATTTTTCTTTTTCTTTTTGAACTTGTGCGTCAACGTAAAGTGTTGTATGATACCAAATGCAAAAATTATAATCATCAGTTTATCAGAGCTGTTGCTTGGGAATAGTTTGTAGGTTTATTTGTTTTTTATAAGTAAACAAATAGATACACAACCTGTTACAAAATAACCCCTAATGCCGAATATGGTAGATAGGGACCATCAAACTAAACAACTTTTACTATGGGACCAACTCTAAAATCGCAAAAAAAAAACTGCTGTTTCATACAAAAATAACGAAATTTTTTTTTTTTTTCCCGATTTCAGTGTTGGTCCCATAGTAAAAGTTGTTGAGTTTAATGGTCTCTATCTACTATATTCGGATTAATAAGGCTTTTACCAAACACCTTGCATATAAAAAATTAAGGTCCTCTTCTAAATTACTCTCAGAACCTGATCAAAGCATTATGAACGTGCAAGCGGTGCAAAGCTTCCATTGATTGATACTGTGGAGAAAAAACGACAGAACGCAATCTGTCGCGACACAATAGTGTGCACACCCACCACCACGACACAACGCGACACGACACAACACAACACAAAAGTATATTTCCGTCTTTAGAATGCAATGCACCCGCATTTGTAAACTTAAACTGAAACAATACCTACCACTTGACTGAACTATTAAACACTTGACACTGGCAAAAATTACTTCCAAGAGGAGAGTAGATTGCCAAACTAAAATAAGAAGAAGACAGTTAGGGATGCAAATTCCGACGCAAAAACATCGATGTATCGATACATCGATGCTCCAGAACAAAGATATACAAAAAACATCGCCCAAAACACATCGATGTTTGAAAACATCGGTGTTTTTTTATTATTTTTTAATGATCTATTAAATAGTTAAATTAAGTTCTATATTATCTATACCAATATTATCTATTGAATGGAATTCGAGCCCGACCACATGTGGCAGCAGCAGTCCTATTTTTTTCCAAATATTATCTTCTAGTTATCTCGCGGTGCCATCGCCTGAGCGGATAAGATACTGTTCAATATAGTTTTTGTGAGATGCATCGTACACTGCGGTATATTGGGCCATGAGATTGATCAGTTTATCTTCAGAATCGCTTGTTTTTGCAAATTCAACGTTTTGTTGCTCCAACTTCGGCAGCACTACTGATGTGCGGTCGGGTGACACGTCGCAACCTCACGTCGCGGCTTCATATCGCGCGCCTTGGAAAGAATTTCATAGAAATAGAAACACATACAAACCAGTAGTCGACGCGACATGAGGCGGCGGCACGTCGCGGCTTCATGCCGTGTCACGTGCCTCCAACTCGCACCTTTAGTCTTCAGTGAATAAAATTCAAAATTCAAAAATAATTTATTCAGTCTAGGCTGTTACAAGCACTTGTGAATGTGCAATCGGTTCGCAAACCCTAAGCGGGAGACCATGTAACGAGAAAAACCGGCAAGAAACTCGTCAAGGGCTGCTTTTTTCTCCCTGTATATTTCATACAGAGTCGTCAACACTGACAAATGAGCTCTACATTTAAAGTGAGGTCATTTTCCATCACAATAATTAACAAAAGTTTGCACACAATGGGTAGGTAGGTTGAAATTAAATACCTACGTACATATCGGATAGGTAATTGTAAGAGTAAATAACTTTCAACTAGTTGAGAAATCATTCTGTCTGCTACTCGAAAGTGCACCTAAGTAGGCAAAATTTACCAAAAACACATGTTACAAGACATAAAAATTAATAAAAAAAACGCATTTCTCACAAAATTCAATATGCTTTAAGATAGGTAGTCAGAAGCAGACCCATTCCCACTGGCAGCACCCGTTCACGAGCATGACGCATGGGCCAGCCACCGCTTCGCTCAACCATATCTGAGGGAACGTAACGACCCGCCTCATAGTACGACACCACCGCAGAAATGTTTAAAGTGAGCATGACATACTAAAGCTAAAGCAGCTAGGTACAGTAGCTAATAAGGAAGGTAGTAGGTAAAGTAGAGAAAATAAAATTATATTTAACAGCAGCAACTGGACAAGTCATTGACTCTGGTCAGGCTCTGCTAAAAGTAGCAAACATTTCAATAATGGCAGGCAAAACATCGATGTAAAATCATCGTATAAAATAACATCGATACTTCGATGTTTTGCAATAATGAACTTCGATGGCAAACATTTATGTTTTTTTACTCACTTATGCTCTGAAATGTTATCATTCCATTTGAAAAAAGAATGCGGGGCGTTCAACATTTCCGTGGGGTTCTGGTTCATCACATTCTAAATTTGAAATTCAGTGCGGAAATGAAATTCAATACTTACTTCCCGCACTGAGTGCGGGAAGTAAGTGTTCCAAATTCAAATCGGTAGAACTTATCAGCTAGCATTCTTTTTATGAAACTTTATGGTTGCATGACCGGTCAGTAAACATGGCCACGCGAACCAATTTAAATATCACATTTTTACAAAGAAAATTGTATTTCCTCGCATTTCGTGAGTAAAGTAATTGTTCGCGAGAACACCTTCGATAGCTTCTCCCGAGCAGTAAAAGGTCACCGATCCATTGTTTCTAACGGTAAAGTTCAAGCATAGCAATTCCTCATTAAGGGATGAACCACTTACCCTTGACGCCGACAGGTTTGAGTCCAGCAATGTCCAACAGGAACTGAATCCAACAGCCACCACGTGCTCCGCTTTCAACGTCTGTCGCACTTAGATCTCACAAGCCTCACAACTCCAATTGTCTTTCATGAGAATAACACCAAAAAGTTTATAATTTAAGTAAATTCCGTATTCCAAAAGAAAATCGCTCCGAAAACTGCACGCAACGCGCGCCGTCGGCCGCCGAGATATGTGTGTGGTGGGCGGCTGGTCTCCACCGCCGCCGGGTCGCGGATTTCGCGGTTTACCCACATAATAAAGAAAAAACTATGCCTGAACATCCCCCCCCCTAACCAAGGTCCGCCTTGGTTCCTAAGAATCAGCAACAGGCAACCGACATAATTTAGAAACAGGCCGAAGCAAAGTACCGTTTTGCGTTCGAACCTCCGCGACCCTAACAATTCCATCTTTACCGGGAAGAAGTTTAACTAACCGACCGCGTTTCCATTGAAGAGGATTAGTATTATCTTCTTTGATCAAAACTAATTCGTCTAATTTAGGAGGTTCCGTAACCGTATTCCACTTATACCGCTGTTGCAAAGTGTGTAAATATTCCGTTTTCCACCGAGACCAGAAATGTTGAGACATTTTTTGAATCTGTTGAAAGCGAGACAACCGATACAACTTAACTTCCTCATAAGGATATTCGGGTAAAGCCACCAAAGGTTGGCCGATTAAAAAATGACCGGGTGTTAATACTTCAAGGTCCGCCGGATCCGTACTTAGAGGGCACAAGGGTCGTGAATTCATGACTGCCTCTACTTTATGAAAGAAAGTTGCCAGTTCTTCGAACGTCAACTTAGTCTCGCCCAACACACGCCGAGCATGAGTTTTTGCCGATTTTACCGCTGCCTCAAATAAACCGCCTTGATTTGGACTAGATGGAGAGTTAAATAACCATTTAATATTTTGTTGAACCAATTTCCGTTCCAATTCCGAATTATTATCCCGTAAAAATGTGAATAATTCCTTAAGATACCTATTTGCACCGGTATAGTTAGTACCGCAGTCCGATCTGATTAATGAAGGAAGTCCGCGCCGAGAAACAAATCTTGTCAAAGCCGCAATGAAAGCTTCAACCGACAAATGCGAAACAATTTCTAAATGAACCGCTTTCGTAGATAAGCATACAAAAATGCACAAGTAACATTTTTGAATTTTGGCATTCCGTAATGAATTAGATTTTATAAAATATGGTCCCGCAAAATCCGTAGCGGTTCCTGCAAAAGCTCGCACGCTATTAACCCTATCCCGAGGTAAATCCGCCATAAATGGTTGTGTACACCGAACCTTAGACCGATAACACTGAATACACCGAAATGTGACGCTTCTAGTAACTCGTCGGGCCGAAATTATCCAGTAGTTTTGATAGAGAATAGCTGCTAATGTGTTAGCTCCGACATGACAATGAATGTTATGGAAGTGAGTAACTAACAATTTCGTAAAATGTCCATGACCAGGTAATAAAATCTGATGTCTTGCATTAAAAGACAAATCCGCAGCTCCGATCCGACCGCCGACACGTAAAATCCGATCTTTATCAATAAATAAATTTAGTCTAACCAATGATGATTTAATTTGTCTTTGATTTGACAAAGCCTCAATTTCGTCACTAAAATATTTATGTTGAACAGTCCGAATTAAAAATGAAATTGCATTTCTACGTTCACCGATAGAAATATTTCCGCTAAAACGTGATGATTTATTCTTACAATTATGAATGAACCTTCTAATATAAGCCGTAACATTAATTAATTTTTGAAATGAACTATATTTTTCGATTAACTCAAATTCCGAATTTAAGGTACCTACATTAGCTACCTTTGCCTTAATTCCGGGTAACATTTCTTCGGGGAACTCTAAGTAATCCCGTGGCCAGGTTGATGGTGATTCGCTCAACCACTGTGGCTGCCACCAAAGATGATGCTGCAGCAAGTCCGACGCCAAAGTACCGCGTGACGCTACATCCGCGCAATTCATGTCACTTGGGACATGTCTCCACCGAATTACAACAGGCTGCGATGTTATTTGTGACACCCGATTAGCTTCATATACCTGAAGGGTATGTACTGGTCGTCTGAGCCATGCCAAAACAATAGTGCTGTCACACCAACCAACGACATGATCAAATACAATGTGGTCTTTCATAGAGGAGACGACATGATTGATAAGTTTGGTGAGAAGCAGACTACCTTCTAATTCCAATTTTGGGATTGTTAATTTTTTCCTCAGTGAGGCTACTCGCGATTTAGAAATAAGTAGTCGCACGAGAACATTTCCGTCCGATAACTCCGACCGAATGTAAACCGCTGCGGCGTAGCCCAGCGAGCTACCGTCACAAAAACCGTGTAGACTATATCGAGCAGATCCGTTTCCGTCAGGCTTCAAACACCGAGGGATCCGTATGTTACGTAAATTAGGTAAGTCCGAAACAATCAAATGCCATTGCCGTTTAATATCGTCCGAAACCGGTGCGTCCCAATCAATTTTATTAGAATTGTCACTAGTACCGAGTAATTGTTGTAAAAGAATTTTAATTTTGAAAATGACCGGACAGATCCATCCTTCGGGATCGTACAAACGAGCCGATAAAGATAATATAGTACGACGCGTCACCGTTGACTCCGCAGTCAAATTAACATGATAAGTAAAACTATCCGAAATTGGATCCCATAAAATACCTAAAACTTTTATAAGTTCCGAATCGCTTGAGCCGTCGAAGCTTTTAGGTGTCTCTAAATGAGTAGATGGCAAACCGTCCAAAAGCTCCGGGACATTGGAAGACCACTTCCGCAATTTATAACCGGCCGTATCCATAAGTTTTATTAACTCATCGCGAAGTGCAATTGCATCGGAGAGTGTATCCGCACCGCCATTGAGATCATCCACGTAACTTTGTTTTAATAATAAATTCGCCGCCGATGGGAAATTCTCTTTTTCGTCCTGAGCAAGCTGATGCAAACACCGAATAGCTACGAAAGGACTAGACTTTAAACCGTAAGTGTTAGTTGTCAACTCGAATATTTGTAAGGGTTCCGAAGGCGAAGATCGCCAGAAAATGAGCTGATATTTACGATCATCCGGATGTATCCAAGTTTGTCTAAACATCATTCGTACGTCAGTAGTAAAAACTATGCGTGGCCACCGAAAATTTAATAATATCTCCGATATATCTTTTTGTAATTTTTCACCCGAATATAAACAATCATTTAAGCAAACGCCCGTACTACTGGCAACACTACCATCAAAAACAACCCGAATTTTACTTTCATCACCCGATTTTTTAAATACCCCATGATGAGCCAAAAAATAATGTTCTTCTTCTGAATTAAATTTTGAAACCGTCATATGCCGTAATCTTATATATTCCGCCATGAATTCTGTATATTTCAACCTAAACTCCGAGTCACGTTGCATACGTCTTTCAATCGACAAAAATCGTTTTAAAGCAGTCTGCCTAGAATCACCCAACCGCTGGTGATCCGGTATCAGCGGCAGGCGCACAGTATATTTCCCGTCTGCGCCGCGTGTAGTACTAGAACTGAACAAACGCTCGCATTCTATGTCCGCCGGACTAATAAATTTACATTGAGGTGGTTGTTCATAACGCCAAAACTTTTCTACCGCTTCCAATAATTGGATAGCCGAAACATTAGAAGCAAAGTTCATAGTATCCGAATTAATTTCTGGACTTGGCCCGAAAACCGCAAAATCAAAAATAGTACTTAAGGCATAAGGCCCACCTGCGCCTAAATCAAGTTTCTCGCCGTTCAAGATTTGTCCTAAAATATCGCATCCGAAAATAATATCTATGTGTCTCATGTGAGAAGAACCGTCATCCGAAATGTTTACATTTTTATTCGAAATATTTAATTTCTGAACTAAATAAGAAGTAGGTTTCTTTAAAACAACCGCCGTAACCGATAACAAAATATTTTTAGAATTAATTGGCCGAAAATGAATTTTAACAATATTGTTACTTTCACAAGTGTGAACACCGCCTATTCCCACAATAGGAACATTCGAGTAATGTCGCTTTAATCCCAAATTCGTTACCAAATCACTTTTAATTATGGATATTTGAGAACCAATATCCAGCAAACAACGGACCTGTTGAAAAGAATTTTGAGATGATTTTACTTCAATTATAACCGTTGGCAAAATTACATTATCGATTAATTTAGGTTGTGAAGCGACATTACATAACTGTAATTGCTATTCCGAAGTAGTACGCTGATGTCGTGTGTCCCTAGGGCTCGCACTCCGTATGTTCTGCTGCCCGTGCCGTGACCTTCCGGCATCCGTCGATAAATTATTATTACCGCCATTGTTGTTATCAATGCGCTCCGGCCGTTGATAACGCGAAGAAAATGAATCATAAGTAGGACGCGCATGCATACGACTTAATTGTTCCCGCACTTCGGGTGGACTGGCGCTGCGCACGCGCCGGCCGCGGTCCGCCGCCGCCGTGAAGTTAGAAAACCGGTTTGATGATTGAGAATGATAACGCGCAGGAGATTCACGCAAAATATGCATCGTGCAAATTAACTTGTTGTGGCCAATATTACCGCATTTATTGCATGGGACTTTACTAATACAAGACCCAGCATTATGTTGTCCGAAACATTTAAAACATAAACGTGAATCCTTAATGATATCTTTACGACCGATATTAGTTAACTTTTTAAATTTAAAACACTCAAGTATAGTGTGCCCCGTAAACTGACAATATAAACAACGCTTCGTTGCCACGACGACGTTATCACCATGAGCATGAGTGAGTAACCCAGTTCGTGCTACGCGTTTCCCGCGATCCGAGTAGCTGTTATTGTTATTTCTATTTAATGAATCCGAAGCCGCCGTGTCTAACAATCGACATTCATTTTGCAAAAAGTCTATTAATTGATTGAAGCTAGGCAAAGTAGCCGTATTTCCGCCGTATTTATGTTCAAACCGTGACTTCATATCTAAAGGAAGTTTCGTGAGACTAATATACAATAATAAATAACTCCACTCATTTATAGGAAAACCGAGATTATTCAATGCGCGTGTAGATTCTAATAAAGGGTTAAGTATTTTTGTCCTAAGACCCGAAATATTATTTAAACATGGCAAGTTTAAAATACGCGAAATATGAGAATCCGACAATAATCTTTTATTTTCGTATCTACTTTTAAGAATATCCATAGCCGTGTCTAATGACTCATCAACCATTGGTAGATGTTTTATCAAATCGCGAGGTTCCTTTTGAACATTAGAAAATAAATAATGAAACTTTTCCGTTTTAGAGATATCTTTCCTACACATTACCAACGAATTAAACAAACTAATGAAACTAGTCCAACCGAATATGTCTCCATCATAAACAGACAAGCTTATTGTTGGCAAGCGAGCATTTTGCGCACTTTCCGTGGGTTGGTGTGTGCCGTCCAAGTTCGGGTAGGCAGATGAAATTGCCTCCAATTGATAATAAATTTCTTCCGCGGTTTTAAATTGAGTATCAAATAAAATAATTTGTTTTTCATCCGTTACCGAGTTCAATATTGCTTCGTATGCCTCGCTCAACATCTTATACCTTTCTTCAATTTTACGCAACCGAGCCGATATTACACCCGTTGTTTGACTTTTATTGATGACGACTTCGTTAGTATTTACGAACCAATCGCACTGTATTTTAAATTTATTTTCTACGACCTTAGACGCCATTTTGAAATAGTAATACGGAACACGACGTGAACTTTACGAATTAAAATAACAACCGATGAAACCGAAACAAAATAAATACCGATATTTTTATATTCTGAAGCTTACCGAAATTAATACGAAACAATAATCCGACGAGAGGGACCAAAATAATTATGTTCGCGAGAACACCTTCGATAGCTTCTCCCGAGCAGTAAAAGGTCACCGATCCATTGTTTCTAACGGTAAAGTTCAAGCATAGCAATTCCTCATTAAGGGATGAACCACTTACCCTTGACGCCGACAGGTTTGAGTCCAGCAATGTCCAACAGGAACTGAATCCAACAGCCACCACGTGCTCCGCTTTCAACGTCTGTCGCACTTAGATCTCACAAGCCTCACAACTCCAATTGTCTTTCATGAGAATAACACCAAAAAGTTTATAATTTAAGTAAATTCCGTATTCCAAAAGAAAATCGCTCCGAAAACTGCACGCAACGCGCGCCGTCGGCCGCCGAGATATGTGTGTGGTGGGCGGCTGGTCTCCACCGCCGCCGGGTCGCGGATTTCGCGGTTTACCCACATAATAAAGAAAAAACTATGCCTGAACAGTAATATACAAACCTTATACTGGAAGCTACTTGCATTGCCTCGAATGATTAAAGCCCTCGCCTGCGGCTCGGGCTTCAAACCATCCTCGACAATGCAATCGCTAGCTTCCCGTTCTCGGATGTAATGTACTATTACTAAAAAATCGATGTTTCAGAAATATCGATGTACGTTCATTGCATCCCTAATCCCTATTGACAGTTAACAATTTGACATTGACATTGACAGACAGGACTGATCGGACTTCGAATTTCTCTACCAATGTTGTAGTAAAATTTAGATATTGCAAAAGTTATAATACAAAATAATAATTACGGAGTGAAATAGTGACCTAAACTAAAATCCATAGTAGTTTCATATAGAAATGGTAAGAAAAACGATAATTTAAATTTCCGAAATATTTTGAGGTTATGTGAAATGTCCTTGTGATGACTAAAAATTATTATCAATTTCAGCATACATGCCGACAATTATTTTACAGTCCAGCACGTTGGAAATGCGTCTTACCCGTAAACGTCAAACCTGCAGTTTTTTCCCTAAAATCAGAAAAGGTATGATTTGCAGAAAATTCTTGAAACTTTATTTTTGTAATGACTTCAGTAAAATAAGGTTGGAGTGACCCAAAGGGTGCGCAAGGAAAAAAAGACAGAATAATTTTGAGATGTTTTCGTTTTATGATATTGTAAACGTTTTATGATTGATTCGGTTAAATTGGACAAAACTAAAGAACTTTTACTCTTGTCACTTTTTCGTGAACATTATAGTTTCTTAGAAATATTGCGTTTAAAGATAAGTAATAGATAATTTTTGGCTCACCTTTCCATTAGCGGACCACGAGTTCCGAATTCATATTTTTTTTATGTAAAGAACTCATGATTTGGAACACGTATACGAAATTTTATGTTTAGGAACCAAATAATACGCAAGAAAAAAAATCTAAAAATTATGATTTTCTAGGTAAAAAAAATAATTTTAGACCTGTGTCGCAATTTTTTACGTTTAATGGTGGTGCACTAGGTTGGTAGCACTACTAAAGGACCTCAGGTCACGATAGGTGCGAGGAGCGTAGCGACGAGCATGTTAGGTGTACATGAACCCAGCGCGCAAGCCGAGCGAGCGAAGCGAGCGTGCCGCGGCAGCGGCCGGCGAAGCGCCAGAAACGACTTTTTTTACGTGCGAAATTTTGTACGTACGTCCCCCTCCTCTCCCCACCTTTTTTTAGCCTCCCCTGCTTAATTTACATATTTTTAGTTTTTTTTTAACCATTAAAAAAAAAGTATCCATCTCCTAACTTTCAAACTTTAGGGAGGGGTTGCCACCCTCCCCCTACTCCTCCCTCCTCAACCCCTCCCCCCAAAATCGTGGTCCGTTAATGGAAAGTAGAACCTAATTTTTTAAAATAATGTCGGCGCACTAAGTTGGTAGCACTGCTAAATTGTTGCGATGGTGACTAGACGGCAGGTCACGTGATAGGTGCGAGGAGCGAAGCTACGAGCATGTTAGGTGTACATGAACCGAGCGAGCGCAGCGAGCGTGCCGCGGCAGCGGCCGGCGAAGCGCCAGAAACTACTTTTTTTACGTGCGAAATTTTGTACGTACGTCCCCTCTCCTCTCCCCTCCTCGTTTTAGCCTTTTGCTTTGAGGTTATGTTTACATAAAAAATATTCCTCGAAAACTTCTTAAAACGCAATATTTCTACGAAACTATCATGTGCACGAAAAAAATGACAAGAGTAAAAGTTCTTTAGTTTTTTCCAATTTAACCGAAACAATCATAAAACGTTAACAATATCATAAAAAAAACATCTCAAAATTATTCTGTCTTTTTTTCCTTGCGCACCCTTTGCGACACTCTGACCTAAAATAAAGCAATACGTTGTTGCGCGTGCAAAAGTCGCTTTGTGTTTTTTGTCATTTGTGGTTTTTTATGCATTTTTAATCGTTATTTTCATACACACATACTGTAAAAATAGCTATGTGATAAATACAATATTTAAAGAGTTACGGAAGGTAGCTATGTGACATTCATACATTGAATGTTCCATGAAAGTTCCACGCTAAGTGTTTTAATTCACAAGCTGAAATAAGTTTACCAAAGCGGAAGCAGAAATTGCGCCTGATATGTGCTTCACTATGCACATAGCAAGTTTTTTGGTCACTCATAGCTTTTACTTACGACTCAAATAAATAACTCTATGTGTCATATTTGCGTATTATGTTTCATTAACCCATCTGCGCCGGCCGTATACCCACCTAAAAAATATTAGCACCAGAGAAGGTAAGAGAACAATAGAAGAAAACGTAAACAAAGTGCTGGCCTCATGCGGCCGGCTCGGCGTTGACGGAATGGCTTAAATTATTTTAGCCGGGTCGGCGTCAAGGAATTAAAGCATTATTAATACTGATATTCATTCAAAAGCAATCTAAAAATATGTAAAAAAATATGTTTGTTATATGTATTTAAGTAAATATAAATGATCTAAATATTCTGATAATTTTTCGAAAAAAACAGTTTTTGGTCTCCTGTAAAGTATGTAAAAAACATAGCAACTTCAGCACATGCAACGACAAATACTTACACCATAATTATGCAATTTAACAATGCTACAAACTTATTGTTTAGTTAATCTTGATATCCATTCCCTTTTCATTTATCCTTATAACAATTTTGTGTGGTTTTAAAGACAGTACTAAGCATTTTTCTTGGGTTAATTTTCTCTCAATCATATTAGGTTAAGCCGTCAAGCTAGACAAAATGAGACAATAGATTTTAAACTTTTAGATTTTTGCATTCACAATGCTATTTTTATATTAAGATAAATAAATAATGAAAAAATATTAGAAAAAATCGACTCACCCGTAGCAAGCACTCATCCCGTCTGAGTTGCTACGGGTGAGTCGATTTTTTCTAATATTTTTTCATTATTTATTCATCTTGAGACAATAGATTTTCCATTGTTGTCCGACTTCATACGGCCGTCTCACGTTTTATGAATTAAAGGTTTTATTGTAGTTAACAGTACCAGAATGCCGCCACTACTCGGCTCGGAAAGGTTTCTTCTCATCCATCATCGAAAACATAAAAGAAGACATGGCAAAGAATAAAGAGATGACAGAAAACATCAAGAAGTTCAGAGAAGAAGCTCAGAAATTGGAGAACTCTGAGGCTCTGCAGGTACCTCCTTTATTACTTCTCTAGAAATTCCTAAACCCAACATGATTTAATTCCTTATTTTATTTATTTTTTGTACTAGTTTGATAATAAATCATCATTTATTTAAAACAACAGCTTTGGCCCGTGACTTTGTCTGTGTGGACATTTGAAAAATCCCTAGGGAGCTTTTGATAAAAATAAAAAGTAATCTATGTTTTAATCCAAGCTATAAACTATCTGTGAGCCAAATTACATCCAAATCCATTTAGCCATTATTGTGTGATTGAGTAACAAACATCCAAACACGGGAACGGGAACCACGCGGGTGAAAACGCGGGCGGCCGCTAGTCTACACATAAAACAAAGTCAGGTTATTTACACCATTTATAACTCGAAGAACGGCTGGACTGATTTGGATGAAATTTGGCTGGTAGACAGATTAGAACCTGGGGCCCTACCGCCCAACTCAAAGCGATAGCCAGACTATCTGTCCTTGTCATATCATAACATAACACGATGACAAGGACGGACTTTGACTCTGGCTTTGGTTTATGACGTCAGTGCACTGTCCGTCCTTGTCATCGTGTTATGATATGACAAGGACGGATAGAGTCTAGCTATCGCTTTGAGTTGGGCGGTAGGGCCCCTGGATTAACGTATAGGCTAATGAAAAGGTGCCATAGAGTCGACGCGGACGAAGTCGCCGGCGGCCGCTAACAAAACATTAATATCTACTCCAATATGTATGGAACAGCTGATTAATTTTTGCTCTGATGAAGTTGGTCCCGTAGACGTAGTTGTTCAGTTCGACAAACCAAGCTAGGTAAAGTACGAGGCAAACATCTTGAAATTTTTTCAATGGAGTAGTGAGTAGGGATAAGTTCGCGCATGTGCTCTTGTGAGCGACCAATAGCGCGCGCCCCTCCCGCCGCCCGTGTACCTCACTGCTACAGTACGAGGCATATATCTTGAAATCGGGTGGGGATTGCGTGTAACGCGTATTTTGGGCATGCGTAGCGGTGAGGGGCGCGGGCGGTGGCAGAGGCGCGCGCTATTGGTCGCTCGCAAGAGCATATGCGCGAACTTATCCCTACTCCGTTGAAAAAATTTCAAGATATATGCCTCGTACTGTATGCATACCCAAAATACGCGTACCGCGCAATCCCCACCCGATTTCAAGATATATGCCTCGTACTGTACTGTACATCACATTTGTCGACTGTTTTGATTTCACCCTGTAGTTTCGTCTGTCCATAGGCCGCGCGGCGTAAGTTCCATGCGGTGGAGTCAGAGGCGTCCAAGAGCTCCGAGGTGTTCAAGGAGACCCTGGAGGGCATCAAGGGCAAGATGGAACATGTCCTGGAGGAAGCCGGCAAGACTGAGATTGCCAAGAAAGCCGGTACGTTTCACAGAAATAAAGAAATGTTTTTTTGTTAGTAAAGAGCTTTTGACAGTTGTCATATTATAAATCTTTTAAACTTAAAAGATTATTTAAACATTTTTCTTATTAAAATCAAATTGTCGCTAATAAATAAGTAATTTCTTTCGTAATCTCTGTGTGGAAAACAATTTCTTGTATTTATAATTAATTTTTTGTTTAAAGAGTTGGATGAACATTGTTTATTTACCAAATACACTCGACGTCAGAAAAACCGCACCTCTTCGGCACTAAGTTTAGACTTGGCCATCTGCTATTGCTAGCTAACGTTTTATTTTATTTTATTTTTATTTTTATTTATTTGGCACAGAAACAATATACAAATTATAATTTTGACAAAAAAGAAATGAGCCTACAACATGTTAAATTTGTATATCTATTACATCTATGCATAACATTTGACTACACACATGGTTACTTACATTGCAATATTATTAGTATTATTACAATACATAGTTATATGTTTTTAAAGATTTTAAGGGTTAATTAACAATGACATTATTTCCTTCTTTAATTTAAACAAACTGTAATGAAAAATATCTAAATCCTTATGAAGATCATTGTACAGGGTGCACATTCGGGGTATCGGACTGAACCGTGTAACATGATTTGAGGAGAAATTTATCGAGAACAAATGTTGTCTTGAACAAAACTTTTATTGTGTAAATGTTGATATCTATTGAAAGTACATTTAATGAGCTTTCTTTTAATAAGTGTTTGATTTTTTAACATAACAGTTACCATAATTAAACGATTAAAGCGTTATTGCTAGCGCCACCACAAAAGGGAAATGAAAGGGGACAATTCAGGAAATGCGGGTAAATTCGCTATCGAGATGATGGAGAAAACACACTTCAACAGTTCAGTTAAAAAAAGGAATACCCAAGATGGATACTATTGCCCATGAAGTTACTCAAATATTGCAAAAAAATTAGGCAATGTAATGTGCTCGGAAACTCAATCTCAGTAATTGATTCCGTTCGACGAGTATTCCAACGGTTTCTAAAGACTGTTGGCTATGTCTGAAGGGGAAGAAGTATATAATAACACTTATCATTAAATTATATGGGATTAAATTAACTTTGAAGAAAAGGTGCGGTTTTTCTGACGCCGAGTGTAGATTCTGGTCAACGAAAGATGAACTGGAAATAGAGGCGCCACTTTCCCTGTTAAATTAACGTTTAGAGGTTACGTTATTGGAAACTGAACCTTAAAATAAGGCGCAAAAGTTCCATTTCCAAGCGAGTCTCATCTTTCGTTGACCAAACTCTTAAGACAAGTTAGATTATACCCTCTACTTATGTGTGTAGATTCCCAAGATTTGTTCATAATGCAAAAGAAACTTGTTAGAATACTCGCAAAAATAGATAACTCACAAAGTTGTAAACCATTTTTCAAAAAATTTAACTTACTCACACTCCCTAGTATTTACATATTTGACGTTTGTACATTTGTTTTTAAAAATATCGATAAATTTAAAAAAGTTCACAAAACCCATAGTATCAACACCCGTCAAAAAAAAAGACTGTATATACCACCTTCAAGAATGAAAATGCTACAAAATAGCCCGTATCATATGGCAGTAAAAATATTTAATAATCTACCAAATAATATAAAAAATGAAAATAAATTATCCTTATTCATTGCAAGACTAAAAAAATTTCTTGTTGAAAATTGCTATTATTCTCTTAATGAATACTTGAATAAACCAAATTAAAATTAAAATTATTAGAATAAAAATACGTAAAAAAATAATAATATGAAAATAAAAATGACATTGGATATCACAATCTGCAAATTCGTTTGATTTAATTTAATTTACCTACCTAGAAATTATTGTGAGATTTTATTTAACTTTAACTTTTGAAATAACAGCTTCTTTTTATATTTGAATGCCTTCCTACTTTTACATTTTACATTTGCTATACTCAAAAAGAGTAATTAAGTCGTAAGTACTGTATTATCTTTAAGAACCAACTGTACACTTAATTTGCAAATAAATAAATTGAAATTGAAATATGTTTTTAGACCTATTCTTTTCTGTAAGTAACTGTAAATTAGACACTTTATTTTATGGAACATTGCAGGCAGGATATCTGAAGACCTGTCGAAGAGCGCGAAAGATGCAGCCGAGAGCATAGCGGACACCAGGCAGAAGCTGGGACAGACTTCCGCCTTTAAAACAATATCACAAGTGAGTGATTTACGGCCAATTTCAATAATCCATCTTCAGCACAGCCGTGACACACTCTGTACGTGAGAGTTCGAGCGCCAGCGACCTTGAGCCAGAGCGTGTAAGCGCTAAATTCCATTTCGGTATCAACACCGAAATGGAATTTAGACTTTTAGGCAAAGGAAATTACATAGTAGGTATGTTAGGAAATATAAACTTGTGCAAGGACATGTAAATGAAAGATAGGTTTGATTTATAATAAGTTTTTGTAATCTTTAAATTATATTAGGTACATCATAAATTACAACTGTAACACTATATTTTCTGTTATTTATAATCAGTTTTTTTAATCTTTTACATGTTTATGAAAGAAAAGTTTGATTTATATATATTTTTATTTATTGTCAATTTTACCTACTTGAGAGTTTACGAGTTTAATCATCTGAAATCCTTGTTTTCAGAGCTTTTTTTATAATTAAAGTCAGGTAAAAGGAAGAGTAAGGACATGACTAATATTTCGTATATTTTAAACTATAAAAATACTTATGAAGAAACTTTTAGCAGGATTTTGTTTTTGGTTGTTGCCACAGCCATAAACAATAACGCCTGCCGCCGGGCATGAATATCTAACAATTAAATAATGTTGCGTCGCGTAGGCACGTAGGCAGTCCGTGCGAAATGCGGTGCAATGCAATACGGATTGCGGTGAGACAAGCGCGCGGCGAGCGATAGTAGAATCACGGTAAAGTAATCTAGAACCCTTGGCCGGGCCAGTCCGCCACTGGTGACTGCACTCCCCGCGCGCCTCCAGACACGCACACATAGCCGCGAGCGATTTTACGAGCATACATGCTCAAGTGTCGTTTCTTTTCGCGTTAGAGTATATATTCTGTGTCTTCAGTAAGATAGGCCTACTTCGGATCTGTTACTAGGCAACTGTTGTTATCCCGTCATTTAACAGAGATATCTAGGCAACAAATATAAATTTAGTAAGCTTATCTCTTACTGAGGATGGGTTATTGAAATCGCCCGTTATTCTTTATTAGCGACCCACCCTCGCTTCGCTTAGGTTACTTCCTTTCTTTAACTTTTGGGCAATAGAAAGTCTGTAGGACTACAGACCAAACTGGCGGCCGATAGTTGGGTCGCGCCTTTAATCAGTATGAAGAAGTATGCAAGTGCGCACCAGGGATTGAAATACGGTTAAAAAAATAACGATAAAAAATTTAACGTTAAAAATACCGTTATAACATTTTATCGGTAAATTTACCGGTAAAAATAACGTTAAAATATTTTACCGGTAAAATTAGCGTTCAATATAGCGTTAAACTTTACCGGTACAATATACCGGTAAAATTATTGCAATAAAAATAACGTTATTAATTGGAATAACGTTAATTTTAAAGTTTAACGGTAAAAAAAGTAAGAAATAACGTTAAAATTAACGTTATTTACTGAAATAACGTTAATTTCAATGTAACGTTAACTAAATTAACGTTATTTATTGACATCACGTTAATTTTAAAATTAACGCTAAAAAAGTGAAAAATAACGTTATCATTCCCTGGTGAGCACACTCAAATTCTAATAAAAAATAAAAAAAACAAAAATATCTTCATTATTTACTAAAAGTAATATTTAACAATGTGTGGGTCTCTTCTTTTAAGTTTGAAAAACCTGTATTAAAAGAGGTTCCTCGCTTTAGTTTACAATAATTAATTTGTAGTAGGTACATAACTAGGAGCTTATATTAGTACATATTTTTATAATATTAAAATATTTGCATTTTATCACTTAAAATTATATTTTGAGGTAGGCTGTATGTTCACTAACCCTGTTGTTCGCAAAATATTCTTGCATTGGGCGTGTGAAAAAAACAAAAAAAACCTACGCGCCTTTTCCCATCATGATTATCATATTTTTTTTGTCGTATTGAAAGTGAAAGTGAAATATATTTTATTTAAATAAGCTCACATAATAAGCATTTTTAAATCGTCAATTCTTTTACCCTACCACCCATTATGACGTCTTTTAACTGACAAGAAAAATGGGCGCAAAAAACTTGTCAGCTTTATCAATCAGATGGAAAGATATTTACAAATATGTATATCGTTTCCAGACTTTATATTAACAAAGATTAACAAATAAATAACATTATTGAATTAGCTCATTTCTTAATGAGTTTCAAATTTCTTAATCAATTTACAGATTTTAAGCTAAATTCAAAGTTTGAACTTGTTATTCAGTCTAGGCTACAATAAATAAAAATAAAAGAAAAACATACAATTCAATATGCATTAAGATAGGTAGTCAGAAGCAGACCCATTCCCACTGGCAGCACCAGTTCACGAACATGACGCATGAACCAGCCATCTCTTCGCTCAACCATATTTGAGGGAACGTAACGTCCCGCCTCATACGACACCACCGCAGAAATGATTAAAGAGAGCATGACATACTAAGACTACCCATGTTAAGGCATCGAATTGAAAATTTATATCCAAAAGCTTTTCATAGGTCTTTCACTAAACTACTGACTATAGAAAGTAAAAATATTGCAATTAAATAAATCAAAAAAAGGTAAGCTATTAAGAATTATATTTTTTGAGTAAGAAGTGCCATACATACAGACAATATAAAACAGATCTTTTATATACGAGTTATACGACGCCCTTAATACAAGCAGACAGAAGCAGACCCATTCCCACTGGCAGCACCCGTTCACGAGCATGACGCATGAACCAACCATCGCTTCGCTCAACCATATTTGAGGGAACGTAACGACCCGCCTCACACGACACCACCGCAGAAATGTTTGAAGTGAGCATGACATACTAAAGCTACCCATATTAAGTCGTCGAGTCAAGAAGCCAGTAGTACGTTTTTAAGTAGGTAGGATACTTCTCACAATTTTATACTTAGAAAAGAAAATCACGATTCGAGTTTAATTAAAGGACTTTTATTATTTGTTGCTGTGTGGTAAATTACTTTGTTTTTTCCTCGCAAGTGTGTTAAAAAACGTCGTATGAACGTCTTATGACACACACGGCTGAGTTACGCCCTCGGGCTGCAACCCACAGCCTTGTGTGCAATGAGCAACCTAAGCTAACTTGTCTCATAATGTACTATTACCTTTAGTTTATTTGTAATGTAATATTTAATACGTTAATAGGAACTGACCTTGTTTTCTTTACAATTTAAGTTGTTTATTTTCAGGCGACCGAAGTGGTGAAGAACGAAATATCGCCGAAAGGCCTCGAGGGCCGAGTGTACGTGTCTCCCATAGTTTTACGGAAACGAGTCGAGGTAAGTTAATCATAAAACAGGTTATCCATCAGCTGAGATCTAGGTACTTCCTCTAATTTAATTTCCCATCCAGTATGGGCCAATTCCATGCTCCTTCTAAAACTAATGATGATATGATAGCATTAGGTGATTCTTAGCAGGCAAAATTCATAGCTATTTCATCTTAATCAATTGTCTAGATGAAATAGCTTTGTAATTTTTAATATTTTTTTAAAGATAATATAGCTATTTCATCTTAATCAATTGTCTAAATATCTGGAAAGATATTTCATAGGCCAGTATATTGTTACAAATGTTTTTCCTAAAATCGCAAAACGCGATGTAAAGCTGCATTTTTGATATGTTATTTGGACCCCTTAAGGGAGTGTGGAACCATGTTTTGCAAGCAAAAAAAGTTGTGCTTGCTGCGTTATACGTGAAAAACTGCATTTTTTTTCAGTTTTTGCAGTTTTATAAAAAAACTATGAGCTTTTGACATAAGTTGTCTAGATTATTTTGAAAGTGTATTAAATTTCAAACAATTAAAGCTAACTTTCTAACTCTGTATGTCTAATAGTTTTTGAGATATGATGCTTGAAATATTGACACTCACCGGCATATCTAACCGCCTACACCGTTATTTTCATACAAACATGCTCACTTCACAGTCTCAAAAGTATACGCATCTCTGCACTGGTTTGTATTTTTAAAAGTTTAGGAAGGTGCTCGTTTTTCGAATAAGAATGTCAAATAAGCATAGACATCTCTCAATTTCGTCAAAAATGCAATAAAGCAATGCATAATTTTAATACCATATATCATTGTATGGAACGAGGAAATTGGTTTACCTTTTCCTCTTTTTGGATAAATTGAGAGGTATCTATACTTATTTGACATTTTTATTCGAAAAATAAGCACCTGACTAATCTATCAACATACAAATTATTGCACAGATGCACAACCTTTTTTATTTATGAGACTGTGAAGGGAGCACGTTTATATAAAAATAACGGTGTAGGCGGTTAGATATGCCGGTGAGTGTCAATATTTCAAGCATCATATATCTCAAAAACTATTAGACATACAGAGCTGAAAGTTAGCTTTAATTGTTTGAAATTTTATACACTTTCAAAATGATGTCGGCAACTAATGTCCAAAAGCTCATAGTTTTTTAATGAAACTGCAAACACTGAATAAAAATGCAGTTTTTCACGTATAACGCAGCTAGCACAATTTTTTTTTTGCTTGCAAAACATGGTTCCACACTCCCTTAAGGGGTCCAAATAACATACCAAAAATGCAGCTTTACATCGCGTTTTGCGATTTAAATGTAGACTTTTACTGGGCTATTTAATTGAATGTCGAGGCAATTCCTCACATTGGTGAAATAACGCTGGCTTGCAGCGTAAGAGTAGGATATACTAGAAGAAATTCGACGATGTCACTAGTGACTCGGTAGCTCAGCGGTCAGAGCATTGGACCGGATATCCAAAGGTCGCGGGTTCGATTCCCGTTTGAGTATTGATCTGGTGCGAGTCGTATTTTTTCTAGTATATTATTTAGTATTGTTTAAAAATAGCATTGTAAATGCAAAAATCTCAAATTTAAAAAGTTCAAGTAAATCTTAATATCTTATCGTGCTGTTGTATCGTGGTGGTTATTACGGGGGTGGCTGTGGAGACATTCAATCCGATTAATTTTACAATGGACGGTGTTCCGCGGCAATTTCACTCGGAAATGTATGGAAAAGAGAAAATACGTAAAATACAAATTAAAATACGTCGTTTTGTACCGCAAGCGCTCTGAAGTTGGTCACTTTTGTTTTACGTTGTTAAATTAATGATAATTGATGATTAACGGTGGTCCGCGGCATCATCATTCTCGAATGTATGGCACAGATTGCAACAGATTAAAATATGTAAGCCAACTGTTCCAAAGTTTGTCACATCTATCGGGTAAGTAAAGTTAAATATTAAGGTCTCAGTATACATGACATGATGTCACGGGGTTTTTCGCGTCCCGGATGGAACTGCCTGCCTGTCTGTCATGACATACGGAGCCGAAACGTGGACACTCACTGTAGGGCTGGTTCACAAATTTAAAGTCGCGCAGCGAGCTATGGAAAGGGCTATGCTCGGAGTTTCTCTGAGAGATCGGGTTCGGAACGGGGTGAGCCGACAGAGAACTAAAGTCATCGACATAGCTCACCGGATTAGCAAGCTGAAGTGGCAGTGGGCCGGCCATATTAGCCGCAGAACCGATGGCCGCTGGGGCAGACGAGTTCTTGAGTGGAGACCGCGTATGGGCAAACGTAGTGTGGGCACAGAATACATAATAGTACAAGTACAGAAGATCCACTCCGCAAAGTCATTTATTTAAATAGCGACTCTATTCCATACACAATAAAGTGCAATTCAGGTTGCACGCCGCTCCCTTGGCTACAGTTATATTCACCTAGAAGTTGCCTCTCTTTCTATCGCGTAGCTCTTATCTCTTCTAACGAATTCAGGGTTTCACTTTCTTCTTTTATATAATAATTAAATAACAGGTAGTTAATTTATTACAAGTTATGAGGTTGTGAAATAATGTGTTGGTACTTAAATATGTTTCAAAATAACCTTGGATAGGTACAGTCAACGCCACATCAGACATGCTGACTTTGAGTCAATTTGCTTTCATACGAAATGAAATTGTATTCATAATTAACTTTATTTCGAAAGTAGGTAAGTAAGTACCTACCTAAGAATAAATGGATACTAAATACTAAGTACCTAGTAGACAAGCACTTCTTACGTTTCGGTGTCGTTTGGAACTTTTGGAAGTATGAAAAACACGTGAGGTTCGGAATGTTCGGATCCTTTTTATTAGTATTAAGGCAGCCCATTGCGATGTAATATGCCTTCATTTTGGTTATAATAATATTTTTATAGAGTGACTATCGAAATCGAACTGCTAATGTGCGACCCAGCCGGCACGCGATAGCCCTCTGAAATTAGTCCGTCCGGACGGACCCGCCGGCTACTTGTAGCTTCGTACCTAAAGCGCGGAGTGAGCCTAGCCTGGTGTGGGACGCCCTCAGACAAGGTGGAGCGACGATCTTCGCAAAGTGGCTGGCATAAACTGGATGAGTATAGCCGCGGATCGTGCTCAGTGGCGTGCACTCGGAGAGGCCTATGTTCAGCAGTGGACGATGATAGGCTGATGATGATGATGGATGGAACGGGGCGATTTTTTTAATTCCGGTCCGATATATTTTCCTGTCACATATACCAGAGACCTTGAAGCGGGAAAGGACATTAGGCCTACGTGGGAAAGTATGTACGCCGATCTGGGCGCGTCGGTCCCCATACATTGAACATAGACCGAGACTAGTTGTTTAGACCTACAGTACATCATCCACGTGTATCCGTGACATGCGACGCGATACCACGTTACGCGATTCAACGAAAAGTATGTCCTTTGACGCGCTCATAAAGTACATTATTGGACGCATCCAGATCGGCGTATGTAGCCTACGTGCGTCGACTCGGCCTAGTGTAGTTCTCGCTTTAAGGTCTCTGCCTACTACACCGTACCATACTATGATCGTGCTAGGAACGTACTATTAGACACGAAAATCTACACAATATGCTTTACTATGTCCACTGAAGCGGATCGACGGCGTTCTGTGTCCGTATGCAACCCGTATGGTGCCCGTATGCAGCATCCAAAACCGATAGGAGTCCGTTTCATTTTGCTTTAGTCACGGTCATCATACGCGGTTACAACCCGTATACTCACCGGCTCGGCAACCTCGCGTGTCATGCACGGAGCGTATCAGCACCGGCAAAATATTTTCGCCGACAATGGGGAGGCGAAGGCAAAGTGAATTACAGATGGCGCTTAGTCTTTGGAACAATTGTCAGTTTGAGCTTATATTGTCTTGACTGTGTATTACGTGATTTTACTTTCTTAGATTGTATTTTTTTCGGTTTTGCGGACAAACAATGTATTCTATGCTAACTTTAGCTCATATAAAAGAAGAATTACGGAAAAGAAAAGCCAAAACAACAGGCAAGAAAGTTTATAGCAACTTACAAAAAATTGCTAACAAGCATTACATTTCTTTAAATTTCGTGTAAGATTTACAAGTAATCTTTTTATTTCAGATTAGAAGCATATGATTTAAATTTTAACAAAGCAACTGAGTGTAAATTTCCGTGTTTATAGTTGCCTGATGATGCCTTCTGTGCAATAGTAATTTCAGGTTTCTGTACTGGAATTTCTGTACCATCCAAAATTACACGAACCGTTTTATCATATTTATTTTATTATTTTAAGTTTCTTGAATGACTCTGGCATATAAAATTCTATTAATTCTCTGTTTGGCCCCAATATTGGGCTTATTCCATATTTGATATACCTATCAAATTAATCCAAGTTATAAATATGTTAGCAACTGCTGAGGTTGAAATATTAAAGAACAAAGCTGTTATAATTCAAATGTTGTTTTATTTTGGCGAAGCTTCATCAAATTCATGAAACATTCCTTTTGATTTATAATGTTTCTCAGGCTCAGCAAAGGAGAAAATCGAGGAAAAAGCATTTTTTTTTATATTTTTTTGGCCACTATTTTTTTTGTTACTGGGAAATCGATGAACTCCAATATTTTACAAGTTACATGCATAACAATGCGGCATTTTCTCAGTATAAAATTAAAAAGTGCAATACTCCAAGAGATTCCCATATGTTTTGACAGTTTCTTTGAGGCGGCTCGGTACCAACGACAAGACGCCACCTATCGGGATAAAATTGCGCTTTTCCTCCCCATTTGTTGACGCTTCGTGTCCGGTAACGGAACAGTCTAGTGGGAATAGTGTAATACTTTTCAAAACAATAGTAGATTGTATAAATTGTATTACAAGGGAGCAAAATAATATTTTTACGGCGACGGCGCTTTTTTGAATCCAGAGCGAAGTGAGGGATTCTTCAGTAGAATCCTGAACGTAGCGAGGGATTCAAAGTATGTCGCCCTCGCCAAAAATATTTTGCGCCCGAGTCATATACTCTACTTTTCATCCCCTTTTTATGAGAAAATAAATAGGAGACTGTGTTTATGTAATTAATGAAAATGTTCTTTATTTAAAAAAGACACGTGAAAAGTAAAAACAATTACAAATTTATAGTTACGTTTGATACACTAGCGCAATTTTCAAAAGTTATTGTACTAAGTTTGTACGTAAGTATGTACTAATTACAAGAACACAGACTTAATTCGCGCGCTTATGTTTTTTTTTTCAGTTTGCGCGGGTTATCGCGCCGCGGTGACCTCGCCGCGCCGTCTATACAGCCAGTCAATACATACCAGCCGGCGGCGGCGTTCGAATTCTTTGAAAGATACATGTTCTAAATTCAAATCTCTTTTCCTCCCACTAAAAAGTTCTTACCAGAAAAGAGCTATTTTGGTCCCACTTATATAGGAACAAAGCATCATTTTTCGAATAAAAGGGATGAAATAGTAAATTGTATTACAAGGGAGCAAAATAATATTTTTACGGCGAGGGCGCTTTTTTGAATCCAGAGCGAAGTGAGGGATTCTAGAGTAGAATCCCGAGCTTAGCGAGGGATTCTTCAGTAGAATCCTGAACGTAGCGAGGGATTCAAAGTATGTCGCCCTCGCCAAAAATATTTTGCGCCCGAGTCATATACTCTACTTTTCATCCCCTTTCTATGAGAAAATAAATAGGAGACTGTGTTTATGTAATTAATGAAAATGTTCTTTATTTAAAAAAGACACGTGAAAAGTAAAAATAATTACAAATTTATAGTTACGTTTGATACACTAGCGCAATTTTCAAAAGTTATTGTACTAAGTACGTAAGTATGTACTAATTACAAGAACACAGACTTAATTCGCGCTCTTATGTTTTTTTTTTCAGTTTGCGCGGGTTATCGCGCCGCGGCGACCTCGCCGCGCCGTCTATACAGCCAGTCAATACATACCAGCCGGCGGCGGCGTTCGAATCTTTGAAAGATACATGTTCTAAATTCAAATCTCTTTTCCTCCCACTAAAAAGTTCTTACCAGAAAAGAGCTACTTAGGTCCCACTTATATAGGAACAATGCATCCTTTTTCGAATAGAAGGGATGAAAAGAATATTTTTGTTGCCTGACACGTTCCTAGCACGGTCATGGTATGGCACGCTATAGTGGGTAGAGATGTGTCGCAGTATGTGTGATGCTGAAGAGTGTGTGTTGCGTGCAGATGGAGATGGACCCGCGCAGCTTCGAGGCGGACACGCTGACGACGGGCGTGGAGCTGCACCGCGACTCCAAGTTCCACCAGCAGTGGGAGAACTTCAAGAACAACAACCAGTACATCAACAAGGTACATTTATTAGGTCATCTTTACAAACGGGGCGCCTGAAATGAAGACTGAGATAGATAGGAGGGATAAGGGGGAGAGAGGGAAATCATCATTGCTACTCCCGCCTTTACTGCGATATATGATTTAAAAAATCCTAACCGCCGAACACCACGTTTCTTATATCTTAGTGCAAACCTCCGCCCTTGAGTAACAAAGCACAGAAACCCATACGAGCTACGGCTCGTACTCGTTTCTGAGTTTCGTTAGAGCGAGGGCTATCCTCTCCGCGCCTCCAATCGGTTATCAGCATAACAGCTTGTGTATGCATACACGCCAGCAGGTCGGTTCTGGCACTCCGCGGCAAAAATTGAGTAAACGTGTTCCGTTTAGGTAATTATTAAAATGTCGAAGTTGAAAAGACCTAATATTATAAGACCTGTAGGGAAGGAAAGTATGGAATGGTATGGGTATGGAGAGAGGTAGCCACTAGTAGGAAGGCCAAAGTGGAAGATCTTCCTCCGGGCTAGGTGGTATTTGCCCGGGGACCGCGGTCCAACCGATGATGGTTGGAAGTTGTATATATAGTTTGGTGGCTGAGAAAACTCCGATAGCGAGGTGTAGGTTACTGCATATGTTCTCCATATTACGAGTTGCTGTTCCTTACTAATCTTTGTGTTTATTCGACACTAGCGCCATCTAGTCACATGGTGATGAGTCTCGTTGCAACCATGTGTAGGTATGTGCGGCGGTACGGTAGATGCCGCTACAAACCTATGTACGAAATACCGAAAATTTTAAAGCTGAATGGTTGTTTGGCCGAACGTTTAAAATCCCGAAAGGACATTTTACCTAAAAGAGTATCCCGAAGCTTAAAAAACCGAAGCTCAAAAAACCAAAGGTTAATTGAGGGTTACACGCCAGCAGGTCGGTTCTGGCACTTCGCCGACCGCTGCCGCAGCACGCTCGCTTGGCGCGCTCGGCTCGTGCGTTGTTGGTCGCAATGGAACCTAACCTCCTTCTCGCTCGCTACGCTCGCTCGTCGTCATACCTAATAGACCTAAACACACTTTCGGGATTTCGAACTTTCGGGGATTTCGAACTATCGGTCATTTAATAATCGATCTTTCAAGTTTCAGGCTATTGGGTTTGGATTTAGGATTTTCGGTATTTTGAAAATAAGTGTTTTATGCGTCGATATTTTGGTCGTATGTTTATGAATTATGGGCATTTTAATGTACCCTTCCGTTTCACGCAAAAATACAAAGTAATGACATTTTATACAAAATTTTGTTTCTTTTCACAAACACTAAAATAATAATTGCCCTTGCGCAATCGTTCCTTCCACATTTGCACAATCTATCTCTTTCATGATTCGCGTTTCAAGGGCCCATACTAAAAGTAAAATTTCTAGTTAGGGCCCTTACTAAAACACAAAAAGCAATACTATATAAATATAAATACCATTCGATTATTACGATTATTTACGACCTCCGTGGTCGAGTGGTTCGCATGCCGGTTTTCAAGGCGTCACCATCTCTTGAGGTCCCGGGTTCGATCCCCGGCTGGGTCAATGTAGAAAATGAACTTTTCAATATTGTCTCAGGTCTGGGTGTGTGTCATACCACCGTTGTTTCTGATTTCCATAACACAAGTGCTATAGCTACTTACTTTGGGATTGGAGCAATGCATGTGATGTTGTCAAATATTTATTTATTTATTTATTTATTTATTTACGTTTATATTAGATGAAATAAGGCCCAATAGTACAAGGAATTAGCAAATAACTAAGTACAATTTAACTATTGCAGGTCTTAGATTGGAAATTGAAATATGAAGAGTCTCAAAACCCTGTCGTGAAGGCGTCGCGTTTCCTTACAGAAAAAGTCGGCAGCCTCTTCGGCAACATGTTTGAGAACACGGAATTATCAAAAACACTCACGGAGATCTGCAAGGTCGAACCCGACTTCACCGCACAGAAGTTCCTCGAGGACTGCTCGAACGACATCATCCCGAACATCCTAGAAGCCATGGTGCGAGGAGACTTGGATATACTCAAAGACTGGTGCTACGAAGGTGTCTTCAACATCATAGCGACCCCCATAAAACAGTGTAAACAGCTCGGTTACAGACTCGACTCAAAAATCTTGGATATCGAGCAAATAGAACTCGTTATGGGTAAAATGATGGACCAGGGTCCAGTTCTAGTCATCACATTCCAGTCGCAACAAATCATGTGTGTCCGGGACGCTAAAAACAACGTGATTGAAGGTGACCCCGATAAGGTCATGAGGGTCAACTATGTTTGGGTGTTGTGTCGAGATCCGCAGGAGATGAACCCTAAAGCTGCGTGGAGACTACTCGAACTATCAGCCAATAGTGTAGAACAATTGATATAGGTGTAGTGTACATTGTGTAGATTAAATCGTTGACAATTAGTGCTCGTTTCAGTAGACCTTACCTGCGGAGTTTGATATTTGCCGTTTTTTGATATTTGAATCCCATCTACTGGCTGTTTGGTAATCGACTTGTAAAACCGAATATGGTAAATAGGGTACCATGCATAAAACCTTGAAAATTAAACTCTGAAAACCGCCACATATCTGAGAAATTTTGTTTTTTTTATTTTTATGCAAAAATGCAAAATGACAGCCCTAGACGCAAATAGACTATTGTATTCAATAATCAATACCATTAATGTGTAAAAGCAAAATACAATTTCAGTCTAGGGTTGCCATCATGCAGATCATAAAAAGATAAGTTTTCAAAAAAGTTATGGTTTTTAGGGTTTATAATGATTTTCCGGTGTTGTATGCATGGTACCCTACCATGTTTGGCTTTATAAGCTATTACCAAACACCCTGTATAAAGTGTCTAAATTGCAATAAAGATTGACTGTTAACAAAGTGGTAAAAATTTAGTACTCTCTGGCGTTCAATTATGAAAAAAGGTATTATATTTTCTACTCTGCTGTTCCTGATAAACCTTTCCACAGAATGTGATGCAGTTTCTATCAAATAACGTGACGTTATGGACACATTCATTCTAGAATTGAAAGAAAAAATCGTCAAAAAATTATGTAGTATATGGAAATGCATCACAGTTGCATTGGAGATATATTACGTTATAGGAGATACCTATTTTAGTTTTTAATAATACCGATTTTTTATTAATACCGATTGCTGTTGCGCAATGAAATGGTAGGAATTTGTTATTTTAAGTTTTAGTGCTCGCGGAACCCTGGATGGCAGTTTCGAATATAATTATAAGCTAAAAATGATAGTTGGTAATTTTAAACAACCCTAAATACTCCAATTTTAAATATAGTTTTTTATGTTTGATAAAAATTTAAAACCACTTCAGGGTTTTGCGAGAAACTCAACATTTTGAGTTATGACTTGTTTATTTTTTAATTTTAGTTTTATTTTATAGTTGTTTATTTGTTTATTATGATAATTTATTTGAATGTTATGTTAGATTTTGTGGATTTGCTATTTGTTGGCCGCTGCGTTAGTGCGAGAATGTAATAGCTTGTCGATAACAAAATAAAGTCGTTTTTACCAGTGGTTATTACATTATATACGGTCGTATTATTTTGATTGTAGATTAGACTGCAATAAAAAAATTGGTATCCCATTTTAAGGGTTCCGGGCAAACCCAGAGGGCAAAATCGGGACCCTATTACTAAGACTCCACTGTCCGTCTTAAGTGTCAAAAGATGCGTCTCGGCAAGACCCCATAGCCAAAGTAACATTTGCAAATCTTCGTTATCGCTTCGCTTTCGAAACATGTATGGAATTGACATAAGGTTTCGTTAACAATCGAATTTTAAAAGGTCAATCCATACATTTTTCGGAGCAAAGCGATAGCGAAAATTTGTAAATGTGACATTGGCTACAGGCTAAGGACTACAATATGGTGAAAAACAATTTGAAAAAGTCAAAATCTTTTTTCGAAAATCGCATGAATGTAGAACACAACAGTCACACTTTTTCGGGGTCTTTTCTCACTAAATCGAAATTTTTTTTAAAACTAAAATTGATATCGAAAGTCTGTCTGTCACCAGCCTGTATCTCATGTAGCTAGACAGTTGAAATTTTCACTGATGATGTATTTCTGTTGCCACTATAACAAAAAATAATAAAATAAATATTTAAGGGGAGCTCCCATACAAAAATGTTGTAGATTAGATAATAGTACGGAATCCGTAGCGCGCGAGTCCGACTCCCGCTTGGCCGTTTTATTTATAGCCCAGGAGCCACCAATCCTGAAAGCTCCGTGACACGGATTCTAATAATTTTAATAAAAAAAGAAAAGTTAACGTTTAGACGAACAAGATTTGCTTGGTCGGCGTGGATTTGATTAGCCGGAAATATTTTAATTAAATTATTTATTATTAAATTTCCATAATTTTTTTCCGTCATCACGGATTTTGATCAATCTTATATAGAATTTTGTGTGAAATAATATGTTCAACAAGAAAAAATCCGGCCGACCAAAGATTTTTAGCCGGAAAGGTCACGCATACCTATTTGAATGGTGTGATAAGGGGTAAAATTTATCCATTATCACGGAAACCTTTTTTGTTTTTTTTTAATTCACGCGTTTTAATGTCACATTTATAATTATCTTGGTATGCGTGCTTACAAACTGCCGAAAGTATCGCGCATACCAAATTTTATTGTGTGAGTGAGGATCATACTGTTATAGATTTCACTTACTTGATGACATTTCTTTTAGAGTCCTTCTTCTACCTCTGGTCTCTTCCTTAAGTTTTTAACTATTTATTATACTAATTAATATGGAAAAGAGGAAATACAGAAAAAAAATATTTGGGTTGATTATAATATAATAAATGAACTTATTTAGAAAACAAACATTTTAATACATAGGTATGCCTCACTCACTCTTTACAGAAATATAGAAACCGTTAAAAGGGAAGAGTAAAAATTTGGTATGCGCGATACTTTCGGCAGTTTGTAAGCACGCATAACAAGATAATTATAAATGTGACACTAAAACGCGTGAATTAAAAAAACCAAAAAAGGTTTCCGTGATAATGGTTAAATTTTACCCCTTATCACACCATTCAAATAGGTATGCGTGACCTTTCCGGCTAAAAATCATTGGTCGGCCGGATTTTTTCTTGTTGAACACACAAAATTCTATATAAGATTGATCAAAATCCGTGATGACGGAAAAAAATTATGGAAATTTAATAATAAATAATTTAATTAAAATATTTCCGGCTAATCAAATCCACGCCGACCAAGCAAATCTTGTTCGTCTAAACGTTAACTTTTCTTTTTTATTAAAAATATTAAATACATAAATAAATATTAGGTACAATGCACATTCGCCCAGATAGGCATGCAACATATTAAATATAAATTAAACTAATAGGTACCTATATAATTCTAATTCCAATAATAATATATAAATTAATCATGTCAATATCATAATTATGTCACATTCATTAATTAAAATATTCGTTTAAATTATAAAAACATTTTTCTATTAGCCACTTACGTAGACTTATTATGAACAAATTAGAGGGCAGTTGTCTTATCGCTACAGGAATGTGGTTATAGACCTTGATTGTCATGATGTAACAATTTTTACCATAAAAAGAACTTTTATGTTGTGGAAGTAACACGCGATGCAAGTCTCTAGGGCGAAGTCTCGGATTTACTCTATCGGTTGGTGGGAAAAGTTCTGGGTTATTCCTAACAAACGCTCCTATTTGTAGGATATATAGTCCTGTTAAAGTTAATATTCCCAAATCTACGAATAAGGGCCGACAAGATTCTAAAGGACCGACACCACAAATCGACCGTACGCATTTCTTTTGAAGGACGAAAGCTCTTTTTACATCTGGAGAATTTCCCCATAATATCAGAACGTACCTCAATATTGACGAGACGTATCCGTGATACGCAGTCAAAGCTACCTTTTTTCCAGCTATATTTCTCAGTCGTTTGAGCGCATAGACGTATTTGCTCAATCTATTGCATATTTCTTTTACGTGAGATTTCCAATTACAGAAACGGTCGAGCATAATACCTAGAAATTTCGTTTCGTTCATTTCTTCCAATTCATGACCCTGGCAAATAATTTTTGGATTCAAACGAATTGTCTGGTAATTTGAAAACTGGACGAAGGTCGTTTTGGAGCTGTTGACACTAAGCCCATTCCGATCAAGCCATTTGCATACTCCTTCCACAGTGGCATTAAGTGCAGCGTCATAATCAATGGCTTTATCGGTATGGGGTACAACTACCGATATGTCATCGGCAAATAAAATTGTTTTGTTGTTTATAACCTTGGGCAAATCATTAATGTATAATATAAAGAGAAGTGGCCCCATTACACTTCCTTGGGGAACACCATATTTGTTGTGTACGAAGGGTGACCTGTGCGAATTAACTTCTCCGTTACTACTTATTTTATTTATTTCTACGCATTGCATCCTATTTGATAGATAACTAGTTATCCACTGTAAGGCTGGACCCCGAATGCCATATTTTTCACATTTGGCCAATAGTATTTGGTGATCCACCATGTCAAAAGCCCTACTCATATCAAAAAAGATAGATACAACGGGAATTTTTCGATCAACATATTCTGTGACGTATTTAATTACTAAGTACGCCGCAAGAGTTGTCGATTTATTTCGCTGAAACCCATTTTGCTCATCTGCTATGACTCTAAACTTTTCAAAAAATTCTTTAAATCTAGCCGCCATTAACTTTTCGAAAATCTTAGATAACACAGATATTAACGTTATGGGACGATAATTTTTTATGTCTTTTTTATTATGTCTTTTATGTAACGGCCGTATAATAGACTTTTTAAGTGCTTCTGGAAACACGCCCAGAGAAAATGACAAATTGACAAGAAAGCACAATACAGGAGCCAAAAGATCGGAACATAATTTAAGTATGTGTGTTGGTAACCCATCATAACCAACGGATGCAGTGTTATTCAAAGATTTTGTTATTTTAATCACTTCCTGCTCTGTGCATGGCGTCAAAAACAAACTATTTCCTAAAGACTCAATATTACGTGTTTCTACCTTCGAGCAACAAAGGCTTCGTTTTTCACGAAGGGAGAAGCCTTAGCGATTAAACTCTATTCAAATTATTCTGGCATTTTTTGCGGGGGGGGAAAATGCACACAAGTGCAGTTCCGCATACCCACATACAAAAACAACACTGTAATGACGACACTCACACATAAAAAATAAAACAAAACAGCAAAAAATTGTGTACGGATGAGTCACACATCAAAATATGACACGTTTTTGACATAAAGGGCTGGGCTCAACTGTCGATGCAACAATATCGATACGGAAAAAGGAATAAAGGTTACAAACTCAATCATTTTACGATGGGGTGAATAACAACAAAGAGGTCATTTTTATACGCTTGAGCTTTATACAAAAAGCTCGAGAGTGTAGGTGATTGGGTTGTGACTAATGTGTAATTTTGACCGACCGTTGAATAAAAAAATAGCAAACTGATTTTGATAATGTCGTCAATATAGTAAAATATATCATTATTTTTCTAAGAAACTGTACATTCAATGGGGAGGCGAAGGCAAAGTGAATTACAGATGGCGCTTCATTCTTTGGAACAATTGTCAGTTTGAGCTTATATTGTCTTGACTGTGTATTACGTGATTTTACTTTCTAAGATTGTATTTTTTTCGGTTTTGCTAACAAGCATTACATTTCTTTAAATTTTGTGTAAGATTTACAAGTAATCTTTTTATTTCAGATTAGAAGCATACGATTTAAATTTTAACAAAGCAACTGAGTGTGAATTTCCGTGTTTATAGTTGCCTGATGATGCCTTCTGTGCAATAGTAATTTCAGGTTTCTGTACTGGAATTTCTGTACCATCCAAAATTACACGAACCGTTTTATCATATTTATTTTATTATTCTAAGTTTCTTGAATGACTCTGGCATATAAAATTCTATTAATTCTCTGTTTGGCCCCAATATTGGGCTTATTCCATATTTGATATACCTATCAAATTCATCCAAGTTATAAATATGTTAGAAACTGGCTGAGGTTGAAATATTAAAGAACAAAGCTGTTATAATTCAAATGTTGTTTTATTTTGGCGAAGCTTCATCAAATTCATGAAACATTCCTTTTGATTTATAATGTTTCTCAGGCTCAGCAAAGGAGAAAATCGAGGGAAAAGCATCTTTTTTTTTGATATTTTTTTGCCCAATATTTTTTTTGTTACTGGGAAATCGATGAACTCCAATATTTTACAAGTTACATGCATAACAATGCGGAATTTTCTCAGTATAAAATTAAAAAGTGCAATACTCCAAGAGATTCCCATATGTTTTGACACTTTCTTTGAGGCGGCCCGGTACCAAAGACCAGACGCCACCTATCGGGATAAAATTGCGCTTTTCCTCCCCATTACTCAAAAATGGCCTGATTTATCATAATATGATAGGTACCACATTCGAGGTGGTATATTGAAAGAGATATGATTTCAATGGTAATAAGTAGAGTACACAACTCGAGAAAAAAAAACTCATCTCGGTTCTTTTTTTAATACTTACGGCTATTTGTACTAAACTTAAGAATCGCATAAGTCTTTCCTAACTATAACTCGACCAAATTAAAACGGTGTCATAAACTTAGCTGTCATGCAGCTATCATGCGCCTAATTATCTTGCTCGAGTTGTACTTTGGAAAAAACTAGGCGATTCTTAAGTTTAGTGCAAACGGCCGTTAGTCCCTCGAACTAAATTCCCTTTTTATTCACTTGTTGTATAATCTACTATTTCGACATTTATTTCGCGATATCTGTCTCGCTCACACCAGTGCAGCGCAAATCATGCAAAAATCACGCAAATTAATTTGACGCAGAATCAGGGCCAGATTGACCAACACTTTATCGACAAACATTATTTAACGGTAACATCACTAAGTTGTCCATCGGTGAGAATTCGGATTTATCTAGCGACAGATCTGAAATTTGTACGGACGAGCCATGGACTAGCAGACCCGATGTCACTGAACAAATCTGACAACTAATCAAGAATAAAATATACGAATTTAATGTTTTAATGTAAACAAATAGCAATAATATGATACAAATTTACTTTCATGTGAAATGTAACACCATCTTTTTGTATACTTGATGTTCGAGACCTCTTTTGACAGCAAAAACCTCATCAAATCGACATTTTAAACAGAGCAGCGTTCACATGCGCGACTGGACTCGGTCTAGAAAGAAATCCGGGCGCACCTGGTTTTACTAATGCGTATGCCCATTTGGGCTTGTACTTCGGCAGAGGGGAACGCTTCGTATGGCTTCTCTTTCTGTAGAAGCCCGTCTTATGCAGGCCACACACCATCCAATCGATCGTCCAATCGGCATGATACTACCGATTGGATCCAATCGGCAGTTCGTCCATATACACCACACACGATCAATTCTACTGTCCAATCGGCAGTGGGTGAACGATCGTATGATTTTCTTAACCGACTTCAAAAAAGAAGGAAGTTCTTAATTCAATTGTATATAATATATGTTTTATCATTGTTATTTTAATTTGAAAGTTATTATTTTTAAGTTTTTGAAAGAGATTTTTCTTTTTTTAAAGCTTATTTATTTTCAGCTTTTTGGTGGTATGTACCTATGCGTATAATATTTTTTAACTCTGTATATTTTCAAAATGCTAATGTCTTTACTCAATTTCAATATTCACGCTGTCTATCCATTTTCCAACAAAAAAAACATATAATTCGGTTCATAAATAAAGTCATCAAGGTAGTTAATCATAGTATTTTCAGGATTACTTATCAGGAAAAATGTCGCAAGAAAATTCTTTGAAATAAAAAAATAACTGTCAAAATCGGTCCATAAATATCGAAGATACGCGCGAACAATGATAAAAATATATATACAATCCAATTGAGAACCTCCTTCTTTTTTGAAGTCGGTTAAAATACCAAAACCTTCTCCTAAATAAATACTTTTCTGGTAAGCGCATCAAAATCGGTTCAGCCAAACGTGAGATAATCGCGGATACAGGTCAAACACAGAACCTACCTTTTTCGAAATCGGTTAAAAGAAAAAGAAAGAAAACATAATAATCAAAATCAGTCTATAAATATCGAAGATACGCGTGAACAATCATAAAATAAATAAATACAATCGAATAAAGAACCTCCTTTTTTGAAGTCGGTTAAGAAAATCATACGGTCGATTGCCCACTGCCACACACCGTCCAATCGGCATGATCCAATCGGCATGATCCAGCCAAAATAATTTTTCCGTCAGTTCGATCGTCCAACCGATCCACGGCCACACACGGTCAGTTTGGTTGGATCCAATCGGTAGTTTCATGCCGATTGGACGATCGATTGGATGGTGTGTGGCCTACATTACTCTAAGGTTTCTACTATGGACGGTTGTCTTATGTCATCGGTCAAACTCATAAAATAATTACTAAATGTCAGGGCTATGTCATGGGGGTCGGTCAATATTTTATTATCATATTCTATACTATCAATTTGATTGTAACAATTTATTTTGTCAGTTTTATCGCCAATTATATTCCAAATAGCCTTACTCTTATTTTTGGATTTACTAATTATTTTGTTGTTATTTATCATTTTAGAATTATTTATACATTTTCTTAGTAGTTTCGTGTATTCCTTAAATTTATGTCTATACTCTACTTCTTTGTTTTTGTTTTTGTGGGAAAGCCACCTTAACTCACGTTTTTTAGCACTTGATACTTTGATTCCTTTTGAAAGCCATTTTGGTTTGGAATTATTTGCTGTAACTTTGACTTTTATCTCGGGAAAACACAAGTTATAGTATAAGCATATATTTTCATGAAAACTATTAAAAGCATCATTCAAGTTAAGTTCATTTTTATAAACATCACTCCAACTAAGGCTTGATAGGCATTCCTTAAACTTATTTATATTTTCATTACGGAAATCTCTAACCTTTTTATACCAATATTTTTGTCTCTGTTGATTGTTCGCGACACTAAATTGCAAGGTTTGTCCCGTATCGTGATCTGAGAGATACAAAGAGTGAACCTGGCCAACCGCTTCTCCAATATTACTTGCAAAGTGGTCTATACAGGACAAGAGCCTTGTAGGAACCTGAATATGAAGAGTCATATTGTATGTTGCTAATAAAGATTTCAAATCCGCAGAATTATTGTTGATTTTTAGGGTGTCGATATTCAAATCACCTGCAAGAATGATTTTTCTCTTACCATACTTAGTCAATCTGTGTAGCAACTGATCCAAAGACGTCATGAATTTAGTCAAATTAGACCTAACAGGAGTTCTATACAAGCAAACCAATATACAGTCGAACAAAGGGATGTCAACACCACATGCCTCAAACTGCTTTTCCGTGGCTAATTCACAGCAGTCAGGAAGAGGCTTAAAGTTAATATGTTTTTTTAATAAAATACACACGCCCCCTCGTTTTTCGTTCTTTCTACAGTAACATGATGCTAACTTATACTGTTTCATTCGAATGTTACTTTCACAGCCACGCTCAACAAAAGTCTCTGAAAAACATAGCACATCCAGTTTTTTCTTATTATTAGGGAATTCATTAACAAAAACCTCTAATGTGTCCAATTTGTTCAGTAGCCCTTGTATGTTTTGATGAAATATTGTTACACTGGATTTATTGTTGCATTTAGTTGTGGAAAAAAAGGAACATCCTTATTATCTAAGTTAGTAGCAATTTTACATGTCTGACTGTTTGATTTACTAAAATACTCAAGTATGGTCGTCTGTCTCATCATGACAGATTTCGTGGCTGTATAATTTCTTATATGGCGTTGATTTCCAATAGTTTGAGTTTGAGAATACATCTTAATTTTTTTTGGATTTAAAAATGTACGTGCGTATTCAGCACTATCAATGTGTAAGTTAATTTTGTTACCAATATTTTTAAAAAATTCTAGTTTACTATATGAGTGACATGAGTGTAAATCCACAAATGTACATTTTGGAAACAAATTCGAGCATAACCTCAGTCTATTATTTAACAATCTAATATTTAAATGCGCATTTGAATAAACTGGAGTAAGAAAAACAGTATTTCTCTTTAGCTTATTTAAAATAATATGTAAATCAGATTCTAATTTTAAGAGATACTCGTCATGTCCTCCTATACCGAGAACAATGACGTCATCTTCGGCCAAAGAGTTAAGAAAAGTGTCATCACAGTGGCTAAGAATTTGTGAGCTAGGCGCATCAGTTTTTATAAATGCAGTTGGTTGATAAATATCATTCCATTTTCGGGTTCTTGTCTCGATGAAGGCTGCAGACAAGCCCAGCAGAGAATCGTCGCCAAGAATTATAAGTTTTCGTTTACTAGATGACACAGTGTTCAAGGAATCTTCGGAAGAGGGTTTAAGCGGAGCTACAGCTGTTTGTTCTTCTTTTGAGATCGCAGGATCGGAAGAATATTGGACGTGGACAATATTATCTTCTGTATCATTTGTTGAATTTATTGTCGAGTCGTTGGTTTCTCCGCTCGCAGGGAACTGCATTTTCTGTTTGCTTCTAATGATTTTTTTGTTTTTCCCAGAATTTTTCTTCGCTGATTCACATGGAAGCTTTTTTTTAGTAGATCCACATATTTCTAGGAGTTGTGAAATTTTTTGTTCCTGAGCCGTAATTCTTTTCTTTAGAGATTCATTCTCCAGTAGGATGTTATCGATTTCCTGGTTTGCCGATGCCAATTTTCCCGTGATTTGTCCGATGCCAATTAGAATCCGTGTCACGGAGCTTTCAAGATTGGTGGCTCCTTACCTATTAGGTTAATTCCACTCACGCGTTTGAATGTTCTGAATTTCGCATTAAGATTGCAATTGGCTGTTAATTTATTGTTTTCCTTAAATACCTATACATTTTTCTTAACCCAACCCAACGAACTCGAAGGGCTGATTTTTCAAGCCTCAGATAACAGATATCAGTCGGTTAAATTAAAATCCGAATAACATAAAAGTCATTCAAAAATTTGACAAACAAACATAATATGACGATCATTTTCAATTTGGCGGCATAATACGTTATCAAACGAATAATCTGGGCACTGAAAAATCAGCCCATCACGTAAAAATCCCTGTGTAATATAATATTAATGTCCTGAATATTGCATATGAATTTGACTATGAAGACGTCAAAATTAGTATCAGATTTTAAAGAAAACACAATAAGTTCGTAAAACATTTTAATAGAGGCACATTCAAAAAGACGGATCACGCCTTCATACATTAATATATTTACAATGCATTCTACAAGTAGCGCTAAATGGGACATATTCATTAACTTAATTAAAACGCGATGAAATGAAACTTCCACGGTGACTAGGTTACAAACAGATGGAACGAGGAATGTGTATGATTAACACAAAGTATGTAGGTATAGAAAATAATATAAACATAGTCGTGGTTTATGAAAATATCCTCTAAACTAGACAATATTTGTGTACAAGTCAGATATGAAAACAAAGGCTGTTATCATAAATCGTATATGAGATTTTGTACTTCGCAAAAATAAGTCATAAACCACATACTAAAAACTTAAAAAGTTTAAAATCTACTTTGTAAAACTTGATCTATTTCTTAACAACTACTTAAGTGCACAGTTAATTATGCTTATAAATATTAAAAAATACGCAACAAGCTCAATCGCTTAGTAAAAAAAAATATTCGCAATGTTGCAAGTGTAAAATTCACAATGTTAGTGTCAGTGTTGCCATTATTACTAATAAAATGTGAACAATGATTTAAAATAGCTTGAACTCGCTTTAAACATACAATTAAATTATATCTAGCCCGTTTTCACAACCCCTATATAAAAGTCAGATTCTTGGTCTTGGAATGCTTAAGCTTACTATCACGTTGATCGAATCAATAATAAATTACAGCTGAAATGCTACAATATCCGTTATTATTATAAAATTTTATAAAGTAGGTTGTCTCGTTTTTATACAACGTGTTACAAAATACTCGTAATACCGAATATGGCAGATAGGGACCATCAACTGAACATATTTTACTATAGGACCAACTTTGAAATCGCGGAAAAATAAACTGTTTCATTCTAAAACTAATCAATATTCAGAGTTGGTACCATAGTAAAAGTTGTTCAGTTGATGGTCCCTATCTACCATATTCCTGTTAGGGGTTGTTTTGTAACACGTTTTATATGTTTACAGTTTAAAACTTTATCACTCTAAGTGTTGTGTAATAAAAAAGTAAAATAAAATAAGATTACTTTTTTGAACAGAAATCAATGAGAAATGATAACTACAAGGGTGACAAACACAAAGTTCTACATATTTTTAGACGTATTACTACACAGTTTTATCAATAAATATGTGTACGATTGCTACACGTGCACAGTTTCAGGTGCATACCTTAAAAAAATTATGAAAGTAAAATGAAATGAAAGTAAAAATAAAACTATCGTGATTTTATTCTCATCTTCATCAATAATAAGAAAATTGACTCAATGTTATAATATAAAAAAATTGGGGCCATAAAAATATTCTCCCCTGTTTGATAAAGGAGCATTTGTTTACACGGGTCGATTTGAGTCGACTAGCGCTTTTTACCGACTATCCACCTCATTGAAATTAGGCTTGCGATTTCGGTTTTTACAAGCGATTGTCGATGAAAAGCCTTAGGCTAATAAAATTGTCCATCAAGTCGACTGGAAAGTCAACCCGTGTAAATTCCACATAATCAACTTAGCCCACCTTTAAGTAGGTAGTGCGACAAAGTTCCGATCACGTCTATAAAATATGTGTACAGTTTAGAACTTTGTCACTTTAAAAGCGATTCGTTTTTTGTTGAATAGAAATCTATGACAAATACAACGAAGTGACAAAGTTCTAACTAAACTGTATACGTATAATATTAGACATGACTGTACATTTTATAATGTGTTGACGGCATCAGATGACTAAGTAATTTACCTTTATTCCCAGGATTCCCCTTTAACACTGTCCTCCTTGGTGACAACTGGGATTTTTTTCCCAAATGTTCCCTTTAAACTTGTGCCAGAGGGGACCAATGCCGTTTGTTTTCATTGAAGATATTCTATCTTCAGCTGCCCCCCCTTGCCCGTACCTTGCTACGCCCATGTATAACATGTTTAAGGTTGAAAGTTAGCACGCGATTCGCTATTGTAGGCACATAACGTGGATAAAGTTGTATTCGGTAGTATTTGTTGAATACAACTTTATTGTGTACAAATAAATACAGGGTAATTTTTGGACCTCTTTTCAAATTTTGTCAGGTTATTCTATAACAGCAGTATAATCAATTTGTGAAGTAAAAAAAATTTTTTTTTACATTTTTATCCCAAACTTTTCACTATACAAATTGAAATTGTTGTCACTGTTTGCGCGTCGCACAAAAAAGTGGCTAAAAACTGTGAATTTAAAAAGAAAAAAAAAAACATAATTATCTCACCAATTTTTTTTTATTTCTCCCTTGAACTTATATTTCATTTTGTAAAGGGGTCGGAAAATTACCCTGTATGTAGGTACACACTAAAGTTGTATTCGCTACAAACATATTGCATTTAATGATATATAGATAATTTTGCTTTGATAACATAGCTTATCATTGTCGTTACTCGGGACACGCTAAAATATATTGTGTCAAAGCTAAAATCCTGGGTAAACCACTTTATGCGCCTACAATAGAGAGTCACTTGCTAATTTAGTGGGTGATAGTCGCAGAAACTCAAATTTGTACGTAACACAGCGTGAAATTTTAATCATTTTGGTTTCCGCAGTGGGGTGGTTCCACTTCGTCACTCTGATATCGCGAAAAAAAAAATCTACTGTTCCATACAAGGTCGAGTAAGTATTGCGCGTTTGTATGGAACAGCTGTTTTCGCGATATCAGAGTTGGCCTCATAGTAAAAGTTCCCACTGCGGGAACTAAACGATTAAAATTTCAACGTGTATGTATGTATGGGTATAAAGTTCCTAGTCGAGTGCCCACTGCAGCAGCGCCGTGTCGTTGCCGCCGGCCGACACGAGGCGCGCGCCGTCCGACAGGAACCGCACGCACGTCACGTGCGACGAGTGCCCACCGTACTGGTGGCACAGCGACTGCGACCAAAAGGAACCAATATTTACACTATTACACTCATCAACTTTGTCTAGGGATACAGCAGGTTATTCACGATTGTCGGAAACCAACTTTCCGAATCGAATCGGAAAATCGTCTACGATCTTATTTTCTACCTTATGCTACCAAACTTTGTAAATGCATTGCGCTTTCCCGTCGGAAAGTAAATGGAATGCCAGTCGAATGTCAGGCACGTATCCAGACTTTTAATTCGGGGAGGGACAACTGCATCCCGCAAACTTTAGAGTGCCTCACCCCACGGACGTATATAAGGGGGGGGTTTTGGGGGTCCGGACCCCCCCCATTCATATCCATCTTACTTGTCCAACAGAAAAAAATTACATGCACCGCGCCGATTGTAGAAAACGATAGATGCTTAGTCCGTCGCAGGGTGTATCTCGAGATATTATATGACACTCAAAGCGGAGAAATTGTTGGTAATTTTAACTTCTTTAAAAGTGTAATAGACAACTTTGCCGTAGAATGCATTTTTTTAAAGTTTTTACCCAACTTAGAGCATTAAGAACTAACTTTCTTAATGCTCTAAGTTACCCAAAAACTGAAATAAGTTGAGGTTTTTCAATCACTACGAAGTTAGCACAGGTCTTTCAGGGTTTCAGGTCAAGCAGGGGCGACCGCCCGGGGCTCCCTTTTATATCCCCAGCCGCACACCTCTACAGTTTACCTTTATACAGTCCTATAATTTTATTACTATCGTAAATTCCCTATTAGCGACAAAATCGTTATGGTGGCAAAACATGATCAGAACAACTTGGCAAGATCTCGTCGAAACTTCATCGCTCGCTACCATGTGCCATTTAAGATTTGGCCATTGTAACATCCAGGAGCGGCCCTAGGGCGGTGCAAGCGGTGCGACTGCACTGGGCGCCCTCGTGTGTGGGGCGCCAACAACGCCCGACCACCGGTCGACTATCAATCGTATTGTTGCCTGGTGACGAGCGACGACGCGACGAATGAAACTAACCAAAAATCGCACTGCGCGGCCATTTTCAGTGTAAACAAGCAAGATTAGTGGATTAACCGACTAAAAATCGCGCAGCGCAGCTGTTTTTTTACTATAAACAAGCAACATTAGTCGATGAAACTGACTAAAAATCGCGCTGCGCGGCGGTTTTTTACTGTAATAAGTAAAATTATAAGATTCGAAGATGAAACTGATTAAAAATTGCTGATAAACAAGCAAGATTACAAGATTAGTAGGTGAAACTGACTAAAAATCGCGCTGCGCGGCGGTTTTTTTTTACTGTAATAAGTAAAATTACAAGATTAGTAGATGAAACCGATTAAATATTGCTGATAAACAAGCAAGATTACAAGATTAGTAGGTGAAACTGACTAAAAATCGCGCTGCGCGGCGGTTTTTTTTACTGTAATAAGTAAAATTACAAGATAAGTAGATGAAACCGATTAAAAATTGCGCTGCGCAGCCGTTATTTTTTTGCTATAAACAAGCAAGATTACAAGATCAGTAGGTGAAACCGATTAAATATTGCTGATAAACAAGCAAGATTACAAGATTAGTAGGTGAAACTGACTAAAAATCGCACTGCGCGGCGGTTTTTTTTACTGTAATAAGTAAAATTACAAGATTAGTAGATGAAACCGATTAAAAATTGCGCTGCGCAGCCGTTATTTTTTTGCTATAAACAAGCAAGATTACAAGATCAGTAGGTGAAACTGACTAAAAATCACGCTGCGCGGCCATTTTTTAACTAACAGGCAAAATTAAAAATCTTGGAATCGCAGATAGGGGGCGCCTCGTAGAAATGTCGCCCAGGACACTGGTAGTGCTAAAACCGGCACTGACAGGCAATATTTAATTTGTAAATGATAGATTAATTGGCGTTAGAGCACTTTTTTTTGCGTTGAGGACCCCCCCCTTGTCAAAGCTATAGCTACGTCCGTGCCTCACCCGCTAAATTTGAATTTAGTCCTGTTCTGTGTGTTCCGGATTTCGGGGGGGGGGGGGGGATAAATCCCAACTATCCCCCCCCCTTGAATACGTGCCTGTCGAATGTATTTGTGAATAGCTATGTTTTTGTAATATATTTGGAGGATACTGATTCGAATGGAATGCTTTCGAGTCGATTTCCGACAATCGTAAATAACCCTACAGGTGTTTTTTTCATACAAACAAGGTAACTTTGAAGCCTTGGTCTTCTGCAAGGGATGTACCGTGCTGTGATCTGATGATAGCTATCCAGGGAGTCAATAGAGGATATTTAGATTGTTTTATACACCCGACTGATCTGATCAGCATTCTAAAAGACAGAAGGGTCAGTGTTCTCAGTTTCAGAATTTTCATAAATGTTAATGTTTCGCGGTTTTTTTAAACATCTCCTTTAATCTTTTAAAATGCTGATCAGATCAATTGGGTGTGTATAGCGATCTGAATTTCCTCCATTCACTCCCTGGATAGCCATCATCAAATCACAGCATGGAACATCAATTGCAGAAAACCAAGGCTCCAAAGTTACCCCTCTTGTATGAAAAAAACACCTGTATCCCTAGACAAAGTTGATGTGTATATATATTTTTTGATTATTAATACACTAGATGTCCGCCACCATAATAATAATTAAATTGTTGTGTTCCGCAAACGAATATACGCCGTTAGTTTCAGCTGTATTTTTAGTCACCAGTTAACACCACAGTACCACACCATCATGTGGTGTGCTCATTCTCATTATCCACCTATAAAAAAGGCTTGTGCCTAAGCAGTGGGGGATGATAACGAATAATACTTCAAAATGCTTCTTTTTTGGTTCAGACGTTATTGAAATTAGTTTTAGTAAAAGAACATTAAATGGACATCATTTTTATGTAAATGTTACCTTAGGTTGCGTGACGGGGTAGGCGTAAAGCTTCACTTTGCCGAAGTCGTCTCCGGTGACTGCGAGGCGACCGTCTTGTGATCTACAACGATAAAAATTACAGATGGAATGAAAATCATGTTAATTTATGTTCTTACTTTTGTTTTTATTCTTATATACAGTAGCATAAAATATAAAGGAGAGGAGCCGTCCACAAAAGTTGACCACTCACGATGCGGCACATGAACTTGCGGGATGGGGTAATTGATTTTAGGGCGGGGCGAGAAATGTCCTTTCTGTATGTAAGTACAAGGCAAACATCTTGAAATCGGGTGGGGATTGCGCAGAACGCGTATTTGGGCATGCGTAGCGGTGAGGGGCGCGGGCGGCGGGAGAGGGGAGCGCGCTATTGGTCGCTCACAAGAGCATATGCGCGAACTTATCCCCTTTCCCCACTCCGTCGAAAAAGTGTCAGGATGCCTCGTACTGTAGTGTAGTACTAGTACTGTAGTATAATATCTATTCTGTGGTAAGGTAAGAACATGTTAGTTTTATTTTATTTATAGTAGACTTTTCTTCAGTTTATACTCGGCGCTTACGGTATGCGCGTTGTATAAACTGCATTGTGCAGTTTTTATTTATGGTTTCAATGAGTTTATTTAGGTGTCAAGTGATTTATTAAAGTTTTTAAGTGTATTGATTTATATAAGTTGTATATTTTAAGATTATTAATATAATTGAAAAATATTAGAAAAAATTGACTCACCCGTAGCAGCTCAGACGGGACTCGAACCCGCACCCTTAGGATTCCGGCCCAATACACTAACCAATTATGCTACCGAGTCGCCAGCGGAAGTGGCGAAATTTTCTAATACTTTTTATGTTTCCGCTGTAAGCCAGCGCCATCTCATCAATGTGAAGAGAATTAACTTCGACATTCGAAACCAACACCTTTACAGATGCCAGACAATCGATTTGGTTTGGTTTGGATTTTGGTTAGTGCATTGGGCCGGAATCCTAAGGGTGCGGGTTCGAGTCCCGTCTGAGCTGCTACGGGTGAGTAGATTTTTTCTAATATTTTTCAATTATATTAATAATCTTAATATAAAAATAGCATTGTGAATGCAGAAAATCTAAAAGTTTAAAAATTTTTATGTATTTTTAGTAATTACTTCATTTAGGTTGAAGGGGTCTTTGATATTATTTGATTGCGTTGAGCGGAGAAGGGAGGGCAGTTTTCGATTTTGTTTTTTTCGATGAGGTGTTTTAGCGATTGCGTGGAAGCCGAATCGCAGGGACAGAGTTGTCTGTGATGTGGAATCGGTTGAGATACTCTTTATGATAACCGTGGTTTGTTCTGATTATGATCTGTGTTATTGCAAAGGATTATGCCGATGAAATTACCAAAATACTATAGTAATTTTATAGTGATTGCGTGGGAAGAATATCATTAAAATATAATGCGGGAAAAAAGAGAAATCTAAATCTCAAGGAGCCGTTTGGGGTTATAATTGTTTGACTTTTTCCTACTTTATGACATTTTGTTATCTACCCCTATTTGACATGACATGAGTCTGTCACAGATATGTATGGTTAATGCGCATCATGGCTCAGAATGCGGCACGATCCTTTGGGTGGTACCTATTATAGAGATAAATCTTTTAATTTGTCATAAGTAGGGAAATGTGTTTTGGTATATGAGTATGTGACGTTTTGTCGTTTGATAGTAATTAATCCATTTTATTGTTATGATTTTGAATCAAATTGAAAGGATAGTAGTAGTATTTTAGTTTAATAGCCTGGCAACACCGCCGCTTAGCTCCGCCGTTTCCCGCCATATTTTCCCGCCATTTGTAGTGGAATGGGGAGGTAAGCGGTGGGGATAGGCGGCAGAACGGTCGACGAAAGTCAGTTGCGGGCTCAGTCACTGTACAACCGTCGAGAAGCGAAGTAGTTAGGGAAAACTGCTAACGTATCGTTGCTATAGCCTAGTTAATAATATTCATGGTGTATCCCAGTGAAGAAAGTAAAAGTGGTTTACCTTTATTACTGTAGTTTCATTATAAATCAGCAGTGGAAGAACCAAGGTATGTACGCTCACGATTTTTAACGTTTTAAACCGAGCTAAAATTACGAAATTCAGTTGGGTAGTTTCAAATTTTATTGCATTGAAAGAGAATTCTTACTTTTACAATTTGCACTGCCATGCATACACAACTCGCACTCATTGCACGTGGCCGAGGCTACACTTCGGCCGTGCATACACAACTCAGTCATTGCACGTGGTCGACACGTGGCTACACTTCGATCGTGCATACACACTCGACAATCATTGCACGTGGCCGAGGCTACACTTCGGTCGTGCATGTACACTGCACATGCACACAAAACTACACTCAGCGTCGTCAGCATGATGAAATAGTGCGTTGATATTGGAATAATAATGTCCATGATTGTAAAGCGAGGTCATGAAATGAAAGTTTTTTATCTTAACTGCCCAACTGTAACTTTCGTGATTTAAACTCTGGGTATGCATTACATAATGAATTATGAAAATAAGAACTGTGTATATTTTAACTACCTATCTATGTTACTGCGTATTTTTATTTCGGACAATGTGTTCCGCAGAGGTTATTAAGTTATTTTTTTATATTTCATACCATTGTAATTGTCGTTAGTAGGTGACCTTGACACTACCCTGGGGATGTACGGATACGGAGAATAAAACGGATAACGTGATACTTTATGTAGAATTGGCACCAAGTTATGTCGATCTTCAAAAGGGTTTTAGTAGTACCATGACATGACGCTATAGTCGTAGTTTAAAGCTCGGTTACGCGTAAGCATTTGTCTGTCTTTTACTTTACGTGTAAAGAATATGGAGGGTAGCCTCACTTCTGTACTTTTTCTGTGTTTTTTTTATCGCCTTTATCACAATTATCTTTTTTTTTATATAAAGGTTAATGGAGCTACTTCACAGTATGTTAAAGTGTATTTTGATGTAGAATTCAGTACGTTTCCGCTATTATTTGCGCCAAAAATGTGAACCTACGCAGGCGCTTTTGATGATATCCTTATTTTTCTTGCAATTGTCTGTGAGGTTCATACGCAATTTGATACTTCTAGCTACTAGAAAATCTCTTTAGCTTGTCGGGTTTTCTTTTTGTTTGTTTTTGTGGCTACATCTTTACGCTCTCTATATAAGGGTATGACCCCCGCAAACCATGATTTCCTATGATGGACCCTTAAAGAGTTTTATTATAATTCAAGAAGTTAATTCTTATTCTATTAAGAGGCCGTTCACAAAAATTGCCGATTTCACTAATTAACGTGATTTCAGAGAAGTGATCTTACAGTTAAAAAACTGTGTCTACTTATCTTTATGAATAAAATAATACGAAAGATCTGGTGTACGAGCTACGTTTATTTTTTTATTTTTTCCATGGTGATGCGCAGTATGTTTAATAGTAAAAGGTAATAATTGTGATGTCATTTTTATGTTCCTAAATGTTTTTTTTTAGTTTTGTAAAAAATATAACGCTTTTAAAACTAATCGTTGTTGGTAGAAAATATTTCGCTACTTTGAAATTTTATTTAAAAAGAACCGGCTCTTAGGTATTTCTATTCTAGGCATATTTGTTTTCTATAAATTTTTGAGACGAGGTTAGACGCGCCTTCGGTTTACAAGGCTAGACGTGCCTTCGGTTTAAAAGGCTAAACGCGCCTTCGGTTTAAAAGGCTAGACGCGCCTTCGGTTTGAAAGGTTAGACGCGCCTTCGGTTTACAAGGCTAGACGTGCTTTTAGTTTACAAGATAAGATTTATTTATGTTGTATTAATTAAGTACCTACATTAAAGATGTACATAATATTTGTAAATACCGTCACTCCTAGTCCCGATTTCTGATGCAGTTGATAAATTTATTGCTCCTGTCCTTTTTCTCAGCTAAAAAGGTCTTAAATGAGTGATAAGAAATAAACGTTCAAAAGTGCTTAGAAGTTAAGGTCATTAATCTTTATTTCATTAGGGCATCAGACTGTGCTACAACTTGGTTTACAAGGCCTACGCCCTTAGGTGGCTACGGTTTACAAGGTTAAACACGTCCTTGGCTTACAAAAGGGTTTAACTTTTGGTTTGCTATAATACATAGGGATGGGTTCAGTGAAAATTTCAATGAAATTATATTTGAATTTACTTATTTGAAATTTATGAAATATTTCAAACTAAAATGAAACTTAGTCTAAATATTTCACCCAGCCCTATGTAATTATACTAGATATTTATATGAATGAAAATTTATTATAACATTGACTTTCGAGGCTAGATGCACATTCAGTTTGTAGAGCTAGGACAAGGCTAAACGCGCCTTCGACTTAAAGTAAGGTACCTGTATGAAGAGGTTTGAGAATTTATAGGGGTGAAGTTTATTAAGTTTAGATGTGCTTTTATTTTATAAGGTTAGGTAAGCCTTTATTTTACAAGGTGAGATGCGCCTTTTTTATAAACTGTTGGTTTTCTATTATAAAAAAAAATATTGATATGAATGAAAATGTACAGCTTACTTTCAAAGCTAAGGCACACGTTCAACGTGTAAGGCTAAACGCGCCTTCGACTTATAATAAGGTATAACTCTTGATACTAGAATGATAAAAAAAATTGTGTGCGTTACCCAAGCAAAAAGTTGTGCTTTAGAGAGATGAGACCTTATCAGATAATTAGTGTGTCATGAGGAGAAATTTGTTTACTAATAGCAAAATTTGTGTGAGTTGTAGTTTTTAAGATATATGAGAAAAACAGATTTTGCTGGGGTCACGTTTTAAACATTACCCTGGCAAAAAAAGTTGTTTCAGCCTGGAACCAAATACATGAATAGATAGCTTTTGTTGCATAGTAAATGTTAGCAAATAGCAAAAATTGTGTGTGTTATGGTTCTCGAGTTATTTAACTTTTTGCTGGGGTAACGTTTTGGGTTTTCCCAGATCTCGAAAACGGTTCAACGCAGAAGTTTGAAAAAAATACCACTAAGAGACCTTAATTTGTTTAAATTTGTTTAATTGTTAGTTTTTGATTTGGTTGTCGCAAACCAACGTAATTAAATGGTTTCGAAAAACAGAAAAAACGAATTTGCAAGTAAACTAGTACACTTATAATCAAATAAACAGCTGTTAAAAATAGCCGTGGTAGACACTTATTACGTCAAGAATTTTAGGCTTTGTAACTTTACACGATATAAAGATATAAACAAATTTAATAAATTTTAGACCGGTCCTACCTTACCGATCGAATACACAGTTTCCATAACATTAAGATACAGGGCATACATTAAACAAATTTAAGTAATTCATTAACATTACTTCCTGTTAATTTCAGCTTTCAATTACGCCTATCATGAAAGTTTTAACAAAAACAAGATTACGACAGCAATTCTTGAATAAGCCGACCAAATTGTAAAGGTCACTAAAAAGCGACCGCACCATACGTACGGGTTATCTTCGCAAATTAGCAGCTTAGTATCCGATGTTTTGTACAGTTATGAAGAAAAATGTTATTCATATAGCTTAAGATTCTACTAGTTTTCTATTTTATAAATTAATATCGTGTTTATTAATATCAAATAATACACTTACGCGATTAATAGTATTTTTAAAGAATGTAATGTTTCACGAAAGTTAAAAGTTTGAAGGCACTCAACATTACATAAATAAAGGTAAATAATAATCTAAACCTAAGTAGGAAATAATCTCGCTAAGCAATTTATAGTGTGATTTATTTGTCAGTATCAATATATACATTTATAGTAATTTGTTGCTTCTGTTTGATCAAACCAAATGTTTTATTTTAATACCAAACCTACTCATGTCAATCCAGTGACCACTATGTTTGACAGGTAAAAACATTTACCCATAAAAACTGTTCCTACCTAGGAACAGTTTTTACGGAAACTACCTCGCATTTTTTCCATATATATTTCTCACCATTTAAACCTTCCCCTGGAATACGACAAACATTTTAAAACCAAAATCGGCCAAGCCAATCTTGAGTTTTCGCGAGACTAATCTACATTATATATTTAAAGATAATCTGACCAGCAAAGTTTTGTAAGCAACTGTACTAACAAAAGATCCATAACATCCCGTTCATTTAAGATGGTTACGCTTATGTATGGCGCGGTCGCTTTTTAGTGACCTTTACAATTTGGTCGGCTTATTCAAGAATTGCTGTCGTAATCTTGTTTTTGTTAAAACTTTCATGATAGGCGTAATTGAAAGCTGAAATTAACAGGAAGTAATGTTAATGAATTACTTAAATTTGTTTAATGTATGCCCTGTATCTTAATGTTATGGAAACTGTGTATTTGATCGCTAAAGTACGACCGGTCTAAAATTTATTAAATTTGTTTATATCTTTATATCGTGTAAAGTTACAAAGCCTAAAATTCTTGACGTAATAAGTGTCTACCACGGCTATTTTTAACAGCTGTTTATTTGATTATAAGTGTACTAGTTTACTTGCAAATTCGTTTTTTCTGTTTTTCGAAACCATTTAATTACGTTGGTTTGCGACAACCAAATCAAAAACTAACAATTAAACAAATTTAAACAAATTAAGGTCTCTTAGTGGTATTTTTTTCAAACTTCTGCGTTGAACCGTTTTCGAGATCTGGGAAAACCCAAAACGTTACCCCAGCAAAAAGTTAAATAACTCGAGAACCATAACACACACAATTTTTGCTATTTGCTAACATTTACTATGCAACAAAAGCTATCTATTCATGTATTTGGTTCCAGGCTGAAACAACTTTTTTTGCCAGGGTAATGTTTAAAACGTGACCCCAGCAAAATCTGTTTTTCTCATATATCTTAAAAACTACAACTCACACAAATTTTGCTATTAGTAAACAAATTTCTCCTCATGACACACTAATTATCTGATAAGGTCTCATCTCTCTAAAGCACAACTTTTTGCTGGGGTAACGCACACAAAAAAATTGAGATTTATATGAATGAAATTTTATAAGGTTTGATGTGCTTTCATTACGAGGTTAGATACGCCTTTATTTTACAAGGTTAAATGCACCTTCATTTTATAGGATTAGATTCGCCTTCATTTTATAAGATTAGATGCACCTTCGTTTCACAATCACAAGGCTAGATGCACCTTCGTTTTATAAGTTTAGATGCGCCGTCATTTTATATAAGGTTGGATGCGCCAACATTTTATATGATTAGATAAGCCTGTGGTATGGCTAGATGCGCCTGCGGCTTATAAGGCTAGATGCGCCTTCAGTTTGGCTAGATGCGCCTTTGTTTTGGCTAGATGCGCCCTCGGTTTGGCAAGATGCGCCTTCAGTTTGGCTAGATGCGCCTTCATTTTATAGGGTTAGATGCGCCTACATTTTATAAGGTTTAATGCGACTTTATTTTATAAGATTAGATGCGCCTTCGTTTCACAATCACAAGGCTAGTGCCTTCATTTCATAAGTTTAAATGCGCCTTCATTTTGTAAGTTTAGATGCGCCGTAATTTTATATAACGTTGGATGCGCCAACATTTTATATGATTAGATAAGCCTGCGGTTTGGCTAGATGCGCCTGCGGCTTATAAGGCTAGATGCGCCTTCAGTTTGGCTAGATGCGCCTTCAGTTTGGCTAGATGCGCCATCAGTTTGGCTAGATGTGCCTTTGTTTTGGCTAGATGCGCCTTCGGTTTGGCAAGATGCGCCTTCAGTTTGGCTAGATGCGCCTTCATTTTATAGGGTTAGATGCGCCTACATTTTATAAGGTTTAATGCGACTTTATTTTATAAGATTAGATGCACCTTAGTTTCACAATCACAAGGCTAGTGCCTTCATTTCATAAGTTTAAATGCGCCTTCATTTTATAAGTTTAGATGCGCTTTCATTTTATAAGTTTAGATGCGCCTTCATTTTATAAGTTTAATTGCGCCGTAATTTTATATAACGTTGGATGCACCAACATTTTATATGATTAGATAAGCCTGTGGTTTGGCTAGATGCGCCTGCGGCTTATAAGGCTAGATGCGCCTTCAGTTTGGCTAGATGCGCCTTCAGTTTGGCTAGATGCGCCTTCAGTTTGGCTAGATGCGCCATCAGTTTGGCTAGATGTGCCTTTGTTTTGGCTAGATGCGCCATCAGTTTGGCTAGATGTGCCTTTGTTTTGGCTAGATGCGCCTTCGGTTTGGCAATATGCGCCTTCAGTTTATGCGCCTTCAGTTTGACTAGATGTGCCTTCGGTTGGCTTGATGCGCCATCATGTTACAGGGCTAGATTCGCCTATGGTTTGGCTAGTCGTAATTAATATCTTATTGCTTTAATTTAAATTAACATTGTACTGGCAGGCAATTATTATTAATGTCATATATCATATTTGACATTAAGGTTTAACATTTATATTATGGGGATTTTAAATTATTTATTGGAATGATGGGTAATGAAAAGTAGTTGTAAAAATTAATGATTATCGATTTTCAAATTTAAATTTTATAATCACCTAGCTAATGAGAGATTTCTACGCCTAACAAAGGCAGGATAATTATACAGATTTTGTTATATTATAATGTCATCAATGTATACTACCATATTCTGGAAAATAAATGATTTGTTTATTATTTAGATGCAAATGCAGTTTGGCTAGATGTGCCATCAGTTTACAGGGCTAGATGCGCCTATGATTTGGTTAAATGTGCCATCAGTTTGGCTAGATGCGCCTATGGTTTGGTTAGATGCGCCTATGGTTTGGCTAGATGCGCCTATGGTTTGGCTAGATGCGCCTATATTTTGGCTAGATGCGCCTTTAATTTCTTTAATTTGGCTAGATGCGCCTGAGATTTGGCTAGATGCGCCTGCGGTTTGGCTAGAAGCGCTAGCGGTTTACAAGGCTAGGTTGTTATATGCTTATATTACATGTTTATGTGACTACATAATGCGATTTCAATTTCATATTTGAATCGTCATCTGCAAACGATTATTTACGTTGTTGTTGTTTAGCTTAGTGCACAGGCCCTTGAATATTGGACTGGAGTACTTTCACAAACAATCAGAAGTCAATTACGAACGAAGATCTATCAAAAAAATAAGTTGACTTTAGTCCGCGTTCTTCTTTAAGACACAACTTCATTTTACTTGGTTATCTCTTGGTTTATAATATATTATTGCAATTGGATGCTAATGTAGCTATGGTTAATTTGAATAAATTATATTTATGTTTGAGAAAATAAGTCTTACAATATTAGGTACCTAGCAGTGCGTAAGCTACTATTATATGAACCATTTGTCCTATTATATGAACCATTTGTCCTTAAGTGTGGTGTTTAGGCGACTAGGTATGTTGCGTCTATGGGCCAAGTGTGTTCTTAAGTGTGGTACTTAGTAAGCGGCAAGTGTATCGCATCTATGGGCCAGACTAGGTATGTTGCGTCTATGGGCCAAGTGTCCTTACGTGTGGTACTAGTACTTAGTAAGCGGCCAAGTGTGTCGCGTCTATGGGCCATATCTGTCCTCAGTTATAGCTTTGGTTTGAATATAACGTCTTGACAGGCCGTGTCCACATAGTGGCAAACGGTGGCCCCGCGAGTAATGACATTCATATTCATAATTATTTATTGCATCTACTAATTACATTAGCAATTACTAAAACTGAGCGCATTACACATAGACTTATTATATTGACATTACATAATAAAATGCAAGACAACCACAAATTGTGGAATAAAATGAATAAATTGTCATGATAAATTAATATGTTTAATAACTATGCAACTAGATATGATTATGTATATAAGTATGTGAATGTGTAATGTCACATAATATTTTTCTTATCTCATAAAGAAACAGTTCTCATGAATAGATTCAAATATATTTCCTTTTGACTCTGATGTTTTATTTTGTTGACGTTTGTCCTATGATTTAGGGACGGTTACTGTCGTTTATGTTTTATATATTTCAGAAACATATTGCATCTGACAAGATGCCGATGCGTTATATGTCGCTAAGGTGACGACGGCGCGATGTGCGACGCGTGACTGGATGGTAGAAACGACTGTTGCGTTATTGGTCGATCCTAGTTTTTGTGACACGATGACAACAGGCTGCGACGGCTAATAGGTTTCAGCTGCAATTATCTGGTTGAACATAGAAACGGACCCAAATTCCTATGCATTGATTTATCAAATATATTTAAATCTTATTCAGAACCTGTTAAAATAGGTAGTTCTACTCTAGCTAAATTAAATATTATAAGTACCTAGCCCATAGTGTGAATTGTGAAATAAATAAAAATAATACATTCTCATAATGATTGTTGCAACGCAACTTTAATAATTAAACGATTACCTTGCGTTTTACATAGCTTGCGGGTGTAGTAAATTGAAATTGTATACCTATTGTGGGTTTAATAAGTTGATATCATTGATAATTTCAGTTAGGTAGTCGGCAGCACGTCACGTTATCTGTCAAAAGTCGACAATTTGTAATTGAATTTGTTTACCCTTTCATGGTAAAGAGGCTGTCGACTGTTATATTTACTTTTTGTACTTTTCTCTTATTAAATATTTTAATAAAATTTATAATTTCGTAGAAAGAACAAATAAGAAATGTTGTACTTTCATAAATAATTTGATTGCTTATTGTGGTAAAAAAAATTGTAATAATTTTAAGATGTTTAAGAGTTAATATTTGTGTCACAATCTTACTGGCTTTTAAAAATGTTATAGCTTTATGATTTGATGATCATACTAGGCGCTATAAGTTACAACAGTTAGTTCCTCTTGTAAATAAATTATTAAATATAAAAGACGGAGGTCGACAACCCTCTCCAAGTTTTCTTTCGCCATTTCTTTCTTGGAGGGGCCTCCCATTTTTGAAATGGTGGCAGATTCAGTAGATTCTTTCTTTTTAGCATTCATTAATCCACAAAATTAATTATAACAATTAAGTAAATGAGAATTCTCAAATTAAAAAAAAATATAACAATACGTTAAACCCAATAAGTTTGTTTAATAGAATGCGGTATTAGTTAACATACAACCGGCCGAATGTGACGATATTATTATGAAAGTATTGAGTTGACAATTATAACCTATAATATTGTTGAGTTGACCGTGCACGAGGACATGCACGAGGTCAGGATGGACGAATGTGACGTTTTGTCGTTTGATAGTAATTAATCCATTTTATTGTTATGATTTTGAATCAAATTGAAAGGATAGTAGTAGTATTTTAGTTTAATAGCCTGGCAACACCGCCGCTTAGCTCCGCCGTTTCCCGCCATATTTTCCCGCCATTTGTAGTGGAATGGGGAGGTAAGCGGTGGGGATAGGCGGCAGAACGGTCGACGAAAGTCAGTTGCGGGCTCAGTCACTGTACAACCGTCGAGAAGCGAAGTAGTTAGGGAAAACTGCTAACGTATCGTTGCTATAGCCTAGTTAATAATATTCATGGTGTATCCCAGTGAAGAAAGTAAAAGTGGTTTACCTTTATTACTGTAGTTTCATTATAAGTAGTTTTGGTAGAGATCATTTGCGGCTGTAGTTGAAAGTAGGGAGTTATTTTAAAAAGGAGATGGGGTTTTGTTGGTAGTGAGGTTTTTGGTGTAGGTTGGCAGCGGATTTGGCGGCAATGTCTGCAGCCTCGTTGACAGCGAAGTTACATGTTAGTTTGATGGTCACCTGGTGCAGGAGTTGATGTCGGTGCCGTCGGCCGCGTCGGGCCACACGCCCACGGTGCTGTACGTGATGGGGCAGTAGTTGTGGCCCAGGCCACTAGGGACCCTAGGTACATGTAGTGTGGTCACCTGGTGCAGGAGTTGATGTCGGTGCCGTCGGCCGCGTCGGGCCACACGCCCACGGTGCTGTACGTGATGGGGCAGTAGTTGTGGCCCAGGCCACTAGGGACCCTAGGTACATGTAGTGTGGTCACCTGGTGCAGGAGTTGATGTCGGTGCCGTCGGCCGCGTCGGGCCACACGCCCACGGTGCTGTACGTGATGGGGCAGTAGTTTGTGGCCCAGGCCACGTCGCGCACGCTCGTCGGTGAAGTCACTTGGCGGCATGTCGTCGCATTCCCTGCCACGTGTGCGAACGTCTTTATAGTTAGTCATCAGTAAGAATCGGTCTACCTACACTATTCCGCGCGTACTGTTCATTGGATATAAAACACTTTTACGGATTACACAGCGCGCAATTAATTACTAACTGATTACAGCCTAGCCTAGAAAAGTGTCGAAACGTCGGGTAATCAAAAAACTAATAAATCCAAACTAAATAATTAACACCTAAATGAATAATATACAATGCGATTAAATTGACAATATACAGTGATCCGACGCAAAGTTCACTCCAGAAAGTGGAAAAAAAATACAGATTAAAATAAGTACGTCGTTTTGTACCGCAAAACATTGTCTTAGGCTGGCTACACACAGACGGAATCCCGTTACGGAATTCCGAACTGAATTTCGACAATGTATGAAGATTCCGTACGGAAAAATCCCGCATGTGTGTGGCAGGCCCATAGATTCTGTATGCAGTTGCTGCGTTCGGAATCACGTATGTTCCTACGGAATTCCGTAACGGGATTCCGTCTGTGTGTAGCCAGCCTTAATCGCATTGTACGCACTGTAATCCGTAAGTGTTCAAAGAATCGGTCTATCTATTTTATATAAGGGATTTTTTCTATATAATTTTGGTCGAGTGTATGTATTTAAGCGTTTTTTTTCCTGTGTGCCAAAAAAAGTTAGAAAACGGCGTTAACGATTTTGAATCAACAAATATCTTTTGATGTTAAATTAAATACCTAACAAGAACAATGTCAAATACCTACTTAAATAAATAAAAACAAAAAACAGTAAGTAACCAACTGTAACAATTTGAGTGCGTAAAATAGCAAAATTCCAAATAGTCTAGAAATAAATAAAAGACTTACAGAAAAGCAGCTCATAGTCTCCAGAATTGCTCCTTATGTACTGGCTGTCTTCGGACCAATCCAGGTGGGTGATGTAGCTTGAGTGACCCTGTGGGACCAACAAGTGTTTTAGAAATCCTGTCTTTTGAAGGTTATTTCAGTCTAGTCTAAAAACTAAAGGGATGGTGGGACAATAGTTTTTAAATTTCTAAATTTTGGTTTAGTGCAGTGGTTCCTAATAGTGATGCAACGAATACTACTTTAACGAATACGAATATCAATCCTACTATTCGGCGAATACGAATAATTCAACAAGGTAATGATAATGAATAATACAGAGTATTCTTATTTTACTAAGATATTTAATAATTGAAATTAACTTCTGACAAAGTTTTGTTCAAAAAGCACAACATTTGTAACTTCTTATCTTAGGCATTTTATGCTATGAAGCAAACAAGTAATAATTGACAACTTGAGAACTCGACTTCGTTCATTCATTCAATGTTAGGAAGATACAAACAGTATAGTGCGTGTTAGGTGCGTTCGGATTTCGGATACACGGTGCACAGCCAAACTGTAACTTGGTTTGCATTCAGTTATAATATAAATAGTTTTTTTTTAATATTCGTGATGGTATTCGGCGAATACAAATATTCGTAATCGTTGCATCACTAGTTCCTAACCTTTTCAATATTGTTACCCATATGATCTAGTTCGGAAACAGACTTTACCCCAATTTTTGGGGTACTTAGTATCATTTTATTAGTACGAAAATAAGTATAATTACGTTTTCTACTCTCTATTCTATTCATTTGTGCTAGGTACCAACTTTGTTACCCCCATAAAATAGCTTTTTTACCCACGCGGGGTAATTACCCCGAGGTTCGGAACCAATGGGTTAGTGGAATGGAAACATGCATTCTTCTAATTGCTAAGCGAGCATGTTTTCACAAGCATGAAATGGGAAAAAGCATAAATTAGGAATTTTAAACTTTTAGATTTTTTATGCATTCACAATGCTATTTTTATATTAAGATGATTAATAATTGAAAAATATTAGAAAAAATCGACTCACCCGTAGCAGTTCGTAGTATCCCGTCTGAGTTGCTACGGGTGAGTCGATTTTTTCTAATATTTTTCAATTATTAATCATCTTAATAAATTAGGTACTTGAGCAATTACAATTTACTTACTTATCGGTGGTTTATCGAAGGTTTAACTTTATCGGCGGAGTCCACAGTTATTACTTTAAACTAGATAAAATGGACGCCTCCGATAAAGTAGGTAACTCAGAAACCGGGGGTACTTAAGTAAAATTAAACTTGCTAGATATGGGCATATTAGCAGCTAGCATAAAGCCTAAAATTGATTAACAATGTTTACCCTTCTACGTTTTCTCTCCGTGCACTATGGTGATGCGTGAAACCATCATTATTAGGTATTATGAATTAATTAATACATACGATGCGTTAGATAATAATAACAAGTTTGCATTAATGGTAAAAAATAACAAAAACGTTTAAGAACCTAGAATAATTCATCCTGTATTTCAAACCAAAACCAGTGCTACAACTCTACAACAACTGCAAATACTATAAGGCAGTGGTTCCCAATTAGTTTTCTACACACCCCTCTAAGAAAGGCCCCAAACTCACGTACCCCTTATTGCACCCCTCTCCTTACAGGAATGATTTATAAAAAAAGGTTACTGATACCATTGAAATGTATGTAAACTAGAATGGACAGATCTACGGCACAAATTGCCGCAGCGATTGCAAAGATGGCGGCTACGCATGGACAGTGCGAGCGTGAGTTGTCAAAGAAAAAGTGGCATGCACACAGATGCGACACATTCTTCATAATGATTAGGATATACCTACTTGTTTAATAATATTGCATAAAATTATAGTAAGAACGCAATTTAATTAGGTAATAGGTACATGTTAATACTTACTCGAAAAATAAAAAAAGGAGGATGGGCATTGAGTATCCGCACTCATAACAATCATTTGGTGTCGTCGAATAGATTTTTATTAGGAAAATATAAGGTACTATATGGAAGGAGACATGGAAAAATATTTTTCCATGTATCTATAGTAATAATAATAATGATTAGGATATACCTACCTGTTTAATAAAATTGCATAAAATTATAGTAAGAACGCAATTTAATAAGTGATTGGTACATTGTGAATACTTACTCGAAAAAGGAGGATGGGCATTTAGTACGCGTATTTGATGTCGTCGAATAGATTTTTTTATTAGGAAAAATATTACATGGAAAAATATTAACTAACCCAGATCCTTGTCCGGAAACCGCGGAAAGCTCACAAAGTGCTAGTTCTAGTTGATATCATAATAATTGCATATACGATTTTACATATACTCTGCTTGATCTGCTGCTTATAATAATTACTCTGTTATAGCATTAAAGAAATAAACGAATTGAAATAAAAATCTATAATTGCAATTAAATCTTATAAAATTGAAATTAAAAAGGGAAGATAAGGCACTAGCTAGCGTCTAGAAAATGCGCCCTCAAAATTAAAGCTTTGAATAAACGTACTAATGAATTCTATAATTCAAAAACACATTGAAACGTACTGGGGATCGAACCGGCCGGCACAGCGCCTATCCAAATGGTAGTCAACGGCATTAGTAAAGTAAGCATTTATTTGGCGTTTATTTATTTATTTATATTTATTTATTGCATACATGTAACACACTTACAAGATAAGACTTATAATAGCTATACATGCAACCGGCAAGGGTATGACAATTTTAGTAAAATTTTACTTACTTAATTATAATTCAATATTTTTTTCCTTAATTTTACAAAATATTGTTAATACTTAAGACTAGTAGGAACTACAAATTTTAATATAGTTGTACTTAATGAATTTCTTAAATCTATTTTAACTTATCACAAAAAAAAATTTCTATTGTATAATAACATTTTTGTAATAATAATGACTTTAATTTGTTGGTAAATAATTTTGAGTCTTTTGTTTCTGTCATAGATGGGGGTAGTTTATTAAATATTTGTATGGATTTATAATAAGGGCTGCTTTTAAATAATTCTAATTTTGGTTCTGGTAGTATGAGTTTGTTTTTCCTTCGCTCACTTTTAACTTTTTCATAAAGGATTTTATTTTTATGGACAAATGTTGCTGTTTCTAAAATATATATTGATGTTAAAGTTAATATGTTGTGTTTAATAAAATACGGTCTACAACTCACTCTTTGCCGAATGTTTACAATAATGCGGAGGCATTTCTTTTGTATTATAAATAGATCCTTAACATCGGTACTATGGCCCCACATTACGATTTCGTATTTACAATACAATACAGATCTTAAAAAATAGAATTAGACGACCGAAAGGTCTGACCAGGCTCAGCTTGTGTTGTGGAGTCTATTCCACAACGCTGGTTTTCAGCTGGACCCATAAATATATTAAAAATATAAAATATATTTTAGGAGAAAACACATTAGCCACTCTACCATCGACGATGCCAAAACTGATGTAGGTATAATACAGTCTAAAATAGTCAAAACAAAAAATGTAACAAAAACATATTGTGTTGATTTTTTTTTCTCTAAACTACCGAGTCAGATTTTGATGCCGCTTTGCATAAGGGTGTAGTTGAGATATCCCTACATAAATACAACAACAGTGTCGCTATTGGTTCATGGACCACTTCCTATACAAATTTTCCCACTCTCCTTTCTCATAGACAATTACTCTATTGAGCACTTTGACGCGCGTTTTTTTTTCTAGATAGATATTCGTGCTAGGGGTAATGTAGGTACACATTCGAACTCACTATTTGCCTTGCCACTCGAGCGGGATGAGTAATTGCGGCAATGGAGCACAGTTGTTCTGTGCACGGATGTGCCTCGACAACAAAATACAGTAGGGATTTAATATTAATGATCACTTTTAATTAATTTTTCTTTTTTGACAAGCCCCTGGACATATTTTTCGCCTGACAGCGTAAGTTAAGTACCTACACTGTGGCGGCGCGCGGCGGTGTTGTCCTTCATTATAGGCAGTTCTTAACGGAATATAATAATATATTGTAAAACTGTGCTATTAGGTCACCTATCATAGTTTAGTACCTACGTATACAATCTGTATAGTTCACTTTTCATAATCTATGATTTTCATACAAAATGTCGGCTCAGTAGAAATAATGTATAAAAATTAGTTTTGGTCGGTTTATGTTGATGTTTTGTTTACTTACCGATGATAAGTCACTCCACTATTTTTTTGCTTCGTAGTGGCACGATTTTTGCACGTCTTCAACACACAGGTCGGCATTTTTGTCGGCACAATTACACCGTGCGTTCGCGGTGAGCGTTGGCGAGTGACTATAAATGAGTTGAGGTCAATTGACCTCAACGCATGGAGCAAAAATCGGGGCCGCGAGGTCGATTCTATACATACATTTCAATGACTGATACGTTACTTAAGAGATTGTACCCCGCGTACCCCTTGATGTTACCTCGCGTACCCCTTGGGGTAGCGCGTACCACTAATTGGAAAACACTGCAATAAGGTATATAGGCAAATCTGATATGAGAATGAGCACAAAAATGAGTGTTTCAATTATGATAATTTGCATTAAGAAAGTGTAAAATAAGATGTGTAAAAATATTGATAACTTTATTATTGTAATTTTGGTTTTGTTTTGTTAGTATAGTTTTATAACAACACCACTTTTCAGTAGGGCTTGGTAGTTCAGTCAGGGCATGAGTGTCATCCTTCTCTCTCTTTAAAGCGGGAACTACACTAGACAGACTTGGGCCACGCATGCAGATCTGGGGCCCTACCGCCCAACTCAAAGCTTTAGCCAGAGCGATAGCTAGACTATATCCATCCTTGTCATATCATAACACGATGACAAGGACGGACTTTTACTCTGGCTTTGGTTGATGACGTCAGTGCACTGTCCGTCCTTGTCATCGTGTTATGATATGACAAGGATAGATATAGTCTAGCTATCGCTCTGGCTAAAGCTTTGAGTTGGGCGGTAGGGCTCCTGGGCGAGTTCAATAATGTACTCTATGGGAACGTCAGAAGAAATAGATTTCGTTGCGTCGCGTAACGTGAAATCGCGTCAAACGGCGTGGATACACGTGGATGTAGTGATTAGCCTCTATGTTAAATGTAGGGGACCGACCAGTGGGCCTACCGCGCAAGTGTCTTCGGCATCAATATCGGCTTTATTTGACAAGGATGTGACACATTGCTACTTTTCATTGGTAAGTATTTGTGCCAAATAGAAATCGCAATGTGTCCAATGACGAAGGAATAATATGGATCTGACATACCTACGAAAACCATACCATACCTACTTACCGTGTATGTGCCGGCCTAGAATAGCACTACCCCCTATCATCCCGTGGGTGTCGTAAAAGGCGACTAAGGGAGCATAGCCTTCAAGAGACGGGCAGCAGCGTCTCCAAAAAACCTCGGCCTACTGCGATCGCCAACCCGCCTGCCAAGCGTGGCGATTATGGCAAACCCCCCCCCCCCCCCCTCATGCACAATGGATCAAAAAATTGGCCCCCAGTCCCCGGCAGCCCCGCTATTCCTAGCTACGGTAGCGGCTACGGTAACGGCGGGGCAGGGGGTGCTAAGAATCCCCGGGTGCGGCTCGGCTACCAAAAACGACGACAACTGCACCTGGCAACCTATAACACGCGCACACTAAGGACCGACGCGAAGTTAACCGAGTTGGAAGAAGTTATCAGCAAGGTACACTGGGACATTATCGGGTTATCTGAAATCCGAAGAGCGGGAGAGGACTCGATAATCCTCAAATCCGGTAACTTGCTTTACTACCGGGAGGGCGACCAACAGTCCCAAGGTGGTGTCGGGTTCATCGTCCACAAGTCCCTTGTCAACAACGTGATTACCATCGGAAGTGTGTCGACCAGGGTGGCGTACCTTATACTCAGAATATCCAAACGGTGTTCGCTGAATGTTATACAGGTTTACGCACCGACCTCGACACACCAAGATGACGAAGTGGAGGCTATGTATGAGGAGATCTCTAAAGCCATGCATAGCTACAAAACCCACTACACTGTTGTGATGGGGGACTTCAATGCAAAGTTGGGGAAACGATGCGGTGATGAGCTGAGAGTGGGGCAATTTGGAGTTGGGCAACGGAATGACAGAGGCCAGATGCTGGCTGACTTTATGGAGAGGGAGAACCTCTTTATGATGAACTCCTTCTTCAGAAAACCGGAAAGCCGGAAGTGGACCTGGGTCAGTCCGGACGGTAAAGTCAGAAATGAGATAGATTTTATCATGTCGACGAAAAAGCAAATATTCAATGATGTCACTGTGATCAACGCTGTTAAGACGGGGAGCGATCACCGATTGGTACGTGGCACATTGAATATCAACCCAAAGCTGGAAAGATCTCGACTGATAAAATCAACAATTTGACCATTGCCGGCCCATATTCAAAACCCCGAGAGCTTTCAACTCGAACTCCAAAACCGCTTCGAAGCCCTTGAGAACAGCATAGATGTGGACGATCTGAACAACATGGTGGTGGATACTGTCCGTACGGTAGGGTCCAAGCTCTTTAAGACCCGCCGTCCCAAGATAAAGAAACTCTCCGACCACACACTCCTACTCATGGATCAGAGACGTAAAATGAGGCTCCAGAGTTCAGTAGATGCTAATCGTTATCGGCAGCTTAATAGACAGATATCTAAGTCTTTGACGAGCGACCTTCGCCAATTTAATACGAATCGTATTAAAGAGGCCATCGAGCGGAATAAAGGCTCCAAAGTGTTCGCAAGAGATCTGTCTATTGGGCAAAGCCAGATGACGAAGCTGAAAACTGACGACGGACGCATCATTTCATCAAAGCCTGAAATCCTGAGGGAGATCGAGAGCTTCTATGGGCAGTTATATTCCACGCAGACACCTGTTGAAAGCAAGGCTAAAGACCCAGCATCAACATTAATGGCGAGTACCTAACACACCTTCATTTTGCCGATGATATAGTCCTTATGGCTGAGACCATGGAAGACCTGAACACAATGCTCGAAGATCTCCGTAGTGCTTCCCAAAGAGTGGGTCTTAGGATGAACATGGATAAGACGAAAATTATGTCAAATGCCCATGTTGTACCCTCTCCAGTTCATGTTGGGAACACTACACTTGAAGTTGTTGACCACTACGTATACCTAGGACAGGCAGTCCAGTTAGGTAGGTCCAACTTCGAGAAAGAGATCTCTCGTCGAATCCAACTCGGGTGGGCAGCATTCGGGAAGCTTCGAAAAATCTTCGCGTCCGACTTACCTCAGTGTCTCAAGACGAAAGTCTATGACCAGTGTGTGTTGCCAGTGATGACTTACGGCAGTGAAACGTGGCCGCTAACTATGGGTCTCATAAGGAGGCTCAAGGTCACTCAGCGTGCAATGGAGAGAGCCATGCTCGGCCTTTCTCTACGTGATCAAATCAGAAACGAGGAGATCCGCAGGAGAACTAAAGTAACCGACATCGCTCGAAGGATTGCTCAGCTGAAGTGGCAATGGGCGGGACACATAGCGAGAAGAACCGATGGCCGTTGGGGCAGAAAGGTTCTGGAATGGCGACCGCGCACCGGACGACGCTCCGTGGGTAGGCCCCCGACAAGGTGGACCGACGATCTGGTGGAGGTCGCGGAAAGTCAGTGGATGCAGGTAGCGCAGGACCGATCGTCGTGGAGATCCTTAGGGGAGGCCTATACCCAGCAGTGGGTGTCGTGTGGCTGATATGATGATACCTACGAAAAAAGCCTGCATACCTACTTCATTGTTCTCCATTCAAACGCAACTAAACATGGCGGCTTAGCTTAGTGTACATACACCTTACGTAAACAGCATAGAGTCGAAATTGTAACATGTAAACGCAACACAATATGGCAGACACGGCACGCGCGTGACGTCACGAATCCTTTGTTATTGCAGTTTGTGTCACTTCCATAGGTTTCCTTTTTCTGAGAATGTGTCAAATCCATCTGTCAAATAATGCCAAATGAAGAATAGTGATGCCGACGACATTTGCGCGGTAGGGTCCCAGGGGCTCTATCGGCTAACTTACATTGCTATCGTAATCGCTCTGATTGCAATTGCAATTCATTGCTACTTTTTTTGGTAAGTTTGTATTTGTTTCAAAACGAAGTAGCAATGTACCACATACATCTGTCAAATCAGAGTTTACTTTAACATCATTGTTGTGTTGTTAGCCGAAACGTGGCGTACGTGGCCCACGTGGGCCTAATGTAGTTCCACTTACCGTCTTTTATATTACAACACCTTGCAAGTCCACTTTGTCAATTTTTCAGGACACAAAAAACGAATCTCTGTGATAATAATTATTAATGTTGCAAAACCGCTCAAGTACGAAAACGAATTACAGTAAACACCGTTTAAGTAATGTTTAAAATCAAATTCGTACCTCTTTTTTTATCAAAATAAACATATTGTCACTCGTTTATTATTTGCGGAGCAACAATGGCGGTATGAAAACTTACGTGGTGTTGACGAACCGTGTGGTGATACAATTTTTTAAATATCGTGTTCTTATGGGTGGAAAAGTATAGATTGCCATTGGTAGATCGATGCGCGTTAAAGCTTTATCCAATAAAATCTAAATATGAAAACCGCCAAAAATGGACTTGCGCGGTGTTGTAAGCAAAAACTGGAACCCTATCGATTTTGATCTACGATATCTCGTATTCTAATAATGCTAAGATTATTATCATATTTTTTATTTTACTTTCATTCTGTAAATGCTCACCGCACGATAGGGTTTTAAGGCCCAAAAAACCCAATTAATCCGATCCCTGGTTGTAATATAAACGACGTTATGTCTACGTAAATAAGGTAGCTTCTCACCAGGCACTTCCCGACGCGCGTGTACCGCGCGCCGCCGTCGTCCACGCGGTACACGTACACGAAGTTGTCGCGCGACCCCAGCGCCACCAGCGAGTTATCCGGGGAGTATTGAATGGTTTGGATGGGCTCCGTACTGGGGACAACAAAATGTACTTTAAATAGTTGAAAAAACATATAAATAGCGCATTTATTTTATGTACACCGGGGTAGTACTTGACCTTCACCGCACCTGATGTTAAGTGACGATAAGGCCGAAGGTGGAAACGCACTACACCCGGAATCCTCATCACTGAGGAGCTGACTATATTACCTTGAACTGCTGGAACTCAAAAATTACTAAATTGTTGTTATGGCGTCAGACTTAGGTAAAATGGTAGTAGCTAGCCAGGCAGACTTGAAATAAGCCCTACCACCAACTAAACCGAGTACAAATTGTATTCCCCCTGTGAATCGAACCCGGGACCCCTGCATCTTACACGGGCGGGCGAACCACCAGACCACAGAGGCGGTTGAAAAAGCGGCGATTTCTTATCAGGACTTTGCTTTTTAAAAGACAATCGAAAAGAATGAAAGAAACGTATATCTTTGAATAAAATATGTACATACAACTAGCGACCGCCCGCGACTTCATCTGCGTATTTTGTCTATCCCTCGGAAACAGTTCCTTTTTTCGGGATGAAAGGTCTATGCCCTTTTCTGGACAACGTGTATGCAAAATTACACGATGATCTGTTTAGTAGTTAAGACGTGAAAGCGTAAGAAACAAACAGACTTTCGCATTTATAATATTAATAAGTAAGGAAGTAAGGAGTATGAAATATAAATTTTAGTTTTTGTACGAAAATATCATAAAGATTAGAAATATGCATTGAAAAATAAAATGGTCCTTCGAGCCGTACACTCACCCGTCCTGATGTTGCGCGAGCAGTGCGCGCGAGTGCGGGTCGAACACTAGCCACGTGCCCGACAGAGTGCCCACAGCTAGTAATGATATAGTCACATGGTCCTGCGAGCCGTACACTCACCCGTCCTGATGTTGCGCGAGCAGTGCGCGCGAGTGCGGGTCGAACACTAGCCACGTGCCCGACAGAGTGCCCACAGCTAGTAATGATATAGTCACATGGTCCTGCGAGCCGTACACTCACCCGTCCTGATGTTGCGCGAGCAGTGCGCGCGAGTGCGGGTCGAACACTAGCCACGTGCCCGACAGAGTGCCCACAGCTAGTAATGATATAGTCACATGGTCCTGCGAGCCGTACACTCACCCGTCCTGATGTTGCGCGAGCAGTGCGCGCGAGTGCGGGTCGAACACTAGCCACGTGCCCGACAGAGTGCCCACAGCTAGTAATGATATAGTCACATGGTCCTGCGAGCCGTACACTCACCCGTCCTGATGTTGCGCGAGCAGTGCGCGCGAGTGCGGGTCGAACACTAGCCACGTGCCCGACAGAGTGCCCACAGCTAGTAATGATATAGTCACATGGTCCTGCGAGCCGTACACTCACCCGTCCTGATGTTGCGCGAGCAGTGCGCGCGAGTGCGGGTCGAACACTAGCCACGTGCCCGACAGAGTGCCCACAGCTAGTAATGATATAGTCACATGGTCCTGCGAGCCGTACACTCACCCGTCCTGATGTTGCGCGAGCAGTGCGCGCGAGTGCGGGTCGAACACTAGCCACGTGCCCGACAGAGTGCCCACAGCTAGTAATGATATAGTCACATGGTCCTGCGAGCCGTACACTCACCCGTCCTGATGTTGCGCGAGCAGTGCGCGCGAGTGCGGGTCGAACACTAGCCACGTGCCCGACAGAGTGCCCACAGCTAGTAATGATATAGTCACATGGTCCTGCGAGCCGTACACTCACCCGTCCTGATGTTGCGCGAGCAGTGCGCGCGAGTGCGGGTCGAACACTAGCCACGTGCCCGACAGAGTGCCCACAGCTAGTAATGATATAGTCACATGGTCCTGCGAGCCGTACACTCACCCGTCCTGATGTTGCGCGAGCAGTGCGCGCGAGTGCGGGTCGAACACTAGCCACGTGCCCGACAGAGTGCCCACAGCTAGTAATGATATAGTCACATGGTCCTGCGAGCCGTACACTCACCCGTCCTGATGTTGCGCGAGCAGTGCGCGCGAGTGCGGGTCGAACACTAGCCACGTGCCCGACAGAGTGCCCACAGCTAGTAATGATATAGTCACATGGTCCTGCGAGCCGTACACTCACCCGTCCTGATGTTGCGCGAGCAGTGCGCGCGAGTGCGGGTCGAACACTAGCCACGTGCCCGACAGAGTGCCCACAGCTAGTAATGATATAGTCACATGGTCCTGCGAGCCGTACACTCACCCGTCCTGATGTTGCGCGAGCAGTGCGCGCGAGTGCGGGTCGAACACTAGCCACGTGCCCGACAGAGTGCCCACAGCTAGTAATGATATAGTCACATGGTCCTGCGAGCCGTACACTCACCCGTCCTGATGTTGCGCGAGCAGTGCGCGCGAGTGCGGGTCGAACACTAGCCACGTGCCCGACAGAGTGCCCACAGCTAGTAATGATATAGTCACATGGTCCTGCGAGCCGTACACTCACCCGTCCTGATGTTGCGCGAGCAGTGCGCGCGAGTGCGGGTCGAACACTAGCCACGTGCCCGACAGAGTGCCCACAGCTAGTAATGATATAGTCACATGGTCCTGCGAGCCGTACACTCACCCGTCCTGATGTTGCGCGAGCAGTGCGCGCGAGTGCGGGTCGAACACTAGCCACGTGCCCGACAGAGTGCCCACAGCTAGTAATGATATAGTCACATGGTCCTGCGAGCCGTACACTCACCCGTCCTGATGTTGCGCGAGCAGTGCGCGCGAGTGCGGGTCGAACACTAGCCACGTGCCCGACAGAGTGCCCACAGCTAGTAATGATATAGTCACATGGTCCTGCGAGCCGTACACTCACCCGTCCTGATGTTGCGCGAGCAGTGCGCGCGAGTGCGGGTCGAACACTAGCCACGTGCCCGACAGAGTGCCCACAGCTAGTAATGATATAGTCACATGGTCCTGCGAGCCGTACACTCACCCGTCCTGATGTTGCGCGAGCAGTGCGCGCGAGTGCGGGTCGAACACTAGCCACGTGCCCGACAGAGTGCCCACAGCTAGTAATGATATAGTCACATGGTCCTGCGAGCCGTACACTCACCCGTCCTGATGTTGCGCGAGCAGTGCGCGCGAGTGCGGGTCGAACACTAGCCACGTGCCCGACAGAGTGCCCACAGCTAGTAATGATATAGTCACATGGTCCTGCGAGCCGTACACTCACCCGTCCTGATGTTGCGCGAGCAGTGCGCGCGAGTGCGGGTCGAACACTAGCCACGTGCCCGACAGAGTGCCCACAGCTAGTAATGATATAGTCACATGGTCCTGCGAGCCGTACACTCACCCGTCCTGATGTTGCGCGAGCAGTGCGCGCGAGTGCGGGTCGAACACTAGCCACGTGCCCGACAGAGTGCCCACAGCTAGTAATGATATAGTCACATGGTCCTGCGAGCCGTACACTCACCCGTCCTGATGTTGCGCGAGCAGTGCGCGCGAGTGCGGGTCGAACACTAGCCACGTGCCCGACAGAGTGCCCACAGCTAGTAATGATATAGTCACATGGTCCTGCGAGCCGTACACTCACCCGTCCTGATGTTGCGCGAGCAGTGCGCGCGAGTGCGGGTCGAACACTAGCCACGTGCCCGACAGAGTGCCCACAGCTAGTAATGATATAGTCACATGGTCCTGCGAGCCGTACACTCACCCGTCCTGATGTTGCGCGAGCAGTGCGCGCGAGTGCGGGTCGAACACTAGCCACGTGCCCGACAGAGTGCCCACAGCTAGTAATGATATAGTCACATGGTCCTGCGAGCCGTACACTCACCCGTCCTGATGTTGCGCGAGCAGTGCGCGCGAGTGCGGGTCGAACACTAGCCACGTGCCCGACAGAGTGCCCACAGCTAGTAATGATATAGTCACATGGTCCTGCGAGCCGTACACTCACCCGTCCTGATGTTGCGCGAGCAGTGCGCGCGAGTGCGGGTCGAACACTAGCCACGTGCCCGACAGAGTGCCCACAGCTAGTAATGATATAGTCACATGGTCCTGCGAGCCGTACACTCACCCGTCCTGATGTTGCGCGAGCAGTGCGCGCGAGTGCGGGTCGAACACTAGCCACGTGCCCGACAGAGTGCCCACAGCTAGTAATGATATAGTCACATGGTCCTGCGAGCCGTACACTCACCCGTCCTGATGTTGCGCGAGCAGTGCGCGCGAGTGCGGGTCGAACACTAGCCACGTGCCCGACAGAGTGCCCACAGCTAGTAATGATATAGTCACATGGTCCTGCGAGCCGTACACTCACCCGTCCTGATGTTGCGCGAGCAGTGCGCGCGAGTGCGGGTCGAACACTAGCCACGTGCCCGACAGAGTGCCCACAGCTAGTAATGATATAGTCACATGGTCCTGCGAGCCGTACACTCACCCGTCCTGATGTTGCGCGAGCAGTGCGCGCGAGTGCGGGTCGAACACTAGCCACGTGCCCGACAGAGTGCCCACAGCTAGTAATGATATAGTCACATGGTCCTGCGAGCCGTACACTCACCCGTCCTGATGTTGCGCGAGCAGTGCGCGCGAGTGCGGGTCGAACACTAGCCACGTGCCCGACAGAGTGCCCACAGCCAGCACGCCGCCGTCAGTCGACCACGAGCAGCATTGGGCCCGCTCCTGGTACATAAAATATGTGTGAAAAATAGAACGAAAGATTAAAAATATATCATTAAAAAGTTTTGTCTTGCAACTTATGATTAGGTAGTAGTTTAGGTACTCAAAGTCCATGTGACTCCAAAATTGTTTTCACTTCTCATGCTCGTAAAGTTCGTCTTTATGTTGGGTATAGGCTGCATAAAATCGCTTTTTATGTTCTAGTGCATAAAGTAAAATCTTGGTCTAAGTGTCAGACTTTAAGACAAAGATCGTCAGGTAAACAGCCACACACACAATTTAACTTCGTTAAATTAACTTGTTATTTCATTCTATTTCTTAATTTTTTGTTGTGTTATAATACTTTTTTTATTTTTGGAAATGGGTATCAATTTTATTGAAAGGCCTTGATAATTTTTTTTCTATTTTGGAATATGGGTATCAAATGAAAGGCCTTGATGAGCACATTCCAAAATTATATTTTTTTTATAAAAAAATGATTTTTTTTCAATTTTTGAATATGGGTATCAAATGAAAGGCCTTGATGAGCCATTCCAAAATTATATTATTTTATAAAAAATGAGTTTTTTTTTTCAATTTTTGAATATGGGTATCAAATGAAAGGTCTTGATGAGCACATTCCAAAAATATATAATTTGTCCCTAAAATTTAAGATTTTATTTTATTTTTACATTATTGTTGTTTAATTTCCTCACAATCGAAGTGAAAAGCAGAGTGTATAAAACCCATTTTACCCTCGACTTGACTATCCATCGGATATATATATCGTCTCGGGTAAAATGATGCGTTTTATGCACTTGTTGTACAATCTACTATTTTCTCCGATGGTAAACAATTATGATGTGAAAAAGGCAGTTTTTAATGGCAAGATTGGTTCGTTGTCAGTTGAATCTTTCCACTACTTTTAGAAAAAATGTGTCCTAAGAGCAAATCCTTCAAAACGTTTTCTACGTTATCTTAAGGGAGGAGGGGCAGTAGCCCCCCTGCATTTTGTTTACCTCCAACTATCTATTGTTGTCGATAAAAGTTCATATTTGCCATTTCCAATTTGCAATACAAATAACATTTAAAAATCGTGTGGTGTGCCCGTTCTAAACTGATTTAAAATTGCGTTGCGTGGCCTTTTTTATTATAGACAGGCAAGAGTACAAGATTAGTAGATAAAAACGACTCAAAATCGCGCTGCGCGGCCTTTTTTAACAATAGGCAGACAGTATTACAAGATTAGTGGATAAAACTGACTACAAATCGTGCTGCGCGAGTTTTTTTTACAATAGTCAGCCAAGACAAAATTAGTGAATAAAACTAAATAAAAATCGCGTTGCGCGGCCGTTTTTTATAATAGACAAGCAAAATTATAAGATAAGTGGATGAAACTAAATGTCATTTTCATTGAATTTAATGAAAATGTCATTAAGATAAGAATTCTTTAAATATTTGGCCTTAATTAATGTAGTACCTCAATGTCCTTGCTCCAGACGGTGCAGTGGCTAAGTCCGTCCCACAGTTGTAGCAACCTGTCCCAGCCGGCCGACGCGAACTGGTTCAAGCTCGGGTGAGCTGCTAGACCCCACACCTCGTCCACGTGCCCTGCACAAATAGTGTACTTACGTTAGTAAATCAACTTCGTAACACTAATATTTTGATTGTTGTCAAAATGACAATTAACAAAAAAAAAAAATAAGCCTACCCGTACAGCCATTCTGGTAGCGGTTACGACTTAGAGTGCACACATTTGTGTCGAAACATATTTTTTCAGTAACTTTGTTCCGTTACAATGAGTAGCCGTGTCGACCGTTGTTCCGTCGCCGTTTCGAAAAGTGGGGACGATTTGTAACATTTGGTAACAGTAACTTTTAGTCGCACTGAGTTGTCGCCGCGTAGTCACATCGCGACGTATTTGTGCTCACTTCTATCAGGAATTCATTCATTCATTCGTTCAGCAGTTCCTTTGACTCGTGAAGTGACAAATATGGTGACATGGACTATTAATTAAAATAAAGGTAGCGCCATCTTTTTCCAGGCAAGTAATATTTATAAACAGATTTTGTTCAATATTGTTTTTATTAATGCTCAAATCGTAATGGGAAAAAAATTTGACTGTGTAATTTCATCAAATAGAATGAAATTTACTAACGCGCCACAATATTATCACAATTTTAGTATTTTGGTGGTAAGTAAACATTATTTATTTGTACACACCGAGTGCTCAAATGCTTTTAATTATTCATAATAGTTAATGTCAAAACAAAAAATAATAAATTATAGCAATATTAAACAGTAAAATTGATAAATATTAAAGTAAAGCATTTTTTTAGGTGAAAATATTCTCGTCACAACTAGTCACATAGTAACTATAATGTGTCGAAATGGTTACGTAAAGTCGTCACAAAGTAACGGGAATTCAAAAATGGTTTCTCAATTTTTTTGCTTCCAGCGTTTCTCAAAGTTTCGATATTTGTTGCAGGGTCAAAAAAAATCCAACATTTCTGGAACAGGTGGTCGCAGTTAGAACAAAGAAAAATAAATTATGCTACTTATAAAAGTGGAATATTGGCTATTTCAACTCGTGAGATGTACTCGTACCTATTAAACTGAACAGATTGCATAACCTATTTTATTAGTAAAGGGGCTGTTTATTTATATTGAAATAAATATTATACCTTTTTCTTATAGCTTCTCATTTTACAACTAACCCCAATATTGTTATGCTAATAAGTCAATACCTAGTTGGTTTGATCGGCATGATCAAACTTTAGCCTCGCCCCCGTAGCATGTCCATCGAAACATGATAAAATCACGTCTTGGCATATAATGTCCTTTTCTCAAAATGTCCTTTTCTCGAAATGTCTTTTCTCAGAATGTCCTTTCTCAAAAAGTCCTTTTCTCAAAATGTCTTTTTCTCGAAATGTCCTTTTACTCGAATTGTTCTTTTCTCAAAATGTCCTTTTAATATGCAATATTTTTTTAAACAAATACATATTACATTAAAACATGTTTTTATACATGTTTTTAAGAAAACTATGATTATTACAAAAGGAAGATACTTGTTTGGATAATTAATACAAAGTTTAATGTTAATAATGATAAATAAATAATATTTTTTACTACAAATAAGGAGACTGGTTCATGATTATTATTACTTTTTTATTTCTGATCCTTTCCATCATATTTCTACAATTTTATAACTACATTACTCATTACTTTATATCATTCTTAGACTTAATAAATATTTGCATGCATTGCATGTCTGTGTTTTTGATGATAATTCAGATAAGTGAGTAACTAAAAATGCTTTAATATGTATTTGTTAAAAAAATATTGCATATTAAAAGGACATTTTGAGAAAAGGACGTTTCGAGAAAAAGACATTTTGAGAAAATGACTTTTTGAGAAAGGACGTTTCGAGAAAAGGACATTATGAGAAAGGACATTATGCGCCAAGACGTAAAAACGCCTGATATAGCGTTTTATCAACATTCAACTGTCGAAATACATTGTCTTTTGACAGTTACACGTGATAAATAGCTATATTATATCGTGTTTCGGTAGGCATGCTAGGGGGCAGAAAACAAAGGCAATATTTGAGAGTGACTGGATTTGGTGACGCTCATTTGTATAAGTTAGGTTATCTGGTATTCCGGAACATTGTCGTAACGTTACAACACAATGTGTTGTAACGTTACCATCCCGTTACCACACATTGTTACAACTTTGTACTCTAGTTGCAAACTGAGCACAAAGTGTATAGAATGTATGGACACAGATCATTGTGAATTATGTCGACACAGCGACAACACAAAGTTACTGAAACTAGTTTCCGTAACATTGTTACTAAACTGTTACAACACCTTTAAACAAAACCCCACACAGTCGCAAATAGTCGCAATGTGTCGTATCAGTTACGAAACTGTAGCGACTTGTTACATCTGTTGAAAATCTGTGACCAAAAATGGCTGTATGGGTAGCCCTGCCCTGTTTATCAAAACTTATACTGTCTTATTCAGAGTGCGTTCGTTAAACTAGGGCCAAAGTTAACATGGCGTTACACTGCGGACTAACGTAATTTTAGCCCAAATCTTATTCAGAGTGACAGTTTAACGTTTAGTCCCACCGTTTAAGGATTAAAAGGTGCATTGTGATCGGTTTACAAGCATTAAACGAGGTTTTGTTAGAACAAAACTGGGGTGCAAGACTGTTTTAACAAAACCTGGTTTAATGCTTGTAAACCAATCACAATGCACCTTTCAATCTTTAAATGGTGGGACTAAACGTTAAACTGTCACTCTGAATACGATTTGCGCTAAAATGACGTTAGTCCGCAGTCTAACGCCATGTTAACTTTGGCCCTAGTTTTACGAACGCACTCTGAATAAGAAATATAAGCTACAAGTAAAATTTACTAGAAAATTTTTACAAGTTCATGTAAAATATGTCTTTTTCCAAATAATGTATGCAAGACACTTGTAAAATTTGTCAGACGGAATAGATAGTCGCCGGACACCCTCAGAAATACTCAGGTTTTTCCATTGAGTTTTTTACAAGTTGTAGGTTATTTTTACAAGTTTATATTTTTTTAATCAACGTAATGACTTATATGTATACAGGTGAAAACATATAAGTTAAATAAACAAAAGCATTTGTAGCGTTCAATTTAACGTATTTTGATAAAAGGATTTGAGGAATAATTATTTGGATAAGGAAAATGCTTGTTTTTAAAAAGTACAAGACTTGTAAGTTTTGATAAACAGGGCACTGTTCTCCAATAAGGATACAGTTCCTTTCCTCTTGGCTGTGCCCACGAACACCTGGTTAGTAAGTAGTGGTCAGCTGAAACTGTTGAAAGTAGACTCTAAGGCTCGTATTACAGAATCAAACTCAAACTCAAATCTCTGCTTGAGTACAGTTAGATAGGGATGGCGCTATATGCGATGAATAGCACCATCCCTTTCTAACTGTACTCAAGCAGCAAGCAGTGCTTGAGTCTCGTCCTGTAATACGGACCTAAGAATTGCAAATAGGTTTTAAAATCACGATATAATAGTCATAATCACGGCAGATGTGAAGCTTAGCTGTAGGTCCCCGTGCAGAGCATAGTGTAGTACCTGGCTAGTACCTAGTGGCCGTTTCAAATTATGTTAATTCTAATGATGTACAAATAAGGTTCCAACACTGCTGGCGTGAAGCCCAGCTCCAGGTCTCCGTGTAGGATGCAATTCCTGGTGGTGCCCACAAACACCTGGCTAGTAGTGGCCGATTGAAACTAGGTTCTAATGTCGTACAAATAAGGTTAATAATTACCCAACACTGCTGGCGTGAAACCCAGCTCCAGGTCTCCGTGCAGGATGCAGTTCCTGGTGGTGCCCACGAACACCTGGCTGCCGCGACCTTCGGCCACCACGCGCACTCCACCGTAGTGCCCCTCGATCTGACAAACAAGTGTTCAGTTGTACAGTTACAGCAAAAGCACATTTAATTTTGTTCCCAACGAGACACACCATCAACTGTCACACTGTGAGTGGTTGGGATGTTTTTATTAAAGCAATTCCCAGCCAGTCACACTGTTACTCGATGGGAACTTTTTATCAGAAATTTCCCAACCAGTCCCACTTTTACAAGATGTAATAAACAGTAAGTGTGACTGGTTGAGAAATTTCTAATAAAAAGTTCCCATCGAGTAATTAGTTGGGATTTTTTTAACAAAAACTCTCAACCAATCACATGCAGTGCGACGGTTGATGGTGTAACTCGTTGGGAACAAATGCAAAAAAGGATATATTTTTTACTAGATTTCAAAACGACACCGTTTAAACTTCGGATAACAGCCGTCTTGTAGGCATGGATGGATGGAGAACACGGCTACAACTTTTACCCCTCTATTTTGTCTATAGCCAAGTATTTAGGTGTATGTGCGTGACGCGTTAAATAAACTTTTTATCTACCTATTTATCTACTTACAACAGATTCAACCCCAGTAGCGTTCATTTTAGCATCGAACGCGACAATTCGTCCATCCTTCCCTCCGGCGGACAGCAGCCGGCCGTCCTTCAGGCTGCAGATGGAGAACACGGCTCCATCTTTTACCCCTCTATTTTGCCTATAGCCAAGTATTTTGTATGTGCTGATGCGTTAAACTTTTTATATATCTATCTACTTACAACAGATTCAACCCCAATGGCGTTCATTTCAGCATCGAACGCGACGATTCGTCCGTTCTTGCCTCCGGCGGACAATAGCCGGCCGTCCTTCAGGCCACAGACGGAGAACAGTGGTCCATCTTTTACCCTTCTATTTTGCTATAACTTTTTATCTATCTATCCATATACTTACAACAGATACAACCCCAGTGGCGTTCATTTCAGCATCAAACGCGACAATCCGTCCGTCCTTCCCTCCGGCGGACAACAGTCGGCCGTCCTTCAGGCCACAAACGGAGAACAGTGGTCTATCTTTTACCCTTCTATTTTGCAATAACTTTTTATCTATCTATCCATCTACTTACAACAGATTCAACCCCAGTGGCGTTCATTTCAGCATCAAACGCGACAATCCGTCCGTCCTTCCCTCCGGCGGACAACAGTCGGCCGTCCTTCAGGCCACAAACGGAGAAAAGTGGTCAATCTTTTACCCTTCTATTTTGCAATAACTTTTTATCTATCTATATCTACTTACAACAGATTCAACCCCCGTGGCGTTCATTTCAGCGTCGAACGCGACGATTCGTCCGTCCTTCCCCCCGGCGGACAACAGCCGGCCGTCCTTCAGGCTGCAGACGGAGAACACGGCGCCGGAGTGGACACCTCGTACGAGTTTAGCGATCGTGTTCGTGCCGCGGCCCCACACTATTATGTTGCCGTTCGAGTCCCCAGAGAGGACGTCACCTGAACATAATAAAAAAAGAATTTATATTCAGCCACCATGTTTTCAGTTTTGTTATGTCAATCGGTGCCACATTTGCGTGCTGTTATCCTTTGTTCCCCACTGCTCAACTAGACTACTCAACTGCTCCACTAACTGCTCAAGTAGTTATACATATTCCCCATTGCCCAACTAAAAAACTTTATTTAACTTCATAAAATTAAAATATAGCCTATAATAAATATATCAGTGAAAAAAAAAATCCGTCAATAAATAGCAGAGCAATAAATAATTTGCGTCCCGACCCGTTCACTCACTACTTTTCCATTCCACCGGTATGGGTGGACAAGTCATTTTATCAAATAAAACCCTTGTTATTCAACGAAAGTGCCAGGGTAGCATAAATTTAGAAGAGATTAACTCTATTATACAATTATTTAATTTTGTAAGCAAAAGGAATTTTCTTTGACCCGTCTCTGTCGCTCTTGCGCTAACATTATTGTCGTCGCATTCACTAGATGCTATCTCGCTCTGAATCAGAATGTCTTTTCCGTACTTGCAAAAAATAAAAAATAGTAGTTAATTAGTTTTTAACTTAACTGTTAACATATTCCCACCGCTCAACTATTCGCAGTTGAGCACTCATTCACAGTTGAGCATTGGAGATTCCCTGCTGCTCTACTATTTGCAGTTGGGCAGTTTAGTTGAGCAGTGGGGAAAAAAGGGCTGCTATACTATTCTCAAAATTTGCAGCGTACAGTTCGTCGCTGCAGCTGCGTTGTCTGGCGGGTGTCATATTCCCATTACTGGTTAAACACTTTGGATTCTATGGCATTTTGCCTCGTGGCTCAGTATTGGGTAAATGACATCTGTCAGAAACTCGACGAAACGATCACTGACAATGAAGCTGCGTGTTAGAGAATAGCACCCCTGTTTTAATGGGGATTGCGACGCAAAGCTAATTGTAGATGTCGCTGCGTACGTTTGTTCCTAAGACAGTAGACGTTCAGAACAAAATGTATGAGAAATAGATACCTATTTATTTTGTTTTTTTTTTTTACCGAAAAAGACCCATTGACCCAAAATGGATAAAAGACTATTCTACAATGCAAATACCGGAATTTAAAGCCAAATTAAGACGTTTTTATTCTTACGGAATTTATAAATTTTTTCTATATCCAGATTTTTCGGAAATTTGTAAGTGCCAACATTTTTAAAGCCTATTACACAAAATTTAATCATTTTAAAGCTGAAAAAATCATTTTTTTAAGTAAAAGTCCTGTTTTCATAGTTCTCGTGGAACAAGCGTACGCAGCGCTATTTTGACAGTTGCCTTCTCCATTCGTGAAGCGTTATCTAGGATATTTTTGATCGAAGTCCCAGTTAGAGTGGTCCACTCACCGTCCTGGTTGAACCCGAGGCAGGTGACGTACTTGGGCTTGTCGCGCGACTCGAACACGCCCAGCCGCTTGTACAGCACGTTGCTCTGGTCCAGGGTCCAGAAGGCGATGTGGTTTTTGCCGCACGTCACTATCTGGTTGCGGTCCAGCGGGTGGAACTCGGCCGCCACTACTGTGTCTACGGAACACTGGTCACAGAATAACAGAATTAGATTTAGAGTAGTGGTTCCTAACCTTTTCAATATTGTTACCTACCCATATCACCTAATAGGGAAGCAGACTCTCTCTATTCTATTCATTCTTAGGGGCCATCCATTAATTACGTCACATGAATTTCGTGATTTTTGACTCCCTCCCCCGTCCTTGTTACATTAAAATTTGTGAGACCCCGTCTTCCTTAGTGTGAAGTCACATATTTAACAATTTTACCTTTAGAAATAATTATTGAATTAAAATAGCAGTTCCGAAATTTGTTTTATTTCAATTTAAAAGATTTTGAAATGTGATTACACAATGTCACATTTCGTCGACTCCCTCCCTCCCCCTTAACGTGTGACGTAATTTATGGATGGCCCCTTACTAGTACCACCTCTGTTACCCCCATGAATAGCTGTTTTACCCCTGCGGGGGTAATAACCCCCAGGTTAGGAATCGATGATTTAGAGCGCCCGCACTTTGAGCCACTAGTCGCGGCCACTAAGTGCGACCACTAGTGACTCAGTTAAGCCGCAGACGCAGCCACCAATCGCAGCCGCTAGTGGCTTAATGGCCGCTGGGAAAAAGCCGGCTACTTTGGCCGAGTGTGCGCGCGATGCGAGCGACAATCGCGGCCACAAGTAGCGAGCGCGGGCGACGAGCGCAGCTTGTGGCTTGAACGCGGCCACTCGAACGCTCGGTTTGCGCTGATAGAGCTGGCGCACATTGGGCCACTAGTCGCGGCCACTAAACGCTACCACAAGCTGCGTATGAGTTTTTTCATACATTTTGTAACCGACCGTTCGAGTGGCCGCGTTCGAGCCACAAGCTGCGCTCGTCGCCCGCGCTCGCTACTTGTGGCCGCGATAATCGCTGGCATCGCGCGCACACTCGGCCACAGTAGCCGGCTTCTTCCCGGCGGCCACTAAGCCACTAGCGGCTGCGATTGGTGGCTGCGTCTAGTGGCTTGACTGAGCTACTAGTGGTCGCGTCTAGTGGCTCAATGTGCGTAAATCCTTAGTTTAGTCATATTATGTATATTGTGGTATAGACAGGATAGAGGCTTTTTAGAACTATAATTTTTCTAGAGATTTAAAAAAAATTATGAATATTGATGATACAAATAATTTAAAGCAATTTTGACTTGAATACCTAATGTTGTTTCTAAATAATTTCAAATTTTAAACTTTTTAAGAGATAAGTATAATTTTGAAATTAAAATGTATCGATCCAAAATCATTATCGTGTTTCTGGTCCAAACTTGTCTGGATAAAGATATAAAGAAATTACCTTAATTTCAGACCCATAGGATCTTTCAATGGATATGGCATTACATCAAAAAGTGTTAATACCTTGGTCTCCGCGAGGCAGTGTCCCTTGTCCGGCCTCTGCCACTCCCACACGGATATAGTATGATCCGCCCCGTCATCCACGCAGGCCAGTAACGCGCCGCCATCCGCCCGCGAGAACGTCAGGCAGGCCACGGCCCGCTCCATCTGCCCGGCGCCGATCACCGCCAGCGTCGCCAGGGACACACTGTTCCATACGCGGACGTGGGGCTGTGGGACGAAACAATGTATTTTCATAAACAAAACCGCAGCCTAGAGGTGATAGTGGAGCGCTTGTTGTAGTGGGCGAGACGAGATGCTTCGGCGACGATATGCCCGAAAATGTGGTTAACGAACGAATTCATGATGGACATCGCCTTTACTAGAGATAGCGGTGTCAGGGCTTGTACTATTATGTATTCTGTAGTCAGGGGTCGAATAAAGTCGAGTAGCTAATGTTACGAATAACATGAAAATGAGAAAGCGAATGATGTTGGGATGGACTGCCAAACACTTGACGTCATCGGTGTGGCCAGTGTAGTGTCGCTGGCACTGCTCGTCTACGTTGAAGAGGACCAACCCACGCGAGGTTGGACATCAAAATAAATCAAGAGCCTCACCCTAGCGTCTAGTCGGTCGTGGCCGGCGCACTGGCCGCTAGCTATGGCCAGCTTGTTGGGGTGGACGATGGCACTTGACGTCGATGGTGAAGCCAATGTAGTTTCGCTGGCACTGCTCGTCTACGTTGAAGAGGAACACAACCTAACTAGTAGGCAAGACGTTAAGGTTGGACATTACAAATCGCCTAAGAGACTTACCCTAGCGTCTAGTCGGTCGTGGCCGGTGCACTGGCCGCTAGCTATGGCCAGCTTGTTGGGGTGGACGGCCAGATATTTGACGTTATCGGTGTGTCCAATGTAGTATCGCTGGCACTGCTCGTCCACGTTGAAGAGGACCAACCAACGCGAGGTTGGACATCAAAATAGCTCATGAGCCTCACCCTAGCGTCTAGTCAGTCGTGGCCGGTGCACTGGCCGCTAGCTATGACCAGCTTGTTGGGGTAGACGGCCAGATACTTGACGTCGGTGTGTCCAATGTAGTATCGCTGGCACTGCTCGTCCACGTTGAAGAGGACCAACCAACGCGAGGTTGGACATCAAAATAGCTCATGAGCCTCACCCTAGCGTTTAGTCGGTCGTGGCCGGTGCACTGGCCGCTAGCTATGACCAGCTTGTTGGGGTAGACGGCCAGATACTTGATGTCGGTGTGTCCAATGTAGTATCGCTGGCACTGCTCGTCCACGTTGAAGAGGACCAACCAACGCGAGGTTGGACATCAAAATAGCTCATGAGCCTCACCCTAGCGTCTAGGCGGTCGCGGCCGGTGCACTGGCCGCTAGCTATGACCAGCTTGTTGGGGTGGACGGCCAGACACTTGACGTCGTCGGTGTGGCCGGTGTAGTGTCGCTGGCACTGCTCGTCCACGTTGAAGAGGACCAACCAACGCGAGGCTGAAGATCAAAATAGCTAATGAGTCTTACCCTAGCGTCTAGTCGGTCGTGGCCGGTGCACTGGCCGCTAGCTATGACCAGCTTGTTGGGGTAGACGGCCAGATACTTGACGTCGGTGTGTCCAATGTAGTATCGCTGGCACTGCTCGTCCACGTTGAAGAGGACCAACCAACGCGAGGTTGGACATCAAAATAGCTCATGAGCCTCACCCTAGCGTCTAGTCGGTCGTGGCCGGTGCACTGGCCGCTAGCTATGACCAGCTTGTTGGGGTGGACGGCCAGACACTTGACGTCGTCGGTGTGGCCGGTGTAGTGTTGCTGGCACTGCTCGTCCACGTTGAAGAGGACCAACCAACGCGAGGCTGAAGATCAAAATAGCTAGTGAGTCTTACCCTAGCGTCTAGTCGGTCGTGGCCGGCGCACTGGCCGCTAGCTATGACCAGCTTGTTGGGGTGGACGGCCAGACACTTGACGTCGTCGGTGTGGCCGGTGTAGTGTCGCTGGCACTGCTCGTCCACGTTGAACAGGACCACCACTGCGGCCACGAAGTACACGATCTCGCCGGTTGGCAGGAGGTAGAGATTGCTGCGGCAGTCTTTGCCTCTGTAACAAAATTTTACTAATTTATATGAATCTAGGAAATTGAGACGAAATGTAGGAAGAATAGAGAGCCTGATCTTAGGGAAATCACTAACCCAGATTTAGATATTTATACTGTTTTATATTCTATCGAGTAATGTTTAGCTGTGAGTGAGTGTTAAGTTTACAAACATAATAATTGTTATAATGACCGCCTCTGTGGTCTAGTGGTTCGCCTACCCGTGTAAGACGCAGGGGTCCTGGGTTTGATTCCCAGGAGGGGGGTACATTTGCACCCGGTTTGGTTGGTGGTAGGGCTATTTCAAGTCCGCCTGGCTAGCTACCACCATCTTACCTAAGTCTGACGCCATAACAACAATTTAACATTGTTGTATTCCAGCAGTTAGAGGTAAGATAGCCATTTCCTCAGTGGTGACAATTCCGGGTGTAGTGCGCTTCCACCTTCGTTATCATCACTTCACATCAGATGAGGCCAAACACTATACACATTTTGTGAGCTCTCAGAAAATGCTTGTGGTTCAGAAAGTTTTGCTTACTTTCGTTGATTTTGTTTCTTCAAAATATTTATTATCCACGTTTTTTTCTTACAATTATGTTTTTCGTAAATATTCATTGTTTCGTAAATTGCAGTGAATCATTTATCGATCATTGTCGGCGATCTGCCCAGCGGAGCGAGACCGTTGTACCGTGCCGACCTTGAAACGTAGGGCTGCCAAGAGACCAATTGATTAAACGAAATACTCAAGCGCCTATTTAATATGTATCAAGATTATCGTCAATTAAATCCAAAGGAATCAATGAAGATGTTAGAGGCGTTTCTAGTTGTAAATTATCAATTACCATAATAGTTGGAATTAACATAATTACTCATAGGCACCAAAAAAATTAAGATAATGGGTACAAAATTACTACGCAACACAACACAACCCGTATTTAATTACTTGGGTTGTCACTTCTCTAAATTAAATTAGGATATTTAAGAGAAGTGAAAACCCTAATATCAGCGTTATTTTTTGTGTTGTGAGATATACAATTTACGGAAATATATTATTTCTAGGTCAATTAAAACAAACAAAGAATTACGAGGAGTCATACGCGGTTCTTGTTACAAAGCATGCAAGTTTAAACTGATTAGTAATTCCGCATTTTTTCGCATACTTACTTTAATTAAATTAACACGGAAAGACTGAGTTTTACGTTACCTACTAGGAAATAAAATCTTTATCAGACGAGCTAATAACAGCTAAGAAATCGGTTCATAAACTGTGTAGGTACTTTACCTACTTATTTAGAATAAGCCCTTATTAAGTCAGTCCAATACTTACCTAAATACCCACTATTCTTGATTTCTTAAGCGATATATAACTTAACTGTTTTACTAACTTGCGTGTTAACCTAAAAAACCGTCTAGGCTGGGGGTCAAACGGGTTCCTCGGCCACCGTTTTACCGAACACCATGGAACGGGGGCCTTAAACACGTTTACCTATATTTAATATTTACTGGCGAGAATTTTCAGTGTGGCATAACATTTCAAGCTTTCATTAACACGGATTAACGACCTCTGTCAATTTCCTGCGGCGAAGAGTTGCCAGATTAGCAGAGGTTGGCCGGCCAAGCGTGGTGGCACAAAAAGCAGCCTTGGCGCAGGCTCCGCGACCGGTCGCAAATGATTGTTGTTGAAACAATGGGATTACTAAGGTGCCAGTTACGGTGGCTGAGAAAGCCTTCATCTTAAAGATAGTGCAAGTCAGGTAAAGCTTGTGAAGGGTTTTTATTATTTTGGTATGGGCATCATTTGAAAGTCCATCGAAAATAGTTTCGTTTTCATCAGAATACACGCAAGAAACGCTTTTCATCTCCAATTTATTAGCTGTTAAAATTTGAGAGACAGGCTAAACACGATGAATGTCCTTTACAATAAAACGGTGAAAAACTGAAAAACTGCAAAAAAATATGAATATCAATGAAGGTCCAAGGTATGTTGGAACTTAAGAATCTAATTTTCTCGAAATAAGGTAAAATTGTCAATGATCATTTTTCCCATGTAAGGCATTAATGTTTAAGTACCTACGCCCCGCAACTTTGAAAGTCTGTTTTTTATGGTGAAGTTATCATGGATATTAAAACTTAACTAAGTCTGTGGAAAAAGAGCTTTAATTCCACAAAGTAGTGCAGTTATTATACGTAAAAAAAATATTGGGATTTCAGACCCGTGTACTGTTGCCAAATTTAAAATGAAGCAATGTCAATATTTAAGACTAATTTCAATAGTATTTAAGTCTGCTTTGTTTTAACCAACCGGCTTAAATTCGTGACATTGTCGTGTCCTCGGTTAAGTAATTGTCTATTAGTCATGGACAGCGTTCGTGAATGTGGACAGCGGTCTAATTTCCCCAGACTATACCGTCCACCTGAGGTCGTCTGGGACATTACGGACAATATTATGATGACGTCACGTTAATAAAGGCACAATATAACTACTTTACAACCTATTACTTTTATTATATTACCAGTAGAAGAGCATTACAGCTTTACGACTGCGTAAATAAGGAAAAAATGATGTTTTTAAGAATACAGAAAAGCATGGGCTTAGCGAGGGATTAAGACACGGTGCGGTGTTTTAATCTAGACTAAATATTTATCTAGTCTAGATTAGTCTAGTGCCCCCCCGAAAACTGGCTTGTCTACGCCTATGCAGGAAAGTAACATGAAAATCATAAATCTGGGGAGTTCTTCACGATTGTCGGAAACCAACTTTCCGAATCGAATCGGAAAGCTTATAGCATTTGATCTTATTTTTCTACCTTATGCTACCAACTTTGTAAATGCATTGCACTTTCCCGCCGGAAAGTGAATCGAATGCCATTCGAATGTATTTGTGAATAGCTTATTTAGTAATATCGGAAGATACCGATTCGAATCGAATGCTTTCGAGTAGATTTCCGACAATCGTTAATAACTCTACTGAAACTATTATAGCTAGCGACGCGACTAATTTTGTTCAATTCTAAAAGTTGACCGACTTACCGTGAGATCGGCACGCGTTTTCCGAACGATAAGTAGTTTTGTTTTTTGGTTATTTTTTAGGTTCTAGACTATTAATTATGCAATTAAAATCAGTGGCCTGCTATTTCAGAATTAGTTAATCTAATATGTGTAAAAATTAACTCATGTTTTCTCATATAAGAAAGATTTATCATCTTATTGGATACTTGGATTCTTATTTATTTTCACTCCTCTTGCTCTAAAAGTCCGTCATTGTAAGTTACAAGAGCCAGGATAAAATAGCAAAATTACCCCTAGGGGATAAAGTTTTTTCTTTTTTAATGTTTGTCTATTACCAATGACCCTACTAAAACGAAAAAGTCTTTATTCATAATCACGAATAAAGACTCGCTCGACTTAATACTGTTTCTCATTTTTATTTTTGAAAATGGAACTAAAAGCAGCGATCTCTTCGGTGAAATCATAGACTTATATTTATACTCTGTGACTTTAAGTTTGATAACGACGACAACGACGATTGACGTAGAATGCGTGCATTGTGTTTCTTAGCTGCTACAGTAGAAATTAAAAAAGGCGCGAAATCTTTAGAATTTTTCTCTAATACCAAACTGATTGAATTGTAAGTAAGTAATAGGAAAGAAATAATTTTAATCTTTTGCCGTCAAGCACAAATCATTTATTTAAATACTGTATGAAAAGTTTATGAAGTGGAGGATAGAAAAATGAGTGGATTCGTTTACGTAAGAATAAACTAGGTATTTAATATTGTATTTTATTTTCTCGCCTTCGTAGTGAAAAGTAGAGTGTAACACACGACGCTAAAACCCATTGTAACTCGGTTTCTATTTATTCCCTCGCTAAAGCTCGGGAATAAAACTACCTCGTATGCAATGGGTCATTTTAGCGTCTTGTATAACAATCTACTATTATAGTGACTTAAAATTATACCATCGCTTGAACCACATAGTATATTTTTTCAATTATCTGCTGCTTATCCATTTGGTAGTTAAAAGTAAAATGAAGATGCATGTCTGAGAGTGTCGCATGTTTGCTGTCACTCATTTACGATTCCTAGTAAGGCGGTAGTGTGGGAGTAGGTAATTGACACCAATTCCGTGAAACACCACAATTGGTAAAATGGTCAAACGAATTTCAATTTATTAGCATCAACGTGGTCTTGGCCGCTACTAAAATGGTCTATCTTCACCAAGTCGCTTCAACTTTTAAGTTCTGTTGCGTCAAGCGCATGCAATTTTGCCTCCAAACCGTTCGCTTTTATGTTCAACTTTCCGACATATAAATATGTAATTTTCTGAGAAGATAAGGCATGCGGTATTGCATACCCTGAGACATACCTCTGTGAGAGCGCAAGAGGAAAGCCAAAAGGCACGGTCAGCGTGCGCTATTGAATGTCTTGAGGCATGCGTCAGATGAAAGTGAAAGGGAACCGGAACGGGAAACCGATCGTATGAAGACTTAACGTAAGAAAATATACTTAATGAAACGGATTAAATAAATACTTAATTGGGTTGGTAAACTTTTTCGAAGAGAATTGTTTAATTTTTTTTTGATAGCACAAGTTTGAAGAATAAAGAATATAGTATTTTGATATTTTTATTTCACCTTTTTAATGAAATATATTTTTTTTATATTATTATCGCGATAAAATATCAAACGTACGGCTGAACACGAAGTTCCCTTGCATTTACTGATAAAAAACTGATTGACAGGACAGATTTGACAGAAAGTGACAAAGAGTAATCCAATTATTTTACTCTTTGGTAATCATTAACCACGACCTAATGTTGTTGTTTGTTTTTCAGCTTATTTATTGTGATTTTCTAGTGTTTTTCTTGTTCAGTTATGGGAAATGGATCAGCTTGAAGAAATCCATTATCCAGCTTATTACGCCGATGAAGTACCTACACTGCGTTGTTCCGTTTTGTTTGAAATATAGATGTGACCATCCGCAGAACAAATTTTGTACAATTCCCATACCTTTGAAAGAGACGTGGGGTGCAGAGGATTAAACAGGAATTGCCTTCAGAGAGCTTTATACGTTTGTGATGATCACGTAAATATATGTATATCTTAGATTATATGTATATCTACAAATTCACAAAAGAGTTATTTTATTTATTTTAGCTGACTGTGACTAACATGACAACTAGTTGACATTACCAATGCCAAACTTTTTTTTTTTATTTGAGCAAAAGCATAACGCGTACAGCCGTAATAGTGATTTATTGTACTATGTTGTAAATGATAATTTTAAATTATTATTTAAGTTAAAATGACGTATTATAAAAATTCCGCAATTGGTTATTCCTGACTCCAAAGCCAAAAGCTACCAGAAAATATATAATTCACAACAGTTTTGAAAAAGTTTACCAACCCAATTGTATTGTAATAACTTTTATTAAACTCTACGCCCCGCAACGTTATCAAAGTCTAATAAGATAAACATTAGAAGAGAAACATCTGTTTTTCAAAATTACCATAACTTATAAAATGAAACAGGAAAACACATAGTTAGGAAAACATACGTAAATATTACTGTAGCTAGTTAATTATGTATTTTTTTGGCAACATGCAATCTACCTTTTATTTCACCGGTTTATCAGTGAGAATTTATCAAATTAGGTAGGTACATTAATTTTATACAGGTTGAATTTGAAAATGGAATAACCACATTTTACAAGCATTTTACCCAGTTTATTTATGTAAGTATTAAAAAAAAAACACAGATTTTGCAGTCCCCGCAAGAATCGGAGCATTGAAAATGAATACAAAAATTTACGAAAAACCAAAATCAAATCAAATGCAATATCCTATTATATTTTAAAGTTACCTAGGTAATATTATTTTTACGATTGTGACACTCGGCTCCGCCTCGTGTCACAAAAGCGCCCGCTGACTGCCTCGACGCAGCCGAAATATTATTAACCGATTTTCAAATTTCCAACGAATGCACTTCTCGTCTGCTTCTGCATCTTTTAACACTATTATCATGACGATCGGTCAATAATCATAGAAGCTACAAAACTTTTTATGTACGGAAACACCCGTTTTTCTACAATTCCAAATCTAAAGGGACCACCTACAGGTCACAATTATTTACCGATTTTCAAAATTATTTCGCCATTTGGAAGCTAAACTAATACCCTAGGACCCTTTTTTCATTTTTTCTTAAGTCAATTTTTTTCCCGAAATATTTACAATTTAGTAAACAAACACCCCCCAAAAAATCCGGAATTTTTGGAATTTTGCAAAATTTCAAAAAAAGTTACTAGTAGATTTTCAAAATTCAAACGTTCACACGTGTCTCGATAAATTTCTCAACTTTTGGTACTATTTTCATCTCAATCCTCTCAAATTCCTCGGAGATATGGTCAAAAATACGTCTCAGGCGATTTGCATCTGATAACCATTTTCAATGGTAAAATCATAGCGTTTAATACATCAAATAAAACTGTTAAGTAAACCTATCTCAAGATCAAAAAACATTTCAAAGAGTTTATTCTTTTGTTTGTATCTATATTTTATCTACCTATCTACATACAATTTAATTCTGCTATGTAAATAGGTACTATACAGAAGATGATAAGGATCAAGGAGTTATTGTGCAAAGTTGTTCACCTCATGACTCACTCATGAATTCTACAATTCATTCTATCAAAAGGCTCTACATCTTTCTATCAACAATGGCTTTCACAAATTTATAGCAGAAATATTATTTTGGGTTATTTTCGTTATCAATTGATCGATTGTTGAATATTTTATTTAGTTAAGACAAAAATTGTTAGGAATATAATAGCCATAGATAAACATCGATGAAATTATGCGTTGTTTTCAAACTCTATACCGACTTTGTCTAAAATGTAAAAACATAATTTAGTTTCATACACGCATGTATGACAAAGATAATTTACTGAAAATACAGACAAAGGTAGAAATTTGTTTAAATATTCAGCTTTTAAATTATTTCTAGTCAATAGTGTGACCTTCAATAGGATCGATAATAGTATGCTGTTATGGGTTCATTAAAAATAAATGACCGTGTCTAGATCCACTAGTCTAGACTCAAACCTGTCAGATCGAAACACAAGTGTAGTAGAAGGTTAAAAGGTTGTTACTTTTTAGTGGCTGAAATGCGTTCACGTTTTCCCGGAAAATAACTTTTCATATCTATAGTTTACGGGATAGTGCTTGACCATCAACTTACCTGATGCAAGTGACGATAAGGCCGAAGGTGGAAGCGCACTGCACCCGGAATCCTCATCACTGAGTGTCGCGGCGTCCAGCCTCCTTTGACTTATGACTGACAGACAGACGGAGGGTGACAGAGATGACGTACGGGACGGACGGACAGATGACTATCGACACAAGACTGAGGAACTGGCTATCTAACCTCTGACTGCCGGGGGAGGCGAAGGCAAAGTGAATTACAGATGGCGCTTAGTCTTTGGAACAATTGTCAGTTTGAGCTTATATTGTCTTGCTTGTGTATTACGTGATTTTACTTTCTTAGATTTTATTTTTTTCGGTTTTGCGGACAAACAATGTATTCTATGCTAACTTTAGCTCATATAAAAGAAGAATTACGGAAAAGAAAAGCCAAAACAACAGGCAAGAAAGTTTATAGCAACTTACAAAAAATTGCTAACAAGCATTACATTTCTTTAAATTTCGTGTAAGATTTACAAGTAATCTTTTTATTTCAGATTAGAAGCATATGATTTAAATTTTAACAAAGCAACTGAGTGTGAATTACCGTGTTTATAGTTGCCTGATGATGCCTTCTGTGCAATAGTAATTTCAGGTTTCTGTACTGGAATTTCTGTACCATCCAAAATTACACGAACCGTTTTATCATATTTATTTTATTATTCTAAGTTTCTTGAATGACTCTAGCATATAAAATTCTATTAATTCTCTGTTTGGCCCCAATATTGGGCTTATTCCATATTTGATATACCTATCAAATTCATTCAAGTTATAAATATGTTAGAAACTGCTGAGGTTGAAATATTAAAGAACAAAGCTGTTATAATTCAAATGTTGTTTTATTTTGGCGAAGCTTCATCAAATTCATGAAACATTCCTTTTGATTTATAATGTTTCTCAGGCTCAGCAAAGGAGAAAATCGAGGAAAAAGCATATTTTTTTTGATATTTTTTTGCCCACTATTTTTTTGTTACTGGGAAATCGATGAACTCCAATATTTTACAAGTTACATGCATAACAATGCGGCATTTTCTCAGTATAAAATTAAAAAGTGCAATACTCCAAGAGATTCCCATATGTTTTGACAGTTTCTTTGAGGCGGCTCGGTACCAACGACAAGACGCCACCTATCGGGATAAAATTGCGCTTTTCCTCCCTAGCGTCAGACTTAGGTAAGATGGTGGTAGCTAGCCAGGTGGACTTGAAATAAGCCTTACCACTAACCAAACCGAGTACAAATGCTGCGCAAAACAGCGCGGCGGGAGTTTTTGCCATAAGGTAGAGTTTTTATTTTACCATACTACGTCCTTTGCCCAGAAATGGCGTCTTATGACGACGATGGTGATGGATTAAACGGGTGAAATATAAAATGCTTTCCTTTATTGCAGAATAGCGTATATATGTCAGTATATACAGCAGCGGCGAGTGTTGAAATTATGGCGAGGTAAGCCGCTCTAGAATAATGTTATGATCTGCGTAGTGGTTCGGATTTCTAAAAGGTATGCTGATGAGAAACGGCTTTTATGGACTCTTCGCCACTGATACACACATACATTTTAACCTTCAAATGCTCACCTGTATCCATACACCCACCCACTCTAGCTTGAGCTTGCTCTGCGGCGGGGGCGCCACCTTCGCGGGGTCGGTCCCGTCGTGGTCGCTGGGCCCGTACAGCACTACGGGCCGCCCGCACACGGACCCATTGCCAGTCAGATACACTTTAACCCTCAAACACTCACCTGTATCCATACACCCACTCTAGCTTGAGCTTGCTCTGCGGCGGGGGCGCCACCTTCGCGGGGTCGGTCCCGTCGTGGTCGCTGGGCCCGTACAGCACCACGGGCCGCCTGCACACGGACCCATTGCCAGTCAGATACACTTTACCCCCTTAAACACTCACCTGTATCCATACACCCACTCTAGCTTCAGCTTGCTCTGCGGCGGGGGCGCCACCTTCGCGGGGTCGGTCCCGTCGTGGTCGCTGGGCCCGTACAGCACCACGGGCCGCCCGCGCAGGTACATGCGCATGGACCCATCCTCTTCGTTGTACTGGCATGTGTGGGTGCTACAGATAATTACGATCTTATTATACAGGGTCATTTTATATACACCATCCAAATTTTAAGGATGTGTTTAGTCCATGAAAATAAACAACTTTCTCCAAGAAACATGTGTCGAATTTCACCGTAAAATTTTGGTCATCCCATACTAAACTGATCACGTGATCTCTTTGATTTGTATGGACTGGAGAGTATTTTTTTTTTTCATATTTGGCCATATGTTGACCTTGTTTTTTACAGAAACCTGATTGATGGAACACCTGATTAGTAAAATACTGAATTTCGTGTTGAATTACTACTTTATCCTATTTAATTCAAATGAGCTGACTTGATGTAGCAGGACTATTAACAAAATCAAATCAAAACTTAAAAAAATAAAATAAAAAACAACATTATTATCACATTCCATGTAGAACCTTAACTCCTTAATAAACTCTTCAGGGCTAAGTACCAAAAGTTAATTAGTTATGTTTTCTAAAAAAAATATTAATAAACTGGAAAACCAGACTAGATGCTAAATTAAGAAGAAAAAGAACTAAGTTTTAAAGTAGCCAAGCTATAAATATAGAGTTGATACATTTCAATACAATATGAAGTTTTTTTTGTGTTATTGGTTAATCTCAGATAATATAGAATCATTAAGGGTTAGTAGTTAAAAACACAAGCTGCATTTTAATATTAGTCACGTTAGAGTTGAAGATTAGTCAGGTAGTTAAAAAGTTTTACCAAAACTCCAAAAAGGCAAAATAAACGAAAATAAAAAAAATGCAAATTAAGCACAGATCCCACTGCAACCAAGAAACCAAGCGACTTACATCGGGGTGAATGACATTTTGCTCTTAAAACGGGGCGCTTCCGTCCACAAGAATTAAAAAAAAACAAACCACCCGCTCATCAGAAAGCGTCCAAATGACTACTAGCCGGTACAAAATAATCTAAAAACAAATATTGTACCGTTACATGAAACTATTACGTTAATTGATCATTAATATAAGCTATTAAAGTTTTCAAACACAGTACCTGTCATCCATAATGACGCCGAAACAAGTACAGTACGAAACAACACCCTTTTTTAATTACCAAAAACAGCAGTGAATCGAGCGCGAGGCCGCGGAATTAAGAATTGTGAAACAAGTTTTATAAGTCGGCAAATCGCGTCACACAGCCGGCTTCCAAGGAAAACATCGGCAGACTGCGTGTGGTGGGGAACGGGACACCACGTGATGGAATGCGAAGCAAAGTTACTGCTGTGCCACTATACATTATCACTTTAGTTATCAAACTGCTTTAAACCGGTGAGCAAAGCAAGCAATGTAGCTGTTACAAAGTATAAATGAAGGTGTTTCGAATGACGTGGTGTGGGCATGCGGGCACTAAAGAATCATCTATACTTTACTTTCGTGTGAATCATCTTTAATCTTAACTGAATGTTGACGGTGACGTTTGCATTCAGCTCAACTGAGGCAAATTGCACGTTTAGTTTTTGCGGACACTGAATTAACCTTCACCTGCTACCAAAGGTTAGGTTAAGTAAGAAGATGTTTACAATTAGACATGGGAACCACGTAAACTTTTTATGGTAATGGGATTGCTGTACTGTAAACATTAACCGAACCGACTTTTCCAGGGCTTTTGATAAAATAAACCATGATTTACTTATCAAAAAGCTAGCGGGGGCCGGTATACACGGCAACCTATTGAGATGGATCAAATCCTATATCTCAAATAGAAGCCAAGCTGTTTGTGCGAAGGGTTATCGCTCTCAGTTCTTACCGGTACCCTCAGGGGTGCCTCAAGGATCCCATATTGCACCATTGCTTTTTATCTTTTATATCAATGATATTGGAAATTGCTTTAAACACAGCCATTATCTCCTATACGCTGACGACTCCAAATTCTTTAAAGTCATAAAAACCACTCAGGATTGTATACAACTACAGGAAGACTTAGATTCTTTGCAAGACTATTGCAAGTCCAATCAGCTTTTTCTTAATTTCGAAAAATGCAACATTATAACCTACACGCGTAAAATCAACATTGTCGACTATGGATACAAATTGAATAATAAAGTCATTAAGAGAGTGGATAAAATCAGAGACTTAGGCTTGATAATGGACTCTAAATTATCTTTTAATCATCACATAGACCACATACTGAACTCTGCATTTCGTAGACTTGGGTTTATATTACGAATCAGTAAACCATTTCGTAAGGCAAGTACTTATAAAATTTTATACTTCGCTTTTGTTCGGTCTATTCTGGATTTTTGCAGTGCCATATGGAATCCCTATTATAAGATTCACATTAATAGAATTGAAAGGCTACAAAAAAAATTCACTAAATCACTTAATTACCGTATTGACATCAAGAGTGATTCATATGCTATGTCCCTGATAAAGCACAATTTACTATCTCTTGAAAATAGGCGTAAAATATCTGACATGGTACTGTTATATAAAATTCTAAATAACCAAATAGATTGTCCTGAACTTCTAGGCAGGATAACTTTCCTGGCTCGTGTGCGTCTTCCTGTGCGGTCCTCTCGCAATCGACCTCTATTTGTTCCTCCTCCGCGTAATAAATTATATACACGTAACTCATTTATTTACCGTTCCACCAATATGTATAATAAAAATTTTACTAATTATATTGATTTGTTCAGTTCATCTCTTAGTTCACTAAAGAAAAAAATGACACATTTATTTTTTAATGACAGTTAAAAAAACCGATATATTAGTAAGCTGTAAGTACCCTTAATGTAATAACCGTTTAGTAATTAAGTTATGTTATATTATTGTCTAACCTAGTAATATAAAAGTAATAATATTGCTGGCACTGTAGGTCTATTACTTAGAATAATATATTTCATATAATATACTGCTATATCTCATGTACGACTGTTTGTTGCCACAAATAAATGAAAAAAAAAAAAAAAAAAAAAATTAACTAGCTTTTTAATGTATTATGGTTTAGGAAGACCATTGGGTGAATGTAGATCTTTCGAAGGTGTGGAATCGAAGCTACCCTTAGACCGTTTTCACATTATCCGATACGACATCGTTATCGGACAACGATAGCCGATATCCGATAGCCGATATCGTGTGCTGTTTTCACATATTTCCGATAATATCGTTCCGATTCGGCCATTTGCTCCATAGATTCAAGCGGGCAGGTCATCATGGCAGACTAAATAGAAGACTAATTATATATAATTTATTGCTAGACGGCGTGTTAATCAACTTTCTGCTGAAATTAATCAAAAAAGATGATAATTTTGTCAATTTTTTTTCGTGGTTTTTTCCATATTTTCAACCCCACACGATAACTACAAAAATAAATATCGACCTTTTAAAATTGACATACTTATTCCCATACATTTAGTATGGAGATTGATCGACGACATGACCACAAACTGACAGAGACCAATAGAGAAGAGAAGGCTATGTCGTATGTCGCCGCGCATCAGGCTCTGCGCACACAGACAGAATTTAGATACACGTATAGCACACTTACAAACAATATCGTCCGATAGCTCACGGGCATCCGATGATGCCGCCGACACATCGGTGTCGGCTCCGATATCCGATATCGTGCCGGACAATGTGAAAGACAGATACATATTTCATACATTTTACTTACCTCCGATATCGTATCGGATAATGTGAAAACGGTCTTAGGCTTCAAGGCTTGTTGACCCAACCTCGGACGTTTCCCATCGGAACACCAAACACCGAATAAAATCCATAACTTTATGTAAAACAAACTTGCTACACTTTTTTTGTTTTCTGTCAAAATAGCTATAGTGTTGGGTAGGTTAATGGGTAGGCTCACGAACAGCTTCAGTCCCCCGTGACCACGGCAGCTACAAAGGTACCGAAACGTCGAGATAATCAAAAATCAAACCAAATACCAACTATTACCAAAGTATTTTCAATAAAACCGCGCTAGTATCCGTTAAAAAGTGTTTTATTTCATGTCTAGTGAGCGCGTAAGCTTTAGAGGTGAAAATATACAACAAAATATATACTATGGTACCTACACAGTAAAAACATTTTTATCGTGCTTAATTCCCCTTTCGGGTAAGGACAGATACGGTTTCCTTGTAGGTAAGGTACAATAAATTAAATCAAAGTTGATTAACCGGAAATGGCTAGCCTGTATTCATCAGCAACAGAGAAACCACCCATTGATTGTCACTCATGCGCAGTCACAATCACAGTGATCCGGCCTTTAGTACGCAATCAGAGTTGCGCGTAGGCATAAATGATGAGCCGTTACTTTATAGGGAGATTAATATAAATTGTCCACTTGAGTGTCTATTTCTCTGCTGCAACTGTGGCCGATGTAATAATTATTTTCATACAAAAAGATAATTTTTATTCGGGACTTTATTCATTGATGAACTCGAAAAGTGTGGTCAAGGTCAACAATATTAGCAACTGACTGATATTAACGACTGATCAATCCCCGATATGATCGTATAGAATTTGGCGTTTGACTGTCCAAGATGGTCTATCCTAGCTTTGTCCATAAATTTGTTAATTCAAGGCTTCGCTTATGTTTTGGACTTTGAGTAAGGCTTCTTGTCGAACCTAAGGTTTGCCTAGTTGCCGCCGGAGCTTCGGCGTTTGCCTATAATATATGTGTTACGGCTAATACCCGAAGTGCGGCTAAACCTAGTTTTAGCCGGCTAAAACTAGGTGTAGCCGCTAGCTGTTGGCTAAAACTAGGTGTAGCCGATTTGCTCGCGGCTAATACTAGGTGTAGCCGGCTAAAACTAGGTGCAGCATGGGATATAAAGAAAGTTTTTTCTGTTGTCTGTTAAAAAAAAATAACCTCGAAATTTAAGGCTCACGCTCCGCTGCGCTTCGCGCTCGCCTTAAATTTCTAACCTAACCCGGGACCTACAGGAGTAAAGCAGATCGGTTACACCTAGTTTTAGCCAACAGCTATCGGCTACACCTAGTTTTAGCCGGCTAGAACTAGGTTTAGCCGCACTTCGGGTATTAGCCGTAACATATGCACTAGAAGCACACTTATAACACGTCCATACAAATACGGCGTGTTAACACGTGGCGTCAGACAGATGTGAACGCACCCGTATACTTATCACATTTTTTTACACCATCTCCATGACTATTGGCTACCATATAGATAGGTACTTAAGTACCAAGAATCTTAGGTAAGTACCAAGAATCTTATATTCATATTCTATTCTATGACACGTAAGTACAAACAACAAAATGATGATGCCGTAAAGATGACACAAGTCCATGATTCAAATTTTAATGGTGACATTGCTTGGCTGAGAAAACCTAAAAGCTACCACAATCAAAATAAAGCAAGGACCAAAACCAAAATAGTGAGTACCACCAAGTGAACCATAACCCAAAGCTGCTCCCAAAACCTCGAAATCTATAACGGACTTACCCGTGCTTCAAAATAGGCCCATTTTGTGACGGCTTAGAATACAAATTTAGCAACGACTTTGTGGTTGTAAATCTATAGGAAATAAAAGAAAACGTAACATTAGGAACTAAACTAAATAAGAAATAACACAGAACATTGTACATAGCTGCGGTAGCGTAGCGTAGCTTATTTACTGGCAGTTGCATTCAATCATACACATTCTAATTTAAATATGAAATGGATTCGGAAACGACGATATACTATGGTCTTCATCGTCCTGGCATGAGCCATCTGACGAAAATTTGGTTTAAACCCATTTAAAACTAATAGAAGGAATTAAAAGTATTGAAGAGCTATTAAATAAACATTACACGCACAGAAAGAAACATTATCCTGTTATCTCGTTTTTAAATATGGGTTGGTTCATGTCAGCCAGAAGGATTCGAAGTCGTGGTAGTTATACGAGGTGAGTTCATAGGAAGAGTTCATAGTCCATGAAACTGAACAACTTCCTCTAAGACACACAGGGTATGGGATGACCAACATTTTTTGGCGTATTTCGACACATGATTCATGGAGAAAGTTGTTGAGTTTCATGGACTGAACACATCCTTAAAATTTGGAGAGTGGTTACAAATGCACCTTATACAAGGTGTTTGGTAAAAGCCTTATAAAGCCGAATATGGTGGATAGGGACCATCAAACTGATCAACTTTTACTATGGGACCTACTCTAAAATCACGAAAAAAAAATCAGCTGTTTCATACATTTTGATATTTTCGTTATTAATTTTTGTATGAAACAGCTGATTTTTTTTTCTTGATTTTAGAGTAGGTCCCATAGGAAAAGTTGTTCAGTTTGATGGTCCCTATCTACCATATTCGGCTTTATAAAGCTTTTACCAAACACCTTGTATAACCTACTCAAAAGAAAATAAAGGCTACCATATGGTTTTCCATTAAAACGAGCTAACTTTGGGAAGGTTTTTTAATATAAATACAATCTGCCTTTCTATTGTCTAATTTCAAAATCTATCGCAATCGTTTTCAGGATGTAACACATTGATGCTTCTCTTTGGCACAAATAAAAACTTACCAAAGAAATGCGCAATGTCTAACATTCATCTGTCAAATGAAAGCGATTGCGATAGATTTTTAAATTGGACAATTAGCCCCCTGATTTTATTTGAATTTTATGTTGTTCGAAAGCTGTAATTGTCAACTTGGGGAATTTACTGTCGAAATTCGCCGTGTGTGAGTAAAATAGTCATTTTTACATAGACACGCGAAATTTTACATTTTTCAATGTAAGTAACACATGGCGAATAAATAGGAGAAACAGAAATTATATAGTTAATTCGACAATAAAGTCACAGCTTTCGAACAATATCAAATTCAAATAAATGATATTGTATTTATATTTTTTTAAATCCTTTTCAAAGGGAGCTCGTTTGTATGGAAAACGATATAGTGGCCCCGATTTTCTTTTGAGCAGTATATTTTTTCAGGTTTCAGGAAACCTTGTTTTACTACCAGAAGCGACGGTTCTATTATTATCAATCAGCAAACCACGTATCCAGCCAACTCGCGGAAAGAATGTTTACAAACAAACCGCCCATACTTAACCTCAAAAGTACTTTTTTATTACATGTTTTATGTTTTATAAATATAAGATTATCATTGATAGCTTACCTATGTTGTCCAAGTTGTATTTATGGTGTTAATTTACTGAAACAACGTATTTGTGGAATAATTACGAAAAATGCGCAAAGTTTTATTTACAAACATTCTTTCCACGAGTTGGCTGGAGTATAGTGTAGAATTACGCAGTATTATTATTTTGTCATGATGGTTTTTACAATATGAGGCAAGCGCTTGACAATGACACTTGTACTTTTAGCTATTCTGTGGCTTGACCGCTAGGCTATCACGCCTGATGGTTCGATCTACGATGAAACTAGCTATATTGTTATAAAATACAACCCTTTCGTGGCAAACACGTGTTTTTATCCCAGTGTTTTTGCGAAAGATACTAGTAAAGCTTTTCTCCAATGGAAAATGTAAACTAAAGGGGTTTTTGTCTTTAGCCAATACGTCTCGTGCTCAGTGGCGCCTTCGGAAGTCCCTATTAAAAATACCAGTTTATCAATAATTCTACTACACGACTCTAACTAAGACTGCTCCAGTAAAATGGCTAGCTACTTTAGTATTTCTGTGGTCAATAGTTTTTAAATAAACTAGGTAAGTACTTTACTTGAATCATACATTATTATGTAAATTATTTTTTATAAATTACTAATTCGCTAGCAATATTTAATGATGGGGCTAATGAGCACGATGCTGCCTTTATACGAATTTGGGAAACTTCAATACACATTAACCCAAGGTGGGCCAATCTTGGGCCAAAGTATTGGACCCCAAAGTAGCTGCTTAATATACACATTGGCGCTTTGATTATTCCATACTGGCACCGTTTTGCTAATACATATATTATATGGACCAAGACCGAAGATATATTGTCACTATTCGGTTGGCCGGTTAGTGTTGGCCGCCAACTGCCAACATTAGTAGTTGGCGCCTAGGAAGTGGTCAAGCACCGTGGGCCAATGTGCGCTTTTATTTACCGTCACAACAAAAATAGGGACGTTCACGGCACTACGGCACGGCACAATTTTCAGTGGCTGACCGAAAGTGGTGCCGCGGTGAATTTTATTTAATATTGTACTTAATTCATAATACACAATTATAGTAAAACTTCTCGTCGAATTTTTAGGGCCCATAGTCAAGTATTTTTACACGACTGCCCAAAGCAAAAAGAGTGTTATGTGTTCAGGGTTCATGTATGTTTGTGGGTATGTGAGTTTCTTTATTCCACCATAACTTCTAAATGCCTGAACTGATTTGGATAAATGGGAATAGAATGGGCGTTAGAATCCTTACAACATCCCGAATGACACTGGCTATATTTTTTTTAGAAAAAATCAATATGGCGACTGTACGAGGCCATTTTCAAATGTGAAAAAAAATTTTTTTTCTTCTATTGTTACAATATGGGCATCAAATGAAAGGCCTTGATGAGCACATTCCAAAACTATATACTATGTCACTAAAATGTGTAAAATAAAAATAAATAAATTAAAAAAATATTAAAAACACGACTGCCCTGCCAAAACGAACTAAAAAGTTAATAAACAACAAGTGTCATTGCAGTCGGGGGACCTCTTTGATCAAAAATTGTTCCATGATAAGGTCCCCCGAAATGGAAATCGCCTGAGACGTATTTTTGGTCATAGTTCCGAGGATTTTAGGAGGATCGAGATGGGAATAGTACCAAAAGTTGAGGAATTTATTGAGACACGTGTGAACGTTTGAATTTTGAAAATAGGCTGGTAACTTTTTTTGAAATTTCGAAAAATTCGGGTTTTTTGGGGGATGTTTGTTTACTAAATTGTAAATATTTCGAGAAAAAAAGCGAATTAAGAAAAAAATAAAAAAGGGTCCTAGGGTACAGTGGCGAGGGGTGAAACTATGGGGAAGGTAAGCCGCTCTACAAAAATTTTATGATCTGCATAGTGGATCGGTTGGGTGGGATTTAGTTTAGCTACAAAATAGCGATTTTTTTTGAAAATCGGTTTATAATTGTGACCTGTAGGTGGTCCCTTTAGCAGGGTTGGCATGATTAAATCACTTTGATTTAAATCACGATTTAAATCAATTGATTAAATCAAATTGCTCTTTTTCTCTCTTATATTTATATAAAAAACTAAAAATCTTGATTTTGAATAATTGAAAGACACACAAATGTATGTTAAAATTAACTTTGTGTTAGAATTACTGCACAATATTGTTTTTTCTTAAAAAAACTGCCAAATAATTTGTCCAACCTTCCACCAGATATTTTTAACTATTTTATTGATCTTTACTTGTGTTTCTTCGAAATTAAAGTGTCAAATAAATAAAACATAAGCGTGTTGTGGTTTTACGCACTATTTTAAGTGGATTTTAAAGGCTCAAGTAAAAAATCGAAAAATCAGATTTTTTCGATTTTTTGCAATAAATCAGTGATTTTTGATTTTTAGTAGAAAAACGGGTATTTCGTTATATAAAAAGTGATGTAGTTTCTATGATTATTGACCGATCGTCATGGTAAAGGTATTAAAAGATGCGGAAGCAGACGAGAAGTGCATTAGTTGATTTTTGTGAATCGGTTAATAATATTTCAGCCGCGTCGAAGCAGTCAGGGGCACTTTTGTGACACGACGCGCAGCCGAGTGTCACAATCGATCGTAAAAATAAAAAGGTACCTAGTATACCTTAGAAAAATTATAGGATTTTGCTTTTGATTTGATTTAGTTTTTTCGTAAATTTTTGTATTCATTTTCAATGCTCCGATTCTTGCGGGAACTGCGAAATCTGTTTTTTTTTTGTGGAAAAATGTAAAAAACTAGCCAATTTCATGGTATTCTGATTTAGAATTAAACGAAATATATAATTTTATTGGTGCTACCACTGTTTGAAAACCTAAATTCTGCATTCGTGACTGTAATACCTGTTGCACGGGCGTAGCCAGGGGGGGGTTTTGGGGGTTCAAACCCCCCCCGAAATATACAATAGGCATCATCTATTTATTGATCTATAACATTAAAATAAAGTTAGGCAAGGCGAGGAGTATAATTATTATACAAATATTAAAATTTTGAATTTGCCGCGCTGCCATCTGTCACCGATCAACGTTAGTTCGTTGATATCACTGAAAGAGTCCGTGAACACATCACAGCTGTAAAAAACCGCCAAACTAATAAATCAGCGATTGCAGAACATTTGCTGGAAAGCGGCACAAACCATTGGATCAAATTTTATCGCACGCAGGTTCTTTCTACTGCAACTCGGTCGAAACGTCGGGAAAAAAGGTAGATGTGAAAATACCTATCGTAGTTTGAATGCGTTTAATTCCTGTCATTTTACTTAAGTATATCCAAATATTTATACATTGCTACAAATTTTGGCATACCCGTTTCCACTGCTACCTACGGTTGCCAGATGGTCGGGATTTGCCTGGATTCTCCCGGAATTCCAAGTGGTCTCCCGACTCCCGAAAAATCAAAAAATCTCCCGGAAAAACTGCTGTTCCGAAATTTCTCTGGAAAACATTAATTTTTGCGTAAGAAACTATAGGTACAGATCACAAGATTAGCGGATGAAACTAACTAAAAATCGCGACCGTTTTATTCTACTATAGACAGGCAAGAGTACAAGATTAATGGATGAAACGGGTGAAACTAACTAAAAATCGCGCTGCATCGCCGTTTTTTTTTCAATAGACAGGCAAGATCACAACTTACAAGATTAGTGGATAAAACTGACTAAAAATCACGCTGCGCGGCCGTTTTTTTTCTCAATAGTTAGACAAGATTACAACTTACAAGATTAGTGGATGAAACTAACTAAAAATCGCGACCGTTTTATTCTACTATAGACAGGCAAGAGTACAAGATTAATGGATGAAACGGGTGAAACTAACTAAAAATCGCGCTGCATCGCCGTTTTTTTTTCAATAGACAGGCAAGATCACAACTTACAAGATTAGTGGATAAAACTGACTAAAAATCACGCTGCGCGGCCGTTTTTTTTCTCAATAGTTAGACAAGATTACAACTTACAAGATTAGTGGATGAAACTAACTAAAAATCGCGCTGCGCGGCCTTTTTTTTATAGGCAGACAAGATCACAACTTACAAGATTAGTGGATGAAACTGAATAAAAATCTATATATTTTTTACTATATACAGGCATTTAAGTTACATTTTTAATTTTAAATATTTATTTCTCCGAGCGGTCCTCTAATGCCCATGGGTTCATTTAATAAGAATATAAATGTCATTTCATTTACATTGTTGTAGTTTTATTTTCTTAAAACCCCCCCCGATACAGAATTCTGGCTACGCCCGTGACCTGTTGAGTTATAAAAAAAGGGATATATCGATTTTTGACCAAACCAACCAAAACACTATAGGATGTATCGGTATTTGATAAAACGCTGATGAAAAATAGTAGGGATTTATCGGTATCTGTTCCGATCGCCATCGTTGTTTAGTGTATTTATCGGTTTATGGTCGGATTCGGGTATTTCGGAGCCAGATCTAGAGCGGATTTAGCAGATTTTGACCAGGTTACGTAAACCACAGAGCAAGATATGTACAAGAACAACCTATTGCCATCATAAAAAAAATAAATTCAAAATGTGTCTTATCGGTTTTTGTTCCGACGGTGACTACGAGGGAATGTAATTCACATTCCCTCGTAGTCACTGCTAGAAGTAGATAACAAAACTAAAAAACTACTGCACGGATTTTCATTCGGGAGTGATTCATGAGGATGGTTTATGAATATTTTGTCAAGGTTTTGTGTAAATTGGTTGAAATATAATAATATTTGTAGGAAGTGTCGGAAAAATTCAAGCCGCCTTACCTGGGAGCTTTCATTGAAAACGCTGCCCTATCCCTTTGAGATATAAAAAACAAATTGTTAGGTTACTGTATAAATTACTTTAGTTATTTTCAATAATGCACTCATTATTATTTAATTTACCAAACGAATTATTATAATAAAAAGTAATTTTGGTCATGAGTCTATTATATTGTCTGAAGTTCTTTAAATCGACCATGGTGCTAATCACAAATATTTATTTTTGTGATACTTAATCGCGCCAATAATAATTTTTAAAATATCAAGATTTATTATTATTAATTTATCAGAATCTATTAGATATTTTTGTAGTTAATTACTTTTTTAAATAATTAAAAAGGAAATAAATTTGGCTTTTAATATTTCCGCAATATGGCGGTATTGTCACGTCGCGTGACATGAGGTCAAAGAGTACAACAGTGCATTCCAGCAGACCAATCGCTAAATAATCGATCACCACAGGGTAAGTTTTAACCATCAGCGCGTTTCTCTTCTTCTTCTATTTTTATTTTGGCAATCTACTTTCCTCTTAGAAGTAATTTTTGCCAGTGTCAAGTGTTTAATAGTTCAGTGGTAGGTATTGTTTCAGTTTATGTTTACATTAGAATGCGGGTGCATTGCATTCTAATGCTGCTTGGAGCATTTGGCAACAAGTATATCAAGACAGTTTACTCGGAAAGTTCTGCCGAGGTAGCTACCACTACAATAAAAGTCTCAGCTTCACTCACACCGATGACGGGACTCGAATGGGACGGAAACAGACTTTTGGAGCGAATAGAGGTGACGACTTGAAGGTATTTGTTTTCTTTTTGGGTGTTGTTGGAAGGTCGAAATTGGCAAAAAATGAAGGAACCGAAGCGAAGCGAGGGCGGGTCGCTAGTATTAAATAACCACCTCTAAAGGCGCCACTTTCGATCAGAGAATTTTGAGATTTGAATTCTCTATGTTACCATTGTGCCATGACGTCCGCGGTTAACGGTAAAAAAAAAGAAAAGATAAAAAGCGCACACCGTGGTACATCATACCTGGAGGTGGGCAGGAGTCCTTGCGCGTTGAAGTCGCCGGTGGAGTTCCAGCGCTTGGTGAGGTGCCCCGGGGACGCGCTCTGGTTGCTGGACGTGGAGTTGTTGCGGGACCTGAACACACGAGCTGAGCGGTGCCAACTAGCAATAACTTCATCAACTAGTTTAGCTATGGCGATACGATTAGCTTAACTACTTTTGCAGTGTGGTTTGCTATTGCTTACGAGCTAACGACTGACAACCGGTTTTTGAGCTTAACGAACTAGGAATTTTTGAGGCCCCCGGTTTTTGAGGTACTTAACCAGTAGTTATCGGAGGTTAACTTTATCGGAGGAGTCTACATAATCTGGTTTAAAGTCAATATTAGTAGTTTATACCAGATATTGACCCAGATTGTTAAACCTTCGATAATATACCTCAGAAACCGGGGGTGAGTGTGGCGGGCGAATTCGCTTCAGGCACGTATCCAGATTTTTTATTCGGGGGGGGGACAACTGCATCCCGCAAACCGGAGAGTGCCTCGCCCGCTAAATTTGAATTGAGTCCTGTACTGTGTGTTCTGGATTTCGGGGGGGGATAAATCCCAACTATCCCCCCCCCTTGGATACGTGCCTGATTCGCTCTCTCAATTTCTCACGATTTATTGTTACACAGCTCGCATTCCTTAATTAAATTAAAATAATTAATTAGATAGAGGAAGTGTAGGCAGCAGTGGCGAGGGGTGAAATTCTAGCGAAGGTAAGCCGTTCCACAAAAATGTTATGATCTGCATAGTGGATAGTTGGGATGGGCTTTCTAGAAGGTAAGCCGATGGGAATCGGCTTGTATGGACCCTTCGCCACTGGTAGGCAGTCTTGGCAAACAAAGGCGAACAGCAACATAACCCTGCTATTAAAAGGGATAAAAGGTGCCCAATATTTATTCCCGATTTGTTTAATAATCATAAGTACACCGATATGTATTATTAGGCCACCAGGCTCCGCATTTTTGAAGCTCTATCTCTTTTCGCCGCCCACAAACATTATTTGCAAGAGCGAGAATACCGCTTGGCGACAGTTTCATATAGCGACAGCCGGATTGCCAGTCAGTACCGAGCACGGAAATTACCGTCTTTTTCACGCTGTAGTATGTTTTTGTATGATGAAAAGAGATAGAGCAGAAAAATTCGGTGCCGGACGGGTCAATGGAATCCCTTGTCTTAAAGATTACAATAAGTCCTTTCTATAATATGGTCCTTCGAGTCGGATCTAGTATTGTTCGATTTCAACAAAATATGGCGATAGGTACTAGAGGGTGATTTTTTGAACGGTCGACAAATTTTGTGGTGTGGCTTATGCAGGCTATTAGCTGTACACCATCAATTCGATTCCATAGAAACCGTCAATATCAACCCGACAAAATGGAAGGAACAGCTGATTATATTTTTGCTCTGATTAAGTTGGTTCCATAGACAAAGTTGTTCAGTTTGACGGCCTAAGCCACACCACAAAATAAGTCGACTGTTTTCGATTTCACGCTGTAGATTTCATCTTATCTCGAAAAAAGTCCTTAGGCTGCGTACACACCGACAGGTGGCTTGCATGGGACCGACAAAAAATTATCAGCTATTCCATAGAAAACGTCAATCTACTCGACCAAAATGTTAGGAACAGCTGATTATTTTTTTGCTTTGACTAAGTAGGTCCCATAGACAAAGTTGTTCAATTTGATGGTCTAAGGCTTAGACCATCAATTTGAACAACTTTGATGACAATAATGAATATGAATAATGAAAACAATAATGACATAGGCGCGATGGGACATGTCCTTTGTGGTGTGGCTTACCCCCGTATCTATAGACGAGTAAGTAATGACTTGAGTAAAACTTGAAATATTCTAATGCTTCTCATATCATATTCACATGCAATTTATAGTAAAATTCATCTTAAATGACTTCTTAGTGCAGTTTTGGTGAATTTAAGGTTAATTGATACTATAAAATGCTTATGAATATAATATTAGAAGCATTTGAAAATTGCAAGTTTTACTCAAGTCATTACTTACTCGTCTATAGATACGGGGGTTAGACTCTAAGCCACACCACAAAGGACATGTCCCATCGCGCCTATGTCATTTGCCCCACCATTCTCAAAAAATGAAAGTCTATCGCGTCTTAATCAAAGTAGTATGTCAGAGTAGGTATTTTACTCTAGAATCAGATTGATAATTATTTTCTGCATTAAAAAGTGGGATTTTAAGTTAAAACGCTTTTAAATCACAATTTTTTATCATTAGATTACTATTTACTTACATTTTTTTCACAAAATACTTCAGAAAACAACTAAATGTTTTTGTAATAATTGTTTTTCTAAATATAAAACAATTCTTGACTGATACTAAAACTAAATAAAGTGTAATTAGCATTTTTTAATTATGAAAGTAATTAAATAAAATGAAGCTGGGGCAACGCTGGGACATCTCTTTTGTCCACTGTTCAGAAAATCACCCTGTAGTATCGCTCTATTTAATTGAAATAGAGCAATACCAGATCCGAAAACGTAGATTTTTTTGTCAATTCAGTTTTACGAAAATTTTAAAATTAGTGGAGTTATGGGGAAAATAATATTTCAGACATTTCGAAATGTTCAAAAATGTCAAAAACGCGAGGTCTACAGCTCTACAGAGCCACTAGATTCTGGTCAACGAAAGATGAGATTGCAATGGCGGCGTCACTTTCCCTGTTAAATTAACGTTTATCTTAGGCTCTCCGCTGTGTTAAGCGGGACACGCGCGCGGAGCGACATAGATTAGAGCTTACTCATGCACTGCGCGAGTTTCTGTCCGTCAAAAACCAGCAATCTATATTCCCGCGCCGTATACCCGCGGAGGGATCCCGCTCAAGGCAGCGGACGGCCTTAAAATAAGGTGCAAAATTAGTTCCATTTCCAACCGAGTCTCATATTTCGTTGACCAAACTTTAGTATTGTAGCCAGAATAATACCTATATGGCTGGCTAGAGGCGGGGTGCGCGGGGTGCGCGGGGTGCGGCGCGGGCGTGGCGCGCGGCGACGGCGACGGCGCGGGCGACAGCGACGACGACGACGCCGGCGAGTCCGACTGCAGCGAGCCCGTCGACTGGTGCTGCGGCCCGCGTCTGGAAATAACGCACCTCATTGTTAATATCGGTGTGAGGAAACTATGTAAATTGGAAGGATAGTGGTGGCCAAATAGTTAAGGCAATAGGGTATTACACCATTTTTTGAAAACTGCTTTAAATTAATTCTGAGGTCGTAATAAACCAGCGGAATTTTTATTTTAATTTTATAAAACCATTAAATGCCCTAAAACACGATTTTAATTTTTGATTTTGAATTTTCGCGCGAAAACACTAGCCACCATTTTGTTTATGCTCGTGACGTCATTGTGTTAGTAACATAGATGTAGCAAATCCCTTCGGTATAGTAAACAATACGAATGCGAAAAGAGCTGTCATGTTTATTTATTATTGGAGTGACGTCACACCGTAATCCAAAATGGCGAATGGCGTTTTGAACATTTGAAGAATAGATAAAAAATACGATTTTTAGAATTAAATTATAAAATTTATATTGCATTTTTATGAATAAATATCGAAGTTTCTCGTTTACTATTTATGAAATCTATCTTAAATATGCATTTTTATACTTTATTTTACATGGTGTAAAATAGCCTATTAATGTCCTCCAGTGGCGCCCTCATCTTTATTAAATTTATTGCTCGCTAAGTACAGTACGAGGCAAATATCTTAAAATCGGATGGGGATTGCGCGGAACGCATATTTTGGGCATGCGTAGCGGTGAGGAGCGCGGGCGGCGGGAGAGGGGCGCGCGCTAATGGTCGCTCACAGGAGCACATGCGCGAACTTATCCCCACTCAGTCGAAAAAAATTCATTAATGCCTCGTACTGTACATAATGTAAAAGAGTAAAAAGTGGCCTCTTTTGGCACATTTGCCTACTACTATTACGACGAACTATATTTTGCACAAGTTAAGTATAGTTTGTAAATAAATAAAATACTTATAGAACCTAAGCTTTAATCAATAAGTATGATACATTATGTACTTAGCGAGCAATCAATTTAATTAACATGAGGGTGCAATGTGAGGGCACTAATCGGTCGATTTTCATACAAACGAAGTAACTTTAAAGCCTTTGTTCTCCGCCAAGGATTGACCTAGCTGTGATCTGATGAAGGCCATCCGAAGAGTGAATGGAGGAGATTCAGATCACTATACGCACCCAACTGATCTGTAGCCCTACCGCCCAACTCAAAGCGATAGCCAAAGCGATAGCTAGACTCTATCCGTCCTTGTCATATCATAACACGATGACAAGGACGGACAGTGCACTGACGTCATAAACCAAAGCCAGAGTCAAAGTCCGTCCTTGTCATCGTGTTATGTGACAAGGACGGATAGAGTCTAGCTATCGCTTTGAGTTGGGCCATATTGGGCGGTAGCCGGTAGGGCCCCTGATCAGCATTTCAAATGATTTAAAGATATGTTTAAAAAACCTCGAAAATAACATAAAAATGTATGGAAATTCTGAAACTGAAAACTCTAATCCTTAGATCTCTTAGAATGCTGATCGGTTCAGTGGTGTGTTTAGCGAATCTAATTCTCCTCCATTCAGTGCCTCAATAGCTAACATCAGATCACAGCTAGCTAGGTCAATCCTTGGCGGAGAACCAAGACTTCAAATTTACCTCCTTTGTATGAAAACGACTGGTGTCTTTAATGATGTGATCGTTACTGTATTATGTGACCCTAAACCAATCACTCTTTAAATTGCTTTAAAGATTTATTGGGACCTCGCCGTAACAATATGCGTAATGTACTTTAATGCAAAATTCAGTTCTATATCTTCGACTATCCACGAATCAGGAACTCAAATATTTAATAATTATTATTCGAATAGCTCTATCTCATATGCCACTCAGATATACCATGACGAAATCGGAAGACCGCTTGACGATTCCGATGAGCGCGAAAGACACTAGGTGGTATGCTCTAGAGATAGATGTTTCCATATGACAGAAAGTGATAAAGCTATCGTCAAAGATGACAGTTGTAGTTACCTCTGTGGTAGTGAAGAGGCTGTGGACCCGTAGCTGGAGGTGCGCTTGGCGGTCTCTCTGTACGCGGGCTGGCGCAGACGCAGCTCTCTGGTAGGAGTGCCAGATGACGCTGCAAGTAAACAACATACTGTTATAATCGGTTTTTAATGTTTCTAACACGTTTTATTAAAATAAATAGATTTTAGTCAGGGGCATAGCATAACGATCCTTCAAACATAGAATATAGAATAGTATGAAACGTACAGAAGCCCATCCACGCGAAAACAATCAAATAATAAGTTACTCTCGCTGTACAGCAATAAAGTGCAGTTCAAAATTGCACAGCGCTGCGTGCCTATTATTATAAGCGCCTCCGAAGCGTTTCTCTTTTTGTCGCCTAGCTCTGTCTCAACCGACACATAACATCCCTCGTGCACTGGCTCGAAGTAGGCTAATATAAAAGTTTATGCACGGAGTGAGACCCCCCCCTTCTTCAAGTCTTCATGATAGGATATATTTTTACGACTAAATAATATTTTTAGGAGAATTTCATTATCGAAATAAATCTGTGAGCCGTCGCGAGCGCATTGATCTGACATATCAGTACTAAAATGATTCTTGATTACGTAATGCGAGAAATCTTGGATTCGCTTCCTCACTGACCTCAAGTGATTAATTACTAATAGAGGACGTATGAGAATCATGAGAATGTACGGTTTTACCAGTAAAATTAATAGCCTAATTGGCATACTTTCACAAAACAGCTTTTTCTTAATGTAAATTAGAGATATCATTAAATCTAGAAAACTTAATACCTGATCAAAGAACTAGTGCTGGAAGTCGTTTATTCAGGAAATTTAATACTAATTAAATTTCTCTTCAATGTAACAATGGAGAAAATATTTTATAATTTAAAACATTGACAAAGTATTCTAATAAGTAATAGATAAAAAATAATGGATTATGAATAAAACATTATGATCAACACGTGTAATAACATGTGCTCTTTAGAAATGTCGAGCTAGGGTATTGCTAAATGTTTATCAAATAACCTGTAAGCCGTACAAGAAAGTAGTAGCAAACGTTTGTTATCTTCATTCACGTTTATACGTGAGATATGCATAAAAGTGTTTAATTATTTAAACACTTTTATGCACATGTCCGTTCTTATGCTCACAGTTCCTGGGCCCATTGCCGCTGTCCGGCTTTCCAGCAAGTTCAGTCATCGCAGGGCATCGGCTAAGGTGGACCGCAGACACAGGAGTTTCTTCACCTGTCACGGTCACCACACCTACATATACCGAGCGTGCAGACATCAGCTGCGATCGAGGAGTGACACAATTGCTTAAGAGTAACTATTCACCTGTATAGGTCCCGTTCCTTGGACCACTAGGCGCCGCTGTCCGGCCTTCCAGCGCGTTCAGTCGTCGCAGGGCATCACCTAAGGTGGACCGTATACACAGGAGTTTCTTCGCCTGTCACGCTCACCACACCTATATGTAGACATCAGCTGCGATCGAGGAGTGACAGAATTGCCCAAGACTAACTATTAACTTCTATAGGTCCCGTTCCTCGGCCCACTAGGTGCCGCCGGCCGGCCTTACAACGCGTTCAGTCGTCGCAGGGCGTCAGCTAAGGTGGACTGCAGACCTCCGCCTGTCTCGTTCACAATACCTACATGTACCGGGCGTTCAAACATAAGCTGTGATCGAGGAGTGACAGAATTGCTCAGGAGTAACTATTCACCTGTATAGGTCCCGTTCACCGGCCCAGACGGCGCCGCCAACCGGCCTTCTAGCGTGTTCAATCGTCGCAGGGCATCAGCTAAGGTCGACCACAGACACAGCAGTTCCTCCACCTGTCACGCTCACAACACCTACATGTACCGGGCGTTCAAACATCAGCTGCGATCGAGCAGTGACAGAATTGCCAAAGAGTAACTATTAACCTGTATAGGTCCCGTTCCTAGGCCCACTAGGCGCCGCCGGCCGCCCTTCCAGCGCGTTCAGTCGTCGCAGGGCATCGGCTAAGGTGGACCGCAGACACAGCAGCTCCTCCGCCTGCCGCGCGCATCGCACCTCCAGGTCGGCCACGCGCGCAGCCAACCCCGCCCCCTCGCCTTCTAGCATTTCATCTGGAAGAAGAAACAAATCAAATTAAAACAAGGTCTTCAAGGAGACCAACTAAGTAAAAGTCTAGTTAAAAATGAGACTAGGTAGTTAGGAAAGTGTCAAGTTTAAGAAATTGTCGAAGTCATCGGGTGGGGAGACGAGTTGGGAAAGTGTGAAGTTAGGAAAGAGACCAACTAAGAAAAATGAGACAAGTTAGGCATGAAAAAATATGCGCATTGGTGAGATCGTGGGAAATAAATCGATGGAATTGTAATAAAAGTACCTGATGATAATAGAATTTATGGAATAAGAACTAAAACTGAATACTATGGCGATTCGAATAGGGTTAGTTAATCTATCTATAGGTAGTTTCCAATTTGTTTCTAATGTTACACGGTAATAGTACATTATGATATAAGTGCGGTAAGTTGAAAATTACAGCTGAGGCGATATTGCTAGCCCGAGCCGTAGGCGAGGGCTACAAGAAAGCAGAGGCTGTAATTATCAAAGCGCACGTATGTCATACGACGTTTTATAACATATTTGCGAGGAAATAAATAAAACTCGGACTTTGCATTTTTGCTTGTTTTCCATAATGATGAAATTTTGATACACTTGTAAGTTTCTATCGGTCGATTTTTCTGCCTTTCACTTCGATTGTGAGGAAATCAAACAACAATAAAGTAAAAAAAACAAAAATTGAAAAAAAAAACTTTTTTTTTAAATTTTGGTGACAAATTATATCATTTTGGAATGTGCTCATCAAGGCCTTTCATTTGATACCCATATTCAAAAATTGAAAAAAATATTTTTTTTCTTAAATTTTAGTGACAAATTATGTAATTTTGGAATGTGCTTATCAAGGCCTATCATTTGATACCCATATGCAAAAATTAAAAAAAAAAATGTTTTCTTAAATTTTAGTGACAAATTATGTAATTTTGGAACGTGCTAATCAAAGCCTTTCATTTGATACCCATATTCAAAAACTGAAAAAAAAATTTTTTCTTTTCTTAAATTTAGTGACAAATTATGTAATTTTGGAATGTGCTAATCAAGGCCTTTCATTTGATACCCATATTTAAAAATCGAAAAAAAATTTTTTTTTCTTAAATTTTAGTGACAAATTATATAATTTTGGAATGTGCTCATCAAGGCCTTTCATTTGATACCCATATTCAAAAATCGAAAAAAAAAATTTATTTTCTTAAATTTTTAGTCACAAATTAGGTATATAATTTTGGAATGTGCTCATCAAGGCCTTTCATTTGATACCCATATTCAAAAATTGAAAAAAAAATTTTTTTTATTGAAAAAATTGATTCTATAAAGTAAATTTTATTCATAACATGTTGACCAAGAGGTCAATCGCACATGACGCATCAGAAAAGATTCTGATATAAAAACTCTTTGCTTAGATTTAAAAAAGTTCCGTTCGTTTTAGACGAAGCATCTTGATAAACCGTGCGTTTTACTTTACATTACCGCACAAGTTCGTAATGAGATACAATACGATATTGAAATTGGCGTAATAAGAGACCCTTTACGAGCAAATATGTTATAAAATAACATTATATTTGATTCCACGCTACAAAATATTCCCATTCCCATCGCTCCAAAAGTATCGAAGTTAAAAAACCCTATCTTATTTAAAAACATACTCCACTCTCTGTTCATAACTAAATGCCGAACCACACCTCGTTATCAGGCAAATACATCGAATTTGAATATCTATGAGATAAAGCCGGACAGAGGAAACAGGTTTCGAAAGACATCGGGGTCAAGATCACTATGTCAAACCGCTTCTCATAACCATAACCATATCGAGGAGCAAAGTAATTTATACCATAACTCGTCGGTCCAAAGACGATGTCCTTTAAAGGTTTTGAGGATCTCTCGACGATAAGATAACGATATGATGCAAGTTAATCCTTGAGGACGCCTGATTTAGCATGTTTATCTTAATGTTGATTATCAATTGGCAATTGGTATTTATTTTAAAGTAAATAGGTACGACATTGTGAAAGGTTTTATGTTGTGTGTGTGCTCGGCACCGTTATATTTTACCAAAAGATTTGATGCTAACACCACCTAACACTTTGGCACATCTATAGCCATTAAATGCGTAAAAAGTTCAATTGAAAGATATAAACAGTTACTAGTATATGAAGCTTATGTTGTAGCATGTCATACATCTTATCTAGTTGATTAATTAGAAATAGATGCTACGCAACTAATTGCCAAGTACAGGTAAGACCAATGCCATACCATTAATTAAAACTCAGACTAACGCTCAATAAGGCAAGCGACAAGACCATTTAGAGAACTTAAGCCCGTTTAAGGTGATTACAAGGTTTTAGAGGTAATTCTATCTAATTACCGAAATACAGAGGCAGACGGCCATGTCGCAATGCATTGTCAGTTGACAGATACATTGTTCAAGATTCAGGTCGCGTGGACGGTGACAACGGAATTGGGCTGAGTTTGCGAATATGCCGCTCGACGTACAAGGTAGGTACAACTGTTGACAAACCATTGTCGTGAACAATGCCGATTCAGTGTGCGCGTACGCAAAAAACGAAGCAATTTTAAACCCTAAAGACATAAGTTATGGGACAAGTTACTTACATAGAAATATCGAAGGATCCATGGTGATGTATGTTATTATCACCTACATACTTTGCTTTACATGTGCACGTTTCTACTTTTCGAGTTTCACGACAGTGTTTATTCAAATGTTGAGCACGAGTTTTGTATCTTGTATGCTTACGTCAGGGTTACATAATGTGTATTATACGTTACCGGCGTAGCACTGATTTTCTATAAATGGCTTGAAAAGGTGTTTACATCTCGAACTTCTTTTTTACATACACAATATCGAACTAGGTTGGTCGGTTAATACTTAAAATTCAAATTATTAACCAACAAACAAGACTGTTTGAGAGAGTGGTTTGTCGGTTAGTAATAAAGGTGTACGCAAATTTACGAAGACAAAAGAAATCTGAAAGGATGAAAAATGTTTTCGAATGATAACAACAGGGATTCCAAACTACGGCAGGATCTCATCTTATGAAGGAAGACAGCTAAGTCCATGCATTCTCTCCTGACTTATTTCAATAACGTTGCAATTTTAGTACGGCAGCCACTGACCATCTATTACAGGATGAAAAACAAAAAAAAAACTATTTTCTCTAAGCGTAAGAAACTGTCTAAAATTAAAAGACCTGCTTGTAATAACAAAGAAACTCACGCCAAGCTGCGTAGACATCGTTCATGGTGTCCCCTGGGGAGTCGCTGGCCCTTGAACTTCTGGACTCTCTGTCCTGGCTCTCCATGGTATTATATATTATTTATGGTACATAACAAAAATTGTTGACCATTTCCCACCCATTACATCATCACAGTATAGCCTAACGCAGCATATATGCTTAAAAAACCAGTCCCCTTCTCATATGGCTAATCTACTAAGATTGACGCTAGTAGATAAGCTAACGCTTAGCTCCTGTCAATCCCTTACATTGTCCTTCTATTCTACTAGCCAAGAAGCTTATACCTCCCTCCAATGGAGATTGCACGGCCATTATGTCATAGTGAAGATTGAAAAAAGCTCCTTTAGTGACGTGACGGCTTATTGCTACCTCTTTCTTTAGTGTTACAATACGTGTTCGTTGTTCGTCGTTCGTTCGTGAGAAACGAAAACGTATTGTAAAACGAAAAGAAAGAGATAGCAATACGCCGTGACGTCACTAAAGAGTCTTTTTCAATCTTCAGTATGATACTAGGCGTGCAATCTCCATTGTGGGTTTAAGCTTCTTGCTACTAGCATTAATTTTAGTAGAATGGCCATTTGAGTATGCTCTCTGGTATTGTCTATTGCTTTTGGTCTGCCTTTCTTTACCTTACTTACCACCTACCCCACATTTTATCCACTGTATTAGAGATATTATTTTAATGTTATCTGAAATCTCGCAGTTATTTGCATTTTTTCAGAAGCCATAATTGTTAGGAAATCTTTTCATTTGAGTAAAAAAATTGTGCGCGCTTTCGTAATTTTGTAAAATTCTGTTAAAATTAGTTCAAGTCAGCATTCTCTAAATGCCCTCCACTTTAAACATTACCACACATATTGCAAAACTTGATTTCACTTAAAGAAGAGCTTTTAGTGCACATCAAAATGTTGAGGCGTGTCTTGAAATGTCAACTGGCTAATGACCTTGTTATTTCTTATGAGAGGACAATCAAAAACTCATAAGTGTTTAGCTAAGTAACTTTAGGATGTTGCGGATAATGTATGGAACTCGTGGAAGTACGAATGTTAGCTGAAAAACATTTTGAATAATAAACAGCGACAAAAAAGTATTTTCATATTGCAGACTACAATGGTTGGCAAGGGTATCTTATTTTACAAACTCTACGATAAGGTTAGTGACAAAAAATTATATCTTTTCAAGTTTTGTGGATTTCCGGGTCTTGTATGTATCTCTACAATCTATATAATTTGGCAAGGAACCACAGAGTAAAACAACATACCTTCCCAAATCAGCGGAACTAATAGGTAACAGAGTTGAAAACACAACAAGGTCTTTGCCATGGCTGATGTTGAATTCGTTAACGGTACGAGAATTTACATAAACGATAGAATTCCGAATAACGGCGCGCGGGTCACATCTGGCGGGTTCTGCAGACTGCATAAACATAAGCTCTGAAAGTCTTGCATGCTAATATGGAGCTGCAGGTGGAATGCTAATATGGCTCAAGTGGAAGCATTTCATTATTATGTTAAGACTAGCGACCGCCCGCGGTTTCACCCGCGTGGTTCCCGTTCCCGTGGGAATATCGAGATAAAAATTATCCTATGTTTTAATCTAGGGTATCAACTATCTGTGTGCCATATTTCAATCAAATCCGTTCAGTAGTTTTTGCGTGATTGAGGAACAAACATCCAAACATCTAAACATCCAAACCCACAAACTTTCACATTTATAATATTAGTAGGATTTATGGATCTGGCCTATCGGTTCCTAAGGATCTTTTTATAAGCACTTCATATTCAGAAAAACTATAAATTTACACTTAGGTTAGTATCTCTTTTTCTCGGAAATTGAGGAATTTGATTAGAGATGAATAGTTCTTCGCTCTACTTAGGGAAGACGAAGGCAGGGCCTTAGTGACTCAAAATTCTGGAATAGCATAATGTCGGCTCTCACGTTGGCCACAATACTGGCCGATTTATCGTTCGTTGACGCTTTTGAAAGAACTTCTTTGAAGCATTTGTTACAAAACCGGCAACGTACGATGAACTTGCCAATATTGTAGCCAACGTCCGGAGCCGGCAAATGGTACTTATGCAACCCCGTAGTTTAGAATTTGGATATTGACTATGATGGCGAATTTCTGTGATCTGTGGTGGTGAAGTAGACAGAAGACAACACTTATTTATTTTTACGATGTTATAAGTCCTCTCCTCTGTAATTAAACGGTATTTAACGAGGAAGTTACCAAGACAGGCACAAAATAACAAAACAAACAATTACCGCGCACGAGACAAGCCGACAAACGTAATAAACATTCATGAAATCAGACCCGTTTAATCTCCTCCATTTTTAAAATGCATACACGACAATTTAGTTTAATGGCCGTTTAAACTTAATTCTTCGGCTTGAGTGGATATTTTTAACTGTTTAATTGGATTGCGAGATATTTTTTAAATGGTTGTTTATTTCATTTTTCAGTTGTCGTACGAGAAAATTATAGCTTGTTGAAGAGCATAAAAGTAAGGTTGAAATATTTAAAAGTAGAAAAACAAGTTTATAAACAATACGACAAACAAAATCTTTCAGATGAACAATACTTAACACCACTTAAAATTCTCAAAAACAACCGAGACAGAAGTTGCTCAAATATACATAACTAATTAAAAAACCAATTGTGAACCACTTCTCCATTTGAATAGGAATCCATCCCTTACTGTAAGATTTTCATTTTATTGATTGGTTATCATTTTCTCGTCACTACCACTCCGGACAGCAATGGTTAAAACTATTTTTTAAGAAATTGACAATATTAAATGAGACATCATTCATGTGTTCAATTTCGTCAGTGTCATCGTGTGTTTATACAATATCCGGCAACCATAGTGCACCACTTAAAGGTTGAAGCACAATTCACTTTTTTCACACGATTGATGACGGACGGACGACGCAGGCGGAAAGAGATTATCATAGGGCTGTTACAACAATCAAGAATTGAAATAAACAGATACATAACATAATACAAATACATAAGAGAAAGGTTAGATACAAAAAATATTTGTAGCGAAAAGATGAAATGGTGTACCTAAAGTCGACCTCAAATAAGTGACCAGCTGATTCCCTGTGCGAACCTTTCTGACTGCACTAACTAGAATTGAGGTCTATTTTCAGTTGTCGTAACTAAGAAATCAACTAGTAAAAGCTTTTTATTATTTGTTTAAAAGGAAAGTCATTGACAGCCCTAATAGTAAACAAAACACAATTTGATTTGAGCAAGAACAACTCGCTCGTTTCTCACGAGTGAGAAAGTTAGTCCGTGGGAATCATCACGAAAAACAACAAGATGGATTCCCATTCGCCATTCTGAACTTTGCGTAATCGTAATAGAATTTACGCGTACAGATCGGTGAGTGCTGTCATTTATTTAAATTTAAACGGTGCGAAATGTCTGGTGATTGAAGTGAAAGCGGGTGATAAGATTGGAATCTTGTGGCGTATGGGCCTGTACTGAAGGTAAAGACATAAGTAGACCCGCAGGCCCATATACTCAGACACAGAATACCTAATACGCAGATAGAATAAGCAACAGAACTTCCAGAAAAAAGAAAAACCTAATAAGCATAATACATCATATAAAATGTATGAAACAATAGGAGCATGGGAAAACAATAACGCCACACAGTCACTAGGTATTCAATTTCCCTTACTTAATGTGATTAAAAGATTAACATTACAAAAGGAAAATACAAGAACTTCGTGTAAAAAGGCTGTTCATAGCAAATTGCATTTGAATGCAGCCAGTGCAAGTAAAAGGCACTTGTCATCAGGTTTACAGTAGCTACCTGTTCCTGTTTCGTACCTACTTGCTTGTAGTTCCGTCGTTTAACCAGTTGTTATTTTAACATTACTGGATTTTATAGTTACCTAACAACATTTTATTAAAGCTTGTAGAAGTAAATTGTATAATGTATAACAAAAAAGGTGTAAGTAACGTTTTGAACAACATTTGAAGCTTTTCCGACTACAGGATCATCCATAAATTTAGAGTGTTACATTTTCAATATTAATCCATTGTCTGTTACGAATATACTTTGTATTTGTATGACGTGGAATAACCATAATATTTAATTAATACTACCTATATTTTCAATCCAAATAAGTAAAATCACGTAAATTTCAGTACCTAGGTTAGGAGGAATTAAGGAACGTTGATTTCTTAGGATCACCGAAAATTAGAATCTTAACAACAACATAGTTTTTGTACGCAGCTTATCCATTCAACCGTCCACGTATCAGGTTGACCCATAATATTATCTCCTTGTTATTTTTATTTTCTGCACTGCAGCCAGAGACCACCAGTCTACGTCTGTCTAGCTAGATGGTGAACATTCCAATTCGTTTGGCAACTGGCATGGCAGTATCCCAGTTGTGCAAGTCTTTTAAACTTTTATTACTCTACCAATGCAGGCTCTACTTATTTTACTGCCAATTGTTAAGAGTTACTGCCTTAAGGAACAGTATGGTTTTCAGTTCTTGTTTTAATACTCGTTAGAAAGTTACGTTGTTAAAGTTTTACAAGTATTTTCTTTTGGTACCATCAGATTCTATCGCAATATCCCGCTGCTGAGCCCATTAATTGAGGTAAATATAATAACGCGATCCTTGTTTTAAATTATAATCCAGGGTATAAACTATCTGTATGTTTTTTGTCCCAATCCATCCATTCATCCGTTTTTGCGTGATTACCCAATCACGCAAAAACGGATGCAAAAATCCAAACATCTAAATATCCAAACTTTATAACATTAGTAGGATACGCACATTCCGATACGTAATTAATTCTATATTCGAACAACGATTTAATAAACTTGTACGACGATCTTGAGTAAAAATATTCAATAATTTATCCAAGGACAGAAATAAGTTGAATTGAAGCAGTAAAAAGCCATGCAAAATATAAATAGGCCCTTCCTTTAATTTAATTAAATGTCGATACACTACAATTTTTATTTCCAAGCTCCATAGCAAACTTCTATGGACTATGGTTTAACACCGGATGTGACGTCAAGCTGCCATTACAATTTCTAATGGCGACGGCCAATGTCGGATATGTGATTGTAAATCTGCGCATGCGATCACCGGTCATCATGACTAATGTATGGGTGTGACAGGAATAATGGCAGCTACTGGGTTGAATAGACATGTAGATAGTTCTCAGAAAGATACAAAGGGTACATATTAAAAGTAATGAAGATGGATAGAATAAGATAGAAATCAAAATATCAAATGAAATTTAAGAAAGTCTACGGACCGAGTCCGACGATCTAGTAGGAAAAATCGCTAGGAGGCTCTGGATGCCGGCACAGCTGGACCGATATTCTCCTGGGAAAAATTCTTCGAGGGAAGCAAGGCCCCGCAGTGGGCATCGTGCTGACATTATGATGATCATGAACCCTAAGATCAAGACTAGGATATCAAAGCCAAAGTTAGCGATAAGGAAACATTAATTTATCAACGTCCGAGTGGCCCGATCGGGTTGTATAAGATGGAAAATCTATTGTCTTATTTTTTGGCGCTTGAAGGAATGAAGGCACATTTCCTGGACTGAAGCCAAGAAAGCAGTTCTCTCTACTCTACTGTAATTATGTACAAAAACATTAATTGAATTGAATACACTTACACATACCAATCATTTATAATCATGACATGAATATGTATTGTAAAGTGCACCAAAATCAAGTGTAGGTTAGGTACATTGATCCGAATCAAATTCACTAGTTATTTCGAAGTTTGTTTATATTTTTTGTGTGGTTTAGTTTACGTGTGGCCGGCGCTGTCACGCGACCACGTCACGGTCGGACGACGCCGATAGTGATGCCACATGCCTATCTGTGGTCACGTTCTGATGTTGATGTTCAATGGAACTACGTGATAGAATGCACTAGTAGGCCTAGAATATAGTTAAGGTACAAAAAATCCAGGGTAACTGCTTGATAGCAATTTAAACCTACACCAGATAAAACAGTAATAATGATTAAAGAAGGTCATTGCGTGCATCGATTATCGGGAAACGATAAATTTGATATATTTTTGAAACCGTGAAAGAGTAAATTAATACAAAGATAAACTAAATTCCCCGAATTTAAAATCATATTGTCAAGACAAGATGCCAATAAAACAAAATAAAACTAATTACATATGAGTTGTTTGTCAAGCCGATGCATGGTTGTAAGACCAGTTGCTAGTAGGTTTGCCTAAAAATCTAAAATCGTCATATTTGCTATGATGTCATGCCGCTAAGAACACAATATTGACTTAAAATATTTACAGAACTAAACTATTAGATTAGATAGGCTTGTGTACGAAAACTATGATATTTTGGTTTAAATGAGGCTTAGTTTTATAGTTAAAACTTTTGTTGTTAATACCATTTTGACAAGTTTATTATAAGGTAAGTGCAAACAGCACTATTATACCTATAGTATAGTCACAGTTTTACTTTATACTGTGGTATAGTTCTCTATTACATGTTTTAAGAGGTTTGTTTTATTTTAGCCATTGAATATGTCCAAGAGAAGATTCTTCACAATTCAAACGACACAAATGGGTTTTCCGTTCTCAATGCCTCAACAAACATGGCTTTCTTTCTATGGACAACCAATAAAGTCTCCGATTTCTCGCTACTTGTAAAATTGCAACTCCTCGTGATGCAGTCGTTAGCGCAAGGTCGTGCAGTCGTAAAACAAACGACAACAGATTACCTCAATGACGACATTATCGTCGTTGACCACATCGAAACCTTACTTATGCTGATTGCAGTAGCCACTTTGCATTAGCATTAGTTTCATGTTTTTGTCGCAATAAGATGAGTTATTGCGAATCATTTGGGTAACCTTCGATTTTACCTGTTGTAGAATATTCGGTTGATTTTACTAATACTTTAGTTTTTTACATCTCTCTGTCTGCCATATCATATCATGCATTTTTTGTATATAAAAGATACTTATCTGCGATTTTTCAAGCGTGAAATTAACTAAATTGACCTACTAAGTTATCATGAGTATCCCATTGTTGGTGAACTATGATTTCTCTTCACATTCCACACCAACCAGACACCAGTTTTCACGAAACAATTTCGACATTACAAATGTCGATAATTCACTATTTATCTTACTTTACCTACCTATTTTAGTATCGGAAAAACCCAATGTTGTAGTTTGCATGATGTTTTTGTACGACATTGTTGTTTACCTAGTTGTAGGTATTTAAAAATTCCTTAAGTGATAATAATCTACTCCCTTTGCAATTTGCTAAAAGCTACTTTACGGAATAGCCGCATCGTTTTAGATAAGGGTCGATCAAATCACGAACAGTCATTTGGAATGACCTTTTCGCTAAATCGTAGACCATTTAAAATTTTCTTTCTTTCTTTCTAAACTTCCATTTTAATGAAGTTCTAACTTCTAGTTTTATCAAATCAAGTTAATAATTTTATTTATAATCTAAACTGAACATTTTAAATTATTACAGTTCTTAGCCTTTTTTTCCATCAATAGGCCTTACCACATAAAATATTGCTGATTCATTGATTGATGTTGCCAATCAAGCAAAAAGCAAGCTTTTACATACATTTGCCACGGTGTCCGGCCATCATGACGCACCTACAAATTAGATTAGTATGGCAAATATTAGCAAACGGCTTCTGCACACGCGAAACATATAACACAATACTGCTAATAAAAACGTAAACAGACCAAAAACAATAGACACTCAGATTTTTGTTGCTCTGACAACTTAACCTTTCACATTTTTGTTTTTATTTCACAATACCATCACTTCTCTTCTAAATTCGAATAATCAATCACAGAATTCAGTACCAGCTCAAGATTCACAGATTTTGATGCACTTTTAGTTTAAAGATTTTTATTGTTAAGAAGGCTCAGGTACCGAGCCGGCGGTCTCTGAACTAACTGAATTATCAATTGGGGCCAGACAGCTGATTAAACATAGCAACGAAATGGTCCTAAATTTCAGTGAGAAACACTGAAAACAACCTTGTCTACTAGCGTAGAAAGTAGATAGTGGTGGGTGTTGCGACAGACAGGACTCTGTCGAAGTAACTGGGGTAGATCGGCACGCATGCGTAGGGTGTCGCACTGGGGTTTCGAAATCGGAAAACTTTCATGTGAAAACGGATCTTATCTGCGACTATTAAAACATTCTTTTGATTGAGTGTAATTGTCGCGCATGCCTGGTGTGTCGCAAGTTGTAAGGCTAGTAAATATTTGAAATATTTCATTTGAAGATTTACAAACAGTAACCAAGGAAATAACAGCTTGTGTAAATACAGTTTCTTGACTTAGAAATATTGTAGCAGTCGTATTTTCCAAGAGTTTATTAACATAAGTACCTCTCGGAGCCTTGAACATTCAGAACAATAGAACATATTATTGAGAGAAAAGGTAAAATTAACTTTGACAAGATTGACAGACAAATTGCAAAAGTTAAAACCTGACCATAAAACTCCACAAAATACTGGTTACATCATAGACTTATTATATTACTAGCGTACCTATAGTTTTTCATACTTGTTCACCAATGTAAAGTCATCTGTAATAATTTTCAAAATTCCAGTTTTCAGGGGCGCTATTCTCTAACATGCAACTTCACTGTCAGTGATCGTTTCGTCCAGTTTCTGACAGATGTCTTATACTCATTACTGAGTCACTAGGCAAAATGCTATAGATTCCAAAGAGTTTAATGGGAGTATGACACCTGCCAGGCAACCAGCTGCAGCGACGAACTGGACGCTGCGAACTTTAGAGAATAGTATAGCTGTAAGATTACGTTTTAGGCTGTTTTAGGTAAGTATTTAAAGACCTAATCAAAATAAAGACGAAACTACAATATAACCTGATGAAATAATGAAAATTTTAATTTTTATAGTCAAGCGTTAATACTACGCTACAGACCTCAAGTAGACGATGTTTGGCTTTTTTATATTAAATGGGTTTGCTCTTAACCCCAGTCTTGCGCAAAAGCAAAGACAGGGTCTACGATGGAGCGAGCTGGCCCAGAAGATGCTTATTCACTCTGGCCTTGAATATAGTCAAGCCAGGTTGTATGCGCTCGGAAACACAGACGCCGGCAGGGAATTCCATTCCATAGCTGTTCTATAGCATTCCATAGCTTTTTATATTGAAGTATCTAAATACCATAATTTTTCGCTCAATTTTAATGCTCAGCAGGCAGATACTCAATTTATACTTAAGCTTGACAATAGCATCAAACAGGAAAATACCAAGATCATGTGTTTATCAGATGAGCAGATGACGTCAAGTTGACATCACTTCATCGTTTGAATTCGCATAACCTTCGCACTCGGACTGATAGGCTTATCTGCCAGTAAGTTACCTACTATATTTTATATTTTAGACACGTTCGTGTATTTAAGGATTATGTAATCAACTGCTTGTGGGTGTGTTTTGTTTGATAACTTGTCTTTTTTCGATGCCTTTTTGTGATACATTGCATCTGAATTTCAATCCTACTTTATTGCTAAAGTCTCTAGGTATCTTCTGTGTAGCAAGCAACCACTATTTGTTATTTAAAACCATAGACATAGAAAAAATTTCGCTGCGCACAAGAAGACCAACAAAGCGTGGAAAAGAGAAGTTTACATCATACGGACACGGTCTATGTAAAAAAGAGACAAAGGATCAAGTGACATGTGCCAACATTTTTTACAGTAAGAGCCCCTAGCGTCCCGCCTAGCAAATGAGCAATCACAGTTTGTTTAAAATATTTGTTAATCTTAATTATAATTTAAAATAAAGTTATCGTGGAACCATGGTGTCTTGTGCTCTAAGTAATTGTGGTGTGACAAAAAGAAACAATCCAAGTAATCACACTTTTCACAGGTAAATAAGATATTGCCACACATTTCTCTAAAACCAAATTTCGCTACATTTATTCGTTTATCGTCGAAGAAAACAGTATGGAACATAGTTTATTAATTTCCTTTGCCATATATAGTCATATTTTATGAATCTAAGTCATATTTTACATCTTTCATATAAAATGTATACGGAAAATTTCGGATCACCTGTTTATTGACATTGTTGTTCTTTGACATTCTATTTCTATGTTTAAAACATTCTTCTACTTTTTAAATTACGGATTTTATCTATTGTATTTCTATTAATTTTAACTCGTTCCAAATTCCAATTCTTTACAGGACTACTTAACTAAATGTTGATTTGCAAGATAAATGCAATTTTTGCCTTTATTGCACTTGCTTTGCTTGCATTAATATTGGCTTGCGTTGTATGTAGATAGATATATACAATGTCAATATTTGTAGAGCAAGTCGTGAGTAAATAAAATCTTATTATTTGCATTGTAGTCGTTTCTACTGAGAAAAATAAATAAACCTGTGAAGCCAAATAGCAGCTGTTAGCAACTTCATTTGGCCGTTTGAAAAGGATGCTATGTTCTTAATCTTGTTACCTAATTTTAAGATAATAAATGTCTGTAATTTTATTATAATTATCGTAATAAAGTTAAAAAAGATTTATTTTAACTGTTTCAAGTATAGAACCTAGAGGAGCTTGGTGGCGCAGTGGTATAGCGCCTGGCCCAGTGATTGCGGAGATTAAGCAACTTGCGCAAGGGTCGGTCATGAGATGGGTGACCAAAAATGTATTATCTCGAGCTCCTCCGTGCTTCGGGTGCATTTGCAGTTGTTAACACCCACCAAACCGCATTGGGCCCGCGTGGTAGGTTATTGTCCATCTTCCTTATTCTCCCATAAGGAAGGCCTGTACCCCAGAAGTGGGGACATTAAAAATGGCTGATGATCAAGTATACAAGGTTATTTTTAGTTAATACAAAACCTCTCGTGGGGTTGATCAGACCATCAAACTGAACAACTTTCATTATGGGACCAACCAACCTCGAAATCACGAAAAAAAGCCAGTTATTCCATACAAAAGTAGGATTGTACGTACACAATCCTACTCCATCGAAAATCGAAATGTATGAGACAACTGATTTTTTTTCGCGATTTCAAGGTTTGGGCGGCCATTACACACGTCAATCTGGTGTGATCTGATCAAAACCGCAGATTGATGGAATTTGATGCGGTTGGTTTGCGACGTTACACGGTCAATCCAGCGAGATCTGGATCGCAGTAGATCTTGGTAGATTGACAATCTACCACGATCCACGGTGGGCTTTGGCAGGGTTGCCAACTTTTTGCATTAATTTTCGCGTGATATCGATCGATGACCTGAGTGGTGCAGTATTCAACATGCCAGTCTACCGCGCAAGAGATCCTGGGTTCGATTCCCGGACGTAATTGAAATGATGAATTTTAATTTCTGTGACGGTCTGCGTATAATAAGTACCTATCTATTTCGAAAAGTAAGTAAGTACCTAGTAAAATCTGTTGTCTAGCACCCATTTTATGCCTTGATTAGTTAGGGTTAGATGAATATCGATATTTAATTTTACACGCACAGGTCTGTAAAATTTCATCAAAATCAGTTCAGCCTTCTGAAGCTGAACTGATTTGGATGACATTTGGCACTCAGTTCATAGCTTGGTAATATCGTATTATAAATTTTAATACGATTTTATATAAATTTTAATACGATATTACCAAGCTATGAACTGAGTGCCAAATTTCATCCAAATCAGTTCAGCTTCAGAAGGATGAACTGATTTTGATGAAATTTTACACACATCATATATAGTTTATAGCCTGGTATAGTATAAATATCGAGGTAAAATTGTATTTTTCAAAACATTGCAAAAAATATAGAAGGTAGGTTTATGGGAAATTTATGAAAAAATATAGTCCTCATTTATTTTTAACTAGCTTCCTTTAAAAATTAAAAATAGAGTACATACATAGGGTAGGTACTTCCTAGGGTACCAAACTAACTGTGTGCCAAATTTTATCATCTTTTACTGCAATCCAATATTTTTAACCGACTTAAAAAAGGAGGAGGTTCTCTTTTCATCTGTATATTTTTTAAGGGATTCTTCAAATGCCCACGCGCATGTAGTCACGGCCGGAAAGAAAGTTAAAATAAATATGGGTTTTATTTTTTATAAATTTCCCAAATGTACTACAAATTAGTTTCAATGTTTAAAATAATTAAAATGCCTAGGGTACCTTTGATCGAGATAAAAAATATAAGTTTTAATCCAGACTATAAACTGTTTGCCAAATTTCATTCAAATCAGTTCAGCTTTCATAAAAAACAAATATACAGACGAAGAGAGAACCTCCTCTTTTTTTGAAGTCGGTTAAAAACATCAGATCGCAGTAGATTGTGCTAGATTGTCAGTCTACCATGGTAGATTGACAATCTACTATGGGAGATTGTCAGTCTACCATGGTAGACTGACAATCTAGCACAATCTAATGCGATCCGATGTTTTTAACCGACTTCAAAAAAAGAGGAGGTTGTTTTTCTGTTCGTCTGTATGTTTTTTTTTGTTTTTTTTCAAATGTCCATCCGGATGTAGTCGCGGGCGGAAGCTAGTTAAAAATAAATATGGGCTATATATTTATAAATTTCCCAAAAGTACTACAAATTAGTTTCAATGTTTAAAATAATTAAAATGCCTAGGGTACCTTTGATCGAGATGAAAAATATAAGTTTTAATCCAGACTATAAACTGTTTGCCAAATTTCATCCAAATCAGTTCAGCTTTCATAAAAAACAAATATACAGACGAACAGAGAACCTCCTCTTTTTTTGAAGTCGGTTAAAAACATCGGATCGCATTAGATTGTGCTAGATTGTCAGTCTACCATGGTAGATTGTCAATTAACCATGGTAGACTGACAATCTCCCATAGTAGATTGTCAATCTACCATGGTAGACTGACAATCTAGCACAATCTACTGCGATCCGATGTTTTAACCGACTTCAAAAAAAGAGGAGGTTGTTTTTATGTTCGTCTGTATGTTTTTTTTGGGTATTTTTCAAATGTCCATCCGGATGTAGTCGCGGGCAGAAGCTAGTTAAAAATAAATATGGGCTATATTTTTATAAATTTCCCAAAAGTACTACAAATTAATTTAAATGTTTAAAGAAATAAAAATGCCTAGGGTACCTTTGACCGAGATCAAAAATATCATAAGTTTTAATCCAGACTATAAACTGTTTGCAAAATTTCATCCAAATCAATGCAGCCTTCATAAAAAACAAATATACATACGAACAGAGAACCTCCTCCTTTTTTGAAGTCGGTTAAAAATATCGCATCGCAGCAGATTGTGCTAGATTGTCAGTCTACCATGGTAGATTGACAATCTACCAAGATCTACTGCGATCCGATATTTTAACCGACTTCAAAAAAGCAGGAGGTTGTTTTTCTGTTCGTCTGTATGTTTTTTTAGGGTATTTTTATAAATGCGAAAGTCCGTTTGTTTGTTTGTTTGTTACGCCTTGACGTCTTAACTACTGAACCGATCATCATGAAATTTTGCATACACGTTGTCAGAGGTACAGAGAAGGACATAGGGTTTATAGACCTTTTGTCCCGAAAAAAAGTATTGTTCCCGAGGGATAGCAGACACCACGCACCATTCCACGCAGACAAAGTCGCGGGCGGCCGCTAATTTTCTTATAAATTTCCTGAAAGTAAGTACTTACTACATATTAATTACAATGTTTAAAAAAAATACCTAGGATACCTTTGACCGAGATAAAAAGTATCCTATGTTTTAATCTAGGCTAATAAACTGTGCCTTAAATTTCATCTAAATCAGTTCAGCCTTATAAAAACATGTATCGGATAGCAGTAGATTGCGATGAGCAGACTACTGCAAGTTCTCTGTTCGTTTGTATGTTTGTTTTTTAATGATTTTTCGAATGTCCACCCACGCGGATGTAGTCGCGGGCGGAAGCTAGTTAAAAATAAATGTGTACTACATTTTTATAAATATCCCAAAAGTAAGTACTATAATGTTTAAATGTTTTGAAAATAATACTATTACCCCGAAAAAAAGGTGCCAACCCTAAGCCAGACCAAGCCAGATTGACGTAGATTGACAATCCAGCACAATCTGATCACGCCAGATCGCGCCAGACCGCGCCAGATTGAAACAGATCGCGAACAACGTTACACAATGGCACCCATTACACACACAATCTGATCACGCCAGATCGCGCCAGACCGCGCCAGATTGACAGAGATTGATTGTGTAACGTTGTTCGTGATCTGTTTCAATCTGGCGCGGTCTGGCGCGATCTGGCGCGATCTACGTCAATCTGGCGTGGTCTGGCTTAGGGTTGGCACCTTTTTTTCGAGGTAATAGTATTATTTTCAAAACATTTAAACATTATAGTACTTACTTTTGGAATATTTATAAAAATGTAGTTCATATTTATTTTTAACTAGCTTCCGCCCGCGACTACATCCGCGTGGGTGGACATTCGAAAAATGATTAAAAAACAAACATACAAACGAATAGAGAACTTGCAGTCTGCTCATCGCAATCTACTGCTATCCGATACATGTTTTTTTTAAGGCTGAACTGATTAGCCCACATTTATTTTTAACTAGCTTCCGCCCATGACTACATGCGAAAAAATATACAGATGGACAGAGAACCTCCTCATTTTTTAAGTCGGTTAAAATAAATTGGATTGCCTGAAAGATGATGAAATTTGGCACACAGTTAGTTTGATATCCTAGGAAGTACCTAGCCTATGTACCCTATTTTTATTTTTTAAAGGAAGCTAGTTAAAAATAAATGAGCACTTTATTTTTTAATAAATTTCTCAAAAGCTACCTACTATATTTTTTGCAATTTATTGAAAAAATACTTTTTACCTCTATATTATTACTATACCCGGGGGCTAATTGTCTAATTTCAAAAATCTATCGCAATCGCTTTCATTTGACAGATGGATGTGACACATTGCTGCATTTCTTTGGTAAGTTTTTATTTGTGCCAAAAAGAAGCATCAATGTATTACGTCCTGAAAGCGATTGCGATAGATTTTGAAATTAGACAATAGAAAGGCAGGCTATAAACTAAACTATACATGTATGTGTGCCAAAGTTCATCAAAATCAGTTCAGCCTTCTGAATCTGAACTGATTTGGATGAAATTTGGCACTCAGATAGTTGATAGCTTGGTAATTTAGTACTATAAATATCGATATTTGATTTTACACACACAGCGCCATCTAACCCTAGACAACTGATTTTACTAGGTACTTACTTTTCGAAATAGATAGGTACTTCCTGTACGCAGACCCGTCACAGAAATTAAAATATATCATTTCAATTTTGTCCGGGCATCGAACCCGGGACCTCTTGCGTGGTAGACTGGCATGTTGAATACTGTACCACTCAGGTCATCGATCGATATCACGCGAAAATTAATGCAAAAAGTTGGCAACCCTACCAAAGACCACCGTGGATCGTGATCTACCAAGATCTACTGCGATCCAGATCTCGCTGGATTGACCGTGTAACGTCGCAAACCAACCGCATCAAATTCCATCAATCTGTGGTTTTGATCAGATCACACCAGATTGACGTGTGTAATGGCCGCCAATCAATCTCTGTCAATCTTTGTCAGTCTGGCGCGGTCTGGCGTGATCAGATTGTGTGTGTAATGGGTGCCTTAGGACAGTGTAATCGCATTCAGGACGCTCTGCTCCGTCCGACACAGTAGTACCACAGCCGAAAGAGTATACAGTCAGTCAACGCTTTTTATGTTGGTGAATAAAAAGCCGCCGTTCGTCTAGCTAGATAGACAGTTGGCGCAACGCCAAAACTAAGTGTATAAGGGCATAATAACTCTGTGATTTGCTTTTTTGAATAAAAAAAACCGGCCAAGTGCATGTCGGGCCAAGCGCAGTAGGGTTCCGTAGTTACCATATACCATACCTTATTTAATACCATATCTTATTAAATACCACAATCATTTTAATCTGCAAAAATAACTTTGTTTTTATAAACGACAAAGTTATATTTGCGGTTTTGGAAAATGTGCTACTTATATCTCCAAAAACTACTAAATATAATATCTCATTCAAACCAATTTTCGTAGATAGTGTTTATAAAGGTCTAAAACATATTTTTTTTAGATTTTTCACTGTCTTAGTTTAAAACTTAGAGGGGGGGGGGGGGGGACACACTAAAGCGGTTCACAGAATACATCTACCTACCTAGTTTCAACTGTGTAATTTTAATAGTTTTGGAATAAAGTGGCTGTGACATACGGACGGACAGACGGACAGACAGACAGACATGACGAATCTATAAGGGTTCCGTTTTTTGCCATTAGGCTATGAAACCCTAAAAAATAAAGATAAATAATTGGGTACTTGAAAATTCAACCTTTTTCTAAACTTTTTCTATTTTTTTATTTCTTTTATAGTATTTTTACGGTCACTGTATTTTCCCCTCCGTTGCTCTGCGCAAGTACATTCGTGTAACAACTGTATGATCGTTAAGCTGTGATATCGGATCCGTTATTCAGGACGGTGTATTTCTCGTCTTAAATCGGACTCTGAATTCCGGATCCTTAATTCAGGATGATCTAATAAGCTCTTACCATTACCGTGTAGATGGTATTGCCACAGAATATATCTGACTTCATAAAATCAAAAGTTCAAAATCAAAGTTCAAGTTATCTACTTTGCGAACTAAATTAAAACCAACTATGAACTTAGTTTTTGCTTTGGAGTCGAGTCTTGTGATTAAAATAATAAGTTATAGATTGGATGGAAAACTGTTTGGAATTTAGTAAGAACTAAGAAAAAAAAACTATTTTCTTATTTCTAAGCCTGTATTTAGTTGTCGGCTTACACATGATTAGTTTTAGAACATTTTGCGATTATGCCCATTTTATATCAGCTAGTAGGTACATTCTGCGTCTAAACATTTTTCACCTGTTTTTTATTTTCATAAATAAATATAAGTAAGTAGTTACTTAGATTCCACATTATAATAAATGTAATCAATCAGGATTTGAGTTTTAGAATTAATTAAATACCTATCTGATACGTGTAATGGCAATAAACTAATAAATTTTATTCATAAACAGTTACTATCGCATTTGGTATTATAATTAATGAGATGATAAGTCAGTGAACCTGAAGTTTCATCCCACGTTATTGATCTAAGAATAATAAATTGTTTAGGTACATTATGGAATCTATTATCACAATTATGGAAACTATTTTCAATGGAATAAAGTCTACTTTATTACCTACTTACTTACTAGACTCGACCCATTCAAAAAACTTGATGAGATAAGTAATTGAGTGAGACTGCGTGTGTACGCACAGGCCCGGCCTCCAGGCCCGGACTGACGGCCAAATCTCACGTGTGTTCCATGTCAAACCGGATGCAGCACAGCCATCTATGAGCACAGCCATAGCCTTCTATATTTCCAAGCCATGAAGTTGAGCAGAACGGCAACATCGCATGTGGTCAAGCACATAGTATAAAATTATTTTAAAAATGATTTATTATTTGTTTTTCCTATATTATCTATGTTTAAACTAGTTGTAAATTGTGATGTAAGATTATTTCAATAAAGATTTTATATTTATTATTATTATTTATTAATTAGCACATACGGTTTGAGTCAAATTATTTGAACATTTCGGGGGCCCTTTAGTACGATGAGCATTTTGATCTAAGCCTCTCCTAGCAATAAATCTTACATCATTATAAAGGTCTTTAAATTTGAAACACTTTATTGTATCACAATAAACGTCAACTATTAGTACTTTGAGAGTTATAACGCTCTGAACTGGACCAATTTTTTTAACATTAATGACCTAAAACTCCTAAAATACTAACAATTAATAGAAAGTATGTTTGCAGCAAATATTTATCATATGAAATCCTCTCTAATGATATATCATTTATTGCTAGAGGTGGGGTAAATCAACTCCCATAGACAATAAACCACTTTTATACTTTAATAACCTTTAACTCAAAAAGTATTAACAATTGATATAAAGTATATTAACAGCAAATATTTGTCTTTAAAAGACCTTTCTAATGATATATCATTTATTGCTAGACGGCGTGTTAATCAACTCCCTGCTGAAGAAAATCAACAAAAAAGATGACATCTTTGACAGCCATTTTTTCCTGGTTAACATTGATATTTTTCTTATTGTTTAATATACAAAGCATTTCAATAAAGGAACTAAATTATTGTCATATTTTAAACCTCACACGATTACTAGGAAAAAAAATATCGACCTCTCAAAATTGAAATATTCCCATACATTTAGTATGGAGACTGGCCGACGACATGACCACGAACTGACAGTAACAGACGTTGCCAAACTTATGTTCACGGCTTGCAATTAAAGAAGGCTATGGCACAGCCCACAGTGTTGCTTTGACATTATATGACAGTATTGACAGTTGGCACACCGAATGCGGGCGCGGCTGCTGCGTATCTGTCGCGCATTAGTTGTGACATAATCCATAGCATTTTATACATTACAACGTCGTTTGACGACGTAAAGTCTGTCCATCCTTACTTGTCATATTTAGTAAACAGTTTTTGACAGTTGTCATGCGTCTTTTAAACTTAAATCATTATTTAAAAATATGTTAGTAACTTTATGAAATTGTTGTTAATTTATTAACAATTTATTTCGTAATCTATGTGTGGAAAACCATTTGTTGTATTTTATAAATGATTATTTCAATAAAGAGTTGGGTGAAGATTGTTTACCATATAAGACAAGTAAGGATGGACAGACTTTAGGTGTACTATAGTCAGTGGCACGAATCATGAATATTTTTCGACGGAGTGGGGATAAGTTCGCGCATGTGCTCTTGTGAGCGACCAATAGCGCGCGCCCCTCTCCCGCCGCCCGCGCCCCTCACCGCAACGCATACCCAAAATACGTGTTCCGCGCAATCCCCACCCGATTTCATGATTCGTGCCACTGACTGTACCTACACTACGCAACGCAACGCTGTGTGCTGTAACGCACACGCATTTGGTTTGAACTGAAATTAAATCGCGGCCTGAAGCGTCTTGAAGCTCCCAGCCTTCAGCAGCGCCAGTAAAACGCTGCCTGGCGCGAGCAATGGCAAAGATCACATTTTATCAGATGTTACGAGGTTATGTTATAGCACAGAATAGATATACGAGGGTGGATTGATAAGTTCATGACTTTCTAATGAAGAAACTCTGTTTTTCGGAATATTTTGTTTTATTTCTCTACATAATCTTATTGCAGCTCTGCCTATTCAGTCCAACGAAGTTTCTCTTTCATCGCCTGAAAACTGGTAACTGAAATGAGGGCCCATTTCAGACACCACCTTTTGGCTTGATGAAAATCTTTGCCCGCGAAGACATTTATTCATGTTTGGTAAGAGAAAAAATCTCAGTGGGTTGAATCTAGAGAATAGGAAGGATTCGCATCTTCATTCGACGAGTTTTGATGTCATGAGCGGCGCCGAGAGGGTGGACAGGACAGGGTCATTAAGAAAAGTTAGAAGTCGCTTGAAAGACCTTTTTGTTTCCAAAAGTAATAATCTTATGCCGAATTTGAAAAAAATGTAGTGTAAATATGCCTTAAGGAGTTCTTTTTAAGACACAAAAATAAATTATGAATAAAAAGTATTCTTCTTGTCAAAGTCATGGACTTATCAAACCGCCCTCGTAAGTACTACTTATAGTTCGGAGTTTGTGGTAGGTACCTAACTCTAATGATTTTATGACTTAAGTTATTGATTAGTGTAGGAAAAGAAGGTAGTGGACCCCCACACTAAATCCTCAGTAGACGAAACTTTACCTACAGTATGATAAAGTACTACCATAAATGAAACATATTTTTCAAATTATCCTAACGTATTTTTTTTTTGTTTTTGGATATTTGTACATAAGTTTTGGTTCATACTATATTACATCCCTGCAAAGTTTCATCGACTGAGGATTTAATGTTGGGGTCTCCATACAAAAGATCGCTTCATTTCCTACACTAGATAAGGTTTTCCCGAAGATCTTCAAGGGGAGGGATGTTGTCTCCAATTTTCACGATATAATAAATCATTGGTTTTGCTGCAAAAGTAATCCATTAGCATTTATGAGTAATCTAATCATAAAATAAAAACCTAAGATATCTGATCTGTCCTTTTTGAGGTTGCATTGATTATAAATCATTGCTAGATCTCGGCAAAGTGTTCATACCGAGCCATGTGGGTGGGCGCCATATTGCAAACATGGCTACCGGGCCAGGGTCACCGGCCTTAGTTATTGCACATCATGGGTTGTATGGTATGCCTACAGTTCTGAATGGCAAAAGGAAAAAATGTATAGGACATATTAAAAATCTGATGAATGTAGATCTAAAGTCGCATTACTAATTTCCCAGCAAAAATGTAAACAAAGAAACGTGACTGTCAAATTGACAAACTGACCCTGATAGTGACATTTTCGATATTGAAAACATTTGGTCACTTTTAAAACTTTTTAATTTGTATAACAGATTTTGAGTCATTATAAATATAATGTCATTCAGGGTTATTTTAAAGTAGGATGGTAATTAGACATTTTATCATTATAACCTATCATAATTTTTGATGTTAAAAGTTCTTGAAACGAACTGATAAGAACACTTTACTTAGATATTGCATGTGTGTAAACTATCAAAAATACGTAGCATCACCGCCTGTTCCCCCCCAATACCAAAAGACAAATGTTACTACTACAGCTAGGTACTACTCGTAATACTAATTTATATGAAATTTTATAAAAACGACCAAAGGTTGATGTGTACGGTTTGCAGTTGATGTGTGCACAGCGTCATAAAACGATTTTTACTATAAAACTGTTATTATGAAATATTAAATTATGTTACTCTTTTTGACGCAAATCTCATGATTCAGAATATTTATCTAATCTATTTTTATTAGGTTTGTAATGAAAAACCATGTAAGTATGTTTATTTCTTGACTTAGCAATATACTATTTCTTTTTGTGTTGTTTTGTTCTGGCAACACCTTTGTTTACATTTTTGCTGGGAAATTAGTAATGCGACTTTACGCCACAGTTTTCAGTCTAGGCTGTTACAAGCACTTGTGAAGTTGTGAATGTCATAGAAGCTACGCCATCCATCGGTTCGCAAACCCTAAGCGAGAAACCTTGTAGCGAGAAGAACCAGTAAGAAACTCGTCAAGGGTTGCTTTTTCTCCCTGTATATTTAATACAGAGTCGTCAAAATTTAAAAATGACCTCAGCATTTAAAGTGATGTGAGGTCATTTTTCAAAAATAATAATAGTCAAAAGATATTGTACGTAGGTACTGGAAAGAGAAAATAAAGTATCTAAACGACCTCTGTGTTATGATGTAGTTGTTCCGTCCAGTCACCTCCAGCAAGTTAAATATCTTGCACTATTTTGAGTTATCTAGCTTTTTATGTGGTGGCAGGTTTTGTTCAAGACACGGACTATTCACTCAATTTTGTCGCTTGTTGAAATATTGCACAAGGATATTCAGAAGTTAAGATAAGGCATTCCTGAATATTGTTAGGGATAATATAAGTCTTCCCCAGTTGCTTACATACCAGACAAAGTTGACAAAGATATCAATCTTAAAGATGATTGACAAATATTGAAGATTCTAGGATTTCCAGAAGTTAATGCATTCCTTAATATTGTTAGGGATAAGTCTTACCCAGATGCTTACATCATAATTTGACAAAGATATCAATCTAAAGATGATTGATAAATGTTAAAGATTCCAGGATTTCCAGAAGTTAAGATAACGCATTCCTCAATTTTGTTAGGGATAAGTCTTACCCAGTTGCTTACATCAGAATTTGACCAAGATATCAATCTTAAAGACGGTTGACAAATATTGAAGATCCAGGATTTCTAGAAGTTAAGATAAGGCATTCCTCAAATATTGTTTAGGATAAGTCTTCCCCAGTTACTTACATACCAGACAAAGTTGACAAAGATATCAATCTTCAAGATGATTGATAAATATTGAAGTTGATGTAACGCTGTTTACAATGTGCGATACTTACGGTTTGGCGCAAGAAGTAGGCAAACATGCCGACATGAAAGGTCAAGGTTCGGTGTTTCTAGTCGATGAATGAAAGTATGAAAATAAGAGTTGATATTTTAACGGACATTCAGTTTTATTTTAACACTTAAGATTCATTGCAGTAATTATATGCCATTACGGACGTACACCTCATTTAATAAATGTTAGTCAGATACTATTACATAAGTTGATCCTTTGATCTTAAGATCAGTAGCTGCTAATAAAGAACTTGAATAGGTAGTGTATGATTTGTTATTGATTACTTAGTAAGATTTGTACTTGTTACTTATACATTATTAAATGAAGATAGTTTGTGTTCTGGCTTGTGGTGTACTAGCTCTACTAGCAGTATAGATTCTAGACTAAATCAAGAGACGAGATAGGCGGTCTAAAAAGTAATAAAATGATCCTAAAACGGCCAGAGCTCGATGATGAGCATTTGTGTCGAATGGCGGTGGCCACCGACGCGTGACGACATAGGTTCGACAAAGGGCCGGAAGCAGACAGGAAGGCAGGTGGGTGAGGGTGCCGGGCCCTTTGTGTCGGGTCGATCAGGTTGGAGACAGGTTGCGAAGGGTTTTAGTTGAGGGGAAATGAGGCGTTTGTCACTATGATTGATATATCAAACTGTAACGAAGTGAGCTTGTAGGAAGGAGCAGAGCAATTAAGTCTGCAAAACAGCAGGTACACTTAAACCTATTATCATATTAATCATATAATCATATTAGCTATTTATTATTTTTGACAAAACAAAGTTCAAAAGATTTATTTTAAAAAGCCTCCTTCCTTTACTTGTATTGTAAATGGTAAAAAGTTAAATCAAAAATCTAAGCGAGAAGAACATAATAATAAAAACGTACTTAGGTTTAATTACCTCGACAGAACTTATTGTAGCTGCCGAATACATACATACAGTAGGCCCATGAAAGTGTTAAGACTGTTGAGCACTTAGTACTGTGTCAAATTAAATCCTTACTAATATTATAAACGCGAAAGTCCGTTTGTTTGTTTGTTTGTTTGTTACGCCTTCACGTCCTAACTACTGAACCGATCGTTATGAAATTTTGCATACACGTTGTCAGGGGTACAGAGAAGGACATAGGGTACTTTTCATCCCGAAAAAAAGTATAGTTCCCGAGGGATAGCAAAAAACTTTTCCACGCAGACGAAGTCGCGGGCGGAAGCTAGTAACAAATAAGGCAAAGAGTGATAGTGACATGTAATTGATAAGATTCTAAATATGTTCAACATTTTCATAGGCCGACAACCGATTTTACTATCTTATAAATGGAACGGACAATGTTGGCCTCCGAATTCATAAATCACCCTATCCAAAATACGTGTGATCTTATTTCTGTCATCTGTGTGTGTTATCTATAAAGTATTTAATTTTCTAATCTGTCTGTAGGTATCTAAGTCCGTTTATCGCTTTTAAACCAACTTACTAAAACTTAAACTACTTAACGACTTTGTAAATTGTCTATTAATTGCTGTGAGAATCATGGGAAATGCAAACAATCGCACAGTCTCGGGAAACATTCATGGAATTTATAAATAGCGAAATAATCGTTATCTAACCTAACGTATAATAATAATACGTAATTACAGTTTTGGGACAAGGTCCCCAGATATGGTTATCGTATAGCTTCGGCCAAAACATTGGTTTCAAGATACGTGATAATATTTGATTTGGTTATTGGCAAACTGCCTACGGCTTTGTAATTAATTTGCCGAAGAACGTGTTTATTATCGGCTTCTCCAGTAAACTCTTCAATACTTCTATTAATTTCAGCTAGAAAAAGAACTTATTTTACGGAAACCAGGTCTACAAATTCTACAATGCAAGCGTAGATAAATCGTACGCATGGATGTTGTATCATTAATTTCTAATTTCTATTATTATACTAATGCAACTCTCACTTTAAACCTCGTTATAAAAGCAAAGTTTTCTATTAAATTTAATGATACTGAATACAGTCATTATAATTAACAACCTGTTCTGATTTGTGGGCAAGCTTGTTTTTGTCACGGCATGGAACTATTTTCACACAACAGCACATAATCTGTCTTTGATATGCGAAGGGTTGATTAGATAGATAGCCGTCATCATCAGCCATTTTATTAAATCTCCCCACTTTGTTGTAATCTGGATGGACAAGGAGTTTGGGCCATAACACACCACGCGGGCCCAATACGTAACTACTGTTCTGTTATGGTTGCCTTCATAATTCTTCAAACCCCTGAAAGTCATATAGGGATAGGGGTCGCATACCCTCCTTTTGTGGTGCTTTGAATACCTATAGAGACATTTTCGAGCGAATGTAGGAGCTTTCGCGCGTCCGACTTTGCGAGTAGTGTCAAAGAAGGCAGTTAAAAGATAATTCAGTAAGTATAAGTACTCTGAAAATGCTGAGGTGGATGTGTGGTGTGACGCGAATGGATAAAATTAGGAATGAGTACATAATCTCACATGAGAGGAAGTTTGAAAGTATGTAGCACCAGTGATAGAGAAGTTGAAAGGGAATCGTCTGACACGGTATAGGCATGTTATGAGAAGAGATGAAAGGTATGTTAGAAGAGTAATGGATATAGATGTTAAGGCATAAGAATTATTTTTATGGTTGAGGGCTGGAAGTAAGAGAAAGACTGCAGAAAAGATGAGTTATGGCGTATTCATCCCATTACGTCACATCCCACTCGTTATCTTTTCTTTATTCATCCCATTTCTATTACTAACTCATCCCACGTCAAAAAATTATCTATCGATTCTTTTTTCATCCCATTCGTATGCTTAACTCATCCCACACAACAAAACTAGCAAGGTGTGTACGGTCTGATTAAAAATATTAAGTATGTGTACTTATATTAAAATACGTTACTCTTATTGGCGGCTCGGAACATCACACGAGACGATGCGCTATTATAAATACATACATACATTATTGTATAAATATTATTTGAAAATGAAACAAGGATATTGGGCATAATCAAACATATATTATAAAAATCGTCAGTACAAAATGAACTAAAAAAGTACGTTGCACGTACGTAAAGACACATTTAGGTTGCGATCTATTTTTTTTTATTTTGTTACTTTTTATAAAAACAGATTAAAAAGCAATAACGAGATGTATATAATACAGATAGGTAATATTTTAAATTAAATTAAAAACTACACAGCAACTACACAACAAAATCAAATTAACAATAGAGTAACTATTTTAGAAAGATAAGGGGTTTGGCATTTATCATACAATTAATAATACTTACACACACAGATATATAATCAAATATAAAAAAATATATAAAACTAAAAAAATAACAAATTTTACAAAAGAAAACAAAACTTAAAAGTCTATCTACCTAATCTAGAGTCTAAATTAACAATACCAACTTATACACAGATACATAAATCAAATTCGATTAATATGTACAATGCCTTTGATTTTGGACGAGCAAAAATTTATAGACATGAAATTTTAAATGACGGTCGGTTTAAATAGTCGGTAATGTGAGTGTTTTTGTAGACAATTAAGTATATTTCATCCCTTTAAATTATCGCTTGTCCAAGACCAAAAACAATGTAAAATTACAAAAATCAACAGAAAAAAAATTAAAACATATAGAAAAAAATCAAATCACAACATAAGCAAACTTAACTAGCTCTAGCTAGACTTAATCTAGAGTCTAGTACTATGTTAATAATACAGTTATACCAACTTTTTTTATTTTTTATTTTAGTGTGCATAAATGTTGCCAGCTTTTCTAAGCAGTGGCCTAACACAATACTTCCTTCTTCCAGTTCTTCAATAGCTCTGTCGATTCTAATTTGATTTTCATTTATTTTCATTGACGTTGATGATGACGCTCCGAGTTGTCTTTGGATTATTCTTGCGTTTTGAATAGTCCTTTGTATTGTATCAAGAATCTTATATTCATATTCTATTAGGCCGTTGTATTCTGTGACAAAAGTCTGAGTAGATTCACAGCCCACGTGTTTTTTTTTAGTAAAAATCAAACTTTTCAAAATGTTAATTACATATTTGTGGACAATTGCTATAAATACATTTTATTAATCAGCTTTGCTTGTGTATGTAATTACTTACTTTCATCAATACCTACTTGTATGTCATTGTTGCAAAGTCGTGAAATACTATTTAACTTTTTAGTTTGCTCGATTTATTAAATGGTACTTAAACTTTTATTTTAACTTTTAAATGTCTTAACTAATCACACTATACTAAAATAATATAAAAGATTCAAAATTAGTCTGATGACTATGATGTCAATTCTTCTGCTATCCGTACTTTTTCGTATAAATTCTTGGTATTTTTTGTCGTGGGATGAGTTAAGAATAGATTTGGGATGAAATCAGAATTTAATTTAAAATATATTCATGGGATGAGTTAAGAACACGATTTGGGATGAATAAAGAAAAGATAACAAATGGGATGAGACGTCATGGGATGAATACGCCATAACCCGAAAAGAAAATGGATGGATTATGTGCGGAATGATATGAATATGAAGGGAGTGAGTGAGGATGACGAGTGACAGGAAAACGGAAGAGAAGGACGCACTGCAGCGACCGCAACGCAAGGTAGGAGGATGATGACGACTGTACAGGTAGTCGGTACTTACTGGCATGGTCGTCGTGCAGCAGGTTGTGGTATCGGTGCTGTTTCTCGTCGAGCTTCATCATCACGCCGGTCACACCACCATTGCGATTTCCTAAGGACAAATAAACATAAATTTTAAAACATACTAGGTAATATGCAAGTTTATAGAACTTCTTAATGTTTTGGGTATGCAGACCGATTTTGTGTATCACGAACAATTGCAATTTGTTATGCGCTAACCTTATTAATTCATTACGGTACGCTTACTTACATTATTAAAATTTAAATTTTACATGTATGTACCTATGTATGTGCATTGTACATCATCTAATACGCTTACGTCTCGCGCATTTGCGCACAAATACGTGAAAAATATTTCAAAACAGGAAATTTTGCGAAACTGCAAGTGCTGCAAGACTCGCATGCATAAAAGTCGTTTAATTACGCAGTTTGTCACTCGTTAATTCGATTTTAATACACGGAACTACAAGTGCTTCAGCTAAAGGTTATTGCAGAATTGGTTTCGTTATGTAGGTAGCCTGTTTGTTGACCGCATCAGAGCAGGTAATTTGGTAATAAGATGACTGTCCACTTTGTGGCGAATTAGGACGAGTTTATGATGGATCGATCTTTGATGCGATTCGAAGTACCTAGAACCGCGAACGTCAGATATTTTTTGATGGGCATTATTTTTTTGTTTTTGAAGAGCAAAACTTGAGCATAAGGATTATTTAGTGTTTGAATATTTATAATTAAGTTTTGTGAATATAGGCCATGGATGTAAGTTGAATCTGCTAGTCCTACTCATAAACATTTCTTTTTGTTTCCGCAACGAAAGTCAATTATAATAATTTGGTCATGGTAACGTTTAAATAATAAAAGACGTTAAATAAACTATGCAGTTATTAAATTCTTTTCGATTTTATTATGTTGCAATGAAAACTGCAATAGTTACTTTACGGTTAGTTTTCATAATTTCTATTTTATATTAAACCGCCTATCGATGCTGTGCTGATATTGGAGTTTATTGCTCTGCTTCAGTTTGCAACAGCAGTAACCCAGTTCAGTATGGAATGGGTTAATTAAACAATGGGCCAAGGGTTGCCAAGTATCATTACAACAATAAAAAACAAAGATTCCGACGAACTGAGAACCTCCTCTTTTTTTGAAGTCGGTAAAAAAAAAAAACATTTGTTTTTTAGCAGTAGCGACTCGCGGTTTAGCTATCCACTTTGACTACTGAGAATATCTCAATAAAAATACTCTTGTAAAATTTAGTATGCAACCCTAGCGTATGTCGCAGTGCGTTTGGTGCAATGACATTGTTCAGGTGCGATGCCCAGTGAAGTGACATCCTGTTCTAGCTGGCTAGGTAGCTTGGCTAGACAAACAAAATGACAGGCATATCTGTCTGTACCGATGACTGCACATCACATACTCCAGTTTTAGGTTCACTGTTATCGTTAGCATTAATACTTTGCGATTTATTACGGTACCTAATTTGTTAATTTGGTGGTTTCATTTTTTTCAGTGGTTTGCTCCCTATAAAGTTACCCCTCTGTTTGTTATAGGGCCCTGATCCTCTTTCTCATCCCAGACACAGGCATGATACAGGTATATCCCTGATGGTATCAAATCAGAATAAATAACAAATACTAGGTTCTATTCTACGGTCGCTTTTTTCACATTCACCACTAAGCTCAAGCGCTCATAGCGGAGCTTGACAGACTGATCGTACTGCAACGTTCGGTCCGGACAGGTGTCGGATGGGTGACCGTTAAGAGGCATTACAACTGAGCGCTTCCGTGCTTCAGAGGGCACGTTGAACTGTCGGTCCCGGCTGTTGTCATCTGATAACAGACGTTAAGCCAAGTTAAGAGGCCTTACAGGCGGTAACCGATCACATGTCCAAAATTTACTGGTCCTAATTTCATTTGCCCGAAAACTGTTGACCGACGTCTTTGTTGCTTGCTATATGTTTTGTTTGCCATATTTTTAAATCATCGAAATATTATTTGGCATATGTCTCATTTTACCGAACTACGTTTCACCGATTTTCAAAATAACTTTTTACTATTGGCCGAAGTCCCTTTTGACTTTTTTTCATTTGCCAGATTACTTATTTGCCATACTTTCACTTCACCAGCACAACATTTTACCGAATATCATTTGGCCGCAAGTTTATTTGATTAAAGATATTTTTTACTTTGACTTCACCTTTGACTTTGATATTGGTGGGTTAGGTTAGGTCAGTGTTTTGACCACTCGTAGCAGAGCGAGAGAAACGGGTGGAGGTTAATATTGCTTGCAAGCATGTTCCGTGCTTGCTTGTTTGCTTGCTCGCTTTGATGCATGCTTGCTTGCAAAATGCTTGCCGGGGGGTGCAGGGGGGTGAGGCCCCCGTTATAAAGAAAAACTTTTAATGCACCTACCAGTAGGTTAGGTTAGGTTAGTGTTTTAACCACTCACAGCGGAGCGAGCGAAGCGAGCGGAGCTTCCTAATGCTTGCATGCATGTTGCATGCTGCATGCCTGCTTGCCTGCTGCATGCCTGCTTGCATGTTAGTATATGCCTGCTTGCATGCTGCATGCCTGCTTGCATGCTGCATGCCTGCTTACATCCATGCTGCATGCTTGCTTGCATGCTGCATGCTTGCTTGCATCCTGCATGCTTGCTTGCATGCTGCATTCTTGCTTGCATGCTGCATGCCTGCTTGCATGCTGCATGCCTGCTTGCATGTTGCATGCGTATAAAATTTGGGAAAATATTAGTTAACCTAGAATCGAGTGTTGGTAGTTATTTTGGATGCATATTTATTGAGTCAAACAGAAAATAATTTAAATTAATAAATAATTAATTTTCAAAACATCACGAAAATGTATCCGATTCCAGTTTAAAACGATTTTGGAAATCAACTAATAACATTAGAATACTAAATATTATACTAGAAAAAATACGACTCGCTACGAATATTAGGAATCGGAAATAGTGTGCTACAAGTTTTTAAGGCGTTTGGTGAACTGAAATTATGGCAAATAAATCAGTGGTGTAATGAATGTTCGACGAAACGTTCTTTCGACCGAGCATTACCTCGGTTTTTCGGCCATATGAGACGTCGGAGTAACGAAAAAAATCGAATTAATATTAGGTCAACTGATACAGTGGGAAACGTGATTTCGACGAAGTAAAAAAACGCGAAACGAAAATAGTCGGAAAGTTGTTGGTAAAATGAAATTCGACCAACACAAAATTCGATCTTAAGATAGGTAACCCTCTAACACCAGAGGTGGCCACTAATCCCTTATTTATACGATAAAAAAGAAAGACCACTAAATTCTGTTACTTACCTACGAAGGGTAATTGTAAGTATTTTATAGTAAAAATATCTGCACCAATTTCTTTGGCACTTATGTGGAAATAATTTAAACTTATTCACCATTAAGCATAGACTTATTATATTATTAAGACAATTTAGCAAACACAGACATTGGTGCTGAATTCAAATTGTAAAATCTTATTGGCTAATTAGTTCAGGAAATGAACGCTCAAAAAAGGGTATAGAGGGAAAGGCGTGGAACACAATTTTTGACTTCGTAACTTTGTTTGGACCTGTTAGGAGGTGAACATATCAAAAGTCCCCGCCCGTAGCCCCTATGCCGGGGGGGAGAGGGAGCTTTGAAGGTCCCATTTTTCGGTTTTTCACATATATCTCGAAAACTATACATTCCAGCGACATGAAAATTCACAAAATGAAAGCTGGTTAAATTTGCCACATGTTTAATTCTGTAATTTTTTTTGATATCTTGTATAGTTTTCGAGATATTCACTATTAAAAGTCTGTAATTTTATCTTCAATATTTAAAAGAAGAAACTGATTGGTGACTGACATATCAACGCACAGCCCAAACCGCTGAGTCTAAAGACTCCAAATTTGGCACATAGGTTCCTAATGAGGTCTAGGGATGCACTAAGAAAGGATTTTTCAAAACTCACCCCCTAAAGGGTGAAACGGGGGTCCAAAGTTTGTATGAAAAACCGTCAGTTTCGAAGCTAGGATATTCAAATTTTGTGATTAGGCTGACCATAAAAAAATAATATATACGTGTCCCAGCGTTTTTGAAAATTTTACTCCCGAAGGGGTGAAAAGGGGGATGAAGTTGTGTATAGAAAATCCTTCATTTTCGAAGTAAAAATAGCTAAATTTATAATTTTGGCATATGGATGCAAATCTAACTCTACGTATATCGTTATTGTTAGTATTTCAGCCATTATGGGGATGAAAGGGGAGCGAATCATCATCAATTAAAAATAAATATTTTTCCTAAATTACAGATATTCAGGAGCGGATATCTCAAAAACTATACAAGATATCGAAAAATTTTCCATTATAAACCTTGTACATACATACATACATACATACATACACTCACGCCTGTTTCCCATGGGGGTAGGCAGAGACTATGGATCGCCACCTGCTACGATCCTTGCACACTTCTTTCGCTTCATTCATATCCATCACTCTTTTCATACATGCCCTGCGGTTTTTGTCACTGCGTACACCAGCCTTTTTTATAATAACCTCTATTTGGTCCGCGTAGGTTTTTCTGGGACGCCCTCGTGCAATCGTTCCTTCCACATTCGCACAGTATATCTCTTTCGTGATTCGCCTTTCATTCATCCTCTCTAAGTGACCAAACCACTGGAGCATTCCTTTCTCAATTCTTGTCACTATATCATCTTTCAGACCACACCTTTTGCGAATCACCTCATTGCTCACTCTATCACTCAGTTTTACTCCGCATATTTTCCTCAACGATCGCATCTCTACCGCATTTATTCTGCTTTCATTCTTCTTCTGCCATACCCAAGATTCACTTCCATACATCAGTGTCGGTACCAGCACTCCGTTATGAATAGCCATTCGCGCCTTTGCAGAAACGGTTTGGCTACTCATAACCGAGTGTATAGCACCACTCACCGAATTTCCTTTCTTCACTCGTCTTTCTATGTCTTCCTCACTCTTTCCGTCCCTTGTGAACAAACTCCCCAAGTATACAAACTCACGGACTTGTTCCACTTTTTCGCCACCTAACATTACCGTACAGTCAGTCATTTCTTCATCTCTCTCAAACACCATCACTTTAGTCTTAGTTACATTCACTTTCATCCCTTTTCTCACAAAATCTTCATTCATAACCGACATCATTTCCTGCAACTCTTGCGCAGAAGACGCAAGTATAACTTGGTCGTCAGCGTAGAGAAGGCACTTGATTTGAGTCCCATTCATCACAACCCCACAGTCACGTTCTTTCAGACCTTTCATACAACTGTCCAAAAACAGATTAAAGAGCCATGGTGACGCAACACATCCCTGTCTGACACCCCTAGAGATGCCAAACCAGTCAGTGTATACGCCGTCAATCCTGACGCATGCACGGGAATCCTCATAGAGAGATTTCAGTGCATGAATCAGTCTGCTCTCCAATCCGTATTCGGACAACACCTTCCATAGCTCATTCCTGTCAACTCGATCGTAGGCCTTCTCCAGGTCCACAAAGGCACAGTAAACCTTTTTGTGCTTAGCCAGGTGTTTTTCGGTTAAGCACCTCAAGGAGAAGACCTGATCCGTGCATCCCATTCCCTTTCTGAATCCCGCTTGCACATCCCAAATACTCTGATCAGTTTTTTGCATCACTCTTTCAATCAGTACCTTTGCATACAATTTACTGACAATGCTGAGAAGACTGATCCCGCGGTAGTTTTTAGCATCCTGCCGTGACCCTTTCCCTTTGTACAGCGGCACGACCACGGTTTTACGCCAATCTTCCGGCACTTTGCCACTGTTCCAACATTTATTAAAGATCAGGCACAGCCAGGACGCAACCAGCTCTTTCCCACCTCTCAGCATTTCAACAGTAATTCTGTCATATCCTGCTGCTTTCCCTTTTTTCATGCTCTTCATTGCACTAATAATCTCATCCATATATATATCTCTTTCATCCACTTCTGTCTCTTCCTCGTCTTCCACCCTTTTATCCGAGGCTTCTAGCATAGAGCCATCCGCCTCAAACAAACTCTCAAAATATTTCATCCACTCCTGTAGTACACCTTTTTCATCTGTCACTAGCTCACCTTTTTCATCTCTTATCACAGTCATTTTAGACTTATGTGATCCACTTCGAGACGTTTTCACTTGTTTCCAAAACAATTTTATATTGTCTCGAAAGTTATCACAGAGTTTGAAGTCACACTTTTCTTTCATCTTTCTCTTTTTTTCGTCTACTTTTTCTTTCACTACTTTCTTAATCCTTTTAAACTCCCTTGCAACTGTATCAACATCCTCTTCTGTAACACTTGCATTCACTCTTTTACTGGCTTTGATGGCCAGCAGATCCTGCCATACTTTTTTCTTTTCATTCACTATCTGTCTTACCTCACTATCCCACCAGTTTATTGGGGGAGCATTCTTCCTTTTACTCACTCCACATATTTCCTCAGCTGTTTCAGTCACACCTTTTTTAAACTTTTCCCAAACTTCCTCAAGCTTGCCATCTTTCACTTCAGCCACATTTCCCAATCGTTCTTTCAATTTGCACAAATATGTCTTTTGCACTTCCACTTCATCCAGGTTCTCAACTTTTACTCTAGTCAGCTCCGTTGTTGACACTGTGGGACGATGACGCCAACTTTTGAACAGACCACTAACCCGAGACACTACAAGAAAGTGGTCTGTTCCAATGTTACTACCCCTAAAGACCCTGGTGTCTACAACTCTGCCCTTCAGTCTTTCATCAACAATCACAAAATCGATCATACTCTTCTTTTCCCCTCTCTGCCAAGTGTACATATGAATTTCCTTGTGGTCAAACATGGTGTTCGTTACCACAAGATTCTTTTCTAAACATACCTCAATCAAACTCCTGCCATTATCATTTACTCTTTTGTCTCCATATATTCCTAAAACTCCCTCACATCCCTCTCTTCTCACACCTACCCATCCGTTAAAATCTCCAAGCATAACTATCATTTCATTATCTTTGCATTCATTCAAGATGTCTTCCACACTTTTCCAGAAATCCTCCTTTTCCGTTGCTGACTTGGATATATCGGGAGCATATACGCCAATGACGCGTATCCGAAGTAATCCTACTTTGAGTCTAACCCAGAGAAGTCTGGGACTAACACACTCATACTCAGTCATGCATTCTATCATCCTTTCCGACAGCAGGAGTCCCACGCCCATACTCGCGTGCTCATTTTCGGCAACGCCCGACCACAGAACTTTAAACGGGCCATGTTCTGAGACTCCTTTGCCCTTTCTTTTCGTCTCGTTCACGCATAAAACATCCAACTTCTTTTCTTCCATAATCAAACACACCTCATCCATTTTCTCCTCCATCGCTCCACATACATTCAGCGTAGCAAAACGGGTCTCCGATGCCCGCTTTTCGCCCCGAGAGAAACAAGTTACGCGTGATGAGTGGCGAGCTCTATCGCCGCAGCCAGGTTTATTAAAAAAATTTGAAACCATTTTGTTCCCACGATTAGCTAGGGAAAGACAACTGTCCACCACACAGAGCCCCGCGTGTGTGGTAAGGCTATTTACGCCTGGAGGGCACCAATTTCCAGGGTGGCACGCTTATGACTAGGCACGCCCCTAGCCATGCAGCCATCGGCACGGCAGACCTTAGCTTAGCGGAGGGGAAGGAATAGGATTAGGATAGGGATGTGAGGTGGGTATAGGAGTGTGTAAAATGGGACGGATCAGGGTACAAAAAGGACACCGTTGCTGCGGGGGGGTTGAGAGGTTGCAGCAGCGGAGGCTGAGGGTCCGGGGGCGCTTACCCGTACTTGTCATAGGGAAACCGGACAAGTCCTCTGAACATAAACCTTGTCTTAAATTTAATCAGCTTTTATTTGTAAAAAAGTTCATGTCGCTGGAATGCATAGTTTTCTAGATATATCTGAAAAACCGAAAAATGGGACCTACAAACCCCCCCCTCCCCCCGGCATAGGGGCTACGGGCGGGGACTTTTGATATGTTCTCCTCCTAACTAGTCCAAACAAAGTTACGAAGTCAAAAATTGTGTTCCAATCATTTCCCTCTACACCTTTTCATTTACTGGGCTAAATGTATTTTTTAACCAAGAGGAACATTTAGCAGTTTGCCTAATCTGGCTCTCCGATCGAATCGAACGCGTGTCGAATGCGAACGTTCAAGGATTTGTACCGAGATATTACGTAAACATACTGAGTGTGTCATAAACTCTTTAGTGGTTTTTTTACAATAAAGGGCGTTAATTTATGGGGGACACCTTTCATAATATTTGTATTTCAACTATTTATTATGTTACTGGGAGTGGTAGTGGTAAGCGGGATGTCTAATGCGAAGCTATAATAATTATTATTAAACAAATTCTAAGGTGATGACAAGCAGCAGCTATCGCAGCCCATAAACATTTATGGGGTTCTTACCCTGTTGCCATAGACTCCAGTAAATCCCTAAGTAAGTAAAACGTAAGACTATAAGAGCTGGCGTAAACGAGTAATTTCTGGCTTCGCAACTAGCTGGCGCATTTGAGCAACTTTTGTCTCCGCAACTAATTTGTCTCTCACATCAAGTCTATGAGTTCATATATATGAAAATGCGCACACATAGCGACGCAACAACCGGCGACTTTTCATACAAACCATGTGAGAGATAAATTAGTTGCGGAGACAATAAGTTGCTCGTGGGCGCTGGCGCTAAGTTTATGGGAAAAATCCACTGCACCATATTTCTCTTCGACCATAAAACTGGTAAATCTCATTTTTCGCCTGCACTCAGTGTTGTAATGACTGTAGTACGAGACGGGGGCACGATGCTACTTGTAATGTAACTACACGCTTGCATGCGTAGACGCATGTCTGACGCGAACGCGAGCTATGCAGGCGTAGCGTAGGGTAGGGTAAAAGTATTGCGTTACTGTGTTAATAATCGACTTTGTCCTGTATAAACTACCGTGGGAATTTCGGGAATAATAAAATAACACTGGTCGTCTCCGAGTTCCAATCAAAAGCCAACAAAAAGCCTCTACAAGAGCTACTATCCTCGTGCGTGATCAATCAGATCGTTTAAAAGTAACGGCTAGAAAAAAGCGTGGTATAAAGAATTTTCCACTTGTTGATAGATAGAAAGAAATGCACCCAATAACGCACTTGATAGATTAATGTGTATACACATACGTAATCGCGTATTTTCACTCAAGGACGTAGATAACAAGTCGAGATAAAATCAGATCAATATGATTACAGCTTTATCTGCAAGGAGATGTTTAGAAAGTCGCAGTTTGTTAACATTTCCAACTGCAATTCAAAACAAATCTTTAGTAAAACGTAGTGACATAGATTTGAACACATTTTTTCAAACAATTAAACAGACATGGCGCAGACGCCTAACAACATTTTTTCAACCAAAGCTGTTTTTTTGTACGCTTGAACAAAAAGTGGTAGCCCTACCTGCGTGCGTAGGAGTGCGTCGGCGCACCGGGATTAAAAAAAACAACAATGGTGGCGCCACTTTTTGTTGGCTCACTGATGTAAGTTTGGAATTCATGTTGTTTTGGTTGCATCATTCTAATGCATCGTCCTTTTTAGGATGACGGTGATGATGATATTCAAAAGAAACATCTCTGTTATTATAACGTAGTCTTAAGTACTTGGTCAAGTATTATTTTGGTAAGTATGTAGTAGGCTAGGCCTCAATATGATTGAGATTTTGTCATTGAAAATGACTTTTACATCGCTGGGTACTAGGTCCCATTTGGGAGTTTAGTGCGACATGGCGATTGTATGGAAGCTATTGGTAGTTCATAGATAAATAGGGTGTCAAAGGACACTGATTGACGAGATCTATCAGACGGTGAAGGACTTAAAAAAAAATTGAATCCAAAAAGTTATGGTCGAAATTTTTTTAATTTTTGACTTTGGGCCCGGATGTCTCGAGAACTAAGTCGAAATAAAAAAAAAAAAAAAAAACGGTCCTAGGGTTTTTAGTTGGCTGTTGAATGAGATCATAATTTTGAAAATAAAAAAAATACGGGCTGTAGGTGCGCCCATACCGAAGGGATTTGCTACATCTATGGTGCGCCCTCAAAAAAGTACCTCGGCGAGTGAGTAGCGCATCATGGTTACAGTACTGTGGTATGGAAGTTGGATGTGTATGAGAGTTTATATTGTTGTATGTGGTGATAAGAGGATTTTTGGAATGTTTTAAACTTTTTTCGTTTTTTTTAAATTTTTGGATTTTGTAAAATTTTTAAATTTTTTATCTGTGTTCATTTCGTTTATTTCCTTATGCCTGAATTTAATTTTCAGTGTCCTAGTAGTTCGTGCTAATATGCAGGGAATCTGTGTATTTTTTCTTAGTTTTGTAATTTATTGTCTTATACCCTTGATTCGAACTTTTTCTATTTGAAATGGTTTTTATTGAAAATTTAAATTAACTTTCAAATTAGTTGTGCCGATTCCACTATTCATGTACCTATTTAATTTTTAACTAATTTCGCTATTATCTATACTGTAAGCACGTTATCAGATGTGTAATAATTGATGAAAAAATTTACGTAACGACAAAAAATATGTAAGTTTTTTTTTAAATTAGATTAAGTACTAATTCCAATAACATAGGTATAAAATGAATTCCAACGGCGATTAGGCGGACAAACACATTGTGTGTACTCTACGCCGATAATTATTTGGCAGCTATCGCATTTTTGAATAGCTATCTATCATTGATAAAATATCAAATCACGTTTTTATTTTTTGATCAAACTATAAAGTTGGAAGATATTTAGCAAGTTTCAAAACCGGTTGGTCCAGCCAGGAGCACGATCTGAGTTATTTATACGACCGATGCGATGTTGTTAAACTTATTCATATAACTTACCAAATTTGTTATTTTTATACATAATGGAAAAAATATCACTAGTAGATTTTAAACTTTTGTAAAATAGAGTTATATCGTACGCAAGCTTGTGGCTTTATTATTTATTATATTTACCTTAGTTAGGAGGACTATTATAATAATATTATACTCGTAGTAATAAATCAAGGACTGAAAATCCGATATCTAAGACGTTTCCATATAATCTTTGCTCGTTTAACACATCTAAATAAGTATGGTTAGCTGTTGTTGATCATTTGATGAACATAACTTCAAGTCAGCTGACAGCTAAATGATCATTAATCATAGAGAAGTGACGGTGCGCAATGGCAGCTATCGAGCCATACAAATGATACAATTAAATCAATTGAGCTAGATCTCAGCCACCTGTATGAATGGTTGTGGCACAGATTTTACGCCCCGTGAAACTATCATTACATTACAATATCCAAAGAAACTTTTACTATACCGCACATTGAAATTTAACTTTCCCAATTTCTTATATGAATAATTATTATTAGATATCTATAAGAATTATAGAACATGAGGCCTAACACTGATCCCAGAGGAACTCTTTTTTTTAATGACTATTTTTTTTTTGGTATATTCCATAATTATTGTTTCAGAAAAGTAATCTATCAAGTATGCTTTTATTGGTCAGACATTATTTAAAATAACTATACTACAATTTAAAAACTATATTACTTATAGTAAAACTAGCGGCCGCCCGCGGTTTCACCCGCGTGGTTCCCGTTTCCGTGGGAATATCGGGATAAAAAGTATCCTATGTTTTAATATAGGCTATCTACTATCTGTGTGCCAAATTTCAACCAAATCCGTTCAGTAGTTTTTGCGTGATTGAGGAACAAATATCCAAACATCCAAACCCACAAACTTTCACATTTATAATATTAGTAGGATTAGTAGGATGTGTGTTCTAATCTGTTTCGGATTGAATACCTATTGAAGAGGTCCAAGGTCACAGCAAAAGAGAGCAGTAGCCAACATTACCTAATCATCCGAGGCGTTTAATGAGTTACTGCTATTATCACATACTGCATTGTATGCAGATGTGGAGACTCGGATGGCGAAAGCTCCCAGCGCGGGAATCGAACCGGCAAGCCTTTCGCAGCCCCATCACCCAAATAGGGCTGCCAATTTTTTTGTACAAGAAAAAAGTCTATGAAAATCAGAGAAGGAAAGATCAGTAAGAAGAGGAATTTAAAAAACCTACAAAATAAAATAATTGATGATTTTAATGGAAGGAAGCTTTCCTTGGGAAGCCCTATTTCTGTCATATCTTAGCTTCACGTATTCACGTTCATTCGGCATCGAAAATGAATGGCAATAAGTGGCGCTTTGGGAAAGGCAAAGCAAGAAGCCCATTCCTAGTTAATTTGTTATAGTAAGCTGCAATAGGCTGCAATTAGGGTTACCATTGGTCTGGATTACTCCGGACATGTCCGGACTATAAGACTATTGTCCGGACTTTGTCCGGCTTTGAAATTGTTCCGCCTTTTTAAGATTGGGCAGTGGAATACTGGATAAATAACACAGCAGTAGCACAGCTTTAAGAGCTTATTAGATCATCCTGAATTAAGGATACGGAATTCAGAGTCCGATTTAGGACGAGAAATTCAGTCGCCAATTAGACCGTCCTGAATAACGGATCCGATATCACAGCTTAACGATCATACAGTTGTTACACGAATGTACTTGCGCAGAGCAACGGAGGCGAAAATACAGTGACCGTAAAAATACATGTAGGTAGGAGGTATAGGTAGGTAGTAGGTACGTTTCAATGCTAATCTGAAGTAGGTACTAGTATGTAATTTGCGAATAACTCATCTAAGAACATAGGTACCTATAATCAAGTTTAAAAGCAAATACCAACAGATGACAGCTGTTAAGATTAAAACAGCAATTTTTACGACTTTAAACGATTTTTACACAAAATATAAAAAGTATAAAAGATTAAGGGGGGATGGAAATGAAATACATGGAACTGAAACGGAAAAAAAAATCATTTAACCTAGACGTGTGGGGTGCCTATGGATAGGCACCCCTTTAAAAATGACATTGAGGTTTCTAAAAGTATTTTTTCTCAAAGTCAACCGTTTAGAAAATATACACTTTCAAAGTGGTAAAATGTGTGAGTCCCCCCCTCTAACTTTTAAACTAAGAGAGTGAAAAATAAAACAATAAAAAATGTTGTAGATCTTTATAAACACTATTTACGAAAATTGGTTTGAATGAGACATATTTAGTAGTTTTAGAGATATAGCACATTTTCCAAAACCGCAAATATAACATTGTCGTTTATACAAACACTATGAAAAAAAAAGTTATTTTTGCAGATGAAAATTATAGTGGTATTAAATAAGGTATGGTATTAAATAAGGTATGGTATATGGTAACTACGGAACCCTACTGCGCGTGGCCCGACACGCACTTGGCCGGTTTTTTTTAATTCAAAAAAGCAAATCACTGAGTTATTATGCTCTTGTACACTCATGGCCGGTATACATTTTGATTAGTAAAGTGCTTAGTGTTTAGTGCACTGTTTAGTGTTTAGTGTTTAGTAGGTGATGTCCCATACTGTTTAGCATACGCTGTTTAGTACAGGCTTTGTTGATATAAACTAAACACTTAACAGTCCTGTCCAGACGTGCTTAGTGCGTGTTTAGCTGCAAGTGAGGGGTGGAGGCGGGACGTGCGGGACGCGCGGGAGGAGCTACTCGCAGAAAAAATAGAACGCGCTTCTAAACACTGTATTTCGCTCGCACTAAACACTAAACAGAGACTGTCCGAACGTGTTTTTTGCTAAACACTAAACACTAAACGAGCCACTCGCACTAAACACTAATCAAAATGTATACCGGCCATTAGTTTTGTCGTTGCGCCAACTGTCTATCTAAACGAACGGCCAACGAACTAAGAGTTCGTTGCGAACGGCGGCTTTTTTTTCACCAACATAAAAAGCGTTGACTGACTGTATACTCTTTAGGCTGTGGTACTACTGTATCGGAGCAGAGCGTCCTGAATGCGATTACACTGTCCTAAGTGCTTCCGATTTAGCATCCTTAACGCCGGAGACCATTTTCTATCCTAACTAGGATCCTACCTTCCTGAATGCAATTACACTTTCTGAATTAAGGAGCGACTTCATTCCGGATCCTTAATTCAGGATGATCTAATAAGCTCTTTACCATCAGTAGTGTTCGAAAGAGAAGTTACAAAATGTAAGGAGTCGGGATCTGTCAGTGAAAATGTCTGGAGTTTTATTGAAATGTCCGGATTTTTGACAGAACTTTCCAAATTTTTAAATAATATGGTTGCACTGCTTCATGAACGTTAACATTTTAAAATTTTAATAATGGCTTTGGATTGTGTTATCCTACTAATATTATAAATGTGAAAGTTTGAGGTTTGGATGTTTGTTCCTCAATCACGCAAAAACTACTGAACGGATTTGGTTGAAATTTGGCACACAGATACATAGTATAGAATACTTTTTATCCCGATATTGCCACGGGAACGGGAACCACGCGGGTGAAACCGCGGGCGGCCGCTAGTTTTGTATACTTAAAAAAAAGTACCTACCTACTTAAAGAGAGCGATGTTTTATTATATTACATCGCAGAGCGGCAACCCTACCACCCGCTAACAACGTTTCTCTAATTAGAAGAGTTCTTCAGAGCAATTCCGATCTATCGTACTTTCATTGAATTTTAACTTAAAAGCAATATTTTGTGCTCGTTAAATTATTTTTATTTGATTTGAGTGCCTTTTTAAGAGTAAATGGATGGTGCTTCATTTTCTAAACATTTTAAATCTAATTTAAGTCGGCAAAAACTCTCTTTAGATTGGTATTTGTTTTGTTTGCCTGATTTGAAGTTTTGCGTTGTTCTTTTTTTGGCAGTGAATTATTGACGATGTTAGTTAATGTAATTTAATGGCTTTAAGCATCTTTATTTTAAATTTTTATCGGAAAACGCTGCCCCCGTTATCTGCTCCCTGGATGCCTTTTACGACAACCGTCATAGTGGGAAGGAAGGAAGAATGGTGATATTCTACTTCTCTGGACAATAAAACGGCTAACTGTGAGTCTACAGCGCAAGTGTCGGTCGGCATCGCTATCGGCTTCGTTTGACAGGTGGATGTGATGTGAAAAAATTTTGTGGTTCTTCCTGCCACGACCATTGAAGATTTTCTCATATCTTTAGGTGGTAAAAAATAGCTTGGATTTTCTACTATTTATTACCCCTGTTTTGAAATTTTTTACCTACTAGATCTACGAGATACACTGGTCGTGCTGGAAAGAATGCTTCCTAACACGACCACGTATACTTCCGTGTTATTCTTGCATTTCAAAACGGCATAAAATAGTTTAGAATATTTACTATTTTTTACACCTATTTAGGAATTTCCCAAGGATCATAGAGATACGAAGGTCGAGCTAGTAATAATACCTCTGTAGCACGACCAAGCTTAAACTATTTTTAATTCAGGGATTTCAAAACGGTATAAAATAGCTTAGAATATTTACTATTTTTTACACCCATTTTGGAATTTCTTACTATCATGTTCATAGAGATACGAAGGCCCTGCTGGAAATAATCACTTTCGTATCGTCTTCTATGATCTTGATAGTACGAAATTTCAAAATGGGTGTAATACCTAAATAGTTAATATTTTATGATCCTTATGGTAGGAAATTCTTAAATAGGTGTAAAAAATAGTAAATATTCTAAGCTATTTTATGCCGTTTTGAAATGCAGGAATAACACGGAAATCTACATGGTCGTGTTAGGAAGCATTCTTTCCCACACGACCAGTGTATCTCTTAGATCTAGTAGGTAAAAAATTTCAAAACAGGGGTAATAAATAGTAGAAAATCCAAGCTATTTTTTACCACCTAAAGATATGAGAAAATCTTCAATGGTCGTGACAGGAAGAACCACACAAAAATTTTGCTATTTCAGTCCCCGGTGACCACGGCAGCTGCAAAGGTGCTGAAACGTCGGGAAAAATGATTGATTGATTGATTGAAATGTGTTTAATTTCATGTCTAGTGAGCGCGTAAGCTGGAGTCGTGAATACATTGCTAGGTAGGTACTTTTTTAGCCAAAAGAAAAACTGACCAAAGAAAAGTAGCAATGTGCCACTTGCGCGTTAGACCCCTTGATGACTAATGAAGTGAAGACCAAGCAATGACGTCTGTGATTGACTTATGGAATATCAGATGCATTGAATTCTTATCAAGGATAATTTGAAATGCCAAGTGATGAAAGTAAAGTGGCGATTATATCCGCATTGCAAAACTACACCAATTATGCATAACTTTAGATAAGTTCCAGTTTACACGACCAGGTCATATCTGAGTACGTAACGCTCCTTATATGGGGACAATCAATCTTTACATAATTAAATAAATCGTTTGCATCGTTTCGAAAGCTGTAATGTTGGCAATACTAATCCAGTGTTTACATAATGTAACTCTATAGTCTATGGTCTGCTGAATACATCTCACCAGTGTCTAGTGTTCAATTACGAGATGAGGCTAATAAGAGTTTTATTAGATAACTAGCTGTTGCCCGCGACTTCGTACGCGTGGACTTTATGACTTCGGCGGGCGTATGCATATAAATGAACTAATGTAGTTACATAAGAAAATACTTGTATTCGATTTTTATACCTCAACAAAAATGCTCATCAGGCTGAACAACTTTTGCAAAGATGTAATTTTTATATTTTGTATAGTTTAGCTGGACCATTATGGTTCTGCATCAGGTGTTCCAGATCTTCGATTTTTGTACTTCAACAAAAAATGCTCATCAGGCTGAACAACTTTTACCGAGGTGTCATTTTTATATTTTGGATAGTTTAGCTGGATTATTATGGTTCTGCATCGGGTATTCCAGATCTTCGATTTTCATACCTCAACAAAAATGCTCATCAGGCTGAACAACTTTTGCAAAGATGTCATTTTTATATTTTGTATAGTTTAGCTGGACCATTATGGTTCTGCATCAGATGTTCCAGATCTTCGATTTTTATACCCCAACAAAAAATGCTCATCAGGCTGAACAACTTTTGCTTAGGTGTCATTTTTATATTCCTTATATAGTTAAGTTGGACCATTATGGTTCTGCATCAGGTGTTCCATTTTCCAAAATCAATTATACCCTAAGTTACCCCCAGGCTTAACAGCTATATAACAAAAAAAGTTTCATTCGAATCCGTTCAGTACTTCCGGAGATTAGCGTGTTCAAACAGACAAACAAACAGACAAACAGACACGTTTTTTTTTTAATTCTTACTCTATTACTATGTCTCCATCGCCCCAAATATTTGTTTTTGAAATATATGTAATTTACAGACACACTTTTTTTACTATTTTATTATGTAAGGAAAGGATAAGGATTAGACAGAAGATAAAGGCAATGCAACGAAAAACATTGACATCTTTCGGTGATGTAAAGATCCCCCCCCCCCTAACAAACTATAATTATAATGACTACTATATGAATGACACCTACTATGATGAGACCTAACTTAATAGCTATATGATACTGATGATACGATACCTATTGCTTATTATACCTGGTGATGGGATTTTATTGGATTCTAGTTCTTACTGTTTTACTATATGGATTGGTGATATTCTAACCCTAGCATAGTTAACCTAACGCATACCTAACTACAAATCCCATTCATGTTGATTAGCCGCTAAACCAGGCCTCCATCACTCGCTCAAGGCCACGCGTTATTCACCTACCGTTCGGCGTATCGTCCACGATACATCTGGCAGAGGGTCGCCGCACGCTCGCCTGAGCGCTCACACCGCACGTTTCCCGCGCTTACTCCTCGAAATCATAGTGTATATTTTCTTTGTCGAAATGTCGAAACCACGTAATTATTGTGCAGTGGATGGGTGTCAGAGTAAAAAAACAAATGAAAAATTGTTATTTTTTTCATTGCCGAGAGACGAACAAAGGTAAATTGGGTTCCGTTTATTTCCCTTTGGGTACGGACGACGGAACCCTAATAAAAGAATACAAACAAACCACACGTTTTTCAAACTTCCAAACAAACGACATCGAAAGATTCAGATCAGAAGAATGCTTGTCTACTTATAGGTAGGTGTTTAGTTAGTATTTAGTACCTAGTCTGTTTATTCTTAGGTAGGTACCTACCTGTCCTTGTTGGTAAACAATCTTCACCCAACTATTTATTGAAATAATTATTTACAGAATAGGTAGGTTCACACTACAGGTCATACAGTTAAACTGCAAAAACAGCTTTTACTTCGTAGGTCGTAGGGCATAAAGGCGGTCTCAAGGTCAACATGTACCTATATGTATAGTCTAAAGTGCCGTCGTGTGTACCTACTTACTTACCTACGTAATAAATTATTAATAACAATTATTCGATTTCGTAAGAAAGCATAATTTGTGAAAGGTGTTGTAGGTATGACACAAGAAACAAGAACTGTTTACTATATAGGTAACTAAATAGGACAAGACTAACGATAAACAACTATCTAACTAGGTAGGTACCTAATTAGATTATTGAATATTATAGAAATGTTCGAATATTATTGTAAGATTTTCTTTAACCATAGTACGTAAAATCGCTTTCCTTTTATGATATAATGCTACGCAGTTCATTTAAAAGACGACAACCCTAACGGCGTCAGAAGAGATGAGAGCTACGCGATAGAAAGAGAGAAAACTTCTAGGTGAATATAACTGTAGCCGCTGTAGCGGTGTGCGATCTGAATTGCGCCTTATTGAGTCGCAGCAAGAGTCGTTATTTAATTAAATTATGTTGCGGAATGCGGCTTCTGTTGTACTATGTATTCTGTGAAATGGGCGCGTAATGTCTAGTGATATTTCCCAAGTTGTAATCCGTAATTACCCTAAGTTCTCGAATATTGCTGGGTGGATATAAATATTAACTTTACATGACTAACTTTAATTATTTATGCTTCGATAGATAATGAACTAAGAACTTATTACTAAAAGAAGGAAATTACTTTGCCTGATTTTCCTACAGAATAGAAATTAAGATATTAATTGCTCATTCCAAATTGACCCAACTTCATACTAATCTGTTACTTTGTTTAATGCTTAGACATAACTATGTTTATCAAATAAAATACCGATCTATTTTATTACGGAGGACCCTAATCCATTAGATTTCTACCTTATGATGTCATGGTCATGCTATATCAACTTTATTGATAAATTTATTACTAATTAGTTATAACTTCAACAATGAATTACTAGTGACCGCCTGCTGTGTTAATGAAAAATTGAGAATTTACCTATTTTACTACTATACTATCAGTTATAAAGAATCTATTATGTATGTCAACAATGTTTCAATTCATATCTTTGGTTTTACTTGACAAATTTTAATAATCATAGCCGGCCCGACTGCGGCTTTTAGAAAATCTCTAGAATTTGTTAATTTTCTAACTTTAAAAGGAATAATATTATATAAATATCTTGGAAAGTATCTTAGGGTTGCCTCTCACCTAGTTTTCTATGTTAATGCCAGAACCAATACTGAAATTATATTATGAAAATCTGAATGTTTTGCTTTTATGATTTATTTCTTTATTTCTATTCGTCTAATTTGATGTATAGATGTCCTAGCTCTGAACAAAGGATATGGAACCAACGCTTTGACTACAAGATGAGTTTAGTAAGTATGTTTTGTAACATTAAGTATGTGCTTAAACAAAACAGGCTTCGCTCATCGCTATTGGATTGCATAGTTGGTCGTTGCCTATTTTCAGTTTAATGTGTTTATACCCAAGGAAGAATGTAATCAGACGGTTTCCTAGTTAATGATATTGATTCCTCATCTTACAACAAAATCTCAATTATTCCTGTTATTACAGCTATTACTTAATAAAATTACTACCAAATGGATATTATTACTCTTTTGATATAACCAGGGAAACAGAATTCAAGTTTGTAATTTTCCTAAATAAGCTTACTTTAATCTCATACTAATCCTTAATATTTGTTACTATACCATGGAAATTTTAATAGTCCTCTAGTGATTAGAAATGGAGATACTATAGGAAAGAGATAAGCGTTTCCTCCTACATTCCGCTGAATGAAGTAAGTACGAACAATGTTGATAGAAATTGGTCAAAGTGAATTTATGAGTTAATTGGAGTATTGTTATAAATTAGTAGGGTAGAAGAGGGTATATCGAGCCATAATAGACAATAGGGTAAAAGGAGGTAACTCGAGCTATAAAGAAAGTTAAGTTTGGGTAATTCTACTCCGCTACCAAATATTAGTTTATTTGTCATATACAACGTTATTCTAAGTAATGTAAATCATCCAATGTCGACTTAGTTTATCAAGATAAGAGGTAATTGAAGCAAGTTAAGGAGTTATAGTCGCCTGAATCAAGGTATGGGAAAACCCGTCTTCGTCACTGATTTAGAATTTATTTGCTATCTTTAGTGCTACTTAAAAATATACAATGTGGCTTTCCTGGCTAGATAAAGAGCCCCTCCTCCGCTCAATATGGTAAGCCTCGTCACCAGAACTGGGCAGCTCTCCCCCAGGAATCAGCCAATTACAATCATTTTTTAAATTAAGTACTATAAAGTATATGATCAATAGTCTATGTTTGTCTGTAGTCTTTCCAACAACAAGAGGACAAGCAAAATGCTCCAAGCGATTTCCCAGTTTTTCACAACTGAAATATTCTTATTTCAGTGTGATGGCTGAATTCAAAATTAAATGTAATTTTTTTTTCTTTTTTTTTTCTAAATTCTGATTTATCTTATATCAACATAAATTCAATCTTACAATTTATGAACTTAAAAAAAGGGAATAAGTACTGGAAAATCTAGGGATTTCAGAAGGAAAGTTTATTAAATTTAGGGACATATAATAAATAAATATTTGCGTTAAACCTTTCCTACTTTTGAACAATAGCTTTGGATTGCATTGTCAAAATGGCATTGAATAAATCTTCTTATGATTATTGTGTGATATACTTGATATTGATTTCCCTTAAATTGAGTCGACTGTTAAATTTGATTTAGAATATTTAACTCAGAGAATACTTTGATTCCAGTAATCGTGAACTTAACATATTCACCAATTTAATTGATACTTTCATAGTATATAAATGTTGGTCAAAGTATTGTTTAGTGCTACATACCGAGCATTATTTTGTTAATTTGTGGAAGCTTACTCAAAAATTGTGTCTTGTGATATTAATGAGTTGGAATTGACATGGCTCAAATAATATCACGGGTCAACATTACACCCAGACTTTTATTTAGCATTCATCCACATTTATTACCAAAATATTTTATTTTATTTATAGTCAACAGATTGAACCAAGGCCAAAATTAATAAAGTCAGCCAATTCAAAGATATTACTTCTATTATGATTTGATAATCTATTAGTTAATTAGATTGTGCGTCCAGCTAGCTTTAGCACAATGGTAGGTAGATATTTTTCATTCACTGAAATTTATTTACAATGCCACTTCACAACACCCATAGATGCCACTGAGAATTTAAGATAACAAATTCACTAATACGTTCCCATTTAACCCTCCAAATTGCTCGCATTTACCTGCCTATGACACAACCTAAAAATCATCATACATTTTAATTTACTTTTGTCATGATCCGCCATGTTGTTTATCATAATTAGCTTGGATGAAATGCATCACTTAGTGAACCAATAGCGGCCTTTTTTTAATGCACCTTGCAATTTTCCTATCGATAAATAATAATTCGGCCATTTTGTTGAATTATGCCTAACTTATCCTACAACAATTTCGAGTCTAGAATGCTAATTTTACATTGTGACGACCTACCTAACTAGATTTTCGCTCGTTCCACATGCCTGCCTAGCAATTTATGTGCGTATTCCGCTCTATTGACGACGATTCAAAACACCAGTATCACAAGCCCCCCAGGTTTTGTGATACTCTACCTAATTTTCGCGCGATTAACCCTACAATTGACCTATGATTTTACCTGCCTAATTCAGACTAAAAGTGACTTTCCTATGCGATTGTTGTGGATCTTACAGCTCCACGACGCCCCGTATCTGTACAGTGTGAGCAAGCATAACTCCCTAATTTCGCTAACAGCTTGGCCGTGCTAATGGTGGGGAGGTAGGACCACCATTAGGCCCTAACCAAAGGAATAATGAAATCGTGCACTCAGGTCTTGACCAGAAACCAGAACTACGTTCAATCGGCTCTACTTGGACAGTGCCTGTCTCTAGCCAAAACACGCGCGATTACATTATGTAACTAGCTAGGCAAATCAACGAATTGATTGCCCGTTTATGACGTCACAATCATAAACTTCAATTTACCTAGTACCCACCCCGAAAGTCCATAGCGAATCGCCCCAGTACGACACAATCCTATTTTTAATTATTCAAGATAAAAAACTCCCTTTCCCACATTTCATTTCATATGAAATTAGTTTTAGAAAATCTATTTTCACTAATTCTTGAATTTACTTGATACAGCTACGTTAAGTTGATGTAAACTTTGCAACCAAACTATATATTTCAGTCAGGCTTTAATTTTACCATTTAAAGCTCATCTGAAACATTTCCCCAAAGGTTAGAAACTTGCCCGTGCAAGACCTATACACATAGACTTTCGTTTCTTTCACTTATTTGCTGACTATTTCGGTCTTGAGTTAAAGAAAAACTTGTTCAGCAGCCATCTTACAGAGGGAAGTGTGCTTGCGTCTTCTTCGGTGAGCGTCAGTAAAGGAAAGAGAGCTGGCTCCCCCGCGCTCGGCCTTATATACATGCGGAAAAGTTACCTCTGCGAAAATCTTGATGACGCTTAATCTTATTGGTTCTTAATTTTTTAGAGTGCCCTGTCACTAATTTTCTAATTTACCCAATAATGGGGTAATTTCTCCCTGAACTAATCTACCTATCACGTGAATATAATAATAGGAACCCGTAATTACTTCGATACTGACGATAGTTATAATTATAAATATAATTAGTTTTGCTTATTCTAGAATTTACAAAACTCCTCACATACGCAAATATTGTTCTAATTTCCTAATGACACCTTCGCCTTCGATTTAACCTTCCCTGTACGTTTGAATACATCTTTTGGTCTATCGCTATTCTAACCTCCCAAGAAAAATCTTATAATCAATAAATATGTTATCTGACCGCTTTTATTATTTCCAATCGACGCATAGCTTTATTTAATAATAGCAAAGAATTGATAACAAGAAACCAATGATATTATGCTTAACCAACCAAACTTGGGGTATAATAACGCTAACAACGAATATTACTCACATACGTAACCTACTGTTGTATATGCCCTATTTTGTCGCCTCATCTTACAATTTGCCTCTTCAGTCACTGAATGAGTTTATCTACATACTATGGTATTTTAAAAATATTTCAAACCCTCTCTGTCTCTAACTTTTCTTTCTTGTGCAAAAGTAATGGCATCATTTTTATTTCTTCATCTATTCGCCGTTTCTATCGTTATTTTTAGCCCAAAGTCACTTTTACTGAAAGGTAACCGTTGAATATCCTTCCACATAACATTTGATCTATTCATATATCTATTATTTGTGAGTAAAGGATTTGTAATCTCCAAGTATTATTCAGAAAATATAAAATCAATTAAAGTTTTTATTGTATTTGCAGGTTTACTATACTGAATATATGGATATCATATTTCTTACTGTAAGATAATCAACGTCGTTTATAAAATCTAAACATATATTTTCATCTATTCAAAACAAAGGAACATTTGATCGCTTATTGATGAATCGAAAATACACCAAATCCCACAATTTCGAATATACTAGCCTTAAGATGAATCCAGGCCTTAACACCCCCGACTCATACATACATACGCGACCTCTTTTGCCGTTCCACTGGCACGGAACCTTGCTCGTGAGTCCGACTCGCACTTGGCCAGTTCTTTCCCATATTATATTACTAAGGGTACTTTATAGACTCTAACTGGTAACATTTAATTTTACACGTCACCATTGCGAATTATGATTGGCTACTTTAAAATCTGGCGCCATGTAGCTTAATCTTAGGAAAATCCACGCCCACACAGAATCCGAGCTCCTGATTGGCTACCACAAACATTTTCCCTTCGTCTTTTGTTTATGAACAAAGGAAAGCCACGATCCATTCTACGGTATGTTGTTTTTATGTCTAGTTCCTTTTACAACTTTTTACTAGTTATCGTGTCTATTTAATGTTTATTTATTACAAATATAATCATTCGTATTCTTCCTTTACTTTTAATATTAAATGATTTTACTTTATTCATAATCCCAAGCTTAATTTACAAATAATGTTTTTTTGAGATTTGCTGAAAACGAAACGCGATGTGTGTTTACACCAAACCTAAACATTATTTTACACATCTAGTTATTAAATTATTATTTGTTTATTTTAATATTTTATAATCATTCTACTCCTTTTTACCTTTAAAATATTAATGGGGAGGAAAAGCGCAATTTTATCCCGATAGGTGGCGTCTGGTCTTGGTACCGGGCCGCCTCAAAGAAAGTGTCAAAACATATGGGAATCTCTTGGAGTATTGCACTTTTTAATTTTATACTGAGAAAATTCCGCATTGTTATGCATGTAACTTGTAAATTATTGGAGTTCATCGATTTCCCAGTAACAAAAAAAATATTGGGCAAAAAAATATCAAAAAAAAGATGCTTTTCCCTCGATTTTCTCCTTTGCTGAGCCTGAGAAACATTATAAATCAAAAGGAATGTTTCATGAATTTGATGAAGCTTCGCCAAAATAAAACAACATTTGAATTATAACAGCTTTGTTCTTTAATATTTCAACCTCAGCAGTTTCTAGCATATTTATAACTTGGATGAATTTTATAGGTATATCAAATATGGAATAAGCCCAATATTGGGGCCAAACAGAGAATTAATAGAATTTTATATGCCAGAGTCATTCAAGAAACTTAGAATAATAAAATAAATATGATAAAACGGTTCGTGTAATTTTGGATGGTACAGAAATTCCAGTACAGAAACCTGAAATTACTATTGCACAGAAGGCATCATCAGGCAACTATAAACACGGAAATTCACACTCAGTTGCTTTGTTAAAATTTAAATCATATGCTTCTAATCTGAAATTTTAAGATAACTTGTAAATCTTACACGAAATTTAAAGAAATGTAATGCTTGTTAGCAATTTTTTGTAAGTTGCTATAAACTTTCTTGCCTGTTGTTTTGGCTTTTCTTTTCCGTAATTCTTCTTTTATATGAGCTAAAGTTAGCATATAATACATTGTTTGTCCGCAAAACCGAAAAAAATACAATCTAAGAAAGTAAAATCACGTAATACACAGTCATGACAATATAAGCTCAAACTGACAATTGTTCCAAAGAATGAAGCGCCATCTGTAATTCACTTTGCCTTCGCCTCCCCATTGATATAATTTACCAAAGATTATTTCGTTCTCTTTTTTTCTTCTCTTTAAAATATAGAGTGATTTTTCTCTATGGATTATCACTTTAGTTCCAAAAACGGCCACCAAATGTCAAATGCATTTGTCTATGTAAATGTCAGCGAATTGTTTATTATCGTTGAAACATATTTTCAGGTTAAAGAAATCCCGCAAAAGTATCCGTTTTTTATATAGAAATATGATATTTCGTGAATGTTGCATTTGCAAATCGCAGTCATAGCCTACAATTATCTGTGATCAAAGAGTTTGTGCTACAAGAATACTGTTGTGATTGCAGTAATTATCGTAATGCCAGACAATATGCATTGAAAGACATCCCAAATTGCATAAACAACCCCTTTTTTATTAAAATGAGAATAAACATCCCTTCATGTAAGTTATTCAACGAGTTTATTTATTGATTCAATCACATAACTTTATTTTTTAATTGTTTACAACTATTTTTTCCAACCCTGGACTTCTTTGTATCTCGCAGATTTACAAATTATCACTAAAATAGAAGTTAATTGAAAGAAATGGAGTCTCCAAGGTGATAGAAAAAGGTAATACATCCAATTGGAGGCGATGGGATTATTAAGGAGCAACAAAATATCTTTCCCAGTGCCGGTTCATAGGTCAGTAACCCCTCTTATTTTTATTTTTATTAAATATTTGAGAAAAAGATAACATGTTCAATTTTGAACTGTTACAGTGACCAAGTCAGAAGACATTTCCTTTCTTCTGTCTAGCATCCTTCTTAGTACTTATTTCCTTTCCTATTTCTGTCTTAGATTTTATTTATACTATTTGTCCTTTCATCCTATGTATCTATATCCGTTATCCTTCCTTATTTGCACCTACTCCACCCCTATTCCCAGCTCCTTCCTCTTATTCTCTTATTACTCAAGGTTGCCTGGAAGAGATTGCTATTTTATTTAGCAATAAGGCCGCCTTTTGTGTGCTATTGTTCTGTTAATCGTGTTTTCCTGTTTTCTGTATGTTCTATATTTGTGTGCAATAAAGTGTTTTATTATTATTATTATTATTAAATCCCACGGATGAATAAAAATAAAAGAAAAAAGGTTTTAAATGTCAGATAATCCTCAAAATCGTAGATTCGAGAATAGTGCGCATTACATGTTTTCAGGAATTTCTTTACGGTAGGCAGGCAAGTACAGTAACAATACATAAGTAAAGAACCGTATTAGCCGGTCTTTTGTAAAAGGTCCTCAAAAACGCTTACAACAGAAACAACAAATTAAGAAATTGTACATTTGTTGTTGATGGATGACCAGTTTACTGCACTTGCGAATCATTAAAAAAATTGGGATACTCAAAGTTTAAACATCATAACTTGTTTCATTAAAAATAATTGAGTGAGTGTTAAGGAAGTGACTTGATCATCCTGAAAGTTTGACGTTCGTTTTAAGATGTTATGTCATATAAGTTTCTACCTATATACATTTGAGGTGTTTGTGTAAGAGATTGTAAGTGGCAGTTACATAGATTGGTGATCTGTATTGTATCATATATAAGCCAATTACACCAGTCACTATAATTACAAAATTGCTTTTATAAATGTATGTTTTATTTAACCAATCGTTTTAATAAAGACAAGTAGCAATTACGAAGTTTAGACGGAGAGACACAATAATAGGGTATTAAAGTAAGACAACTTAAAATTTTCAGTAAGTAAGTACAATACCTAACCTACGTTACGTATTGTAAATGTAGTAATTGAATAAATTGTGCTTGTGAAGGCATGAGAATTATTTTGAACCGATTTATGGGATTCCGCGAACAAACATTTTCAAAATATCTATTTTTGGTCAAATTATTTAAAAATCAATTTAAATAGTCGAATCGAAAGTCAAAATATCCATCAGTCAATTCATTATTTCCAGTTTTAAAGCAAGTATCAGTTATGGGCTAAAAGGTCAAACCAGTACCTACATTGTGTTTGTAAAGCCATGTCGGATCCGAGCTCAAGTTGTCCAGACATGGTCACTGCCAAACATGGCAGCTATATCGGCCTACGAGCAACCAACTGGACGTGTCGAATATTTTAACGAAGAAAATGAGACAGCATGTAGGTATAATATATCTTAGTTGGCGACAGATATTTATTTACCAAACCTAACTGCAGGCTGATTCTTTAAAAATAAATGAAAATTACTTTCCATTAATTTGACATTCAAAGGGTTGGTCATGAGCGCCCCTGGCAAGATTTTAATTTTGTGCCCCAAGGATTATCTAGGATCATGAATTCATGAGCGCTCCTTGAAAAAATTGATGTTTCCGTCCCAATACATTTCTAGGATAATGAGCGCCCCTGGCAAGAATTGAATTTTGCGCTTCAAGACATAGGGTGGATATGCCTAACTCCAGCCCCCCCCCTAATACCAGCCCCCAAAAGTTTTTGCTTTGCTTTCATTAAAAAACAGTGAAAATCGGAAACTGTTTGATGGAGCCACACCGCTAGTTAATCCTCTAAGTTGGAAAATCACTATTAGCCGGTCACGTCACCTACAACTCACACAACGAGCAATAATGTTTACCGAGACCGAGTAGAGGTGACTATGTTTGAAAAACAGCATAAAAGCTCGATCGATGCGAACTTTGGGAAGTGTGTTTACGAAGGCAAGATGCAATTTTTTTAGGTTTTAAGCTTTGATACTAGTAATAGATTAGATATATAACGTTTTGACATTACTAGTTTGTAATTAAATTTACTAATTTCGAAAAAAATAGGGGGGCTGGAGTTTGACTGGATGATTTTCAATAACTTTCTATTACCAGCCGGGGCTGGTATTGGGTATTTAACTTTCGTTTAAGAAATCAAGTTCATCTTAATTTGCTCGTCTCAAGGTTGGAATTTGTAGTGCTATTCACTAGAATTACTAACCCTGCACCCTATGACCTAATTACAGCCGGGTGAAAAATGTTTAATTCCTAAGTTATTTGTTCTGCAAATTAGGGGCTGGTATTAGGATATGTATGAGAACCTAACTCCAGCCGGTCATCTAACTTTACGGCAATATACAGGGTGTTCTCAAATATGATTTTAATTATTTTGTTTTATTTTTTAATGTTAGATGTAAAAAGTAATAATAATTAAAATCATACTTTTCTTCACTCATAGAAACAGAAAATAAATTCAATATAAAAAAAAATATATTGAATTCCACTTCTTGGAAAACGCTTAAAAAAGTTTCAAATAATTAAAACGATTTCATACTCGTTGATTATATGTTTATTAAACCAAAGTTAACTTTTTGATACGCCATTTTTAATATATGTGTATTCTTAATTGATTAATATCTACAGGAGAGGTGTAAGTTTCAATGACTTGCTATGGGAATCATAATTTATAGCCTTTAGTGTTTTATTATCACTATTGAGAGTTACCAAATTATATTTATTTTATTTTATACTAACATGGTTGTATTATTTTAGAACACCCTGTACCCGGCTGGAATTAGGGAGCAAAGCGGCTGATATTAGGGCAAAGGCGGCTGGAGTTAGGGTTTTTCGCCCTTCGGACATTTAAACGCTTCTCTATTTTTTTCCCACAAAACTACGTAAAACTCAGTTCTATTTTCGTAATAAAGATGAATCAACCTACCTAAAACTGTATCAACAATATTTTTAAGATAGCAATTGTGGCAACAACAGAGATTCAAAGTTGAAAAATCCTTGGGGGGGCTGGTAATTGGCATATTCACCCTACCTATAGACTTATTTTCTAGTTATGGGTCAGCAAAGTGGGCCTCCTGAGGGTTGCGCCTCCCCCTTGCCAGCCCCTAGCCACAACGCTGGGCATTAGTCCTAATAATATTCTACAATATTATTCTACAGGAATATTATAAACATCATAGAAGAACTATTAAGTGTTTAAATTTTAAGCAATTGTGCATGAAACCTTTAAACCCTTCTCCTGTAAAATTTGCTAAATGCAGGTTATGTGGATATTCCAACGGATGAGCAATTTATTCACATTTCAAGACAGTTAAATATTTTGATCAGGGTTAGCGTAACAAACCGAGCACAGCTAGTAAGTATTGAATTCAATATCAACAAATACCTAGCTGTAGACATCGAAATGAATTGCTGTAGATATATTTTAGTATTCTACAACATCGTCGCTTGTACTCGCGGTTTGCCAACATTCCGCTATCAGCTTATCAGACATGTTATCATTATGACAAGTAATCACGAAGACCCATACAGAGGCACGTGGGTGCACTGTTACTTCCTAGTAAAATTGGGACCTTTTTGTATTGTCATATCACAACTTTCTTATTCGGACTTGTTTACTTAGGTGTCAGTGACGTTTACAAGAATTATAACTTTTGACCACAACAAAACTTATGACTAAAAAGATCGTGATGAAACGTAAACAGGCGATGCGTCTTTTAGGTCAGCCTATTCAAAATCTTTTGGTTTAGATCCTACTAATATTTTAAATGTGAATGTTTGTGGGTTTGGATGTTTGTTCCTCAATCACGCAAAAACTACTGAACGGATTTGGTTGAAATTTGGCACACAGATAGTAGATAGCCTGGATTAAAACATAGGATACTCTTTATCCCGATATTCCCACGGGAACGGGAACCACGCGGGTGAACCCGCGGGCGGCCGCTAGTATTACAATAAAATAATGGGGACAGCGTATGGGGACAACGGGAAGTAATTTTAATTATTTTATTCCCGCTGTCCCCATTAATGGGGACAGCGGGAAAACCTGACCGGACCTGAACGGTTAAAACCTGACCTATCTACTACAAATCATCAACAAGAAAGGGTCAGATTAATCTTAATGTTTCAAAACTTGAGATTGACTCTGCCTGCCATTACTTGATAGGTAATTAAATACTTTTTTATGTAAGCGGTATTCAGTCCGTAATCTGGAAAGTTCACACAGTTCGATTAAGTTTTTTTAATAGAACATTTTATAGTAAAAACTTAATTCTCCCGTGATATAAGTTGCCTTCACGAGCTCGGTCACCAACCCGCAGTGTTACCGTATTATTCTACGCCCAAGCAAAGAAAGAGCGTGTGAACAGCGAGGTCACTATCGTATCGGCCTATCTCCGACCTACCTCTTTCTTGGCTCTTACCTCACGACTCTAACAATCATTCCATAACCGTTACTTCCGAGGTAATTGTATAATTTTTGCTATTGTTCTCTATTCATATCAGATCAGCTGTTTTTTTGGAATTGATTCCATTTTTTTATGCATAACGGGGTAGGTCGTGCTAGCCTGATGTTAAGTGACGATATGGCAAGGTGGAAAGCGCACTACACCCGGAATCCTCATCACTGAGGAACTGGCTATCTTACCTCTTACCGCCGGTACACAATTTATTAATTGTTGTTACAGTTCGAATCACGAAAGATGACCACAAATGGCGCCCATCTTCGCGTCAGAACTCATGAAGAAAAGACTTTAGACAAAATAATATTTCATATTCATATAGATATATATCGATATTACTTAAATATATGAAATATAATTTTGTCTTATCTTCATGAGTTATGACGCGAAGATGGGCGCCATTTGTGGTCATCTTTCGTGATCCGAACCGGCGTCAGACTTAGGTAGGTAATTCCATATATTTTTTTATTCTATTTCTTACACATAATTAGCCAGGCCGAAGTTATAATACGATAGGAATGCCGCTACGAAATCAACCATGCCAATTTACATTTGGAGCCATGTGTAGAAAACATACGTCTAGGAATTTCATATCCTTATTAATAACCCGTAAATCTACAATTTAAACAACGAAAATCAAATCAAACACAGCTTCCTATTTTTAGCCGCCATTGTAAACTTTAGTTCGCAAACTTAGATTACAGTGAATGGCTGATAAGGTGCTTAATTGCCTTAATTTGGAAACGTGAATCATAAAGTTAACGTTCGCGATTGTAGAAAGTTAAAGACACGAGAATAGGCAATTAATTTTAGCGAGTTTTCAAAGTCAAAGCATTAGAGCTAGGCAGAAACAAACATACAACTTGTATGTAACAACACTTTGAATATACCATTTTACGGTCTACAGCTTGTTTGTTTGTGCAGAATAGAAGATATTTTATGACAACGACTACCAAACAGTAGGTACTTTGCAGGAAATAAAATAGAACTTATTACCTACCTATAATGAACTTTTCCCTAAAACTTTCCAAAAACGATAAATAAACAAATGCTTAGTGGAAATATGCATAAAAACATAATGAAAAAGAGAAATGTGTATAGGTACGTAATTAGATGATGCAAAGATCCGAACCCGATACAAAGATCCGAACTATAGAATAAAATAATCCCCTAAATCCCCATCGAAATGTATTTTCAATGTAAATCCCAACGAAAAAAGATACCTAAATAAACCACCACGAAATCTATCACCAGTCACAGATTAGTCTATCTATTGGAGTAGGTGAATTGACTGATTTGTGAGTGGTGAAACAGCACAGATCAGTCAATCTACTTTTGGGATAAAAGGTATTTAAGGATAAGGATTTTCTTAGTTCCTAATTTTACCTCTTAAAAATCACAATTGACAATTCCGTGTTTGATTATTTCGCTATTTCCTCGCAGTCGCAGTAAAGTTAATTTGCTAAATTTTTTTTTCTGAATATTCGATTATAAATTATCGGCATAAAGACAAGTTATATTTTACTATGAAATGTGTAAAATGGGAGTGATCATTGACATCTAGTGGTCAGTGCTGTGCTGATGGTGCGGCTGGTGACCTCCACAAACTGGTACCGGCCCTGCAGATCCGAGAACAGTGACGTGATAAATAGATACTTTGAACGAAATGATTCCTATCATTTAGTTTAATGTTAATCTGGTATTTTGAGCTCGAGCTTAATTAAAGTCATTTCTGACTTAGTATCACTGCTAGTACTGACACCCGTCATGCAGATTTTAGCACAAAACTTGCGCGCGTAGCGTCTACTTATCTTCAAATGCGTCGTCCGTCGTAGTGGTGTTTTACACCATGGATTCAGGGTTGACCTATTATATGTATAAATTCAATGGGTTGCCTTAATACTAATAATAAAATGGATCCGAACCTCACGTTTTTCACACTTCCAAAAGTACCAAACGACATCGAAACGTAAGAATAGTGCTCGTCTACTACCTAGTTAGTATTTAGTATCCGTTATGTAGTACTGCGTACTTGTCTTATTTGCTACATAATCATCACCCAACTATTTATTGAAATAATAATTTAAAGATTGCGAGTAGAGTAGGTAGTTACTTTCTTACCTACTTTCAAAATAAAGTAAATTATTAAGGACAATTTTGATTTCGTAAAAAAGCAAATTGCCTCAAAGTTAGCATTTATAGTTTGACGTGGCATTGACTGTACCTAGCCTAGGTTTTTTTGAAACGTATTTAAGTAAGTACCTACACATTTTATTTCACAAACACATAACTTGTAATAAATTAAGTACCTACCTATTATTAAGTTATTATTTATAAGATGAAACCCTAAAGTCATTAGAAGAGATAAGAGCTTCGCGTTAGAAAGAGAGGCAACTTCTAGGTGAATATAACTGTAGGTAAGGGAGCGGAGTGCGACCTGAATTTCACTTTATTGTGTATGGGATAGAGTCGCTACTTATTTAAATGTCTTTGCGGAGTGGATCTTCTGTACTTGTACTATTATGTATTCTGTGCCTAAAGGCTGGTTTACATTATCTTAGATGAGAGTAGACATACAATTGACTGGTGTGATCAATCACAAGAACTTCAAAGTTCTTTTAAAATCAACGAACATGCCAGGAAACTGTAAGTACTGCTCTCTACTAACAGCTAAGATAATGTAAGTAAACCAGCCTTAAACGATTATCAGTTTGATATCAAGTGACACACGGATACAATCACTCTTTCTTCGGATACGTATCTCTTTATCACAGCACTACGCACTCGCCGTAGGGTGACCAAAACTGGTTTCCGAAGGGCCAATAAAACCTCGCATCGTTTGCGGCCGCCTTTCGCCATTGCAAATAATTGCAGGTAGGTATTTACATTCCAGATATTTTTAGAAATTCCGATTGGCTGTGTAACTGTAAATAATTTGAAACTCGTGAAGCAACCTGTTTACCTATGATCACAGGTAAGAATGTCGACGCAAAACGATCAACATAAATTTTATTATTTTCTGTTCAACGGAAATAAATACCTAAGAAATAACAGTAGGTAAAGTAAGGATAATATTTTTAATTAGAAAACAACTGAGATACGCTCTTTAGATTAAAAAGTATTGCCCATTAGCATTCAAAAGACATTAACTGTCTCCTTCTTTGAGCAAATAGCTGTTCCTATTAACAAAAATGGTAGTTAATGTGTTCGACCAAGAACTAATCGGAAAGAAACGGGATACCTACCTTACCTACTTACCGGGATATCCTTTTTGTCATATAAGGAACTAGCTGTTGCCCGCGACTTCGTTCGCGTGATTAAGATAGTTGTGCATTTATTTTGAAAGTCACGGATTACCAATAGGTATACCTAGGTCAGTGCCGTAAATAGCCTTTTCTGCGCCCTGTGCGAGCTTCTATAACTGCGCCCTTGGTTTTTTTAGAGCAGCAACTTTGTGGGAGGTCGGGTTTAGAAGGGTGGGCCAAAGAAATGCTCAATAGTCAGAGGTGGCCCGAGTAAAGTCTGTAGTAAAGAAAATGGCCGCGCAGCGCGATTTTTAGTCAGTTTAATAGAGTAACCTTGTAATCTTGCCTGTTTATAGGAAAAACAAAAGGCCGCGCTACGCGATTTTTTAGTCAGTTTTATCCACTAATCTTGTAATCTTGCCTGTTTTTAGTAAAAAAAAATGGCCGTGCAGCGCGATTTTTAGTCAGTTTCATCTACTAATCTTGTAAGTCGTAATCTTGTTTGTCTATATAGCAAAAAAATGGCCGCGCAGCGCGATTTTCAGTCTGTTTCATCCACTTGTAATATTGTTGTTGATAGTAAAAAAAACGGCCGCGCAGCGCGGTTTTTAGTCAGTTTCATGCAGGTACCTTTGAATCTTGCCTATTTATAGGAAAAACAAACGGGCGCGCAGTGCGATTTTTAGTTAGTTTCATCCACTTACCTTGTAATATTACTTGTTTATAGTAAAATAAACGGCCGCGCAGCGCGATTTTTAGTCAGTTTCAAGCAGTCACCTTTTAATCTTGTCTATTTAAGGGAAAACAAACGGCCGCGCAGTGCGATTTTTAGTCAGTTCCATCCACTAATCTTGTAATTTTGTTTGTTTACAGTAAAAAAACAGTCTCGTAGCGCGATTCTCAGTCAGTTTCATCCAGTAACTTTGTAATCTTGCCCGTTTATAGTAAAAAACGGCCATGCAACTTGATTTTTAGTCAGTTTTATGCTGTAATCTTGCCTGTTTCTAGGAAAAACAAACGGCCACGCAGCGCAATTTTTAGTCACTTTCATCCACTATTCTTGTAATTTTGTTTATTTATAGTAAAAGAACAGTCGCGCAGCGCGATTTTCAGTCAATTTCATCCAGTAACCTTGTAATCTTGCCTGTTTATAGTAAAAAAGACCAGGCAGCGTGATTTTTAGTCAGTCTTTTCCACAATTTTTAGTCAGTTTCATGCAGGAACTTTGTAATCTTGCCCGTTTATAGTAAAAAACGGCCATGCAACTTGATTTTTAGTCAGTTTTATGCTGTAATCTTGCCTGTTTCTAGGAAAAACAAACGGCCACGCAGCGCAATTTTTAGTCACTTTAATCCACTAATCTTGTAATTTTGTTTATTTATAGTAAAAGAACAGTCGCGCAGCGCGATTTTCAGTCAATTTCATCCAGTAACCTTGTAATCTTGCCCGTTTGTAGTAAAAAAAGGCCATGCAGCTTGATTTTTAGTCAGTTTTATGCAATAATCTTGCCTGTTTATAGGAAAAACAAACGGCCACGCAGCGCGATTTTTAGTCAGTTTCATCCACTTATCTTGTAATTTTGTTTGTTTATAGTAAAAGAACAGTCACGCAGCGCGATTTTCAGTCAATTTCATCCAGCAATCTTGTAATCTTGCCTGTTTATAGTAAAAAAGACTAGGCAGCTCGATTTTTAGTCAGTCTTTTCCACAATATTTATTCAGTTTCATTCAGGAACCTTGGAATCTTGCTTGTTTATAAGAAAAACAAACGGCCGGACAGCGCGATTTTTAGCTAGTTTCATGCCGCAACCTTGTAATCTTGCCTGTTTATAGGAAAAACAAACGGCCCCGCAGAGCGATTTTTAGTCAGTTTCATCCACTAATCTTGTAATTTTGTTTGTTTATAGTAAAAAAAAACCGTTGCGCAGCACGATTTGCAGTCAATTTCATCCAATAACCTTGTAATCTTGCCTGTTCATAGGAAAAACAAACGGCCGCGCAGCGCGGTTTTTAGTCATTTTCATCCACCAATCTTGTAATTTGCTTGTTCATAGTAAAGAAAACGGCCTCGCAGCGTGAATTTTTGGCAGTTTCATCCACTAATCTTATAATATTGCTTGTTTATAGTAGGTAAATAAAACGGCCCCGCAGCGCAATTTTTAGTTTGTTTCATACAAAAATATAGGACAATATTTCACGCCGGGGCGCAAAAATGGCCAGACCAGAACTATTATTTAATAGTCCTTGTCTAGCCATTCTTGCGCCCCCCAGAGTCTACGCCCTGTGCCTGGGCACCGGTGGCACACCCCTATTTACGGCACTGACCTACGTATTTATCAGTAAACCTTATTCCACACATTTAAATTTTCCCATAAAAAAACGGGAAATTGCCAAATCCCTGTCTTAGTGCTTACCTACACAATGAAAGGAATCTACCCTCCAAAAATGGTATCTCTACCAGCAAAAATGGTTCAGCCCCATACAAACTGGAACACCCTGTATAACGGGAATTTTCCTAAATGCTTTCTTAGTGCTCACCTACGCCATGAAAGGTACCTATACTCTCCAAAAATTGTGTCTCTACTTCAACCCTATACAAATTCTCATACAAACTTAAACAACCAGCATCCTGTATAACGGGAATTTTCTAAAATCCTTGCTTAGTGCTCATCTGCATCATGAAAGGTATCTATCGTTTAAAAATGGTGTTTCTACCTTCAGCCGTTAGGGCTCCACGCTTATCCCAACAATGAATGAATCAATCAATCAATTTAGAGTTTTATATGTATAGATGAATTAAATCAGTTTTTTATTCATAACGGATCATGCTTGCTTATCATCTCACCCGATGTTAAGTGACGATAAAGCCGAAGGTGTAAGCGCACTACACTCGGAATCCTCATCACTGAGGAACTGGTTCCACATTTTTTTTATTGTTGTAATGGCATTGTCAATGGCATGTCAGATAAGGTAAGATGGGGTAGCTAAGCCAGGCGAACTTGAAATAAGCCCTACCACCAACCAAATCAAGCTGTACCTTCCTCCTGGGAATCGAACCTGGGACCCTTGCGTATTATAGCGTAAGTACCTATACATTGTCTGCGCAGACCGGGCAGGTGGATGTGTAGCCACGGGTGGGCGAAGTTAGGTACCTACCTCCCTCCTGGGAATTGAACCTGGGACCCTTGCGTCTTATAGGGTATACATTGACTGCAGATCGGGCTTGTGGATGTGTAGCCAAGGATGGGCGAACCAGTAGACCTCAGAGTAAAAGTTTCTAAGAAAAAGCAGATTAATAGTCCATTATTCAGACATTTATTCATTTTATGTTGGATCAGACTGTGCCTTTGGCATTGAGGTCTTTAGTATTGGTTATTATTGCATCGATTGGACATTTTGCCAAAAGGAAAAATGTAAGTCTGTTTTGGAATCTGAGAGGTTCGATAGGGCTGCTGCAGTACAGTGAAGTTTTTATTTTCTGCGATTTAAATATCAAAGATCATTTGGTCAGTAAACATCGGCCGTTAAACATTTTGAAAACAAACTGTTATTTGGATTGGATAGTACAGCGAACAAATTATTGCTTATTTCGCAAAATGTAAAGAGATGACACCCTGACCCAATTGTTTTCCGTTTACCATGAAACTAGTAAAACCATAGCAAAAGGCTACTCACCGAATAACTCGATAGAATCGACGGCAATCCGACACGACCAAGTTCCGTTAATACAAGTTTTACAGGCGATTTTAGTTCAAAACCACTTAAAACCCGATGAAATTAACACAAAACGATGTACACACTGTATAGTCGCACTTATCACTTTGAATTGCACTGACACTGATTTATTTTTGGTGTTATTATGCAAAGAATGCGATTGTTTGTCGTAACAAGTGTTGAGTTTAACCGCAAGTCGCAACACAGCCGACCACGATGACGTCTCGAATGACACTAGCGCTCGCTCGCGACGCGATTGCGGGCGGCGGGCGAAACGAAGCGCCCGCGCGCGACGGAAACCAAGTGCGGCCGTGACGTGAAATCTAATCAAAAATTACTTTTTTTTTTATTATTTTATTATCTTTGAGAAAATCATCTAGAAAAGCTCTAAGAAATCATAAAATAAAACCCAAAGAAAAGTCCTTCATTTTAAAATATGATTTAGGTTTTATATTCGAATTCGAATTAAAAATTACTAAAAATGGATTTGGATACTTTGAGTCAAAGGTCAAAGGTTCCCCCCAGGGATTTTCCGGATCCTTCCCGGATTCCTAGCTTCCGCCGGATGTCCGACGGAAGCTAGATAACAATAAAACTAAATAAATATAATAATATCAAAGCCCACAAACATGTGTATTTTTTTTGAGTATTTTTAATAAACTATCGTTGCCAGGCTCAGTCAGAATATTATGTAGGTTTGAATTTTACCTTGTTATACCTATAGCAAATAAAAGAGACACGAGATACATAGCAATAGCAATTCAGGAAACTGACTAAAGGCGGCCCCTAGACGATCAATTATATTGCACAATGTTTTAACCCTTTGTAGACTCGTGTGATATTTTTTTTACTCATTCTAAGGTTCGGAACGACCAAGAACTTTAAAGTTCATGGTAGCTTCTCAAAAAAACAGTTTTTATTTGATTTTGATTCTAGAAAAGTTTAGATTATTCGTATTCCAAATGGAAAACGAAGACTTTGTACTAATAATGACATTTAAAGTTCTTGATCGTTCCGAACCTTAGAGTAGTGAGTCAAAAAAATGACATACGAGTCTACAGGGGGTTAAATATTGCGCAATGTTATTGTGTCGTCTAGGGGCCGCCAATACCACATGAGTAAAAAGAACCCCAACCAAGTAACTTTTACAGAAACCATTGAACTGTACGTACATTATAGGTACCTACTATAAGTACGTAGGCACCTCAGTGTGGAGGTACCTCAAGAGGAGGTTTGTACCTCCTCTTTTTGCGACGGGGGTCAAAAAACTAAAAGTTCACACCCACCTGCCTGCTCCAGGCACTATCGATTATTTTATCGGTGCAATGTGCATCGATGCCACCAGCCAGCCACATGTCAGCCAGCTGCGAGTCTTTCTATGGCGCGGAATGCTGCGCCTGCCATGCGCATGGCATCAGCCCCTATATCTATCTATGCTCGTGGTTTTGCTTACCTTGTTCTCGTTTTTAACAGTTTACAGCTGACGGGTTTTGTTCACTCAAAATCAACAACATTACGGAAGGTTTCTAGCTAGTATTCGCAAACATCGGCCAAGTGCGAGTCAGACTCGCGCACGAAGGATTCCGTACCAAAAAACGGCAAAATAAATCACGTTTGTTGTATGGGAGCCCCACTTAAATATTTATTTTATTCTGTGAAATTTTCAACTGTATCTATCACGGTTTATGATATACAGCCTGGTATAAACGCGGTACCAAACGATAAAAAACAAAGCACTACCCACCCTTGTAGATTAACAGTTTTTTTTGGGTATTTATGTAAAATTATATTTTTTCGGTTTTTCCCGGATGCACACACTGATACATTATACCTCAGTGGGTGCATGTTGGCTTTTCTAATTCTAACATATCACAGAATTTGACAAAAAAAGATCAATTTTTAAAAACATCATTACTACAATACATTTCGATGTTACATATCAGTCCACCAAAATAAATCCCTTTACCGAACTTCGAAATTGCTGTCATCGGAAATAGTAGTTTATGATACAAGGTTGGTAAGATCAGCGAAAACTTTTCCATGTATATGGTTGGTAAGGAGGTTTTTAAAACGATTTGACGTTTTATAAGCCCGAGCCGCGAGTTTTAAAAAACCTTAACAACCGTGTGCCATACTACGTTTTTCAATACATTTGCGAGAAAACATTATAGGTAAGTACTGAAATTGTAATCTATACATATAATAAAACAGTAAACTCTATATATTTGTGCGCGAATTACGCAAAAATCGCTTAACGAATTTTGATGGATTTTTCACAATTTAGTAGATTGAGGTCCAACTTAAAATCTAAGCTATGTTTCATCAAATTCAGGTGGGTGGAACCAAGGAAACAGCTTGAACTCTCTGTAGTACTAGCTTTCATATACTAAAGGGGTCATTTTAAACTGGTAGCTATATTTTTCTACTGTCTACGCGGATGAAGTTGCGTGCGGAAGCTAGTAGAAATTTAAAAAAGTTCGTAAACAAAAACGCACGGCGCCGGCGTGCGGTAAAATCAACTTTCCGCACGCTGTACTAATCCGTAAACAAAAACACACGGCGCCGGCGTGCGGTAAAATTAACTTTCCGCACGCTGTACTAATCCGTGAACAAAAACGCACGGTGCCGGCGTGCGGTAAAATCAACTTTCCGCACGCTGTACTAATCCGTAAACAAAAACGCACGGCGCCGGCGTGCGGTAAAATCAACTTACCGCACGCTCGACTGTCATCGTAAACTTACTGCAACTGTATTGAAAATAGTATTTATTGCAGAATAATAATAAAGGCTTGGTCGGCGGCTTGTCATGTTTAGTCTCGGTCAATTATGGGGCGCCATAGCAAATGATAGGATTTCCTGTCTTTTGTTGTCATAAGTGAGTCAAGGTTCCCTGATTCCGTCGGAAGCCTTAAATGCCTTACAGCCTAGACTAGAATTAGAATGGACGGTGACAATGAATCATTAAAAATGATGACATATTTATTATTATGACGAACTTTGTCTTTATAGGTACAATGATTTTTAATAACTATACTTTTTAACCGCCTCTGTGGTCTAGTAGTTCGCCCACCCGTGTGGAGTCCCGGGTTCGATTCCCAGGGGGGGTAGAGTTTGTACTCGGATTGGTTGGTGGTAGGACTTATTTCAAATCAGCCTAGCTAGCTACCACCTTCTCACCAGTCTGACGCCATAACATCAATATGAAAATTGTTGTGTTCCGGCAGTTAGAGGTACGATAGCCAGTTCCTCAGTGATGAGGATTCCGGGTGTAGTGCGCTTCCACCTCCGGCCTTATCGTCACCTATGACCAGGTCAGGTGAATGACAAGCACTATCCCGTGGTACATTAAAAAAACGATAACAAACACCCCAACATGATGGGCCCTACCAACACTGAATCAACAATTTTTCGATGATGCTCCTATTTTGACAGATGGATGGAGCTGTCAAACCACTTTCTTTGAAACTACCATTCATCTTTCCTTACCAACTATGCCTAATGTCAAAGTTCTACATTGTTGCGACACGAAGAAAAAGTGAAACGACCCGTGACGATGATATGTCACGCTTCACATGCGCAGGCGCCGCCCGCCGTGACTATGGTCGCAGTGCGATGGCGGGTCGTGTGGCATTTTAATTGGGCTGGTGGTAGACCTTTGGGAAAACTTTAACAGTATGACGTAACAAGGAAAAGTAAGTAGGCAGGTAGGTACCTACTTTACGTAACATGGAATATGAGAAGGTATTGTGTTAAAAGCACAGTTGTCACCAAAGAGAATGTTCGTCGGTTATGTAGGCGTCGAAGAAGAGGAGATTAAGATTCTAATATGTATTAATTATTAAAGCTTGTCGTAAAAAAAATGTTGTTTTTTATCCTGAATGTAGGTAATAATTTTTCTAACATTAAAATTAACGATTTTATTAATTTTCTGCAGGTCTATGGTTGTGTGTGTGTCAGCACAGCGCCAGCGTAGAATTAAAATCAGTTTCTAACTGAATGTATCTAAAAGTTAATTACCAGATGGTCTATAAAAAACTGTAATGAAGATAATATGAATTAAAAGTTATTTTGAGACAAATCCCATTACGATATCTTAAATACCGACATTAAGATAACTGGATACATCGGTAGGCGTCAATTAAATATTAAGTTTGTCTTCACATGAGAATGTGGGTACCGACGTCACATTAATTAATCCTTATAAAAGTTAATGTAACCAAAACTAATACTTTCGAAATGAACTCGTTTCTCAGTTTTCTTACAAAATATTAAAGGAGGGTTGGATTATAGTTCATAATTAATTTTGCTCACATTAAGTGTTTCTTTCATTAGTTTATTTATCTATCTGCTGGAAGCTTTCGATTCTTTAGAGAGTTTCGATTCGATTCTATCGATCCTATTTCATGTGGGGATCAAAAGAATCTATGGGAACATTTAAGGTCCCATAGAGTAGTATCATTTCTACTCTTAGAAATCGCCAAAAACTTTTCCCATGCGTTTTGTACAGAAAAATGATAAATCACCTCGAAATATTCTTTATTCTTGGACGAATCGTCCAAGTCTTTATTGCAAAACGACCCTATTTCTTACTGTGATCGAATGACTCTTAAGGACAACTGACAGCAGTACAGCTACAGCTAAAATAAGCCAAAGATGGCTAAATGACAAAGTTGACCCTTTAGAAAATAGAAATGGCGACAGACCCTCAGTAAACTAAGTAATATTGTGTTAGTTCGCAATAACTGATACAAACAATTGTAATCTAAAAGTTTTCCTGTTTCCTTCACCTTAATCGTTTAAGCAACTAATAAACAGTGAAATACTTGAGTCTTGCGAAAACAGCCAATACTACGATACAATCTATTGGTTCCAGTGCTTTTTATACCATTGTAATTACTACAGCTAGTAAAATAGCAATAAAAAACTATAAGAATGAATATAGCTATGGATGATGTGAAAAAGATGTTATTTCTCACACCGATTCCAATAGGTTTGTACAAAACACTTTCTAAAAAGTAAATCAAATTAATCAGAACGATTTCACGCATTTTTTTAGGCGAGTAAATATTTAGCTTTTTAGCTACACATTTCCGTTTGTAACATACTTTTACAAAAACTTTTCTTAATTACATGGTTTTTAAATAAGCAAGTACCTACACCTAGCTAAGTTTTTAGCTAAGCCAAGCTTTTGGCTAAGTATTAGTTAAAATTTGGGACTTTAGACGAGCTCTAGTTGATTGATATTTTCAACCATCAATCTTTATTTCCTTATCTTTACAATTATTATAAATGCGAAAGTAAGTTTGTTTGTACGCTATCACGTTTTGCTAACATGTTGTCAGGGGTACATTAAAAGATTAGGGTATCTTTCATCCAAAAAAAAGGTACTGTTCTCGAGGATAAAAACATCTGTCCACGCAGACGAAATCGCGAGCGTTTGCTAGTGGTTTTAATAAAACTCCTTACTCATTTAGCGCAATTGTTCTTTTTGCAACATCAAATCTTTTCTTCTCAACGCTTCTATTATGAAATAGCAGATTACATTGATTAATCGTAAAAACTGTTGGAATTTCTTAATGCTTATTGTTGACTATCAATTTGTTTGTAATCGCGTCCCTCGAACTCGATTAATCAAACTTAACCTTTCTATTATGAAAGTTACCGCCGCGTCGGTGCGGCCGCGCCGCCGCAGGCGCAGATAGGGTTGCCATCTCTCCCGTCTCCCGGAATCGTGCCGTGAAAACAAAAATCTTCCGTCTCCCGAAATTATTTCAAGATAATCCAAAATTATCCCGGAATTTCAAATTCGTCAATATTTGAATGGAATGTAGAGTTTTTTCGATTTGTGAGTTCCTTGCGAGCGCATTTTTAGTATCGTCTTCTTCGACATGGACAAAAGAAAGAAAACGCTTACATGAAGCACATGTCAAGGCAGAAGTCCAGAGATTCGTCAATTTTCGGATAGAATGTAGAGTTTTTTTTCGATTTGTGAGTTCTAAACCAGAAATATCGAAATCTGTATTATAAGTTCAAAAAATAATAAAAAGTATTAAAAAATACTCGTTTCATTTTGAAGTTTTCTATCTCCCGGATTCAAACAGCCAAGAAGTAGCAACCCTAGGCGTAGAGCGGGCCCGATCTACTCAAATCACTCGGTTTAATGGTCAGACGGATAAGGCCCTTGATTTCATGCCATTTGAAGAGTATGACCATAATTTGCGAGTTCACCTGTGTGATGTTTGGAATGGGATTGGCGAAAGTGTGGAAAGCTCTGAGTGACATACATTTTGTCTAGCATTTAAATGGGCAGAAGGTAGGTTGTAAGTATTACGGTATTAGAAATAAAAAGAACAAGAGCAAGTTTTTCTCAAAATTTCAACAGGAAACAAAATTTGTGACATAGAGTTTTTTACAGGTTTGTTGGAATACTTTTCTTCAACAGTTCTATTAAACATTGTTTGACCAACATTGCGATTCTCTGCCCGCCATTGACACTTGGCAGATTAGATTCGCACAATATGGCGTTGTTGGGCCATATGGCGAGCTGGATATGGAGTGCTGTTATTGTTCCTAGGGTTGACTACTTTTTATTATGAAATCTTTTTGAGGCTAAAACTTGCCAATTTTATAACCGTGCCCAGTTTTTTTGAGTAATGACTAGCCCTTGAAGTTGATTGTGCGAAATGTGCGTGTGAAATGGGCTCGGTTTCAAAATTCATTTTACGCTCCATCCCTATGGTGACAACTCTAAGTTTTAAAATTTTTTGTAGCATTACTTATATTGTAAGAATTGACTGTATCCTCGGTAGTACAGTTCGCAACTGGTTTATCTGAGATTCATTTACATTTCATGTTTATACTTAAGTTTCTAGTAATTTTTTATCCATCAATTCAATATCATTTATGAAGTGAGTAAGATAGTTTGTCACAAGGAACTTGAAAATTGCCAGTAATCAATTTTCTTCATGGCAAATGTTCCCTTTTCCTGTATACTTACGTTAATATTTTATATATATATATATATATATATACCGCATTTTGTCTATCTATACTACCTATAATATGACCACATTTCTTTACTCTTACTCATGTCCTTAGTGTGATATTTTTAAACTTATATTTTTAACCATAACCCTGTAATCTGTATCATGTACGAATTATCTAAGCTAATATAAACATTCGGTACCTAATAATGTTTATCAAGATTGCTAACATTTTTTTTCCAAATGCAACGAGTTCAAAAATAGTTGCATCACGAATCACGACATATTGATCGAGTAACGCGATCCAAATTGAAATAAAGTAGATGTTGCAAAACGCAGACACGTAGTGCTCACGCGCAGCGCGCGCGCAGGGCCAAGGTGAGCCGGCGACAGCAGCCATTCAGCCGATTGACTAGCTGAATACGATCATCTAGCACAACACGACTATAATAAAATTATAGGTCAGAATTGCTATTCCTTTGCCCTGCACAAAATGCGGGGCAAAATCGCGCGTATTTCAACGATAAAACCAAAGATTACCGTTTCAGTTTCGTTTATAGAAAAATGATTTTTTTTTCGTTAAAATTGTTGAAAACTAGGGAGCTTAGGACGCCAATCTTCAGCAAAAATTACAATTCTGAAGTAAACCAAAATGTTTATGTAAATATTTAACCTAAATGACAATGTAACGGTTTTGGTTTTATCGCTCAGAATTGACCCAGGAATCCAGAAATGTTTGGTTCTTGAAGGTATGCTGATACGATTCCTCCGCCTGTCTATTGTGGTCAGTGTATAATATTACCTATGTAAGACCACCATAGGGTATATATATCAGTGGCAAGGGGTGAAATTATGGCGAAGGTAAGCCATTCTACTAAATTGTTATGATCTGCTTAGTGGATCGGTGGGATGGGATTCCTAAAAAGTAAATAGTATGGAAATATGGAAAGGACCCTTCGCCACTGGTACTTAACTTATCCATTTTATGACGATGTTCTTTTTCTAATTCTGGTCTCCTACCTAGTGTCTGTACACTTCTTTTATGTCTATCAGGTTGACAAGGAATCACACCCACTTAATCCTTCATTTTCCTATAAATGTAGGTCCTACCCATAATTATAATTGATAAGCGTTCACTATGAAAAAGTAGTTCTATTGTTTTCTTCGTTCATTAAATTCCTAAGCTTCGACCTTTCCATAATAAAAATTTAATTATTTCATTTCCCATTTGATGCCAAAAACAGTCACGAACGAGTATCTAATGGAGCTCATTAGGAGCCCACGACAACAGGTTAAATTCAAACTGACCGACCTTTGTTATCCTTTTGCAGTCTGTTTTATAGACTTGACTAGATTGCTAGTCTGTGAGTCACTGGCTAGATTAGATCGGGATGGATTTATCGCCCATTGTGACGAAAACGACTGACGGAATTTGGAAATGGACTCGTTTCAAACTTTATTAATTCAACAGTAGCCTGCGATATTGATCTGAAAGTGAATGGGATTGGAAAAAAATGGTAGTTTCGCCATTTTGTGGAGACCTAGATTATTAAGTTGTCACAGTCCAGATGGAGGACTTACGCAAGTTAAGCTCCCAATTCATGAATTCCGAAAACTTTTGACGTTTCAGAAACTTCTTTTTTTAATTGCCTGGCGCTCCTGCCTGGCGGACGTCACTGGAGCGCCAGGCAATTAAAAAAATTGCGACGTGAACAACTCTTTCGTAGATAATAATCTGAAAAAGGTTCAAAATTCAAAACTTAAAGGCCAGCAGCCGATAAATAGGCCGTTAAGTAGTTGTAATTGTCTCTCTCTTTCGATTAAATATCGATTGATGTACTCTCACAAAAAGTAGAGGAGCAGTTGGCATTATCGAGTACATTAGCGACCTTCGCCGCAATGAAAGATAAAGGCTGGCTCCAATAAACGGTCTTAATTCGATCTCGATTGTCGTATCAGACTGGGACAATGGACCAATCAATCAGACTTCATAGGTAGGGCTGCTACTTAAGTTTCATTATTTTGCCTTTGAATCCAATATTCTGCCACTAAGGTTATAATTTCTGTTAAATGACAAAGTAGGTCTTGAGGCAGCCAACACTCGTGGTGTAATTTCAGTGGTAGTCAATAGGCGATTTGTCTATGTTTGTCTAATATTCAAAGTTTACTGCGCAAGTTTTTTACGCTGATGATGTTTACTTAAGATATTACACTTCTTGCTACCTTATAGAAGCCTTAATTTTTAATATATATATCTGTAACGTAACTGAAACTTCTTGTCTTTGATGTTACAACCAATGAGACACATGGTCCGATTGATCTCAGCCCAACCAAAGGCGGATCCAGGATTTTAGGAAGGGCGGATTTAGTGGGAAAACCCACTAAATCTGCCCTTCTCACAGCCGGCAAAGAATTCACAAGTTATCACTGCAGAAGAGCCATCCCTGATGTATCGGGCAATCGCAATAAGTATCGAACGGAGGCCTGTGTTCTCTTGATCGGCAATTACTTTCTAGCGACAGGTGTTCATCCGCCATTGTTGGCGTACCTACCTGTAAGTACCGCTTTGTCAGCAACTTATTCTGAACAATTAAGTACATTGTTGTACTGTCTGATTATAATACTTTTATGATTTGTAGTACATTTTGTATAATGGAAATTGCAAGTGAGTGGCGGAGATAGATGACTTGCTGTTTCTACACCATTAGATTTAAACTAGACATTGGGATGGGTAATGATTTTGCGGATACCCGGCAACCGAGTAGGTGTACCTGGCATGGTTAACGCTGTTTCTTGATCAGTACTTATATAATAATATGTAAATAAATTATTATTTGGAAATTATTAAAATTGTCTTTTGGAACAGCTATTAACTAGTTTTTGCCATGATCTGTTTGTTTTGACTCTGTTGCGGTGTTTCTAACGGTTCGCTATAATATTACGTTCCTACTGTTTTAGTCTTCAGGAAGAGCAGATTGCACTGATATCTTAAATTTATTTTCTATACAAAACGTTAGAAATAATTTGGCATGTGGATCAAAGTAGATCAGATTAGATCAGAGTAGCTAGGTAGTAGAGTAAATCAGATTCACAACACAAGAATTATTTATGTAGACACTAGTTTTTACCCAGTTTTAACCAAGTTTTAACTTGTTTTAACCCAGCGACTTCTCGGTCGCAAGTCAGTTCAGCTGACTAGCCACCTGTTCTATTTTCGGGCTCAGTACGACTTACTGCGGATCCTGTCTACATGAACCCGTTACTGGGTCCGAAATTCCGATTCACTAGGTCCAGTCATGGACCCCGTATAAACCAGCCCACCTCATTGCGTTCAATTGTTTTTGTATAACGCCTTTAAATTTCTACAGTTACTTTTGAATGGTTAACAGGTAGACCAGTCTTCATAAAATTGCTATACCTATATTCACATATGATTTACGCTTGGTTTGTTTTGAAAAGGAACTTTGTTTCCGACATGTTTATCTAGCAGCCATCTTCTCGTGACACACAGACAGACAGTCGTTTTATTACGAAACATTAACAGTGCCATGTAATTCGAGCCGCGGTGAGAGCAGTTATACTAACAAATGGTTCACTGTGAAAGTGATATGAGAGTAGGTAGTGGAGCAGAAGGGGCATTTGGCATTAAGAATTTGGACCTAAAATTGCAGTAAATTGCTATTTCTTACGGATATATCTGCAGGACTTTGTAGGCCTACGTATTTAATTGATCAACTCCGTACTATGGCATTTTTCTTTAATTTATACAAGACTAAAGTCTACTGGGAATGAAAACATCCATAAATATCTCAAGTATCTAATAGGTAAACTTATTTTTTTGTAAGTTCTAGGAAATAAGTTTCATGTTTGTCAATGGGTTACAAATCACTTACCATTTTTGCATTATTTTGTGTTAATGTCCCTTGTTCCTTGGAGATAACCATGGCCGGATAACTGGTTATCTGTGAATATTTTTTCTCCAATATAACTAGTTATCTCTTAGGAATAGAAATTCCTTACAGATAACTATTTATTTTAACATTTATCTGCGAGGAAAATCTATTTCTAAGAAATAACTGCTGTCAACTAATTGTCTAATTTCATCAAATCTATCGCAATCGCTTTCAGTTGACGGAACATTGATACTTCTTTTTGGCACAAATAAAAACTTACCAAAGAAATGCAGCAATGTGTCACATCCATCTGTCAAATGAAATAGATTGCGATAGATTTTGATATTAGACAATTAGCCCCCTGGTCCTCTCACAGGATTTTACTATCTGTTATCTAGCCATGGTTATCTCCAAGGAACGAGGGATTAATGTGAGTAATATAAGTAATTAATAATTAACTACATATGAGATAAATGTAGGTAAGAAGGTACTTTTAGATTGAATACTAATATTTTTTTTTCTGTCCTACGGTCTCGTTTATATTTTAGACTTATTCTTTGACAAAATAAGAGTGCTTACGCATTGACCATGAACGAAAAAGTCCAAACTGTATTAATTGTGAAGAAAGTGTTGCCATGTTACAAAACTGCAAGAGAACGCCCACTGTTACTCATATTTAATTACTCAATTACTATTTTAATTATTGTTATTTAATTGTCTTCATTACGAGTGCGTTGAACTCTTTTGGTCTATGCATGGTTAGATTTAAGATTTTCCCATTACTTTCTAGATTGTATTGAAAAGTTAACTGGTATTATTTTCCAATCTGTATTGCCGTATGACAAGATAATTTTGCAATACTTTTTGTTTTGTTGGCATTTTGTAATAAAATTTTAGTACCTACCTAACTATAGATAATGCTAAAGTTGGTAATACATAGTTGGCAGGTTGCTTAAGAACATTTCAAACAAACATTGTAGGTAACCATTTTTTACATGTAATAAAACAAAACGTTTTCAATACAGTCTAGAAAGTATTTGAGAATAAATCTTTGATGTTTCATGGGTTTCAGATGTTCTTTTAAAGTACCACCTTCAACCCCGTTGGGCACAATAGACTGTGATTATGTATAAATAGTGTATATAGGTACCTACAGATAGACTTCTGTTTTCCTTCCTGGTACGGCTACCCTGCATGTTCAGCGGAATGTGCGGTGACTGACCGCTGGTAACCTGCAGGGCTTTCACATTTTCCAGAGCTTACAAGCTCGCAATTACAACTACAAACATTCTATAATAGTACTAGGTATAATAATGTAGAGACCTTTTGATTAGGGCTCCATTTTTCATTTGTAGGTGAATAGAGAAAACGAACTCTTTAATTTGTCTTGATCACCTCGAATTTTGATGCACATAATAGAGGAAGTTTGAAATTGCCGATTTTTTTTCACACACAGAGGCTCTCATATCTTTTATGATGTTAAAGATGTTTCGTAACTTATTATTATTTCGAATTATGATCATAAAACGGCTTACTATTAGCAATAAAAATATATCTGTTTACTCTTGAACGTGACACGTTTTTAGGGACCCGGTACAGACCATCGCACAAAGGGTCACTCGAATGGCAGCGAGGAAACTGTCAACAACAGCATTCCCGAGGAGGGTTGGTGTCAGGCAGGCGGCCGACCGTAAAACTTTGCCAAAACCTAATGCAGTATGAATTACATGCTGCGCCGACTCCAATAGTGGTCGTTCTACGAGCTCAAAATTTTATTTTGTGTAGAACACTATAAATAAATTGGGATAAGGGCAGGAGGATGATGATGACTCCTGAACGTTACAAAAAATATCTTAAAAGTGACCCCTTTTTTCGTTAACAGAAATGACCTCTTAATTCGTTGTAACCACAAAAAAAATATAGACTCTCTCTATATTATGTTGTAACCATAAACTTAATATCCACGCGAAAAATTTTCTAAGTCTATGGTTGTAACTTAGCCGATACTTATTTTATTCACTATGGAAAATGCGATCCTTTAAAATTCTCCATACAAAACTGCCATTACATAATTTAATCCTTACTTTAACTCCAACTTCAACACATGGTTACTTTTAGACCATGATGCTGTTAAGTTTTTTATTTAAATACGTGGTATTGTACCATCATGGTTTAACTCAATGGTACTGGTCCGGAAGGTACGTTTGTTATCTAAATACAGTATTTTCGACATCACGTAAATAAAACTTAGATCGCTTTTGAGTTATTTCTTTGTTTTTTTTATTCTGTACCTAGGGTGATTTGCAAAAGCATGGCAAGGTAACAAATGAAGGGGTCCTCCGAAAATGCTACCATCAAAATGGTAGGAGTCTGGTTTTATGATGGGAATAACGCTCTATGACTCTCATAGAGCGTTATTCCATCATAAACCCGTTTCGACTTTTTTGATGGTTACAAGAACGTTTTTCGCGGGGGACCCCATCAAATAAAGATTTTGTCTTCAATTCATTTATTATAAAGTTTGATTACCCATTCTATTGTTAGTATCTTTGCAATCTCTGCAATTTTGCAACCGGAAGTTCTCACTTAGATACAGCTATTTTGGTGTGCATTTCATTTGGATGCCATATTTTTTTTTATTGCTTACGCTTTCGCCACCGCCTCGCCATAAATATATTAGAAAATCATATTAATATTTTGATCATGGTAAAAGATATTTTTTTACAAGAATCTATTTATAGCACACAGCACACTTTTAAACTTTTAGATTTTTGCATTCACAATGCTATTTTTATATTAAGATGAATAAATAATGAAAAATATTAGAAAAAATCGGCTCACCCGTAGCATCCCGTCTAAGTTGCTACGGGTGAGCCGATTTTTTCTAATATTTTTCATTATTTATTCATCTTAACACAGCACACTTATTAATAAGTACTTACCTATAGTTGATAGGGCAGTGTGAAAAAGATTACATAACTTAACACGTTTTTATAGGTCTGCAAGTGGTAATTTCACTTAAAACCAGGTAAATTGCTTAAAAACGGATTTAATAAAAGTTTAAAGTATTTTCCAATTCGCAGGTAAATAGTTAAAGTATGTCGTAAAGTATGTATTTTTTTTCATATAATTACCCAACTATAAAATTATTAAGATTTTTTGTCTAAATTTGGGTTAAAGTATTTTTTTAGAGGAATTCCTTCGGTCACCTAAACCAGCGGGGCTACTCAAATGGCCACTTTTCTACTCGTTCGCTAACTTAAAAATTAAAAATAAGCCATAAACACCAAAATTACGTGTCGTAGGCTTGTCAATTCTGTACAATACAACAATGTCTGTGATTTACATAAACTTGCGAACGTCTGACTTGATCATTAATTGCTTTTTTTTAAGATTTAAGTTAGCGAACGAATAGAAAAGGCCGAGTAGCCCCCCAGGGGTGTCAAACTATTTTTTCTAAAGGGCCATTTATAAAATTTTGGGTGCGTTAGCGGGCCACACTTAAAACTAAAAACTTAAATACGTACTATTTTTTTTATTTATTCACTTTATGTAAACTAATAACAGACCTGAGGCAAAAGCGCGCGCAATTTTAAACAATACGTAGTGGCATCTAATGCCGATGCCGTCTAAAATCCTCACTGGATAAATTCTGGTCGTGGGCCATATCTTTGACACCGCTGATCTAAAGCACATACCTTTGCGATAATCGATTGCATCGCTACACTGCACAAGTTAATACAAGCCGTTTAATACAACGGCTATAACTATTTGAGGATAAGCCATACTTTTAATGAAGGTTTGATCCTGTTCATAATAGTAGGTTGTCTGATAGCGTTCCCAGGGTCTGGAGACACGTTTGAGGATGCCGCTGATAACATGATGCAGTAATAATGCAGCAAAAACACTATATGCGGTGACCGCATCCGGCGCGCGCCGCCGCGACATGTGTCCATTACACCTTGTTTGCTGTAGAAAAGATTTTTTCACTGCCTTGGTCTGTGGTCCACCTTGGTTTATTTTGTATGTACTTACTCGATATGGTTGTTGGTGGTAGGGCTTGTTTCAAGTCCGCCTAGTTAGCTCAGCTACCACCATCTCATCTTAATCCGACGCTGTAACAAAAATGTTAGGTACATTTTTGTCTTAGAGCAGTGATGGTTCTTAACCGGTGGTCCGCGGACCACTTTAACATTCAATTACCTACTTGCTTTATTAGATTTTACCTCCAATCCAAATAGTGGGTGGTCCATGGCACGACAAAATTTTGTCAAACGGTCCCCATTTTTCTGCCTTAGAGGCAAGATAGCCAGTTCCTAAGTGGTTCTGGATTCCCTGAGCAGTGCGCTTCAACCTTCGGCTTTATCGTTACTTAACATCAGATGGCGGTAGGTACTGATACTGATCCGTTACAGTAAAAAAATAATGTTTTTTATTACTTACCTTTTTTGACATCAACAGTTTGATAACAGGATAATATTTGTCATTGATTTCAGCAAGCAGTCGAAGTCGTGAGGCAATGGAGTCGCGCCAAGACTAGACCGGCTCGGCTAATGTACTAAAGCAAGCTATCAGCTAAGACTGGTTCCTGATAACAACACAGGACGCTTGCATGTTCCGACTTTTTAAAAAAGGACGATATCATTAGGTACCTATTATTTAGAAGGCTGTACTGCTGGCAGTGTATCATCCGGCAGAGTAGGATTGCACCAACCGTTCACACGGTGCCATGTTAATGAAGCCAAATGGTGATCTTCACGATTACCATCACCATCTTTATGAAGCCAAATGATATATCTCTGGTTATAAATCAGGTGCAAAAACAAACGAAAAATATGAAACTAATATTTTTTTTTATAAATAAGAGGATGTGACGTATGGCATCAACTTGGGTTGTTTTCTTTATTTAATCATCATCATCATCATATCAGCCGCACGACACCCACTGCTGGGTATAGGCTGTAACGTTGCATTTTAACGCTACATTGCCGAAAAAATGGTTATAAATATGTTTCAAAACAAACTCATTAGTCTCCCCCAAGGATCTCCCCGACGATCGGTCCTGCGCTGCCCGCATCCAGCGGCTTCCTGCGACCTTCACTAGATCGTCGGTACACCTTGTCGGGGGCCTACCCACGGAGCGTCGTCCGGTGCGCGGTCGCCATTACAGAACCTTTCCGCTCCAACGGCCATCAGTTCTTCTCGCTATGTGTCCAGCCCATTGCCACTTGAGCTGAGCAATCCTTCGAGCGATGTCGGTTACTTTACATTATTTAATAGGCTAATAAAACTGCAGTCAAAAATAGTCAAAATCATACATCATTGTCAAAATCACCATAAAATATAAGTAATCATTCTGCAATTTTATTGACCACAACTGATTTGTTTTTTTTCATTGTTGAACGATATTTTCACTCTTTTGTAATCAAATGGCTCTCTATATTCATCAGTTTAACAACTAACGAGATGTTATGATAGCAAGAACATAATTGCTGATGAGCGATAACGAATGTAAAGTCATTGTTAATACGAATAATGGAAAAAGAAAGTGATTAGATGTCCGATTCGTAAAATTTACAAGTCTTTGATTTTGTAACACTTACAGCGGTCTATTGTCTTTTGACGTCTCGGCCATGATATCAGCGCGCGCGACTGCGTCTTGCGTCTCGGCAAACACTACGCTCGCTGTCTCGATGTCGTGGTTACCCCGTGTTTTTCTTAAGTATATTTATTAATCATCATCGTCAGTTAATGTCCCCACTCCTGGGGCACAGCATGGATAGATAAGGAAGATGGGCCATAGCCCACAACGCGGGCCCTATGCAGGGTGATATTAATGGTTGCAAATGCAGCCATGTCCATCGACTTAACGTGCCTTACGAAACTGGAAATGCAGCCATGTTGAACAACTTTTACGTGTCGAGGAGTTCGAGATGATATGGTCACACGGTGACAGCACGACAGATCATAGTCAAAGACTTTGTACTGTTATCCAGGTATTCAGTGGCCTGGCCTACTATATTGCGAATAGATCCATACAAAAGATCGCTTCATTTCCTACACTAGAGCGCTTGCGGTACAAAACGATCACTATTAATGAAATTTGTAAAAAAAGAATTCCATACATTTTCGAGTGAAGTTGCCGCTTCTGTTACTGTAGTTAAATTAATCGCATTGTAACTTTAACCGTCGTTATCGCAGACCGAATGTGTTAAACTACTGCATAATCTAGCTCCTTTATCATCTAGCTTCCGTTCCCGACTTCCTTTGCGAGTATTTCCTTTTCCTGGATTTGGGAATTTCGCTGATAAATAATACTAAGTTGGTTTCAAAGGGCATTGGGTAACTAACTATGGACATGTGGCGTCATCATTTTTGTTAGCGGCCACTCTTGGAAGTTATTTTTTTTATAAGAACAGTTCAAAAGAAACAAGTTTTTAGTATGGAGCTCATATAGCTAAATGACATCGGAGCCGAGATATTAACCTTTTTATTTTTCAAAGAAAATCAACGATTTAAAGCATTTTCCTTACCAAACTAATTCCTAGAGCATATTTTCATCGAGAGCTCCATACTAAAACTTGTTTCTTTTAAACTGTTCTTTCGAAATAAATAACTTCCAAGAGTGGCCGCAACATTTGAGAACGACGCCAACTTTACCCAAAGCCCTTTGTAAACTTTTCTTCTATAAAATATAAGTATCACAAAATCAACAAAAAATTGCATGTCATGAGTAAAACTACATTGAGTGCAAAGTGACAAATCTGTTATCCTTGGCGATCGACCTTAAAACCTCTCGCGATCGCCGATCGATCGTGATCGACCGTATAGGCACCTCACCTCTGGTATAGACATAGTAAGAGAACTGCACGATCTTGTTCCTCCGGCCCACCATCGGGGTACTAGACACATATCACCTTTACATTGTAGATACTCCAAGGGTCCGTATCAAGCGCTTTGCCAATACATTTATGCGGACTGCTAAAGAATGGAATGCGCTGCCTGCTCATGTGTTCCCCGATAGTTACAACATTGGTATCTTCAAGGCAAGAGTGAATAGACATTTCCTGGGCAAGCATGCCACATCTTAGACCACATCCTGTTTATAAAGCAAGATGGTGGTCAAATGCTTGCCGAGTTACTAAAAAAAAAGTTAAATGAATAGATTAATGGTCAGCACGAATTCGTGACCTTTTCGTGGGAAGGCGAGTTAAAGCTGACCGCCTGATGACACGAGCCTCGGGCATTGTATACTTTTTATATAACTTTCTTAAATCTTTAACAACTAGAAAGGCTTTATTACATTTTTTTATGATGCAAAAACCGAAGTCATTGACTTATCGAAGTGTCTGAATTAGTCTTAGAATTATTCTAAGGTTTACCAACCAACCAACTTGAATTTTCCTTTGCACACACCGAGGTTTTCCATGAAGATTCTTCTTTTTCTTTTCTTCTACGAAAGTTTATGGCAGTTTTTTAGGGTCAGGTAAAGCGTTTTTGAAATGCGAGGCTGTTCGTATGTATGTGGTATGAAAGCACAGAATATATAATTAGGTACTTGCTTATGTATAAAATCGTCGGGTAAAAAATCTTCTGAGTTTCTGAGACCACTAAGTAGATAATGCATCAATTTTTGATATAAATAATACGATTTTATTTTATTTCACTATTTTAATGTTAAACCTTGAACTATCAAAGAGTAGAACTTTATACAGTAAGGTTGGTAGGTATAATATACTTAAGTTACTGTAAATAGGGAACTAGGTATCATTTGACTTTAGCTTTGAAGGTGAAGCAACAGATCTGTGATTCGTCGTCAGCATTCCAAAGCTTAACTTGGATTGGGAATTTACCATTGTACATTTTCCCCTGAAAATAAAACAAAATAGAATAAGTTTAAGAGATAGGAAAACAGGAACAGAGATACTATTGGACTGGCAGTTCCAGGCACAGAACAGATATTTATTTTCTCTCTGTACTGTGTTTTTAGAACTTTAGTTTGGGTGGTGTGGAAGCTGAATGTATTCTTACTCCATCTTCAAACCTTGTTATTCTGTTCACGAAGGTCTGGTGCAATAAAAATCAACTAAAAACCAGATGAATCGAAGATTTCTAAAAGGGCACTTGTCCAAGACATTTTTTTAATGGTAAGTATCTTTTAAATATTTGCTTTTATTTTGAGTAAAAAAATAAATTAATAAAAATAAAAACCCGCCTGCATAAAAAGACATAATAATAGCACCGTACAGCCGCCATGTTGTTTTTTTTATAACGCCACCATCTTAAGAACACTTGGGCTGACAAGACAAATCTAACGATATCTTAATCATAGAAATCCGTTCAGCCGTTTGAAAGATATGAGGTAATAAAGAATATTACATACAAACACACATACAAACTTACAAGATACGCGCGAATAACATAACCCTCTTGCAGTCGGGTAAAAAGGCCACATGTAACTTCTTTTTCCGTTAGTTGGTATAAAACGCTAGTTTTTTTACATTCTCTTTGAGTTGGTACGCCATCGAAATATTCGTTTAGTTAGAACCACAGAACACAGAAAAAATTTAGAGGCACTTGTCTTTTGTTTTTTTTGTCTTCTGCAAAATTTTCAACTAGAGAATACAGTGAGACAAGTGCCCTTTTAGAAATCATCGATTCAGGTTAAAGATGTACCGTTGCTGGGAATATTGCCTTATAGGGTCGGGAATATTCCCACCCTAAGGCAATATTCCCAGCAAAGGACAAGGGCATTTAATGCTTGTTTTGACAAACGTCTATATGCGTTTATTAGAGAAGCAACTTACTAAAGTACCGTCGAAGGTCAGGGGTACTTCAAACGACTGTCTGATACCATCTTCCAAGGGGCAGGTGAGCAGTCTCTGGCAGGCGTCCTTGTAGGTCTTTTCCATGGCTGATATGCCATCCTCCGGGTCAGAAACTATTGTTACCTTCACGTTGTGCGCCGAGAAATCTGGGGAAAAAGTTTGTTTGTCAACTTATTTGGTAGAAACTTCGTTTTTTATCGGTAGGAGGCGCCTGATGTGAATATGGGAAGAAAGTGCGTAAGGCTTTGATCTCCTATACTATACAGCAGGGGTGCCCATACTTTTTCTTAAGGAGATCGACCTAGTAAAAATGTATGATTAAGAGATCGACATTTTGACCGTTCCCACCAAATATTTGTCAAGAAAATAAATTGCATAAGTAAAACTACATTGGGTGCATAAACTGACAAATGTGTTATCCTTGGCGATCGACCTTAAAACCTCTCGCGATCGACCGGTCGATCGCGATCCGTTTGGGCATCTCTGCTATACAGGGTACCTATTACAAAACAACCTGCATTTAAACTGAACAACTTTTACTATAAGACCAACTCTGAAATCGCGAAAAAAAATCTGCTGCTTCATACATTTTGATATTTTCGTTATTAATTTTTGTTTGTAACAGCTGATTTTTTTCTTGATTTCAGAGTTGGTCCCACAGTGTGTCCCCGCCGCACACTGGGCCACGCCACAACCACAAAACGCCGCCACTTGAAGCTAGAAGCGGCCGCAAAAGTAGCTGAAGCGCGCGACAGCCACAAGTGGTCGGCATTAGACACCTGCGGTCGGTCGGTGGCCGCTACTTTTTTAACCCTCCATTGCTTGCAGTATCATAATGGACTCCGACGAAGAAGCTTTAATTGCGCTGCTGCTCGTAAGGAAACGTCGTCGCAGAAGAAAAAATTGCCGCCGCCTATATTGGATACATCCAATTTTAAAAAGCGTAAATGCATATAACGAGCATTTCGATAATCTTTTAGACCATCCAAACAAGTTTTACAACCATTTTCGTTTAAACAGCATTTTGTGAATTATTGACTTTATTACAAGACGGATTAAAGCACTAAGACACCAACACAAATTTCTTTTAGGCCTTTACTTTTTCTTCTCTATTACTGTAATTATTGCTTATCGTATCCCAAATAGCAGGATGGGATTGAATTTCTGCTATAGAAAGTTCTAAATTTATATCCATATTTCTACGTTATAAACTAAATGACTCCGTGCTTGCGTTGCCTTGCGATTTGAACTGACAGGTTAACTGAAGAAAGGGAAAGAGGGGTAAGGTATCGCGCGAGTGGCCTGTGTCGGCGTTTCGTGGCGGCGTTAGTGGCCAGAGTCAGCCACAAGAAGCGAGAAGCGACGATTTGTGGCGTGTGGCGACCACCGGCGTTTTACCGTGTGCGGCGATTATTGGCGGCTATTACACACGTCAATCTGGTGTGATCTGATCAAAACCGCAGATTGATGGAATTTGATGCGGTTGGTTTGCGACGTTACACGGTCAATCCAGCGAGATCTGGATCGCAGTAGATCTTGGTAGATTGACAATCTACCACGATCCACGGTGGGCTTTGGCAGGGTTGCCAACTTTTTGCATTAATTTTCGCGTGATATCGATCGATGACCTGAGTGGTGCAGTATTGAACATGCCAGTCTACCGCGCAAGAGATCCTGGGTTCGATTCCCGGACGTAATTGAAATGATGATTTTTAATTTCTGTGACGGTCTGCGTATAATAAGTACCTATCTATTTCGAAAAGTAAGTAAGTACCTAGTAAAATCTGTTGTCTAGCACCCATTTTATGCCTTGATTAGTTAGGGTTAGCTGAATATCGATATTTAATTTTACACGCACAGGTGTGTAAAATTTCATCAAAATCAGTTCAGCCTTCTGAAGCTGAACTGATTTGGATGAAATTTGGCACTCAGTTCATAGCTTGGTAATATCGTATTATAAATTTTAGTACGATTTTTTATAAATTTTAATACGATATTACCAAGCTATGAACTGAGTGCCAGTTCAGCTTCAGAAGGCTGAACTGATTTTGATGAAATTTTACACACATCATATATAGTTTATAGCCTGGTATAGTATAAATATCGAGGTAAAATAGTATTTTTCAAAACATTGCAAAAAATATAGTAGGTAGGTTTATGGGAAATTTATGAAAAAATATAGTCCTCATTTATTTTTAACTAGCTTCCTTTAAAATTAAAAATAGGGTACATACATAGGGTAGGTACTTCCTAGGGTACCAAACTAACTGTGTGCCAAATTTTATCATCTTTTACTGCAATCCAATATTTTTAACCGACTTAAAAAAGGAGGAGGTTCTCTTTTCATCTGTATATTTTTTAAGGGATTCTTCAAATGCCCACGCGCATGTAGTCACGGCCGGAAAGAAAGTTAAAATAAATATGGGTTTTATTTTTTATAAATTTCCCAAATGTACTACAAATTAGTTTCAATGTTTAAAATAATTAAAATGCCTAGGGTACCTTTGATCGAGATAAAAAATATAAGTTTTAATCCAGACTATAAACTGTTTGCCAAATTTCATCCAAATCAGTTCAGCTTTCATAAAAAACAAATATACAGACGAAGAGAGAACCTCCTCCTTTTTTGAAGTCGGTTAAAAATATCGCATCGCAGCAGATTGTGCTAGATTGTTTTTTAATGATTTTTCGAATGTCCACCCACGCGGATGTAGTCGCGGGCGGAAGCTAGTTAAAAATAAATGTGTACTATATTTTTATAAATATCCCAAAAGTAAGTACTATAATGTTTAAATGTTTTGAAAATAATACTTATACCTCGAAAAAAAGGTGCCAACCCTAAGCCAGACCAAGCCAGATTGACGTAGATTGACAATCCAGCACAATCTGATCACGCCAGATCGCGCCAGACCGCGCCAGATTGAAACAGATCGCGAACAACGTTACACAATCAATCTCTGTCAATCTTTGTCAGTCTGGCGCGGTCTGGCGTGATCAGATTGTGTGTGTAATGGGTGCCTATAAAAACTACAGGAATCGGTCAGTGGCGGCGTTTTGTGGTTGTGGCGTGGCCGCGTTTGCGGGGACCCTTATTAAAGAAATGCACTGTTGTGGTGTCTTTCCAACGCTGACGTCGGCGTATGAAATGTATAGGAATGTTTACGCTGACGTCAGACGTCGCGTATAATAGGAGACTGGAACAAAGTCCACGCGGACGCTATCACGGGCAGTCGCTATGTTTGTTATAATCAAAACTTTTAAAGGTTATTAGGTCTACTTACATGGAGTAAAATTGACGTTGACACTATATTTCTTGCCCAAGATCATGGAGCAGAATCGAGGGCCGTGCAGGCATGGGTCCACGCTCACACTGTGCACCGCACACTGGGAAGAATCCACTGGAAAACCGGAAATACGTATTTATTATGAAGCTCATGTCAATGCTCATGAATGAACATGAGACGCACATAGATAAAGATAAATCCGCATTAAAATAATCGATCAAGCCATTTTTATGCCTAAGTACGATTTACCTACTAATAATATTGGTAAGTACGAGTACAAAGGTAGAGAGAGAGAGAGAGAGAGAGAGAGAGAGAGTGTTTTTCTAATTTGCCTTCTGCGTTCTTAACTATAACTAAGACATTTGAGTCGACTAATGTTAAACAATCAGTTGTGATATTGAACTTTGTGACATCACTTCCTTCACTTTAAGACGATTTTTTAATTAATTTAATTAGGTAGCAAATCAATAAGCAAAATTAACTCACCGTTTGCACAGAGTTTCCTGTGCACATCCTCTGCACTCACAAAAAAGCCCAGCAAAACAAATATGAAACACTGTGACAACATGGCGCCGGCGGATCTCGGAGGGTACTGAACCCGTGTCACAATAATAATGTCAACTTTATCACTGTTACAATTTTCAGGGACCGTTCACACTAAACCGACATTTTTAACCGCCTTCAAAAAAGGAGGAGGCTATAATAGGTTATTGATCTCACCGAAACAACCTCCGTGGTGGAGTGGTTTGTACGCCGGTTTTCATACCGTCGCCATCTTTGGTTTCCCGTGTTCGATTCCTGGATGGGTCGATTTAGAAAACGAACTTATTGCTTTAGGTCTGGGCGTGTGTTAACCTTAGATGAAAAGAAAAAGGGGTGTTAACGGTTGTCTATGATCCATAACACAAGTGCTTTAGCAAATTCGAATCGGAGCAATGTACATACGATTGGCATCTCGTGCTTTATCACTTTGCAGAAATAACCATGTGATGCGCGCGTATAGCCCCCGCATCTTAGAATAATAAATAATCTAAGCCCCGCATGAACTAAACGTATGTAAATGGATTTTAATTGATAAATTGATTGGTAAAGCGGAGGTATAGGTAAAGTATAGTATTATTGTGATGTGATGTGAAAAAAATAGTAGATTGTTATACAAGACGCTAAAATGACCCATTGCATACGAGGTAGTTTTATTCCCGAGCTTTAGCGAGGGAATAAATAGAAACCGAGTTACAATGGGTTTTAGCGTCGTGTGTTACACTCTACTTTTCACTACGAAGGCGAGAAAATAAAATACAATATTAAATACCTAGTTTATACTTACGTAAACGAATCCACTCATTTTTCTATCCTCCACTTTATAAACTTTTCATACAGTATTTAAATAAATGATTTGTGCTTGACGGCAAAAAATTAAAATTATTTCTTTCCTATTACTTACTTACAGGCACACAATTCAATCAGTTTGGTATTAGAGAAAAATTCTAAAGATTTCGCGCCTTTTTTAATTTCTACTGTAGCAGCTAAGAAACACAATGCACGCATTCTACGATCAAACTTAAAGTCACAGAGTATAAATAAGTCTATGATTTCACCGAAGAGATCGCTGCTTTTAGTTCCATTTTCAAAAATAAAAATGAGAAACAGCGAGTCTTTTTTCGTGATTATGAATAAAGACTTTTTTGTTTTAGTAGGCTCATTGGTAATAGACAAACATTAAAAAAGAAAAAACTTTATCCCCTAGGGGTAATTTTGCTATTTTATCCTGGCTCTTGTACCTTACAATGACGGACTTTTAGAGCAAGAGGAGTGAAAAAATACATTCAGGACTTGTAAGTACAGGCCCTGCGAGAGTCCTCCACAGTGGTTCCGATATGTTGCAGTTAACTGACCTGTCCGATAGTTTCTTAGAAATTCTGTTTTTAAATACCTACCTATACTTAATTGGTACTATTATTATTTACTGTCGATGGTTGGTGAATACTGTCTTTAATATAACATGTGTCAAATGTGACCCATTGAACCTACCGACTGATTAACTGTAACAGCTAGATAACAGCTCACATAAAAACCTCCGACTATGTTTGTTTGTGGATGTTGTTTGAGCTTTACTTTCTTTTTTATCTTTGATACCCACTTACCACTTTACCACAGTGTGCTGTGTGAGTGTGACCTTACCATTCATATTAGATAGGTACAAAGTTTGAGTCGTATTTAATGCCTGGAATTAATAAATAGATTTATGCCTCCAACGTACTATTATGTGCGCCTACCATTTTGACTGCAATATCTGCCTGCTTAAAGCACATCTTTACCTATACCAGACTAGGTACTATGGGCAACAGCGACGCTTAACCAGTTTGCAACAAAATTCGTGTGCGCGCGTATCGCCCCTACACGAACTAAACGTATGGTTGTGACGGCGCGGCGTGCAAGCGATTTTGACCTTAGCAGTGGTTAAGCGTCGCTGTTGCCCATGGTACCTGAACTTTATTACTATATCAGTTTTGTACTTCGAGCATCGCGGCTTCGTCCCGGAGGCCGTCTTGCTCTAAGGTTTTGTACTTTTGTCACAGAAATTTTCTCGTTTGTGTGTTCGTTCGTTCGTTTGTTTGTTTGTTTCTCCACAAAGTTTGCGAACGATTTTATACTAGCTTCCCGATAAGCTAGAGACTTGAAACTTTGAACATAGGTCAGAACTGGAAGGCAATGCAATATTATGGTGTCATCGAGCTGATCTGATGATGAAACCGAAAGAAGGCCACAGGAACTCTATGATGAAACCATACAACCCCATCGTCTTTGGACTCGTTAGAATCGACTTGACGAGTATACTAATAGGAGACGAGGTCCAGGGTCTGATGATGAACCTGAAATGCCATGCCATAGGAACTCAATATTGAAACCGTGCAACTCCATCAAATTTGGGCTCGCTTGAATCGTCTTGACGAGTTCTTTGTTGGGAAATAGTTTCCAGTGTCTGATGATGGAGCCGAAAGAAGGACACAGGAACTTTTTAATAGAACCACGCTACCCCATCGAGATTGGGCTCGTTTGAATCGTCTTGACGAGTACTTTGTTGGGAAATAGTGCCCAGGGTCTGATGATGGAGCCGGAAGAAGGCCACTGGAACTCGGTGATAAAACCATGCAACGCCATTGAGTTTGGGCTCGTTTGAATCATTTTGACGAGTACTTTAATGAAAGTGAAAGTGAAAGTGAAATATATTTTATTTAAATAAGCTCACATAATAAGCATTTTTAAATCGTCAAATGGGAAATAAGTTCATAAGTTCATAAGTTATTTATTCCATAAGACAATAATACATTGTGTCGGAAATTGAAATTTAAATAAGCACATACATAAAATAACAAATTATTATCACTTACACACAATAAAATAATAAAAAATAAAATATTTCCACCATTAAACATTGAATTCAATTAAATTATTATTATTATACAGGGGCTAAGGGGTAAATTGTATACAAAATTAAAAAACCGAGTTGACATAATCTTCTATACTATAAAAATTTTTCTCCAGTAGATAGGACCTCAGTCTGGATTTGAAAACATTAATGTTTGAAATATTTTTTAATCCAGTTGGCAATTTATTAAAAAGTCTAACTGCTTGGTATTTGACACTATGTTTGACTATTTGTAATTTTGGCTGTATTACGTTGGCTAAGTCTTTCCGCCGAGTGTCATGACGTTTTATTTTCTCCTCAGCGGTTTCGTATCTATTGGGATGTTTGACAAGGTCTGTGAGAAGAATAAGAATATAAAGACATGGTGCAGTCAGAATTTTAAGATTTTTAAAGTGCTCCCTGCACGACTGTTTCTGACTTATGCGCAACATTGTTCTTATTGCCCTCTTTTGAATAATGAACGCCTTTCTAATATTATAATTATAACTATTTCCCCAAAACTTTATACTATATCTTAAACGAGATTCTACCAGGGCATAGTATACCATTTTTAATTGCTTCATTGTTAACTCATCTCTTAAACTCTTCAAAGCATAGCATGAAGAGGAGATTTTGTTTTCAATGTAGTTGACTTCTTCCTTCCAGTTAAGAAAAGAATCTATGTGAATACCTAAAAATTTGATGGAGTCTACAAGTGAAACACAGCTTTCGTTTAATTTGATATCTACTGTTTCATTTGATCTTGAAGTCGATTTAAAAAGTATGGCTTTTGTCTTTTCTACGTTAAGTACGAGGTTATTAGCTGTGAACCACTGTGAAAATGCCACTAATGCGCAATTTAGTCTAATGTTGAGATCACATATATTTTTTGCGTTTATCACCGCATTTGTGTCATCAGCAAAAACGACCAGTTCAATTTCTGGTATAGAGTTGTACATGAAAGGGATCAGGTCATTAGTAAATAATATAAAGAAAATTGGTCCCAAGATAGAGCCTTGTGGAACACCTCTCTGAATTTTCTTTAGTTTAGATTTAAATGTTTTCTCAGTTTTATCATCCATGCTCCTTATCTCAACATATTGGTATCTATTACTTAAGTACGATTCAAATAGCCGAAGAACATTATAGTGTCCGAGGATCTGATGATGGAGCCGGAGGAAATCCATAGAAACTCTATAATAAAACCATGCAACCCCATCGAGTTTGGTCTCATTTGAATCGTTTTGACGAGTATTTTGTTGGAAAATAGTTTTCAGGGTCTGTTGATGGAGCCAAAAGAAGGTCACTGGGACTCTGTAATAAAACCATGCAACCCATAGACTTATTATATTACTAGATCCCATCGAATTTGGGCTCGTTTTAATCGTCTTGACGAGTGCTCCGATAGGAGATGGTATATTTTTAGGCAGAATATAATAATTTACTGAAAAAAAATCTTTTTTAAAAACACGTTTTTAAAACGGACTAAATTATTACAAAAAAATCGGACTAAAAACATGAAAACGGACTAGTAAAAACAGACCAAAACGTAAAAAAATATTTCTTTTGTAAATATTTATAACCCTATACCTACAGAACTTTTTAACTTAAAAACGTGGGGCGCATGCAATATGGATATAGGTAATACATATTTACAGAAGAAATTATTTTTTACTTTTTAATCTGTTTTTACTAGTCCGTTATCATATGTTTTAGCCCGATTTTTATTACGATCCTCCAATATGAAAAATCTTTTTTAAAAACACGTTCCTTTTTAAAACGGATTAAATTATTAATCCGTTTTAAAATAACATACATACATACACTCACGCCTGTTTCCCATGGGGGTAGGCAGAGACTATGGATCGCCACCTGCTACGATCCTTGCACACTTCTTTCGCTTCATTCATATCCATCACTCTTTTCATACATGCCCTGCGGTTTTTGTCACTGCGTACACCAGCCTTTTTTATAATAACCTCTATTTGGTCCGCGTAGGTTTTTCTGGGACGCCCTCGTGCAATCGTTCCTTCCACATTCGCACAGTATATCTCTTTCGTGATTTGCCTTTCATTCATCCTCTCTAAGTGACCAAACCACTGGAGCATTCCTTTCTCAATTCTTGTCACTATATCATCTTTCAGACCACACCTTTAACGAATAAAATAAAATAAAATATGAAATATTGGAGGAATTGCTTTTACCCTGCCCGCAGGAAAAGAGGCGGTTCGTATGAATCGTATGTGTGGCCAGTACGTGGCTACGTGCTAGTAGGTACTTACCAAAGGGTATGATCTTAGGCTATCGTCAAACAAATACAAAAAATATAAATTTTATTGTCCCTAAATGAAATAATTGTCCACTTAAAAAAATATACTTACAACTTTTCGCTCTATTTAAGTATATACTTATACAGACAGGTATAATAAGTAAATAATTTATTTATGGTTGCATATCTAACAGAATTTAAAGACAGTTAATTAAACTTTGTAATCGTGGGAATACCTACTTGATATTTTATTTATTTAGATCTCTAACAGAGAATACAGAATACATTTATAACAATTTCTTAATGTTTGTTTACTTATGGCTTCTGCCACAGCCAATCTTAACTTTGTGAAAATAAGGATTACAAAAAAGTTTATGATTGTGATTATCCTTTAGTCTGGTGGCTAGGCTGTCGTTTTTAGTGTACAGCAGCGATTAAGGGTTTCCAAAGATATTGTAATGGGTAATACGAGTATAAAGAAAAGAAACTCATTTGTTTACTCAATTTTAATGGTATTACTTAAGATTATTTTTTGAGTTCCACTTGAGTCTCGAAGCAGCACACCTGTTCTGGGTTGTCCTCGTTCCAGAGCTTCCACCGGAACCAAAATTTACCCTGCGAATATAAGTTTTTGGTTGTAATAAACCTTAGAGCAACGCCGGCTTAAGTAATAAACTTATTTAGAAAGTTCCTAATATACTCGGAACTGTTTTACAAAAAAGTTCAAAACTCAGAATAACGCCTCGGCAACGGTCACATGCGCGTGTCCTGCGGCTTGCGTCTTGCTTGGCATTGGCAACCACTATGCCACGGCAAGGGTGCGGGCACATTTTTCTAACGCTACGTGTTAACACGCCGTCAGATGACATTTTTTTTTCATAGTAAAATTATGCACTAGAAGCACACCATATAAATACGGCGTGTTAACACGTGGCGTCAGACAGATGTGCCCGCACCTTAATAATATTTACAGTGACTACGACTCCTTTTTTCTCTGTCTGTCTTATTCAGAGATATTTCACAAAACTGGGGTGCAAGACTGTTCTAACAAAACCTGGTTTAATGCTTGTAAACCAATAACAATGCACCTTTTAATCCTTAAACGATTTGCGCTAAAATGGCGTTAGTCCGCAGTCTAATGCCATGTTAACTTTGGCCCTAGTTTAACGAACGCACTCTGAATAAGACAGTGTACCTACGTCTAAAACGTAATAAGTCTAAATAGCATTATGCCTAAATTTCATTCGCCTCGCCTACATCGTCATCGGGCTACAATGCATTGGAACTTTTTGCTTCAGGACTAAAACTTTAGGACTTTTCACTTTAGGACTAGAATGCTTTACGACCAATTTTTCTATGTCTATGTTTACGACTAAAACGCTTTAGGAATAAAACGCTTTAGGACTAAAACACCAATGAAATTCCTGAAGCCTTACATTGGGTAGCTTCTTCCCGATGTACAGCGAGTAGTCCAGGGTGTTGGGCGTGCCAGGAGCGAGCGGGCAGGTGGAGTGCTCGCAGCCGTCGATGATGCCCACGGATGAGAACGGGGTCTCGGTGGGGTCGTCCGCCCAGTATACTGCCGTCTTCAACTTGGACGCTGAGAAGTCTGGAAGGTGACACGGTCTTTTAGGTCATATTTCCACCTGAGCTTTTACCTTTTAGTCCTGTTGTCCGAGGTATTTCTCGCACCCATTTTAAAACGCACCTAATAAAGCACACCTAAACTATTCCGCGAAACGCACCTAAATGGGTAATTGGTTTGTTAGCTTACCTTTATAGGGTGCGTTTCGAGGAATTGTTTAGGTGCGCTTTATAAGCTGCGTTTTAAAATGGGTGCGCTTCGAACAGTACCTCCGAAGTCCCCACTTTTTTTCTGGGGATATCGGGAAAAAAGTATGGAAAAACATTTTTTTTTCCGATATCTCTCAGTGGGGGCCAAAAGAGGGGGACAAAAGGAATAGACCTGCCTGTCACTCATATTATCATACCTAATTCACATGATACTGTTTGGGAACCAACGAGATCTCTGTTGGGGAAAAACTTACAAACATTTAATTTCTAATTGTGTTGTATTGTAATGTACGATAGGCACTTTTAATTTGAATAGAACAGAGCTCTTTTACAGCCAAAACTGATGCTGTAAGTTAGGTCGCAAAGTTAGTTGTAAAAGATTGTTAGGTACTCTGATGTAGGCGTATTATGGATTTACGCTACTAAAAATACTGCAGTTGACATCTATATGACAACTTTTAGTTAGTTACTGCCAGAGGCACTGTGCAAAAAAAAATTGCATACAGAATTGCTTATTAATCGCTATCCAGGTTAGTACACGTGATTACAAAAAATTACAATGTACCCTTAGAATAATAACACCTATACCCTGTTCGCTGAATCAAGCTAGCAAAGCGCTATCTCTTTCTCACATTTGCATACAAACGATAAGGACAACAAATGGCCTAGCGCCGCCCACAAGCGCCCGCGACAGATACACCGTCATTTTGTAGTCGTTTTAATTAACTTAAGGGTGTGTTGTACCAATGAAACTAAACATTTTTGCCCAAGAAACATGGGTCAAAAAACGACAAAAAATTTTGGTCCTCCCATACTAACTAGACAGCTAAAACATTGTATTTGTATGGGAAAGTCCAAAATTTTTGTCGTTTTTCGACCCATGTTTCTTTGGCAAAAATGATTATTTTTATTAGTAGAGCACTCCCTGAAGTTAATTAAAATGACTGCAAAATGACGGTGTATAAAATCGTAAGGCGTGTTCATACTGCTAATACAGGGTTAATAACTTTTTTCTTGTTTTTTGGTTTATAGATTGGGATTTTTTCAATTAAACCTTACTTTGATGTTAAAATAATATAATTAAGTAACAACATTAATTAAAATTATAATTAAAAAAAAAGGTTTAAGTATAACATAAAAATATATCATAAACACAATGATTGCAACTAACAAGATACGCGGTAGACGTCTGACCGGTACGGAGAGCAACGACAGACTAATAGTGACTCGCATTGTGAACACGGTCTTAGCCTCTTATCTGCATCCAATCGTGTGCAAGCGCATCTTTTCCGTACTAGCTTCATTCGGCGAACAAGGTATAGAACGGTAATTCCCTACAAAGCGCACTGTCAAAAGTGAGCCAACTAAAATAGCCAAAATGGCGCAATTTCAGATTTGTATTGTCCATTATTACATAATCAATTAATCATACCTAATAAGTACAAAACAGTTTCAATTTCCCTACCTTAAAGAGATTAGTTACTATATAATTGGACTTAAGTTAGGATTATGTAACGTATGAAGGATATAAATCTGAATACTGAGCCATTTTGGCTCAGTATTAGTTGCCTCACTTTGCATACGCGGACACGGCTTCTAGGTGTAATTATTCTAAGAATGAACCTTATTCCCTCATGAAATGCCATTCGATTTATGTATTTTGTGATTACGATGATGTTCGTTTGGAACAGGTAAGGGTATGAACTTACTGGGAGTGAAGTCGAAAGCTAGGGAGGCGTTGTTGCCCTTCTTCAGAAGACAAGGATATCTCCTACATGGTGCCACCCTCAGCTCGGTCACCGTGCAAAGGTCCTGGGACACTGGAACAGTAAGTAATTCAGGTCATTTTTGGTAATCCGTAACTGTGAATCGTTTTAGGATAATTATTTAGGACCAATCGGATATCCGTCTGTCAAGAAATCAATAAATATCCAGAAAAAACAGAATAAAATACTCTGAACCATTAATATCATATAGAGTTTGTTCGGAAAGAGAACCGACTTGGGATTTGTGACGGATTACCGTTTTTGACATGTTGACGGCACTGTAACGTTTAGTGCGACTGTAATATCACACTATAATTACGTATAACAGTGCCATCAACATGACATAGAGGGTGATCAAGCACAAATCCCATTACGGTTCTCTTTCCGGACAGACTCTACGATGGGTATTGGGCCTATAAAAGTATCAAGCTCCTATGAATTTGGACAAAACCTACGGGTTTCCATTGACCTAGAATCACAAAATTTGGCAGTAGATGTGGTCTTAGAAAGTACTTGGCATTTATCCTGTTTTAACTTCTATGATCCAAATTCCATCAATCATCTTATTTATATTATAAGCGATAACTTGATAAGTGCCCATGCATCAGCGCTGATGTAAGTGCGTTACTTTCTGCGGTCAAAGACTTTGCGGAAGATATTACTTTGAGGTCGCAGGTTATCTGCCCGGTTGATGTTATTGCGTTTTTCCTCAAACATTGTTGTTATGACGTGGGTATTTTGTTTATCGGGTTTATTATTTTGAATTATAATGATTATCTGGTATATTTTTAACTGTCTTAAAAAATCAGGAGGTTCTCAATTTGATTGTATATTTTTTTATCGTTGTTCGCGCATAACTTCGACATTATGGACCGATTTAGATGTTCTTTTTGTGTTTGAGTTTTCTTTCGAGATGGTCTCATTTAAAAACAGTTCAGTAGTTTTCGAGTACTCCTGAAAGTACTGTCATTTCGGTTACTATACATTGGTGATAATTGGTTGTTCGGACATAAGAACTTCTTTTCTTCATTATCATCATCATCATAAGCCATTTACGTACAGTCTTCCTCAAAGATGATTAAAGATGGAAATAAAGAATAGGCTATAAAGTGGCCCAATGCGGATTGGTAGGGCTTAACGACTACAAATGCAAGCAGCCGGTGACGCAGGTCACATTCGAGAGTTTATTAGCAAATGACCAATCAAGTACCTACAGCCCAACTGGATAAAAGTCTGTCATTACCGACTAATAGGTTCCTGCTTCAATGTCAAACAGAGTGGTTTCAATGTACACAGTTAAAATTCGTATAGTCTTGCATAAGTTCATCGGTAACTTTTTCGTTTGATATTTAATGCAGAGAGAAAATTACGAGCATTGCAAAAAGTACTTTAATTTCTATTTATTTGATAAATATTTATGAGTCTTACATTTTATTTGCAGTAAGTAGGTTTACTTCATTACCGACTTCAAAAGGAGAGGTACTCAATTCGACCCGTTTTTTTTTGTTTTTTGTATGTACACAGATTACTCGAAGACGGCTGAACCGATTGAAATAATTCAAACGTTATTAGATCAGGTTTGCTTCCAAATTGGTCCCATTTTTTAAAATTTTGAAATTGGTTCAGTACTTTTCAGGAAAACCTGAAAATACTGTCGTTTTCGTTAGTATTTTGTGAACTTATACGGATGATCGACCATATCTTCTTTGTTTATGTACCGATTTAGATAATGCTTTTTTTGTTTGAAAGAGGATACTTTAGAGATGATACCATTTTGATTTCATTGTTATTGGACCTTGGATTTCAAAGATACACAAGGGAACTCCTCAAAATCAAATAGGAACTGTATAGTGATTACACTAAAAAGAATAAAATAAAAAATTGTTTAAAAACAAAAAACCGACTTCAAAAAACCTGAAAATAAAAACAAAAACAGCTTCAAAATTAAATATCTATAAAAAGCAAGAAATAATTTTCAAATCACTAGATACCTACGCATATCACTGTAATAAAACACGTCTAATGAAGTCGGGTGGGGCTTTTAGAATAAAAAAAAGAAGTTGTCCTCTAGCCCCACCCGACTTCAATAGACGTGTTTTATTACAGTGATATGCGTAGGTATCTAGTGATTTGAAAATTATTTCTTGCTTTTTATAGGTACCTATTTAATTTTGAAGCTGTTTTTGTTTTTATTTTCAGGTTTTTTGAAGTCGGTTTTTTGTTTTTAAACAATTTTTTTTAGTTAACAGCTTAACAGGAACATACACGGTGGAAATAAAAGACAATGGTTGGAAGAAAAGTACCACAAATATTCATGATGGCAAATTTAACTGAAAAGAAACATTAATTAGTAAAACTACATTCAATGACGTCTTTTTTCATCATTTTTGGGTCTGCCTTTTAAGATACTATATGTTACTAAGAAGAAATTGACCCTTATTATTGACTCTATCGATTGGTTCATAAAAGTACAAGATGTAATTTTTTCAGATTTTAGCCCGTTCGATTCCCAGTCGAGACAAGCGATTTAAATATCAAAAATCTTTCAATAAATATTACTTATTTTTAAAAATCATTCAATATTTAGGGTACTTTCTCTCCAACTACCGTTAGTCCGTGAGCCCGCGACAGTATTGCCTGCGTCATATGACATCACGATGAAATGCATGGCACACGGTCGGAAAAGTTGTGCTGTTGGCCAATTTTATTTGCGATAATCTTCTGATCCTCGCTCAGCACAACTTTTCCGACCGTGTGCCATGCATTTCATCGTGATGTCATAATATGACATCACGATGAAATGAATATTATGACGTAGGCAATACCGTCGCGGGCTCACGGACTACGTCTTTTATTTCCACCCTGTATTTCAATGAACCATGCAACATTTTATCATAGTACAACGTGTTACAAAAAACCCATAATGCCGAATATGGCAGATAGAGACTACCAAACTGAACAACTAAAAAAATCTGCTGTTTCATACAAAAATTAATAACGAAAATATCAAAATGTATAAAAAAGCCGATTTTTAGCGGTTTCAAAGTTGGTCTCATATGTAAAAGTTGTTTAGTTTGTACCTATCTGCCATATTCGGCATAAGGGCACAGAATATATAATAGTACTAATTATTTTGTAACACATAGTTTACCTAAACTCGCGTACCTTTGTCACACCTCCTGAACTGAGCCACCTCAGCGGCCGCGACCGCCAGGAAAGCTAAGATGACCGCAATAATTTTGCTGCCCATGACGAGTGTTGCTCCTGATGGCCGACACTTCAATGCCACTGGTTGCTTCTGGTGTAGTTACTTACTGGTTATCGTAGGGTTGTCGCAAGTTTGCTTATTGATTTAAGATATTTTCCCCTTGGTATTTCCCTAACTTTTTTTTAGTAAAGTATCTTTAATTTTTATTGCATTTTCCCAAGTTTTTGAGTAGGTAAGTTAGAATAAAAGTAGAAAATAGATGTATAGAGCAGTATATTTTATATTTCTCAAAATATATTATCAAGTTTTTCACTGTCAGGCCAGTATTGATATTCAGAGTCACGAATAAACCACCGAGCGATGTCAGTAGGAGGCAAATATCTTGAACTAGCTTCTGCCCGCGACTTCGTCCGCGTGGATGTTAGAGAAAATCATTAGAGAACCTTCAACCAGGATCCGACCAGTCATTTTTATGCTTCCCGTTCCCGTTCCGGTTCCCGTTCTGGTTCCGTTCCCGATCCCGGTCCCGGTCCCGTTCCCCCTCCCGCTCCTGTTCTCCGTTCTCGTTCCGTTCCGTTCCCGCCCCGTGAACGTCCCGTACCCCTTCCGTCTCCGTTTCCGCTTCCGTTTCCGTTTCTGTTCCAGTTCCCATCCCGTTCCATTCCTGTTCTCGTTTCAGTCCCGTTCTATTCCCGTTCCATTCCGTTTTGTTCCAGTTTCGTTCCCGTATCGTTCCCGTTCCGTTTCCGTTCCGTTCCCGTTCCTTTCCAGTTCCGTTTCCGTTCCGTACCCGTTCCGTTCTAGTTCCATTCCGTTCCCGTTCCCGTTCCCGTTCCCGTTCCCGTTCCCGTTCCCGTTCCCGTTCCCGTTCCCGTTCCCGTTCCCGTTCCCGTTCCCGTTCCCGTTCCCGTTCCCGTTCCCGTTCCCGTTCCCGTTCCCGTTCCCGTTCCCGTTCCCGTTCCCGTTCCCGTTCCCGTTCCCGTTCCCGTTCCCGTTCCCGTTCCCGTTCCCGTTCCCGTTCCCGTTCCCGTTCCCGTTCCCGTTCCCGTTCCCGTTCCCGTTCCCGTTCCCGTTCCCGTTCCCGTTCCCGTTCCCGTTCCCGTTCCCGTTCCCGTTCCCGTTCCCGTTCCCGTTCCCGTTCCCGTTCCCGTTCCCGTTCCCGTTCCCGTTCCCGTTCCCGTTCCCGTTCCCGTTCCCGTTCCCGTTCCCGTTCCCGTTCCCGTTCCCGTTCCCGTTCCCGTTCCCGTTCCCGTTCCCGTTCCCGTTCCCGTTCCCGTTCCCGTTCCCGTTCCCGTTCCCGTTCCCGTTCCCGTTCCCGTTCCCGTTCCCGTTCCCGTTCCCGTTCCCGTTCCCGTTCCCGTTCCCGTTCCCGTTCCCGTTCCCGTTCCCGTTCCCGTTCCCGTTCCCGTTCCCGTTCCCGTTCCCGTTCCCGTTCCCGGTCCTGGTCCCGTTCCCGTTCCCTGGATGTGCATGTCCAGGTCCAGGTCCATGATGTGTCATGTCCACCGCGTTGGACTTCAAAATAAATCTCATTTTCGCAATCACCATCCCATAAACTCTCAAGAACGACATCCATATCGATTTTTATGTTTACTTACCCTTTGATTTTCCAAATCACAAAATATATATTATTTTTAGTTTAGACGTGCTCCTACGAATTTTAAAGTTGTAATTACGATTTCATATTATTTTTTCATACAAAATTTGAACCCCATTTTTACCCCTTTAGGGGTTAAATCATGTCCACCGTGTTGGACTTCAAAATAAATGTCATTTTTGCAATCGTCATCCCAGAAAACCCCAATAACGACATGTATATCGATTTTTATGTTTACTCACCCCATTTACTCCCTAAGGGGTTGATTTTCAAAATAACAAAATACATATTTGCCTATTTATTTTTAGATGTGCTCCTACGAAGTTAAAAGATGTAATGTCTATTTTATATTATTTTTACATACAAAATTTGGACCCCATTTTCACCCCTTTAGGGGTTAAATCATGTCCACCGTGTTGGACTTCAAAATAAATGTCATTTTTGCAATCGTCATCCCACAAAACCCCGATAACGACATCCATATCTGTTTTTAGATTTTTTTACCCCTTTTCACCCCCATTTCATCCCTTTTGGGATTGAAATCCTAACAAAAACAATATACCTACGTTGCGTTAGATTTCCATCCATAATCATAAATTATAAATTTAACGATTTTTACTTCGAAAATGAAGGATTTTCTTCAATAAACAACTTCATTCCCCTTTTGACCCCTTCGGGGGTAGAATTTTGAAAAACGCTGAGACCCGTATTTATTAATTTTCAATCGTCAGCCTAAACACAAAATTTGAAGATTCTAGCTTCAAAACTGAGGGACTTTCATACAAACTTTCATCCCTTATTTCATCCCTTTAGGGATGGAATTTTCAAAAATCCTTCCTTAGTGGATGCCTACACTGTATAAAGTATCTGTGTGCAAAATTTCAAGTCTCTAGGTCCAGCGGTTTGGGCTGTGCGTTGATAGATCAGTCAGTCAGTCAGTCAGTCAGTCAGTCAGTCAGTCAGTCAGTCAGTCATTCAGTTTACGATTTTATATATTAAGATTTTTGTCGACGGAGTGGGGATAAGTTCGCGCATGTGCTCTTGTGAGTTGTGAACGACCAATAGCGCGCGCCCCTCTCCCGCTGCCCGCGCCCCTCACCGCTACGCATACCCAAAATACGCGTTCCGCGCAATCCCCACCCGATTTCAAGATATTTGCCTCGTACTGTATTCATGAACTTACGAGCATCGAAATAAGATCTTATTTCGATGCTTACGAGTATGTTCGTAGTGTTGTACAATATGAACGAAATGCTACAGCTGTTCATAAATACTCGTAAAATAGGTACCAACAAATATGATTCAAAATTAAGATGTCCAATTGTCCATTCCTATTTGTGCGTTAGTGACAGACAACCCTATAATTGGCACATTTACAGAGTTATCTCCAAACTTGACTCTGGCGACCCGGACTCCTAAAGAACTGCTGATAAGCCATCAATTACTTAATTGTGTCTGTCTCTTCGTTCACGAGTGTGTTTGCACTTTTCAACGTCTATTTATTAATCTATCGTGCTTGCACTCGTCTTTGGCTATCTTGCTTTAGCTAACTACTTAGATGAGATGAGGAGGTACAAAAGTACCACAGAACATAGAAGTAGATAGAAGTAGTATGAGCTCAATTTAGGATGAAAACCAGTGTAACCAAACAAACACATTAAAAATCAAAGCCAAGCCCCCAACTTAATAGTTACATGCTACGCACACACACTTTGTGAACACATAATTGGATAAAAAGTGAAAATGTATAATATCCAGAAAGCCATAAATCACAAAGTTTATTTATTTAGATTCAGTCGTATTGCCATAGCAACTTGGTACCAAATTAAATAATACGTATATTTATAATGCTGCTACTCAGCCGCTAGATGGCGTAAGCTAATTTTAATAGTGCGATTTACCACCTTATTTATTAACACATAAAGTACTTTAAGAAAATTTTATGAGATAAGGGAGACCGGGTTGGTTAACATTCTTCACTTAGCTTATCCTAAATAGTTTCATATGAATAATTCGTGTAAACTCTTTTTCATAATTTGGTGGAATCCTGACATTTCTTAGTTACTAGGCAAAAAATATTTGAATTTCAAAATTCAGAAACCCAAATAAAATAAATATTTCGGATATCGGATGTTTCGAAAAGCAACACTTACAGATAGATACCTCAATGGTGAATCCCACCACCATCCTTTACAGTTAGCTACCTACCGTCGGGAAATCTTTGTTTCAGAGAGTACGCGGGAATTGTAAGTAATCACCCTATCTACAGCAAATAAAGTTACTTGTATTTATTTGTATTTGGGATCTGTGACCAACAACACCTGACAGCTGAGCTTCAGCATGTCAAGCACGTTCTGCAAAGTAACAAATTGCCAGTACCACGCCTCCCCTCCAACCCAGAAACCGTGTCAAGCCAGCCACAGTAGAACGACGACCTGCCATTCTACCTTACATGAAAGGTGTCATTGACAAGATTGTAGGTATTCTGAAGAGTATGTTTATCAAGACCTAGTTCAAGCCGACGAGGAAGATAAACCAATCCTTACTCCTGTCAAGTGCAACATCCCTTTTCAAGGTGCAGGCGCTAGGCGTCTACAAACTAGATTGCTTTTGGGTAAATCTACGTTGTCTATTACTTCCTGCGTCATTTTCTGAACTCAAAAATCTAATTTATCGCAATAAATAAATTAAAAATATGCAAATAAATACAATGTTTTATTGTACTATAATGTAAATGATGGCATATTTTTTGATTTATTCCTTGTGATGCATTGGATTTTTAAAGATTTTCGAGTTCAGACAATGACACAGGAAGTAAGGAACAACGTAGATGACCCACACACACACACACACATGACCACATGAACCAATTTCAAAATAACATTTTAACTAAGATTCTTTTCCTCTCATTTCTTGAGCCTTCGCAGCCTTGTAGGGGAAACAATTTTCATTAAATTGCCTCGAATAATTTAAATCCTTGACAATAAAAATGATAGCTTCCCGCACTCGCCTATAACGTACTATTTAAGTTGAATAAAATTCCGTGCTGTTCTTGCGTGTTTTCAGTGGTGAGTGTATCAAATCAACTGTTGCTTACTTTTCAACTGTTCACAGTCACAACTTTTCTCGGTCTCCCCTATTGAGTGACATTTCCGCCATTCTATATTTTAGTGTTTTTGAAACTTCAAGAATATTTAAAATTGTGCGTTGGAATATGGATCATAAGTGTATACCGCATAAAGGTGGATATTTATTGTTATGAATTTAAAAAGGAAAATATCAGTTGAATTTTTAATTAAAATCAAAATTAATAAAATAAAGCTCGCCTCTGATATTTTATGCACCCGTTTGCTAAATGATATATGTGGATATCGATAGTAGGATAATATTGGGCATTTTACCCCACCTCCGTTCGTTTCGGCTGATCGCCTTCACTCACTCACGGTGTGATAAAATGCCCAATATTATCCTACCGGTCGTTTTGGTCGTTCGCCTTTTTATCAAATTATGAATTCACTCAGTTACAAATCAGTTGCGAGAATCCTCTTAAATCAATAATTTTTAACGATCAACTCACCTGATGATGATGTTCATGAGGCAATAATCTCATCATTTTTACGATACACAAAAAATCACAAAACCAGAGTTCGATTTGATTTAAGTCATTTGTCATAATAAAGCGTTAGTACTGCTATTCACTGACAACCATGTGGAGGAAAAGCTCACCTCGAGAAGCATCCAAACACATAAATAATAACTAAGAACTCTTGGCCAGAATGGCTCACGGACTTCCTGAATTTTATTCAGAGCAGATTGCCTCGGAGTTGCCGACAAGAGGTTCTTATATCAATTGTAATTATATAGTATATTCATATCATGAATGAAAATAATTCAACCTCTAGACCAGAATGGCTCACGGACTCCCTGAATTTTATTCAGAGCAGATTGCCTCGGAGTTGCCGACAGGAGGTTATAATATCAATTGTAATTATATAGTATATTCACATCATGAAAGAAAATAATTCAACCTCTAGACCAGAATGGCTCACGGACTCCCTGAATTTATTCTGAGCAGATTGCCTCGGAGTTGCCGACTAGACATATATCCATTTTCTAAAATTCACATTATAAAGGAACTCTGAACTCTAGGCCCGATTGGCTCATGGTCTCCCTGAATATAATTCTGAGCTGATTGCCTCGGAGTTGCCATCAAGAGTTCAATATTATTCTTGATCATTAGTCTAGATGCAAACTTAGGATCACATCTCCACTCAACATAGTTATACAATAAAAGCAGTATTAAACGACACTTTGAGATCACTTTCATTAAAAACGTAATTATTGATTCGCAAATATGGACAGACACAACACGCGGTTCACTACAAATCAACGTAATGAGAATAACTAAAGTTGGACAGGCTCGAATGCG